>CANXME010000430.1:155000-1605000 GCA_948144175.1 Closterium sp. NIES-65
CCTTCGCGGCCCCTCGCGGCCCCTTCTCGGCCCCGTCGCCGCCCTTCGCGGCCCCTCACGGCCCCCTTCTCGGCCCCGTCGCCACCCTTCGCGGCCCCTCACGGCCCCTTCGCGGCCCCTTCACCGCCCTTAGCGGCCCCTTTTCGGCTCCTCTGCGGCCCCTTCTCGGCTCCCTCATGGACCTGCCACCCCTGCAGCAGCAGCCGTCGCCATCCCTACAGCGGGAGCAGCCACCGCCAATACCGCCAACACCAGCAGCAGGCGCCGCCGCTACCGGGGCCGCAGCTGCCGCAGCCGCCGACAGCAGCAGCCGCCGCCGCCACAGCTGGGGCCGCAGCCGCCGCAGCCGCCAACAGCAGCAGCCGCCGCCACCACTGCCGGGGCCGCAGCCGCCGCAGCCGCCGTCTGCAGCCGCCGCCGCTGCCGACAGCAGGGGCCGCAGCCGCCGTTCCGACCCTGCCCTGCAGAGAGGAGCGGCAGTCCTCTCCCGCCCTGTAGCGGCCCCGTCCCTGCCGGCGCGCCTCGGCCCTGCCCCACCACTTGCGGACCTCTACCCACCTGCCCTGGTAAGAGCACCACCAAGCCGCGCCCCTAATGTCGCTACTGATGCTACTGCCCCTAGCCTGCTGCCCCTAGCCTGCTGCCACTGCTTTCATGGCTACCCCTAGCGTTATCGTCTTTGATGCTGAGGGTCGGGCTGTAGACTTTGAGGTCTGGGTCGATGATCTACAGCTTTTCCTACAGTGCGATAGGAAAGACGGTCTCTCACTGTTCGATCTCACGTCTGGCGCCTCTGCTGCACCTGCTGCCGATGCTGACAGCACTGTTCGCTCACAGTGGGCCACACGCGATGCTGCTGCCCGTCTTGCTGTGCGTAGTCACTTGCCGTCCTCTGAGCGCGCTCACTTTAGTCAGTACAAGAGTGCTAAGACCTTGTACGACGCTGTAGTTGCACGCTACTCTTCCCCTGCCACTGCTGCCCTTAGCCGCCTCATGCTGCCGTACTTGTTCCCTGACCTAGCCGCCTTTCCCACAGTCGCTGACCTCATTACTCACCTTCTCACTAGTGACACCCGCTACCGCGCTGCGCTTCCTGCTGAGTTCTGCGCCAAGAACCCCCCCCCCCCCCCCCATGTACATCACCCTCTACTACGTAGTGACCCGGCTCCCAGACTCCCTTCGCTCGGTCAGGGACCACTTCCTCTCTGTTTGCCCCACCGCACTCACCGCTGACCTCCTCGAGGAGCGCCTCCTGGCAGCTGAGAAGAGTATAGTCGCTGTAGGAGCCGCTCGTGGTGACCCTCGTGCCCCCTTCCTTGAGGGGTGCTCCCCCTCCCCCCTTTTGCCCTCTGTTGCCTCTGCTGCTGCCGTCGACTTCGTTGGCACTGAGTCGGTCGGCGCTGCGTCTGCCCCTAGCGGGAGACGCCGCACCGGCAAGGGCAAGGGGGGAAAGGGCGCTGGAGGGGCTGGCGGGGGCGGTGGAGGTGGCGGTGGAGGCGGCGGAGGGAGTGGGGGTGGCGGTGGGAGTGGTGGCGGGGGTGTGGGCTTCGGTGGCGGCGGTGGAGGCGGAGGCGGCGGCGGCGGTGGCGGTGGGAGCGGAGGAGGAGGCATTGGCGGCGGTGGCGGAGGTGGCGGCGGTGGAGGTGGAGCTGGTCGGGGTGGCTCTGCGCAGCGGAGCGGCTTCGGTGGTGGTCAGCGCTAGCAGCAGCAGCGCACTCGTGAGACCCCGCCCCCACAGTAGCTTCGTGAGTGGTACGCTGCGCGTCAGCGGGGTGGGGGTGCTGGTCCCTGTGCCTACGTCCTGCGTACCGGCGACCGCACTGGTGAGCTGTGTGGTGGCCCGCACACCACCCAGCGCTGCTTCGGCCGCTTGACGGACGCTTGGCGTCTCCAGTTCCCTGACGCCACTGAGATCCCCCGCTGGGGTGAGCTGCTTAGGTTTGGGGTTGCTATCTTTGATCTGGATTATCATGCTATTCTTGCTGCCATGTATGTTGTGTCTACTAGTGATGAGGGTGACTGTTACCTGTGTGTTCCGCCTGACCCGGGCATTGAGGCTGCTGCTCTAGGTGCTGGTGAGGCTGCTGCTCTAGGTGCTAGTGCATCTGCTGCCCCAGGTGCTGGTGAGTCTGTTGAGATAGAGGCGAGGAATGATGCACTATGAAACGAAACAAGTACAAGTACCAACCCTAGTTGGGCTGTACCCCCTGTGGGCTACCCCACTACAGCCTAAATATATGCATCAGCAATATAATCATCTGACACACCCCCATAGGCAAAGTGGGGGAGAGCAAGGGGTCACAAGACCAGTCAAGCAAAGCAAAGCAAGCTCAGGGTGGATCTCAAAGATACCACACAAATTCCGAGCACAAGGTCAAGGCCACAAGGCCAGTTCACATGCAGCAGAGCATATATATATAACAGTGCTAAACAAGCAAGAGCAAGGATATATATATGCAGCAGTACAAGCAAGGTCAAGAGGTAAGCAAGTGAGGCCCAGTGGGCACAAAGCCTAGCAGAGTGCAAAAGCGCTGATGGTCACGAGGCGGAAGTGCCTTGGTGAACACATCAGCAGTGTTGGCCTCAGTGGCCACGAAACGCAGGCGAAGCTGACCACGCTGCTGCAGCTCTCGAGCAAGGAAGTAGCGCAGAGCAATGTGCTTCGTCCTGTGCTCCAGTCTGTGCTCCTGACACAAGGCAATGGTTGCCTTGTTGTCGACGTACAGCACTGGAGGAGAACGAGGCCGCTCTCCAAGGTCAGTCAGCATGTAGGTGAGCCAGCGAAGCTCCTGGGCAGCCATGGCCGTGGCGTAGATCTCAGCCTCACAGCTGGAGCTGAGAACCGAAGAAGAGCGAGTAGAGGCCAAGAGACAGAGCCAGAGCCAAGACTGAAGGTGTAACCCTGAGACGACCTCTGAGTAGCCTGGTCGTCAGCCCAAGAAGCGTCCGAGTGCCCAGTGAGCACAGGCCGCTCACGCCCTCCAAGCACTAGCCCCATGCCCGACGTACTGCACAAGTAGCACAACACCCTCTTAGCTGCATCCATGTGCTCCTTCCGGTGACGGCCGGGAGCAACATAGCGTGCTAAGATGCTGAGAGGGTATGCGAGGTCAGGTCGAGTGCAGGTCATCAGGTACATGAGGCAGCCCACAAGCTCTGGATATGGACCACTCGACTCTACGGACTCATCCGAAGGCAGAGCTGAGAGCGAGTGTCCCGTAGGCAGAGGAGTGGACTGAGGCGAGGAGTACGTGAAGCCGAAGCGCTGAAGGACCTGCTGCACCATGTGTGACTGAGTCAGGGTAATGGTGCGGCGTGCTCTGTCCCGGGTGATCCGCAAGCCAAGATAGCTTGTCAGTTCACCCAGGTCTGTGCACGTGTGTCTCTTCTGCAGCTTGGACTTCACGTGGGCGAGTGCGGCAGTGTCGGCAGTGGCAAAGATCAAGTCGTCGACGTACACAAGGATGTAGAACGGCGGCAGCGAGGTGTCGGTGCGCAGAAACAGCGACGGGTCAGCAGTAGAAGGAGCAAACCCAAGAGCTGCAAGTGTAGTCCTCAGTGTGTCGTGCCACTCACGTGGCGCCTGGCGGAGACCGTAGACTGGCCGCCGGAGGCTCCACTGGGTACCAGGAGGGAACGACCCAGTGAAACCAGGAGGGCGGCGCAGCCAGATCTCCTCGTGCAGGCGGCCGTGCAGGAAAGCAGTGCTGAAGTCAAGAGAGTGTAGCTCGTAGTCACGCTGAGCAGCGACGTGCAGTAGAACCCGAAGAGTGGTCATCTTCGGGGTAGGGGAGAAGGTCTGAAAGAAGTCAACTCCCTGTCGCGGACTGAAGCCACGAGTCACGTAGCGCGCCTTGAAGACAGGCGGAGAACCCGGCGGCCGCTTCACCCTGAAGATCCACATGCCACTGACAATGTTCGCCCCAGGAGGGGGAACAGCGTCAACGTAGGTGCCTGTGGACTTCCAGGAAGCCATCTCTGCGTCCATGGCTGATTGCCACTGAGAGGAGTAGGGACCGGCCATCGCCTCTGCGTAAGAGCGTGGGGTCGGGATGTCTAGAGCATCCGGGTCTCCCTCAGGGGCAACAAGCATGGACACGAGATGGGGCAAAGCGGCGGCAAAGCACTGGAACTCCTCCTGCCTGTCCTCAAGGACGTCTGTGCCAAGAGCACAGTCACCCCCGACGGACGGAGGACAGGCAGACGGAGACGCAGCAGACGCAGACTCAGCAGACTCAGCAGACTCAGCAACAAGACTGGCAGCGCAGTCTAGACGACACGCAGCAGCAAAGTCGACCAGCTCAGCAACTAGGGCAGACGCAGCAGCGGACTCAAAGGAAGGGTCAGTGACAAGAGAAGCAAGAAGACGCGTGACAGTAGGACTGGCAGCACGGCGAGAGTCCGACTCCGGGTCGGCAAGTGTAGGAAGAGAAGACTGAGGAGGAGAAGGCAAAGGGGCACGCAGAGGAGCAGTGGACGGACGCAGAGACATCTGGTGTGTGCCAGGGACAGGAGGAGGACGCTGACGTGAACCGCGACCACTAGGGCGAGCAGCTCGGACTGGCGACACAGGGCGGGACGCAGGCTCACGACGCTCAGCAAGACCTCCAGTAGGACCAGTGTAGGGAGAAGGAGAAGGCAGGGGAGAGGCGGGCTGTAACTGTGACTGTGACGGGACAGGCTGTGGACACTCTACGGGAGGAGAAGGACCACAGTGGAAGGCGGGAGACCAAGAATCTGCTGAAGGAGCGGAACCAAGTACGGCCGAGGCCGCGCAGCACCGCCAGAGACAGCAGGGACAGCACCAACACCTCCAAAGGCAGGACCAGCACCAGTAGCTGCTCCAACTCCAGCACCTCCAGCAGCTGCAGAAGTACCCGCAGTAGGACCGACAGTCGTAGCCTCAGCGCCAGCACCCGCAGCAGCTCCAGCTCCAGAGGCACCCCTGGGCCCGGCAGCTCCAGTACCCTCAGTACGAGCACCTCCGGGACCCGTGGTACCAGCTCCCTCGGCAGCAACAGAACCTCTAGCACCCGCAGTACCCCCAGCTCCAGCAGCTCGCCTCCAGCGCCGGGCAAACCACTCACGCAGCTCCAGAGGAGAGAGCGGCTCGCGGCGCGAAGAACGGTCTGGAGAACCACCAGGAACAGAAGCAGCAGGCGCAACACTCCCAGACGCAGTACCCCCAGGCTCAGCACCCCCAGGCACAGCACCCCCACGCTCAGCACCCCCAGGCTCAGCACCCCCAGTCTCAGCACCCCCAGGCTCAGCACCCCTAGTCTCAGCACCCCCAGGCTCAGCACCCCCAGTCTCAGCACCCCCAATCTCAGCACCCCGAGGCTCCGCACCTGCAGCAGCACCAGAGTCACCAGTGACCTCGACAGGCTCGACCGCGTCTACCTGAGACACACCTGAAGGGGCAGGACCCTGAGGGGGGAGGGGGTCTACCGGGGGGGGACCTGGGACCAGGAAGAGGGGCGGCGGGGGGAGGGACGGAGTGCGGTAGGGGAAGAGCCGGTAGAAGGGAACCGACTCGTGGAACGTGACGTCCTGGGAGGACAGAACACGACGAGAGGTGGGGTGGTAAAACTGCCACCCAGGTGCGTCAGGGGGGAAACCCAGGAAGACGCAAGGAGCAGCACGAGGGGACAGCTTGTCCGCAGACAAGTCGCGGACAAACGCCCGAGATCCCCAGACACGGAACGCCGACGCATCGCCAACCTTCCCGGTCCACAGCAAAGCTGAGGAGGTCTCCGGTCTGGAGACCCTGGGCTGAAGGTTGATCTGATGCGCGGCGTACCGAACCGCAAACGGCCACAGAAAATGGGGGGCAGCCGCATGCACCATGGACGTACGGGGGACGTCCATGACAATGCCGATGCGGCGCTCAGCAATCCCATTCTGCTGTGGAGATTCCGGAAGCGTGAAGGTCTGCCTCGTGCCCGACAGTAGGCTCGCATAAGGCCGGAGGAGAACTCTCCGCCTCTGTCCGAGTGCAGACGCAAAACAGGAAAGTCCGAGCCAAAGCTCCGCCTGAGCTGGAGACGAGCAGCGCGGATCCAATCGATCAACACCTCAGTGACCTCACCCTTGCTGCGCAAGGGGAAGACTGTGGTGTAACGCGAGTAGTCGTCAACCACCAGCAGGAAGTAGCGCTCGTGACCCTGTCCACGGACGCGGGCTGGGCCCCACACGTCCATGTGAAGCGTCTGCATCGGGGCCTCCGTCGGAGGAAACGGGGAGGAGTGAGGGGTAGCCTGCAGGCGACCCTCGACACAGGGGACACAGGGAGGGCCAGGCCCCGGAGGAAGGGGAGGGAGGGACCGGGGAAGACCAGAGACAAGAAGGCGAGAGGCCATGCCCCGGAGACGAGGCAGGGAGGGGTGACCCATGCGGTGGTGCCACAGGAGGGTCTCGTGGGACAGGAGGCGACAAGAGCAGGGGGCAGACTCAGGACCAGACCTGGACGCTGCAGCAAACACCTGACCCGACGCAGCTACCTGACCAGACGCAGGAGGAGGAGACGGAACAGTGAGTGTGTACAGGCTCGACCCCGACCCACGTGTGAACGTGGTCAAGTGTCGACCCGTGTCCGCGTCCGTGCAGTGGGTGTCCCGTCGGCGCGCAGGGGTGAACTGGTCAACCCCTGCATTTTGTAGGTCAGCACCCGCCACCAAGTTCGTAGAGAACGAGGGGAGGTAGAGACCCGACAGGGAGCCAGACGGGACCGCAGGGCACAGAAGGACAGTGGAGTAGCGAGCCAGAACAGGACCCCCAGAGGGGTCCGCCAGGGAGACTGCCACTGGCCGACTAAGCGGCGTGAGTGTGGTGCGGTCTCGAAAGAAGGAGCGAGATGCTCCTGAGTCAAGAGTGAAGGTGAGAGAGGGCGGAGCCGACGCAGTACCTGAGAGAGCAGACTCACCAGCACCTGGGGACACAGACTCACTGGCACCTAGATCAGCAGCCTCAACAGCACCTAGAGCCGCAGCCTCAACAGCACCTGGAGCAGCAGCCTCAACAGCACCTAGAGCCGCAGTACCAATGCCCGGGTCGGGCGGGAAACACCGGTAACAGTCACCCTCCTCACTAATAGTCACAGCATACATGGTACGAAGAATAGCATCAAAGTCAAGATCAAAGATAGCTACTCCTGCCCTAGACAGCTGGTCCCAGCGAGGGATCTCAGAGGCGTCAGGAAACTGGCGGCGCCAAGCGTCAGTCAGGCGGCCGAAGCAGCGCTGGGTGGAGTGTGGACCACCACACGGCTCACCCGCACGGTCGCCAGTGCACAGGACGTAGGTGCACGGACCAGTACCCCCACCCCTCTGACGTGCAGCGTACCACTCACGGAGCTGCTGGGGGGAGAGGGTCTCCTGACTACGCTGCTGCTGCTGGCGCTGACCACCACCGGAGCCACTCCTCCGCGACGAGCCACGACCTCCGCCGCCGCCTCCTCCGCCGCCGCCACCACCTCCGCTGCCACCGCCACTCCCACCGTCGCCGCCGCCACCGCCGCCTCCGCCTCCACTCCCACCACCACCGCCGCTGCCGCCGCCGCCTCCAGTGCCGCCGCTGACACCTCCACTCCCGCCACCACTCCCGCTACCACCCTCACCTCCTCCGCTGCCTCCACCTCCGCCTCCACCGCCCCCGCCGCCTCCACCACCGCCCCTGCCCCCCTTGCCCTTGCCAGAGCGACGTCTCCCACTGGGGGCAGACGCCGCACCGACCGACTCAAAACCAACTAGGTCGGCCGTAGCAGCAGAGGCGACAGAGGGCAGGAGGGGGGAGGGGGAACACCCCTCAAAGATGGGGGTGCGCGGGTCACGACGAGAGGCCCCTATAGCGAGAATGCTCTTCTCGGCTGCTAGGAGGGACTTCTCGAGGAGGTCAACAGTGAGAGTGGTGGGGCAGACTGAGAGTAAGTCGTCCCTGACTCCGCGAAGGGAGTCAGGGAGGCGGGTGACAATGTAGTAGAGAGTGAAGTACTGGGGGGGGGGGTTCTTGGCGCAGAACTCAGAAGGAAGCGCAGCGCGGAAGCGAGCGTCACTAGTGCGCAGGTGGGTAATGAGGTCGGCGACTGTGGCAAAAGAAGCAAGGTCGGGAAAGAGGTACGGTAGCATGAGGCCGCTCAGTGCAGCAGTGGCAGGGGTGGAGTAGCGTGCAATAACGGCGTCGTACAAGGTCTGAGCACTCTTGTACGACCCAAAGTGTGCACGCTCAGAGGGAGGGAGGTGGCGACGCACAGCAAGACGTGCAGCAGCATCGCGTGTGGCCCACTGTGAGCGAACAGTGGCATCCTCAGTAGCAGCAGGGGCGGGAGAGGCACCAGAAGTGAGATCAAAGAGAGAGAGGCCGTCAGCTCTGTCGCACTGTAGGAAAAGCAGCAGGTCGTCTACCCACACGTCAAAGTCGATGGCTCTGCCCTCAGCGTCAAAGGTGAGGACACTGGGGGTAGCCATGACAGCAGTAGGGCGAGGGCAGTGCGCAGAGGAAAGCTCAGTGCTCACCAGACAGGGCAGTGCAGGCGGCTCGGGCGGCTCGAGCGGCTCGGGCGGCTCGGCGGCTCGGCTGCTGGGCGGCTCTGGCGGCTCGGGCGGCTCGGGCAGCTCGGCTGCTGGGGCGGCTCGACTGCTGGGGCGGCTCGGCTGCTGGGGCGGCTCGGCTGCTGGGGCGGCTCGGCTGCTGGGGCGGCGCAGTTGCTGGGGCAGCGGGGCCGGGAGATGCAGCTGCGGGGCCGAGAGATGCAGTGGCGGGGCCGTCAGGGGTAGTGGCGGGGCCGGTAGGTGAAGCGGCGGGGCCGTCAGGTACAGCAGCGGGGCCGGCAGGTGAGACGGCGGGGCCTGCAGGTGCAGTGGCGGGGCCGTCAGAGGGGACGGCGGGGCCGTCAGGTGCAGCGGCGGGGCCGTCGGAGGGGACGGCGGGGCCGTCAGGTGCAGCGGCGGGGCCGGTAGGTGCAGTGGCGGGGCTGTCAAGTGCAGCGGCGGGGCCGTTGGAGGGGACGGCGGGGCCGTCAGGTGCAGCGGCGGGGCCGGTAGGTGCAGTGGCGGGGCCGTCAGAGGGGACGGCGGGGCCGTCAGATGCAGCGGCGGGGCCGTCAGGTGGGACGGCGGGGCCGTCAGGTGCAGCGGCGGGGCCGTCAGAGGGGACGGCGGGGCCGTCAGGTGCAGCGGCGGGGCCGTCGGAGGGGACGGCGGGGCCGTTAGGTGCAGCGGCGGGGCCGGCAGAGGGGACGGCGGGGCCGTCAAGCGCAGCGGAGGGGCCGGTAGAGGGGACGGCGGGGTCGTTGCAGGCGATCGCGGGGCCGTCAGAGACGGCGCCGGCGTCGCGAGGGTCAGAGGGGGGGCGGCGCGCGACTGGAAGGCGGCACGCGCGACGCGGCGCGGCCGTCTAGTGGCGGCGCGACAAAAAATTCGCGGGCGGCTCGACGCGATCGGGCCGCCAAGGGAAAAAAAAAGCCGAGCGCGACTCGGGCTAGGGCAGAGCGCGCTCCGGGCAGGACGGAATAGTAGGTGGGCCCTAGGAACAGTTCCCACTAGGGAACCTGCTCGATACCATGTTGAGATAGAGGCGAGGAATGATGCACAATGAAACGAAACGAGTACAAGTACCAACCCTAGTTGGGCTGTACCCCCTGTGGGCTACCCCACTACAGCCTAAATATATGCATCAGCAATATAATCATCTGACAGAGTCTGCTCTCTCAGGTACCACGTCGGCTCAGGCCTTACACACCTTCACCCTTGACTCGGGTGCTTCCCGCTCCTTCTTTCGAGACCGCACCACGCTTACATCGCTTAGTCGCCAGTTGCGGTCTCCCTGAAGGACCCCTCTGGGGGTCCTGTCCTTGCCCACTTCTCCACTGTCTTACCGTGTCCAGCGGCCCCCTCTGGCACCCTGTCAGGTCTCTACCTCCCCTCGTTCTCTACGAACTTGGTGAGTGGTGCTGATCTACAGGATGGGGGGGCTGACCAGTTCACTCCTCCGAGTCAGCGAGTGACCCACTGTACGTGTGCTCGGATGGGCCGGCACTTGACCACGTTTACCCGTCAGCCGGGGTCAAGTCTGTACACACTGACTACTGAGTCTCCTCCTGTTGCTGAGTCTGGTCAGGTAGCTGCGTCGGGTCAGGTGTTTGCTGCAGCGTCCAGGTCTGGTCCTGAGTCTGCTCCCTGCTCGTGTCGTCTCTTGTCCCGCCGGCTCTCCTCTGGCACCACCGCCTTGGTCAACCCTCCCTACCTCGTCTCTGAGGCATGGCCTCCCGTTACCTTGTCTCTGGTCTCCCCCAGTCCCTCCCTCCCCTACCTCCGGGGCCTGCCCCTACCTGCGTCCCCTGCGTAGAGGGGCGGCAGCGCACCGCTCCTCACTCCTCAGAGTTAACTCCGACAGAGGCTTCCCTGCAGACTCTTCACATGGACATGTGGGGCCCCGCCCGCATCCGTGGCCAGGGTCACGAGCGTTACTTCCTGTTGGTCGTTGACGACTACTCGCGTTACACCACGGTTTTCCCCTTGCGCAGCAAGGGTGACGTCTCTGAGGTGTTGATCGACTAGATCCACGCAGCTCGTCTCCAGCTGAGAGAGAGTTTCGGCTCGGACTTTCCTGTTCTGCGTCTGCACGCTGATAGAGGCGGAGAGTTTTCCTCTAGCGTTCTGGGAGGCTTCTGTTGTGCACAGGGCATCCGTCAAACGTTCACTTTTTTGGCCTCCGCACAACAAATTGGGATTGCTGAGCGCCGCATTGGCATGGTCATGGACGTCGCTCGTACGTCCATGATTCATCCGGCTCCTCCCCATTTTCTGTGGCCGTTCGCGGTTCAGTACGCGGCGCATCAGATCAATCTTCAGCCCCGAGTCTCCTTGCCGGAGACCTCCCCTACTCTGCGGTGGACGGGGAAGGTTGGCGATGCGTCTGTGTTTCGTGTCTGGGGATCTCGGGCTTTTGTCCGTGACTTGTCTGCGGACAAGCTGTCCCCCCGCGCTGTTCCCTGAGTCTTCCCTGGCTTCCCCCTGACGCGCCTGGTTGGCAGTTTTACCACCCCACCTCGCGCCATGTTCTGTCCTCCTAGGACGTCACCTTTGACGAGTCGATTCCTCACTACCGTCTCTTCCCCTACCGCACTGTGCCCCTCCCCCCGCCGCCGCTCTTCCTCGCGCGAGGTCCCCCTCCGGTAGACCCCCTTCCCCCTCAGGATCCTGCCCCCTCAGGTGTGTCTCACGTCGACGTAGTCGAGCCTGTCGAGGTAGCTGTTGACTCTGGTGCTGCTAGGGGTGCTGAGCCTGCGGGTGCGGGGTCTGGGGGTGCTGAGCCTGGGGGTGTTGCGTCTGGGGGTGCTGAGCCTGGGGGTGCTGAGTCTGGGGGTGCTGAGTCTGGGGGTGCTGAGTCTGGGGGTGCTGAGCCTGGGGGTGCGGAGACTGAGGGTGCTGGTCCTGCTGGTGTGGAGTCTGGCGGTACTGGGTCTGGAGGTCCCTCGGGTGCTTCGTCCCGGCGGGAGCTGCCCTCTCCACATGAGCTGCGTGGGTGGTTTGCTCGGCGCTGGAGCCGTGTTGCTTGAGCCGGAGGTGCTGCTGGAGCTGGAGGTTCTACTGCTACTGAGGGTGTTGGTGCCACGGGTCCCGGATGTGCTCGTACTAGAGGTGCTGGAGCTGCTGGGCCTGGGGGTGCTCCTTGTGCTGGAGCTGCTGGCGGTGCTGGGGCTGACGGTACTACTGGAGTCGGTGCAGCTGGAGGTGCTGGAGCTGTGGCTGTTGAGTCTTCCGGTGGTCCGGCTGGAGCTGGAGCTACTGGGGGTGTTCGCGCTGGAGGTGCTGCTGGCGCTGGTGCTTCTAAGGGTGCTGGAGTAGGCGGTGCTGCCGCTGGGGGTGCTACTGGTGCTGGTGCTGCCACTGAGGGTGCTGCTGCTGTCCCTGCTGGCTCTGGAGGCGATGCGCGACCGCGGTCGTACTTCGTTCCGCTCCTTCAGCAGGTTCTTGGTCTCCCGCCTTCTAGTGGTCTTGCTCCTTCCTTCGAGTGTCTGCCGCCTGTCCAGTCTGAGTCGCAGTTACAGCCCGCCTCCCCGCTGCCTGCTCCTTCTCCCTACACTGGTCCTACTGGAGGTCTTGCTGAGCGTCATGAGCCTGCGTCTCGTCCTGCGTCGCCTGTTCTTGTTGCTCGCACTAGTCGTCGTGTTCCGCGTCCGCGTCCTCCTGCGGTCCCAGGCACACACCAGATGGCGATGCGTGCTTCAACTACTCCACTGCGTGTCCCTTTGCCGTCCCCTCCAGAGTCCTCTCTTCCTGCTCTTGCTGACCCGGAGTCTGACTCACTTCCTGATGCCAGTCCCACTGTCACGCGTCTTCTGACTACTACTGTCACAGACCCTTCCTTTGAGTCCACTGCTGCGTCTGCCGTAGTTGCTGAGCAGGTCGACTTTGCTGCTCGCTGTCGTCTAGACTACGATGCTAGTATTGTTGCTGAGTCTGAGTTTGTCTGTCCTCCATCCGTCGGGGGTGAGTGTGCTCTTAGCACGGACGTTCTTGAGGACAGGCAGGAGGAGTTCCAGTGTTTTGCTGCTGCTTTGCCTCATCTCGTGTCCACGCTGATTGCCCCTGAGGGAGACCCGGATGCACCAGACATTCCGACTCCTCGATCGTACATTGAGGCGATCGAGGGTCCCTACTCCTCATAGTGGCATTCAGCCATGGACGCAGAGATGGCTTCCTGGAAGTGCACAGGCACCTACGTCGACGAGGTTCCCCCACCTGGGGCGAACATCGTCAGTGGCATGTGGATTTTCAGGGTGAAGCGGCCTCCGGGTTCTCGGCCTGTCTTCAAGGCGCGTTACGTGGCTCGAGGCTTCAGTCAGCGGCAGGGAGTTGACTACTTTCAGACCTTCTCCCCCACCCCGAAGATGACCACTCTTCGGGTGCTGCTGTACATAGCCGCTCAGCGCGTCTACGAGCTTCACTCTCTTGATTTCAGCACAGCTTTCTTGCAGGGCAGCCTCCACGAGGAGATCTAGCTGCGCCGCCCACCTGGCTTCACTGGGTCATTTCCTCCTAGTACCCAGTGGAGCCTCCGGCGGCCAATCTACGGTCTCCGCCAGGCGCCCCGTGAGTGGCACGACACACTGAGGACTACACTTGCGGCTCTTGGGTTTGCTCCGTCTACTGCCGACCCGTCGCTGTTTCTGCGCACCGACACCTCCTTGCAGCCGTTCTACATCCTCGTGTACGTCGACGACTTGGTCTTTGTCACTGCTGACACTGCTGGACTCGCCCACGTGAAGTCCGAGCTGCAGAAGAGACACACGTGCACTGACCTGGGTGAACTGCGCAGCTACCTTGGCTTGCAGATCACTCGGGACAGAGCACGCCACACCATTACCCTGACTCAGTCACACATGGTGCAGAAGGTCCTTCAGCGCTTCGACTTCACGTACTCCTCGCCTCAGGCCACTCCTCTGCCTACTAGACACTCGCTCTCAGCTCTGATACCATGTGAGAAATGAGGAATGATTGCATTGAGCAGCATCAGGAGTACAAGTAGGAAACCCTAAAGTGTTGTACGCTATATGAGCTACCCCACTACAGCCTACACAGACTATAGCATATAGGTTTGATAGTTTCTACCTGGGAATAGGGGGCTGGAAGGCAGGGTGAACGGGAGGGGTGTGGGGGGAGCTCGGTCGTGGTATTTGGGGGGAGGCGGGTGTGAAGACAGTAGGCAGGGTTAAGAGCCATAGCTCGGTAAGCCCTAGCTAGGCAAGAGGAGTTTAGGCAAAAGTGGTGGTTTCACTAGCAGCAATGAGGATACATATAACAAACCCTAGATGGGTTGTACTCGCTATAGAGCACCCCACTATAGGCTAGAGAATAACATTCTGACAGCGGGGTGGGGGGTTAGGACGTGGGGCCAATCGACCTTGATCGGCGCGATCAGAGGTGATCAAAAGCTTCGAGGAAGGCGGGATGCAGATTTCCGGCAATCGAGGGCAATCAGCTGATCGCGCCAACTCAATCAACCGCCTGAAACAGCCCCATCAGACCTGATCAGACACAATCAGCCCCAATCACTTGATTGCATGTGATCGGCGACCTGGGCGATGTACGCGAAATCTAACACGTCTCGCCATGAGGTCTCGAAAATCCTTGCGAATACACCTAGATCGGCGATAACTGTATGCCATAGCCATCGTGCGGACCTTGTGCGGTGCGGGCGATGTTGGCGACATTACCACGATACTGATATTTGTCTGTCTCGCCAAAGTTGGGATGCAACTACCAGGTTATGGGTCGACAGTTTTCATGCAAGAGCGCAAAACGTTCGGGGAAAATCATCTCTAATCGAAAGGCGCGAGAAAAACGATCACAAGCAATCCGATCCGACCCAACCCGATCCGATCAGAGCTAATCAAAGTCGATTGGGCCCACGTCCCTAGAGTGGGGAATGTTTTCACACATCTGCTCGCATGTCAAAATGTCACATCTGTGGGCCTCAAGCTCGTGAAAAGCAGGTTCGGCTACACTTTTCAGGTAGTATATACAGTAACGGACGACATTTGCCTGGGAAATTCGCAGACAGGTGTAGTTCCGCTAATGTGGTCAAACTTCAGAAAACACAAGATTTCCAGCATAAGCACATGAAATCTTTAACCATGATCAAATGGAATGTGCGCAATCTTTGTTAACGCTCATATGGAAGCTCTGAAACATAGAATTGTTTTTGCGTAGGTAGCAATAGTATTCCACCAATTTGATATCAAATATCATAAAATTTATACCTATATGGCAAACATATCATTGCATGAATATTAATGTTGTTGATACAAGGAAAACTATGGAGAGACAATAATGAGTACGGGGTGATTGAAGAGACATAATGAGTGACTATTAGTTGTACGGGGTAATTGAAACGTTGGTTATGATTGCGCGATATGTTCTGCCTATAAGTGAAATTGGTAAGCGTTTGACCAGCAAAAGTTGAATCAATAAGAGCATACTAAAAAAAATTAAGAAAAATAATACAATGGTCGTTTAAACTTATATGCAATGTTATTAAATCATCTAACATCAAGCAATTTATCGTTAGCAATTTATACTAGTTCATTTTAATGTATTCTTAAAGACAACTATGCTTATTTTCACCCTTTCTTTAGCCTTTGGATGATTTTATTCCATGGGAAATTATTAGTATGGATAAATCGTCCTAAAAGCTTCTACATTAAATATATTGGTTTTTTGTAGTGAAATCTCTTTACAAAAAATAATAATATCAGACCGATTCATTCTATATACTAAACATGCATGCAAGTCCTGAAAATAGGAATATGTATCTTTACATGTAAGCATTATCATTCATAAGCGCCCAATGGGATTATTTACCTATAATTTTTGTCAGAACATTATAGCTTACTCATTTTTGTAGACTATAGTGGGGTATCCCATAGGGGGTACAACCCAATTAGGGTTTCATATTTGTACTCACTTCATTTCATAGTTCATTCATTCTCGTTCTAACTTTCTCAATTTTTACTTTACAGCATTTGCAAGCAGAATGTGAGTTGACGTTTTGGTATTACGTAAAGTTATTGTAGAAGAATCTAAACGATCGTTGGGTGTAACTCACGGTCGTAATTTCATACGTGATAATATGAACACAAAAGATAGGGTGCAGCGCGGTGCAAAACCGTCCCACACATAGGGCTGAAGGACTCCCCATTCTCCAGCGCCGCGTGTCCTCGGGGCATCGCCTCGCTGCTTTGGATGTTCACTAAAACTGACGGAAAATGTGGAGAGAAAACGCGGAGGAGATCGAGGGGACGGCGGAAAGCAATCTCGTGAGGCTGATTCTGGTGTGTGTGTGTGTGTGTGTGTGTGGACCCTCCCACGTTTGTCCATATTTACTCACTGATTCTGTATCACACTCCGAGGAATTGTCGCTGACATCCTGCAAACGGCGAAATCGCCCGCGTCGGCGAAAATCGTGTTTGTCTCAATTGAGTCGACCTAAATTGCTCCCTGCTCGCCACGTGGGCGTTTTTCTAAATTGGATCGACCTCCCTTCCCCCCGCCCCCCCAGCCCCCTTTTCCCGCCCTTTCCCCACCGTCATTCGGGCAGCCGCATGCTCTCGCGTGAACTTCGGAATTGCCACAAGCAGTCACGAAAAGCAACCAACCAACCCCATGGCACGTGTAATTGAACGTGCAGGAAGCCACATCATTTGTGCCAGCAAAATTTCGGAATTTTCTGGGCCATGTATTATAACTCGAGAGGCTTATATACAGGTTGATTGTACTGTGTCCTTCGGGATCTGGCCATGTCATTTCTGGCCTTCACGGTTTCATGATTGAAGCATTCGTGATCCTCAACGGTTCATGAACCCTTCCGTTAGCATCATGTTCCTGTGAAGCTTAGGCGAGTCTCCCGTTTTACAATACCGGGTAGACACTCAACGCAGTCATTACTTTAGGCAACTCATATCCGGGCCCGCATTAGTACTCCACTCAATAGTCATAGCTTATCTCTGCCAAAACTGGTCACCATGTAGCGTCTATCGCGTGCGTATGGCCTCTAATCCCTTAGCGCAGGCCTTGCGACAGCTTAATGCGGCTCCCGAGTTCAACCCTAGGTACGACAGGCCTAATGATTACGCGCCATTGGAGCTGGGGGGCCTGTACTCTAGCCGTGATAAATGCAAGGAGGCCGTTTATGCGTACGCTCTAGAGCATCGGTTTGGTGTCAAAGTCCTTTTAGTGAAGCATAACTACGCAGTGGTTGGATGCAAGGCTTCATCGGACGGATGGTTACCCGCGTGCCTATGGAGCTGCACATATGGGCAAATCGGCCACGGTGGTTTATGGCGTATTACGCGACTCGTTTCTCCGGAGATGCATACGTGTCCGTTGCATTGGAGGCAGGGTTACGCCGAGGGGTTAGCCAACACTATTCCCATCCTCGCTCGGCGATACGGCAATTTGGTCCGTGCAAATCCTTTCATCTCACCCGTGGAGCTCAAAAGAATGCTCGAGGGTCACGGAAGGGTAGTGATCCACTACTGGCAGGCTTGGCGGCTTCGAGAGTACATCTTAAAGGAGCGATATGGAGATTGGAAGGAGTCCTTTCGCCAGGTTCCGTGGCTTCTCACTCGTTTCACAGTCATCGATCCGGAAGTTCAAGTGCGGTTGGACACATTAGATCGGTGTTTCCACCGATTCTACGTGCGTCCCTCTGCAGCACGGCATGCGTTAAATTATTGCCGCCCGGTTGTTGCGCTCGACGGTACACATCTCATTAGTGCGCAGAAGGCTGTGCTGCTCATCGCCGTCACCATTGAAGGGAACCAGGAGATTTTGTTACTTGCATGGGCCTTGGTGGAGTCGGAGAACAAGGACGCGTGGACCTGGTTTCTGAAGCTGTTCCTTGAGGGGTTCCCGGAGTGGGCGCGTAGGGACGATGCCTCCATCATCAGCGATCGCGATAAGGGGTTGGTGCCGGCAGCAAGGGAGGTGATGCCAAGCCACATCCCCCATTATTTCTGTGCCTGGCATCTGGAGCAGAACCTTAAGCGGTTCGGCAAAGCGGCAACAGCGTTCTTCTGGCGGTTGGTGAAGTGTCGGTCTGAAACGAAATGGGTTGCGCTTGTCGGGGCCGCACGACGAGATTTTCCTGACATGGCCGCATATCTGTTCGGGCCTGTCCGGCAGCAGCCACAGCCACAACCCCAGCCGGCTCCTCAGGTCCCCCCTCCTGGAGCCCGGGCAACATTTGATGGGGCCAGGGATTTCGTGTTCGCGGATGCTCGCGAAGGGAGGAGGGCACAGCGAGGGCAGGAGCGTGGTGTCAACGCGGGAAATGGTGGCGTCGACACCGCGTCCCAACCCGAAGGGAGTGGGTTCCCGGAGGGCAACACGTCCGCGTACAACAGGCGTGGCGGCGGTCTGGCTGGCAGGGGGGGGATGAACGCACCTGGAAGACGGGCCAGAGCGCACGAGGGTATTGGAGTCCCTTCAGGGATACCAGACGAAGGGGATGGCGGAGCGGCTGCTTTTGGCATCGGCCGTGGAGGGCGAGGACGAGCTTCATCTGGACGTGGTCGCAGAGGGAGAGGCGGTGGCGTTGCAGGGGCGGGCCTTGGCAGGGGAGGTAGAGGAGTGCCCCCCGCGGCCGATTGCGGAGGGCAGGGGGGTGGCGGATCAGACTTCACGGGGGTTGGTGGTGGAGTACGGGAAGTGCCGCTCGGTGGGGCCGGCGGGGAGCAGGGGGATGCCGGCGCGGGATGGTCCGGCATTGCAGGTGGAGGGAGGGGAGTCCCGCTTGGTGGGGCTCCTGGAGGGCAGGGGGGTGCAGGAGCAGGATGGTCCGGCATTGGAGGTGGAGGGAGGGGAGTCCCGCTTGGTGGGACTCCTGGAGGGCAGGGGGGTGCAGGAGCAGGATGGTCCGGCATTGGAGGTGGAGGGAGGGGAGTCCCGCTTGGTGGGGCTCCTGGAGGGCAGGGGGGTGCCGGAGCAGGATGGTCCGGCATTGGAGGTGGAGGGAGGGGAGTCCCGCTTGGTGGGGCTCCTGGAGGGCAGGTGGGTGCCGGAGCAGGATGGTCCGGCATTGGTGGTGGAGGGAGGGGAGTCCCGCTTGGTGGGCCTCCTGGAGGGCAGGGGGGTGCCGGAGCAGGATGGTCCGGCATTGGAGGTGGAGGGAGGGGAGTCCCGCTTGGTGGGGCTCCTGGAGGGCAGGGGGGTGCCGGAGCAGGATGGTCCGGCATTGGAGGTGGAGGGAGGGGAGTCCCGCTTGGTGGGCCTCCTGGAGGGCAGGGGGGTGCCGGAGCAGGATGGTCCGGCATTGGAGGTGGAGGGAGGGGAGTCCCGCTTGGTGGGCCTCCTGGAGGGCAGATGGGGGCCGGAGCAGGATGGTCAGGCATTGGAGGTGTAGGGAGAGGAGTCCCGCTTGGTGATGCTTCTGGAGGGCGAGAACGCGCCGGAGCAAGATGGTCTGGCATCGGGAGTGCGGATGGGGGGGAGCCGTTGTTCGGCCCTGGAGCACGACATAGTGTATATGCTGCGAGCGGTGAATTGGTAGGGTCTTGGCCCAGTCCTCACACTGCAGGACCCAGGCGACACCAAAGCGGGCCACGCGGTGATGTTACGTTTGGGGTTGGCCTGGGCGCGAATTTCATGGGTGGGGTGGGGTCCGTTGGAAGGGGGGGCTCACCAGTGCCCTCCCGTAACCTCCAGGCGGTTATCCTAACCTTCGAGGTTGACTCGATGCTTCGATTGGGACTGCTTCGCTTGGTGCCTTGGATTTTGACTCGACAGAAGCGTGTTAAGTCTAAGTACTATGCGGAAGCGATTAACTCAGAACCACAAACATAAACTAGGCAACACTTAACATCACTTGTGAACCAAGCGAGTAGTTATGCCACGCTTAGTTTGCAGAATGAGCGTCTTGGTAGAGCAGAGTTTCGGCAGGAGTTCATTGTATATCTACTCTCGTCAATACGTAGTAGTAGATTGTAAGCTTGAAAATCATGAAAGCATTGTTTTTGAAAGCAAATACAAGCACACATATAAGAGAGGTCCTAGGTGCACAAAGGAGAACACACAAAGCAGCGCGACTTTCTGGCGAATTTTCTTGCTTGCCTGGTCAGCGCGAAATCCCGTTAGTCAACCGTAAAATCTCGCGTGCCCCACGTGCCCCACGTGCCCCTCATCACGACCGAGATATTTCTCGGTCGTGTAGGACAAGACGATCGCTGACGCGATCGTGCGTTGTCCTGCGCGTGACGGAGCGATCATGTCGCTCCGTCCTGTATCGATCGTGCGCACTGTGCACGATCGAAACAGTGGCGACACACGCGTGGGCCCTGCACGACCACACGCGCGTGTCAGGACCCCACGCGCGGGTCCTGACTTCGCGCACTTTTTCATTGACCAGCGCGAAATGGTCAACGGGGCTGGTCAAACAATCGAGCCCCTAACTCAACACACTCGACACTCTCAACAGCACTCATGAAAAACCCTCGACATTCATGAGACACAGAGCATTCATGAAACACAGAAAATTCATGAAACACAGAAAATTCATGAACGCACATGTCCGTCGACGAAAAACAAACATGAGCGGACACGAGCCGACATGAACAAACATGAGCCGACATGAACGAACATGAGCCGAACATGATCCCACAGCAACAACACATGAAATGAAATGCGAAAACGAATGCACACAGAACAGACACAAAATGCATAACTTCACGCAGGCGGCTGGTTGCAGTGCAAAAAATAGTATTTTGCACCCAACAAAGCGTACTTAAGACGTATTGTTTCCAACACTACTCTCGTTTGGGTTTGTTGCCGCCAGGTTGGGGTCTTTAGTGAACTAAAAAACATGGCTCACAGCCAGCAGTTCAACATATTGGTAATGCTACAGTCCTACAAACCCCGCAAAGAGCAACAAAGGCAACAGTGCGAAAACCAGCATGGTGTTCATGAAAATCAGCTCCAAGTAAAAGAGATTACACGCCGATATGAGGCATTGGATCATCGTCACACTTTCGTCAGCTGTTGGGCTCTGACACACTGAAGACGAGAACAGCAGGTTAATGTCTAAACCCTGGCTAGTGCGTTGTCTAAACACCACGCTGCAAGTAATCAATACCTGTCGGGTGGGTTGTCGCGTTGTTGCCCACATCCCCCTCGTCGCTCTCTGGCAACGACAGCGAGGCAAACGCCACCACATCAGCCTGCACAGGGGGGTTGGTTAATGTGGCTTGCGTAGAATGGGCTGGTGGGGCGGGAGTAACCCCCGCAGGCACAGGAGTTGTTCCGACGTGCACAGCAGTAGCTCCACCGGGAGGGGTGGGCTGTGCAGGTGCAAGAGCCACGGCAGGAGGGGCGATGCCTGCATTCGCCGGGGCAAGTGTGGTTGGAGCAGCTGCGGGTGCGGTTGGCGCTGCTGCCACGACAGCGGGGGGTGCAGGGGCGGGTTTGGCACCACCGAGGGAAGCAATCTCGACGCGCCACCTTTCCCACCGCCCCCAGACGCGTGCGGCAGTGAGCTGCCGCACGATCTCGGCCGTGCAGCCATCCAGCAGGTCCATCTCCTCGCCGGTGAGCTGCCACACACGACCCCGGGGAGGCTTGCTCCGCCTGAGCACGGCTGCAGCTGCAGCGAACGCGCGGGCCGCTTGCTGCTGGTCTTGGAAGTGGCCAAGAATCAGCGTCCTTGATGACCCGGGCTCAGGGACAATCTTCGCTTGCCAAGTTCCGTCTGGGAGGAGCCTAACACCCGCGTACTCCCCCGATCCAACCACTCCCCCGACAGAGTGTGATGGCGGTGGCGGCGGGCCCATACACCCAGAGTGATCCTCCGAAGGGGCAGGCAGAGCTCCACCGCGCGCACCGCAACGATACGAGGTCAATGCATCGCCGGGCGAACCGGGCAGCAGCCCGTTGATAACGCCGAGGGCCGTTTGAATCTGATGAGAATCCCCTTGCTGCTCGAGTTGCGCAGTCGGCGCCAGAATTTGCTGGGTGGCAGGGTCGTCGGTTCTCGCGCTGGGTCCGCCCGCTCCTCCAATACGCCCCTGCTGCGGCGGTGCTGGTAAGGCTGCAACTTGCGCTGACAACGCGGTGAGCTCGTCGCGGGTGGTGGACAAGTCGTTGGTGAGACTCTCCACCAGGAGCTCGAGCTTGGTGATGTCTTTCTCACAGTACCCCACGCGGCAGGAGATGTTGTGGATGTCGCCGACAGCATCACGCAGCTTCGCGTCGATTTCGGCCAGCTCCGGAGACACTGGCTTGTTCACGCGCTTGCTGAGCGGCGGATCTTGGTGGGGCACCATAACTCCGGACCTCTCCAGGGTTGGGATCAACCGCTTGAGTGCATGTTCGACTATGTCCGCACGCATCCTCCTCCGGAAAAGGCCACCACCATAGGGCAAGGCTGGCAGCCCATCGTCCAGATTAGCGAAGCCACGGGCAACAAGCTCAGATGCGTAGATGCAAACGTAGACACCACAGTCTACTTGGTTGGCCTGCATCGGGCACTGATAGTACTGCACACGCGAAATCAAACAAGGTGAGCAATATTGATGGACGTTCCACGGATGAGGTCTGTTAAAAAAAAACTGCGCGAAACATTTGAGTGCTTACCCCAAGCGGGACGCAAGGCATCGGATCAAGCCGCTGCTTGATTGCGGTGGCAGAGAGGCCGGGCTCCTCGGCTTGTAGCGCCAGACCGAGCAGCCTGGAAACAGCAACGATGCATGCATAAGTGCATTACAAGCGGCGAATCAACCGTGCGATCATAAGCACGACGAAAGTTAGGAGGCGATGCATGCCCGTGCAACTTACGTTTGGATCTCGGCGAACACCGACGGAGCCATGTTCCGATGATCACCAGTCGAGTCGAACAGGTAGGCCACCGGAAGCTCCGTGTTCCCCGATTTTATAGCAGTTGTTCTTGCCCTGCCAGGCTCCTTGACAACAACAAGGCTGAAATGCCTTGGCTCACTGCCACAATACCAACTTAAATGTAAGTACACAGCATGGCGATGCCGCGGTACGCGCGTACATCGAGATTGTGCATGCATGTCTTACAGTGTAGTTACAACTACAAGGACGTAGTTGTAGTCAAGGATGGTGCCGCCCTCGAATCCAGTGAAGAGAACCTGTTGATTCGCCGCCATCAAATACGCTCCAGTGTCAAGCGCAACCCATGTCTCCCCGCTTGGTGTTTTGGAATGCCTGATGCTCAGCAAACTGCGCGGGGTGAATACACAGACACGGAGAGCCGGTGTTAGGCGCCGGCACTATAGTGTGAGTCTGCTTACCCGCGGGAACAACGCACTCACATGTTGTGGAAGTCGATTAATGCCGTGCTGAGCTCGTATCCATCCTGAATGCGCATCGCGTCCATAGGGCTCACGAAGGCGTTTTGGCCGAGGGCGTTGTACAACGGCTTCGTTGGGAAGTGCTGACTCTTGATGGTAGGGCCGCGACAGCCTTTAGTTTGAGCCGGCGGCCCACGACCTTTGGTGAAGGCGGTGATGATGTCATCGACGGGCGGCAACACCTCCTTGTTCACTATGTTGGTTTTGAAGTTGAAGCCACCGGTGCTATGCTGCTTCTCCGGTCCTTTCCGTTGCTTCCCCTTTCTCCTGCCTTTCCCGTGCTCGTCGGTGACGAGCTTGACGTCCGAATCGTGCGATTCACCGCCGTCGGATTCCTCGTGGCCCGACTCATCCTGCCGTTTACCGAGGACCGTTTTGCTACGAAGATCCATCACACGCCCAGAACGCTATACGCCACCGAATAGCTACGAATTTGCAATGACTAAGGTATCGCGAGTACAAGAAACAAACCACAAAGAGCACAAAGGTGGGATGATTGTTGATAGCTATCACAGAGGGAAAGGGTACGAGAGAGGGGAGCTGTGACGGTCGTGATGTGGCATGAAAGCTCATGTTCAGAGCTTGGCGGCGAGGATAAGTTCATGAATGCAGGATTAGGTTCATGTACGCTGTCAAATCCGCCCTCGGCAATTGGTCTGAACTCATGCTCGAGCATGACCGTCGATTGGTCGCCTGGTTCTACATTACCGTACATGATCGGTATCGAGGTACCACTCCATGTCGTTGTTACACTACCTATAACGTTGGCGCGTCCAAAAGAGCCAGTGCATGTTACTCTGGCGCGCTGAACAAATCACCAATTTTCCGACCAATAAGAACAACCACCCGTGGCGAATGTGTGGAGCCTGGCTGGAATTTGGAAATGGTGACTCTTTGTGAGTTTTACGCGATAGCATGCGGCTGCCCGAATGACGGTAGGGAAAGGGCGGGAAAAGGGGGCTGGGGGGGCGGGGGGAAGGGAGGTCGATCCAATTTAGAAAAACGCCCACGTGGCGAGCAGGGAGCAATTTAGGTCGATTCAATTGAGACAAACACGATTTTCGCCGATGCGCGCGATTTCGCCCCTGCAAACACTGGCCCAAACGCGCAAACCCCGTTACAGTAAAAAAGAGAAGGATGTCTCTCCTCTCCGTACAAGAGATACACCCTGTTTCGCGCTAGCAGAGCATCTGGTTGCAGAACATGCACTGGTTGTAGAACGTCACCACGTTTGAAATGGTCTTATCACCGACGGTACAAGCACATTCACAAGAAAGCGGTTAGCTAGGATGCTGCATGGTAAAGAACATTAAACAAGCGTTTCAAAGCGGTTGAAAAGGGTATACAGCGATAAAGAAAAATTTTGCCCCCAGTACCACTCCGTCAGCTGGTGCGGCTTTGCCCGCAGGTTTCAGCCATACGGTTTATGGCACCTGACCGCACTGTAGCAGCGAATCGCGCAAGGTGAGAGGGTCGAGAAACAGGGTGTAGTGGGAACGCTTTTTGGTGGAACGCTTTTTCTGTCAGGTTTTTTCAGTGACACGTGGGTGTATGTGGAGCCGAGTTCTGTGTTGTAATAACTTCCCTGTCGGAGGGACGGAGGGGCGGAAAGTGCCCGCATTTAGCACTGTACACATGATGCCCATTTCAGTCCCCTTCCCCATCTTTCCCTGTGCTCCTCTCTCGAGCATGCGTTCACTAGGGGCAGAATGGGACTGAATGTAGAACAAAGGCTGACAAAAAAACTACAGTTGCGGAAATTGTGGGTAGCCCAGCGTGTTTTGTCTGGGAAACTCGAACATCTTGGTTTTGTCGTGGGCTAGTAACGCGCGGGCCGTTGGCTGTGAATGTCGACCACTGGGCGTATGGAGTGGCAGCGGGCGTGTTCAGAGTGAGCATTAGGGTGTAGTTCCCTGGAAAGCGCAGAGCCGAGCTCTGTGTTGTTGTAATAACCACCGCTATTTTCTTTCGGTCTATTTACAACCCCACTTGAGGAAGTGGGTATGCACCCTTTCTGGAATCTTTGACCGAGGGTTGTGTGGGCGTCAGAAATTTCACACCTATTTCACAGTGAGTTAGTTCCAGACCCCCAAAAAGAGGAGAAGTGGCACAAGGGAATTCGCAACAGCAAGAGTGCCCCTTCACGCGAGCGGTAATTGTCTCAGATTAGCTTTCATGCGTTTCTTAACATTGAAAATCGGGTTGCTTCATACCCCATGTTGATCAAGTACCCAACTGAAATAGTCGAATGCGTGCAGGGTATCTTCGAAACGCAGAAACAGCGCAAGGGTTCGGGGTTGAAAATAGCGGTGGTTAGGTGTAGTACCGTTGTAGGGCATCCTCGACACTTACACAATAGAATTAGCGAGAGTGGAGGCTCTTAGGGTAGAGACGTACACGCAGAACACAACAGTCGTAACTGAGATAATCATCCCCAGTTGGTTAGGGGGGTTCATTTGAACTTGGATGGACGCAGGTGACACATGGACCGATTTTTAAAAAGGAAGGAGGGGGTGGTGATCAGTTCGAGAAAGGGACAGACAAGGGACTTCTATGGGAGGCCAAAATGATTGCACTTTAGTCGGACTGATCTCCCCTTCCCAACATTTTTATTTTGTGTATTTGCTGATAGTTCAGGGCAGTAAGGGCATTCGTCCTTGTATAGCTGGACCAGAACAGACCAAGGAGGGCTTTCCTACCGCCCTCGATGTACATAGCTGGGCGGCGCATTGCGCTTGCCCTCACGCTCAGTCATGACTGCTTTAGGTGTATGAATTAGCCTTATCACTGTAAACATCAATTCCAAAAAAAAAAAAAAAAAAAAAAAAAAAAAAGCTGGACCGAACTGCGGGCTCACGCGGTCGATATTTTGGACGGTGGTGGGGTCTGATTACATTGTACAGGTGTGGCTAGCGTGCATGAAAGTTTCGCACGAATGTGCGATGCGTACGGTCTTGACCCCTTGTCTGTAACTCCCATCTCCTCCTTGCATGTGTTCGACACGTCCATCGTATCAGTTCACTAATTGCGGTGAAATGCGATGTTGTGCATGTCAGAGCGGCTGGTTCACAGTTCTTTGCGTTTGGGTGGGGCTTCGTTGGAAACTCAAATATCACACCCCTGCACACTGAGCTGTCCTCTCAGCTGAAGCCCAGCCACTACTTTCGTCTGCTCATTTTGCCGATTCATTCATTGTTGGCGTGCGAACCAGCACCAAACTCTCCCATTCCCCTGTTAGCTCTCCGCCATGACCGCCACCGTCACTCAGAAGGTATTTATTTACGCACTTACGCTACTAGTCGTACATATCATAGCTGTCATTAGGTACAAAAAATGATCGTCACAGACACACCTCAGGGAAGCCTGCTGCCCCTCGTGCGAGGCGGTCATGTCGTTTCCATATGGCACGACATTCTTCTTTTCACGGAAATTGCATTACGAGCTGCTTCCGCACTCAAATCTGAAAGTAACAGTTGTAGTAGCAATACTGCTTCCTACTCGAGCCCACTTGATGGTCACGACAGCGAAACCTTACTGCCTCCGACCGTTACTTTCATTTGCACGTCGTCCAAGTCGTCACGCGCGGTGCTGCACGGTGCCGCCTTCTCCACAACCCTGGCTGGCCGCAGGAAACGGCTCGAACTGGACGGCACACTGCGTGGCGACGACAGCGAGCCGCGACCCTGGAATCTCGGTATTCTGCCGCAGACGTGCGTTCTGAGTCCCGTGTCGCAACCGTCTCCCGCAATTCCTTCCCTCGCCTCCCCTCCCATCACCCCGCTAGGAGTCGCGCCAGCCAACCAGTTCTCGTCAAAGCTGTCTGCTCCGTCTCCGTCAAGTAATACTTCTCCGTTACTACCGTCACCTGTTCGCCGGCTTGACACAGCGCCTCCTCGGACTGTAGTTGGGATAAGTACACCGGGTCCTGAATTGAACTCCGCATTACCATGCATCGGCGACCAGCGTGACAGTGATTTGATCACTGTGACGAGTCGTCCAGCTACCGCGCTGCCATCACGAAAGTCCGACTTCTCAACCGACAAGCCAAGCATATCGTGCCGAGACGATGGAACCGGCGGCGACAATCGCGTCAAGAACCGCGGCAGTAGCGGGCCGTCGCTAGCGGAGCTGTTCCGGCCGTGGGGAGTCTCGGAGTCGCCGCTGGTGATTTTTGATAACGCGCCGATAGAGGCCATCGACGTGGGTACGCAGCAGCAGGAGCCCGGCGACGCGTATCCTGTGGTGCCGCTCCTTGCGTTTCCTGTGCGATTGACTGCGGCCGCCAGCGCGGTATCCGAGGTGTCGTGGAAGCTGATCGTAATCGCAGCTCACGACCCGCTTGTTTTGGCGAATCAGGTTGATTCCGTGGCAGCTAAGGTTCTGCCCAAGGTCCGGGAATGGGTGGAGGCGACGATCTTCGCAAGCCCTTCGCCAAATCTCGCGGGTAAGCAATCGCACCTCTTAGTAGCACGGAGAAGTCGCGTGTCCGAATTTCGCACGTCGTTCTTCTTCACCAATCCGTTAAAGATGTCCACTGCTTAGTAGTATCTTCTCGTCTCCTCTGTTTCTCCCTTCGGACCGATTCAACAGCAGAAGTGAAGTCTACGCTGCTTACAAAAGACATTTCCGCGCACGGAATCCCCGCGAGCTACGCGCCCGAGGCCTCGTGGCTCGAAGATTCCTGGAAGGCGCACGACGTGGTGGTGGAGTCGTACCGCACATGGAAGCTCCTTTGCGCGCCGATCCTCCGCCGCCCCGCGTTGCAGCGCCGAGCGCAGATTGCGGCGCGCACCGTCAGCGCGTGGGAGAAGCACAGCAAGAATACCGAAGACAACGCGGCAGTGTGGGGACTCGTTGCGAGCGCCGCCCTTCGCGGCGGGAGTCGCCGTAACAGCCGAAATTCACTTCTCGATAATATGCCGACCCCCAGAAGTCGCCCCAACGCTTGTCAGCTCGCTTCCGTCGCGGAATCTGGTTCCGCGGGTTCGCTTGACGGTGGCTGCAGTAACAGGGATGATACGGACATTGAGAACGTCGACAGCTTGGCGCGCGAGGCGGTTTCGCGCAGCGCATCATATAGCGAAAATGCGCCGTCGCGTGACGCGGAGCCAATGTCCGTAGACGAGGATTACAGGCATCTTAGGCGCACGCGGACGCAGTGGAATCTCCTCGCGGGCCGGCTGGGGAGGGAGAGCAGCGCAGCGAGAAGCCAGCGCAGCATAAGCCAACCGACCTTCGCAGGCGGGAGCGCGCGGAGCAGCATCAGTCGGGCTGGTGCGAGCGGAAGAAGCATGAGCAGGCAGGCGCCCGCGTTCAGCGCGAGGCTGGGGCGTCTGGACCTCCCCCTTCCCTCCCCCCGTGCTATCGTGAGCTCCGCCATGTCGCGGTACTTCTCTCCCTCCTCCACTGCCAGCTCAGCATCGCTCGAGGACGTCAGCGTGGTTCCGCCTCGCTCCCCGGGGATTGGAAGCAGTAGTAGTGCCGCTACTGGTAGTGGCAGACGCGTCGCGCCATCCCGTCCGCAAGGTCTTCCAAAGAGCCCTGCGCCGGCGGCGCACTCGCGAAACCTAATGACGCCACAGCCTGTTAGTCCTAATGCCGCTCCCACCGAGTCCCCGAGGGATGACAGTCCGGAAAGCGATTCGTTCGCACAAGGCCGCGGCAGGTGGGCGGAGGAGGCGACGCAGGGGGGCGATTGCGGCGGATATGAGATGGAGATAAGCACGAGCGGGCAAGTGGGGAAGGCTGTCGTTGAGGAGGCACACGCGGGGACTTTAAATAAAGGAAGGGGAAAAGAGCCCTGCGGAAGGGGGAGCAGCGACGCCATGGATCCCGCCGGCGTGTCATCCGGGAGTCACGTTCCGCGAGAAATTGCTAGTCAAGCTGGCAGCTCCGCGGGTATGAGCACGCAGGGCAGCGGCAGTAGCTGCAGCAGCAGTAGCAACAGCAGCCAGAGCATGCGGAGCATCGAGGTACGCAGCGGCACAAGCAGCGTCAGCGCGAAAGCCAGCGGCAGCGCGATCAGCTACAGCCTTGACTGTGACAGCCAGTCCGAGAGCGAGAATATGACGAGGCGGCACTCGTATAGCGGGAACAGCCGAGAGCGAGGATTTAATCACATCTACAGCAGAGGCATTACCCGGACTAATACAAGTGTACACTCACATAGTAGGGTTAATGGTGCCGCTAACGGGGTTAGTATTTCAAGATCCAAGAGTAATGTGTGCAGGAACGATGTCCTAGCTGCTCGGCAGCTAGAATCGTTCGACCGACCTATTCCAAAGAGTATGATCCTTAACGAGCGGCCCTCCACTGCGCAGAGGGTTCTTTTCAGTAGCAGCATGACCTCCCCTAACGGCCGGACTTGCATTCACAGGGATTCAAAGCACCATAGTTCTAGCCCGAGGAGCTTGCAGGGCGAAGCGGGTGGCGCTGTAGGTGTCATGGTGGAAGAAGAAGCAGCAGTGATAGAAGCAGCAGATGCAGGGACATCGGTGCGGAACTCTGAGCGACTGCGACACATGTTCAGGGACAAGGCACTGGCAATCCCAGGGTAGGACAAGGCTGGGTTCCAGGAAACTGCACGTGGTGGGACCGCGAGAAATGCATGCGCCAGCAATGCCGGAGAGGCTGCTTCTCCTGCCTTTGCTGTCAGTTGCAGTGCGGGTGGTGGGAGCTTCAAGAGTGTGGACAGTAGCAGTTATCATCATAATGATTGTGGGAAGAGTGTTGAGAGTCTACGTCTGGGGTGTGGGCAGATGGAAGTGCAGGCAGAGGGAGTCACTGGGTCTGTCGAGGGGATCCGTTCGTCTTCCCCCCCTACTCCGGACAGCGGCAACTCTCGCATTAGCCACGTAGGCAAGTGGAAAACGGTCCAGGCTATCTCCACTCTTGCGTTGCTCTCCCCTCGGTTCTCCACGAACCCACAGCCGCGACTTGCAAGGCTGCGAGCAGCTGGGCGAGCAGCCGCGGGGAGCACGGAGTCAGGGGGGGTAGGCGAGGGAGCAGGAGCAGGAGGGCAGGAATTGCAAACATTGCGGCGGTGTCAGACAGAGGGTTTGGAACAAGGCAGCAGCACCATTAGCAGCAGGAGCAGGCTGGCCAGCTTGCGAAGCATGGAGAGGGCAATGGGGCAGGGGATAGGCAGAGAGGCGGGGGCGGATGGTGGGCGAGGTCAGGAAGTGGAGGTGTGGGGAACAGGAGAGGTGGAGAGAGAGGGATGGAGCGCGAGAGAGGGCATTGCAGGGGGCTTGGTGAGGCGGGGAGCTGTGCGGAGTTCTCCGTTCATCCGACGGTGAGAGACACAGCGGATTGCTATCAGCGTTCCGCACCAAGGGCCCTTGTAGAGAGCGCAGGTAGATGGGACAGAGACACAAGTGGAAGTGGCAGCAGCAGCGGCGGCGGCGGCAGCAGCGTCGGCAGCTGCAGCAATAGCACCAGCAGCAGAGTCAGCGCCAATAGCAGGAGCGCTACCGGTTCTGCAGAAGCAAGCAGAGTGATTTCTTTCCTGACCAGCAAAGCACAGTAGGTAATTCCTAACATGCTCTCTGACACATGCTCCACCGTGTGATCTGGTTTCCCTATTGTACAGGCCTGATATTGCAGCACTACCTTGGGCTCAGGTTGAACAATGATCCTCTACGCTACTGCCGTATATGACTAACGGGTCCTGACCTCCAAGACCTGCCTAATAGCTGCTCTCTTTATCATTCTCTCGCAATGATATATCTGTATTGGAGTACAATGGAATGCGTCTGCTTCGTGCAGTTAGATATACATACAATACCCCTGTATCCCTGCTAATCTAACTGCATGAGTACCAGGGCCTACGATATCAGGAATTTTTCCCTGAAATTCCTGATTTCCAGGGTTTTTTTTTTAGCTAGCCTGATTTTCCAGTGTTCAGCTTTTAGTGGGGCTGATTTTTCAGCCTTTACCTAGCACATGACTCTGAAATTTCAGCAATTTTTTCCAAGTGACACTGATGCCACTACGTTGTAACGAATCCGACCCTGAAACCGATTCCTACACGGGCCGAGTGTAGTTGCCCGGCTGTACTAGGAATATCAGATTCCCGCGGTGTCAGCAGGGCGTGGCGGTGAGTAGAAGACAAATTTGCCCTCGACCAGGGATGCATTGTTGGCGCGCGTGCTGCGATGATTGGCCACTTTTACAGCATTTCCTGATTTGGCCAATTACGGGGTTGCAGAGCAACGAGAGATTCAGGCCCATGTGATGCACATGTGGACCTGTGGCCCTGTGGCCCGGATTGTCGAAGACGTACTGGCAAGAACGGATGCATCCACGCCGCCCTGCTGTGCTACCAGCCATCCAATCTCCCACCCCAGCCTGCTCCTGGCTTTCCTTCCATCTAGCAAGGGTACGGTTTCAACGTGTTGCTGCCTGGTGGTGTACCAAGAGGCAGTCAGCCGTGTTTTCTCTCTTCCTGGCAAACCTCCGTTAGGCTAGCTTGGTAGTGCCGTTAGATGCTGCTCGTTTGCGCTGCAGCCAATGGCGGACCACCCGGACGCCATTGAACGACCTGATGACCACGACGATGAACCCGCTCGTCGTTCGCCAATCGATCTGTCCGCGGCAGTTACCGGACTCGATCTGCTATTCTCCAGCTTAGCGGCAGTAGATAACCATGGAAAGGATTCTGCAGTCGCGCCGACCGTCAACATCCCGTTTGAACCAATCGACGAGCCGCTGTGTCCCTCCCCAACTACGCCCGTGTTGGAGCAAGACAGCTGCAACCCTGCAGGTGAAGAATCTGCGGCGGTACCTGTGGCTAAGAAGTCCGCCAAGTACATGCAGTCAACGATTCCGTGGGGCAAGAAGGGAGGCACCGTTGGAGCAGCACCGGCTTCGCCAGCCGACCAACGGTCGACGCCCGCGACCGCAGGCACGCAGACGTCGCCCTCAACACCTGGGCCTTCTAAACCTGGGCCTTCCAAACCAGCAGGGCCAGACGCAACTTACGCCGAGGCTCTGTACAAGTACAAGAGCGAGTGGAGAGAACGATTTCCTTGGGTCATACTGCTAAAAAAGGCTGACGGTTTCCCTGCTTTCAAGTGCAGGATCTGTACGGAGCATGCAGGCTACGCTGGACCGTGCGGGAGAGGCGGAAAGGGCGCCACAGACGTTCAGACGCAGGCGTTCAAACGGCATGCGGCAACTACGAAGCACAAGGAGGCGTTGAAACACCAGAAGAAGCTACTCGACGAAGCATCCACGCAGCCACGGTTCAACAGCGACAATCTCGCTCGCGACACGGAGAAGGAGCGTGTCAGCAGGCTCCTCGACTCGCTGCTCTTCGTGACCAAGCAAGATGCACCCATAGAGTTATGGGTGAATCTCGTGCGCTACCTCGCGCGACTGAAGGTGCCTGGGTTCCCCGCTAAGGGCTACGGTACCTATTACACGACGTGAGTTACCGTTTTCTCGGGTTGCAACCGTGTATATGTAGATTAATAACCGGTCTAACATTGTGTTGTTTGACCTGCGCTGCAGATACGGCTTTGGGCAGCTGACTCAGTCGATGGCTACGTGGTTGCACACAACGCAACTGCAGCACATCCTTAGCAGCCCATACCTAGGCATCACATGTGACGAAAGCACGGACAGGTGCTCTGGAAAGCACATGATTGTTTTCGCGTCTTTCATCCGTGACTGTCGTCCCGTGACTGAGTTTCTTGCCCTGCTGACCGTGGAGAAGGGCGATGCAGCCTCTCTCCTGTCAGTGCTCTTATCCCACCTGCAGGCCGTGGGCATTGAATTGGCGAGGATATCCGGCATAAGCACTGATGGTGCGAGTGTCATGATGGGGAAACACAACGGCCTGGTCGCACGACTTCGCCTGCGCATCCCGCACCTTGTCTCGAGCCACTGCATCGCCCACAGGTGGGTTCTTATGTTGTGTTTCCTGCACCCCTTAATGAATCCGCAGCCACCCGTGGTAATCACTAGTTGACCTGGTTTGCTTGTTGTTGTGCATGCAGGGAGGCGCTCGCCGCAAAGGCCGCCGCTGAAGAACTCCCCGAGTTCGGGATGGTGGACGCCCTGCTCCGCCAAGTGGCAGAGTACTTGGGGCGTTCGGGCCCGTGGCATCAACGGTTCATGGGCTTGCAGGAGGTCTTCACAAAAACGAACCTGGAGCTGCAGGGGATCCACGACGTCCGCTGGCTCTCCCGTGGTGACGCCATTCTGCGCGCGGTAGAGGTGTTCCCCGCGCTGATCGTGATGCTGTACGAGTGGGACAGCACCCTGTACAAGCTCGTCACGAGCTACAGGTTTCACTTCCTGCTATATTTCCTTGCAGACGTACTCGAGCAGCTCAATGTGCTGAACAAGGCATTCCAGCAGCGTGAGGTGAGCATGGTTTCGTACAAACCTTGAATATGTGCCCTGTTGCTGGTTTTGCTCCAATGTTTGGTGTTACTACCACAGCTCTGAGTTGGTCTGCCTTCCACACTTTTTCATCCATGTTGAACCCCCAACAGCTGGACATTGCTAGTGTTCACGGGCAGATCCGCCGGTCCATCTCCTTCCTTGAGTCCCGCTACGTCGACTGCGGTGACGACTTTGGAGGCGGTGTGAGCGCGCGACTCTCGCCATTCATCAAGAAGCACGGACATGAGGGGGGCAAACCCGAGGTGAAGGTGCAGGGAGTCGACTCGGACGGGCGGCCCACTACACATACCTTCGAGCTGCACGAGGAACCGGACGACGACTACCCGACTCTCGGCTCCCACGACGCCTGCGTCGATCTCTGCACCACCTTCTCCGAGGCGCTCGTAAAAAACCTCACCACACGGTTCAAGGACCTGGACTCTCTGGTGGGAGTGCGGCTGTTCATGCCCGACGAGTGGGAGCTGGGGAGAGCGGAGCGCCACAGGCAGTGTCTCGAGTGGCTCGAGTCTCTCGTGAGGTTGTTCAGGGCACAGGACACGGACTACATCATTCCAGGTATTCCCGCTCTCGCTTTGTGCCTGACCGTATGTTACAACTGTGCGTTTTAGACGTATACCAGCCTGTCTAACTCCCCTCTTTTTCCCTTCTGCCTGATGTGGCAGGGGTCGACAAGCGGCGTGCGATCAAGGAGCTGCGTGCCTTCTGCCCCATCCTCGCTGGTGCCCCAAAGAACGAGCGCAACTTCCTCGCCGGCCTCACAGCAGTGCTGAAGACAAGCGACTGGGCGGCAAGCTACCCCAATCTGGTGCGTCTCTGGGTGGCTGTCGCCGTGCTGCCGCTCAGCACTGTGGAGTGTGAGCGCGGCTTCTCACGCCAGAACGTGATCAAATCGTGGCAGCGGGGGAGCTTGAAGGACGCCCACCTCGAAGGCCTCATCACGATGTCCCTGCTGGAGTATGAGCCCAACTACAATGAGGTGGTGCAGATCTGGCGCAGCTACAAGAAGCGCCGCCCATTCGGCAATGTGGTGGCACCACCAGCAAGAGAGGGGGAGGGGAGCGGTAGCAAGGGAAAGGAGGTCCTAGAGGAGGAGGAGATGGACGAACTAGAAAGAGACGATGCAGACGAGCAAGCTTCTTTTGATGATGACTTTTGATTAGAATGCTCCCAGACTCCATGCTTAGCTTGCTTGCTAGCAAGATAGGATTTGGTTTGAATTGAAGGCTGTTTGCATGCTTCGTATTGTTTTTAACTTAAAATAAAGATTACTACTGCTATCACCCATTTTCTGTGGGGGACACTGATAGATCAGACTTTTTTATTAAGTAACACTGAACTTTCAGGCTTTTTTCCAAGACGACCCTGACGATCAGGGTCTAGGGGCAGAGGAACCCTGATACCCTTACGTGCCTCAAACTGAATCTGAGGCCCTGATGAGTACAATTGAAATTGCTCGCTGCATGTGGCCAGGGGGGTGCCAAATGACATTTTCGAGGGGTTGATGACGTTCGCGTCGAAACAGGCATTCGCGCCTTAACATGTGATGTTTAAAAGCCCATGGAAACACTCAACTTCTCTAATAAAAAAAAAACTAACACTAAAATATACCATCTATATGCACCTGGGAATTATGTAGCTTTTTCCTATGAGAAGACACCCCCCTTTTTTTCCCTGTATTTTTAGATCTACCCTAGGGTGTTATGTCCGGGAGAATACGGTACCTCAATGGGTGCACGCATGGTACAGTAACTCACAACCTCTTTCTGCTTTGCAGCACAAATGCTCCTGTGTGTACAAAAAGTGAATATCAGATGGGCACATTCCTTTCCAACAAGGCTACAATACAAGCTCATGCCTGTCCCTAGGGGTGTATGACCCCAAAAGACGTTTTTTTGCAGCAACTAGAAGTCATTTGCTGCCGCACAGCGCCGCTGATAATACACTGTTGGGAAATACCCCAGGCTCAAAGCTCTGACGGTTGTATGTGTGTTTGCAACTGACTAATTCGGTAAGAGCCACCACCACCACCATTGGCGTTATTACCACGGGCTCCATTCTCTTCTCCCCTGTCTTGCCTGCGTGATCAGGGTTCAGAGCAGCCCATCCCATGCTGGCTTCCTTTCGTTGATTACTTCTAGGCCGGTTACCTCCTGGTCGATTGCTCCAGCAGTGCAGCTGCAGCAAGCGTGCTTGTATGCTTGTATATTGAGAGAGACATGCCTGTGCACTGCAAACTCGTTTGGTCCTAGCTGGACAGTCCTTCCTTGTGTGAGGATAACGCATCATTGCTTCTCCTTCCAGCCGCCGCCACTACCACCATCACCTCCACCATTGTGTGCCATTGCTGCTGCGGTCGCTGCCACTCCCAGTAAGCAGGTGGGATGACTGTGCGTGCGACCACATGCCCGTGCGACCACCCCGCTTGCTCCTGCAGCTGATGCTCCTGCATTTGCTGCTGCTGCTGCTGCTGCGGCTTCCTCCATTGCAAGCAGCGTGACAGACGCTCATGCGTGTGGATACCCCTTGCTCTTTGAAAATTTCCAGGCTCCGTCCAGAGCTTTTCCTCGTCCTCCGTTTCGCCTTTTCATTTGCGGTACACTCCACGTCTGTCAAGGGGAGGACGGTCACGATGGTGAGGGAAGCAGCGGAAGTGAGAGGGGCGGGTTGCAATGAGGCTTGAAGCAGACTGACACTCGGTGAAAGAGACTATGTTTCCAAGCGTCTCAATCAGAATATTTTTCTCTTTCAACCAGGAGTGGAGTGAGGGGCGGGCTGCAGCAGCAGGACATGGGGGTTTGCAGTAGTGGGAAGAATGCCGTGAGGGGAGGGGCGTGGGGAGGAGGAATGGATACGTGGGAAGCAGGTGGACGCGAAGCAAACAAAGCAAGAGATGATCACCTGCAATGGCAGTCAGGGAGTCCCAAGTCCCATGTACGTGTCAACCCCTTTCTCGAAGTAGCTTCAAATGGTAAAGAACAGGGAAGAAGGAACGCAAGTGGTGTGCCTCCCCCTTATTCCCACCCTCCCCCTATCCTCCACCCCCATCCCCCACCACCCTCCCCGACCCCCCTGCCCCACCCCTTCCCTGCACCTGCACATGGCGCCCATCTGCTCCGCCATGGCTGCTGCCTGTGCGGGCACGGGCCCGTTCTTCACCTTCCCCGCGAGCAGCAGCGGCGCGCGCACGTTCCTCACAGCGCCAAACACGTTGCTCACTTGCGGCACGAGCGGGCGCGAGCGCGACGAGGAGGAGCGCAGGTCTATGTCTTGAAGGGAGATGCTGCGGCAGGGCACTGAGGACGAGCAGTTGAGAATAATCCCTATGGGGTCGGAGGAATTGGTCGTGCCCACTATCTTGCTGTACGACACTCCTGAGACTGCCACGGCCTTGGAGGAACCTTCCCCGCACTTTCCGTCCACATGGCGCTTGTCACAGTAGCTCTGGTGGAGGGGGAGAGTGGGAGGAGGGAGGGGTAGAGAGGGGGAAATGCATGATAAAGCGGATGCACAGGTACGCAGCAGAATAAAGAGGTGCAAAAACGGGCCGGCTGGATACCAGGTGCACATGCAGGCGTGCCAACCTCCGCTGGTTGATCACAACAGGCCATTCCAAATTCACCACCAACACACTCTAATACACACACCCTCACCTCCTGCGCCCCCCCCCCTTGCCCTCTCACAACGCCCCCACAAACACACAACTAACCACAATCACCTCACCCTTGAACCCACCCCCTCCTCTCCCTCCACCCCCACACATTCCCTCCCCGGTCCTCACCTGGTCGATGACAATGGGTCGCTCCACATCCACCATGAAGACATTGCGGTACACAACGTCGCGCACGCTGCCCGACCCGCCCTGGTACGTCTTGATGCGCAGCCCGTTGGAGAGCGCCTTGAGCACCACCCGCGTGACCGTTATGTTGGCCACGCATGCTGTGTCCCCGTGGTCGCCCAGGCTGCCGATGCTGTGACGAGGGAGGAGGACGGAGGGAAGAGGGCAGGGATAGGGGGGGGAGGAGGGAAGAAGGGAGCAGGGAGAGGGGGAGGAGGAGAGAAGGAAGGGTGCAGGGAGAGGGGGAGGATAGGGATAAGGACAGAATTGCAGGTTCTGAAATGGGATGCATGCTCAGCAGCCACCAAGTGCTGCTTATGAAAATTTGAGGCGCATAAAACATAGACCCTCGGTTCACCAGAGGGTACTTTTGAAATCTAACAACATCACTTCAAACCAAACCACAGGCTGCCCTCGCCTGCCCGCGCTCCCAGGCGCACCTGATCCCGTGCCTGGCCACACACCATGTGATTCTGAAGTCCATGTGAATCAAATATCAGTGTTCCCACCTTGCCACCCTCCCACACCCGTCCCTGCCCGCGCACCTGATGCCATGGCCGGCCACACACCACGTGTCGGAGATGAGCACGTGTGACGTGCCGTCCTCTATCACTATGTTGTCGTCGCCTGCCATCGTGCCATGGAGCAAACATGGTGAGACGCGCACAGAGAGACGCATTGTCGTAAGGGGACGGTGGTGGCTGCAGGGTGGTGGGTACGGTGGTGAATTCTGAGTCGACTCAGAATGTTGGTGGTGGGTAGGGTGCAGCGCTGCACTGCCACTTGCAGTCTGTGTGTGATGTGGATCGAGTCTGTGCTGGGGCACTCCGAGAGACTTAAAGCACCATGCCTCTCTCTCACCTTCAATCATTCAACACACACACACACACCCACCCACCCACCCACCTACCCACCCACCCACGCATGCACGCACCTCCATGCAGCGTGCAGCGCTGCACAGCCACTTGTGTGGAGCGGGTGATGTGGATGGAGTCGGTGTTGGGGCTCTCTGAGGGGCTGTCCGTCGTCACGTTCACCACCTTCACGAAGTTGCTCGATGCTATCTCCAGGTGGATCGTGCCCGGGTTGCTGACGTGTGGGGAAGAGGGAGGAAAGAGGAGTGTTTTCAAAGGCAGCTCCAACATCCCAGGCCCTCTGGTTCACGGTTCACCAAACTGAGAGTGGTCCCAAAGCACCCATACCCCTCCGCACCCCGTGTCACCACGTCTGCACCCCCACGCACCGCAGAGTGATCCCCTGCACCACCGAGTTGTGGCACATGTCGGCGACAAGCAGGTATGGGCGCCTGAGCGACCCGGGCAGGCGGTGCGCGTTCCACAGCTGCCACCAGCGCTGCGCGCGGCCGTCGATGGCGCCGCGGCCCGACACCATGAGCCCGTTGACGCCCAGGAAGTGCACCACTCCCAGCTGCACCGGCGGGTGGAAGGGGTCGTGTGGTCCCAGTATGGTGCCATCCAGCTGCTCACAGCGGTGGGGTTTGTTCAAGGGGGAAAAGGCGTGGGGGAAACGGAAGGGTGGAGGTGAGGGTGGATGGGGGGAGGATGAGGGCAGGCGGAAGCTGGGTCGTCAAGGGGGTCGTCGCAGGGGGAGGAGGGACGGGGTTGTGCGCTGGTTGGAGATTGAAGGGAGGGGTGCTTTTGGGATTTCAACACCAGCACTAAAGGCAATGGCTCCAACACCAGTAGTCGTTGAATCCACACACCCTTTCACCTCAAGCCTCTCTCGCGCCTCAAGACCCCTCATTTCATTCACTCCAAGCCTCACTGCTCACCTGGAACACCAGTCGGGATCCGCACGGCCCCACGAATCGCAGATATCCCACGCTGTACCGCCCGCTAGGCACCACCACGGCCGTGGGACGCGAACTCAACCGACCCAGCTTGCATGCCGCCACAAACGCCGCTTTAAACGCCCGCGTGTCGTCTTTCTTACCGTCCCCCACCGCTCCGTACCGCTTGACAGAGAACTGGCGGTCCGGGGGGATGTGGGGCACGGGCACGAGGTACTCTTGGCCGCGCGCGAAGCGGAATGGCAGGTCTGATTCTTTCCCCGGGGAGAAGGGCTGCATGCTGTTGCCGGTGCGCGGGATGGGCGAGGAGGGAGAGGAGGGAGAGGAGGGAGAGGACGGAGAGGAGGGAGAGGAGGGAGAGGACGGAGAGGAGGGAGAGGAGGGAGAGGACGGTGATGATGATGGGGATGGCTTGGGTTGTTTCGATTGCATCTTGTTGCCCCCGCTGCTGCCCCCGCCGCTGCTGCCGCTGTTGCGGGAGGGAGAGCGCGAGGAGGAGGGGGGGGGAGGGGAAGGTCGGGGCTTGGGCTGGGACGTGCGAGCCGTGTCCCCCCGGTGTGGGGCGGTGGGGTTGGCCTTCCGAGCCTTCATCTTGGACTTGTACATGCTCGCCGCATTCCCGCCCTCGTCCGTGCTGCTGCTGCTGCTGCTGTCACTGCCACCACTGTTGCCGCTCCTGCTGCTGCTGCTGCTGCTTCTGTCGCTCCGAAGCCTCTCGGTTGCTGGTCCGGTTCTGGGCTTGAACCCGCTGGTGGTGCCGCCACCACTGCTGCCGCTGCCGCTGCTGCTGCTGCTACTGCTGCTGCTGCTGCCAGCAGTACCAGTGCTGCTGCCGCCGCTGTTGCTTTTCTCAGCAGGGCTGGTGGCAGGCGGAGAGGAGGAGGGGGAGGAGGTGGGGCGAGGGGTGGGCAGGCGAGGCTTGAAGCCGAGAGTGGTGGTGGAGCGGGAGGAGAGCCATGGCACGGAGGAGGGCGAGGAGGAGGGCAGAGATGGCGGTGCTACTGACGGTGGTGGTCGCGACGAGCGCGTGAAGAAAGACTTGGGTGGTGTTGCAGCAGCACTGGCATCAACAGCAGTATCGGTATCAGCATCAACACCAGTATCAGTATCAGCATCGGCATCAGCATCGGTATCAGCATTGGCATCAGCATCGGTATCAGAGTCGGTATCAGCATCATCAGCATCAGCATCAGCATCAGCATCAGCATCAGCATCGGTGGCAGCTGATTCATCAGAGGGGCTGTTAGTGGTACCAGGAGGGCTGTCAGGGTTAGAAGGGCTGTACGCGTTAGAGTCATCCTCGGCATTGTATGGCTGCTGCTGCGTGTCTGAGTTAACCTGCGAGTCACCATCCCAGGTGCTGTAATCCGAGAGAGGGTCCGATTCATTGGATGAAGAAGAGCTAGAGTTGACGTTCCTCTCCAAGTCAGAGTCAACGCCAGAGTCAACGCCAGAATCAACGCCAGAGTCAGCAGAGTCAACGCCCGAGTCAACGCCAGAGTCAGCAGAGTCAACGCCAGCATGAGCGGTAGAGTCGGAGTAAGAATCAGTATCTGACTGCGAGTCAGGTTCGAAGGCAGCAAGAGGGTCGGGGGAGGCGGGGTCCTGCTGTTGTGGGCTTAGCAGGTCAGCCCGGTCACTCACACCCGCACCCTCGCTCTCACCCTCGCTGTCAGTAGGAGGAGTGGGGCCACTGCTGCCGGCACTGGTGTTGCCAAACGCAGGGGCGGCAGCAGCAGCGACAGACGAGGCTTGCACGCCAGACTCCCGCCGAGAGCCGCCAGCAGCGGAGGACGAGGAGGAGGCATCCGCGGAACGCGCATCGGGGTTGGTGCGGGCGCGGAAGGCGGTGCCCTTGCCGAGAGCCAAGAAGGAGACGATTCCTTGGCCGTTCTCGCCTCTCCACCCGAACTCGTCCTCCTCTCCCGCGCCGCCATTGTCGTCATCATCATTACCATCATCCTCGTTGTTGTCGCGCTCGTCGTCGCCGTGGTTACTGTCGCCAGCAGAGGCGGTAGCCGGCGAAGAAGCGGCAGAGGGGGCAGGAGATGCAGGGGAGAGAGGAGAGATTGGAGAGTACGAAGCAGCAACCGCTATGGACCGTCCTGCTCGTTTCCCCACCCCACTGGGGGCACCAATACCACCGCCGCCTTCACCGCCGCCGCCGCTGCCATAGTCATCATTTTTAACTTCTCCGATACTAGGAATATAATCTGATACCGACACCCACTGCACGCCACCCTCCTCCCCCTCCCCATCCGCATCCCCAGCTCCCCCGGCATTGGCGCCGTGACCGCCGGCAGCGTTCTCAACGCTCTGGACCGTCACACCGGGATTGCCGCCGGCGTCGTGTTTGCTGATTAATCGAGCTTCGTCGAGCCACCCATACGAGACCTCGCTAGGGTGACCATCCAGCCGCTCCGTTTCCCCCGCATCCCCAGCTTCTGCGGGAATATCCTCTTCCGCGGGAGTGTCCTCTTCCGCTTCCGCTCCCAATATCACCTCTGCTTCCGCTGGGTCTGCGGAGGCCGCGGAGGCCTGCGTCGGGGCGGATTGCGCGCGCGCCGTGCAAGTCGGGGTTTTGAAGAGACACGCGGGGAACGGGTCGCACTCGTACGCCGTGACTCCCGCCGCGACCAACCTTGTAACGGTAACGCGTAGCACCATAGCGGGGCGGCGCGACGGGGACGACGACGAGGAGGGGACGCGGGGAGAGGGGGAACTCGAGGCAGAAGGGGAGGGGGACGTCGTGGCGGGGCGGGAGGGAACGCGTGGTACGTTCTTCGAGGCATTGCGATTGGGGGAGGTTGCGTTTGGCGGGGTTTGCGGCGGATTTGACGGCGCTCTTTGCTGATCCGACGAGTCGCTGAAACCCGAATCAGGGTCGGCGGAAGCATTCCCCCCTCCCCCCGCCGGCGCGCGTGCGGGGGGCGACGGCGTTGCGGGGTAGGGCGTGCGCGGCGCCCGCGGAGCGGGAGTTGCGGCGGGAGGTGCGGGGGACGTGGGAGCGGAGGGAAGAGTGAAATCGGGCTCACTGCCAAGAGGATCGTCCGGATTTTTCGGTGGAATGCGTTTGGGGAGGTGAGATGACGGATTGGTGGATTTGGTTGGGGAGGGTGAGGTTGAAGGGACCAGTGTTTGCTTCTGCTGCTGCGTCTGCTGCTCCTGCTTGCGGCTCGGCGCGGCTGAGTTAACATCACCCGGAGCAGTCAACGAACCAACGGACGAACCGGCAGATGCGCCCACGGGACCACCCTTGCTCCCTAGCAGTGGCTTGGCTCGGAAGTTAGGCCTGGGATGCACCGTGCCTAAGCTGGTGCCGCTTCGGCGAGGGTTGGGCGCGAACGTGGAAGAAGTTCGCACGGCGGCCGCGTCGCTCATATCCCCGAACTCCTCCCCGTGCGCCTCTTGCTCCTCCTGCTCCCCGTCCGGAAATCCATCGGTATTCCGAAGGTAACCGGGTACATTCCCATGGTCAATTTCAGAACCGCCGTTGGCATCGCTGTCGCCGTCGCTGTCGCCGTCGCCATCGCTGTCGCCGTCGCGATCAGCTTGCGGCACTTCCGCCACCAGCAGCCCCGTGTCGTCACCCCCCCCGTGATACTCATCCACCGCACGGTCCTCTCCGCCGTAGTCCGCGGCCCCAACCTCTCTTCCCGCGCTAGAGACCTGCGCACCTCCCACGGCGCGCCTTGTCCTTGCGCCAACACCCCCCGTTTGCGCGTGCCCCGCAGTATCTCCCACCTGGGGGAAAGCCCCGCCCTCGCTGATCGCGGCAACGTACGAGGAGAGCAGAATAGGCTGTTCCGCTTCTTTCGTCCTGTCCACGTCAGCCATAGGGTTGCCATTCGCGCCGCCAAAATTATCATCCGCTCCAGCTTCCATCAGCCCCCGGTCCCCTCGAGCTTCACTCCCCACGTATACGGCCCCTCCCCCTCGCTTCCCCCCTTCTTTCCTATTATCTCCTTCCGCGCTTTCCTTCCGCGGAAATTCGCTCCCGCCCGCCACCTTAGCACGGCCCTGCGCCATCCACGCCGGAATCAACTCCGTCACTTCCAGCACCGTTTCTACGGCTCCTGATGTTGCTGTTCGCACGTTAACCGTGCTGCTCACTAGCACGGGTTTAACGCCCGCGTCCGCGCTGTTAAGACTGGTCGCCAGAGCCGAGCCGCTCGGAACCTTGGCGGGAAGGGGTCGCACTGTGGAATTGGTCGTGCGCGTGACGACAACATTTGCCGCCCACTGCGGCGAGGGATCACAGCGCTTGAACGAAGTGCATGGGTCTGCGGTAGTCGCGGAGTGCGGGGATGCAGGGAGGGAGGGAGGCATGAAGAAAGGGAGGCGGAGGGAGGTGAGGAAAGAATAGCGATCAAAACAATAGAGCGACCATTTACACAGGCATAGCGGGCCCCGCAGGCTCACACGTGCGTGATCTGGCTGACACGTTTATGATGCATGGAGGTGCTTACTGGACAGGTGGACCCGGCAGTGCGAGTCGAGCAGGTACGCGCAGTTGTTGTTCATGGCTAGCGCGCCGTCCGCTGGCGCCCACGCGTCCCATGGCTCTAGCGAACGACTGAGAGGTGGGGAAAAGGGAAGACGGATGCGCGGTGACGCCGCGCGGGTACAGTTATTATGTTAAGGATAGGTGGCGTACTGTGCGGCGTGCTGTATGGCGTGCTGTGCGGTGTGTTTGTGAGGCGTAGGGGAAGGATTTGCACCTGGGAAGCGCAGACTTTGGAACGAACTGAGATTATAAGGATGTGGAGCCGAGTGAACAGAGGCGAGCCTTTTTGGAAAAGCCACCCAATTAGCAGAGGAAAAGGGAAATAATACGGCGATAAAACGAAGGAAGAAAAGCACGGGAGAGGGTAGAGTGTGGCCGCACCCTGTGCTCCAGAACGGATCCAGCTCGAATCTCCCGATTTCAAAGTCGTATATACATGCCGGCACGGAAGGAGCAAAATAGCGCGTCGCAAATGCTGCATGTGACAGTTCACGGAGACAAAGAAATCGAAGCTGAATTAGGATGGCCTGGTGTGGGAGAGGCATTGAGGTTCGGATTTTCACGCAGCGCATTCAGAAGTAGCTGACGTAGTGACAGGAAGTGATGAGCATGTCTTTATGCGTCATGTCATCTCTTACTAGATAACTACCTTGTGGGCTTAAGAGGAGGATGAGGGGAAGAAGGAGCAGAAGCTGCAGTGTGGCAAAGCCATTCTGTGGGAGTGTGCGCTGCGACACACCCATGGCTAGCTGCTTGCGAGTGCTCCAGGGGGTTTCAGTAGGGAGAGGCTAGGTCGGCATCAGAGAGCAATACGTGAGGCCAAAAAACTCAGATTGGAATCAGAAGTGCCGAGATCGAGTAATGTCCCAAAAACTAGCCCCACGGGAGCTTCAGGAGGGAGAAGCTACGTCGACATCAGAGTGTGATAAGTTAGGCCAAACGTAGCCTAGCGAAATCACGAGTGCTGAGATCGAGTAGGGTCGCAAAGACTAGTTCTAAGGCCCAGTTGAACGCGCCGTCCCAAGTCGAACCAGTGAAATGTTGCTAAAGCTTCAACCAGTGCACAATGGCGCCATAAAATGTTCATGGGGGTGATGGAAAGGCGAGGACTGAAAGTGTGCATCAAGCTGTGCTCGTGTGCAGGCCCGATGCAATGTGGCAGATTACTGAATGCTGAGATGTGTGCTCTTCGGGGCGAAAAGTGCAATTGCAAAGCCGAGCCGCTATCCTCTCAATCAGCACGAACACACTTCCACACATGTCCGTGGAATTGATGGGGCAACTGTGCATATGGGGTTACCAATTCTTCCTCAGGCGAACCGTTTCAGAAACAATCAAGCGTTCGCGAGAAACATTGGCACACCCCCTCTCGAGTTTGTGATGCCGTCCTGGTGAACGACTGCTCTTTCGCACCACGATATAACCAGCTTGTACATCGTCCATCACGATTGCACGTCGCAACCCACTTCGCGGTCCCACGGACCGACCACCCAGAAGCCGAAACGCGTGTTCGACTGCCCAGGGTTGGCCAAAGATCCCCGAGTAGTTGAGCCACATCAGCAGCACGAATGTTTTCCCCAGCCAAAAGGGGTCAGCTCAGCTCGCCGTCAGCCCAAACGTAAAAAGGGGATTTATACGATGATGATGTCATCAATAACGAGTCCGCCAGTCTGAACCAGGAAACACTACGAATAGTGTTTTATACAATGAAACAACCAGTAAGCTTAATACTTTCTTAAGAGGTATAACATTTAGTATAAAGTTGTTTTTTCGAATTACTGTTACGATATAAAGTATTTGGAAATTCATTCCTGAACGTAACAGCATCTAACAGTACCGAGGATGAAGCAAATGAGTCAGACGAGTCGAAGTGACACCGGGCTATTTTTATCAGGGTAATTACCCTGATTTCGTGGTGATTTCAGACCTGTCACTGTGTGATGATTGAAAGTTCAGAATTAATCAGTTCTCAACACTGATCCAGACACAGTAATGTTAGAATACCTAGGCAAGAGTGATTGTATTAGGTCAAGGTGGGTACAAGACCAGAAGGTCGAGGGAAATTGTATACCCCCTAAAGCTAGCCCCAATACAGCCTAACTAAACAATAAGCATGTAGTTTGACACACCCCCATAGGCGAAATAGGGGATAGCCAGAGCAAGGACAATGGTCACAAGACCAGTCAAGAAAAGAAACAAAGCACAGCTCAGGGTAGATCACAAAGTCACCACACACTCTAAGCACACGCAAGAGGCCACAAGGCCAGTTCACATGCAGAGTTATAAAAGCACAAGCAACACACTGATCACAACCTAGCAGGTGTAAGCATGCACGTATATATATAGATCACAGTACAGGTACAGCCTACAGTAAGTGCGGAAACGTAGGCACAAGGCCCAACAAGGTACAAGTGAAGGACCACTCGGCTCTACGGACTCGTCCGAAGGTGGAGCTGAGAGCGAGTGACCTGTAGCCAGAGGAGTGGCCTGTGTTGAGGACCAGGTGAAGCCGAAGCGCTGAAGGACCTGCTGCACCATGTGTGACTGAGTCAGTGTGATGGTGCGACGTGCTCTGTCCCGGGTGATCTGCAAGCCAAGGTAACTCCGTAGCTCACCCAGGTCTGTGCATGTGTGTCTCTTCTACAGCTCCGACTTCACCAGGGCGAGAGCCTCAGTGTCAGCAGTGGCAAAGTCCAAGTTGTCGACGTACACGAGGATGTAGAAAGGCGGCAGCGAAGTGTCGGTGCGCAGAAACAGCGACGGGTCAGCAGTCGACGGAGCAAACCCAAGAGCCGCAAGTGTCGTCCTCAGTGTGTCGTGCCACTCACGCGGCGCCTGACGGAGACCGTAGACTGGCTGCCGAAGGCTCCACTGGGTACCAGGAGGGAACGACCCAGTGAAGCCAGGAGGGCGGCGCAGCCAGATCTCCTCGTGCAGGTTGCCCTGCAAGAAAGCTGTGCTGAATTCAAGAGAGTGAAGCTCGTAGTCACGCTGAGCAGCAATGTGCAGCAGCACCCGAAGAGTGGTCATCTTCGGGGTGGGGGAGAAGGTATGGAAGAAGTGAACTCCCTCTCGCTGACTGAAACCTCGAGCAACGTAACGAGCCTTGAAGATAGGCGGAGAACCTGGCGAAGGAGAAGGAGAAGGAGCAGGCAGGGGTGAGCCAGGCTGTAACGGAAGACCAGTAGACGACGGGAGGCTAAGAACCTGGTGAAGCACGGAGGCAGGCGGTGGCAAAGACGACGGAGAAGGCGGAGCAAAGAACATGCGTGGCTGCGCAGCGCCACCAGCACCTGCGGCTCTAGCTCCCTCAGCAGCTCCAGCACCCTCAGCAGCTCCAGCACCCCCAGCAGCTCCAGTACCTCTAGCAGCTCCAGTACCGTCAGTAGCTCCAGCACCTTCAGCAGCTCCAGCACCCTCAGCAGCTCCAGCACCCTCTGTAGCTCCAGCACCCTCAGCAGCTCCAGCACCCTCAGCATCTTGAGCACCCTCAGTAGAAGCACCCCCAGATCCAGCACCTCCAGGCCCAGGGTCACCAGCCTCAGTGTCTCCAGCAGCAGTACCCCCAGACCCAGGGTCTCCACCAGGAGTACCCTCAGGCTCAGCAGCACCTCCAGCCCCAGCAGCTCTAGTACCTCCAGTACGAGCACCTCCGGGACCAGCACCACTCCCAGCTCCAGTGACGGCAGTAGAAGTACCTCCAGCAGCAGAGCCCCGAGCTCCAGAAGCGCGACCCTGATGGCGACCGTACCAGTCGTGCAGCTGCTGTGAGGTGACAGGCACACGCGCACGAAGACGGCTACTCCAAGGAGACCGCTGAGCAGCACTCCCAGCACCCCTTGACTCAGCACCCCCAGACTCAGCACCCCCAGGCTCCTCACACGGAAGCTCAGCACCCCCAGGCTCAGCACCCCCAGGCTCCTCACGCTCAGACTCCGCACCCCCAGGCTCAGCACACACAGGCTCCTCACACGCAGGCGCAGCACCCCTAGGCTCAGCACCCCCAGGCTCCTCACGCTCAGACTCCGCACCCCCAGGCTCAGCACCCCCAGGCTCCTCATGCTCAGGCTCCGCACCCCCATGTCAGAATATTATCTTATTGTTCTAGCCTGTAGTGGGGTGCTCTATAGCGAGTACAACCCTTCTAGGGTTTGCTATTTGTATCCTCATTCTTGCTAGTTCAATCCTCTTTTCTTCTTCTAATTTTGACACCCCAGGCTCAGCACCCCCAGAGACAGCACCCCGAGCGGGACCACCCCCAACAAGACCCGAGTCACCAGTGACCTCAACACGCGCAGGCCCGGGAGGGTCTACCTGAGAAACACATGAAGAAGCAGGACCTGGTGCGGGGAGGGGGTCTACCTGGGGAGGACCTAGAGCAAGAAAGAGCGGCGGGGGGGGGGGGGGCGAGGAGCAGTGCGGTAGGGAAAGAGACGGTAAAAGGGGACGGACTCGTCAAAGGTGACGTCCTGAGACGCAAAGACACGGCGCGTGGCTTGGTCGTAGAACTGCCAGCCAGGCGCGTCAAGGACAAAGCCAAGGAAGACGCAGGGAATGGCGCGAGGGTAGAGCTTGTCCGCTGTGGTATCGCGGACAAAGGCACGAGCACCCCAGACCCGGAAACGCGACGTATCGCCAACCTTCCCCGTCCAACGCAGTGTGGGCGAGGTCTCCGGCACGGAGACATGGGGCCAGAGGTTGAGCTGATGCGCGACGTACCGGATCGCAAACGACCACACAAAATGGGGGGCAACCGCATGGATCATGGACGTACGAGCGACCTCCATGACTAAGCCAACGCGGCGCTCAGCAACCCCATTCTGCTGCGGAGAGGCCGAAAGCGTGAACGTCTGGCGGATGCCGTGCTCCGCACAGTAGGCCGCCAAGAGGTCAGAGGAGAACTCACCACCTCTGTCAGAGTGCAGACGCAGGACAGGAAAGTCCGACAAGAACCGCTCGCGGAGCTGGAGACGAGCACCGCGGATCTAGGGGATCATAACATTAGGGACCTCACCCTTGGTGCGCAAGGGGAAGACCGTGGTGTAACGCGTGTAGTCCTCGACGACCAGCAGGAAGTACCGCTTGTGGCCCTGTCCCAAGACGCGGGCTGGGCCCCACATGTCTGGGAACAGGTAGGCAAGGATGAGGCGTCCTACGGCTGTAGTGGTTGGGGAGGAATAGCGCGCAACTACAGCATCGTACAGCGCCTTTCCGGTCTTGTGCTGACTAAAATGCGCGCGCTCAGTGATCGGTAGGTGGTTGCGGATAGCGAGGCGCGCAGTAGCATCGCGAGTCTGCCACTGTGAGCGGTCGAGAGCAGTAGCACTGTCAGCTGGAGTAGGGGCAGTGCCAGACGCGTGATCGAACAAGGCAAACAAGCGTCTGGCGCGTTAAAAAAAAAAAAGCTACGCGCGCGCACAGCCGAGGCGCGCGCGGTCAGGAGACAAGGCAAACAAGCAGGCAAGGCAGGCAGGCAGGCCGTTGGTAACACGGTAACGGGTGGGCCCTTAATCTTAGGTCGTAAGAACCTGCTCTAGATGCCATGTTAGAATACCTAGGCATGAGTGATTGTATTAGGTCAAGGTGGGTACAAAACTAGAATGTCGAGGGAAATTGTGTACCCCCTAAAGCTAGCCCCAATGCAGCCTAACTAAACAATAAACATATAGTTTGACAAGTAATACTTTAGGGGACCCTGAATTCTTGTATACTCTCTCAGAGTAGTATTTTTATGGTCCCTGTTATTACATAGTACGAGTTCTGTGGCCACTAAGGCCCTGTTCGTCAGGCGCATGAGCATCTAGGCTCGGGAATGGGCTCAAGTTCGGGGGTGGTGCAACCATACGACACTGTACGGTTTGGGTTTTGTCAATTTGTTTTAGGGTTGTGGAAGGAAGATGTCTCGTTCAATGCACCTTTGCCCCACAATTGTTTGGGCTGCCCCGAGACTTGCTGGGTAGGGACCAAACATTTCCACAAGCAAAATCGAACCAACCTGTTCAAATTTGGGGGGGAGTTGAGCTCGTGCACGTTTGCGGTAAAGACTAAAGGCTGTGAAAACTTTGGTGAATCTTCAATGATGCCCCGCATCAGTGATGCGCGCATGGGTGCAGCCTCTCCCTATGCACCATGCGCGCATTAGTGGTGCGTTGGTTTGCCAGGAGAGGATGGTTCAGGGAACGCGATTTCGGTTCCCAAACTAGGGGCGAAAAAGGCCATTCGGCAGTCATTCAGCACCAGTTCGCTTCCGTGCTCATGCGCCTATCGGTGCGAAGGTTTCAGGAAACTTCGTACGAGTACCCCCCACGTGCGTAATCACCCCCCCCCCCCCCCCCCCCCCCCCCCCTCCCTCCCTCCCCCCCCCCCTCCCGCTTCATTGGGACGAATTTTCTTCGAACATTCGTTCCGATACACCCACCATCGAGATCGTACAGTGTCAATGTAGCACAGTGCCAACACGGGCATGTCAAAGTACAATCTTACTTGTAGGCTATAGTGGGGCACTCCTTATGGGGTACAACACTTCTAGGGTTAGTACTTGTACCCCAACTCTTGCTAATCCAATCATTCCTGCACAACTATTCTGACATGGTATTCAGAGCAGGAAACCTGTTAGTTTTTTAGGGCCCACCGTTAGTTCCGCTCTCTCCTGCCCGAAGAGCCCTTGCGCTGTCCAGCCATGCTCGCTCAGTGTAGCGCCGCCCTGCAGCTACTCGCACTGCCTACCCTAGCGCGCTGCCAAGCTGTCACGCGCGCCCCTCCTTCTCGCAAGCGGCTACTGCCCCGCGCGCCCCTACTGCCCGCGAGCGGCCCTTGCCTCCCGCGCCCCTACTGCCCGCGAGCGGCCCTTGCCTCGCTCTCCCTACTGCCCGTGAGCAGCCCCTGCCCCGCGCGCCAGTGCTGCCCGCAAACAGCCCCTGCCCTGCGCGCCCCTGCTGCCCGCGAGCAGCCCCTTCCCCGCGCGCCACTGCTGCCTGCGAGCAGCCCCTGCCCTGCGAGCCACTGCTGCCCGCGAGCAGCCCCTGCCCCGCGCACCGCTACTGCCCGCGAGCAGCCCTTTCTCCGCGTGCCCAGCTTCTTCGCGCGTAGCGCCCTGCTGCCTCGCGCGTCGCGCCCTAATGCAGCCCGCGCGTCACGCCCTGCTGCCCCGTGCGTCGCGCCCTGCTGCTCTGCCCAGCGCGCGCCCTACCCCGCAGCCCGCGGCGCGCCCTGCCTTGCCCAGCCGCGCCGCCCAACTCTGCCGAGCCGCGCCGCCCAGCCTGAGCCGCCCTGCCCAACCCGAGCCTCGCCACCCTGCCTTATTCACCAGCCCCACAGAGCTGCCCTGCTGCTAATACTGCTGCTGCTCGTGCTACTGCTCCTGCTGGTGGAGGAGCTGCTGGGAGTGCTGGAGGTGCTGCTGGTGCTGGAGGTGCTGGACCTGTTTTTTTTTTTTTTTGTTTTTTTTTGTTTTTTTTTGTTTTTTTTTTGTTTTTTGTTTTTCTTTTTTTTTTTGCTTATATGGGCTATACACTGTACAACTGTGCGTGAGAAGCAGGGAGGCCTGCCTCAAAGAATCTGATCCTCACACGTGGATCCAGGGCTTGTGTGGCTTGCCCCAAATAGCTGCGAAGCTGTTCGACCACCGCCAGCTCTTACCCTCCACTATCCGAATGCGGCTCAGAAGACGCTGCTCTTGAGCTGTCATTACTTGCCATCTAGCTTGCTGCTTCTTCCCCTTCTGCTGCAATTTCCTCGCCGAGGCCTGCACGTACACGTTCACATGCATGCGCAGGGCCGTTTCGATCCTCCTCAATACCCGCCTTGTGCGGAATTTACAGCCGCGGAAAGCACCGCCACACCGCTCCACCCATAGTTGGTGCAGGGCAATAGCTGTCAGGGTCGCCTCCGGAAACTCTGATGTGGACCCTGCCTTCCCAAACAGCCAATCCCCGGGCGACTCCACCCGCCTGGTGGGGCTAAACATGCGCAGAGCTTTCTTCACCGCTGCAACCACCGCTTGAATCTTCGGGCACTCAAAAAAACAATGCTCTAGGGTTTCGAAGCTGTCACAGTAGGGGCACACCGTCATGCTGCTGAGAAAAGTAAGTCTCTCCCCGACTTGCAGGTTTAAACTGTGGATTCTTAGCAGAACATCCCTTGGCCTGTTGGGGGTGACCAACGACTCCCGAGCTTTAACTGCCCGCTTCCCATCTATGCGCCCACCCCAACTGCTGTTCTACTTGCTCCGCCTGGATTGTCCGCTACTACCATGCCCCCAGCGGGATCTGAGACTTTTCGGCGGCGCAGCTTATCCGTTCACCAAGAGTTTCGCGCGTAGTTGAACTGAGCCTCCTCTGCCGGCCTCCTACACCTCTGCAAACCCCACCTGAGGTGGCTCGACTGAGAGAAGCACCTCTCTCCATGGGTTTGGTGCTACTGCAAATGCTTTGAGCGCTAGCTTTGCAGCTTCTTTCCAGGGCAATGAGGTCCTTCAGCACACCTCTCCCTGTCTCATCTTTTTTCACTAGGTCCCCCAGCCGGACATCACGCAGCTGCTTAGCCGCCTTCTGTCTACCGATTGGCGTAGTCCTCTTCTCACCAATAAGGATGTGTTTGTTAAACACGATCCTTTCCAACGCAGCCTCCTCTCTCCTCCGGTCAATCCCTGTCACCGCCAGCGGAGAGTGCATGAAGTTTTCACACGCGAGTTTCCAGTGCTGACTCTTCCCCTCCCATGTTTTCAAAAGCTTCTCATGTGCCAAGAAGGTATCCAACCCCAGCGGTAAGTCTGCTGCCTGGCGCATCCGGTTTTGTTTGAGCTGGTTAGTCTCCGTGAGGACCGTCCCAATCCATCTGGCCGTAAAGCAGGTGAGCATGGCTTCTGGGTCTTTCGCTCCCACTCTCCCCTCCATTACCGGTGTGTAGAGCAGCTCTTTATTCCAGAGAAAAAGCACTTGTCTGATGTAACTTAGTTCGCCAACATGAAGGTATGGGAGAGCTTTGTGATTACCCCCCATATCCGTGCAGGTGGCGGGTACACCTGAGCCTGAGACCATGCGATCAGGAGGATGTACCCATCCATCACCGCCCTTCTTGCCTTAATCGGGAGACCCACAATCCTCTCCAGAGCTTTGTCCCACGTTGGCTAGCAGCTCCCACTTGGACCCAAACACGAAGGAGCTTCTCTGCTTCATCAGCGCCTGCCCATCTGAAGCCATCAGAGCGCCATGTAGTTTTATCAAGGCGTATACCTAGCAGGAGCACAACTGACTTTCCTTTATTTGTTACCAGCCCCGAAATGCTCTCAAACTCCTCTATTATCTCCTCCGCTTTGCTGATTTGTTGTTTCCCCTGCAGCAGGAGGGTGTTGTCATCAGCATATCCAATGTACGAGAGCCGTTGCCTTACGCAGCTGATGAGAGTGATCCCGATCTTCTTCTTCGCCACCTTTTGCACCAACGGCTCCACCCCGCATAGAAATAGATATGGTGCAAGGGGACACCCCTGCCTGACACCAGACACCACGTCCACCGCTTCGCCCAGCCACCCATTGACAAGCAAGTTTGTGCGCGTGTTCTAATGCAGGCCCCTCACCCAACCGATGAAGCGATCAGGGAATTCCATCCTTTTCAGAACTTCGAAGATGAAGTCACTGGATATGGAGTCGAACGCTTTCTTAAAATCGACAAGCAGCATGAACCAGTCCTCGTTGCCGTTCTTCGCCGCCACCAACATCAGCCACCAGCCCAACCGCGTCAGAAACACGTTTCCCTGGTATGAATCCAAATTGCTCTTTTGAGATCACTTTATGAAGTATCCTCTTGATCCTGCTTGCCAAAAACCGCACCAACATCTTATAGCTGACATTTAATAGGGTTATCGGCCTGTAATTTTCGAGCTGATCCTTCCCCCCTTTCTTGTGCAGGAGGATTGTGACAGCATCCTTGACACTGGTCGGGAGCACGGCAGAGGCAGTAAAGCTCTCCACCAGCGACATGCGATGCCTCCCTAGCACGTCCTAGTGTTGCTCAAAAAGCTCCTTCGGGATCCCATCCTTCCTCGGGGTTTTGTTGCCGGCCATTTCCCGGAGGGCTTTTTTCACCTCTGCCTCCGTCCAGTCCTCCTGCAGGCCCTCCACGTCCGAGAACCACAACCTTTTCCCTGCCGCTGGAACCCATTCCGCAACCGCTGTTCTTTTGTCCGCTCCGAAGAGACTCCGGTAATAATTCAACGCTGCTTCCAAGATTTGTTTTCGATCGGCTATCATCCCGCCTGGGACCGCTAGCTCCACTATTTGCGTGTTGGCCTTTCGCACCTTAATCCTTACCGACAGATGCGGTAAGGGGATTTCACCGACGAGCTCTTTCGCCACCCCAGCCATGGTGTGAGTCATTTCCCTTCGGCAAGCATGGTATTCCTTAATATGCCGTTCTTGCTTCCTTAGCCTCTCCCTTAGCGGCTGGTCTTTTGGGTTACACATGAATGCTTGCTTCAAAACTGCGACGGATGAAGCAAGGTGATTAATCGTCACCCTGATCCGCTTTCTCTCCTCTTTAGCGTATGTACGAAGGCCGACGTTCAAGCGGGAGATAAGAACCTCGAAACCTCCCCCTTCCCACGCAACCTGGCGTTCCACCTCCTCCGTTAACTTTCGAATTCCTGGTCTGTGCATCATGGAAGCATGCAGGCGCCACAGCCCCGGGCCCGTCTGCAGCTGTGATTTGATCTTAAAAGCGATACCAATGGCGAAACCATGGTCAGAACGAGTTCATCAGGCATGACATGCAAGGCCGACACAAGGCGCGGGAGCAGGGAGCAAGAGACCAGCACTCGATAGATCCGCATGCTTTCCTGGTGCGCCTGTGCATAGAAGGTAAACTCTCGCTTAAACGGGTATAGAGCGCGGAAAGCGTCAGCGATGTCAAAGGGTTTGCAGTGTTGATAGAGGTGATCATTCTTCCTTGTTGAGCCCTGCTTCGATGTCTTGACAAGGATTGGATTTTCAACTATGTTAAGGTCTCCGATTATCAGCAGGTGAGAGCCCGGTGGAACAAGGTCAACTGTCGGACCAAGCACTGTCGTGATGAACGCTCGTCTAACTATCTTATTCGAGGGGAAATACAGTATAACCCTTGGTTTGAGTCGCCATCATTGTACTCCCGATAATGGACACGACGCTTCCCCACCGTTGCCCTCCGCACTTCCACACAGTCGATGCACCCATGAGCCCACGCAATGAGCCCCCTTCCCGTCGCGCACCCTCCCCTTCCCTCTCGCTAACATGACCGCATAATACCCATGCGCGCCCGCCCCATCCCCCACGCGAGCCCTTCCCTTCCTCTATTTGTGCTCTCCCCTTCCCCCTCGCATTTTGCGTGCTCTTTCCCCCTCAATGCGCTCACTTCACCTCCCCCGTCACTGTCACTCCCCTTCCTCATCGCGTACTCTCCCATTCCCCCTGTCAGAACATTGTAGCTTACTCATTTCTGTAGGCTATAGTGGGGTATCCCATAGGGGGTACAACCCAATTAGGGTTTCATATTTGTACCCACTTCATTTCATAGTCCATTCATTCACGTTCATTCTTTCACATGGAATCAGAGCAGGTCCCATCCTAGGGACTGTTCTTTAGGGCCCACCGAAGCGCGCCCGAGGCGCGCGCCTTTTTTTTTTTAGCGACCCTCCGAGTCGCCCTTCTCCCTTGCTAGCGGCCCCGCCGTCCCGGCGCGGCCCCGCCACCCCTTCGAGCGGCCCCGCCCCTTAGTCGCGGCCCCGCCACCCCTTCGAGCGGCCCCGCCACTCCGTCGCGGCCCCGCCACCCAGACGCGGCCCCGCCACCCAGACGCGGCCCCGCCACTTCGTCGCGGCCCACCCGCCGCCCTATCTGCGGCCGTCCCGCCGCCCTACTGCGGCCTACCCGCCGCCCTATCTGCGGCCTTCCCGCCGCCCTACCTGCGGCCGTCCCGCCGCCCTGCCTGCGGCCTACCCGCCGCCCTACCTGCGGCCGTCCCGCCGCCCTTACCTGCGGCCGTCCGCCGCCCTACCTGCGGCCGTCCCGCCGCCCTACCTGCGGCCGTCCGCCGCCCTACCTGCGGCCGTCCCGCCGCCTTACCTGCGGCCTACCCGCCGCGCTCCCTGCAGCCCGCCCGGCCGCCCTACCTACACGGCCCAGCGGCAGCCGAGCCGCCGCGCCACCCAGGAGCAGCCGCCCAGGAGCCGCCGAGCCGCCCAGCAGCAGCCGAGCCGCCCAGCAGCAGCCGAGCCGCCCCGGAGCCGCCGAGCCGCCCAGCAGCAGCCGAGCCGCCTGGAGCCACCGAGCCGCCCAGCAGCCGCCGAGCCGCCCAGCAGCAGCCGAGCCGCCCAGCACCAGCCGAGCCGCCCGGGAGCCGAGCCGCCCAGCAGCCTAGTGGCCGAGTCGCCAGGCGACCTTCCTCCCGAGCCGCCTGACCTACCCTGCCCGGTGAGCACTGCACTGCTGTCGCTGCGTACCCTTCCCCTACTGCATGCACTGCTCCACTGTCGTAGTCATGGCTACACCCAGTGTCCTCGCTTTTGACGCTGAGGGTCGAGCCATTGACTTTGAGGTCTGGCTCAACGACCTGCAGCTGTTTTTACAGTGCGACAGGGCCAACGGTCTGTCTCTCTTTGACCTCACCTCTGGCGCCGTCCCTGCCCCTGCTGCTGATGCTGACGCCACTGTTCGCTCTCAGTGGGCCACGCGCGATGCTGCTGCACGTCTTGCTGTGCGTCGCCACCTGCCTACCGCTGAGCGTGCGCACTTTAGCCAGTACAAGAGTGCTCAGACCTTGTACGACGCTGTAGTTGCGCGCTACTCCTCCTCTGCCACTGCTGCACTGAGCCGCCTCATGCTCCCCTTCCTCTTCCCTGACCTTGCCGCCTTTCCCACAGTCGCTGACCTCATTACGCACCTCCGCACTAGTGACACTCGCTACCGCGCTGCGCTTCCTGCTGACTTCTGCGCCAAGAACCCCCCCCCCCATGTACATCACTCTCTACTTCTTAGTCACTCGCCTCCCTGACTCCCTTCGTGTAGTCCGGGACCACTTCCTCGCGGTCTGTCCCACCACCCTCACAGTCGACAGCCTCGAGAAGGCCCTCCTTGCAGCAGAGAAGAGCATAGTTGCTGTAGGAGCCTCTCGAGGTGACCCCCGCGCCCCCATCTTTGAGGGGTGTTCTCCTTCCCCTCTCCTGCCCTCTGTCGCCTCTGCCGCTGCGGCCGACCTCGTTGGTCTTGAGTCGGTTGGTGCGGCGTCTGCCCCTAGTGGGAGACGCCGCTCTGGCAAGGGCAAGGGGGGCAAGGGAGCGGGTGGGGGCACTGGGGGCGGTGGCGGTGGAGGTGGAGGCGGCGGAGGGAGTGGGGGTGGCGGTGGAGGTAGTAGCGGGGGTGGGGGTGCTAGTGGCGGCAGTGGAGGCGGGAGTGGCGGCGGCGGTGGCGGTGGTGGCGGAGGTGGCGGAGGTGGCGGCGGTGGAGGCGGAGGTGGGGGCGGTGGAGGCGGAGGCGGGGGTGGCGGAGGTGGAGGTGGTCGGAGTGGACCTTCGCAGCGGAGCGGCACTGGTGGCGGTCAGCGCCAGCAGCAGCAGCAGCAGCAGCGCTCTCGCGACGTCCCCACCCCTCAGCAGCTCCGTGAGTGGTACACGCAGCGTCAGCGTGGTGGGGGTTTTGGTCCCTGCACCTACGTTCTCCGCACTGGCGACCGCACTGGAGAGCAGTGTGGGGGTGCCCACCCCGCCCAGCGCTGCTTTGGCCGCCTGACGGACGCGTGGCGTCAGCAGTTCCCGGAGGCCGCGGAGATCCCCCGCTGGGGAGAGCTGTCTAGGGCTGGTGTGGCTATCTTTGATCTTGATTTTGATGCTATCCTTGCTGCCATGTATGCTGTGACTATTAGTGATGAGGGTGACTGTTACCGGTGTTTCCCGCCCGACCCGGGCATTGGTACTGCTGCTCCAGGTGCCGGTGAGGCTTCTGCTCTAGGTGCCAGTGCGTCTGTGCTCTCAGGTACTGTTGAGACTGCTCCCTCAGGTGCCAGTGCGTCTGCGCTCTCAGGTACTGCGTCGGCTTCGGCCTCCCACACCTTCACTCTTGACTCTGGAGCGTCTCGCTCCTTCTTTCGGGACCGCACCACACTTACACCGCTTAGTCGGCCGGTTGCGGTTTCCCTGGCTGACCCCTCTGGGGGTCTTGTCTTGTCTCGCTTCTCCACAGTCCTCCCGTGTCCGGCGGCTCCCTGTGGCACCCTGTCTGGTCTCTACCTCCCCTCGTTCTCTACGAACTTGGTGAGTGGTGCTGACCTACAGGATGCGGGAGTCCACCAGTTCACCCCTGCTCGTCAGCGAGTGATGCACTGCACAAAGGCTAGCACGGGTAGTCACCTGGCTACGTTTACACGTCAGCCAGGGTCGAGCCTGTACACACTGACCACTGCTTCTCCTCCAGCTTTTGAGTCTGGTCGAGTCCCTTCGTCTAGTCAGGTGTTTGCTGCAGCGTCCAGGTCTGGTCCTGAGTCTGCCCCCTGTTCGTGTCGCCGTCTGTCTCACGAGACCCTCCTCTGGCACCACCGCCTTGGCCACCCCTCTCTGCTTCGGCTCAGAGGCATGGCCACTCGTCTTCTTGTGTCTGGTCTCCCCCGGTCCCTCCCTCCCCTTCCTCAGGGCCCTGGCCCTGCCTGTGTCCCCTGTGTCGAGGGGCGCCAGCGTGCTGCCCCTCACACCTCCCAATTTCCTCCGACAGAGGCCCCGTTGCAGACGCTTCACATGGACGTGTGGGGCCCAGCCCGCGTCCGTGGACAGGGTCAGGAGCGCTACTTCCTGCTCGTTGTTGACGACTACTCGCGTTACACCACAGTCTTCCCCTTGCGCAGCAAGGGTGAGGTCACTGAGGTGCTGATCGACTGGATCCGCGCAGCTCGTCTTCAGCTCAGGCAGAGCTTTGGCTCCGACTTTCCTGTGTTGCGTCTGCACTCGGACAGAGGCGGAGAGTTCTCCTCTGGCCTTCTGCGTGCCTACTGTCGTGCGCGAGGCATCCGCCAGTCCTTCACGCTTCCGGACTCCCCGCAGCAAAATGGGATTGCTGAGCGCCGCATTGGCATGGTCATGGATGTCGCCCGTACGTCCATGATGCATGCGGCTGCCCTCCATTTTCTGTGGCCGTTTGCGGTCAGGTACGCAGCGCATTAGATCAACCTCCACCCTAGGGTCTCCAGGCCGGAGACCTCCCCAGCCCTGCTGTGGACGGGGAAGGTTGGCGATGCGTCAGCGTTCCGGGTCTGGGGATCTCGGGCGTTTGTCCGCGACTTGTCTGCGGACAAGCTGTCCCCTCGCGCTGCTCCCTGCGTCTTCCTGGGGTTCCCCCCCGACGCCCCTGGGTGGCAGTTCTACCACCCCACCTCTCGACGTGTTCTGTCCTCCCAGGACGTCATGTTCGACGAGTCGGTACCCTACTACCGCCTCTTCCCCTACCGCACTCTGTCCCTCCCCCCACCCCCGCTCTTCTTGGTACCAGGTCCCCCCCCGGTAGACCCCCTCCCCCCTCAGGGTCCTGCCCCTTCAGGTGTGTCCCAGGTAGACGCGGTCGAGCCTGTCGAGGTCACTGGTGACTCTGGTGCTGCTGCGGGAGCTGAGCCTGTCGTCGCTGAGACTGGAGGTGCTACGCGTGAGGGTGCTGAGCCTGGGGGTGCGGAGTCTGGGGGTGCTGAGCCTGGGGGTGCTGAGCCTCGGGGTGCTGAGCCTGGGGGTGCTGAGCCTGGGGGTGCTGAGCCTGGGGGTGCTGTGCCTGGGGGTGCTGTGCCTGGGGGTGCTGAGACTGGGGGTGCTCTACCTGGAGGTGCTTCGTCTCGCCGAGAGCCACTCTCCCCACAGGAGCTGCGTGAGTGGTTTACCAGGCGCTGGAGGCGTGCTGCTGGTGCTGGAGGTTCTTCGGTTGCAGAGGGTACTGCTGCCGAGCGTCCCGGAGGTGCTCGTACTGTGGGTGCTGGAGCTGCTGGGTCTGAGGGTTCTCCTGGAGCGGTTGCTGCTGAGGGTGTTGGCGCTGAGACTGCCGCTGGCGGTCCGACTGGCAGTGCTCCTGGTGGTGCTGCTGGAGGTTCTGGAGCTACTGGAGGTGCTGCTGGAGGTGCTGCTGGAGCGGGTACTCCTGCTGGGGGTACTGGTACTGTCCCTGCTGTTTCAGGCGTCGCCGCGCGGCCCCGACCGTACTTCGTTCCTCTCCTGCAGCAGGTTCTTGGTCTTACACCTTCTCCTGGTCCTCCTCCTCCTCCCTTAGAGGGTCCACAGCCTGTCCAGTCACAGCCACAGCTACAGCCTGCCTCCCCTTTGCCTGCTCCTTCTCCCTACGCTGGTCCGACTGGAGGTCTTACTGAGCGTCGTGAGCCTGCGTCTCGTCCTGCGTCGCCTGTTCGTACTGCGCGCGCTAGTGGTCGCGGGTCGCGTCAGCGTCCTCCTCCTGTCCCTGGCATGCACCGGATGTCACTGCGTCCGTCCACTGCTCCTCTGCGTGCCCCTTTGCCTTCTCCTCCTGAGTCCTCTCTTCCTGCTCTTGCCGACCCGGAGTCGGACTCTCTTCGTGCTGCCAGTCCCACTGTCACGCGTCTCCTTGCTACTGCTGTCACTGACCCTTCCTTCGAGTCTTCTGCTGCGTCTGCCCTTGTCACTGAGCTTGTCGACTTTGCTGCGCGCTATCGTCTAGACTACACTGCCAGTCTTGTCGCTGAGTCTGATTCTGCCTGTCCTCCATCCGTCGGGGGTGAGTGTGCCCTTGGCACGGACGTCCTTGAGGACAGGCAGGAGGAGTTCCAGTGTCTGGCCGCCGCTTCACCTCATCTCGCGTCTGTACTGCTAGCCCCTGAGGGAGACCCGGATGCACCAGACATCCCGACTCCGCGCTCTTACGCGGAGGCGATAGAGGGTCCCTACTCCTCTCAGTGGCAGGCAGCTATGGATGCAGAGATGGCTTCCTGGAAGTCCACAGGCACCTACGTCGACGCTGTTCCCCCTCCTGGGGCGAACATCGTCAGTGGCATGTGGATTTTCAGGGTGAAGCGGCCGCCGGGTTCTCCGCCTGTCTTCAAGGCGCGCTACGTGGCTCGTGGCTTCAGTCAGCGGCAGGGGGTTGACTACTTTCAGACCTTCTCCCCCACCCCGAAGATGACCACTCTTCGGGTTCTGCTGCACGTCGCTGCTCACCGTGACTACGAGCTGCACTCTCTCGACTTCAGCACCGCCTTCTTGCAGGGCAGCATGCACGAGGAGATCTGGCTGCGTCGCCCACCTGGCTTCACTGGGTCTTTCCCTCCTGGTACCCAGTGGAGTCTCCGGCGTCCAGTCTACGGTCTCCGCCAGGCGCCACGTGAGTGGCACGACACACTGAGGACTACGCTGGCGGCACTTGGGTTTGCTCCTTCTACTGCCGACCCGTCGCTGTTTCTGCGCACCGACACCTCTCTGCCGCCGTTCTACATCCTCGTGTACGTCGACGACTTGGTTTTTGCCACAGCTGACACTGCTGGACTCGCCTACGTGAAGTCCGAGCTGCAGAAGAGACACACGTGCACTGACCTGGGTGAACTGCGTAGCTACCTTGGCTTGCAGATCACCCGGGACAGAGCACGCCGCACCATTACCCTGACTCAGTCACACATGGTGCAGCAGGTCCTTCGGCGCTTCGGCTTCACGTACTCCTCGCCTCAGGCCACTCCTCTGCCTACTCGCCACTCGCTCTCAGCTCTGCCTTCGGATGAGTCCGTAGAGTCGAGTGGCCCGTATGCAGAGCTTGTTGGCTGCCTCATGTACCTGATGACCTGCACACGACCTGACCTTGCATACCCTCTTAGCATTCTCGCACGCTATGTTGCTCCTGGGAGACACCGACCAGAGCACATGGCTGCAGCGAAGAGGGTGTTGCGCTACTTGTGCAGTACGTCGGGCATGGGGCTAGTGCTTGGAGGGCGCAGTCCATGGTCCTCACTGGGCACGCAGACGCTTCTTGGGCTGACGACCAGGCTACGCAGCGGTCGTCACAGGGTTACACCTTCAGCCTTGGTTCCGGCTCTGTTTCGTGGCGGGCTACCCGCTCGTCTTCTGTTCTCGGCTCCAGTTGTGAGGCTGAGATCTACGCTGGGGCTATGGCTGCACAGGAGTTACGCTGGCTCACCTACCTGCTGACCGACCTTGGAGAGCAGCCTCGTTCTCCTCCAGTCCTGTACGTAGACAACAAGGCCATGCTGGCCTTGTGTCGAGAGCAGCGACTGGAGCACAGGACAAAGCACATTGCTCTCCGTTACTTTCTTGCTCGTGAGCTACAGCAGCGTGGACAGTTGCGACTTGCGTACGTGGCCTCTGAGGCCAACACTGCTGATGTCTTCACCAAGGCACTTGCGCCTTGTGATCATCACCGTTGTTGCACGCAGCTGGGTCTTGTGCCTGTTCTGCCTCACTTGCTCACTTCTTGACTTTGCTTGTACCTTCTCCTATATATACTCTTGCTCTTGCTCGCTTGACTCTTGTATATCTTTATATATGATCTTGCATGTGAACTGGCCTTGTGGCCCTTGAACTTGTGCTCGGAATGTGTGGTGACTTTGTGATCCACCCTGAGCTTTGCTTTGCTTTGCTTGACTGGTCTTGTGACCCCTTGTTCTCCCCCACTTTGCCTATGGGGGTGTGTCAGAACATTGTAGCTTACTCATTTCTGTAGTCTATAGTGGGGTATCCCATAGGGGGTACAACCCAATTAGGGTTTCATATTTGTACCCACTTCATTTCATAGTCCATTCATTCACGTTCATTCTTTCACACCCCCTTGCTAGCGTGCTCATTCCCCTCCCTGCTCTCCCTCCACTTCTCCCGTCACTGTCACTCCCCTTCCTCTTCGCGTACTCATACCCTTCCCCCTCGCTAGCGTGCTCGTTCCCCTCCCATGCGTTCCCTCCACTTCCCCCGTCACTGTCACTCCCTTTCGTCGTCGCGTTCTCTCCCATTTCTCTTGCTAGCGTGCTCGTTCCCCCTCAATGCGCTCACTCCTACTCTCCCGTCACTGTCACTTCCCTTCCTCATCGCGTTCTCCCCCCTTTCCCCTTGCTAGCGTGCTCGTTCCTCTCCCGTGCGCTCCCTCCACTTCCCCCGTCACTGTCCCTCCCCTTCCTTGTCACGTTCTCTCCCCTTCCCCCTCGCTAGCGTGCTCGTTCCCCTCCCATGGGCTCCCTCCACTTCCCCCGTCACTGTCACTCCCCTACCTCGTCGCGTTCTCTCCCCTTCCCCCTCGCACTTTGCGTGCTCTTTCCCCCCCAATGCGCTCACTCCACCTCCCCCGTCACTGTCACTCCCCTTCCTCATCACGTTCTCTCCCCTTCCCCCTCGCTAGCACGCTCGTTCCCCTCCCGTGCGCTCCCTCCACTTCCACCACCACTGTCACTCCCCTTCCTCGTCGCGTTTTCTCCCCTTCCCCCTCGCTAGTGTGCTCGTTCCCCCCACATGCGCTCCCTCCACTTCCCCCCCACTATCACTCAGCTGCCTCGTCGCGCACTCTCCCATTCCCCCTCGCTAGCTTGCTCGTTCCCCTCCCATAGGCTCCCTCCACTTCCCCCGTCACTGTCACTCCCCTTCCTCGTCGCCTTCTCTCCCCTTCCCCCTCGCTAGCGTGCTCGTTCCCCTCCCGTGCGCTCCCTCCACTTCCCCCGTCTCTGTCACTCCCCGTCCTCGTCGCGTTCTCTCCCCTTCCCCCTCGTTAGCGTGCTCGTTCCCCTCCCATGCGCCCCCTCCACTTCCCCTGTCACTGTCACTCCCCTTCCTCGTCATGTTCTCTCCCCTTCCCCCTCGCTAGTGTGCTCGTTCCCCTCCCATGCGCTCCCTCCACTTCTCCCGTCACTGTCACTCCCCTTCCTCGTCGTGTTCTCTCCCCTTCCCCCTCGCTACCGTGCTTGTTCCCCTCCCGTGCGCTCCCTTCACTTCCCCCGTCACTGTCACTCCCCTTCCTTGTCGCGTTCTCTCCCCTTCCCCCTCACTAGCGTGCTCGTTCCCCCCACATGCGCTCCCTCCACTTCCCCGCCACTCTCACTCAGCTACCTCATCGCGTACTCTCCCATTCCTCCTCGCTAGCGTGCTCGTTCCCCTTCCATGGGCTCCCTCCACTTCCCCCGTCACTGTCACTCCCTTTCCTCGTCGCGTTCTCTCCCCATCCCCCTTTGCTAGTGTGCTCTTTCCCCCCCAATGCGCTCACTCCTACTCCCCCGTCACTGTCACTTGTCAAACATTATATATGTTGTTGTAGTTATTTAGGCTACAGTGGGTTAGCCTATAGGGGGTACACATTTCTAGGTTTTCATACTTGTACTCATTTCACTGTTAGTTCATTCATTCTTGTTCAACATCACTCCCCTTCCTCGTCGCGTTCTCTCCCCTCCCCCCTCGCTAGCATGCTCGTTCCCCCCCGGCATCGACCCGTCAGCCACATATTCCCACTCACCTTTCCCACCTTCCCGATTTCATAGCCACATAAAAGCATGGACCTTTCCCCCCTGTATCCCTCCACCACACCGATCCGCAGGTGTGCGTTGCCTCTTAGCCCCACACCATGCCATCATTGTACGTCCCACAATCCATCGCCCACTCCGGCGACATCTCACTCCCAGGTGGATTGCACACTCACACACCCCTTGTCATTGTGATTTGAGTGTGTCTAATCTCGATACCTTATTGTGTCCCATCATGTAGTGAGCATCGCCTGTTGAAGCATTGGCGTGGGCTTCTGGGTAGAGTGAATAAGCTGGTTGAAGTGGATGAGGCCGGTGTGGTGGTTGACGAAGGAGGTGCAAGCAGCCCCATCACGAACAAGTGTCGTGTGAACACAAGCCAGCATTCTCCACCAAGCATCCAACTTTCACAATACATGCATCGCGTGCAGCAACCAACCCGAAAGCCCCGTGTCAGGGTTCTCCCATTATACAGCTGGTCGTTGCCCCATTTTGCCTGCACCTTCTCTAAGCAGTATGAGGTGTTGGAACAGTGGGGTGCTAACTCATTGGGCCTGCCATTTGACAGCCAGGAGCAGCTGAGTACAGCGAGGCGGACGATTGAACCCATTGTTCGTGTTTGTTGTGGTGAAAGCACGAGCGAATCCTATGATGGGATGGCAATGGAGCCAAAACACCATAGGTTTAGGTGTTACCTCGACTACTCGAACCTCTTGAGCAATCGCAAAAATGGCAAGGTCATTCTTCCATGGATAGTATATGTGGCTATCGGATCATTGTATCCGGAGAAGGGAGATGAGGGGTACCTAAAATGTTGCGCGCACAATATCGAGTACTTCCTGCATGGTTGGAAAGTTCCAGATGATATAGGTTTTGAAGCATCCTGTTGGGATGCCATGTCATCGTAACCACATAGAGAAAACCTTGAACCATGGGCTATGCTTCTTTAAAATGGAGGGGTGAGGGGAGAAGAGGCGTAGTTTATTCAGCCATACAGATTGGAAACAATTTGTAGTCTACAGATCGTTGCAAACAGGGTTTTTTTTTTTATTTTCACTACTCGGATTCCCAGAGCTATTTTCTAGAGAACTCTGAAATTCAGGGTTCATTATGAGCGTTACTGTTACGAGTGCAATTGAGTGAACGAACGAGAATTGCACTATCGAAGCAAGAGTCCAATGAGCGAAGGCATGAGCGAAGAATATATAGCGAAACTACAGTGGTAACGGTAATGAACTGTGGTTGTCGCGCGACGAGTCTGGGACTGAGGTTGGGGAATATGTCGAAGCGTAGGCCCGGAGCGCGGGTTACCCGCCGAGCCGTGAGGTCGGGGTGCGATGTGCGAAAATGGCGGGATGAGTGTCGATGCGATGGTCGCGAGTGGTAACGGTGCTGACTGAGGTGCTACAGTGATGTACGCGATGAGCAGAGATGCGAAGTAAGGAAAAGGGATTTTCCTTGCACTACCCCCCTCCCTAAGGAGGTCCCGTTTACGAAAGTGCGTGGACATCTTTGAAGTTTCGGCTGCGCAGGTACCCGGTGAGGATGGGGTGGTTTTCAATTCTGTCCAGGGGAACCCAATTGTCCTCGGTGGGTGTACGATCTTTCCAGCGGATCAGAAACTCAACTTTTCGGGCTCCGCGGGGGTCACGAACTCTGTGGCTCAAGATTTTTTCGGGGGTGATGACTGGTTCGGTTGGTGGTCGTGTCATGCTGGATGGCCGATGTCGTGGGAGTTGGCTGGTGGATGGGACGTACGGGCGAAGCAGACTGACGTGGAACGAGGGGCTGACGTACCAGTCAGCAGGGAGGAGGAGGTGCGCAGTGACGGGTGTGATCATGTGGCTAATTCGAAATGGCCCACAGTATCGAGGGCGGAGTTTTGGAGTGATGGGCAGGCGGAGGTTTTGAGTGTCGAGTAACACGAGGTCGTCGGGCTGATAAGTGACGGGTCTGCGGTGGCGATCGGCGTTGCGTTTAGCGATGATATTTGATTTTTTGATTGCTTCTGCTGCCCTGGTCCATGCTGCTTGCAGAATCTCGGCGAACTGTTGTGCGCGTGGAACGGGATTGTCGGGATTCGGTGTCATGTGTACTGTTGGGTCCTGTCCGTAGTTCAAATAAAATGGCGACAGTTGGGTTGTGGCGGATGGCGCGTTGTTGTACGCAAACTCGATGAGAGGCAGCTGCTGTTCCCATGTGTTTGGATCGTCGCACGTGGCTCGAATCAGCTGCTCCATGGTCTGGTTTGTCCGTTCTGTCTGTCCGTCGGTTTCGGGGTGGTAGGATGAGCTGAATTGCAGTCGCGTACCAAACTGCTGCCATAGGTTCCGCCAGAAGTTGCTTGTAAACTTCGTGTCTCTGTCGCTGATGATCGATGCTGGTATCCCGTGTAGTCGAACGACGGTCGAGATGAAGAGGCGGGCTGTTTCCTCGGCTGTGATTGATTTCTTGCAGGCTGCGAAGTGTGCCATTTTCGTCAGTCGATCGACGACGACCAGGATCGCATCATTCCCACTTGCCCCGGCCGGTAACCCCGTGACGAAGTCCATCGTCACTTGCTGCCAAGCACGCTCTGGGGGTGGGATCGGCTGCAATTGTCCCGCCGGCCGCTTCCTGCTTGACTTCATGAGCTGGCAAGTGGGACACGATGCCACGTGTCGTTGTACGCCGGTCAACATTTCCGGCCAGTAGTAGTACCGCTGCAGTTGCTGTCGTGTTTTTTCTACTCCGAAATGTCCCGAGGTAATTCCGTCGTGTGCTTCCTGTAACAGTAGTTCCCGTAGTAGCGTGTATCCTGGTACCCAGATGCGGTCGGTTCCGGTTTTTACGTAATAGACTCCTTTTGCTGCTGCGAATTGCTGTGAATTTCCTCCTGTGAAGAACGGGTCTGTTTGATATCCGTGGGTAAATAGTCCTGTCAGTAATGGGCTGGTCTGGGTGAGTAGTATCGCGTGGATTTGGGCAGTGGGGCGGGTCAGTGCGTCAGCGATATTCGAGGCTCCCTTTTTGTAGGTGACTGTGTAGTGAAAATTCGACTCGAGGAAATCGAGCCACCGAATCTGTCGTGGGTTGAGGTGGGGCTGTGCGCGAAGGTACTGTAGGGATCGATGGTCTGTCCGTACTGTCACGTCTGCGCCGGTCAAGTAGCAGCGCCACACTTTGAATGCATGCACGATCGCAAGCATTTCGCGGTCGTGTATCGGGTAATTTCGCTCAGGTGGATGGAGCTTGCGTGATTCGTAAGCGATGGGTTGGAGGCTGTTGCCGAAGTCCTGTAACAGTACAGCTCCGATGGCGATTTCGCTCGCGTCGGTAACCAACTCGAAGGGGCGGTGTGGGTCAGCGATGCGTAGGACGGGTGGTGAACAGAGAACACTTTTTAGGGCAGAGAAGGCAGCATGCTCTTTCCCCCCCCCACGTAAACGGCACCCCCTTGCGCAGTAAATCCGTGAGCGGGGCTGTTAAACGTGCCATGTCGGGGACGAACCGACGATCATAATTAACAAATCCTAAAAAACTCTGCAGTTCCGTGATGTTCGTCGGGGGACGCCACGCTTTTACCGTATCCAGCTTTTTAGGGTCAATCTCAACCCCAGCCTCCGAAATGACGTGACCTAAAAACTCTAGTCTGTCCCGGAAAAACTCGCACTTGGAGCCCTTGGTGAGTAACCGATGTTTCTCTAAAATTTTAAAAACTGCTTCGAGATCGACTAAGTGCTGCTGCTGGTCCCGACTGTAAACGAGGATGTCGTCGAGGTAAACTATGACACATTTATCTAAAAGTGGCCTAAATGCCTCGTTCATGGTCATCTAAAATGTTGCGGGCGCGTTGGTCAGCCCGAAAGGCATCACCGTGTATTCGAATGACCCATACCTAGTCCTAAATGCTGTCTTGGCGCAGTCCAATGGTTCGACCCGAATTTGATGGTAACCCCCCAGTAAGTCTATTTTCGAAAATACTCGTGCGGTTCGCAGCTGGTCGATTAGTTCGTTGGCGCGGGGGATGGGGTATCGTGATTTGACTGTTATCCTGTTAAGCGTTCGGTAGTCGATGCACATTCGAAACCCTCCGTCTTTTTTCGGTGTGAACAGTATCGGTGCGGCGAACGGTGATGAGCTCGGTCGGATGAACTGCTTCTCTAACAGGTAATCTAACTGCTTCCTTAGTTCGTCGAGCTCGGGCTGTGTCAGTCGAAATTGGCGCTGTACGGTTGGCTGTGCCCGCGGCTCTAACTCGATCCTATGGTCATGTGCCCGCTGAGGTGGCAGTCCTTGCGGTAAGTCATCCGGGAAGATACCCGGGAACCGTTTCAGTAGTGCCTGTAGTTCGGGCGGTTCGGCTGCCAGCAGTTTCTGAAAATCACTCGGCTGCTCCTCTTTTTCAACTAATGCGATATCCACTGCGTACACGTCAGCTCCAGCAGCGACAGCCCGTTTCATCGTGATGGCGTTGACCTGGACCGTCAAAGACTCGGGTGGCTGCCAGCGAGGTAGGACGACCCAGTTACCACCACTTCGCACTGTGCAGCTACCCGTCGTCTAGTCAATTCGTGGGTTATACCGTCGCAGCCAATCACGTCCCAATAAAATGTCGTGCCCATCCAGTGTCGTTGCGAGCATTTCCTGTGTAAACCCGAAGTTCCCTCCGCAGCGGACTTTTACGCGCTCCACTTTTTCCCATATGGCCAGTGGTGTTCCGTCGACTAAGCGTGCGTCTATCTCAGGTAAGCATCGGTTAAGTGTTAACTGTAACTTCCGTGCGGTTGCGGTATTAACTAAGCTGTGACTTGCTCCTCCGTCAATAAAAATCTTCACTGCTGCTCCCTGTATTTTCCCGTAGATCAGTACCAGGCAATCCGTCGCTGTACCCTCCTTATTCATCCGAGCCCGATCGATGGCGTGAATCGGTACTGTGACTCGGTGAGGGTCGGTGTGGTTGGGCGAGCATGCAGTCTCGTCAGTAGTTGGCCCAATTTCTACTGACTGCTGGCGTTTCCCTGCCTCTGAGACTCCCTCCCCTGCTCTGCTCAGAGGCGCCTCAGCTCCTCTTGGCACTCGCTCTTGCGGTGGCCCGGCCCTTTGCAAGCAAAACAACGCCCTTTAAACGGTGCGGCAGCTGCATTCGTCGCAACGGCATGTACAATGGCGTGCTCGATCGGTCCCCGAGGACGATGTCCGTAGTAGGACCCCGGTCTCGGTCGGCGTAGGATGTCGATTTTCTCGGCGAACGCGAGAATCTCGTTGAAGTTCGAGAGTCCGCGCAGCATTATTTCGTGCGAGATATCCGGCTTCAGCCCTCCGACGTAACGGTCCACCCGCTCCGCTTCGTGCATGAAGCCGACCTGCTCGCAAAGTGCGAGAAAACCGCTGGTGTAGTCTTGAACTGACCCGAGCTGGCGCCAAGTGCGTAGTTTCTGACGCGCCGAAATTGAAGCCGCGATCGGCTCAAAACGCGCCCGAAGCCCTGCGCACCACGCATCCCACGTGCTGTATTGGGCGGTCTCGCAGAACGAACTCCAGGTGACAGCTGGGCCCGAGGGCCCTTCCTCGTGCGACGGTGGCTCGTAGGCGCGTGGCGACGTCACGATGACTCGCCACCAATCCATGGCGGGGCCCCTTAGCAGTGAAACCGCATACCGGATTTTTGCGGCGTTCGACTCGACGTAATTGGCGTCGAAGAAAACGTTCATCGTGAAGACCCACGATTGAACTGTCGGACCGCCGCGTTGACTTGGGTCGAAGCAGGGCGGGCGTTGCGGCTTGAGCGGCATTGGTGCCATGTTGGTGTTTTCGCCACTTGTCGCCGCAAATTCCACGTGCCGACGGACTTCTCGAGGCTCCCGTGGGCTTGGTGTGATCCTGTTTCCTCCCATGCCAGGCATCGGCTGGGCGGCGCCCTCACTGGCTGCGCCTGAGCGTTGTCCTTTGCTGTCATGTTGTGTTGGTGTGCCGGACGAGATGACAATCGGCTCATCCGAATGTGCGGATGTGTTTGTTGGTGCGTGGTGTGTTGTCGGTGCGTTCGTCGTAGACTGTTGACGGGCGGAGTCCCGTTCCGCCGTGAGCGTCGCGATTTCGAGTGCCGATTCTTCCAGCTGACGCACAAGACGATCAAGCTGTTCCTGCGTCAATGTGGCGAGTGTGAAATCGGCCATGGCGGGGGTGTCGGGCAAGCTCAGCGAGAGCCTCTGTCGTGGCCGTGCGTGCTTACGAGAGAGCACTACGAGCAGCGGTGCTGTGTCGCTGAGAGACGTCTACCCCCCCCAAAAAATGAGTTAGTGGGGAAGCGAAGGTGTGGATGCGGTCCGAGATGGGATCGTAGGCTCTGAATACCAAGTGTTACGAGTGCAATTGAGTGAACGAACGAGAATTGCACTATCGAAGCAAGAGTCCAATGAGCGAAGGCATGAGCGAAGAATATATAGCGAAACTACAGTGGTAATGGTAATGAACTGTGGTTGTCGCGCGACGAGTCTGGGACTGAGGTTGGGGAATATGTCGAAGCGTAGGCCCGGAGCGCGGGTTACCCGCCGAGCCGTGAGGTCGGGGTGCGATGTGCGAAAATGGCGGGATGAGTGTCGATACGATGGTCGCGAGTGGTAACGGTGCTGACTGAGGTGCTACAGTGATGTACGCGATGAGCAGGGATGCGAAGTAAGGAAAAGGAATTTTCCTTACAGTTACTCTGATTTGTCAGAGAAAACTTAACTATTGAAAAATCTACTCTGGGCACCCAGTGTACCTATTTTTCCAACTCTGAGTGTCCTCTCAAGTATTGAACCCAGGCCCTCTGCACTCCTACCAAAAGAATTAAGCGTTGTGCTACGCGCTCACCACTTTGGGGTTACTAAGTTATATTCATCTAGCTTGCCCATCTTCCAACAAATGGGGGGCCAGGAAAGGGCGGGGGGAGGGGTTGTGACACGGTGAAATGCCTATACCCTGTACAGAGAAAAGTATATCGGTCACAAATATACATTGGTCTCTCAGAGTAGCTAAAATCAGAACCCTGACAAATCAGAGAAAACTTATCCTCCAAAAAAATTACCCAGACACGTCAGAGTGACCCCGTAAAAATCACTCTGATTTTCAGAGAAACAGAGTAATTTACTCTGATAAAAAAACCCCTGGTTGCAAACCATCCTAATTCTACCTTTACTATATGTTGGCAAGTATGAAAGGACATGATTGGATTAGGGTCTGACATGCAGCCAAATGGGTAAATGTACTGTACTATGTGCAGGACCATGCCTCTTAGCATAGTGTAGAAGCTCCTATGGAAATGGCCTATGTGAATGTACTGCACTATGTGGAAGATGTTAACAACTACATGTGCCGAGGACGGTTGTGTCATGCCCTTATGCGATGAGTGGAGTGGTAGCATGAAATCTCCACGTTCGCGCGTGCCTGAAATTGTCGGGGAAAGGGGAGAATATGAGAGACGGTAGAGGTGAAAAAACAGAAGGGGCATGATTCTAGCATCGGCTCTGGTGTTACAGCATGATGGAGTTGCTAGGAAAATAGAGGAGAGGGAAAGAGAAGGGTTTTGGGAGAGAGAAAGGAGGAAAAAGGAAGTGGGGGTGGAGGGAAAGGAGGAGTTAGGAAGATGGTGGACATGGGCGTCGGAAGAGGGGAAACAGGGAAGAGAGGAAACATCGACAACGGGAAGGAAGAAAGGGAGGTGATGCTATGAGGAGAGAGATGGATTATAGACCTAGGGAAGTGAGGAAACTAGGAGCACGGGAAAGAGGGACTGGGTTGGGTGGGAGAGAGGGAAGGGAGGTTATAGGATGCGGGGAGCGAGGGGCAGCGGTGAAAGCCACAATAGGGAAAGTGGAAAAAAAGGAATCGGAAGGGAACTCAAGAGGGCAATGGGTGCACATGAATGGGGAAACTGAGAGGTGGTGAGTGGAAACCGAGAGCAAGAAAGAGGAAAACAGAGAGGGATGGGAGAGAAGGAGGGTAGCGGGTTTATCAGTCAGGTAGAGGCGCGGCACCCGCCTGCTGAGTGCGCCCGGAGACCACACCTGGGAGGCGCCTGCGGGGGAAGTGCGGGGGGAGAGGGGTTGGGGTGATAGGAAGAGAAGGGTGGTAGCGGGTAGGCAGTCTGGCAGAGGCGCGTCACCCGCCTGCCGAGTGCGCCACCAGACCACACCTGGGAGGCGCCTGCGGGGGAAGTGCGGGGGGAGAGGGGTTGCTCATAGGATTCTTCTTCCTTCCCATTCCGAAGGAGACGCATCGAAAGGGCGAGGAGCAGCAGAGGAGAAGCTGTTCTAATGGAGCAGCAGAGGAGAAGCGGATGAGAGGAGCAGTAGAGGAGAAGCGGAGGCGAGGAGCAGTAGAAGAGGCAAAGGAGCATAAGAGAATCCCCTGCCACTGCTTGTGAGGAGAAGAGGAGATGGCGCTGAGAGGATGGGAGTAGCTGTGGAGCGAAAGAGAATCGCCTGCCCCTGCTAGTGAGTATCTCCTTTGCTGATCTCTGTTGATGGTCATTGCTGCATTCGCTCTGCATTCATTCTGAAACACTTGTTGGCGCGAGGTGCAATCGGTGCAATGAGCAGCAGTGAAGCGAGATCATGGCTTTTCTCCAGTCCGCAGGAAATGAGTTGTTGCAGAGGAGATGGCGCAGAGGAGGTGGATAAAACGTTCACTACACCGCCGGTCTTCGCCGTACGTTGATCCTCTTTCTTGCTTTATCTGTTTTGTTTGGTTGATTCTTTATTTGTCACGCATCTGCTTTGAGTTATTTATGCATTGGGTGCAATCAGTACCATGCTCTCATCGGCCTTGTGCCACGCCCCTCCCATCACAGACGGTGCTATGAGGCAGAGAAGCAGTGGAGAAGGAGCAGCAGAGGAGACGAAGCAGCAGGGGAGACGAAGTAGAGGGGGGAGACAAACGAGGGACGCGCGGAGTGATGCTTTCTCGGTCTTGGAAACGGCAGATGCTACCTCACTAAGTGCTGCAGAGTGAAGGGGGCAGCAGAATGAAGGGAGCAGCGGAGTGCTGCTGTGCTGCAGCAGGGGAGCAGAGATGGCCTATCAGCGCTCCTACCAACTCTCTCCCCACTCATGAAAAAGGCAGCTGCTAACCCGCTCGCTCCCCCCTCCCTCCAGTGTGTTGCTTCTGGTGCGGTGGAGTGATAGGAGGACAGGTGAAGTGGAGTGGAGGGGCAAAGGAGATGTGCAGCAACAAAAGGAGAAGCAGTTATAGAAGAGAGGCCACAATGACACTACCGGTAACAGCAACAAAGAAAACCAGCTGTGACACCAGCGGTGGCTGCAGCAGTGGGAGCAGCAGTAGCAGGAGCAGCAGCAGTGGAGGGAGACGGCTGAGACCTGCTGGGAGGAGCATAGAGAAGATGTGAGGAGAGCGGGAGTGAAAGTGAGCGGAGTGTTGAGAACTGCAGCAGGCTGCAGGGCGAGGGTGAGGGGAGGAGCGAGCGAGTGTTAGATTGAGAGGGAGAGTGGGGTGTGAGGACCTCGTTTGCTGGTTTGAGGAGCCTCAAATCCAGTCGTGAGCTGCCAGTGGCAGTTTTGTTGTGTCCTGCAGTCGCATGCAGTGATCCGTTCCTCGTATCAAAACTTGCAGTGTGCAAAATTGTTGACAACTATTGAGATCTAGAAGCTACTATGCACACCTTTAATTCACACTTAACAGTCCCCACAGGGTCACCTCCAAGGGTCCTTGGGTGCCTGGCAAAGGTAACCCCTAACCAAGGGTCCGTGTGTTGTAGAGGGACACGCCAAGTATGGAAAATGGTCGTGTGCAATAGAGCATTCTCAGAATCCCTTGCGCAGCGTTATGACGACGAACTGGTCGTGTGCAGAAAGTTCTCTTCACATCAATACGATGATAGAGAAAAAATTCACTCAAAGGATTGATTATAACCAAACACAAGCACGCATTTATATTTTGCCTATCACACAAGCACAAGAAAGCACAGAGCAGTTGTTAAACTAGACTTCAGGACTTCGCCACATGCTCCAAGGAAAACGGTTGACGAACTGCTTAGGAATTTGGCTTGGTTCTCCCCTTTAGAATAACTATCTTCAAATTTCATGTCTACCAAATTCCCCTGCTGACTCACCTCATGAATGTTCGCGACTTCTTGTGCGCAATCATAAACGCTCGTGTGAGATGACTGTTTTCACGAAGTCTCACAGCTGAAAAACGTTTTTCACCGTTTTTCTACTGTATCAAAATTGTCCCTTTAGACGCGCGACGCTTCTCGCGAAGTTACCTGCAAGCCGAGTCAACGCGGGATTCGGTTTTTCAACCGTAATCCCGAGCACCCTTCGACTGCAATCATAGCACGAATGATATTTCGGTCGTGCTGCACAGTGCGATCGCATCAGCAATCGTGCGCACTGTACAGCGCAAACATGCGCTGTCCTGCGCGTGGGCAGGGCGATCATTCGCTCTATTCTGTTGCGATCGTGGGCCCTGCCACGCTCGCAACAGTGCGAGGGCACACGTTCGGGCTTGAGGGCCCACACGCACGACCATGACCCCACGCGCGGTTGACCTTGACCAGCGCGATAAATATTCAGGGTCAAAATTGACCCCTCACGAACACTCACGTCACTTCATGAACACACACGAAGAACAGCGTAGTATATCTCAACGGATTGTAGCAGGCGCGCTAACGACAAAGTCGTTTAAAAAAAAGCGACAAACTGCCCGGGGCAAAAGAAACAAACATGAATGCTCTCAAACATTCATGAACAACGCACGAACATCACAGAAGTTCACGAACACAGAAATTCACGCACACTTATGAAAACTCGCGAAGAAACGCAAACACACGAGGCGTTGAGAAGAAACGAGAATGAATGAACTATGAATGAAGTGGGTACAAGTACTAACCCTAATTGGGTTGTACCCCCTATGGGATACCCCACTACAGCCTACACAAAAGTATAAGCTATAATGTTCTGACACACCCCCATAGGCAAAGTGTGGGAGAACAAGGGGTCAAGCAAAACAAAGCAGGGCAAGCTCAGGGTGGATCACAACGTCACCACACATTCTGAGCACAAGTTCAAGGCCACTAGGCCAGTTCACATGCAGGAGTACATATATATATAAGGCTAGACAAGCAAGAGCAGGTATATATATATGTAACAGTACAAGCAAGGTCAAGGGGTGAGCAAGTGAGGCAAGACAGGCACAAGACCCAGCTGAGTGCAGAAGCGCTGATGATCACAAGGCGCAAGTGCCTTGGTGAAGACATCAGCAGTGTTGGCCTCAGAGGCCACGTACGCAAGCCGCAACTGTTCACGCTGCTGTAGCTCACGAGCAAGGAAGTAGTGGAGAGCAATGTGCTTTGTTCTGTGCTCCAGTCGCTGCTCTCGACACAAGGCCAGCATGGCCTTGTTGTCTACGTACAGGACTGGAGGAGAACGAGGCTGCTCTCCAAGGTCGGTCAGAAGGTAGGTGAGCCAGCGAAGCTCCTGGGCAGCCATGGCCCCCGCGTAGATCTCAGCCTCACAACTGGAGCCGAGAACAGAAGACGAGCGAGTAGCCCGCCACGAAACAGAGCCGGAACCAAGGCTGAAGGTGTAACCCTGTGACGACCTCTGCGTAGCCTGGTCGTCAGCCCAAGAAGCGTCCGCGTGCCCAGTGAGGACCACTGGACTCCGCCCTCCAAGCACTAGCCCCATGCCCGACGTACTGCACAAGTAGCGCAACACCCTCTTCGCTGCAGCCATGTGCTCTGGTCGGTGTCTCCCAGGAGCAACATAGCGTGCAAGAATGCTAAGAGGGTATGCAAGGTCAGGTCGTGTGCAGGTCATCACGTACAAGAGGCAGCCAACAAGCTCTGGATACGGGCCACTCGACTCTACGGACTCATCCGAACGCAGAGCTGAGAGTGAGTGGCGAGTAGGCAGAGGAGTGGCCTGAGGCGAGGAGTACGTGAAGCCGAAGCGCTGAAGGACCTGCTGCACCATGTGTGACTGAGTTAGGGTAATGGTGCGGCGTGCTCTGTCCCGGGTGATCTGCAAGCCAAGGTAGCTGCGCAGTTCACCCAGGTCGGTGCAGGTGTGTCTCTTCTGCAGCTCTGACTTCACGTAGGCGAGTCCAGCAGTGTCAGCTGTGGCAAAGACCAAGTCGTCGACGTACACGAGGATGTAGAACGGCGGCAGAGAGGTGTCGGTGCGCAGAAACAGCGACGGGTCGGCAGTAGAAGGAGCAAACCCAAGAGCTGCAAGAGTAGTCCTCAGTGTGTCGTGCCACTCACGGGGCGCCTATCGGAGACCGTAGACTGGACGCCGGAGGCTCCACTGGGTACCAGGAGGGAACGACCCAGTGAAGCCAGGTGGGCGTCGCAGCCAGATCTCCTCGTGCAGGCTGCCCTGCAAGAAGGCTGTACTGAAGTCAAGAGAGTGCAGCTTGTAGTCACGGTGAGCAGGAACGTGCAGCAGTACCCGAAGAGTGGTCATCTTTGGGGTGGGGGAGAAAGTCTGAAAGTACTCAACTCCCTGCCGCTGACTGAAGCCACGAGCCACGTAACGCGCCTTGAAGACAGGCGGAGAACCCGGCGGCCGCTTCACCCTGAAGATCCACATGCCACTGACGATGTTCGCCCCAAGAGGGGGGACAGCGTCAACGTAGGTGCGTGTGGACTTCCAGGAAGCCATCTCTGCATCCATAGCTTCCTGCCACTGAGAGGAGTAGGGACCCTCTATCGCCTCCGCGTAAGAGCGCGGAGTCGGGATGTCAAGTGCATCCGGGTCTCCCTCAGGGGTAAGCAGTACGGACACGAGATGAGGTGAAGCAGCTGCCAGAGACTGGAACTCCTCCTGCCTGTCCTCAAGGACGTCCGTGCCAAGGGCACACTCACCCCCGAGGGACGGAGGACAGACTGACTCAGACTCAGCGACAAGACTAGTAGCGTAGTCTAGGCGACAGTGAGCAGCAAAGTCGACGAGCTCAGCAGCTAGGGCAGACGCAAGAGTGGACTCGAAAGAAGGGTCAGTGACTACAGTAGCAAGGAGACGCGTGACAGTAGGACTGGCAGCACGAAGAGAGTCCGACTCCGGGTCGGCAAGAGCAGGACGAGAAGACGCAGGAGGAGAAGGTAAAGGGGCACGCAGAGGAGCGGTTTTAGTTTATGCATTCTTGTTTATCAATTGTACTATTTTTAATCATGCCATATTTTCAAGCAACAGTTAACTTGACTTTCCTTGTCAAGATTTCTAGTAGAGTTTCAGTTACCCCCTTGTTTTCTCTCTTCTTTCCCAATTACAATCAGTATCCCCTCAAATTCTATTATCATTGTTGTCCCTTTGTTTCTATATTTCATGTCAAACATTTATGCTATAGTCTTTCTAGGCTGTAGTGGGGTAGACAGTATGGGGTACAGTTTCCTAGGGTTACATATTTGTTCCCAACTCATTTCCTAGTCCATCATTCCTCATTATTTCACATGGTATAGAGCAGGCTCCCTAGTGGGAACGTTTCCTAGGGCCCACCACGAAATCGATTTTTTTTTTGTACCTGCCCGGAGCGCGCTTCGCGCATGCCCTAGTCGCGCCCCATGCACCTGCCCTCCCGTCGCGTCCCCTGCCCTTAGCGGCCTGTCGCGCCCTCTTAAGGCCCCTTCGCGACCCCTCTCACGGCCCTTCGCGGCACCTCGCGGCCCCTCGCGGCCCCTTCGCCGCTCTTCGCGGCCCCTCACGGCCCCTTCGCGGCCCCTCGTGGCCCCTTCTCGGCCCCGTCCCCGCCCTTCACGGCCCCTTCACGGCCCCTTCTCGGCCCCTTCGCCGCCCTTAGCGGCCCCTTCGCGGCCCCTCCGCGGCCCTTCGCGGCCCCTCGCGGCTCCTTCACGGCCCCTCGCGGCTCCTTCACGGCCCCTCCGCGGCTCCTTTGCGGCTCGTCGCGGCCCCTTCCCAGCCCCTCCCCGGCTATTCACGGCCCTGCCGCCCAGCCGTCGCCGCCCCAGCAGCAGCTGCCGTCGTGCCTGCTGCCGCTGCTACTTCTTCTACAACCGGTCGCCGCCGCCGCTGCTGCCGTGACAGCCGCCGCTGCTGCTGCCGTGACAGCCGCCGCCGCTCCTGTTGGGACAACCGCCGCTGCCGCTGCCGTGACAGCCGCCGCCGCCGTCCCGGCCCTGCCCTGCAACCGAGGCGCCGGCACTCCTCTGCCGCCCTGTCTCTGCTGGCGCGCCTCGGCCCTGCCCCACTGCTTGCGGACCTCTACCCTTCCGCCCCTGGTAAGAGCACCGCCGAGCCGCGCCTCTCGTGCTGAGCTGCTCCTACCCTGCTCCTGCCACTGCTAGCCCGCTGCTGCCGCTGTTATGGCTACCCCTAGTGTTCTCACCTTTGATGTTGAGGGTCGGGCTGTCGACTTTGAGGTCTGGGTCGATGATCTGCAACTTTTCCTGCAGTGTGATAGAAAAGATGGCCTATCACTGTTCGATCTCACGTCTGGCGCCTCTGCTGCCCCTGCTGCTGATGCTGACAGTACTGTTTGCTCACAGTGGGCCACACGCGATGCTGCTGCCCGTCTTGTTGTGAGTAGTCACTTGCCGTCCACTGAGCGCGCGCACTTTAGTCTGTAGTTGCACGCTACTCTTACCCTGCCACTACTGCCCTTAGCCGCCTCATGCTGCCGTACCTGTTCCCTGACCTCGCCGCCTTTTCCACAGTCGCTGACCTCATTACGCACCTTCGCACTAGAGACACCTGCTACCGCGCTGCGCTTCCTGCTGAGTTCTGCGCCAAGAAACCCCCCCCCCCCCCCCCCCCCCATGTACATCACCCTCTACTACATAGTCACTCGGCTCCCTGACTCCCTTCGCTCGGTCAGGGACCACTTCCTCTCTGTTTTCCCCACCACACTCACCGTTGACCTCCTCGAGGAGCGCCTCCTGGCAGCTGAGAAGAGTATAGTCGTTGTAGGAGCCTCTCGTGGTGACCCTCGTACCCCCTTCTTTGAGGGGTGCTCCCCCTCCCCCCTTTTGCCCTCTGTTGCCTCTGCTGCTGCGGTCGACCTCCTTGGCACCGAGTCGGTCGGCGCTGCGTCTGCCCCTAGCAGGAGACGCTGCAACCGCAAGGGCAAGGGGGGCAAGGGCGCTGGTGGAGCTGGCGGGGGCGGTGGAGGTGGCGGTGGAGGCGGCGGAGGAGGTGGGGGTGGCGGTGGGAGTGGTTGCGGGGGTGGGGGCTACGGTGGCAGCGTTGGAGGCGGAGGTGGCGGCGGCGGTGGCGGTGGGAGCGGAGGAGGCGGCGGTGGCGGCGGTGGCGGCGATGGCGGCGGCGGCGGTGGAGCTGGTCGGGTGGCTCTGTACAGTAGGGCAGCTTCGGTGGTGGTCATCGCCAGCAGCAGCAGCGCACTCGTGAGACCCCGCCCCCCCAGCAGCTTTGTGAGTGGTACGCTGTGCATCAGCGGGGTGGGGGTGCTGGTCCCTGTGCCTACGTCCTGCGTACCGGCGACCGCACTGGTGAGCCGTGCGGTGGCCCGCACACCACCCCGCACTGCTTCGGCCGCCTGACAGACGACTGGCGTCTCCAGACCCCTGACGCCACTGAGATCCCTCGCTGGGGCGAGCTGCTAAGGTCGGGGGTTGCTATGTTTGATCTTGATTATGATGCTATTCTTGCTGCCATGTATGTTCTGTCTACTAGTGATAAGGGTGACGGTTACCTGTGTGTTCCGCCTGACCCGGGCATTGAGGCTGCTGCTTGAGGTGCTGGTGAGGTTGCTGCTCTAGGTGCTATTGCGTCTGCTGCTGCAGGTGCTGGTGAGTCTGCTCTCTCAGGTACCACGTCGGCTCAGGCCTTACACACCTTCACCCTTGAGTCGGGTGCTTCCCGCTCCTTCTTTCGAGACCGCACCACACTCATGCCGCTTAGTCGGCCGGTTGCGGTCTCCCTGACAGACGCCTCTGGGGGTCTTGTCCTTGCCCACTTCTCCACTCTCTTACCGTGTCCGGCGGCCCCTTCTGGCACCCTGTCAGGTCTTTACCTCCCCTCGTTCTCTACGAACTTGGTGAGTGGTGCCAATCTACAGGATGGGGGGGTTGACCAGTTCACTCCTGCGAGTCAGCGATTGACCCACTACACGTGTGCTCGGACGGGCCGACACTTGGCCACGTTTACCCGTCAGCCGGGGTCGAGCCTGTACACACTGACTACTGATTCTCCTCCGGTTGCTGCGTCTGGTCAGGTAGCTGCGTTGGGTCAGGTGTTTGCTGCAGCGTCCAGGTCTGGTCCTGAGTCTGCCCCCTGCTCGTGTCGTCTCCTGTCTCACCAGACTCTCCTTTGGCACCACCGCCTTGGTCACCCCTCCCTGCCTCGTCTCTGAGGCATGGCCTCCCATGTCCTTGTCTCTGGTCTCCCCCAGTCCCTCCCTCCTCTTCCTCCGGGGCCTGCCCCTACCTGCGTTCCCTGCGTCGAGGGGCGGCAGCACGCCGCTCCTCACTCCTCCGAGTTTCCTCCGACGCTGCAGACACTTCACCTGGACGTGTGGGGCCCCGCCCTCGTCCGTGGACAGGGTCACGGGCATTACTTCCTGCTGGTGGTTGATGACTGCTCGCGTTACACCACGGTCTTCCCCTTGCGCAGCAAGGGTGAGGTCACTGAGGTGTTGATCGACTGGATCCGCGCAGCTCGTCTCCAGCTCAGAGAGAGTTTCGGCTCAGACTTTCCTGTTCTGCGTCTGCACTCCGACAGAGGCGCAGAGTTTTCCTCTGACCTTCTGTGAGCCTTCTGTTATGCACGGGGCATCCACCAGACGTTCACGCTTCCGGCCTCTCCACAGCAAAATGGGATTGCTGAGCGCCGCATTGGCATGGTCATGGACATCGCTCGTACGTCCATGAACCATGCGGCTGCTCCCCATTTTCTATGGCCGTTCGCGGTTCAGTACGCGGCGCATCAGATCAACCTTCAGCCCCGGGTCTCCTTGCCGGAGACCTCCTCTACTCTGCGGTGGACGGGGAAGGTTGGCGATGCGTTTGCGTTTCGTGTCTTGGGATCTCGGGATTTTGTCCGCGACTTGTCTGCGGACAAGCTGTCCCCCCGTGCTGTTCCTTGCGTCTTCCTTGGCTTCTACCCTGACGCGCCTGGTTGGCAGTTTTACCACCCCACCTTGCGCCGTGTTCTGTCCTCCCAGGATGTCACGTTTGACGAGTCGGTTCCTTACTACCGTCTCTTCCCCTACCGCACTGCACCCCTTCCCCCGCCGCCGCTCTTCCTCGCTACAGGTCCCCCCCCCGGTCGACCCCCTTCCCCCTCAGGGCCCTGCCCCCTCAGGTGTGTCTCAGGTAGACGCAGTCGAGACTGTCGAGGTAGCTGTTGACTCTGGTGCTGCTAGGGGTGCTGAGCCTGTGGGTGCGGGGTCTAGGGGTGCTGAGCCTAAGCGTGCGGAGCCTGGGGGTGCTGAGCCTGGGGGTGCTGCGTCTGGGGGTGCTGGGCCTGGGGGTGCTGCGACTGGGGGTGTGGAGCCTGAGGGTGCTGGGCCTGCTCGTGTGGAGTTTGGCGGTACTGGGTGTGGAGGTCCTTCGGGTGCTTCGTCCCGGCGGGAGCTACCCTCTCCACAAGAGCTGCGCGAGTGGTTTGCTCAGCGCTGGAGCCGTGCTGCTGGAGCTGGAGGTGCTGCTGGAGTTGGAGGTTCTACTGCTGCTGAGGGTACTGGTGAAACGGGTCCCGGAGGTGCTCGTACTGGAGGTACTGGAGTTGCTGGGCCTTGGGGTGCTCCTTGTGCTGGAGCTGCTGGCGCTGCTGGGGCTAGCGGTGCTGCTGGGGTAGGTGCTGCTGGAGGTGCTGGAGCTGGAGGTGTTGAGTCTTCCGATGGTCCGGCTGGAGTTGGAGCTGCCGGGGGTGTTGGCGCTGGAGGTGCTGCTGGCGCTGGTGCTTCTGAGGGTGCTGGAGTTGGCGCTGCTGGAGCTGTGGGTGCTACTGGCGCTGGTGCTGCCGCTGGGGGTGCTGGTGCTCTACCTGCTGGTTCTGGAGACGCTGCGCGGCCGCGGCCGTACTTCGTTCCGCTCCTTGACCAGGTTCTTGGTCTCCCGCCTTCTGCTGGTCCTGCTCCTTCCTTAGAGTGTCCACCGCCTGTCCATTCCGAGTCACAGTTACAGACCGCCTCCCCAGTGCCTGCTCCTTCTACCTACACTGGTCCTACTAGAGGTCTTGCTGAGCGTCGTGAGCCTGCGTCTCGTCCTGCGTCGCCTGTTCGTGCAGCTCGCACTCGTCGTCCTGTTCAGCGTCCGCGTCCTCCTGCAGTCCCAGGCACGCACGAGATGGTAGTGCGTCCTTCCACTGCTACACTACGTGTCCCTTTGCCGTCTCCTCCAGAGTCCTCTCTCCCTGCTCTTGCTGACCCGGAGTCTGACTCTCTTTTTGCTGCCAGTCTCACTTCACGCGTCTTCTGGCTACTGTTGTCAATGACCCTTCGTTTGAGTCCACTGCTGCGTCTGCCCTAGTTGCTGAGCTTGTCAACTTCGCTGCTCGCTGTCCTCTAGACTACGCTGCTGGTCTTGTTGCTGAGTCTGAGTCTGTCTGTCCTCCATCCATCGGGGGTGAGTGTGCTCTTAGCACAAACGTCCTTGAGGACAGGCAGGAGGAGTTCCAGTGTTTTACATGGCTCGAGGCTTCAGTCAGCGGCAGGGAGTTGACTACTTTCAAACCTTCTCTCCCACCTTGAAGATGACCACTCTTCGGGTGCTGCTGCACATAGCCGCTCAGCGCAACTACGAGCTTCACTCTCTTGACTTCAGCACTGCTTTCCTACAGGGCAGCCTGCACGAGGAGATCTGGCTGCGCCGCCCACCTGGCTTCACTGGGTCGTTTCCTCCTGGTACCCAGTGGAGCCTCCGGCGGCCAGTCTACGGTCTCCGCCAGGCGCCCCGTGAGTGGCACGACACACTGAGGACTACACTTGCGGCTCTTGGGTTTGCTCCTTCTACTGCCGACCCGTCGCTGTTTCTACGCACCGACACCTCTTTGCCGCCGTTCTACATCCTCGTGTACGTCGACGACTTGGTCTTTGCTACTGCTGACACTTCTGGACTCGCCCACGTGAAGTCCGAGCTGCAGAAGAGACACACGTGCACAGACCTGGGTGAACTTTGCAGCTACCTTGGCTTGCAGATCACCCGGGACAGAGCACGGCGCACCATTACCCTGACTCAGTCACACATGGTGCAGCAGGTCCTTCAGCGCTTCGACTTCACGTACTCCTCGCCTCAGGCCACTCCTCTGTCTACTCGCCACTCGCTCTCAGCTCTGCCTTCGGATGAGTCCGTAGAGCCGAGTGGCCCGTATCCAGAGCTGCCTCATGTACCTGATGACCTGCACTCGACCTGACCTTGCATACCCTCTTAGCATCTTGGCACGCTATGTTGCTCCTGGGAGACACCGACCAGAGCACATGGCTGCAGCGAAGAGGGTGTTGTGCTACTTGTGCAGTACGTCAGGCATGGGGCTTGTGCTTGGAGGGTGGAGTCCAGTGGTCCTTACTGGTCACGCAGACACTTCTTGGGCTGACGACCAGGTTACGCAGCGGTCGTCACAGGGTTACACCTTCAGCCTTGATTCCGGCTCTGCTTCGTGGCGGTCTACCCGCTCGTCTTTTGTTCTCAGCTCCAGCTGTGAGGCTGAGATCTACGCGGGGGCCATAGCTGCATAGGAGCTACGCTGGCTCACCTACCTGCTGACTGACCTAGGAGAGCCGCCTCATTCTCCTCTAGTTCTGTACGTAGACAACAAGGCCATGCTGGCCTTATGTCGGGAGCACAGACTGGAGCACAGAACGACGCACATTGCTCTTCGCTACTTCCTTGCTCGTGAGCTGCAGCAGCGTGGTCAGCTACGCCTTGCTTACGTGTCCTCTCAGGTAAACACTGCTGATATCTTTACCAAGGCACTTCAGCCTTGTTATCATTAGCGCTTTTGTACGATGCTAGGTCTTGTGCCTACTTGGCCTCACTTGGTCACTTCTTGACCTTGCTTGTACTGTGATCTATCTATACCTGCACTTGCTTGTTTACCTGTTCTATATAATCCTGCATGTGAACTGGCCTTGTGGCCTTGAACTTGTGCTCGGAATGTGTGGTGGCGTTGTGATCCACCCTGAGCTTGCCTTGCTTGACTGGTCTTGTGACCCCTTTTTCTCCCCCACTTTGCCTATGGGGGTGTGTCAAACATTTATGCTATAGTCTTTCTAGGCTGCAGTGGGGTAGACAGTATGGGGTACAGTTTCCTAGGGTTACATATTTGCACCCAACTCATTTCCTAGTCCATCATTCCTCATTATTTCACATTTTCGACTCCTCAGAGGCTTTGCTGTACCATTCGGGAATTCAAGGTCCTTTTTCAAAACAAGGAAAGATTACACTTGTGGCAACTTGTAGGATTAATACTGTTGCATTGTATTGGTAGTTATCTTTTGCATCCTCTGATTTTTTCTTCGTAAATTTCTTTTGCATTGGTTTGTTCCGACCTTCTGCGAGTGCGTGTGTCTGACTGATTGCGTGCGCATGTGTCCGTATATGTGGCATTCATCTATCAATATCCATCCATTATTCATAAACAATGCATGCCTGTGGTTTTCAAAAATAGGAATCGGTTCTATCATCTCCCAAAGGTTCATTGAGTTACACTCAAAAGGGTACGGTCACTTGAACTGGATTTGATAGAGTTGATTTTGTTTTTAAATTTCACAGATTGTATTGTTTCATGTGATTGTTGATTATTCACCAACTATGCTATTGACTTCCCCCCCAGTCAGAATGTTATTGTTCTCTAGCCTGCAGTGGGGTACTGTATAGCGAGTACAACCCCTTAGGGTTCCCTATACGTATTCTCCAGCTTTCTAGTGAACCGCCTCCTTTGCTTATTCTCTCTTGCCTAGCTAGGACTTACCTAGCTATGGCACCTAACTATACCTACTATTCTCACATGGTATCAGAGCACTCACGCTCTTGGCCTGTGGGCCCTACTGCTGCTTCCGCTGCTACTCTGTGTGTTGCACGCCCTGTGGCGTGCGATGGATTTCTCTTCCCGCCGCGCGCTCGGAGCGTGCGGCGGTTTTCTGCCCGCCGTGCGCCCCGAGGCGCGCGGCGGCCTTCTGCCCCGTCGGTCCGCGCGACGGGGACCAGCCCGTCGTCCCCCGTCGCCCGTCCTGGCCAGCGCGGGCTGCGCTAGCCCCGAGCGCTGCCCGTACGGGCTGCGCCCGGCCCGCGCGCGGCCCGTACGGGCTGCGTCAGGCCCGCGCGCGGCTCGGGCCGCCTGCACGTGGTTCGTCGGGCTGTGCCAGGCCTGTGGGCGGCCCGCTCCTCTCTTTCCCTGAGCTGCTCGATGTCCCCCGTGCTTCTGACAGTGCCCCACCCCTGCTGCTGCCCGTTCTCCTGAATTAGGGTTTGGGGGTTGAGGAGTGTGGGGGTGGCGGTTGTGTGTTACTCCCCTTGCTCCTCCTCCTCCCTGGTCTCCCACTGCTGCAGCTGCCGCTGAGGGGGGTGGGTGTGTGGGAGCCTACGGTTTAGGGTTTAAGGGGGGTACCGTGGGAGTGGAGCTAGGGCTTGAGCAGAGGGTATGTGAGAGGGGCGTGGGGCAGCTGGAGGAGGTTGTGTGGAGGTAGCGGTCGTGTCGCCTGCAGCGCCTGTAGTTCGTCGCCCTTGCTTCGGTAGCCAGTGAGCCTGTTGCACCAGTCGCCAGTGGGTCCGTTGCTCCTGCCGCTCGTCTATCGCCGCGGAGCCAGTTGCTCCAGTAGTCCGTCGCCCTTGCTTCGGTAGCCACTGAGTCAGCCGCTCCTGTGCCCGTGCCTCTGCAGCTTCAGACGCTGCCTCCCATCTTCTCTCCTTCCACAGTTCCTCCTCCTCCTCACTTGCCCTCTGCGACTGCCTCTAGCTTTACTTGTGCATGTGAACCTGCTCTAGGACTACTTGCTCTGCTGATTATACCCCACTTGGACTATGGGGGTGTGTCAGAATGTTATTGTTCTCTAGCCTGCAGTGGAGTACTCTATAGTGAGTACAACCCCTTAGGGTTCCCTATATGTATCCTGCTGCTTTCTATTGAACCGCCTCCTTTGCTCATTCTCTCTTGCCTAGCTAGGACTTACCTAGCTATGGCACCTAGCCATTCCTCATTTCTCACACCCCCATGCTAGGCTGGGGATTCGGTAGCATAGTTTTTGGGTCGTCACCTGTCACGCATTTTTTTCATTATATATGCATTATAGCTTTTTAATAATATGCTAAAGTCTAGGAGCTAGGTGAGAATGATGATTAGGTAAGGGAGAGAGAGTACAAGAGTGTCGAGGGAATTGGGTTGTACCCTCTAAGGGATGACCCCTACACAACCTAGAATGAAAGAGACATAACTCTATGTTTTGTGTTACAATCCCAAGTGGGACTTAATGAAGGATCGTTCAGGGTTGATCGCAGTGAAGTGTTGCAGCGGAAGTTTTGAATCTTAGGTCAGAGTGAATGTAAATGACTGAGTTGATAATAGCATGCATACATCGAGTTTATATAAGAGTACAGAGGAATACGAAAAAGACCTAGACTAGCCATGTACTCTAAGGGGCACATTCCCTTATTACAGCAAATTCAAACCGTGCGGCGCGGGAACCCGTTTTGAACCTGTTCCCGCTCTTTTTCATTTCAAATGTTTCTGCCTGCATCGGTCTTGGTCTGACGGTTGCTGTGTCGCTTCGACTCTTCTGAATCCTCGACTTCGTACTCGGTAGAGTCGGCTCCTGCAGCATACAGGAATGCCTTACTCATAAATCTTCATATCGTAACACTCCCCTTCGTTCCTGGTCGCAGGAGGAGCTGACTCGCTTGACCACTCCGGCAAGGTCAGAGCAGTGCTTGTACTGCTGATGCGGCAGACGCTTGGTGAGAAATTCTGCTGCCATCTCGGTGGTCGGGCAGTAGGCGAGGTCAACTTTGCCTTGGTCAATTTCGTCCTTGACGAAAAAGTACCGAAGTGCAATGTGCTTCGTGCGGTTCACGAATCCTGGCTTGTTCGCGATCCTGATGGCACTTTGGTTGTCGCAGTGAAGGCGAAAGGTAGGCGAAGTTGGAATTCTTGCTTCCTGCAGCAGCTCCTGCCGGTACAGCCCTTCGCGAACTGCTGCTGTCGCGGCGATGTATTCTGCTTCAGCCGATGACAGGGCAAACAGCTCCTGCTTTTGTGAGTTCCAGGAGATTGGTCCAGTTGGTTCTAGGCGAAAAACAAAGCCGGTTCGGGACCGTCGATTGACAGGGTCAGCGGCGTGATCTGCGTCCACGTAGCCGTTGAGGTTGAAGGAGGTCGTCGTCGGCGTGGAATAGGAGAGCCCAATGTCAGTCGTGGAGATGAAGTCCTGCAGGGCGCGTTCCAGGTCCAGCTGGTTCTCAGCTACTGGCTTGCGAGAATACTGCGCCAGTTGCTGCGTCTACAGTTGGAGTCCTGCGGGTGACAGTGGTTTGTTGTCCAGTTTGTAGTTGGTGCTGGGGTTGCGGTAGGGAGTTGAGAGTGGTGCGGGAGAGATGTTGAAGCGTTCCCCCAGTTGCTCTGCATACTTGGAGGTGTCAGAACGTTATATAGCTTATACATTTGTGTAGGCTGTAGTGGGGTATCCCATAGGGGGTACAACCCAATTAGGGTTAGTACTTGTACTCACTTCCTTCATAGTTCATTCATTCTCGTTCACATTTTCTCATGGTATCAAGCAGGTTCCCCTGTGGGAACTGTTCCTAGGGCCCACCACGAACTTTTTTTTCCTGCCCGGAGCGCACTTAGCTCCTAACACGGGTAGCGCCTCGAGCCGCCTTAGTGGCCCCTATTGGCCGCCCTTACTGCCCCTCGAGCCACCCGCTACGGCCCCGCTTAGGCCCCGTCGGCCCCACTACGGCCCCGCTTAGGCCCCGTCAGCCCCGCTACGGCCCCGCTTAGGCCTCGCTACGTCCCCGCTTAGGCCCCGCTACGGCCCCACTACGGCCCCGCTACGGCCCCGTCGGCCTCGTCGGCCCCACTACGGCCCCGCTTAGGCCCCGTCGGCCCCGCTTAGGCCCCGCTACGGCCCCGCTACGGCCCCGTCGGCCCCGCTTAGGCCCCGTCGGCCCCGCTACGGCCCAGCTTAGGCCCCGCTACGGCCCCGCTACGGCCCCGTCGGTCCGGCTTAGGCCCCGCTACGGCCCCGCTACGGCCCCGCTACGGCCCCGTCAGCCCCGCTTACGCCCCGCTATGGCCCCGCTACGGCCCCGTTGGCCCCGTCGGCCCCGCTACGGACCCCCCTTCGGCCCCGCTTTGGCCCCGTCGGCCCCGTCGGCCCCACTACGGCCCCGCTACGGCCCCGCTACGGCCCCGCTACAGCCCCGCTACGGCCCCGTCGGCCCCGCTTAGGCCCCGCTACGGCCCCGCTGGCCCCGCTTAGGCCCCGCTACGGCCCCGCTACGGCCCCGTTGGCCCCGTCGGCCCCGCTACGGCCCCGCTTCGGCCCCGCTTCGGCCCCGTCGGCCCCGTCGGCCCCACTACGGCCCCGCTTTGGCCCCGCTTCGGCCCCGCTTAGGCCCCGCTACGGCCCCACTTCAGCCCCGACGGCCTCTCTAAGGCCCCACTTTGGCCCCGTCGCCACCGCGGCCCCGCCCACCCTTGCGGCCCGCCGCCACCAGCGACCACGCCGGCCTCCCGAGCCGCCCAGCAGCCGAGCCGCCCGACAGCCGAGCCGCCCAGCACCGTGCAGCCGAGCCGCCCAGCAGCCGAGCCGCCCAGCAGCCGAGCCGCCCGTGCAGCCGAGCCGCCCAGTAGCCGAGCCGCCGAGCTGCCGAGCCGCCCTACTGCCGAGCCGCCCGAGCTGCCCTGTCCGGTGAGCACACTGCCTCTTTTACTGCACTGCCCTCCCCACCCTACTGTTGCACTGCTAGTCTACTGTGGTCATGGCTACCCCTAGTGTCCTTGCTTTTGATGCTGAGGGTAGAGCCATTGACTTTGAGGTCTGGGTAGATGACCTGCAGCTGTACTTACAGTGCGATAGGGCAGACGGTCTCTCTCTCTTTGACCTCACCTCTGGCGCCTATCCCGCCCCTGCTGCTGATGCTGACGCCACTGTTCGCTCCCAGTGGGCCACGCGCGACGCTGCTGCACGCCTTGCTGTGCATCGCCACCTCCCTACCTCCGAGCGTGCGCACTTTAGTCAGTACAAGAGTGCTCAGACCTTGTACGACGCTGTAGTTGCACGCTAATCCTCCCCTGCCACTGCTGCACTGAGCCGTCTCATGCTACCGTACCTCTTCCCTGACCTTGCTGCCTTTCCCACAGTCGCTGACCTCATTACGCACCTCCGCACTAGTGACACTCGCCACCGCGCTGCACTTCCTGCTGACTTCTGCGCCAAGAACCCCCCCCCCCCCATGTACATCACTCTCTACTACATAGTCACTCGCCTCCCTGACTCCCTTTGTGTAGTCAGGGACCACTTCCTCTCAGTCTGTCCCACCACTCTCACTGTTGACCTCCTCGAGAAGGCCCTCCTAGCGATAGAGAAGAGCATAGTCGCTGTAGGAGCCTCTCGAGGTGACCCGCGCACCCCCATCTTTGAGGGGTGTTCCCCCTCCCCCCTTCTGCCCTCTGTTGCCTCTGCTGTTGCGGCCCACCTCCTTGGTCTTGAGTCGGTCGGTGCGGCATCTGCCCCTAGCGGGAGACGCCGCCCTGGCAAGGGCAAGGGGGGCAAGGGCGCTGGAGGAGCGAGCGGGGGCGGTGGAGGTGGAGGTGGAGGTGGTGGGGGGAGTGGGGGTGGCGGTGAGAGTGGAGGTGGGAGTGGAGGGGTCGGTGGCGGCAGTGGAAGCGGAGGCGGCGGCGGCGGTGGCGGTGGGAGCTGAGGTGGCGGAGGTGGCGGCGGTGGAGGAGGCGGCGGAGGCGGCGACAGTAGCGGAGGCGGCGGAGGCGGCGGAGGCGGCGGAGGCGGCGGGGGTGGCGGTGGAGCTGGTCGCGGGTCTTCACAGAGGAGTGGCTCCGGTGGTGGCTCGCGCCAGCAGCAGCAGCGCGGTCGTGAGACCCTGTCCCCTTAGCAGCTCCGTGAGTGGTACACTGCACGCCAGCGGGGTGGGGGTTTTGGTCCGTGCACCTACGTCCTGCGCACCGGCAACCGTGCGGGTGAGCAGTGTGGGGGTGCGCACCCCACCCAGCGCTGCTTTGGCCGCCTGACGGACGCGTGGCGTCACCAGTTCCCGGAGGCCACAGAGATCCCTCGCTGGGGCGAGCTGTCTAGGGCGGGTGTTGCCATCTATGATCTTGACTTTGATGCTATTCTCTCTGCCATGTATGCTGTGTCTATTAGTGATGAGGGTGACTGTTACCGGTGTTTCCCGCCCGATCCAGGCATTGAGACGGCTCCTCTAGGTACTATTGCAGCTGCTGCCCTAGGTACTTGCGACGCTGCTGCTCTAGGTGCTAGTGCGTCTGCGTCCTCAAGTACTGGTGAGTCTGCGCTCTCAGGTAGTGCGTCGGCTTCGGCCTCCCTCACCTTCACCCTTGACTCTGGGGCTTCTCGCTCCTTCTTTCGGGACCGTACCACACTCACACCGCTTAGTCGGCCGGTTGCGGTGTCTCTGGCTGACCCCTCTTGGGGTCTTGTCCTGTCTCGCTTCTCCACAGTCCTCCCGTGTCCGGCGGCTCCCTCTGGCACCCTGTCTGGTCTCTACCTCCCCTCGTTCTCTACGAACCTGGTGAGTGGTGCTGACCTACAGGATGCGGGAGTACACCAATTCACTCCTTCGTGTCAGCGGGTGACGCACTGCACAGAGGCTAGCACAGGGCGACACCTGGCTACGTTTACCCATCAGCCGGGGTCGAGCCTGTACACACTGACCACTGCGTCTCCTCCCGTTTCTGAGCCTGGTAGGGTCGCTGCGTCGGGTCAGGTGTTTGCTGCAGCGTCCACGTCTGGTCCTGAGTCTGCCCCCTGTTCGTGCCGTCTCCTGTCTCACAAGACTCTCCTCTGGCACCACCGCCTTGGTCACCCCTCTCTGCTTCGGCTCAGAGGCACGGCCTCCCGTCTTCTTGTGTCTGGTCTCCCCCGGTCCCTCCCTCCCCTTCCTCAGGGCCCTGGCCCTACCTGTGTCCGATGTGTCGAGGGGCGCCAGCGTGCTGCCCCTCACTCCTCCCAGTTTCCTCCGACAGAGGCCCCGTTGCAGACGCTTCACATGGACGTGTGGGGCCCAGCCCGCGTCCGTGGACAGGGTCACGAGCGCTACTTCCTGCTCGTTGTTGACGACTACTCACGTTACACCGCAGTCTTCCCCTTGCGCAGCAAGGGTGATGTCACTGAGGTGCTGATCGACTGGATCCGCGCAGCTCGTCTCCAGCTCAGGCAGAGCTTTGGCTCGGACTTTCCTGTTCTGCGTCTGCACTCGAACAGAGGCGGAGAGCTCTCCTCTGGCCTTCTGCGAGCCTACTGTCGTGCACGAGGCATCCGTCAGACCTTCACGCTTCCGGACTCTCTGCAACAAAATGGGATTGCTGAGCGCCGCATTGGCATGGTCATGGACGTCGCTCGTACGTCTATGATGCATGCGGCTGCCCCCCATTTTCTGTGGTCGTTTGCGGTGCGGTACGCGGCGCATCAGATCAACCTCCACCCCAGGGTCTCCAGACCGGAGACCTCCCCAGCCTTGCTGTGGACGGGGAAGGTTGGCGATGCGTCGGCGTTCAGGGTCTGGGGATCTCGGGCGTTTGTCCGCGACTTGTCTGCGGACAAGCTGTCCCCTTGTGCTGCTCCTTGCGTCTTCCTGGGGTTCCCCCCTGACGCGCCTGGGTGGCAGTTCTACCACCCCACCTCTCGCCGTGTTCTGTCCTCCCAGGACGTCATGTTTGACGAGTCGGTCCCCTACTACCGCCTCTTCCCCTACCGCACTCCGTCCCTCCCCCCGCCCCCGCTCTTCCTTGTACCAGGTCCCCCCCCGGTAGACCCCCTTCCCCCTCAGGGTCCTGCCCCTTCAGGTGTGTCCCAGGTAGACGCAGTCGAGCCTGTCGAGGTCACTCGTGACTCTGGTGCTGCTGAGGGTGCTGAGCCTAGGGGTGCTGGGCCTGGGGGTGCGGAGCCTGGGGGTGCTGAGCCTGGGGGTGCGGAGCCTTGGGGTGCTGAGCCTGGGGGTGCTGAGCTTGGGGGTGCGTCGCCTGGGGGTGCTGAGCCTGGGGGTGCTGGGCCTGGGGGTGCTGAGCCTGGGGGTGCTGTGTCTGGGGGTGGTACGCCTGGGGGTGCTGAGCCTGGAGGTGCTCCGCCTGGAGGTTCTCTGGGTGCTTCGTCTCGCCGGGAGCCACTCTCTCCACAGGAGCTGCGCGAGTGGTTTGCCCGGCGCTGGCGCTGTGCTGCTGGTGCTGGAGGTTCTTCGGCTGCTGAGGGTGCTGCTGTCGCGGGTCCCGAAGGTGCTCGTCCTGGGAGTACTAGAGCTGCTGGGCCTGCAGGTTTGACTGTAGCTGGTGCTGCTGAGGGTGTTGGCGCTGAGCCTACCGCTGGCGGTCCTGCTTGGGGTGCTCCTGGAGCTGCTGGAGGTGCTGCTCGAGCGGGTGCTTCTGCTGGGGGTACTAGTGTTGTACCTACTGTGTCTGGGGTTTCCGCGCGGCCTCGACCGTACCTCGTTCCACTCTTGCAGCAGGTTCTTGGTCTTCAGCCTTCTCCTGGTCCGCCTCCTTCTTTAGAGTGTCCACAGCCAGTCCCGTCACAGTTCCAGTTGCAGCTTACCTCCCCCTTTCCTGCTCCTTCTCCCTACACTGGTCCTACTGGAGGTCTTGCTGAGCGTCGTGAGCCTGCGTCTCGCCCTGCGTCGCCCGTCCGCGCTGCTCGCGCTAGTGGTCGTGGTTCGCGTCAGCGTCCTCCTCCTGTCCCTGGCACGCACTGGATGTCTCTGCGTCCGTCCACTGCTCCTCTGCATGCCCCTTTGCCTTCTCCTCCTGCGACCTCTCTTCCTGCTCTTGCCGACCCGGAGTCGGACTCTCTTCGTGCTACCAGTCCTATTGTCACGCGTCTCCTTGCTACTGTCGTCACTGACCCTTCTTTGGAGTCCACTGCTGCGTCTGCCCTAGTTACTGAGCTCGTTGACTTTGCTGCTCGCTGTCACCTAAACTACGCTGCTAGTCTTGTCGCTAAGTCTGAGTCTGTCTGTCCTCCGTCCGTCGGGGGTGAGTGTGCCCTTGGCACGGACGTCCTTGAGGACAGGCAAGAGGAGTTCCAGTGTCTGGCAGCTGCTTCACCTCATCTCGTGTCCGTACTGCTTACCCCTGAGGGAGACCCGGATGCATTTGACATCCCGACTCCGCGCTCTTACGCGGAGGCGATAGAGGGTCCCTACTCCTCTCAGTGGCAGGCAGCTATGGATGCAAAGATGGCTTCCTGGAAGTCCATAGGCACCTACGTTGACGCTGTCCCCCCTCCTGGGGCGAACATCGTCAGTGGCATGTGGATCTTCAGGGTGAAGCGGCCACCGGGTTCTCCGCCTGTCTTCAAGGCGCGTTACGTGGCTCGTGGTTTCAGTCAGCGGCAGGGAGTTGACAACTTTCAGACCTTCTCCCCCACCCCAAAGATGACCACTCTTTGGGTACTGTTGCACGTTGCTGCTCACCGTGACTACGAGCTGCACTCTCTCGACTTCAGCACAGCTTTCTTGCAGGGCAGCCTGCACGAGGAGATCTGGCTGCGACGCCCACCTGGCTTCACTGGGTCTTTCCCTCCTGGTACTCAGTGGAGTCTCCGGCGTCCAGTCTACGGTCTCCGCTAGGCGCCACGTCAGTGGCATGACACACTTAGGACTACGCTTGCGGCTCTTGGGTTTGCTCCTTCTACTGCCGACCCGTCGCTGTTTCTGCGCACCGACACCTCTCTGCCGCCGTTCTACATGCTCGTGTACGTCGACAACCTGGTCTTTGCCACAGCTGACACTGCTGGACTCGCCTACGTGAAGTCAGAGCTGCAGAAGAGACACACGTGCACAGACATGGGTGAACTGCACAGCTACCTTGGCTTGCAGATCACCCGGGACAGAGCACGCCGCACCATTACCCTGACTCAATCACACATGGTGCAGCAGGTCCTTCAGCGCTTCGGCTTCACGTACTCCTCGCCTCAGGCCACTCCTCTGCCTACTCGCCACTCACTCTCAGCTCTGCGTTCGGATGAGTCCGTAGAGTCGAGTGGCCCGTATCCAGAGCTTGTTGGCTGCCTCATGTACCTGATGACCTGCACACGACCTGACCTTGCATACCCTCTTAGCATTCTTGCACGCTATGTTGCTCCTGGGAGACACCAACCAGAGCTCATGGCTGCAGCGAAGAGGGTGTTGCGCTACTTGTGCAGTACGTCGGGCATGGGGCTAGTGCTTGGAGGGCGGAGTCCAGTGGTCCTCACTGGGCACGCGGACGCTTCTTGGGCTGACGACCAGGCTACTCAGCGGTCGTCACAGGGTTACACCTTCAGCCTTGTTTCCGGCTCTGTCTCGTGGCGGGCTACTCGCTCGTCTTCTGTTCTCGGCTCCAGTTGTGAGGCTTAGATCTATGCCGGGGCCATGGCTGCACAAGAGCTTCGATGGCTCACCTACCTGCTGACCGACCTTGGAGAGTCGCCTCGTTCTCCTCCAGACCTGTACGTAGACAACAAGGCCATGCTGGCCTTGTGTCGAGAGTAGAGACTGGAGCACAGAACAAAGCACGTTGCTCTTCGCTACTTCCTTGCTCGTGAGCTACAGCAGCGTGGACAGTTGCGGCTTGCGTACGTGGCCTCTGAGGCCAACACTGCTGATGTCTTCACCAAGGCACTTGCGCCTTGTGACCATCAGCGCTTCTGCACTCAGCTGGGTCTTGTGTCTGTCCTGCCTCACTTGCTCACCTCTTGACCTTGCTTACCTCTTGACCTTGCTTGTACTTTCACATATATATATACCTGCTCTTGCTTGTCTAGCTGTATATATATGTGTACTCTTGCATGTGAAGTGGCCTTGTGGCCTTGACCTTGTGCTCAGACTGTATGGTGACTTTGAGATCCACCCTAAGCTTGCTTTGCTTTGCTTTGTTGGACTGGTCATGTGACCCCTTGTTCTCCCCCACTTTGCCTATGGGGGTGTGTCAGAACGTTATATAGCGTATACATTTGTGTAGGCTGTAGTGGGGTATCCCATAGGGGGTACAACCCAATTAGGGTTAGTACTTGTACTCACTTCCTTCATAGTTCATTCATTCTCGTTCACATTTTCTAAGGAGGCTGACAAATAGATTGCTTCTGGCGCGTAAGTGATGTTTAACCCCAAAAAATGCTTTACTTCGAGGTTGATGGTGATGTCTACGCGCTGCGCCAGGTTCTCCTGAAACTGATCCAGGAGTTTGTTGCAGGTGCCTGTGTATAGCAGGTCGTCGACGTAGACTGTCAGGAGGATGTAGTCTCCACTAAAGTGAAGGCGATACATTCCCGGGTCTTGTGGGAGTTGCTTGAAGCCGATTTTGAGGAGAATTTTGTGCAGGTGCTGCTGCAAGAGGCGAGGCGCCTGCTTGATCCCGTAGAGGGATTTCTTTAGTTGACAGACCCTGGGATCACCTTCCCCGTAGGTGTGTGGCTGCTCCACAAAGATGGTGGCGTCCACCAACGCGTACAAAAACGCGTTCTTTACGTCGATCTGTCGCAGTGGCAGGTGCTTCGCGGCGGCAATGGCGAGTAGAATCCGGACTGGGTGTGGCAACTGACGGGAGCGAAGGTTTGATCAAAGTCTTTGCCATGGCGCTGATCGTACCCGCATACGACCCAGCGTGCCTTGAAACGCTCGATAGTGCCGTCGGCGTCAGTTTTCAGGCGAAAAACCCACTTCCTGCTGAGCACCCTCCTCCCCTTCACTGCTGCACGATCAACTAGAACCCAGGTGTCACGCGGTTCCAGCGCCTTTAGCTCCGCATCCATTGCAGCACGCCACTTCTTGGCGTGAGGACCGGTTAGGGCCTGGCGAGGATTCTTTGGCTCCACGGCCCGTGCAAGAGTAGAAACAGATGTGTGTAGGCCGAGAAGTTGAAGGCCTGAGACATTGGTGGTGTCTGTGTTGGTGGGGACTTCCACCACGTCGTCATCTCCGCTCTCATAGCCGGGTGCTGCGGTGCTTGGCTCTGCTCGGCGCTGCGATGGTCCTGGCGCGGGGTCGTCATCGCTGTCATCGTCGTCGTCGTCGCGCGGGCGAGGAGGAATGTCGGGATGTTCGTCGGTGTCGTCACGGTCCAGTACTGCCGCTGCTGCTGCGTCTTCTGGAGTTGCGAAGCTGCGGCCGCTGTTGACATAGCCGCGTGCTTGGATTCGGCGCTCGTCCTCGATCCACTACTTCAGGGTGAGTCGTTCGTAGAAGAGGATGTCACGTGCGGGAACGATCTCCTTGCTGTCGATGTCAAGAATGAGCCAGCCTTTGTGCTCGTGACTGAGCCCCAAATGAACTCCCCAGTGCGCACGATGAACGAACTTGCCGATTGTTGCTGAGGTCGGCCGGTATTGCACCATGCACCCCCAAACCCTCAGCATGGAGGGGTCTCCCCTTGAGCCGGTCAACTTTATGTGAGGAGACAGGTTATCCCTGTTGGCGGTGGTGGAGAGGAGGTTGTGCAGGCGCACCGCGTGGTTCATGGCTTACGACCAGAACTTCTTTGGCAGGCCGGACAGATTCATGATGGCGCGGACTTTGGTCATGAGCGTGCGGTTGACCCTCTCAGCGACGCCTTACTGCTGGTGAGCATAGGGGAGAGAGATCTCATGCCTGATCCCCTTCTCGGTGAGTACACTCTCCAGCTCATTGCTACGAAATTCCTTTGCCCCATCACTCTGCCAGATCTTCAATTTCCTCCTTGATTGTCGCTGCACGTGCGTGAGGAAGATGCGGAACATCTCCGGAGCCTTGGAGCGGGCGTCGACGTTGGCGATCCATACGTGACGTGAGTAGGCATCGATGAAGGTGAGAGTGTACTTTTCGCCATTGATGCCGTCGCAGGTGAGTACGATGAAGTCGCTGTACACCTTCTCCAACTTCTTGTAGCGGTTGGTGCTGGGCTCTAGAGAGGGATAGGCGGTGTGGGAGAGTGCAGCTGTGGGGCAGATTGTGCAGGTGGTCGGATGGGGGGTGGTGTGCTGTAACTCCGTTCAGTCGGGGCGCAGCAGTGCTCCTAGCGGGAAGACTTAAGCGCGGAGGCAGTTGGCGAGTGTCTGGCGCGAGGGGTGGCCCATCTGCTGGTGCCAGAGGTCGTCCTCGGCGCGAATGCCGGAGGTACGCTTATAGCGGGTGTGATGCTCTGCTGCCTCCTCCGCTGTGAGTTCCGGGATCTGGAGTGGAGGTTCTTCCTCTTCTTCTCCTGGTTCTGCTTCGTTGTCCGGCTCCTCTGCTTCTGCTTCTGCCGTTGCCTCCCCTTCTACAGGTGCCGTTGTGAGGTAGAGCACGAGAAATTCGCGGTCGGGGATGATGGTGAGCGGGGTCGTGGTGCCTTCGATGAGGCGAGCAAACGGATCTGGGCGGGAGATTGGACCAAGAGAGTCCCGAGGAGGAGTCGATGGTATATTCCCCTCCTCAATCTCCGACCAGGGATCGTTCCAGCGAGGAGGTGAGCGAGGTGGTTCACCAGTGCGGGGGGTCCGCCCGAGGGGAATGGCGACTCAAGGTGGTGCTTCGCCGCGCTCAGCTTGTATTTCGCGTTCAGCTTCCTCCAGTTCTTCTTGGGTAAGTTCCCCTTCATCGGGTTCTGCTGTTCCCCATCCTCCTGTGGTAACTGTGCCGCTGGCGCTGGCTCCCTATGCTCCAGTGGCGGATGCCCAGGTTGTGTCTTGTTCTGGGTTGGTATCCTCGTCGCCCCATCCTCCGTGTGCTGATTGCTCGTCCCACCCTGCCGCGATACGCTCCTCATATAGCTTTTGCTTCTTTTCCGCTCGTTCCTTGTCTCGTTCTTCCTGAACACTCAGCTCCTCTGGTGCGTTAGGGTCTTTCCAAGTTGGGTCAATCTTGTGACGGTAATATTCGCGGGTGTATGGGCGCGGTTCTCCGTCTTCGTCGAAGGTAATGGTGTTGGCTTCTAGAACGAAGCGGAGGGTTTCTGAATAGGGCCTTGGTCTGATCACCCGCTGCTGCCCGAATTGCTTGTTCGGTTCACCGAAGATACGGTGAGATGACACGGCGAGTTCTTCACGTGTCATGCCTGTGGGTTCTGCCTCAGCACTTTCCGCCTCCTGAATTGCTGGTTACTCCCGCTTAACTTGCTTCATGCGGCTTGCCGTGGGTGTGTGACATGTTGTGCACAACCCGTTGATGTCTGGTTCGTGCAGGTTGATCTCGCGGGGATGAGGACTGCGACGAATCCATGGTCGACCATCCGGATGCTCCCATGATTCCTGGCTCATGAAGGCGAACTCGAGGGGAACAAGATCCACGAGCTCGTCCGATGATGCTTGACAGGGAGGTATGTCAAAGTCCAGGATGTAGATCCCGTTGATAGAGCGGGCTCGTCCGAGGTATTTGAACGTCTCAGGAGGAGTGTCCGGGGGAGCATAGGTAAGGATGAGATCGCGTATAGCAAGATCCGTGTGAATTATGATGCCACAGTCGTGGAGCTGTCCAGCTGAGAGCAGATTGAAGCGGAGGTTCGGGACGTAGAGCACGTCGTTGAATGAGATGTGGGTGTTACTGTCTCGTGCTTGTAGGACGACAATGCCTTGTGAGTTTGCGCGCAACTGCTCGTTGTTGGCGAGGGTGACATAGGTTGCGGGAGCACGACTTAAGTTAGAAACGTATCGCGTGGATCCCACCATGTGCTGTCCGCAGCAGCTGTCCAGGTACCAGGTGTTATGGTTGTCGGTGTTGTTTCGGCGCAAGAGTAGCGCCAGTCGCGGAGTCACCAGGGTTTCCTTGTAACGCTTGTGAAAGGAAGGCTCTTCGTCCTCCTTCCATCCCATTGGTACGTAGCGCTGATTGTCGTGTGGCGGGCTTTCCCGCAATGTGATTGGTTGATTCCAATCCTGCCCGTCCTCGTCGTAAAGGTAATAGTGATCTTCAGTAATGGGATTGTTCCATCCCTCTTCTGGTTCCAGAAGTCTTCCTTGGACTTCGTTCTCTTCGTCGGGCTCAGCAACGCGGCGGCAGCGTGTTGTCATGTTCGCGATGACGTTCCTGGGAGCTCCTGACTTAGGTCCTTGATTCTGCTGGTGTTGATGTTGTGCAGGGGAACGAGCTTGTTGATGCTGAGATTGAGAGTGACGAGCGTCTTGTCGGCCGACCCAACTGTTATGGTGAGTGGAGCTTGGGTGGCGGAAGCTGGATCGGGATTTGCATCGATCCGTTGAGTGTCCGAAGACTTTGCATGTTTTGCAGTAATGGCGCCTTGGTTGTCGTCGCTCTTCTCGGTTGTCTGCGTAGAAGGCGAGGCGCTCTCGGCGCGGCGCGGAGCTTGTTCTGCTCGAGTCCATGTCCTGCTGTTCGGACAGGAGTGCGGCGCATAGCGCGGCTACGGAGATGATTCCTCGTTGTCGGAGTAATGCTTTACAGGGCTTCCACTCTGGCCCGAGTCCTTGAAGGACTATATTAACGAAGATCTCTTCTGAGATCGTACTCCCATGCTTCGTGATCTGGTCACAAATGTTGCGAGTGCGGTTAATGTATGGATTTGCCATCTCCCCGTGCCCCATTTTTATCTCCAGGAGTTGCTGCAGAAGCCTTCTGGCGGTGACCGAGTCCTTCGGCTGATAAACCTCAACGAGGTGTTTCCAAGCTTCCATGGCTGGAGCGTCGCTCTCTTTGTAGGAGCGAATGTTGAGTTATTCCACAGGCGTCATGTTTCGTAGCAGCATACTGTAGGCCATGAGGGACTCGCTGTAGTACCGAGCCCTGGCGACACCAGTGTTTTCCACCGGTTTAGGATAGGAGTCATCGAAGTAATGGTAGATCTGCGCCGTTTGTAGGAGGAGCTCAAGCTCGAAACTCCATGTGTAAAAGTCCTTGCCGTCGAACGCGGTAGTAGTCTTGATTTTTGAGACGCTAAGAAAGCGTGTTTGCGTAGAGTTGATGGCTTCATCACTTGGACGGGGGGCAGTTGTTGTTGATTTGTCTGTGTCGAGGGAGAAGGTATGCGCGGCGGTGTCACGGCTTTTCTTAGTCGGTTGTCCAGGTTGTGCTGGTTGGGAAGAGGTTCCCGCATCGCCTTTGCGCAAGTCTAAGAGTTCTTTCTCCATAGTTGAAAGTCGAGCGAAGAGTTGCTCGAGAGCGGCAGTGCCGATTGTGGTTGTCACCTCATTTGTCGCAGCCGGGTTGGGTTGTCCTTCAACCGTTAGATTTGCTTGGCCTCCGGATCCTCCGGCCATCTTGGTCTTGGAGCGTGTGCCGCTCGCCAGATCTTGGTTCGGTGAATTTCACGGAAGTGTGGTTGCGAAGAATCCCTGAGTAGCTCTCATACCATGTTACAATCCCAAGTGGGACTTAGTGAAGGATCGTTCAGGGTTGATCGCAGTGAAGTGTTGCAGCGGAAGTTTTGAATCTCAAGTCAGAGTGAATGTAAATGACTGAGTTGATAATAGCATGCATACATCGAGTTTATATAAGAGTACAGAGGAATACGAAAATACCTAGACTAGCCATGTGATCGGCACACCGATAAGGGGTACATTCCCTTATTACAGCAAATTCAAACCGTGCGGCGCGGGAACCCGTTTTGTGTGATGATAAGGAGTAGAGGTAGGCGCCATAGCTAGGAAAGCCCTAGCTAGGCAAGAAATAGTTTAGGGAAAGAGAGGTTCACTAGCAAGAATGAGGATACAAATAGCAAACCCTAGAAGGGTTGTACTTGCTATAGAGCACCCCACTACAGGCTAGAGCATAACATTCTGACACACCCCCATAGCCAAAGTGGGGTGTAATCAGCAGAGCACGCAAAGCAGAACAAGCTCAGGGTGGATCACAATGTCACCACACATTCTGAGCACAAGTTCAAGAAGCAACAATTTAAAGTTCAGAAATGTAAGCAAAGCTAGAGGCTATTGCAGAGGGCAAGTGAGGAGGAGGAGGCGAGACTGTAAGAGGAGAGGAGATAGGAGGCGACGTCTGAAGTTGCAGACACACGGGCAAGAGGAGGCACACTAGCACAGCGGCTACCGGAACAACGCTCCGGACTACTGGAGTAACTGGCCCCGCGGCTAAAAGTAGCGGCAGACGAGCAACGGACCCATGGGCGACTGGCACAGGTGGCTGCGACTGGGCTACCGGAGCAACTCCCCGGACTACAGGTGCTGCTGGCAACACGACGGCAACCTCCGTTCAACTTCCCCCAAACAGTCCCACCCCCCCTGACACACACCCCCTGCTTCACCCCTAGCTCCACTCCCCCTTCACCCCCCTTAGTACCACTCCGACGGCTCCAACAGGTCCACCCCCCCTCAGCGGCAGCTGAAGCACTGGGAGACAGAGGAGGAGGAGGAGCAGGGGACGACACACAGAAGCTGCACCCCCATTCCCCTCACCCCCAAACCCTAATTCAGGAGAACGGGCAACAGCAGGGGTGGGGCGCCATCAGAAGCACGGGGGACAGCGGGCAGCGCAGGGGAAGCGAAGAACGGGCCACCCACGGGCCTGGCACAGCCGCCCGAACCGCGCGCAGGCGGCCCGAGTCGCGCGCGGGCCTGGCGCAGCCCGTACGGGCCGCGCGCAGGCCACGACGGGCGACAAGGGGCGACGCGCGGGTCCCCGTCGCCCGTCGCAGCGCCTCCAGGGAGTTACGCGCGGCGTGACGGGGCAGAAACCCACCGCGCGCCTCGGGAGGCACGGCGGGCAGAGAACCGCCGCGCGCCTCGGGGCGCACGGCGGGCAGAAAACCGCCGCGCGCCGCGGGGCGCACGGCGGGCTGAAAACCCTAATCTCAACGCCGCGCATCACGGGACGCTCGGCGGATAGGGAGTAGCAGTAGCAGCGGAAGCAGTGAAGTGGTGGGCCCACAGGCCAGGAGCATATCGCTCTAATACCATGTGATGATAAGGAGTAGAGGTAGGCGCCATAGCTAGGAAAGCCCTAGCTAGGCAAGAAACAGTTTAGGGAAAGAGAGGTTCACTAGCAAGAATGAGGATACAAATAGCAAACCCTAGAAGGGTTGTACTCGCTACAGAGCACCCCATTACAGGCTAGAGCATAACATTCTGACATTTTGAACATGTTCCCGCTCTTTTCATTTCAAATGTTTCTGCCTACATCGGTCTTGGTCTGACGGTTGCTGTGTCGCTTCGACTCTTCTGACTCCTCAACTTCGCACTCGGTAGAGTCGGCTCCTGCAGCATACAGGAATGCCTTACTCATAAATCTTCATATTGTAACATTTTGACATAATAATCATATTTTTACTATGCATTTATTATTTATCATATCACATCTATTATACAGCGTATAGTAAAAGCAACATTCATTTATCTACCCACCAATCATCATATGCATTCCTTTATATTGTGTACATATCATGCAGTAGTAAAAAGCACAGTTAGCTAAGTGAATGACAAACAATTTAGTTGTAGCGCAAATTATAATTGAGCTAGAGAGTATCTTCTTAAGGGGTATGTAGCAAGCGAGTGCATCCAGTTTTTTATTGCACATTTTGTAAAAAAATAAATGTGAAAAAATAAAAACTCGTCAAATCGATTGCAATAGATTTCTTCGCAGCCCAAAAAAACCGTCAGGTTCGGACGGTGCACTGGTCGAACCGGACGGGTTCCACGGCTTCCGTGTTCTCGATTTCCGATGGCCTGCAGACCAACACCATTGTTCTCCACTGGAAGGTGGCTGCCGAACTGGGCCAATGTGGTCTTTACTGCCGGCCTTCGCTCCTACACTGCCTGCTGCTGTGCCTGGTCCCTGGTTGCCTCCTCCCTCGTTGCCTCGGCCCTCTATCCTCTCCCCCACCCACCGGCCTCCTCGCCTCTCCTCTCTCCTCCCCAAAACCACCACTTCGCCTTCTTCCCTCTACCGGCCTGCCCCTCCTGCCGTCCTCTGTGCCTGCCAACCCCGCACCCAGCCCGGTGGTGAGGGAACTTCGATGGAGTCGATACTTGAGAATGCGATTTCACTCGCATACCAACTTGGGCATAATCAACTGACTTTGCCAGAGTCCAGCTGAGGTAATGACTCTTCACACTGATCCTTTTGAAGACCTTATTTATTGTTCTCCTGCCAGCAGCAATGAAGAAACTATCGAGCGTGCCACCGCTGTTAGCTGTCATTACAGCATTATTCGTGGTGCGATGTGCGGCGGAGGATTTCGGCGTGGAATTTAATATCGAGCATTCCATATCACTCCATCGCGTGAGTCGCCCATCGCATTTTAGGTGTTGCGTGTCGCCCGCGCATGTTCCGCCCTACATTCGGTCCTTGGTGGAGTATATTCACTTCGGAGAACTTTCCAAACAGCTTCCTCCATGCACAAGGAGATTCTATTCACATCCAAGGGCCTTCCTTGCCGGGCGAATGGCTATTGGCGTGGCTCTTTGTTCCTACACCCTCCAGATTCCACGCCGTCTGATCCCATGCCACTGACATAATCCACTCCTCTCGCTCCTTTTTCCAGCGCTCCCCCTCGTGCTGCCTACTTCCCACCCTTTCCCCCTCCATCTTCGCTTTCGTACCTACCGCCTTCCGCCCTCCATCTTCCGCCCGCGCCCCCTCCGCGTATCTCTTCCGTTCCCTCCCCCGCAGGCGTGGGAGCTCGCGTACGACCTGGCGGAGGGCACGGTCCGCCCGCCCGCGAAGATCTCTCTTCCGCCAAACGTCCCCCCTCCGCCGCACCTGGAGGACTGCGCGGCGCGCACTGCGTTCCGCGAGTCGACGGAGAAGCGCGCGGCGAACGGGGAGTCGCCCAAGTGGTCCAACTCGTCCGAGGCGTGCGGATGGGTGCCCCAGCCGCCTTGGGTGGGTCATGGCTGGGTTGCTTTTCGAGGTGCATAAAAAAAAAAGGTTGTGTCACCCGCCATAGGTGGCGGAGGGCTTTTGGTAGGCTGCATCCTCCCACTCTCCCCTTTTCCGACTTCTGCCGTTCCCCGCCCGTTGTCGTCACTCCACACCACACCCCCTCTTTCCCCCCAGTTTCCCCTCCCCGCTCCTCCTACCGCAATCTCCGCCCTCACCCCCTCCTCCGCCTCAGCAACCCCCCACATCCCCCATCTTCCGCAACCCCCCCGCCTCAGGTCCGGGGACCCGACGCGGGCAACCTGGCAGGAACGCGGAAGGCGCAGCGCGACCTGTGGGAGCTGCAGTTCCCCGCATCATGCAAGGAGCGGAAGCTGCTGCTGGTGGAGTGGCCGCCGGTGAAGGGGTACGGGCTGGGGTCGCAGCTGCACATCATGACGTCGCTCTTCAGCTTCGCTGTCAACTCCAACCGCACCTTCGTGATCAAGCCCGGCTCCTACGTGCGCGCCAACCACTCCGAGTGCCAAGGTGGGTGGGCGGGTCAGTGGGAGGGCGGCTAAGTGGGTGGGTGGGTAAGTGGGTGGTTAAGTGGGTGGGCGGGTGGGGATGGATGGGCGGGTGGGGGTGGATGGGCGGATGGGTGGGTTTGCAAGGCACCAGCATGCGGGGGAGGTAAACATGAGGGGCAGCATGAGTGGTAACCATTACCACACCGAGATGCTCCTTTCCCGCCCTCGTACCTCCATCTGTGTCCCCATTTCTCCCCTATCACATCCCATCCCATCCCACCCGTGGTCAAGCCGGCCACGTGTGAGCGCGTCAGCTTGTTTCCGTGGCAAGGCACGCCATCACATGCAATACTCCTACTTTCTCTTCCCCGTGCAATGCTCTCCCTTCCTCCTTCCCCCTCCCCCCTCCTCCCTTCCCGCTTCCCCCTTCGACTTTCTTCCTTCCCACTCCCCCTTCTCCATGCTCCTCCCCCTCTCTCCCTTCCCCTTCCCCCTTTCCCCCTCCCCCCTCCCCCCTCCCGCCTCCCCCCTTCCCCCAGCGCTAGGCAAGGCAGGGACGTTCGAGTGCTACTTCTTCCCCATGGTATCCAAGGAGTGCGAGGACATAGCCATGGCGGAGCACAACGCAGGCCGCATCCCGGCCTGCTCTGGCATAGGAGGCCTGGAGCACGTGGCCAGGTCTCAAGACCTCGTGTTGTGCGCCACAGGCTACGAGATCCTTAAGCACCGCTCTGCTGCCAGGTGCGTGCGGGTGGTGGGTGCTTGTCGCAAGAGCGCCTCAAGCCTCAAGCGTTGCTGCAGGGAGGAAGAAGGGCGCGCTCAGGTCTGAAGGCCTCGTGGGGGGCGCCAAGGACGAGGACTACAACTTTCTTCGCCTGTGATTCGATTTTACCCCGTGCATAAGGGTGGTGGGTGGGCGTGTTGGGAGGGCTCGACGGGCTGTTGCACGAAGGGATTGCCGGCTCATGTCAGGTAGAACCGCCTTGTGGTGGTGCGCGTTAAGGCTGCTCTCTTGGATCGCCTTGAAGTCCAATCTCCTTTGCCTGGATCGGATGCTTCCAGGTGGGTAGTTGCTCAAAAGGCTGCAAGCAGCACTGTGTCTTAGGCGCCTCAGAGTATCGCTAGTCAGACAACCTCCGCGTGTGCGCTAAGGGCGCAGGCAAGGCGTATGGTATGGATCCAGCACAGCTAGTCCAAGCAATACAGCATTTCCCCTTACTCTCCTTTCTCCTCCACCCACCCTGTGACCGTGAAATGCTCTCCTCTCCCCATCCCGTTCCATTTCCTGCTACCCCTCCTTCTCCCTCTTCCTCTCCCCCGCCTTCCGCTCCTCCCCCCAACCCCCCTCTCCTACCCGTACCCTTGTTTCCTTCCTCCCACGGACTGGGCCATACATACCAAAGCAACCCACCGTAGTGGAGCTGACAGGCTCGTTTTGATTCCACTCAAACCGCTCTCCCTCCCCCTGCCTCTCCCCTTCCCCTATCCAAGCCCCGCTCGTCGCCCCTGTCCCTGCCCCCACCTCCTTCTCACTGCCCTCCCGCCTCGCCCCTACCCCTGTCCGGTCCCCTCCTCCCAGGGAGTGGGGTGACGCGTACCTGCAGCGGCCCAACGTGGTGGAGCTCGCAGGCTCCATGCACCCTATCACCCCCGATCAGCAACAGGTGCCCATTCTTGTGCTTTAACACATATGCGTGGGGGAGAGGCTTATTAGATTTGTGGGCTTGAGTCTGATCTGTGTTTACCGTGAACACGCCATGGAGTCCGCTAACCCCGTGCAGTGGCAGGTGGGTTTTGTAACGCTTCTAACTGCAGTTGAATGTGGTGGAGCTCACAGGCTCATGCAGTATGTTGTCCCTGTCTGTGGCTTTCTGCATTGGCGTTCTGGGTCAATGTTGGAAAATACGCTCAGTTCCTCAAGCGTATCGCGTATATACTCTGTACTCGATAGAACGCGCAATACGCAGTCGGAAAAAAAATCGGGCTCCTCGAAAAAATATCGCGAAAAGGATGCGGATTTTCTTTGCGAGGACTTCGCCGAAGTCGAAATTCTAAGGGCGCGTCCCCTCCCTCGATCGATCGTGTGCAGGATCGATCCTGGGAACGGTCGAAAAGGGTTCAAATAGTTGAAAACAGAACAACGCAAGATTTCAGTGCGGTGGACGATCGATCGTGGTCGGTTTTGCACGATCGATCGAGGGAGGGGACGCGCCCTAATCGGCAATCTAGGCAAGCGGAAATCTGTTCTCGATGTTTCGATGTTGAATCTCGGATCACTACCGCATTGAAACCCATCAGTAACCCATCCCATCTACGAACTCCAACTTGTCCAAGATGACCCCCCACCGGAAATCTCATGACAATCCGAGATTTCTAAGGGCGACGTCAGGTTATACATTCCACACGCGTTCACAGTTCATGTATCCTGGTTCAGGACGGTCCAGCACGGTTAAAAGCGATTCTCGACAATTACCGCTCTGCACTTTGTTAAAACAAAATTTACCAGAGAGGGCGTACAAAAAGCTGTACAACCTGACGTCGCCCTAAGGCCCTGTTCGCCAGCACTTCTAAGGGCGTGTTACATTTTCGGTTTTTTTCCAAACGGACCGGACCGTCTAACGGTTTAAATCGGTTTATTTGTTAAACGCTTTGTTCAAGTGGGTTTCACTTTGTTTCAGAGTGGTGAGTGTCCGGACCGTACGGAAAATTCGAAAATGTAACACGCCCTAACAGGCTGTCGAATACCCACCATTTCAGACCATTTGTTACGAGTGCAATTGAGTGAACGAACGAGAATTGCACTATCGAAGCAGAGTACAATGAGCGAAGGCATGAGCGAAGGATTATATAGCGAAACAATAGTGGTAACGGTAATGGACTGTGGTTGTCGCGCGTCGAGCCTGGGACTGAGGTTGGGAAAGTGTCGAAGCGTAGGCCCGGAGCGCGGGTTACCAGCCGAGCCGTGAGGTCGGGATGCGATGTGCGAAAAGGGCGGGATGATGAATGATGCGATGGTCGCGAGTGGTAACGGTGCTGACTGAGGTGCTACAGTGACGTACGCGCTGAGCAGGGACGCGAAGTAAGGAAAAGGGAATTTCCTTACACTACCCCCCTCCCCAAGGAGGCCCCTCTTACGAGAGCGCATGGACGTCGCGGAAATTTCGGCTTCGCAGATACTCGGTGAAGACAGGGTGGTTCTCAATTTTATCCAGGGGGACCCAGTTGTCTTCTGTGGGCGTTCGGTCCTTCCAGCGAATTAGGAACTCGATCCTTCGGGCTCCCCGAGGGTCGCGGACTCGGTGGCTGAGGATTTTTTCAGGGGTGATGAGTGGTTCGGTTGGGGGACGTGTCATGCTGGCTGGGCGATTTCGTGGCAGTTGGCTCGTGGATGGGATGTAAGGGCGAAGTAGGCTGACGTGGAATGACGGGCTGACGTACCAGTCAGCAGGGAGGAGGAGGTGGGCGGTGACGGGTGTGATCATGTGGCTGATGCGAAATGGCCCACAATATCAGGGTGGAAGTTTTGGAGTGATGGGCAGGCGAAGGTTCTGAGTGTCGAGTAAAACGAGGTCGTCGGGCTGATAAGTAACGGGTCTGCGATGTCGATCGGCGTTGCGTTTAGCGATGATGTTTGATTTTTTGATTGCTTCTGCTGCCCTGGTCCGTGCTGCTTGCAAAATCTCGGCGAACTGTTGTGCTCGTGGGACGGGGTTGTCGGGATTCGGTGTCATGGGTACTGTTGGGTCCTGTCCGTAATTTAAATAAAACGGCGACTGTTGCGTCGTGGCTGATGGTGCGTTATTGTATGCGAACTCGATGAGTGGCAGCTACTGTTCCCACGTATTCGGGTCGTCGCACGTGGCTCGTATCAGCTGCTCCATGATTTGATTTGTCCGTTCCGTCTGTCCGTCGGTTTCGGGGTGATAGGATGAACTGAACTGTAAGCGCGTGCCGAACTGCTGCCACAGGTTCCGCCAGAAGTTGCTGGTAAATTTCGTGTCCCTGTTGCTGATGATCGACGCGGGTATCCTGTGTAGTCGTACGACGGTGGAGATGAAGAGTCGGGCGGTTTCTTCAGCTGTGATGGATTTCCTGCATGCTACGAAATGAGCCATTTTCGTTAGTCGATCAATGACGACCAGGATCGCGTCATTCCCACTCGCCCCAGCTGGTAACCCTGTGACGAAGTCCATCGTCACCTGCTGCCAAGCACGCTCTGGAGGCAGGATGGGTTGTAATTGTCCCGCTGGTCGCTTCCTGCTTGACTTCATGAGCTGGCAAGTGGGACACGATGCCACGTGTCGTTGCACGTCGATCAACATTTCTGGCCAGTAGTAGTACCGCTGCAGCTGCTGCCGTGTTTTTTCTACCCCAAAATGTCCCGAGGTAACTCCGTCGTGTGCTTCCTGTAACAGTAGTTCCCGCAGTAGTGTGTATCCCGGTACCCAGATGCGGTCGGTTCCAGTTTTTACGTAATAGACTCCTTTTGCCGCTGCGAATTGCTGTGAGTTGCCTTCGTAAAGAACGGGTCTGTTTGATATCCGTGGGTAAATAGGCCTGTCAGCAGTGGGCTGGTCTGGGCGAGTAGTATTGCGTGAATCTGGGCAGTGGGGCGGGTCAGTGCGTCGGCGATATTCGATGCTCCTTTTTTGTATGTGACCGTATAGTGAAAATTCGACTCGAGGAAATCGAGCCATCGAATCTGTCGTGGGTTGAGGTGGGGCTGTGCGCGGAGGTACTGTAGAGATCGGTGGTCTGTCCGTACTGTCACGTCTGCGCCGGTCAAGTAGCAGCGCCAAACTTTGAATGCATGCACGATCGCGAGCATTTCGCGGTCGTGTATCGGGTATTTTCGCTCAGGCGGATGTAGTTTGCGTGATTCGTAGGCGATGGGTTGGAGGCCGTTGCCGAAGTCCTGTAACAGTACAGCTCCGATGGCGATGTCACTTGCGTCGGTAACCACTTCGAAAGGGCGGTGGGGATCAGCGATGCGTAGGACGGGTGGTGAACAGAGAACGTTTTTTAGGGCAGAGAAGGCAGCATGCTCTTTCTCCCCCCACGTAAAAGCGACCCCCTTACGCAGTAAATCAGTTAGTGGGGCTGTTAAACGTGCCATGTCGGGCACGAACCGTCGAACGTAATTAACAAACCCTAAAAAACTCTGCAGTTCCGTGATGTTCGTCGGGGGGCGCCACGCTTTTACCGTGTCCAGCTTCTTTGGGTCAATTTCAACCCCAGCCTCGGAAATGACGTGACCTAAAAACTCTAGCCTATCCCTAAAAAACTCGCACTTGGAGCCCTTGGTGAGCAGCCGATGTTCCTCTAAAACCTCAAAAACTGCTTCAAGATCTGCTAAGTGTTGCTGCTTATCCCGACTGTAAACGAGGATATCGTCGAGGTAAACGATCACGCATTTATCTAAAAGTGGCCTAAATGCCTCGTTCATGGTCATCTGAAAAGTCGCAGGCGCGTTCGTCAACCCGAAAGGCATTACTGTATACTCGAATGACCCGTACCTAGTCCGAAATGCTGTTTTTGCGCAGCCCGATGGTTCGACCCGAATCTGATGGTAACCTCCCCGTAAATCTATTTTCGAAAAGACACGTGCTGTTCGCAGTTGGTCAATCAGTTCATCGGCGCGGGGGATGGGGTATCGCGATTTGACTGTTACCCTGTTAAGCGCTCGGTAGTCGATGCACATGCGAAAACCTCCGTCCTTTTTCGGTGTGAACAATATGGGTGCGGCGAACGGTGACGAGCTTGGTCGAATAAACTGCTTTTCTAACAGGTAATCTAACTGCTTCCTTAACTCGTCGAGCTCGGGCTGTGTCAGTCGAAATTGCCGCTGTATGGTTGGCTGTGCCCCCGGTTCTAACTCGATCCTATGGTCGTGCGCTCGTTGAGGTGGCAGTCCCTGTGGTAAATCATCCGGAAATATCCCTGGGAACCGTTTCAGATGTGCCTGTAATTCGGTCGGTACGGCTGCTAGTAGTTTCTCTAAATCACTCTGCTGCTCGTCTTTTTCTACTACTGCGATATCCACTGCGTACACGTCAGCTCCAGCAGCGACAGCCCGTTTCATCGTGATGGCGTTGACCTGGACTGTCGAAGATTCGCGTGGCCGCCAGCGAGGTAGGACGACCCAGTTACCACTACTTCGCACTGTGCAGCTCCCCGTCGTCCAGTCGATCCGTGGGTTGTACTGTCGCAGCCAATCACGTCCCAGTAAAATGTCGTGCCCATCCAGCGTCGTTGCGAGCATTTCCTGTGTAAACCCGAAGTTTCCCCCGCAGCGGACTTTTACTCGCTCCACTTTTTCTCGTATGGCCAATGGCGTGCCGTCGACTAAGCGTGCATCTATCTCAGGTAAACATCGGTTAAGTGTTAACTATAATTTCCGTGCGGTTGCAGTATTAACTAAGCTGTGACTTGCTCCTCCGTCAATGAAGATTTTCACTGCTGCTCCCTGTATTTTCCCGTAGATCAGTACCGGGCAATCCGTCGCTGTACCCTCCTTATTCATCCGAGCCCGATCGATGGCGTGAATCGGTACTGTGACTCGGTGAGGGTCGGTGTGGTTGGGCGAGCAGGCAGTCTCGTCAGTAGTTGGCCCAACTTCTACTGACTGCTGGCGTTTCCCTGCCTCTGAGACTCCCTCCCCTGCTCTGCTCCTCGACGCCTCAGCTCCTCTGGACATTCGCTCTTGCGATGGCCCGGCCGGTTGCAAGCAAAGCAGCGCCCTCTAAATGGCGTGGCAGTTGCATTCGTTGCGACGGCATGTATAGTGGCGTGCTCGATCGGTCCCCGAGGGCGATGTCCGAAATAGGACCCCGGTCTCGGTCGGCGTAGGATATTGATTTTCTCGGCGAGCGCGAGGATTTCGTTGAAATTCGATAGCCCGCGTAGCATTATCTCGTGCGATATGTCTGGCTTCAGCCCTCCGACGTAACGGTCCACCCGTTCCGCCTCGTGCATGTAGCCGACCTATTCGCAAAGTGCGAGAAAACCGCTGGTGTAGTCTTGAACCGACCCGAGCTGGCGCCAAGTGCGCAGTTTCTGACGCGCCGAAATCGAAGCCGCGATCGGCTCAAAGCGCGCCCGAAGCCCTGCGCACCACGCATCCCACGTGCTGTATTGGGCTGTTTCACAGAACGAACTCCAGGTGACAGCTAGACCCGAGGGCCCTTCCTCGTGCGACGGTGGCTCGTAGGCGCGTGGCGACGTCACGATGACTCGCCACCAGTCCATGGCGGGGCCCCTGAGTAGTGAAACCGCATACCGAATCTTGGCGGCGTCCGACTCGACGTAGTTGGTGTCGAAAAACACATTCATCGTGAAGATCCACGATTGAACTGTCGGGCCGCCGCGTTGGCTTGGGTCGAAGCAGGGCGGGCGTTGCGGCTTGAGTCGAAGCAGGGCGGGCGTTGCGGCTTGAGTGGCATTGGGGCCATCATGGCGTTTTCACCACTTGTCGCCGCAAACTCCACGTGCCGACGGGCTTCTCGGGGCTCCCGTGGGCTTAGCGTGCTCCTGTTCCCTCCCATGCCGGGCATCGGTTGGGCTGCGCCGTCACTGGCTGCGCCTGAGCGCTGTCCCGTGCTGTTGTGTTGCGTTGGTGTGTCGGATGAGATGACAATCGGCTCCTCCGAATGTACAGAAACATTGGTTGGTGCGTGGGATGTCGTCGGAGCATTCACCGTTGACTGTTGACGGGCGGAGTCACGTTCCGCCGTGAGCGTCGCGATTTCAAGCGCCGAATCCTCCAATTGTCGCACGAGACGATCGAGTTGCTCCTGCGTCAACGTGGCGAGATTGAGGTCGGCCATGGTGGGGGTGTCGGGCAAGCTCAGCGAGAGCCTCGGTCGTGGCCGTGCGTGCTTGCGAGAGAGCACTACGAGCGGCGGTGCTGTGTCGCTGAGAGACGTCTACCCCCCCCCAAAAATTGAGATAGTGGGAAGCGAAGGTGTGGATGCGGTCCGAGATGGGATCGTAGGCTCTGAATACCAAGTGTTACGAGTGCAATTGAGTGGACGAACGAGAATTGCACTATCGAAGCAAAGTACAATGAGCGAAGGCATGAGCGAAGGATTATATAGCGAAACAATAGTGGTAACGGTAATGGACTGTGGTTGTCGCGCGTCGAGCCTGGGACTGAGGTTGGGAAAGTGTCGAAGCGTAGGCCCGGAGCGCGGGTTACCAGCCGAGCCGTGAGGTCGGGATGCGATGTGCGAAAAGGGCGGGATGATGAATGATGCGATGGTCGCGAGTGGTAACGGTGCTGACTGAGGTGCTACAGTGACGTACGCGCTGAGCAGGGACGCGAAGTAAGGAAAAAGGAATTTCCTTACACCATTTCAGAACGGATCACGGAAATAGTAAACTCCTACGCAGATTCGTCTCCAGGCAGAGGTTGCGCCCGATGCCATCCCATCGTCATTCCCCCCTTGGCGCAGATTTGCAACGGGATGGCGTTGGCATTAGGGTAGAAAAACAATCCTCCACCTGGTCATTCGCCCACTCGCTTACACCCATATTTGGTGTGTAGATCTGCCCTTGTAATTGCACCTCTGGTGACGCGGCCGTTGTCCCAAGCGTTTTTTACCCTTGACGTTCTTGAAGCCCCCGATAAGGAAAATTTATTTACGAACCAATTTTTGGTTAGGCAGCTTGGAAGGTGGAGAGGGTGGTTCTTGATTCCGTTGCCACCCTTCCCCTTTCTGGTGGGATTTCGTGAGGTTGTTGAGCCCCCAAAACCTATTCGGATGGTTCCGCCCCCGTTTCGTGATCCCAAGGCCATCCCGCTGCCTTCAAATCTTTTTAAGTGCTGGCGAACAGGGCCTATATCTCATTCGTGTTCAGTAAACTTCCTACTTCTCGATTTCAGCAGACTGGTTCTCACCGACAACTACGAGTAGAGTAGACGCGTATGGAGGGAGGACTAGGCTGGTCTAGTATTGAGGCGGGAAAGGAAAACGGTTGGCGGATGATGGAGCAGCATTAGAGTTTACTTAGGTTATTAAGTAAATGGGCCGGGTGGGTGCTTAGCACCCAGTCCAGGCCCCCCTCTTAACTAAATCCCCTGCCTGTGAAAAAGTTCTTACCTCCCGAGCCAACGAATCTGGTGCGTACCAGACCCACTCCAAGCAGCGTATTGCGTATATACACTAGCGAAAATACGCTCTTGCACACCTTTATGTGTTCGAGGCTTCACCCACTCAGTTCAGTCAAGTCCAGTCCAATCCACACCATCGCCCCATTCCTCTCCACTCCACTCCACGTGTCCCCCCCTGCCCCCTTACTCCCTCCCACCATCGTTGTCATGGTCTCCCCCCCCCCACGCCTCACACCAGGTGCACTGGTGGCGAGCCCAGGCCTTCCACTGTGACCTTTGAGTCATCTCAAACTCCTTTCACCCCCCACCCCCTCCTCTCCGCTCTCACCTGCTCTGCAACCCCTTCTGCCCTCCAGTTGCACTGGTGGTGTCGAGCCTAGGGCGGGAAGCTTCATGTTCCTCCTTCCTCCAACCTCTCTGCATCCCTGCCTCGCCGCACCAGGTGCACTGGTGGCGAGCGCAGGCGATCCGCTTCATGCTGCGCTGGCCCTCGGCATACATGTGCCACATCACCAACCGCGTGCGCCACAACGCGTACGGCCAACAGATCGCCATCCACATGGTCAGCACTGCAGCCGAGCAGGAAGCCATTATTAAAGCCATCAAGCCCGATGACTCCCGCAAGGGCCTCTCGATTAACTACGACCAGGAGGTCAACACGCTCTCACACGTGAATTACTCCATGCCAAACCTCGAGAGTGAGGTCTGGCCGGGCCTGGACTATGCAGGGTGTTCGCTAGACAACCATACAGATCCCCAGGCGCCGAAGCACGCAGCTGATTCCGTGTATGAGGGAGTGGGCGGGGAGCCGTATATCCCGCGGCCGATTGTGAGCATGCACGTGCGGCAAGGAGACAAGGCGCGCGAGATGCAACTGACCTCGTTCCCCTCGTTTGTGTTCATGGCCAATAGGCTCAGACGGAGGATACCGCACCTCAAATACGTGTGGCTCAGCACTGAAATGCAGGTGAGTTAGGGGCTAGAAGCTCGATTCTTAAACGACAGACAGTCATCAAAGATTCGTCATCATTGGTCCCTACTCCACCTGTTAAGTTCACTCAACATTCACCTTATTTCATTCTTTGACCCCCCCCGCACCCCCCTCCTACCCATCCTCCCTCCTTAATCCGCCCTCTCAGAGTGTGGTAGACCAGGCGGGGAAATACAACGACTGGACCTTCTTCTACTCCACAAACCTCCGACAGACCGGCGCAATCTCCATTCTTCAATACGAGGAGACTGTCGGGGTAGCAAAGCTTGCAGGGCTCAGCTTCGCCAACCTGCTCATCTCATCACAGGCGGATTACTTTGTGGGAGTGCTGGGGTCCAACTGGAACCGGCTGATTAATGAGCTCAAGGCCACCAGTGGGAGGCTGTATGCGGGTTATGTGTCGGTGAATTTCGACGAGTGGTAGTGGGATGGGAATGTTGTTGGTTCTGCAGAGTACTGTGTTTGGCTATGTACTATAAGAGGATGATGTGTGGATATGCATTACTTTACTGTTACCGTAAAGTGCCGCCTATAGGACCCGCCGGTAAGAGGGTCCCCCGGGACTCTTGAATGGGTAGGGGGACTCTTATTGTGGCAGGTTTTGTGAGGACCCCCCTTTTGCCCCCGTTCATCATAAGACCCCCCTTTTCTGTATACAGTAATTGTTATTGCTATTGTGAGTCGGTTAATATTGGCAGAAATTCGAGTTCTGACACGCCTTTTGTGTCGGACTCAAATTCTGACACGTGTCACTCAAATTCTGACACAGATCTGACGCGCCGCTCGCGCAAAATCGGCGCACGAAAGCCTGTATTTCGTTACAAATATAAGACCCCCCCGCCCCAATTTATGCCGTACACCCTAAAAAACAGAATGATAGCTGATAAATAAGTGTACCCCGGGTCTTCAAAAATTGCAACCGCCATAATGGCCACCCTAGCATTTTTCTAAGCATTTTTAGAGAGTCCCCCGGGTCCTATAGGCGGCACTTTGCGGTAATTTAACACCACACTAGGTGATAATAATCGGGGGCAAGAATTGTAGCGCCTGGAGCCTTATAATAAGGATCACACTTCTAAAATCTAACAGCATGTTAGCTGAATCCAACAAAAGTGATGTTTGAAGTAAGAGTCCTCTCTCATACCCTCTATACCTACCTCCCAATAGCACTTCCTCTCATCACTCCTACCCAACATTTCATGCATGGCTGCTACATTACTACCACCATCAGTGGCATCACTCTTACCCATCACTTCATGGCGCTGATACCAGTACTCGTGTCCATCATCATGCGCTCTACAGCAGCTATTTCATCTTCAAAGCACCCACCCCTCTGCTCCTCCACCTCCTCATCTATCCTCACAGCCATCTTAGGTGCTACCTCCCCCCAAAACGCCTTCCTGAGTGCCGTGAGCTCAGATACCACCTGGATCATGTCGGGACGAGATACGGTCGGCATGGCCGTGCAGTGCAGCGCCAGCTGTGCCATCCGCAGAATCAAATCTGTGGGAGCGTCCAGTCGGGGGTCCTTGAGCTGGTCTGCTCTGCCTGCTTTTATTAGGTCCTCCGCCTGATGGACACAGGGAAAGGGGTTGGCACATGGAATGAATGTGTTGTGAACAGCTCAGCACGAGGAAAGGCGGCAAGAGGAATGAGTGAAGGTAAACGGACAAGTCATTGCATTACCTGCTGGAATGGGGAGTTTTCGACCCAGCCAAAGGAAAAGCACGCAGTCAGGATATGGTATGGCATGGCTTGGCATGACATTGCATGACATGCATTGTCATGCATGGCTTTGCTGATACGGCTTGACATAGCGTGACACATCATGTCATGCCAGAAAGCAACCGTTCCCTCTTGAGATATCACAGCATGGCTTGGATTGATATTGCTGGGTTTGATATGGCATTGCGAGCATGGTATGGCATGAAATTATATGGTATGGCATAGCATTGCATGATGTGGTATGGCCTCACATGGCATCATATGGTATGGCCTCACATGGCATCATATGGTATGGCCTCACATGGCATCATATGGTATGGCCTCACATGGCATCATATGGTATGGCCTCACATGGCATCATATGGTATGGCCTCACATGGCATCATATGGTATGGCCTCACATGGCATCATATGGTATGGCCTCACATGGCATCATATGGTATGGCCTCACATGGCATCATATGGTATGGCCTCACATGGCACCATATGGTATGGCCTCACATGGCATCATATGGTATGGCCTCACATGGCATCATATGGTATGGCCTCACATGGCACCATATGGTATGGCCTCACATGGCACCATATGGTGTGGCCTCACATGGCACCATATGGTGTGGCCTCACATGGCATCATATGGTATGGCCTCACATGGCACCATATGGTGTGGCCTCACATGGCATCATATGGTGTGGCCTCACATGGCATCATATGGTATGGGTTGGCATGGCATGGCAGGCTTACCCATTTGCGAATGTTGAGCTGGGAGTCAGTGCCGTCTGTGATGACTGCTGGTCGTGCCGATAGCACCATCAGCATCACCACACCGAAGCTGAAAGGCCGTGGGAAGTGCGGATGGTTGGGTTGGATGGGTGGATGGGTGAATGGGGAAATGAATGAGTGGGTGGATTCCGGGCATGCCATGCTGGCTGCACCATCAGCATCACCACGCCAAATCTGAGGGGCTTCGGAGCAGGGATAACCTTGGGTGCACAATGGGAGTAGTTACGGACAGGAGCGCGTGGCGGTTTGAGTATGGTTACGGAGAAGACATGGCAAACTGGTGTACTCTCGAGAATTTTTCAAAAGTGACTCCGATATAAAAGTGAGATAACTGGGTACAGGGACGAGGAACTCAGTGTGGGAAAGCACGAACTAGGGTTTGAACAACATACAACGCACGTGTGTGCAATGCCACTGCCTGATTGCACCATGCAGTATTGCGCCATACTGCACAGTACCGCTCTGGTTTGCTCGGTAATGCTCGATATTACATCGCACCTCTCTGCACCGCACTGAGCAATACAAGGTGGCCTTGCTGGACTTGAAATAAGCAGGGTCTACGTAGCCCAGTGTGTCCATCACTCCCATGCACTCCCTTTTACAACCATACCCGCTGGCACCGCTCTCCACCACTCTGTACCACCCTGCATTGCTCTGTACAGCTCTGCACCGCACTGTACCTGTATACATCAGCCATGGGGGTGGCCTTGCTGGACTTGAAGTAAGCAGGGTCCACATAGCCCGGTGTGCCCATCACTCTGGTGGCGCACACAGTGGTGCCCTCTCCCTCCCTCAGCAATCCAAAGTCAGCAATCTTGGCCTGGTGCGATGGGTGTCATGGTGACACATGGAGGGGGGTGATGCGTTGAGACAAGGCGGGGGGTGTTATGGTGAGGCAATCTTAGACTGGGCTACGTGGCGATGAGATGAGACAAGCGAGAGATGAGGTGGCGCATTTCTGTTGAGTCATCTCAAATCATTCCCGGCGGCCACGGTGGAGCCTGCACCCTCCCTCAGCAGCCCAGAGAGGCGGCAATCTTGGAATGGTGGATGGAGCACAGGTGCAATGGCACCCACGTTCACCTGGAAGGAAGCGCTGACGTGGGTGAATGTGCTGAGCTGGAAGAAGTGCTTTTCGTAACAAAGAAATGTCTGAGAGTGGTGCTTCTAACAGCAGGGGAATGTCGGAGAGCGGTGCTTATGACAACCGAGAAATGACAGACAGAGAGAAGGTGACAGGAGCTGACCTCGAACTTGTCATCGAGCAGGATGTTGGCGGGCTTGATATCCCGATGCACGATGCCAAAGCTGTGCAGATACTCTATCCCATGGGCTGCACCGATAAGCACCGACAGGCGCTGCGCTATTGGCAGCGGCTGTGGCGCCGCCTCCCCCACCCAGTGCTCGAGGTCTCCGTGGGCCATGAACTCGTACACCACGATCTGCTCCATGCTCATGTCTCCCCTACCCTGCGCTGCTGGGTTCATGTCCACGCAGTACCCCAGTAGACGCACCAGGTTGGGGTGGTGCTTCGTTGCCATGGCTGCCACCTGGAGGAGGGAATTTGGGTGGGTGATATGATGAGAGGCGGCAGCAGTGGCACCCCCTTCCCTGCGAGGCAAGAGCTCGTACACCAATATCTGCTCCATGCTCAGGTTGCCCCTGCAAGGCTGCCACTTGGGTGCATGTCCACGCAGTACCCCAGTAGACGCACCAGGTTGGGGTGATGCTTCGTTGCCATGACTGCTACTTGGAGGAGGGAGGGAGGATGGGAAGGGGGATTTGTGCATGTGGGGAAAGAGTGTGGGGGACGTGAGTGACTCGAAAAGACAGGTAAGAATAGTGTTGGCATATGGACGCCTCTTGGACGCCTCTTGGACGCCCCTTGGACGCCCCTTGGCCGCCCGTGGAACGCCCCTGGAACCCCAGCATACCTCTCTGTGAAAGTCCTTGGTAATGAATCGGCCTCGCTTCACAGCCCACGCCACACTGGGATCGTACGGACACACCCCCCGGTACACGTCTCCAAAGCCCCCGCTGCCGATGCGGTTGCTCTCCGCCCAGTTGTTGGTGGCGTGCGCCATGTCCGCATAGGAGAACTTCTGACACACTTGAGGCGCGTAGTCAACGCGCCCCCCCCCCGTCCTGCTGCTGCTGCTGCTGCTGCTGCTGCTGGTGCGGCCCGCTTGGAGCTTGCCTGAGGGATCCGCCTGCAGTGGAGGGGGAGAGGGCGGACAAGTGGGGAAGGATTGGGAGGAGGAGAGGGGAACGGGGAGAAGGCGCTCCCGACGGGATGAAACAGACAGTTGCTTTCCATGTACTTGGGGTAAATCACCTACATACACCTCAGGTAGATAAGGCAAATAGCCCACTTACTTCGCGTGTACAAAAGGCATTTTACCCACTTACTTCCCATGTACATGGGGTGTATCATTCTTCCAGAGTTGTAACTCCCTGCTCCTGCGACCCCATACGCTCCTCCTGCGCCTCCTCCTCCTCCTCCCACTCCTGCTGCATAACCCAGGTTACCTCCTCCCATGTAACCACTTCCCGCACCCCCAATCCCCACACTCCCGCTCCCCACACTCCCACCGCCCACACTCCCACTCCCATACATGCCATAACTCCCCGCGTACCCCTGCCCATACCCTCCCTGCCCTGACGCCAAACTACCAGCACCGGTCGAGTTCCCTTCTCCTCCTGCCACATAAGCATTCATCTGAGCCGCCTTGCCGGGTTCCCATGCCGGTAACCCTTCGTTGCGTCTCTGCCTGCGCCTAAGGTAGAGATAAAAGACCAGCCCTGCAACTGCTAACAGCAGCAGAAGAACACCAATCACGATGCCAACTATTGCCCCTGGAGAGATACTTGAGGAGGAGGGGGAGGGTGAGGAGGAGGAGGAGGAGGAGGAGGAGGAGGAGGAGGAGGAGGAGGAGGAGGAGGAGGAGGAGGAGGAGGAGGAGGAGGAGGAGGGAGAGGAGGTGTTGGTTGAGCCTTTGTCTGCCAGGCACGGCGGGGTTGGGAGGGGCACGGGAAGTTGCTGGGTGCTCTTTTGATCGGTTCCTGTGCCACGGCTGTAGCAAGATGAAGGTGAATGTCGGGAGGTCAAAGCATGGATGTAGCATGGCTCGGGCATGGCTCGGGCATGGATCTGGCATGGCCGCAAAACGGACTGCTGTAAGCACGTATGCAGAACGGGTGTAGCATGTAGCAGTGGCACGAATGTAACACGTACTAGTGGGCAAGAGACAAGGAGACTGGCCGTTGATCATGTAATAACCAGGATTGCACGTGCACACATAGCCGTAATATCCCAACGAGCAGGTGCCATGGCTGCACATGAGAATGCAATCGGCTGGGGGACACAGGAGAAGGGAAGTGAGGGATGAAGAGAGGAAATTAGCCACACACGCACTCGTTGGACAAGTACCATAGCCGCGCGTGCAGTCGAGAGTGCAATTAGCTGGCAGAGACGGGAGAGGTTGAATGAAGGAGACGGGTGAAGGGGTGAGAGCAGGGGAAGGATAGTGATGAGAGGAAGGAGAGGGATGAAAGCAGGATGAGGGTGAATGGGATAGAGCAGGTGGAGGGAGAGGGGTGAGAACGGCAGGGGGGAGAGAGAGGGACAAGCAGAAGGATGATGCACTCGTGGTAACCACACACGCAGGTGCATGGCATGACGTGCATGGGATGGCCGTGCGTGGGATGGGCGTGCATGGGATGGGCGTGCGTGGAATATATGTGCTGTCAATTTCATGTCCTCCACAGTGTCAAGCATCGTCACAACACTTGATGCTCAGACGGCCAGCCGGGCTGGTTTTTGTAAAGTTCTATAGAATCTTACACCCAGCCGAACATATGCTTTTCGAATGTTTGCGACAGTGGATAAAACTCACTTTCGGTGTAAAATATCGCCGTATCCCCCATGATTGTAGGGCGGGGCACTACTGCTAGTACTAGTGCTGGCAATGGTTGTCGTTGTAAAATCGGAAGAATACGCGCTTCTGCCCAATGCATCTCAAAAAAGTCGACCTTAAGAATGGCAATTTAAAGCCATAATCACCCTCTGTATGGCAGGTTTATGGCCCGAAACTGGCGGGCTGTATACAGGCAGGTTCGTAGGCATTTAGGGTCCGTAAATTCCCCGCCTGTGTATCGCGCGGAATGGCTGTTTACGCCAATATTCAGGTACACCTCAATGCTTGTTCATGGCTGTATATGGCATGCAAATGTCTAGAAACTGGCCCACAGTTTATCGATTGTTAAAGGCGTGCAATAATTGCCTGCTTATTAGAGGCACAAAAATCCCTATTAATTGCCGTGCCATTATTCAAGTCTGTCATAAATGGTGTTACATTGGCCCAAACTATACTGTCATGGACAGGTTGATTATCCTTATGTAAGGAGACAGAATTAATTCGCATACCTATTCATTTACCACCCATCCAGTAAACAGTACCCGAATTAATCGTTATATTTCTCATAAAACAGTTACATTAGAAGGCACACATAGAGTCAGAACGCTACCTATCCTACAGAGCAACCTTGCGGTAGCCCTACACAAGTCCTTCAAATGCAAACTCAAATCCTTCGATGAGGATTTTCACAGCTCCACTGCCCATAACAAAACCTGCAGGAGCTTCATCAGAGTAAACAGCTTCGCGTGCTTCGAGCCGGGCCTTGATCCAAGAGATGACAACAAGAACCTTTGCAGCCACGGCGGCCCTGTTATTCTCATCAGAGGCATCCAGGGAGGGGTTGGCACGGCCATTGTGGTTTGCCATAGGCCACTCCACCTGCAGGAAACCACAAAGGCATGAGTGCATATCTAATATGTATTGAAAAAATAATGACCAACAGGAAAAGAAAAACGACTTACCACATGGCAAATTGTTGCCACAGCAGGGATCTTGACGTTGAAGCGGTTGCAGCGCTTGCCGCCAAGTCCTTTGCAGATGGCGAGCTCGAACGGTCGGCTGGCAAAAGGGCGGCCAGATCCGTCACAGTGCCAATTCGAACCATACACAGCTGCCAGGATTAAACGGGACGGGAGTTTTAGACTGTAGGGGTGTTGTTGCTAGTAAGCGCTACAAAAAAAAAAAAAACTCACCATCCCGAAAGTGGGCGTGCCACTCTGCAGGCGTGCGGCGACGCGATGGCGCAATGTTCTCGCTCGCAAGCATCGCGACTTTGTTCTCGGTGATATAGCCACCAGGGCCATGCGCGTAAGGCTTAACCACCGCGTAGATGTTGCAACGGCGCTCCGACATCTTCTGCAGCATGATGCGCTCGCGCTCGGGATTCTCCGCCATCACCCGGTTGAACATGTCAAGTGGCACCCCGACGTCCTCGTACAGCTCCTGCACTTTGCGCCTAAGCTGTGCCAGGGAGGGGTAAAATGACTGCTCTCTCGCTGGAGCTCCCGCTATGAAGTAGTTGACCGCGTCGTTGCACTTTTGCTGCACATAACGACGACAACGAAGAATAGGCATTTGTTAGAATTAAAAACGAGTCAGTCAGTCAACGAGAGATACAAAGTCAACAGTACGAACTTAAAAAACCCAGCACACTAACCTTGAAAAATGATAGGTCCAGGAGCACAGGGGGGATTGCCGCACCCTCCTGCACGACTGGAGCCGTCGATGGCCCAGGCGCGTTGGTGGTCGAGGGCGGGCTGCTGCGCTGCGCAGTTGCGTGCAGCAAACCAGCGCCAGCTCCGGTACTCCGGCTGTTGGAAGATGATGGGCCGGGGCTACCTCCCGTTGCTGGGGCAGGCGGCTGGCGGGCAGCAACGACTGCTCGCATTCGTGCAGCCTCCTGTTCCTGTTCTTCCAGCTGCTGACGGAGGGCCGCGAGTGTGTCGGCCTGTTGCGCAATCGTCCGCTCCATGTCGCGGTTCTGTGCCACCTGCTCATTAACCGGAATCGGTCGAGCTGCGAGGTAAAAAACAAAATGGAAGAACAGAAAAAAGTAGGTTAGTAGGTTGCCTGGACGAAACTATGTGGCACAAACGTCAATTTGCAAAAATACAGAAACCGGACAGAAGTTACTAACCTGGTTGCTTCGGCTTTTTCCCACGTGCTGACGCGTGAGCCGCTGGGTCAGCGCCCATGAGGCCAGCGACATCGGCGCTGCGCCTTCGGCTCTCAGGACGGTCATCCTCGGCCGGATCGTCCTGAGGCAGTACAACGGGAGTTTCGGCTAACTCGCACTCGTCTGGATGTCCCTCACCCTCGTCCTGCTCCTCACCCTCGCCAGGACCTTCGCCCTCGTCGATTAGAGCGTTGAGTTGGTTATCCTCCGGATCGGCGTCAGGCTGAGACGTATTGGCGGCAACATCTGCTGTTGCGGGATTTTTGTTAGACTCCTCCTCCGCGGCTGTTTCTGCAATGTTTGGGTCGGGAAGTGACTGGTGTGCAGTGCTGGCTTCTTGTCGCTGCAATTCCGCGTTCAGCCTGTCCCTCAGTGCAGCAAGATCTTCACGAGACATTTCTTGCAGCTCAGGGTTGCGAGGAATTTCTTTGTTACCAGCACCCTGGCGAGTGCTGGACCCCCCAGTCTTCTTCGTTGGTGGCTTGTAACCACTAGTGTCGTGACCAGCCAGGCGAACTGAAGTCGTGAGTTGGCGTTGAGGACGACCAGGAACTTGAGCCTGGTTGACGCGGGCCTGGGTTAGGGGGGCACCAGTGGCAGCGAGCTGATTGGCCATGCTGAGCGTGCGGGAACGATTGGGGGGATTGGTTGGAAAACTGTGTGCGACGATTGATCCGTCGCACAAGCAGTCATATATGCCGATTCAACACACCTAACGAACTGATTTCATTGGTTGTTCAAACCATGAAGCAATGCGTTGGAGAATCGTGCGAATCGCAGACTAGTGCGAGTCGCAGGCTGTACCGCGAACCACGATTCGAATTCTGGCGAATCCCTCGGCCCGCGCACCATCGAACGTTCTGCACAGATGCACCCCGAGCTGCAAAGAGAATCTATTTTGTGGTCACAGCGACCGGTTCGAGGGGTCCCGCCACGTGGCGCATTATAGAACTCACAAAAGTGGCGCATTGTTTGTGATCTGCACTACACTATGGATGTTTTAAATATGGGGAATAGCTCAACAAAACTATAACATGATTATTCATGATGTGTGGTGCAAACTATGGGAGCATGTCTTGTATATGCTTGATCAAATATGTACAACTACATGATATGACGCTTCAAAATATAAAATGGTTCAACAACCACAAAGGTTCACTAGCTTGGGGCTGCACAAGGTGGACGGCACGCAGTATACTCGTCGTCTCTACCACCCGATATCTCTGATTCATTGCAGCCCACTTGAGCTGCTTGCAGTGGGTCTTCTCGTCTGGCTCTGGAAGTGCGTCGTAGTACTTGATAAACGCATAGTCGCAACGATCCCTCCCATGCCCAATGTGAAACAGGAGGAGCACCTTCGCGTACCACTCACCGGAGCCATGAATGGCTACGTCGGAAAACCATCCACGTCCGTGAAACACAGGCACGGCACGTAACCGATGTGGAATGGGTCTAAACGATGGGTGCGTAGCAGGAGGCATGGCCAACTCATTGTGCACATGAATGGTAGTTGCGTTCTTTGTGGCCTCTGAGAATCGGTTAAGGGCTTGCCTTAGGTGTCGGAGGTCGTCACCCAATGCAGTGACGTATCTCTCGTCACGCACCCTCGAGGGAATTGGGAAACTTACGAACGGTGCCTCACGACGGCCTCCCAAGACAGTCAAAGGCCATGCCGATCGTCCCATGATGCTCCTGCCAGTGGCCATTGCCTGCACATTGAAACAATAGGCGTTAGTGATGGCACAAGCAATTGTTGAGATTTGCATCAAATTGCCTTGACTCACCTCGCGCATAGCGGTGTTGTAATGCGTCTCTGTCACTTCCGACGCACCAAGAGAATCCACTGCAAGTTTGGTCTCCTCTGCGCGCACAAGTTGCCCTGATACATCACGTTTGTTGGACGCACGATAAGGCCGTTTTATGTGGTCCTTGTGGAAGAACTCGGAAATGTTGGCATCGTAGTGTATGGGTGGGCCCGCACGACGGATGGCTTCGACGTAATGGCTTATCAGGTGCATCTTGATGAATCTCCAATTTGAAGTTTGCTTAAACGCGGTTGTTAGTTGATCGATCATCCTGCAGACAAAGGAAAGCACAAACACACGTTAGAGAACCGAGTTCAGCAACGTTTGATGCAAACAAGTAGGTTTTCTTACCTCACAGCTAGCTCTTGCAACTCTTTCAGGGTGTTGTCGTCGTATGTTGTTGCCTTTGCGCACTCCGTGTACCAACGAAGGTACGATATGATAGCGTCCGTTTGCGGTTGCGCGATGTGCGAGGAGACGAGAAATGGCAGAAGTTGCATCACTGAACGATGCTCATACGCTTGGTAGGAAGCACCTAGCTTGAAGTATTGCCCAGACGGCAGCCGTAATGAATCCCACCTACAAATATGTTTGAGGTATTTGAGCCGCCTGAAACATGGACAGAACAACAAAGTAGTGAGTAGGTGTTTAGATGTGGAGGGTTACACATGAGCCAACGTTGCCATCATTGCAATAGTACATACCTATCGATTGCTTCACGTGTTGATTCGGGTATGATCTCACGCAAGGCTGTGAGGATATGATCGAGAATGCCCAAGTCCGCTTGGTGCATGAGATCCGGCATGACTGCTAGGTATGGGTTCCCCCATTGCTCCGACTCAAACCTCCATCCCCAGAGTGCGCTCTGCATAGACAAGCGACGCCAAATGAATGGAAGCGGAGGTAATGAAAGGTGAAACATATGATAAAACCAACTTAGACACCATGAACAACTGACCTCGACAGGATGGGTTGAAAGGTCTTCCACTGCTGCCTCCCCACGTCGTCTTGGTGCCTTTAGAGCTGTGCAAATGTCCTGTTGCTGCTGGACGGTGCGCCATTTTAAGTGTGTCTGGTATTCAGCCAGGTCATTCTTATGGACGGTGCATAGTGAGCAGGGGTAAGTTGTAGCCCCCGACTTCGTACAAGTTATCTTACACGTCTCTGGGTAGTCTGCGATGTAAGCATACAGCGCAGGGTATGCGGTGAATGAATGGCCCGATGCGTCTTCCACTCTAGCGCCCCTGTTTAGAACACGTGCAAAAGGAAAGCAAAAAGGTTAGTAAATATTGTAGCAAAATCCATTCACTCACAAATGTTGTTGGGCTAACAATACCTATGAACACAAACTTACACATGACTGGCGGCCTTGAGGGGCTGTAAAGCCTTTCCAAGAACCTTATGGAATACTTGTAGACGGTCAAGTGATGTGTACTCGGGAGGAAACTCCGGCAGCAATGCAATCATCGCATGACCGTGTGGTTTCCAACGGTCCTCACGTGCGATGTTGGCCAGCGACATGTAGATGGGATGTCCTTTAGTCTTCCCTCTTGAGTCCATCATCGTTTCGTCTGAGGCGAGAATGATGGTTGCAACAACATCATCCGGTCCAAGCTTATCCTGTTTGGCGAAACAGTGGGTCGACAAATGGTGGTGCCGGGAAATAACAAGTGTGAGGTGAGCGAAAATGAAACACATGGCGATGGCCCAACCAACAACCCGCAACATACCTGGACGTTGTTCCAAAAATCTGCCGTCTCGGGTGCGTCGTAGACACGAACGTTATTCACAATCTTCCGATGAGCTCTTGTGACGAGTCCTCGAGCGTTGCGGGAATCGCGCAACAGGGACTTCATGGCCTGGTTGTCGAAGGCACAGAAGTGCAAGGGAGGGGCAGGTCAGGGTAATGAGGGGTGGGGGGGAGAGGATTAGGAGGATGAAAGGATGCTGAGAGGCCAATACGGAGAATGAGGAGCAGGGAGGGTGAATGAGGGGTGGGGAGGGAGAATGAAGGGGTGGGGAGGGGAATGAGAGGCAGGAAGGGAAAAGTGGGGTGAGGAGAGAGAATGAGGGCCAGGGAGGGAGAGGGAGGGGTGGGGGACAGAGAATGAGGTGCAGGGATGGATCATGAGGCGCAAACAATGGAAATGAGGGGCAGGCAGGGAGAGGGAGGGGTGGGGGACAGAAAATGAGGTGCAGGGATGGATCATGAGGCGCAAGCACAGAGAATAAGGGGCAGGGAGGGAGAATTAGGGGAGGGGGAAAGGGGATGAGGAGCAGGGAGGGATGTTGACTGGCAAACAATGAGAATGAGGGGTGGGGGATAGGGAATGAGGGGCAGGTTGAGAGGATTCAGCCGCAAATCCTGAGAATGAAAGGCAGGGAGGGAGAATGGGGGGTGGGGGAGAGGGAAAGAGGTGCAGGGAGGGATGATGAGCCGCAAATCGTGAGAATGAAAGGCAGGGAGGGAGAATGAGGGGTGGGGGAGAGGGAATGAGGTGCAGGGAGGGATGATGAGGCGGAAATCCTGAGAATGAGCCTGATGGGAGGGAGAATGAGGGGTGGAAAAAGGGAATTAGGAGAATGAGGAGAGAGGATGAGGCGCACACCCGAGAATGAGGAGCAGGGAGGGGGAACGAGGGGTGGGGGAAGGGAATAAGGTGCAGGAAACGAGAATGAGGCGCGAACCCTGAGAATAGGACGGGAGGAAGACAGAGGGGTGGGGGAAAGGGAATGAGGTGCAGAGAGGGTTGATGAGGCGCAGCCACCGAGAATAAAAGCAAGGGAGGGAGAATGAGTGGTGGGAGAAAGAAAACGAGGTGCAGGGACGGATGATGAGGGGCACATACCGAGAATGGAAAGCAGGGAGGGAGAACGATAGAGTGGGGGAGGGTAGATGAGGGGCATGGAGGGAGGATGAGGCGCGAACCCCGAGAATGAGAGGACGGAAGGAAGCATGAGGGATAGGTGCAAGAGAATGAGGTGCATGGAGGGATGATGAGGGGTAGGGAAAAGAGGAGGGGGAGGGAAGGAGAATGAGGGGTGGGGAAAGAGAATGAGGGTCAGAGATGAATCATGAGGCGCAAGCAATGAGAATGAGGGGCAGGGAGAATGAGGGGTGGGAGAAGGGAATGAGATATCCGAAGGGATGATGCGGCGCAAACCGTGAGAATGAAAGGCAGGGAGGGAGAATGGGGGGTGGGGGGAAAGGGAATGAGGTGCAGGTGAGGGTTCCGAGGCGCAAACTGTGAGAATGAAAGGCAGGGAGGGAGAATGGGGGGTGGGTTTGAAAGGGAATGAGGTGCAGGTGAGATATCCGAGGCGCAAACCGTGAGAATGAAAGGCAGGGAGGGAGAATGGGGGGTGGGGGGAAAGGGAATGAGGTGCAGGTGAGATATCCGAGGCGCAAACCGTGAGAGAGAATGAAAGGCAGGGAGGGAGAATGGGGGGTGGGGGGAAAGGGAATGAGGTGCAGGTGAGATATCCGAGGCGCAAACCGTGAGAATGAAAGGCAGGGAGGGATATTGGGGGGTGGGGGAAAGGGAATGAGGTGCAGGTGAGATATCCGACGACTAACCTTTAGGTTGTCACAGAAGTGATATTTCAGAAGCGCCTTCCCCGCGATCCGGCACTCGCCACTTTGCCATGATCGGTCCGTGTTGACAGCCTTGGTCGCCACATGTTTGTATAAGTCTCGAAGCGTTTTCCAGCCGCAAACCTCGCCAAATCGACCGCCGCTTTTGTTGAGAATCCGCAGCAACGCCGCTACAGCCCGTTGAGACAACTTCTCGTTTAAAACCCATCGACATAGTTCATCCTCAAAGGAGAACGGCGTCGGAGGACTAGGCTCCGCATCCTGTCCCGAGCGCGAGGGCCCCACGTCAGGCATCGCAGCACGTTCATGAGAAGGAGATGGCGGCTCCTCAGAGTCTGAGCTATCCTCGCACACGGGCCTATCATCGTCGATTGGAGCTCGAGGACTCATAGTTTCATCAAACGTTTGAGGCAAGAACGGGTCCTCCCGGGCCATTGGGCGAAAAGTGCTCGGAAGACGTGTGCCAATCTCATCGTTCCCTGCACCATCGCTGGCGGGTCTGCACGCCGCATTGCTGGCTTGCGCCAGCCTGCATTGATTGCTTCCTACGTGTCTTCGAAGGCCTCCATTACCTACAAAGGGGCCTGAACCGCATTCTTTGCAATAACCTGAGGGTAATTCGTCCATGAATACGCTGCGCCGTTCCTACAACTACGACTTAAAACTGGATCTGTAATGAAATTGGCTGAGTTGTTGTGACTGAATCTGAATGATGTAGCTGCTCTGGCGTCTTTGATTGCATTAGTTGCAAGGCATTGACATGCAGCAGCATTCACTGAGGGTTGCGTCAATTTCATTTCACATTTGCGAAATACCCACCCCGACCACTCTGAAAAACAGCGCAACCGATGTATAACGTGTGACATCTCATTCAACCGTTTTCAAACGAACGAAAAAGACCCGCCCCATCCTTCCGAATTCACAATTCGGAAATTTCTGGAAGAATGTGCGCCTCGATTTTGAATGTGTTGAATTTGTGAAGAGAAATTTAACGCGCCCCGATGAAATGTGGTTCATTTTTCGCCCTTTTCTCCGATTGGCTAGCTTGACGTTGCGACCAACGGGAAGTCGTCGCTGGCGGGCAGCCTTGTCGAGAGTAATAGGAATAACTAGTTAGAAGGTGGGGCCTAGGCTTAGTAGCCTAGGCCCGAACTTAGGTATCGAGCGGGATTTTCCCTAGGGGCGATGTATCGAGTGAGTTGAGAGAAATTGGTGAAAAGGTTGGTTTCACTATAGGTTCAGGGGTACATATAGCATAGAAACACAATAAGGTGCACCACCAACAAAAGTTTACATAACTACACTAACTACAACTACAAGCAATTATAAAACATGACAAAATATTTCGACACGCCCCCATAATGCTTGTAGGTAGGTATGTAGTTACAGCAACAGCAGGTACCCCTTCCATCTCCTCACCCTCCTCCTTCCCCTCCCCCACACTGCTGCAGAAGCAGCAGAGAAGGGGGGAAGAGAGGAGAGGTGGAGGGACGGCTGCTTGTTGCCTCACACCCGCCACCCCGGTACCACTCCCCCTCCTCACCCACATCCTCACACCCTCCCCCCCCAGCGGCAGCTGCAGCGGTGGGACTGAAAGAAGGAGGAGGGAAAGGGAGAGAGTTGACTCCACGCTCCAACACCCTCCACCCCCATACCCTCCTCCCCACGGCTGCAGGGAGACAAGAGAAAGGGGGGGGTGGGAAGGAAGAAAGCCGCAGAGCGGCGAAGAGGCGTCGGTGCAGATGGGTCAGGGGCGGCAGCAGGGAGTGCAGGGGCGGAAAGGCCCGTCGCGGGCCAGTGCCACGGGGCGCACGACGGGTAGAATAAAAGGGCCCGATCGTGTGCCTCGGGGCACACGACGAGCAGGGCACCATCGTGTGCCACGGGGCGCACGATGGGCAGTAGAAGGGCACCGTCGCGTGCCACGGGGCGCGCGACGGGCAGGGAAGGAGTCACACGCCCGTGGGCGGGACAAGGTAAAAATAAAACCGTCACGCGCCCTAGGCGCGCGACCGTAAAATCTTAGCAGCGGAAGTAAAGCGGGCCCACAGGCCAGGACGAACACTAAGCTCTGATAACATGTCGAGAGTAATAGGAATAACTAGTTAGAAGGTGGGGCCTAGGCTTAGTAGCCTAGGCCCGAACTTAGGTATCGAGCGGGATTTTCCCTAGGGGCGATGTATCGAGTGAGTTGAGAGAAATTGGTGAAAAGGTTGGTTTCACTATAGGTTCAGGGGTACATATAGCATAGAAACACAATAAGGTGCACCACCAACAAAAGTTTACATAACTACACTAACTACAACTACAAGCAATTATAAAACATGACAAAATATTTCGACAAGCCTCGTTGGCGACTTCGCCAACGAGTCAATTCAAGTCATGTATATGTGTGACAAATTGAGTCGCGACGAAATTTGAACAAGCGACTTCGCCAACCCCATCGCGCAACAGACGCGTCGCAAGTCACATTTGGAACGGTCAGGAATGCCAATTCACCTGCCCGCACTTAAAACGTCGTTAAGAGCCAAGTCTCGAGCGCACGGTTTCCACAAAAAATATCATAACCAGTACCTTCAGAAAGTACTGACGCTCCTGAGTATCAACCGTAAACGGCCATAACATAAAACGAACCGCGTGGCTATTGGTCAATTTCCCAACGTCTAAAATTGTAACGTTAATTGTAAGTTCAGACCACATTAAACAATACAAGGAAAACGTTACAAAATAAATAAAGAAAAATTGCCTGTTATCTCATAACGGTACATCTCATATGAAGGTGATCGGTGAACATCGCAACCGTCAGATCAAAGCAACCACAAACAGTTATACATCCGAGGGTAGTTTACGTGCTGCATTCGGATTGAGCCGAAGAGATCTCGCTTGCAAGGTGGGCCGTTGATCCGAGAAGATCGAACGCCACATAACAAAATTGAAATCACACCCCCCAGGTCATTTACGTGCTCCTCGCAACGATGCCCCAACCAGTGCGCCGCGAACCATCTCACGAATCACAATTTTGATCTTGACCGTTGCTCAAATCGCTTGGAATTTCATCCGTCGATCAAGCGCCTGCACATTCCACGAAGCAACCAAAGAGATTTTCTCGAACACGCAATTGGCAAAACAGGGTTCATCGGCATCGCAAAATTGCCGAAGTGCCCCCACAAACTGGCACGGCATGTATACAACTATTTATGACGCTCTGAAACCATCGAGAAAAGTGCGTCAGTATGCTAGACCATCTACAACAGGCTCAAGATTTTTGCGATGTGGAAAATTGACCGTTCGAAGGTAATCCGTCGTTACGAAAAGCAGATGCAGATTTCCAGGACGAATATCGAGGTCGTAACTCTTCCGTATCATGTACCCTGGTGACAGCGTCGTTCCGTACCCAGTGGGATCAAGCTTGCATCCTGTTCTCATTCCACAACCCTAGTGAAGGGGAGCCATGCAGGTGAAACAGCGGAAAGGCAAGCGCGTGAGACAAGGCTGAAGTAGAAGCGAAAGTAAGAAGGGAGGAGCAGGAAGCAGAAATTGCTGAAACAAAAACGTTGATATGGTCAACAACATGTCACTCTCTCCAGTATTTCTTGGCAAAAAGACGCCAGCTCTCTCAGATTGCTGTATGCTAATCTCTGCCATTCTTGTCATACGCACAGTACAGCCTGAAGTTCTCTCATCTGAAATCCAGGCCCTGGATTTCAAACCTGAAATCTCGTGAAGGTCTTCTTGTACTGTACTGAATTGTAAAGTATGCTGGTGGTTGTCCCCCTCCCTGACCTGGCGAGGAACGCCTGATTGGTTTCCAAGCTTGGGCTGCGGATACAGTGAGGAGGCTAGGTTGCCACGGAGGCATGGTTAGGAGGGGATTGCCGGATTCTCGAGCGACCCGGTCACTTCGCCCCGCTGGCATTGTACACGTAGGCCATAAATTACAGTACAGCAATACGAACAACGACTGATGAGGACCGTATGGACGGTTGACGAGTGCCCGATAGACCTGATCAATCCGTCTGACTCTCGTAGACCAGCAAGTAAATGCAATACTCTATAGGAATATTAGAATAGTCTACACACCCTCATTCACATCACATTCATAACCACCATTTATACAGCTCTGCAAGTTCGGAAATGACTCTGCTCTCCACCTCACGGCAGCCATGGATCTTGCCGCAGCCCTGGAACTCGTCAATTTACCACCTATATGGTGGAACCTGTACGTAGACCACCTGGAACTCGTACTATGGCATTCCCTACATTATTATAACCATTGAGTTTGTCTTCGCACATGGTACGCGATGATACTATTTAAATGTTCAAACAGCAAACATCAATCCCTCCACCCTAAGGACGCACCATATCCATGGTTCAGGGAATATCTTACGACATGCTACCAAGGTTGTGTTTCTATTTTATCAAGGGACAATACAACATCAAGGTCTACAAGAGCAGCTTTTGTACTCTACAACTTGCATCCTATATGTGCTCATTTTCTTCACGTCTCCAGTACGGTATCTTACTGGCTCTGGACGTATCACTTTCATCATCGCACGATGCATCCGCAAGTTAAGGACGGCAAGGCTGCTCCGGCTCAGGCTACTACTGCAACTGCTGCAGTAACAACCGCTACTGTTGTTGCTGTCCGGGGCTTCTCCTCAAGTCGGTTACGGTCATAAAGGCAGCCAAGGGCCCCTTCCAGCTTGAGGACTCTGACTCGCTGACATTGTCGGCGAAGCAGGCGGCTATCCGCATTGAGGAGGCTGCTCGGGGCGGCAAAACGGAAAAGACAAGGAATTTCTAAGGATGTGAGTTCACGCCCGGTCCTGGACGAGGATAATGCTGGTACTGAAGAAGACGAAGACATACCGGATGACGGTGCAGGGACATCAAATGCTGCGCGGCTGTTGAATGATGAGGATGATCGCTTAATCGCTTACGATTCTGATGAAGAGGTGGAGGAGCTGCCGGCGGGGTCAATTGTGTTGCGCTCCCGATTCTCGATTACGCTTCTGGTATATGAGTACTTCCTGCACGAAGTAGCGCGTACGCAGCTGACCATCAAGTCCATGCTCGCAATGTGGAAGACAGAGTTGTCGGTTGAGGCAATGGTTACCATGTCATACCACGAATTTTTGTTGGCGTTCCTGTCAAATAAGCTTTATGGTGGCATGCAAGTCATTTTCATTTTTTATATGGCTTCAAATCCTAACTTTGTGTGGCGTAACCAGGTCGAGAATTATTGCATGGATGGGGTCTATGTGAAAGTAGTAGGTAGAGTTAGGAGCCATAGCTAGGAAAACCCTAGCTAGGCAAGAGAGAAATGAACAAAGGAGGACGTTCACTAGAAAGCAGCAGGATACATATAGGAAACCCTAAGGGGTTGTACTCGCTATAGAGTACCCCACTGTAGGCTAGAGAACAATAACATTCTGACACACCCCTATAGTCAAAGTGGGGTATAATCAGCAGAGCAGGTAGTCCTAGAGCAGGTTCACAAGGACAAGCAAAGCTAGAGGATATCACAGAGGGCAAGTGAGGAGGAGGAGGAACTGTGGAAGGAGAGAAGAAGGGAGGCAACGACTGAAGCTGCAAAGGCACGGGCACAGGAGCGGCTGACTCAGTGGCTACCGAAGCAAGGGCGACGGAATACTGGAGTGACTGGCTCCGCAGCTATAGACGAGCGGCAGGAGCAACTGACCCACTGGCGACTGGTGCAACAGGCTCACTGGCTACCGAAGCAAGGGCGACGGACTATAGGCGCTGCAGGCGACACGACAGCTACCTTCACACAACATCCTCCAAATGCCCCACACCCTCGACACACACCCTCTGCTGAACCCCTAACTCCACTCCCACGTCACCCCCCTAGTACCACTCCTTCGGCTCCCACACACCCACCCCTCTGAGCGGCAGCTGCAGAAGCGGGAGACGGAGGAGGAGGAGGAGTAGGTGACGGCGCTTAGAATCTGCACCCCCATACCCCCCACCCCCAAACCCTTATTCAGGAGAACGGGCAGCAGAAGGGGTGGGGCGCCGTCAGAAGCACGGGGGACAGCGGGCAGCGCAGGGGTAGAGAAGAACGGGCCGCCCACGGGCCTGGCATTGTCAGTAGAGCTACACTGTGAGATCCCCGATCGATCCTAGGGGGGTTACAGGCGCGTTTGCCTGGGGGGTTATGGGCGCACTGACCCGCTACTGAAACAAGCCCTTTTATCCCAATGGTCTAGTGGTTGGGAATCTGACATGGTATCAGAGCGGTCTCGGGTTCGAATCCCGGTGTATGCACATGTTGGCTGTTGCCACTGTGCTCAGTCCTGGGCCTCCCAGTGTGGGGGGGTGTCAGTAGAGCTACACTGTGAGATCCCCGATCGATCCTAGGGGGGTTACAGGCGCGTTTGCCTGGGGGGTTATGGGCGCACTGACCCGCTACTGAAACAAGCCCTTTTATCCCAATGGTCTAGTGGTTGGGATTCTGACAGGCATAGCCGCCCAAACCGCGCGCAGGCGGCCCGAGCCGCGCGCGGGCCTGGCGCAGCCCGTACGGGCCGCGCTCGGGGTTAACGCAGCCCGCGCTGGCCAGGACGGGCGACTGGGGACGACGGTCTGGTCCCCGTCGCCCGTCGAAGCGCCCCCCAGGGGCGACGAGCGGACCGACGGAGCAGTAAGCCGCCGCGCGCCTCGGGGCGCACGGCGGGCAGAGAACCGCCGCACGCCTCGGGGCGCACGGCGGGCAGAAAACCGCCGCGCTCCTCAGGGCGCACGGCGGGCAGAAAACCGCCGCACGCTCCGAGCGCGCGGCGGGACGAAAAATCCGTCGCACGCCACGGGGCGTGCAACACACAGAGTAGCAGTGGCAGTGGAAGCAGTGAGGTGGGCCCATAGGCCAGGAGCGTGAGTGCTCTGAAACCATGTGAAAGTAGTAGGTAGAGTGAGGAGCCATAGCTAGGAAAACCCTAGCTAGGCAAGAGAGAAATGAACAAAGGAGGACGTTCACTAGAAAGCAGCAGGATATATATAGGAAACCCTAAGGGGTTGTACTCGCTATAGAGTACCCCACTGCAGGCTAGAGAACAATAACATTCTGACAGTCTACGTCACCTTTAACCGGCAGGCTCCAGAAGATGCCGCTTACGCCAGGCAGGTGACTAACCCTGCAGTCATTGAACTTTTCTTCACACCGGTTCTTGCTGAAATATCGCATGCGATGTTGCAAGGGATGTTGATGGCACCACTTAAGAAGAAAAAGAAGTCGATTTCCAAGGACGGGTTATGCTTCCACCGTGCCGTTAACCCAGTTACAGGTCTTGATACGGACCGTGTGAAGGGTCCGGTGATCGCTTGAAGCATTACATTGAGAGCTACCTTAAGAACGACAAGACCATTCTAATTTACATCGCGGCTCTGAAGTGCGCATGTGTGGAGGTCTTCACTCAATCCATAACCACAATGATTCCATCGTCGAAAGGCTGAACAACATCACTAAGTAGAACCTTCCCGTTGGGAGGGTCCATGAGTTGAATCGTAGTTGTGCCGTTTTTAATGATGCCATTTTTATCTTCGACGTTTCACCGCTTCCCAGATTCTCACGCTTGTGCTTTGCATCTGCTGCGACTACTACCTCAGATACGAGCAAGATTATTCGCAAGGACCCGGCCCTGGTTCTTATTTACACCAGTGGCAATCAGGAGAAGTGGGTTTGTTTACCTGCCCCGCGTCGCGCTGCCCCGCGCACGCCCTGCCTTGCTCCGCGTCGCGGTGCCCCACACACGCCCTGCCCTGCCCCGCGTCGCGCTACCCCACGCACGCCCTGCCCTGCCCCGCGTCTTGCTGCAGCCCGCGCCCTGCCGGCCTGCGCGTCGCGCCTCGCTGAAGCCCATACGTCGCGCACTGCTACCCTGCGCGTCACACCCTACATCAGCCCGCGCGTCGCGCTTTGCTGCCCCGCGTGTCGCGCTCTGCTGCAGCCCGCGCGTCGCGCCATGCTCCCCTGCGCGTCGCGCCTTGCTGCAGCCCGCGCTTCGCGCGATGCTGCCCCGCGCGTCGCGGCCTGCTGCAGCCAGCGCGTCGCGCCCTGCTGCCCTGCACAACGCGCGCCCTGCTGCCCGCGCCGCCCAGGCCGAGCCGCGCCGCCCAGCCCGAGCCGCCCTGCCCAACCCGATCCGCTCTGCTGCTCTTACTACTGCTGCTGCCACTCGTGCTACTGCCTTCCCTCCGTACTGCCCTACTGGTCGCGCGCCTCCTTGCTTGTCCGCTTTAACTTAACTTCGTAGTAGCAGTGGGAGTGGTGACGGCGGTGGTGGCAGCAGTGGGAGTGGTGGCGGCCGTAGTAGCAGTTGCTGTGGAGCTGTTCGGTGGGGAGTTTCTGGCGGTGGCCAAATGAAGCTGCAATGGCGTCCGCTCGAGGCCCTTACGCCCCAGCAGCTTCGTGAGTGGTACGCCAGTAGGTGTGGTGGCGGCGGCCGTATTAGCAATCACGGTGGAGCTGTTCAGTGCAGAGTTTTTGGCGGTGGCCAGATGTAGCTGCAGCGGCGTCCACCCCAGCAGCTTCGTGAGTGGTACGTTCAAAGTGGGGGGACTTGTAGTACTCTTCGCTGCCCGTACGACATTCACACAGGTGATCGGATTGGTCAGACTTGGGGGACTCTTGGTCACACACAGGCTCGCTGCTTCGCCTGTCTGAGCGACGCCTGGCGTGCAGTGTTTGGCGACGAGGCTGAGCTCCCCCGCTGGCTAGAGGTGCTTCGGAATAAGGTGGATATATTTGGTATAGACTATGACACTATCCTCACTGCCATGGATGCTTTGACTATTAGTACTCAGAGTGACTGTTACTTGTGTGTGCCGCCTGACCCTTGTAAAGCGGCTACTGCTTTAGGTGCTGGTGATTCTGCTCTAGGTGCTGGTGAGTCTGCTCTAGTTGCTGGTGAGTCTGCTCTCTCTGGTACTACGCCTACTGATGCCTTGCACACCTTCACGTCTGACTCGAGAGCTTCCAGCTGCTTCTTTCGCAACAGCACCACACTCACAGCACCGGTTGCAGTCCCTCTGGCTGACCCCTCTAAGGGACCGGTTCGTGCACGTTCCTCCACTGTTTTCCCATGTCCGGCGGTTCGGTCTAACTCATTGTCACGTCTTCACCTCCCCTCGTTCTCTACAAACTTGGTGAGTAACGCCGTCCTTCAGGATGCTTGGGTTGATACCTTTATCCCTGGAGGATAGCGTGTGGCAATCTGCACGTGTGCAAGGACGGGCCATCACCTGGCCACTTTCACCAGTCGGCCAGGGTCAAGCCTGTGCACACTAACTACTGAGCCTCCTTAGGTAGCTGCGTCTGCGTCCGCGTCATGTCAGCTAGCAGCCCCCTGTTCGTGTCGCCTCCTGTCGCACTAGACTCTCCTTTGGCACCACCGCCTAGGTCACCCCTCCCTGCCACGCCTCCGTGGCATGCACTCCTGCCTCCTCGTCTCTGATCTTCCCGGGTCTCTGCCTCCCCTCCCACCCTCGCCTGCCCCTCCCTGCCTTCCCTGTGTCGAGGGGCGGCAGCGCGCCGATCCTCACTCCTCCTCGTTTCCCCGACGACTGCTCCCCTGCAGACTCTCCACATGGACGTGTGGGGCCCAGCCAGCGTCTAGGGACAGGGCCACGAGCGATACTTTTTGCTGGTTGTTGACGACTACTCGCGTTACACCACGGTCTTCCCCTTGCGCAGCAAGGGGGGGGACCCTGATGTTTTGATCAGTTGGATCCGCGCAGTCTGTCTCCAGCTCCGCGAGCGGTTCGACACGGCCCTTCCGCGCAGTCTGTCTCCAGCTCCGCGAGCGGTTCGACACGGCCCTTCCTGTCCTGCGTCTGCACTCTGACAGAGGTGGTGAGTTTTGCTCGGACCTCTTGCGGGCTTTTGTCGGGGGGAGGGCATCCTCTAGTCGTTCACGCTTTCGACCTCTCCGCAGCAGAATGGGGTTGCTGAGCGCCACATTGGCTTGGTCATGGAGGTCGCTCGTACCTCCATGATCCATGCGACTGCTCCCCATTTTCTGTGGCCGTTTGCGGTCCGGTACGCCGCGCATCAGCTCAACCTCTGGCCCCGTGTCTCCTTGCCGGAAACCTCGCCTACATTGCGTTGGACGGGAGAGGTTGGCGATGCGTCGGTGTTCCGAGTCTGGGGCTGTCGTTCCTTTGTTCGCGATACCTCCGCGGACAAGCTCTCCTCGCACGCCGTTCCCTGCATCTTCCTTGGCTTTCCCCCTGACGTGTCCGGCTAGCAGTTTTACCACCCCACCTCGCGCCGTGTCCTACCTTCTCAAGACGACACGTTCGACGAGTCAGTTCCCTTTTACCGTCTCTTCCCCTACCGCACTGCCCCTCTCCCCCCCCCCCCCCCCCCCCCCCCCCCCCCCGCCGCTCTTCCTTGCTCCATGTCCCCCTCAGGTAGACCCCCTCCACCCTCAGGGTCGTGCTCCTTCAGGTGTGTCTCAGGTAGACCCATTGCCCTTTGTTGAGCCTGTCGCGGTGACTGGTGACTCTAGTGCTGCTCAGGGTGCTGCGTTTGGGGGTGCTAAGCCTGCGGTTGTGGAGCCTAAGCGTGCAGAGCCTAGAGGTGCTGAGCCTGCGAGTGCGGAGCCGGGGGTGCTGCGTCTGAGCGTGCGGAGCCTGGGGGTGCTGAGCCCGAGCGTGCGGAGCCTAGGGGTGCTGAGTCTGGGGGTGCTGAGCCTAGGAATCCTTCGTCTACACTATGAGAGCCTCTTTCACCGCAGCAGCTGCACGAGTGGTACACTCAGCGCACGCACCTTCGAAGTGGCGCTGCTGGAGCTGGAGGCCGTGGAGCTGCTAGTCCTGGATTTGCTAGAGGTACTGCTGGTACTGGAGGTACTAGGGGTGCTGGAGCTTCTAGTCCTGGAGGTCCTAGGTGCCTCGCCCCAGCGGTCTAGCCGGCGGGAGCCTTTCTCACCACAGCAGCTGCGCGAGTGGTATGCATGGCGCACCCGCCTTCGGAGTAGCATTGCTGGGGCTGGAGGCCTTGGTGCTGGAGGCGCTGGCGCTGGAGGCACTGGTGCTGCTGGTGCTGGAGGTGCTGGTGGTGCTGGCACTGCTGGTCCCGAGGGTGCTCGTGCTGGAGGCGCTGGGCTGCCGGAGCTGGTGGTGCTTCTGGTGCTGGAGGTTCTGGAGGTAGTGGAGGTTATGGAGCTGCACGGGCTGGTGGTGGTGCTGTTGCTGGAGGTGCTGGGCTGCTGGTCTCGGAGGTGCTCGTACTGGAGGTACTGGAGGTGCTGGAGCTGGTGGTTCTGCTGCTGCTGGAGGTGCTGGTGGTGCTGGAGCTACTCTTCCCGGAGGTGCTCGTACTGGAGGTACTGGAGCTGCTGGAGCTGGTGGTGGTGGTGCTGCTGAAGGTGCTGGAGGTGCTGGAGCTGCTGGAGCTGCTGGTCCCGAAGGTGATCGTACTGGTGAGTCACTGGAGCTGGAGGCCCTGGAGCTGGAGGTGCTGGCGCTGGGGGTGCTGGAGCCGTCGGTACTGGTGCTGGAGGCACTGTGCAGCGGCGACTGTTTCTCGTTCCGCAGTCACCGTCGTCTCCGCCGCCACTTGGCTCGGCACTTCGCCAGGTTCTTAGTCTCCCGTATTCTACTGGCCTTACTCCTCCCTTGCTGTGTCGAAACCATCCTTGAGACGTGCAGAACACATCCGAAGGTTCACCGTCAATTCGTCTCCCAACCCGTTTCGCGTCAATCACGTCAAACAAAGTTGGTAACTCCCTATTAAGTTTCCCCCTCTGCCACCGATGAGTAAACCCTTGTGATATTTATTATATCCCCATCCCAGGTACTGTACCTTGCAACGTTAGTTGTACCTAGTCAAACGTCTGAACTGTACGCTCAAACTGGACATGAAATGTTAGGAGTACGACCTAGGGCAGAATCAAGTTCGACCAGTGCATTGACGAAGAAATAACGATAAAAACATGAATGTACACAGTTAGACCCGCCATTAGGAGAGAATGACATTGTGATGCAGATCTGCTCACCACACTGTCTCAGATATGCTTTTTGCTGGATAAACCTGGTGCTTAGGGAGTGTACCTTTTTGTCTAAGGTCGCTAATTCCAGCTTGCGCATCGACCGCGCTTGTCAGAACTTTATAGCTTATACATTTGTGTAGGCTGTAGTGGGGCAGCCCATATGGGGTTCAACCCAATTAGGGTTAGTACTTGTACCCAACTCTTTCATAGTTGATTCATTCTCGTTCTAATTATCACATGGCAAAGAGCAGGTTCCCTCGTGGAAACTGTTCCTAGGGCCCACCGATTCGAATTTTTTTTCCCTGCCCGAGTCGCGCTCCGTGGGTCTCTCCTCTCACGGCCCCTAGCGGACCCGTCGCGCCGCCCTCACGGCCCCTCACGGCCCCTTAGTGGCCCCTCGCAGCCCCGTCGCGCTGCCCTAGCGGCCGCGTCACGTCGCGCCGCCCTAGCAGCCACGTCGCGCCGCCCTCGCGGCCCCGATCCGCCGCCCTTGCGGCCCCGATCCGCCCCCCTCGCGGCTTCGTCCCGTCGCGCCGCCCTCACGGCCCCTTCCTGCCGCCCTCGGGGCCTCTTCAGCCGCTGTCGCGACCCCCCCCTTCTAGCCGCCCTAGCGGCCTCGTCGCCTACCCCTGCCTCGGCGCCGCCTCTGCTGGCCCCGTCGCCTACCCCTGCGGCCCCGGCGCCGCCTCTACTGGCCCCGACGCCACTCCACCCGGCCTCGACGCCGCTCCACCCGGCCCCGACGCAGCTCCACCCGGCCCCGACGCAGCTCCACCCGGCCCCGAAGCCACTCCACCCGGCCTTGACGCAGCTCCACCCGGCCCCGCCGCCATACCCACGCGGCCCCGCCATCACCACCGAGCCGCCGGCGCCGCCGAGCAGCTGCCGCGCCGCCCGATCCACCCGAGCCGCCCGAGCCGCCGTACCACCCAAGCCGCCCGAGCCGCCGAGTCGCCAAGTCGCAGTTGCTGCCGAGCCGCCGTACCGCCGAGCCGCCCGAGCCGCCGAGTTGCTGAGCCGCCGGGCCGCCGAGCCGCCCGAGCCGCCCAGTCCGGTAAGAGCAGCGCCTCTGTCACTGCACTACCCTTACCGTACTGCTCGTGCTACAAGTCTACTGCTGACATGGCTACCCCTAGTGTCCTCACTTTTGACGCTGAGGGTCGGGCCATTGACTTTGACGTCTGGGTAGATGACCTGCAGCTTTTCTTACAGTGCGATAGGGCAGACGGTCTTTCCCTCTTTGACCTCACTTCTGGTGCCTCTCCTGCCCCTGCTGCTGATGCCGACGCCACTGTTCGCTCACAGTGAGCCACACGCGATACTGCTGCACGTCTTGCTGTGCGTCGCCACCTGCCTACCTCTGAGCGTGCGCACTTTAGTCAGTACAAGAGTGCTCAGACCTTGTACGACGCTGTAGTTGCACGCTACTCCTCCCCTGCCACTGCTGCACTGAGCCGCCTCATGCTACCGTACCTCTTCCCTGACCTTGCTGCCTTTCCCACAGTCGCTGACCTCATTACGCACCTCCGCACTAGTGACACTCGCTACCGCGCTGCGCTTCCTGCTGAGTTCCGCGCCAAGAACCCCCCCCCCCATGTACATCACCCTCTACTACATAGTCACCCGACTCCCTGACTCCCTTTGCGTAGTCAGGGACCACTTCCTCTCGGTTTGCCCCACCACTCTCACCGTTGACCTCCTCGAGAAGGCCCACCTAGCAGCAGAGAAGAGCATAGTAGCTGTAGGAGCCTCTCGTGGTGACCCTCGCACCCCCATCTTTGAGGGGTGTTCCCCTCCCCCCTTTTGCCCTCTGTTGCCTCTGCTGCTGCGGCCGACCTCGTTGGGCTTGAGTCGGTCGGTGCGGCGTCTACCCCTAGCGGGAAACGCTGCCCTGGCAAGGGCAAGGGGGGAAGGGGCGCTGGAGGAGCTAGCGGGGGCGATGGAGTCGGCGGTGGAGGCGGCGGAGGGGGTGGGGGTGGCGGTGGGGGTGGTGGCGGGGGTGGAGGTGTCGGTGGCGGCAGTGGAGGCGGAGGCGGCGGCCGCGGTGGCGGTGGGAGCGGAGGTGGCGGAGGTGGCGGCGGTGGAGGAGGCGGTGGCGGAGGAGGTGGAGCTGGTCGGGGTGGCGCTGCGTAGAGGGTCGGCTCCGGTGGTGGTCAGCGCCAGCAGCAGTAGCAGCAGCAGCACCAGCGCACTCGTGACATCCCCCCCCCCTCAGTAGCTCCGTGAGTGGTACGCTGCACGCCAGCGGGGTGGGCGTACTAGTCCGTGCATCTACGTCTTACGCACCGGCGACCACGCAAGTGAGCAGTGCAGGGGTGCGCACTCCACGGACGCTTGGCGTCACCAGTTCCCGGAGGCCACTGAGATCCCCCGCTGGGGCGAGCTGTCTAGGGCGGGAGTAGCTGTCTTTGACCATGACTTTGATGCTATTCTTGCTGCCATGTATGCTGTGACTATTAGTGATGAGGCCGACTGTTACCGGTGTTTTCCGCCCGACCCGGGCATTGAGAGTGCTGCTCTAGGTACTGGTGAGGCTGCTGCTCTAGGTGCTAGCGAGGCTGCTGCTCTAGGTGCCAGTGCGTCTGCTTCCTCAGGTGCTGGTGAGTCTGCGCTCTCAGGTACGGCGTCGGCTTCGGCCTCCCACACCTTCACCCTTGACTCGGGGGCTTCTTGCTCCTTCTTTCGAGACCGCACCACACTCACGGCGCTTGGTCGGCCAGTTGCAGTCTCTCTGGCAGACCCCTCTGGAGGTCCTGTCCTTGCTCACTTCTCCACTGTCCTCCCGTGTCCGGCGGCCCCCTCTGGCACCCTGTCTGGTCTTTACCTCCCCTCGTTCTCTACGAACTTGGTGAGTGGTGCTGACCTACAGGATTCGAGGGCTCACCAGTTCACTCCTGCGAGTCCGCGGGTGACCCACTGCACGAACGCTCGGACAGGCCAACACCTGGCCACGTTTACACGTCGGCCGGGGTCGAGCCTGTACACTGCGTCTCCTCCAGTCACTGCGTCTGGTCAGGTAGCTACGTCGGGTCAGGTGTTTGCTGCAGCGTCCAGGTCTGGTCCTGAGTCTTCCCCTTGCTCGTGTCGCCTCCTGTCTCACGAGACTCTCCTCTGGCACCACCGCCTTGGTCAACCCTCCCTTCTTCGTCTCCGAGGCATGGACTCCCGTGTCCTTGTCTTTGGTCTTCCCCGGTCCCTCCCTCCCCTTCCTCCTGGGCCTGGCCCTACCTGCGTCCCCTGTGTCGAGGGGCGCCAGCGGGCTGCCCCTCACTCCTCCCAGTTTCCTCCGACAGAGGCCCCGCTGAAGACGCTTCACATGGACGTGTGGGGCCCGGCCCGCGTCCGTGGACAGGGTCACGAGCGCTACTTCCTGCTCGTTGTTGACGACTACTCGCGTTACACCACAGTCTTCCCCTTGCGCAGCAAGGGTGATGTCATTGAGGTGTTGATCGACTGGATCCGCGCAGCTCGTCTCTAGCTCAGGCAGAGCTTCGGCTCGGACTTTCCTGTTCTTCGTCTGCACTTTGACACAGACGAATAGTTCTCCTCTGGCCTTCTGCAAGCCTACTGTCGTGCACAAAGCATCCGCCAGACCTTCACGCTTCCGGACTCTCCACAGCAAAATGGGATTGCTGAGCACCGCATTGGCATGGTCATGGACGTCGCCCGTACGTCCATGATGCATGCGGCTGCCCCCCATTTTCTGTGGCCGTTTGCGGTTCGGTACGCGGCGCATCAGATCAACCTTCAGCCTAGGGTCTCCAGGCCGGAGACCTTCCCAGCTTTGCTGTGGACAGGGAAGGTTGGCGATGCGTCTGCGTTCCGTGTCTGGGGATCTCGGGCGTTTGTCCGCGACTTGTCTGCGGACAAGCTGTCCCCTCGTGCTGCTCCTTGCGTCTTCCTTGGCTTCCCCCCTGACGCGACAGGGTGGCAGTTCTACCACCCCACCTCTCGCCGTGTTCTGTCCTCCCAGGACGTCACGTTTGACGAGTCGGTCCCCTACTACCGCCTCTTCCCCTACCGCACTCCGTCCCTCCCCCCGCCACCGCTCTTCCTTGTGCCAGGTCCCCCCCCGGTAGACCCCCTCCCCCCTCAGGGTCCTGCCCCTTCAGGTGTGTCCCAGGTAGACGCAGTCGAGCCTGTCGAGGTTACTGGTGACTCTGGTGCTGCTGAGGGTGCTGAGCCTGGGGGTGCTGAATCTGGGGTTGCTGAGCGTGTGGGGGCTACGCCTGGGGGTGCTGGGCCTGCGGGTGCTACTACTGGGGGTGCTGAGCCTGGGGGTGCTGAGACTGGAGGTGCTGATCCTGGGGGTGCTGAGCTTGGGGGTGCTACGCCTGGGGGTGCTCAGCGTGGGGTTGCTATGTCTGGAGGTGCTCAGCCTGGGGTTGCGGAGCCTGAGGGAGCTGGGCCTGCTCGTGTGGCGTCTGGCGGTGCTGGGCGTGGAGGTTCTCCGGGTGCTTCGTCTCGGGGGGAGCCACTCTCTCCACAAGAGCTGCGCGAGTGGTTTGCCCGGCGCTAAAGGTGTGCTGCTAGAGCTGGAGGTTCTTCGGCTGCTGAGGGTGCTGGTGCCGCGGGTCCCAGAGGTGCTCGTACTGGGAGTACTGGAGCTGCTGGGCCTGCGGGTACGACTGGAGCTGGAGCTGCTGAGGGTGTTGGTGCTGAGGCTACTGCTAGCGGTCCTGGAGGCGGTCCTGCTGAGGGTGCTACTGGTGCTGCTGGAGGTACTGGAGCTGGAGGTGCTGGGGGTGCTGGTGCTGTCCCTGCTGTGTCTGGAGTCGCCGCGCGGCCTCGGCCATACTTCGTTCCGCTCCTTCAGCAGGTTCTTGGTCTCCCACCTTCTACTGGTCCTCCTCGTTCCTTAGAGTGTCCACAGCCTGTCCTGTCACAGTTACAGTTACCGCCGGCCTCCCCACTGCCTGCTCCTTCTCCCTACACTGGTCCTACTGGAGGTCTTGCTGAGCGTCGTGAGCCTGCGTCTCGCCCTACGTCGCCTGTTCATCCTACTCGTACTAGTGGTCGTGGCTCGCGTCAGCGTCCTCCTTCTGTCCCTGGCACGCACCGGATGTCTCTGCGTCCGTCCACTGCTCCTCTGCGTGCCCCTTTGCCTTCTCCTCCTGAGTCCTCTCTTCCTGCTCTTACCGACCCGGAGTCGGACTCTCTTCGTGCTGCCAGTCCTACTGTCACGCGTCTCCTTGCTACTGTCATCACTGACCCTTCCTTTGAGTCCACTGTTGCGTCTGCCCTAGTTGCTTAGCTCGTTGACTTTGCTGCTCGCTGTCGCCTAGACGACGCTGCTAGTCTTGTCGCTGAGTCTGAGTCTGTCTGTCCTCCGTCCGTCGGGGGTGAGTGTGTCCTTGAGGACAGGCAGGAGGAGTTCCAGTGTCTGGCTACTGCTTCACCTCATCTCGTGTCCGTGCTGCTTACCCCTGAGGGAGACCCGGATGCACTTGACACCCTGACTCCATGCTCTTACGCAGAGGCGATAGAAGGTCCCTACTCCTCTCAGTGGCAGGCAGCTACGGACGCAGAGATGGCTTTCTGGAAGTCCACAGGCACCTACGTTGACAAGTTTCCCCCGCCTGGGGCGAACATCGGCAGTGGCATGTGGATTTTCAGGGTGAAGCGGCCGCCGGGTTCTCCGCCTGTCTTCAAGGCACGTTACGTGGCTCGTGGCCTCAGTCAGCGGCAGGGAGTTGACTACTTTCAGACCTTCTCTCCCACCCCGAAGATGACCACTCTTTGGGTACTGCTGCACATAGCTGCTCACCGCGACTACAAGCTGCACTCTCTTGACTTCAGCACTGCTTTCTTGCGGGGCAGCCTTCACGAGGAGATCTGGCTGCGCCGCCCACTTGGCTTCACTGGGTCTTTTCCTCCTGGCACCCAGTGGAGCCTCCGGCGGCCAGTCTACGGTCTCCGTCAGGCGCCCGGTAAGTGGCACGACACACTGAGGACTACACTTGCGGCTCTTGGGTTTGCTCCTTCTACTGCCGACCCGTCGCTGTTTCTACGCACCGACACCTCTTTGCCACCGTTCTACATCCTCGTGTACGTCGACGACTTGGTCTTTGCCACTGCTGACACTGCTGGACTCGCCCACGTGAAGTCCGAGTTGCAGAAGAGACACACGTGCACAGACCTGGGTGAACTGCGTAGCTACCTTGGCTTGCAGATCACCCGGGACAGAGCACGCCGCACCATTACCCTGACTCAGTCACACATGGTGCAGCAGGTCCTTCAGCGCTTCGGCTTCACGTACTCCTCGCCTCAGCCCACTCCTCTGCCTACTCGCCACTCGCTCTCAGCTCTGCCTTCGGATGAGTCCGTAGAGTCGAGTGGCCCGTACCCAGAGCTTGTTGGCTGCCTCATGTACCTGATGACCTGCACACGACCTGACCTTGCATACCCTCTTAGCATTCTCGCACGCTATGTTGCTCCTGGGAGACACAGACCGGAGCACATGGCTGCAGCGAAGAGGGTATTGCGCTACTTGTGCAGTACGTCGGGCATGGGGCTTGTGCTTGGAGGGCAGAGTCGAGTGGTCCTCAGTGGGCACGCAGACGCTTCTTGGGTTGACGACCAGGCTACGCAGCGGTCGTCACAGGGTTACACCTTCAGCCTTGGTTCCGGCTCTGTTTCGTGGCGGGCTACCCGCTCGTCTTCTGTTCTCGGCTCCAGTTGTGAGGCTGAGATCTACGCCGGGGCCATGGCTGCACAGGAGCTTCGCTGGCTTACCTACCTGCTGACTGACCTTGGAGAGCCGCCTCGTTCTTCTCCAGTGCTGTACGTAGACAACAAGGCCATGCTGGCCTTGTGTCGAGAGCAGAGACTGGAGCACAGAACGAAGCACATTGCTCTCCGCTACTTCCTTGCTCGTGAGCTACATCAGCGTGGTCAGCTGCGACTTGCGTACGTGGCCTCTGAGGCCAACACTGCTGATATCTTCACCAAGGCACTTTCGCCTTGTGATCATCAGCGCTTCTGTACTCAGTTGGGTCTTGTGCCTCACTTGCTCACCCCTTGACCTTGTTTGTACTGTTGCATATGTATATACCCTGCTCTTGCTTGTCTAGCCTTATATATATGTGTAATCCTGCATGTGAACTGGTCTTATGGCCTTGAACTTGTGCTCGGAATGTGTGGTGACTTTGTGATCCACCCTGGGCTTGCCTTGCTTTGCTTTGCTTGACTGGTCTTGTGACCCCTTGTTCTCCCCCACTTTGCCTATGGGGGTGTGTCAGAACTTTATAGCTTATACATTTGTGTAGGCTGTAGTGGGGTAGCCCATATGGGGTACAACCCAATTAGGGTTAGTACTTGTACCCAACTCTTTCATAGTTGATTCATTCTCGTTCTAATTATCACAACGCTCTCATCTCGGCGCTCTGCCGCATGATTTTACGTATCCCACTGTCGTCCGCTGAAGGGTCACCCAGACCATTGGTTCGAGGTGAAGGTGTCTTTGAAGGTCAACCTGCAATTACGCATGGGTCCGGGAATCTAGAGAAGCAAGACGGCATCCTCCGTCTCCCCTATCGTGAATACCCTCCATCTTCCCTCCTATCATAACCTCATACCCTCCTCACCTGTGTGCACTCAAACGCTTGCTTGGTTTTGTTATAGAGCTTCTCGACCACAGACCCATTTAGCACCTTGGGAACGCCATCATGCCAGTAATCCTCCCAGGCTATGCCATCTTGTACGCGCACGTGTATGTCTATGCTGGTTCTGTTTGGTACGTGCACCTGCTGGCTTATGCCCCTCATGAGCTGCCAAACATCGGGCTTAGGTCTGGAAACCGGAGGTTTAGGGAGAGAGAATTTTGAGGTAAGTGGGGAGAACGAGACAAACGAACTGAGGGTTGGGGACCAGGTGGAAGGGAATCAGGGAGGTGGAAAAGTGGAGGCGAGAAGATGAACAGCGTCAGCCTACCTGTTATTTGGAGTTTAGAGAAAACCTTCAACATGAAACCTAAAATCTTCAACTCCCGTGATTATAATTTCACATATTATAATCACAGGAACGCGTAAAAACCCAACATGAAACCCGGAATCTTCAACTCCTGCTTATAACCTGCTTCCAGTTCCTTCCCATGACACCTCCCTCCCTAACCTCACCTCTTAGTATCCCTCCCTCCTATTCCCCCCCACCCACAGCCGTCGCGATCAGCAACGCCACCCGCCACCGTGTCGCATCGCCACTCGTACTCACACTAAGAAGCTTCCTTGTGCGATCCTCATATACCAGCATCAAGATCGGGTAGTCCTTGTGTTTGCGGGCGCAGCGACCACTCTTCAGCGCAGTGCTTATGCCGCCTCGACGACCTCTACAGTGTGCGTCACGGTCACGCGGGACTCACCCCGCGCTGGGTACAGCTGCTTGCCCGTAAGATTCTAGCATTTGAACCGTCTACGGATGAGACTCATCAATATGCTTTGTATGCTGATGTTTGTCAAACATTATATATGTTGTTGTAGTTGTTTAGGCTACAGTGGGTTAGCCTATACGGGGTACACATTTCTAGGTTTTCATACTTGTACTCATTTTCACTCTTAGTTCATCCATTCTTATTCAACATTGTATAGAGCAGGTCCTTCCTAGGACCGATTTTTTTAGGGCCCACCACTACCTACCTACCTACCTACCTACGCCCTAGGGCGCCTCGGCTTTCACGCCACTAGAGGCCCCGTCGGCCCCGCGCTCGCTTTTAGAGGCCCCGACTCGGCCCCGCGCTTACCCCTAGAGGCCCGCGTCGGCCCCGCGCTCGTCCCTAACGGCCCCGAATCGGCCCCGCACTTACCCCTAGAGGCCCGCGTCGGCCCCGCGCTCGTCCCTTCCGGCCCCGATCGGCCCCGCGCTCGTCCCTCACGGCCCCGATAGGCCCCCGCGCTCGCCCTTAGAGGCCCACGTCGGCCCCGCGCTCGTCCCTTACGGCCCCGATCGGCCCCGCGCTCGTCCCTCACGGCCCCGATAGGCCCCGCGCTCGCCCTTAGAGCCCACATCGGCCCCGCGCTCGTCTTTAACGGCCCCACCCGCTCCCCGCGCTCACCCTTAGCGGCCCCGAACGGCCCCACCCAGAACGAGCCGCCCGAACCGAGCAGCCCGAACCGAGCCAACCCGAGCCGCCCAGCCCTAACAGAATCGAGCCGCCCGACCCGAGCCGCCAGCCCTAACCGAACCGAGACGCCCGAACCGAGCCGCGCCGCCCGACCCGAGCCGCCCGAACCGAGCCGCGCCGCCCGACCCGAGCCGCGCCGCCCTACCTATACCGAGCCGCGCCGCCCTACCTGTACCGAGCCGCGCCGCCCTACCTACCCTACTGCTCCTACTGCTTTTCCTACTGCTGCACCATGGCTAGCCCTCCTGTGCTAGCCTTCGATGCTGAGGGCCGCCCAGTAAAGTTCGACACCTGGCTTGATGACCTACACCTCTTCCTACAGCTCACTGCCAAGGAAGACATCTCGCTGTACGATCACGCCCTAGGCCACGCTACTGCTCCTGCTGCTACTGCTGACAGCACTGCCCGCTCACAGTGGCAGACTCGTGACGCCCACGCTCGCTTCGCTATTCGCAACTCTCTGCCGATAGATGAGCGCGAGCACTTTGGGCAGCACAAGACTGCGCAGGCACTGTACAATGCGGTCGTTGCCCGCTACTCCTCACCGGCCTCTGCAGCTCTAGGTCGTCTCTCTCTTCCCTACCTGTTCCCCGACTTAGCTTCCTTCCACACTGTCGCTGATCTCATTACCCACCTCCGCACTAGTGAGGCTCGCTTCCGCGCCGCTATCCCTGATGAATTCCTTGCCAAGAACCCACCCCCGCTCTGGCTCACTCTCTACCACCTAGTCACGCGCCTCCCAGACACTCTGCGCTCAGTCAGGGACCACTTCCTAGCTCGCTGCCCCACCGAGCTCTCCATTGCCCTCCTCGAGAAGGAAATCCTTGCAGCTGAGGCTAGCATAGTCGCTGTAGGAGCCTCTCGCGGTGACCCCCGTACCCCGTTCTTTGAGGGGTGTTCTCCCTCCCCCCTTCTTCCCTCTGTCGCCTCTGCTGCTGCTATGGACCTCCTTGGTGCTGAGAAGGTCGGGACTGCGTCTGCTTCGAGTGGGCGCCGCAGCGGCAAGGGCAAGGGGGGCAAGGGCGGTGGTGGTGACAGCGGGGGTGGCGGTGGTGGGGGAGGTGGTGGTGGCGGGGGGGGTGGCGCGGGTGGGGGAGGTGGCAGCAGTGGGGGGGGTGGCGGAAGCGGCGGGGGAGGTGGCCGGGGCGGAGGAGGTGGTGGGGGTGGCAGTGGACGGGGCAGCGGCCATGGTTGGGGTGGTCGAGGAGGTGGTAGCGGCGGTGGTGGTCGTGGAGGCACTGGCGGTGGCCAGGGCCAGTAGCACACTCCGTCGCCCCAGGAGGTCCGTGAGTGGTACTCTCAGCACGGGGGGGGGGGGGGGGGGGGGGGGGGGTGGCCTTAGCTACACGTACGTCATTCGCACTGGTGACCGCACTGGCCAGCCGTGTGGGGGACTGCACGCCACACAGCGTTGCTTCGCTCGTCTGAACGACGCTTGGCGTGTTCAGTTCCCTCAGGCCACTGAGCTGCCCCGCTGGGTTGATCTCCTGAAGAAGGGGATTGATATTTATGCTCTAGACTTTGATGCTATTCTCACTGCCATGTATGTGATGTCTACTAGTGGAAAGGGTGCTGAGTACCTGAGTGTCCCGCCCGACCCGGGCATTAGGACTAGTGCGTCTGCCGCTCCAGGTACTCGCGTGTCCGCTACCCCAGGTGCTGGTGAGGCTGCTGCTCTAGGTGCGTGTACGTCTGCCCCCCCTAGTACTGTGTCGACTGCAGCACTGCACACCTTCACACTGGATTCAGGTGCCTCTCGCTGTTTCTTTCGTGACCGCACTGCCCTTGAGCCCCTTGCTCGGCCAGTTGCTGTCTCCCTCGCTGACCCCTCTGGGGGTCCGGTCCTTGCGACCTCCTCCACTGTCCTTCCCTGTCCTGCGGTCCCGTCGGGCACACTGTCAGGTCTCCACCTCCCCTCGTTTTCTACAAACTTGGTGGCATGTTGTGCACTACAGGACGCGGGTGTTCACCAGTTCACCCCTGCCTACAAGCGTGTCACACACTGCACGTGTGCCCGTACAGGCCGCCACTTGGCTACCTTCACCCGGCAACCGGGGTCGGACCTGTACACACTGACTACTGCCCCCCTTCAGGTCGCTGCGTCTGCGTCTGCGTCCGCGTCAGGTCAGCTGTCCGCCCCCTGCTCGTGTCGCTCTCTAGCGCACGAGACTGTCCTCTGGCACCACCGACTGGGCCACCCGTTTGTGCAGCGCCTTCGTGCCATGCACTCCCGGTACCTTGTCTCTGGTCTTCCCAGAGTCCTCCCTCCCCTCCCACCCTCGCCTGCTCCTCCCTGTCTTCCCTGTGTCGAGGGGCGGCAACGCGCCGCTCCTCACTCCTCCTCGTTTCCCCCGACGACTGCTCCTTTGCAGACGCTCCACATGGACGTGTGGGGCCCAGCCCGCGTCCGTGGTCAGGGTCAGGAGAGGTACTTCCTGATCGTTGTTGACGACTACTCGCGCTACACCACGGTCTTCCCCTTGCGCACCAAGGGTGAGGTCCCTAATGTTTTGATCCCTTGGACCCGCAGAGCTCGTCTCAAGCTCAGCGAGCGTTTCCGCACGGACTTTCCTGTCCTGCGCTTGCACTCTGACAGAGGTGGTGAGTTCTCCTCCGACCTCTTGGCAGCCTACTGTGCTGAGCACGGCATTGAGCAGTCGTTCACGCTTCCGGCCTCTCCACAGCAGAATGGGGTTGCGGAGCGCCGCATTGGCCTGGTCATGGAGGTCACTCATACCTCCCTGATCCATGCGGCTGCCCCCCACTTTCTGTGGCCGTTTGCGGTCCGGTACGCTGCGCATCAGCTCAACCTCTGGCCCCGTGTTGAGAAGAAGTGAACGAGAGAATGAATGAACTATGAACGAAGTGAGTACAAATGGGAAACCCTAGTTGGGTTGTACCCCCTATGGGATACCCCACTATAGCCTACACAAGCAAGTAAGCTATAATGTTCTGACACACCCCCATAGGCAAAGTGGGGGAGAACAAGGGGTCACAAGACCAGTCAAGCAAAGCAAAGCAAAGCTCAGGGTGGATCACAAAGTCACCACACATTCCGAGCACAAGTTCAAAGGCCAAAAGGCCAGTTCACATGCAAGATCACATATATATATATAGACAAGAGGCTAAGCAAGCAAGAGCAAGAGCATATATATGTGACAGTACAAGCAAGGTCAAGAAGAGAGCAAGTGAGGCAAGACAGGCACAAGACCCAGCTGAGTGCAGAAGCGCTGATGATCACAAGGCGCAAGTGCCTTGGTGAAGACATCAGCAGTGTTGGCCTCAGAGGCCACGTATGCAAGCCGCAACTGTCCACGCTGCTGTAGCTCACGAGCAAGAAAGTAACGGAGAGCAATATGCTTTGTCCTGTGCTCCAGTCGCTGCTCTCGACACAAGGCCAGCATGGCCTTGTTGTCTACGTACAGGACTGGAGGAGAACGAGGCGGCTCTCCAAGGTCGGTTAGCAGGTAGGTAAGCCAGCGAAGCCCCTGGGCAGCCATAGCCCCGACGTAGATCTCAGCCTCACAACTGGAGCCGAGAACAGAAGACGAGCGAGTAGCCCGCCACGAAACAGAGCCGGAACCAAGACTGAAGGTGTAACCCTGTGACGACCGCTGCGTAGCCTGGTCGTTAGCCCAAGAAGCGTCTGCGTGCCCAGTGAGGACCACTGGACTGCGCCCTCCAAGCACTAGCCCCATGCCCGACGTACTGCACAAGTAGCGCAACACCCTCTTCGCTGCAGCCATGTGCTCTGGTCGGTGTCTCCCAGGAGCAACATAACGTGCAAGAATGCTAAGAGGGTATGCAAGGTCAGGTCGTGTGCAGGTCATCAGGTACATGAGGCAGCCGACAAGCTCTGGATACGGGCCACTCGACTCTACGGACTCATCCGAAGGCAGAGCTGAGAGCGAGTGGCGAGTAGGCAGAGGAGTGGCCTGAGGCGAGGAGTACGTGAAGCCGAAGCGCTGAAGGACCTGCTGCACCATGTGTGACTGAGTCAAGGTAATGGTGCGGCGTGCTCTGTCCCGGGTGATCTGCAAGCCAAGGTAGCTGCGCAGTTCACCCAGGTCAGTGCACGTGTGTCTCTTCTGCAGCTCGGACTTCACGTAGGCGAGTCCAGCAGTGTCAGCAGTGGCAAAGACCAAGTCGTCGACGTACACGAGGATGTAGAACGGCGGCAGAGAAGTGTCGGTGCGCAGAAACAGCGACGGGTCGGCAGTAGAAGGAGCAAACCCAAGAGCCGCAAGCGTAGTCCTCAGTGTGTCGTGCCACTTACGTGGCGCCTGGCGGAGACCGTAGACTGGACGCCAGAGACTCCACTAGGTACCAGGAGGGAAAGACCCAGTGAAGCCAGGAGGGCGGCGCAGCCAGATCTCCTCGTGCAGGCTGCCCTGCAAGAAAGCAGTGCTGAAGTCGAGAGAGTGCAGCTCGTAGTCACGGTGAGCAGCGACGTGCAGTAGTACCCGAAGAGTGGTCATCTTCGGGGTCAGGGAGAAGGTCTGAAAGAAGTCAACTCCCTACCGCTGACTGAAACCACGAGCCACGTAACGCGCCTTGAAGACAGGGGGAGAACCCGGCGGCCGCTTCACCCTGAAGATCCACATGCCACTGACGATGTTCGCCCCAAGAGGGGGAACACCGTCAACGTAGGTGCCTGTGGACTTCCAGGAAGCCATCTCAGCATCCATAGCTGCCTGCCACTGAGAGGAGTAGGGACCCTCTATCGCCTCCGCGTAAGAGCGCGGAGTCGGGATGTCAAGTGCATCCGGGTCTCCCTCAGGGGTGAGCAGTACGGACACGAGATGAGGTGAAGCGGCTGCCAGGCACTGGAACTCCTCCTGCCTGTCCTCAAGGACGTCCGTGCCAAGGGCACACTCACCCCCGACGGACGGAGGACAGGCGGACTCAGACTCAGCTACAAGACTAGCAGCGTAGTCTAGACGACAGCGAGCAGCAAAGTCGACGAGCTCAGTGACAAGGGCAGACGCAGCAGTGGACTCGAAAGAAGGGTCAGTGACGGCAGTAGCAAGCAGACGCGTGACAGTAGGACTGGCAGCACGAAGAGAGTCCGACGCAGGGTCGGCGACAGCACGAAGAGAGGACTCAGGAGGAGAAGGCAAAGGGGCACGCAGAGGAGCAGTGGTCGGACGCAGGGACATCCGGTGCGTGCCAGGGACAGGAGGAGGACGCTGACGCGAACCGCGACCACTAGCGCGCGCAGGACGAACAGGCGACGCAGGACGAGACGCAGGCTCACGACGCTCAGTAAGACCTCCAGTAGGACCAGCGTAGGGAGAAGGAGCAGGCAAAGGGGAGGCAGGCTGTAGCTGGGACTGTGACTGGACAGGCTGTGGACCCTCTAAGGAAGGAAGAGGAGGAGGACCAGGAGAAGGTGCAAGACCAAGAACCTGCTGAAGGAGCGGAACGAAGTACGGTCGGGGCCGCGTGGCGACGCCAGAAACAGCAGGGACAGGACCAGTACCCCCAGCAGGAGGACCCGCGCCAGCAGCACCTCTAGCAGCACCCCCAGCAGCACCTCCAGCAGCACCTCCAGCAGCACCTCCAGCAGCACCTCCAGCAGCCTCAGAACCTCCAGCAGCACCAGAAGCACGGCTCCAGCGCCGGGCAAACCACTCGCGCAGCTCCGGTGGAGAGAGTGGCTCCCGGCGAGACGAAGTACCGAGAGAGCCCCCAGGCTCAGCACCCCCAGGCTCAGCACTCCCAGGCGCAGCACCCCCAGGCTCCGTACCCCAAGGCTCAGCGCCCCCAGGCTCAGCACCCCCAGGCTCCGCACCCCCAGGCTCACCACCCCCAAACGTAGCACCCCCAGGCTCAGCACCCCCAGACGTAGCACCCCCAGGCTCAGCACCCCTAGGCTCAGCACCCCCAGACGTAGCACCCCCAGGCTCAGCACCTCCAGCAGCACCAGACTCAACAGTGACCTCAATAGGCTCGACTGCGTCTACCTGGGACACACCTGACGGGGCAGGACCCTGAGGGGGGAGGGGGTCTACCGGGGGGGGACCTGGGACAAGAAAGAGCGGGGGCGGTGGGAGGGACGGAGTGCGGTAGGGGAAGAGGCGGAAGTAGGGTACCAATTCGTCGAACGTGACGTCCTGGGAGGACAGAACACGGCGAGAGGTGGGGTGGTAGAACTGCCACCCAGGGGAGTCAGGGGGGAACCCCAGGAAGACGTAGGGAGCAGCGCGAGGGGACAGCTTGTCCGCAGACAAGTCGCGAACAAACGCCCGAGATCCCCAGACCCGGAACGCCGACGCAGCGCCAACCTTCCCCGTCCACAGCAGGGCTGGGGAGGTCTCCGGCCTGGAGACCCTGGGGTGGAGGTTGATCTGATGCGCCGCGTACCTGACCGCAAACGGCCACAGAAAATGGGGGGCTGCCGCATGCATCATAGACGTACGAGCGACGTCCATGACCATGCCAATGCGGCGTTCTGCAATCCCATTTTGCTGTGGTGAGTCCGGAATTGTGAAGGTCTGACGGATGCCTCGCGCACAACAGTAGGCACGCAGAAGGCCAGAGGAGAACTCTCCGCCTCTGTCCGAGTGCAGACGCAAAACAGGAATGTCCGAGCCAAAGCTCTGCCTGAGCTGGAGACGAGCTGCGCGGATCCAGTCGATCAGCACCTCAGTGACATCGCCCTTGCTGCGCAAGGGGAAGACTGTGGTGTAACGCGAGTAGTCGTCAACAACGAGCAGGAAGTAGCGCTCCTGACCCTGTCCACGGACGCGGGCTGGGCCCCACACGTCCATGTGAAGCGTCTGCAACGGGGCCTCTGTCGGAGGAAATTGGGAGGAGTGAGGGGCAGCACGCTGGCGCCCCTCGACACAGGGGACACAGGCAGGGCCAGGGCCCTGAAGAAGGGGAGGGAGGGACCGGGGGAGACCAGACACAAGAAGACGAGTGGCCATGCCTCTGAGCCGAAGCAGAGAGGGGTGGCCAAGGCGGTGGTGCCAGAGGAGGGTCTCGTGAGACAGACGGCGACACGAACAGGGGGCAGACTCAGGACCAGACCTGGACGCTGCAGCAAACACCTGACCAGACGAAGGGACCCTACCAGACTCAGCACCTGGAGGAGAAGCAGTGGTCAGTTTGTACAGGCTCGACCCTGGCTGACGTGTAAACGTAGCCAGGTGGCGACCTGTGCTAGCCTCTATGCAGTGGGTCACCCGCTGATGAGCAGGAGTGAACTGGTGGACACCCGCATCCTGTAGGTCAGCACCACTCACCAGGTTCGTAGAGAACGAGGGGAGGTAGAGACCAGACAGGGTGCCAAAGGGGGCCGCTGGACACGGGAGGACTGTGGAGAAGCGAGACAGGACAGGACCCCCAGAGGGGTCAGCCAGGGACACCGCAACTGGCCGACAAAGCGGCGTGAGATTGGTGCGGTCCCGAAAGAAGGAGCGAGAGGCCCCAGAGTCTAGGGTGAAGGTGTGAGAGGCCGAAGCCGACACAGTACCTGAGAGAGCAGACTCACCAGTACCTGAGAGTACAGACGCACTGGCACCTAGAGCAGCAGCCTCACTGGCACCTAGAGCAGCAGCCTCACTGGCACCTAGAGCAGCAGTACCAATGCCCGGGTCGGGCGGGAAACACCGGTAACAGTCACCCTCATCACTAACAGTCACAGCATACATGGCAGCAAGGATAGCATCAAAGTCAAGATCAAAAATAGCTACACCAGCCCTAGACAGCTCTCCCCAGCGGGGGATCTCAGAGGCCTCCGGAAACTGCTGGCGCCAGGTGTCTGTCAGGCGGCCAAAGCAGCGGCGGGCGGTGTGGGTGCCCCCACACTGCTCACCCGCGCGGTCGCCGGTGCGGAGAACGTAGGTGCAGGGACCAAACGCCCCACCACGCTGACGCTGCGAGTACCACTCACGGAGCTGCTGAGGGGCAGGGACGTCGCGAGAGCGCTGCTGCTGCTGCTGCGGCTGCTGCTGCTGCTGCTGCTGCTGCTGCTGCTGCTGGCGCTGACCACCCCCAGTGCTGCTTCGCTGGGACGAGCCACTCCGACCACCTCCACCATCGCCGCCCCCGCCTCCGCTGGCACTGCCGCCACCGCCACCCTCGCCCCCGCCGCTCCCACCGCCACCTCCGCCACCTCCTCCGCCACCACCTCCGCCTCCACTGCCGCCACTAGTACCTCCACTCCCGCTACCACCTCCACCGCCACCACCACTCCCCCCGCCGCCCCCACCTCCTCCGCCACCGCCCCCGCTAGCTCCACCCGCTCCCTTGCCCCCCTTGCCCCTGCCAGAGCGGCGCCTACCTCTGGGGGCAGACGACGCACCGACCGACTCGAAACCAACGAGGTCGGCCGCAGCAGCAGAGGCGACAGAGGGCAGCAGGGGGGAAGGAGAACACCCCTCAAAGATGGGGGTGCGAGGGTCACCACGAGAGGCCCCTACAGCGACTATACTCTTCTCGGCCGCTAGCAGGGACTTCTCAGGGAGGTCGACAGTGAGGGTGGTGGGACAGACAGAGAGAAACTGGTCCCTAACGACACGAAGGGACTCAGGGAGACGGGTGACTAGGAAGTAGAGAGTGATGTACATGGGAGGAGGGTTTGCGGCGCAGAAGTCAGCAGGAAGCGCAGCGCGGTAGCGAGTGTCACTAGCGCGGAGGTGGGTAAAGAGGTCAGCGACTGTGGGAAAGGCAGCGAGGTCAGGGAAGAGGTACGGTAGCATGAGGCAGCTCAGCGTAGCGGAGGAAGGGGAGGAGTAGCGCGCAACTACAGCGTCGTACAAGGCCTGAGCGGTCTTGCACTGACTAAAGTGTGCACGCTCGGAGGAAGGGAGGTGGCGACGCACAGCAAGACGTGCAGCAGCATCGCGTGTGGCCCACTTGGAGCGAACAGCGGGGTCAGCATCAGCAGGAGGGGCAGGGACAGCGCCAGAGACAAAGTCAAAGAGAGAAACCTCATCTATCGCATCGCACAGTAAGTACAGCTGCAGGTCCTCAACCCAGACTGCAAAGTCAATGGCGCGACCCTCAGCGTCAAAAGCCAGGACACTGGGGGTGGCCATGATAGCAGCTGACAGTCTCACCGGGCAGGAAAAGTTGGGTAGTGCAGTAGTACAGCAACACGGCAGCACAGCGGCTGCGTCGACCCAGGAGCAGCAGCAGCCCCACAGGAGCAGGAGCTCGGCACCTCAGGATGCTCGGGCGGCTCGGGCGGCTCGGGCGGTTCGGGCGGCTCGGGCGGCTCGGGCGGCTGGGGCGGCTCGGGCGGCTCGGGCGGCTCGGGCGGCTCGGGCGGCTCGGGCGGCTCGGGCGGCTCGGGCGGCTCGGGCGGCACAGGCGGCGCGGGCGTCTCGCGGGCGGCGCACGGGTGACTGCACGAGCGGCCGGGGCGGGTCACGGGCGGCGCGCGGGCGGCTCACGGGCGGCCGCACGGGCGGCTGGGGCGGCTCGCGGGCTGCTCGCGGGCGGCACGCGGGCTGTGCACGGGCGGCGCGGGCGACTCACGGGCGGGCGGGCGGCTCGCGGACGGGCGGCGCACGGGCGGGCGTGTGGCTCGCGGACGGGCGGCGCACGGGCGGGCGGCGCACGGGCGGGCGGCTCACGGACAGGCGGCGCGCGGGCGGCGCCAGCGGCTCACAGGGTGGCGCCGGCTCCGCAGACGGCGGCGCACGGGCGAGCGGCTCACGGGCGGCGCCGGCTCCGCAGACGGCGGCGCACGGGCGGCGTCTGACGGGCGGCTGCTAACGGGCGGCGCTCACGGGCGGCGCTCACGGGCGGCAGCTGACGGGCGGCGCTCACGGGCGGCGCTGATGGGCGGCGGCTCACGGGCGGCGGCGCACGGGCAGGCCGCGGTCGGCTCACGGGCGCTAGAACGGGCGCCGGGCACTGGGGCGGGCGCTAGGGTGGGCGCTAGGGCGCTAGGGCGGGCGCTAGGGCGAGCGCGAGGGCGCTAGGGCGGGCGCTAGGGCGGGCACCTGTAGTCTCCCCTGCTCCTCCTCCTCCTCTGTCTCCCACTGCTGCAGCTACCGCTGAGGGGGATGGGTGTGTGGGATTCGACGGAGTGGTGCTAGGGGGTGGGGTGGGAGTGGAGCTAGGGGTGTAGCAGCGGGTGTGTGTCAGGGGGAGTGGGATCGTTTGGGGAAGCTGAATGGAGGTTGCCGTCGTGTCGCCAGCAGCACCTGTATTCCGGGGACTTCGTCTGGTAGCCCAGTCGAAGCCAGCTGTGCCAGCCGCTCGTGGGTCCGTTGCTCGTCTGCCGCTACTTTAGCCGCGGGGCCAGTTACTCCAGTATTCCGGAGCGTTGTTCCGGTAGCCGCTGTGCCAGTGTGCCTCCTGTTGCCCGTGTGTCTGCAGCTTCATCCGTCGCCTCCTATCTCCTCTCCTCTCACTCTCTCTTCTCCTCCTTACTTGCCCGTTGTGACTACCACTAGCTTTGCTCATAATTGTGAACTTTAAACTATTGCTTCTTGAACTTGTGCTCAGAATGTGTGGTGACATTGTGATCCACCCTAGGCTTGTACTGCTTTGCTTGCTCTGCTGATTACACCCCACTTTGACTATGGGGGTGTGTCAGAATGTTATGTTATGCTCTAGCCTGCAGTGGGGTGCTCTATAGCGAGTACAACCCTTCTAGGGTTTCCTATTTGTATCCCCATTCTTGCTAGTGCAGTCCTCTTCTTTCTTCTAAACTTTCACAAGACGTTCAATCCGAATGCGAGAGACACCAACGTCCCTCGATTCATTGCGACCCTCGAAATTTACTTCGACGCCGTTGGCTGTACAACCCCGACATACGATGCAATGTGGATTCGGCTCGCACCGAAAATTTACGAGGCCCGGCGCTCGAGTGGATTTATAATAGCAGTTTTAGGAAGCTTCAATTCAATGTTTCGAGCCAATCAACTCCAGCTACACGGCGCGGCAGCAGATTTTCCGCATAAACAGGTCGGTAGTGTAACACAGTACACGCAGCAGATGGAGAGCCTCTTCGACCAAATTACCGACCTGACGGAAGGGGAAAAAATCCAAGCATATACTGAGGGGCTAAAAATGGAAGTCCGTCGATAGGTGATTGCCGCGAACTACAACAACTATTGCGCCATGGTGTGTGCAACAGAGAGATTCGATGCACTGATGCGATGTGAACCCGAGACCCGACGCCACGTGCCGAACGGATCATTTGGCACGAAGCAATCGGCATCACCCACGACCGCCGACCCGATGGATATCGACAAGATCGATGCGAAGTAGCAGCCGACAAAATATGAGAAGTGCGAATTTTGCGGCGCAGCAGGACATCGACTCTTAGCGTGATGGAAAATGAAGAAGGCACGAGCGGAGCTTCAGGGCAACAACAGTGCGACATCCACGATGGCGAAAAAAGGAGGATACGATGGCGCGAATTTAAAACGCCACGACCAGCCAGCAACAGGCAAAATCGCCAAGACAAATGGAGGCTCCGCAAAAGAAGACTCTGCACCGACCGGGAAACTCCAGCCGAACACCTCCAAAAATAAGAATATTCCCTCTCGATGTTTTCAAGCCTTTAAAAAATTCAGGGGAGATTTCAAGGCCAAGAAAAAGCCTTGACATTATTCAGGTACCTGAGAAGTAGGGCAAACCACTCTGGAGCGTTGAAGAGGGTCGTGCGTTCCAAGGAATTAATATTCTTTCCCCGCAGCATAGTGTTAAGGCTCCCCATTACCCACTAGAGAAGCCTACACAGCTGCAAAGGCTTAGGGGAAGGTTCCAGGCCAAGAGAAAGCTGAATCGGCCTTGGATAAATCCTTCTCACCCAGCTCAGTTGAAAACTGATATGGAGTCAGCAGCTTCGAGCGCAAGACCGAGGGATGAACTATTCAACGTACCCTAAGATCTTATAAGCGAGACCATCTACGGCTACTCAGGGCAGCAACAACCACTATTACTCAAGGTGATCTGCAACGGGCAACACCTCTAGGCAATGGTGGACAGCGGTGCGTCTCACTCGGTGTGCGACCGTGGGACGTTGGAGAAAATTGGAGAATCTTCGGAGGAGACCCAGTTCACAGCAACGATGGTGCACGGTACGAAACTTCCCATCCACAGCGAAGCATCAATGAAGCTGCACATAGGGGCGCTGAGGTGGAAGCCGGCGTTGCAGATCAAGAACATCAAGGGATCATATTTTATCTTGGGGCGAGATTTCTTGAAGCGGTTCAACCCCGAGATCGACTGGGTCAATACGAAGGCGTGCATCTACAACAACGGGAAATGAGTAGAGCTGCAAAGCTGGTCGGATAGAGGAAGCGATCCTGAAACGACACTGGCACGGCTCGAACGGACGGTGAACGAGAGTAACACGGGTTACTAAGCACTACTTATGGCAGCAGCAGAGGAGGAGAAGCCGGGTTCAGAGCTACCTCCAACAGTAAAGGAGATGTTGGAGCAGTACAAGGATATAATGTCTGACGACCTACCTGCAGGCGTACCTCAAGCAAGCACCCACAAACATGAGATTGTGGAGGAACCAGGTGCGAAACCCGTCTCACGTGCACCATACCGACTGAGTCCAACCGAGATGACAGACATGAAGAAAAAGATAGAATACATACTGGACAGACAACTGTGTTAAGATTAGAACGAGAGAATGATTGAACTATGAAAGAGTTGGGTACAAGTACTAACCCTAATTGGGTTGTACCCCTTATGGGCTACCCCTCTACGGCCTACACAAATGTATAAGCTAAAATGTTCTCACACACCCCCATAGGCAAAGTGGGGGAGAACAAGTGGTCACAAGACCATTAAAGCAAAGCAAAGCAAGCTCAGGGTGGATCACAAAGTCACCACACAGTCCGAGCACAAGAGTCAAGCCACAAGGCCAGTTCACATGCAAGGTCATATATATAAAGGTAAACAAGCAAGTGCAGGTATAGAAAGAGTACAGTACAAACAAGATCAAGAAGTGAGCAAGTGAGGCCAAGTAGGCACAAGACCTAGCAAAGTACAGAAGCGCTGATGATCACAAGGCGGAAGGGCCTTGGTGAACACATCAGCAGTGTTGGCCTCAGAGGCCACGTAGGTGAGGCGGAGCTGACCACGCTGCTGCAGCTCACGAGCCAGGAAGTAGCGGAGAGCAATGTGTTTTGTTCAGTGCTCCAGTCTGTGCTCCTGACACAAGGCCAACATGGCCTTTTTGTCTACAGACAGAACTGGAGGAGAATGAGGCGGCTCTCCTAGGTCAGTCAGCAAGTAGGTGAGCCAGCGTAGCTCCTGTGCAGCCATGGCCCCTGCGTAGATCTTAGCCTCACAGCTGGAGCTGAGAACAGAAGACGAGCGGGTAGACCGCCACGAAACAGAGCCGGAGCCAAGGCTGAAGGTGTAACCCCGTGACGACCGCTGCAGAGCCTGGTCGTCAGCCCAAGAAGCGTCAGCATGACCTGTGAGGACCACTCGACGTCGCCCTCCAAGCACTAGCCCCATGCCCGACGTACTACACACGTAGCGCAACACCCTCTTTGCTGCAGCCATGTGCTCTGGTCGGTGTCTCCCAGGAGCAACATAGCGTGCCAAGATGCTAAGAGGGTATGCAAGGTCAGGTCATGTGCAGGTCATCAGGTACATGAGGCAGCCAACAAGCTCTGGGTACGGGCCACTCGGCTCTACGGACTCATCCGAAGGCAGAGCTGAGAGTGAGTGGCGAGTAGACAGAGGAGTGGCCTGAGGTGAGGAGTACGTGAAGCCGAAGCGCTGAAGGACCTGCTGCACCATGTGTGACTGAGTCAGGGTAATGGTGCGCTGTGCTTTGTCCCGGGTGATCTGCAAGCTAAGGTAGCTGTGCAGTTCACCCAGGTCTGTGCACGTGTGTCTCTTCTGCAGCTCAGACTTCACGTCGGCGAGTCCAGCAGTATCACCAGTGGCAAAGACCAAGTCGTCGACGTACATGAGGATGTAGAACGGCGGCAAAGAGGTGTCAGTGCGCAGAAACAGCGACGGGTCGCCTGTAGAAGGAGCAAACCCAAGAGCTCCAGGTGTAGTCCTCAGTGTGTCGTGCCACTTACGGGGTGCCTGGCGGAGACTGTAGACTGGCTGCCGAAGGCTCCACTGGGTACCAGGGGGAAACGAACCAGTGAAGCCAGGTGGGCGGCGCAGCCAGATCTTCTCGTGAAGGCTGCCTTGCAGGAAAGCTGTGCTGAAGTCAAGAGAGTGAAGCTCGTAGTCGCACTGAGCGGCTATGTGCAGCAGCACCCGAAGAGTGGTCATCTTTGGGGTGGGAGAGAAGGTCTGAAAGTAGTCAACTCCCTGCCGCTGACTGAAGCCTCGAGCCACGTAACGCGCCTTGAAGACAGGCGGAGAACCCGGCGGCCGCTTCACCCTGAAAATCCACATGCCACTGACGATGTTCGCCCCAGGTGGGGGAACCTCGTCGACGTAGATGCTTGTGGACTTCCTGGAATCCATCTCCGTGTCCATGGCTGACTGCCACTAAGAGGAGTAGGGACCCTCGATCGCCTCAGCGTACGATCGAGGAGTCGGGATATCTGGTGCATCCGGGTCTCCCTCAGGGGCAATCAGTGTGGACACGAGATGGGGCAAAGCAGCAGCAAAGCACTGGAACTCCTCGTGCCTCTCCTGAAGGACGTCCGTGCTAAGAGCACACTCACCCTCGACGGAGGGAGGACAGACAGACTTAGAGTCAGCAACGAGACCATCAGCGTAGTCTAGATGACAGCGAGAAGCGAAGTCGACAAGCTCAGCAACTAGGGCAGACGTAGTTGTGGACTCAAAGAAAGGGTCGGTGACAATAGTAGCAAGAAGGCGCGTGACCGAAGGACTAGCAGCACGAAGGGAGTCGGACTCCGGGTCTGCAAGAGTAGGAAGAGAGGACTCTGGAGGAGACGGCAACGGGACACGCAGAGGAGCAGTGGAAGGACTCAGTGCCATGTGGTGTGTGCCGGGGACTACAGGAGGACGTGGACGCGCAACACGACGACTAGTGCGAGTAGCACAAACAGGCAACGCAGGACGAGACGTAGGCTCACGATGCTCAGCAAGACCTCCAGTAGGACCGGTGTAGGGAGAAGGAGCAGGTAGAGGGGAGGCGGGCTGTAACTGTGACTGCGACTGGACAAGCTGTGGACACTCTAAGGAAGGAGCAGGACCAGGAGAGGGCGGGAGACCAAGAACCAGCTCGAGGAGCGGAATGAAGTACGGCCTCGGCCGCTCAACGCCTCCAGAACCAGCAAGGACGGCACTTGTACCCCCAGCGGCAGCACCAGCACCAGCAGCACCTCCAGCTCCACCAGCGCCAACTCCAGCACCTTCAGAAGCACCAACGCCAGATGCACCACCACCGCCAACACCCCCTGCAGCTCCATATACAGCAGCACCAACTCAAGTAGGACCGTCAGCTATAGCAGCCTCAGCAACACCCCCAGACGCACCAGCGCCAGTAGAAACACCAGCTCCAACACCCCCACCAGCTCGAGCTCCAGCAGCACTAGTACCGCCAGTAGTTTAGAAGGACCAACTCCAGTAGCCCCAGCAGCACCCCCAGTCTCAGCAGCACGTCTCCAGTGGCGGCAAACCACTCGCGCAGCTCCTGTGGAGAGAGTGGCTCCCGCCTCAATGAAGCACCACCAACGGCCACACGAGCAGACCTAGCGCCCCCAGGCTCGGCACCCCCAGGCTCCACACCCCCAGGCTCCGCACCCCCAGACTGAGCACCCCCACGCTCAGCACCCCCAGATTTTGCACACCCAGTCTCAGCACCCCCAGTATCAGCACCCCTAGACCCAGCACCCGCAGGCTCAGCACCTCTAGCAGCACCAGAGTCAACAGGTACCTCAACAGGCTCGACTGCATCTATTTGGGACACACTTGACGGGGCAGGACCCTGAGGGGGGAGGGGGTCTACCGGGGGAGGACCAGGCGCAAGGAAGAGCGGCGGCGGGGGGAGAGGCTCAGTGCGGAAGGGGAAGAGACGGTAGTAAGGCACCAACTCATCGAAGGTGACGTCCTGGGAGGACAGAACACGGGGCGAGGTGGGGTGGTAAAACTGCCACCCAGGTGCGTCAGGGGGGAAGCCAAGGAAGACTCAAGGAACAGCATGGGGGGACAGCTTGTCTGCAGACAAGTCGCGGACAAACGCCCGAGATCCCCAGACCCGAAACGCAAACGCATCGCCAACCTTCCCGGTCCACCGCAAGGCGGGGGAGGTCTCTTGCAAGGAGACCCGAGGCTTAAGTTTGAGCTGATGTGCCGCGTACTAAACGGCAAACGGCTACAGAAAATGGGGTGCAGCCGCATGCATCATGGACGGACGGCTGACGTCCATGACTATGCCAATGCGGCGCCCAGCAATCCCATTTTGCTGTGGAGAGGCAGGAAGCGTGAAGGTCTGGCGGATGCCCTGTGCACGACAGAAGGCTCCCAGACGGGCAGAGGAAATCTCCCCGCATCTGTCCGAGTGCAGACGCAGAACATGAAAGTCCGAGCCGAAACTCTCTCTAAGCTGGAGACAAGCTGCGTGGATCCAGCTGATCAACGCCTTAGTGACGTCATCATTGCTGCACACAGGAAAGACTGTGGTGTAATGCGAGTAGTCGTCAACCACCAGCAGGAAGTACCGCTCGCGCCCTTGCCCATTGACGTGGGCTGGGCCCCACACGTCCATGTGGAGAGTCTGCAGCGGAGCCTCTGTAGGAGGAAACTCGGAGGATTGAGGGGCGGCGCGTTGTCGCCCCTTGACGCAGGGGACGCACTTAGGGCCAGGCCGTGGAGGTAGGGGAGGGAGAGACCGAGGGAGACCAGAGACAAGGACACGGGAGGCCATGCCTCAAAGACGAGGCAGGGAGGGGTGAAAAAGGCGGTGGTGCCAAAGGAGAGTCTGGTGGGATAGCAGAGAAAAGGAGCAGGGAGTAGACTGAGGACCAGACCTGGACACTGCAGTAAACACCTGACCCGACGCAGCTACCTGGGCAGGCTCAGCAGTCGGAGGAGACTGTGAAGAAGTAAACAAGAGGATGAGTGAACTATGAACGAGGTGAGTACAAATAGGAAACCCTAATTGGGTTGTACCCCCTATGGGATACCCCACTATAGCCTACACAAATAAGTAAGCTATAATGTTCTGACACACCCACATAGGCAAAGTGGGGGAGAACAAGGGGTCACAAGACCAGTCAAGCAAAGCAAAGCAAAGCTCAGGGTGGATCACAAAGTCACCACACATTCCGAGCACAAGTTCAAAGGCCAGAAGGCCAGTTCACATGCAAGATCATATATAGAGATATACAAGAGGCAAGCAAGTAAGAGCAAGAGTATATATAGGTAAAAGTACAAGCAAGGTCAAGAAGTGAGCAAGTGAGGCAAGGCAGGCACAAGGCCCATATGCGTGCAGCAGCGCTGATGATCACAAGGCGCAAGTGCCTTGGTGAAGACATCAGCAGTGTTGGTCTCAGAGGCCACGTACGCAAGTCGCAGCTTTCCACGCTGCTGTAGCTCACGAGCAAGAAAGTAGCTTAGAGCAATGTGCTTTGTCCTGTGCTCCAGTCGCTGCTCTCGACACAAGGCCAGCATGGCCTTGTTGTCTACGTACAGGACTGGAGGAGAACGAGGCGGCTCAACAAGGTCAGTCAGCAGGTAGGTGAGCCAGCGTAACTCCTGTGCAGCCATGGCCCCGGCGTAGATCTCAGCCTCACAACTGGAGCCGAGAACAGAAGACAAGCGGGTAGCCCGCCACGAAACAGAGCCGGAACCAAGACTGAAGGTGTAACCCTGTGACGACCGCTGCGTAGCCTGGTCGTCAGCCCAAGAAGCGTCTGCGTGCCCAGTGAGGACCACTGGACTGCGCCCTCAAAGCACTAGCCCCATGCCCGACGTACTGCACAAGTAGCGCAACACCCTCTTCGCTGCAGCCATGTGCTCTGGTCGGTGTCTCCCAGGAGCAACATAGCGTGCAAGAATGCTCAGAGGGTATGCAAGGTCAGGTCGTGTGCAGGTCATCAGGTACATGAGGCAGCCAACAAGCTCTGCATACGGGCCACTCGACTCTACGGACTCATCCGAAGGCAGAGCTAAAAGCGAGTGGCGAGTAGGCAGAGGAGTGGCCTGAGGCGAGGAGTACGTGAAGCCGAAGCACTGAAGGACCTGCTGCACCATGTATGACTGAGTCAGGGTAATGGTGCGGCGTGCTCTGTCCCGGGTGATCTGCGAGCCAAGGTAGCTGCGTAGTTCACCCAGGTCAGTGCACGTGTGTCTCTTCTGCAGCTCGGACTTCACGTAGGCGAGTCCAGCAGTGTCAGCTGTGGCAAAGACCAAGTCGTCGACGTACACGAGGATGTAGAACGGCGGCAGAGAGGTGTCGGTATGCAGAAACAGCGACGGGTCTGCAGTGGAGGGAGCAAACCCAAGTGCCGCCAGCGTAGTCCTCAGTGTGTCGTGCCACTCACGCGGCGCCTGGCGGAGACCGTAGACTGGACGCCGAGGACTCCACTGGGTACCAGGAGGGAAAGACCCAGTGAAGCCAGGTGGGCGACGTAGCCAGATCTCCTCGTGCAGGCTGCCCTGCAAGAAAGCAGTGCTGAAGTCGAGAGAGTGCTGCTCGTAGTCACGGTGAGCAGCAACGTGCAGCAGTACCCGAAGAGTGGTCATCTTCGGGGTGGGGGAGAAGGTCTGAAAGTAGTCAACTCCCTGCCGCTGACTTAAACCACGAGCCACGTACCGCGCCTTGAAGACAGGCGGAGAACGCGGCGGCCGCTTCACCCTGAAGATTCACATGCCACTGATGATGTTCGCCCAAGGAGGGGGAACAGCGTCAACGTAGGTGCCTGTGGACTTCCAGGAAGCCATCTCTGCATCCATAGCTGCCTGCCACTGAGAGGAGTAGGGACCCTCTATCGCCTCCGCGTAAGAGCGCGGAGTCGGGATGTCTAGTGCATCCGGGTCTCCCTCAGGGGCTAGCAGTACAGACGCGAGATGAGGTGAAGCGGCGGCTAGACACTGGAACTCCTCCTGCCTGTCCTCAAGGACGTCCGTGCCAAGGGCACACTCACCCCCGACGGACGGAGGACAGGTAGACTTAGACTCAGCGACAAGACCAGCAGCGTAGTCTAGACGACGGCGCGCACCAAAGTCGACGAGCACAGTGAGAAAGGCAGACGCGGCAGAAGACTCGAAAGAAGGGTCAGTGACAGCAGTAGCAAGGAGACGCGTGACAGTAGGACTGGCAGCACGAAGAGAGTCCGACTCCGGGTCGGCAAGAGCAGGAAGAGAGGAAGAAGGAGGAGAAGGCAAAGGGGCACGTAGAGGAGCAGTGGACGAACGCAGAGACATCCGGTGCGTGCCAGGGACAGGAGGCGGACGCTGACGCGAACCGCGACCACTAGTGCGCGCAGTACGAACAAGCGACGCAGGACAAGACGCAGGCTCACAACGCTCAGTAAGACCTCCAGTCGGACCAGCGTAGGGAGGAGGAGCAGGCAAAGGGGAGGCAGGCTGTTGCTGTGACTGGACAGGTTGTGGACCCTCTAAGGGAGGAGGAGGAGGACCAGGAAAAGGTGGAAGACCAAGAACCTGCTGCAGGAGCGGTACAAAGTACGGTCGGGGCCACGTGGCGACGCCAGAAATAGCAGGGACAGCACCAGTACCCCCGGCAGGAGTACCCGCTCCAGCAGCACCTCCAGCAGCACCTCCAGTAGCTCCAGAATTCCCAGCAGCTCCTCCAGTAGCCCTAGAACCTCCAGCAGCACCAGGAGCACCGCCAGTCGAACCACCAGTGGTAGTCTCAGCGCCAACACCCTCAGCAGCACCACCTCCAAGCGAACCCGCAGGCCCAGCAGCTCCAGTACTCCCGGTACGAGCACCTCCGGGACCCGCGGCAGCAGCACCCTCAGCAGCAGAAGAACCTCCACCACTAGCAGCATGCCTCCAGCGCCGAGCAAACCACTCACGCAGCTCCTGTGAGGAGAGTGGCTCTCGGCGAGACGAAGCACCCGGAGAACCTCCAGGCGAAGAACCTCCAGGCTCAGCACCCCTAGGCAAAGCACCTCCAGGCGTAGCACCCCCAGGCTCAGCACCCCCAGGCTCAGCACCCCCAGACTCAGCATCCCCAGACCCCGCACCCCCAGGCTCAGCACCCCCAGGCACAGCACCCCCAGGCTCAGAACCCACAGCAGCACCAGAGTCACCTGTGACCTCGACAGGCTCAACCGCGTCTACCTGGGACACACCTGAAGGGGCAGGACCCTGAGGGGGGAGGGGGTCTACTGGGGGGGGACCTGGTACCAAGAAGAGCAGGGGTGGGGGGAGGGACGGAGTGCGGTAGGGGAAGAGGCGGTAGTAGGGTACCGACTCGTCGAACGTGACGTCCTGGGAGGACAGAACACGGCGAGAGGTGGGGTGGTAGAACTGCCACCCAGGGGCGTCGTGGGGGAACCCCAGGAAGACGCAGGGAGCAGCGCGAGGGGACAGCTTGTCCGCAGACAAGTCGCGGACAAACGCCCGAGATCCCCAGACCCGGAACGCCGACGCATCGCCAACCTTCCCCGTCCACAGCAGGGCTGGGGAGGTCTCCGGCCTGGAGACCCTGGGGTGGAGGTTGATCTGATGCGCCGCGTACCTGACAGCAAACGGCCACAGAAAATGGGGGGCAGCCGCATGCATCATAGACGTACGAGCGACATCCATGACCATGCCAATGCGGCGCTCTGCAATCCCATTTTGCTGCGGAGAGTCCGGAAGCGTGAAGGTCTGGCGGATGCCTCGCGCACTACAAGATGCACGCAGAAGGCCAGAGGAGAACTCTCCGCCTCTGTCCGAGTGAAGCATCTGCAACGGAGCCTCTGTCGGAGGAAACTGGGAGGAGTGAGGGGCAGCCCGCTGGCGCCCCTCGACACAGGGGACACAGGCAGGGCCAGGGCCCTAAGGAAGGGGAGGGAGGGACCTGGGGAGACCAGACACAAGAAGACGGGAGGCCATGCCTCTGAGCCGAAGCAGAGAGGGGTGGCCAAGGCGGTGGTGCCAGAGGAGGGTCTCGTGGGACAGACGGCGACAAGAACAGTTGGCAGACTCAAGACCAGACCTGGACGCTGCAGCAAACACCTGACCAGGCGAAGAGACCCTACCAGACTCAGCACCTGGAGGAGAAGCAGTGGTCAGTGTGTACAGGCTCGACCCTGGCTGACGTGTAAACGTAGCCAGGTGGCGACCCGTGCTAGCCTCTGTGCAGTGTGTCACCCGCTGACGAGCAGGAGTGAACTGGTGGACACCCGCATCCTGTAGGTCAGCACCACTCACCAGGTTTGTAGAGAACGAGGGGAGGTAGAGACCAGTCAGGGTGCCAGAGGGAGCCGCCGGACACGGGAGGACTGTGGAGAAACCAGACAGGACAGGGCCCCCAGAGGGGTCAGCCAGGGACACCGCAACCAGCCGACTAAGCGGCGTGAGAGTGGTGCGGTCCCGAAAGAAGGAGCGAGACGCTCTAGAGTCAAGGGTGAAGGTGTGAGAGGCCGAAGCCGACACAGTACCTGAGAGTTCAGACTCACCAGTACCTGAGAGCACGGACGCACTGGCACCTAGGGCAGCAGCCTCACTGGCACCTGACGCAGCAGTACCAATGCCCGGGTTGGGCGGGAAACACCGGTAACAGTCACCCTCGTCACTAACAGTCACAGCATACATGGCAGCAAGGATAGCATCAAAGTCAAGATCAAAGATAGCTACACCAGCCCTAGACAGCTCTCCCCAGCGGGGGATCTCAGAGGCCTCTGGAAACTGCTGGCGCCAAGCGTCGGTCAGGCGGGCAAAGCAGCGGCGGGCGGTGTGGGTGCCCCCACACTGCTCACCCGCGCGGTCGCCGGTGCGAAGGACGTAGGTGCAGGGACCAAACGCCCCACCACGCTGACCCTGCAAGTACCACTCACGGAGCTGCTGAGGGGCGGGGACGTCGCGAGAGCGCTGCTGCTGCTGCTGTTGCTGCTGGCGCTGACCACCCCCAGTGCTGCTCCGCTGGGACGAGCCACTCCGACCACCTCCACCACCGCCACCCCCGCCTCCGCCGCCACCGCCGCCACCGCCACCCTCGCCCCCGCCGCTCCCACCGCCACCTCCACCGCCACCTCCGCCACCACCTCCGCCTCCACTGCCGCCACTAGTACCTCCACCCCCGCCACCACCTCCACCACCACCCCCACTCCCCCCGCCGCCCCCACCTCCTCCGCCACCGCCCCCGCTAGCTCCACCCGCTCCCTTGCCCCCCTTGCCTCTGCCAGAGCGGCGCCTACCGCTGGGGGCAGACGCAGCACCGACCGACTCCAAACCAACGAGGTCGGCCGCAGCAGCAGAGGCGACAGAGGGTAACAGGGGGGAGGGAGAATACCCCTCAAAGATGGGGGTGCGAGGGTCACCACGAGAGGCCCCTACAGCGACTATACTCTTCTCAGCCGCTAGCAGGGACTTCTCAAGGAGGTCGACAGTAAGGGTGGTGGGACAGACATAGAGAAACTGGTCCCTAACGGCACGTAGGGACTCAGGGAGACGGGTGACTAGAAAGTAGAGAGTGATGTACATGGGAGGAGGGTTTGCGGCGCGAAAGTCAGCAGGAAGCGCAGCGCGGTAGCGAGTGTCACTAGCGCGGAGGTGGGTAAAGAGGTCAGCGACTGTGGGAAAGGCAGCGAGGTCAGGGAAGATCTACGGTAGCATGAGGCGGCTAAGCGTAGCGGAGGAAGGGGAGGAGTAGCGCGCAACTACAGCGTCGTACAAGGCCTGAGCGGTCTTGCACTGACTAAAGTGCGCACGCTCGGAGGAAGGGAGGTGTCGACGCACAGCAAGACGTGCAGCAGCATCGCGTGTGGCCCACTTGGAGCGAATAGTGGGGTCAGCATCAGCAGGAGGGGCAGGGACAGCGCCAGAGACAAAGTCAAAGAGAGAAACCTCATCTATCGCATCGCACAGTAAGTACAGCTGCAGGTCCTCGACCCAGACTGCTAAGTCAATGGCGCGACCCTCAGCATCTTAAGCCAGGACACTGGGGGTGGCCATTATAGCAGCTGACAGTCTCACCGGGCAGGAAGAGTCGAGTTGCTCGGTAGTACAGTCACACGGCAGTACAGCGGCTGCGCCGGGCCAGGAGCAGCAGCAGCCCCACAAGAGCAGGAGCTCGGCACCTCAGGTTGCCCGGGCGGCTCGGGCGGCTCGGGCGGTTCGGGCGACTCAGGCGGCTCGGGCGGCTCGGGCGGCTCGGGCGGCTCGGGCGGCTCGGGTGGCTCGGGCGGCTCGGGCGGCTCGGGCGGCTCGGGCAGCTCGGGCGGCTCGGGCGGCGCGGGCGTCTCGCTGGTGGCGCACCGGTGACGCGCGGGCGGCTCAAGGGCGGCTGGGGCGGCTCGCGGGTTTCTCGCGGGCGGCTCGCGGGCTGTGCACGGGCGGCGCGGGCGGCTCACGGGCGGGCAAGTGGCTCGCGAGCGGGCTGCGCACGGGCGGGCGGCGCACGGGCGGGCGGCTCACGGATGGGTGGCGCACAGGCGGCGCCAGGGGCTCACGGGCGGGCTGGTGGCGCACGGGCGGGCGGCTTACGGGCGGCGGCTTCGCAGACGGCGGCGGCGCACGGGCGGCGTCTGACGGGCGGCTGCTTACGGGCGGCGGCTGACGGGCGGCGCTCACGGGCGGCGGCTGACGAGCAGCGCACGGGCGGCGGCTGACGGGCGGCGCTCACGGGCGGTGCACACGGGCGGTAGCTCACGGGCAGCGGCTCACGAGCGGCGGCTCACTGGCAGGGCGCGGGCGGCTCACGAGCGCTAGGGCGGGCGCCGGGCGCTAGGGCGCTAGGGCTGGCGCTAGGGCGGGCGCTAGGGCGGGCGCCAGGGCGGTCGATAGGGCGCAAGGGCGGGCGCTAGGGTGGGCACTAGGGCGCTAGGGCAGGAAAAAAAAAAATTCGAAGTGGTGGGCCCTAAGCAAAGTCCCCACAGGGGAACCTGCTCGATACCATATGAAGAAGTAAACGAGAGGATGAGTGAACTATGAACGAGGTGAGTACAAATAGGAAACCCTAATTGGGTTGTACCCCCTATGGGATACCCCACTATAGCCTACACAAATAAGTTAGCTATAATGTTCTGACAGAGACTCAGTAGTAAGGGTGTACAGGCTCGACCCCGGCCGACGGGTGAACGTGGCCAAGTGTCGGCCTATCCGAGCACACGTGCAGTGGGTCACTCGCTGACTCGCAGGAGTGAACTGGTCAACCCTCCTATCCTGTAGGTCTGCTCCACGCACCAAGTTCGTAGAGAACGAGGGGAGGTAGAGACCTGACAGGCTGCCAGAGGGGGCTGCCAGGCACGGTAAGACAGTGGAGAAGCTAGCAAGGACAGGACCCCCAGAGGGGTCTGCTAGGGAGACTGCAACTGGCCGACTGAGCGGCGTAAGATTGGTGCGGTCTCGAAAGAAGGAGCGGGACGCACCCGAGTCAAGGGTGAAGGTGTGGAAGGCCTGAGCCGACGTAGAACCTGAGAGAGCAGACTCACCAGCACCTGGGGCAGCAGACGCACTAGCACCTAGAGCAGCAGATGCACTGGCACCTGGGGCAGCAGACGCACTAGCACCTAGAGCAGCAGCCTCACCAGCACCTAGAGCAGTGGCCTCCATGGCCGGGTCAGGCGGTACATACAAGTAACAATCACCCTCAACGCTAGTAGTCACAGAATACATGGCAGCAAGGATAGCATCATAGTCAAGATCAAAGACGGCAACCCCCGCCCTAGACAGATCTCCCCAGCGAGGGATCTTTGAAGCCTCAAGGAACTGGCGACGCCACACGTCCGTTAGGCGACCGAAGCAGCGCTGGGTGGAGTGCGGGCCTCCGCACTGCTCACCACCTTGGTCGCCAGTACGGAAGACGTAAGTGCACGGACCAAAACCCCCACTTTGCTGACGCGCAGTGTACCACTCACGAAGCTGCTGAGGGGACAGGGTCACACCACTCTTCTGCTACTGGCGCGGACCACCACCTGATCCACTCCTCTGCGCAAATTCGCGACCCGCTCTACCACCGCTGCCGCCGCCGCCGCCGCCTCCGCCGCCTCCTCCACCTCTGCCTCCTCCGCCACCTCCGCCGCATCCGCTCCCTCCGCCACCACCACCACTACCGCCACCTCCACGTCTGCCGCCGCAGCCACCACCCCCGGCACCACTCCCACCACCACTCCCTCCACTACCTCCACCACCACCTCCACCGCCCCCTCCAGCCCCTCTTGCGCCCTTGCCCCCCTTGCCCTTGCGGGTGCAGCGTTTCCCGCTCGGGGCAGACGCAGCGCCAACCGACTCGAAACCAACAAGGTCAGCCGCAGCACCAGAGGCAACAGAGGGCAAGAGGGGGGAGGGAGAACACCCCTCAAAGACGGGGGTGCGAGGGTCACTACGAGAGGCACCTACAGCGATTTTACTCTTCTCTGCTGCTAGGAGGGCCTTCTCGAGGAGGTCAACGGTGACAGTGGTGGGGCAAACTTAGAAGAAGTGGTCCCTGACTACGCGGAGAGAGTCAGGGAGCCGGGTGACTATGTAGTAGAGGGTGATGTACATGGTGGGGGGGGGGGGTTCTTGGCGCAGAACTCAGCAGGAAGCGCAGCGCGCTAGCAAGTGTCACTAGTGCGGAGGTGCGTAATGAGGTCAGCGACTGTGGGAAAGGCAGCAAGGTCAGGGAAGAGGTACGGTAGCATGAGGCGGCTCAGTGCAGCAGTGGCAGGGGAAGAGTAGCGTGCAACTACAGCATCGTACAAGGTCTGAGCACTCTTGTACTGGCTAAAGTGTGCACGCTCAGTGGTCGATAAGTGGCGGCGCACAGCAAGGCGAGCAGCAGCATCACGCGTGGCCCACTGTGAGCGAACACTGGCGTCAGCATCAGCAGCAGGGGCAGGAGAGGCACCAGAGGTGAGGTCAAACAGGGAGAGACCGTCTGCCCTATTGCACTGTAGGAAAAGTTGTAGATCATCTACCCAAACCTCAAAGTCTACTGCCCGACCCTCAGCGTCAAAGGTGAGAACAATAGGGGAGGCCATGACAGCAGTAGATAGGCACTGAGTACAGTGGGGCAGGGCAGTGCAATGGCAGAGACGCTGCTCTTACCAGGCAAGTGGGGCAGTCCTGGGCTGGCCGACAGGCGGCAGGGCCTCGGCTGCAGTGCGGCTTGGCGGCTCGGCTGCTGGGCGGCTCGGCGGTCGGGCGGCTCAGCTGTAGGGCGGCTCGGCAGTCGGGCGGCTCGGCTGCTCGGCGGCTCGGTTGCTGGGCCGCTCGGCGGTCGGGCGGCTTCCTCCTCTCCCTACGGTGCACAAGTTCTCTTCACTTTAAAACCAGACGGAAGTCTACGTATGTGCATCGACTACCACGCAATAAACAAACAGATGATTAAAAAAAAATATCCCGTACTGCGCATTTATGACCTACTCGATCAACTACGTGGAGCAATAGTCTTTTCGAAGCTGGACCTACGGTCGGGTTACCGGCATATCAAGATGGAAGATAAATTGGTCCACAAGACGGCGTTCCGTACCAGATACGGCTCTTACAAATATTTGGTGATGCCGTTCGGACTCTGCAACGCACCAGGAACGTTTCACGCGGAGATGAATCACATCTTACGACCCCTGCTAGACGAGTGCGTAGTGCTTGAGAAAGTTAGAACGAGAATGAAATGACTAAGTGAAAGTTGGGTACAAATACAACCCTAGAAAGCTGTACCCCATATGTGCTACCCCACTATAGCCTACAACAGCTATGTAATACAAATCTAACACACCCCCATAGGCAAAGTGGGGGAGAACAAGGGGTCACAAGACCAGTCAAGCAAAGCAAAGCAAAGCTCAGGGTGGATCACAAAGTCACCACACATTCCGAGCACAAGCTCAAGGCCAAAAGGCCAGTTCACATGCAGGAGCACATATATATGTAAGAGGCTAAACAAGCAAGAGCAAGAGTATATATATGTGACAGTACAAGCAAGGTCAAGAAGTGAGCAAGTGAGGCAAGGCAGGCACAAGACCAAGCTGAGTACAGAAGCGCTGATGATCACAAGGCGCAAGTGCCTTGGTGAAGATATCAGCAGTGTTGGCCTCAAAGGCCACGTACGCAAGTCGCAACTCACCACGCTGCTGCAGCTCACGAGCAAGAAAGTAGCAGAGAGCAATGTGCTTCGTTCTGTGCTCCAGGCGCTGCTCTCGACACAAGGCCAGCATGGCCTTGTTGTCTACGTACAGCACTGGAGGAGAACGAGGCGGCTCTCCGAGGTCAGTCAGCAGGTAGGTGAGCCAGCGAAGCTCCTGAGCAGCCATGGCTCCAACGTAGATCTCAGCCTCACAACTGGGGCCGAGAACAGAAGACGAGCGAGTAGCCCGCCACGAAACAGAGCTGGAACCAAGGCTGAAGGCTTAACCCTGTGACGACCGCTGTGTAGCCTAGTCGTCAGCCCAAGAAGCGTCTGCGTGCCCAGTGAGGACCACTAGACTCTGCCCTCCAAGCACTAGCCCCATGCTCGACGTACTGCACAAGTAGCGCAACACCCTCTTCGCTGCAGCCATGTGCTCTGGTCTGTGTCTCCCAGGAGCAACATAGCGTGCAAGAATGCTAAGAGGGTATGCAAGGTCAGGTCGTGTGCAGGTCATCAGGTACATGAGGCAGCCAACAAGCTCTGGGTACGGGCCACTCGACTCTACGGACTCATCCGAAGGCAGAGCTGAGAGCGAGTGGCGAGTAGGTAGAGAGGTGGCCTGAGGCGAGGAGTACGTGAAGCCGAAGCGCTGAAGGACCTGATGCACCATGTGTGACTGAGTCAGGGTGATGGTGCGGCGTGCTCTGTCCCGGGTGATCTGCAAGCCAAGATAGCTGCGCAGTTCACCTAGGTCTGTGCATGTGTGTCTCTTCTGCAGCTCGGACTTCACGTGGGCGAGTCCAGCAGTATAAGCAGTGGCAAAGACCAAGTCGTCCACATACACGAGGATGTAGAACGGCGGCAAAGAGGTGTCGGTGCGTAGAAATAGCGACAAGTCGGCAGTAGCGGGAGCAAACCCAAGAGCCGCAAGCGTAGTCCTCAGTGTGTCGTGCCACTCACGCGGTGCCTGGCGGAGACCGTTGACTGGCCGTCGGAGGCTCCACTGGGTGCCATAAGGAAAAGTCCCAGTGAAGCTAGGTGGACAGCGCAGCTAGATCTCCTCGTGCAGGCTACCCTGCAAGAAAGCAGTGCTGAAGTCAAGGGAGTGAAGCTCGTAGTCACGCTGAGCGGCTATGTGCAGCAGCACCCGAGGAGTGGTCATCTTCGGGGTGGTCATCTTCAGGGTGGGAGAGAAGGTCTGAAAGTAGTCAACTCCCTGCCGCTGACTGAAGCCACGAGCCAAGTACCTCGCCTTGAAGACAGGTGGAGAACCTGGCGGCCGCTTCACCCTGAAGATCCACATGCCACTGACGATGTTCGCCCCAGGTGTGGGAACTGAGTCAACGTAGGTGCCTGTGGACTTCCACGAAGCCATCTCTGCATCCATAGCTACCTGCCACTGAGAGGAGTAGGGACCCTCTACGGCCTCCGCGTAAGAGCACGGAGTCGGGATGTCAAGTGCATCCGGGTCTCCCTCAGGAGTAAGCAGTACGGACACGAGATGAGGTGAAGCAGCAGCCAGACACTGGAACTCCTCCTACATGTCCTCAATGACGTCCGTGCCAAGAGCATACTCACCCCCGACGGACGGAGGACAGACAGACGCAGACTCAGCAATAAGACTAGCAGCGTAGTCTAGACGATAGCGAGCAGCAAAGTCGACGAGCTCAGCAACAAGAGCAGACGCAGCAGTGGACTCAAAGGAGGGGTCAGTGACGACAGTAGCAAGGAGACACGTGACAGTAGGACAGGCAGCACCTGAAGGTGCAGGACCCTGAGGGGGGAGGGGGGTCTACCGGGGGGGGACCTGGCACAAGGAAGAGCGAAGGCAGGGGGAGGGAAGGAGTGCGGTAGGGGAAGAGACGGTAGTAGGGGACAGACTCGTCAAACATGACGTCCTGAGAGGACAGAACACGACGAGAGGTGGGGTGGTAGAACTGCCACCCTGGCGCGTCAGGGGGGAAGCCAAGGAAGACACAAGGAGCAGCACGAGGGGACAGCTTGTCCGCAGACAAGTCGCGGACAAACGCCCGAGATCCCAAGACACGGAACACAAACGCATTGCCAACCTTCCCCGTCCACAGCAAAGCTGGAGAGGTCTCCGGCATGGAGACCCTGAGGTGAAGGTTGATCTGATGCGCCGCGTACCTAACCGCAAACGGCCACAGAAAATGGGGGCAGCCGCATGCATCATGGACGTACGAGCGACGTCCATGACCATGCCAATGCGGCGCTCAACAATCCCATTTTTCTGTGGAGAGTCCGGAAGCGTAAAGGTCTGGCAGATGCCTCACGCACGGCAGTAGGCTCGTAGAAGGCAAGAGGAGAACTCTCCGCCTCGGTCAGAGTGCAGACGCAGAACAGGAAAGTCCGAGCCGAAGCTCCTCCTGAGCTGGAGACGAGCTGCGCGGATCCAGTTGATCAACACCTTGGTGACATCGCCCTTGCTGCGCAAGGGGAAAACTGTGGTGTAACGCGAGTAGTCGTCAACCACCAGCAGAAAGTAGCGCTCGTGACCCTGTCCACGGACGCGGGCCGGGCCCCACACGTCCATGTGAAGCGTCTGCAGCGGGGCCTCTGTCGGGGGAAACTGAGAGGAGTGAGGGGCAGCTCGTAGCCGCCCCTCGACACAGGGGACACAGGAAGGACCAGGCCCCGAAGGAAGGGGAGGGAGGGACCGGGGAAGACCAGAGACAAGGACATGGGAAGCCATGCCTCGGAGACGAGGCAGGGAGGGGTGACCAAGATGGTGGTGCCACAGGAGAGTCTCGTGAGACAGGAGGCGACACGAGCAGGGGGCAGACTCAGGACCAGACCTGGACACTGCAGCAAACACCTGACCCAACGTAGCTACCCGGCCAGACGCAGGGACAGGAGGAGACTCAGTGGTCAGGGTGTAGAGGCTCGACCCCGGCCGACGCGTAAACATGGCCAGGTGTCGGCCTGTGCGAGCGTCCGAGCAGTGGGTCACCCGCTTACTCGCAGGAGTAAACTGGTGAACCCCCGCATCCTGGAGGTCAGCACCACTCACCAAGTTCGCAGAGAACGAGGGGAGGTAAAGACCAGACAAGGTGCCAGAGGGGGCAGCCGGACACGGGAGGACAGTAGAGAAGTGAGAAAGGACAGGACCCCCAGAGGGGTCTGCCAAGGAGAGTGCAACCGGCCAACCAAGCGGCGTGAGTGTGGTGCGGTCTCGAAAGAAGGAGCGAGAAGCCCCTGAGTGAAGGTGAAGGTGAGGGAGGCCGAACCCGACGCGGTACCTGAGAGCGCGGACTCACCAGCACCTGAGGACGCAGACGCACTGGCATCAGAGCAACAGGCGCACTGGCACCTAGAGCAGCAGCCTCACCAGCACCTAGAGCAGCAGTCTCAATGCCCGGATCGGGCAGGAAACACCGGTAACAGTCACCCTTGTCACTATAAGTCACAGCATACATGGCAGCAAGAATAGCATCAAAGTCAATATCAAATATAGCTACACTTGCCCTAGACAGCTCTCCCAAGCGGGGGATCTCAGCGGGCTCCGGGAACTGGTGATGCCAAGCGTCCGTCAGGCGGCCAAAGCAGCGCTAGGTGGAGTGGGCACCCCAACACTGCTCACCCGCGCGGTCGCCGGTGCGAAGGACGTAGGTGCACGGACCAAAACCCCCACCATGCTGACGCGCAGCGTACCACTCACAGAGCTGCTTAGGGGGGGGGATGTCCTGAGAACGCTGCTGCTGGCGCTGACCACCACCAAACCCACCCCACTGCGAAGCGCCACCCCGACCAGCTCCACCTCCTCCACCACCGCCTCCTCCACCTCCGCCACCACCGCCGCCTCCGCTCCCATCGCTACCTCCTCCGCCGCCTCCGCCTCCACTGCTGCCACCGACACCTCCACCCCCGCCACCACCCCCACCGCCACCCCCACTCCCTCCGCCGCCTCCACCGCCACCTCCGCCACCCCCGCTAGCTCCACCTACGCCCTTGCCCCCCTTGCCCTTGCCAGAGCGGCGTCTCCCGCTAGGGGCAGACGCCGCACCGACCGACTCAAGACCAAATAGGTCGGCCGCAGCAGCACTGGCGTCAGAGGACAAAAGGGGGGAAGGGGAACACCCCTCAAAGATGGGGGTGCGAGGGTCACCATGAGAGGCTCCTACAGCGACTAAGCTCTTCTCCGCTGCTAGGAGGGCCTTCTCTAGGAGGTGAACAGTGAGAGTGGTGGGACAGACTGAGAGGAAGTGGTCCCTGACTACACGAAGGGAGTTAGGGAGGCGGGTGACTATATAATAGAGAGTGATGTACATGGAGGGGGGGTTCTTGGCGCAGAACTCAGCAGGAAGCGCAGCGCGGTAGCGAGTGTCACTAGTGCGGAGGTGCGTAATGAGGTCAGCGATTGTGGGAAAGGCAGCAAGGTCAGGGAAGAGGTACGGTAGCATGAGGCGGCTCAGTGCAGCTGTGGTAGGGGAAGAGTAGCGCGCAACTACAGCGTCGTACAAGGTCTGAGCACTCTTGTACTAACTAAAGTGTGCGCGCTCAGTGGTAGGCAGGTGGCGACGCACAGCAAGATGTGCAGCAGCATCGCGAGTGGCCCACTGGGAGCGAACAGTGGCGTCGGCATCGGCAGCAGGGGCAGGAGAGGCACCGGAGGTGAGGTCAAAGAGGGAGAGACCGTCCGCCCTATCGCACTGTAGGAAAAGCTGCAGGTCATCTGCCCAGACCTCAAAGTCAATGGCCCGACCCTCAGCATCAAAAGCGAGAACACTGGGGGTAGCCATGACAGCGGTAGACTAGGAGCGCTAACGGTAGGACAGGGGGAGTGTAGTGACAGAAGTGCTCCTCTCACCAAACAGGGCGGTTCGGGCAGCTCGGCAGCACAGTAGCTCGGCAACACGGCGGCTCGGGCGACTCGGGCGGCCCAGCAGCAATTGTAGCTCTGCGGCACCAGCGGCTCGGCTCCTCTGCGGCTCAGGTGGCTCTGGCGGCTCGGGCGGTTCAAGCGGCTCGGGTGGCTCGGGCGGCTTGGGCGGCTCGGGCGGCTCGGGCGGCTCGGGCGGCTCGGGCGGCTCGGGCGGAACGGGAGGCTCGGGCGGCTCGGGCGACTCGGTAGGGCAGCGGGGCCGCAGCGAGGGGCGGCGGGGCCGCAACAAAGGGCGATGGGGCCGCAACGCGAGGGGCGGCGGGGCTAGAGCAAAGGGCGGCGGGGCCGCAAGGTAGGCGGCGGGGCCGCAAGGTAGGCAGCGGGGCCGCAAGGTAAGCGGCGGGTCCGCAAGGTAGGCGGCGAGGCCGCAAGGAAGGCGGCGGGCCGCAGCGAGAGGGGCGGCGGGGCCGCAAGGTAGGCAGCGGGGCCGCAAGGTAGGCGGCGGGGCCGCAAGGTAGGCGGCGGGGCCGCAAGGTAGGCGGCGGGCCGCAGCGAGAGGGGCGGCGGGGCCGTAGCGAAGGGCGGCGGGGCCGCAGAGAAGAGCGTCCGGGGCCACAGCGAAGGGCGGCGGGGCCGCAGTGAAGGGCGGCGGGGCCGCAGTGAAGGGCGGCGGGGCTGCAGCGAAGGGCGGCGGGGCCGCAGCGAAGGGCGGCGGGGCCGTAGTGAAGGGTGGCAGGGCCGCAGCGAAGGGCGACGGGGCCGCAGCGAAGGGCGGCGGGGCCGGGACAGGGCGGCGCGGGGGCCGTAGGGTGGCGCAGGGGAGGCCGCTAGGGGCGACGCGACGTGGCCGCTAGGGCGGCTCGACGAAGGCAGAGAAGGGAGCGCGACTCGGGGAGCGCGCTCCAGTCAGGAGAAAAAAAAAATTGATGTGGTGGGCCCTAGGCACAGTTCCCACGAGGAAACCTGCTCGATACCATGAGAAAGTTAGAACGAGAATGAAATGACTAAGTGAAAGTTGGGTACAAATACAACCCTAGAAAGCTGTACCCCATATGTGCTACCCCATTATAGCCTACAACAGCTGTGTCATACAAATCTGACAGTGGTGTATATGGAGGACATTTTTATCTACTCGAAGAACATGAAGGAGCACGTGGAGCATCTACGGAAGGTGTTCGAGATTCTGCGGAATTACAAATTCTACGTGAAGTTGTCAAAGAGCATCTTCACCCTGAAGAAGGTGCAGTTTCTCGGGCACATGGTAAGTGCCGAGGGCGTACACGTGGACCCGCGGAAGATCGAAGCCGTAAAGAAATGGAAAGTTCCGGAGAACATGAAGGAATTGCAGCTGTTCCTAGGCTTCGCCAACTAGTACAACATGTTCGTGCCACAGTATGCTAAGATAGCAGTGCAAGTGACTGACCTACTGAAAAAGGATACGCCCTACAAATGGGATACTCCTCATCAGCAAGCCATGGAGTAGCTACAGACAGCACTGACTACAACGCCAGTACTCATCCTACCAGATCTAGACAAGGACTACGTGGTTGAAGTAGACGCTAGTGGCCAGGCAGTCGGAGCAGTACTAATGCAGGATCACGGACGCGGTTTGCAGCCCATCGCCAACCTCAGTAAGAAACTACACGGAGCAGAACTGAACCACCCCATCCATGACAAGGAAGCCTTAGCTATAGTCGCAGCCTTCAAGGCGTGGAGGTGTTACCTAGAGGAAGCCAAGACTACACTCTATACTGACCACTGCAGTCTCAGATACCTGAAGTCGCAGCCGATGCTCTCACGACGACAGGTGCGGTGGGTAGACTTCCTGGAAACTCACTTCCACTACGACATTGTCTACAAGCCCGGGTTACACAACAAGGCAGATGCGTTGAGCCGCCCTGGACATGTAGCAGGCATCCAGCTCGACGGGATGAACCCTCTGCTCAAGGGTCTATTCCAACATGGATACTCCGTGGACGCAGAGATCACAACAGCGTAGAACCAGAAGCCGTTACAGTGGGAGAAAGACCTAGCGCTAAGGAAGGGTCCGCTAGGGATACTGCATCTGGCTGACTGAGCGGCGTGAGTGTGGTGTTGTCGCGAAAGAAGGAGCAGGAAGCACCTGACTCAAGCGTGAAGGTGTGCAAGGCCGTGGCAGACGTAGTACCAGAGAGAGCAGACCCACCAGTACCTGAGAGAGCAGACTCACCCGCACCTAGAGCAGCAGCCTCTATACCTGAGTTGGGTAGCACACAGAGGTAACAGTCACCCTTAGCATGTCTCTGACACGCCCAACACTAAGCAAACCACTCACGAAGCTGCTGGGGCGTAAGGGTCTCACGTGAACGCCGCTGCAGCCGCACCAGGCCACCTCCAGAAACTCCCAACTGAGTAGCTGCACCGCGACTGCCACTATGGCCACTTCGTTGAGACGCCCAATGCTGAGCAAACCACTCACGAAGCTACTAGGGTGTAAGGTCACGCGGACGCCGCTGCAGGTGCATCTGGCCACCGCCAGAACCTCCCAACTGAGTAGCTACACAGCGACTGCCACTACGGCCACTACGTTGAGAAGCCCAACTCTGAGCAAACCACTCACGAAGTTGCTGGGGTGTAAGGGTCACGCGGACGCCGCTGCAGCTGCATCTGGCCACCGCCAAAACCTCCCAACTGAGTAGCTGCACCGCGACTGCCACTACGGCTACTATGCTGAGACGCCCAACGCTGAGCAAATCACTCACGAAGCTGCTGGGGTGTAAGGGTCTCTCGCGGACGCCGCTGCAGCTGCATCTGGCCACCGCCAGAAACTCCCCACCGAACAACTCCACAGCGAGTGCTACGACGGCCGCCACCACTCCCACTACTGCCGCCACCATCGCCACCACTCCCACCGCTACCGTGAAGAGAAGTCATGCGACCAGCAGGGCAGCACGTATGGAAGAAAGGGCGGCGAGGAGGCACTAGGGTAGGTCGGGGCGCTGCACGGTCACGGAAGGGCGGCGCACGGCCAGTAGCAGGCAGTAGCTCTGAGTGCAAAAGCACCAAGAGTTTTTTTCAATTTATTTAATTTATTTATTTTAGAATTTAGCAAGGCGCACAGGGCGCTGTAGAGGCGGCTAGGGCAGGGCAAGGCAGGGCGCTAGTGTGCGTAGGGCAGTGCGCTGGCGCATTGGCAGGGCAGGGCGCTGTTGCGAGTGGTGGCCCACGGCGGGTGCAAAACGCAGGCACAGCGGGCGCAAGGGGCGGGCCTGCAGCGGGCGTAGCGGATAGACCCTTGACGCGTCGAACGGGTAGGTGCGGCGGCGCGAAGGCAGGGCCCGCGGTGGGCCTAACAGGCGGGTGCGGTGTCAAATTATAATGTTGTGTAGGCTGTAGTGGGGTAGCCTATATGGGGTACACATTTCTAGGGTTGTATATTTGTACCACTTTCATTCCTTAGTGCACTCATTCTCGTTTCAACTTTCTCATGGTATCGAGCAGGTTCCCTCGTAGGAACAGTGTCTAGGGCCCACCACATCGATTATTTTTTTCCTGCCCGGAGCGCGCTCCCCGAGTCGCGCTCCCCTCTCTGCCTTCGTCGAGCCGCCCTAGCGGCCACGTCGCGCCGCCTTAGCGGCCCCTACTTCCTAGCCCTTGCGACCCCGCAGCCCCACCTACGGCCCTGGCCCCGACGCCTTACCTGCTCCTCGGCCCCGTCGCCCCACCTGCGCCCCGGCCCAGTCGCCCTACCTTCGACCCCGGCCCCGTCGCCCTACCTGCGACCCCGGCCCCGTTGCCCCACTGCGACCCTGGCCCCGCCGCCATCCCTGCGGCCCCGGCCCTAGCCCCGTCACCCTACCTGCGCCCCGGCCCCGGCCCCGTCGCCCTACTTGCGACCGCGGCCCTGTCGCCCCACCTCCGACCCAGGCCCCGTCGCCCTACCTGAGCCCCGGCCCCGGCCCCGTCGCCCTACCTGAGTACCGGCCCCGTCGCCTTACATTCGACCCGGCCCCGTCGCCCTACCTTCGACCCGGCCCTGTCGCCCTACTGCGGCCCCGCCGCCCTACCTGCGGCCTCACCGCCCTACCTGCGGCCCCGCCGCCCTACCTGCGGCCCCGCCGCCCTACCAGCAGCCCCGCTGCCCTACTTGCGGCCCCGCCGCTCTACCAGCGGCCCCGCCGCCCTACTAGCGGCTCTGCCGCCCTACTCAGCCGAGCCGCCCGCACCGCCCAAGCCGCACGAGCCGCCCGAGCCGCTCGAGCCGCCCAAGCCGCCTGAGCCGCCCGAGCCGCGCGAGCCGCCCGAGCCGCCCGAGCTGCCCGAGCCGCCCGAGCCGCCCGACCCGCCTGAGCAGCAGAGGAGCCGACCGTGGGTGCCGCCGAGCTGAAGTTGCTGCCGCGCCGCCCGAGTCCTCCGAGCCGCCGTGTTGCTGAGCTGCTGTGCTGCTGAGCTGCCCGAACCGCCCTGTCTAGTGAGAGTAGCGCCCCTGTCACTGCACTGCCCCTGCTCTACAGCTAGCGCTGCTAGTCTACTGCTGTCATGGCCACCCCCAGTGTTCTCGCTTTTGATGCTGAGGGCAGGGCCATTGACTTTTACGTCTGGGTCGATGACCTGCAGCTTTTCCTACAGTGCGATAGGGCAGACGGTCTCTCCCTCTTTGATCTCACCTCTGGTGCCTCCCCTGCCCCTGCTGCCGATGCCGACGCCACTGTTCGCTCATAGTGGGCCACTCACGATGCTGCTGTACGTCTTGCTGTGCGTCGCCACCTGCCTACCACTGAGCGCGCACAATTTAGTTAGTACAAGAGTGCTCAGACCTTGTACGACGCTGTAGTTGCGCGCTACTCTTCCCCTGCCACTGCTGCACTCAGCCGCCTCATGCTACCGTACCTCTTCCCTGACCTTGCTGCCTTTCCCACAGTCGCTGACCTCATTACGCACCTCCGCACTAGTAAAACTCGCTACCGCGCTGCGCTTCCTGCTGAGTTCTGCGCCAAGAACCCCCCCCCCATGTACATCGCTCTCTATTACATAGTCACCCGCCTCCCTGACTCCCTTCCTGTAGTCAGAGACCACTTCCTCTCAGTCTGTCCCACCACTCTCACTATTGACCTTCTCAAGAAGGCCCTCTTAGCAGCGGAGAAGAGCATAGTCGCTGTAGGAACCTCTCCTGGTGACCCTCGCACCACCAACTTTGAGGGGTGTTCCCCTTCCCCCCTTTTGCCCTCTGTCGCCTCTGCTGGTGCGGCCGACCTCGTTGGTCTTCAGTCGGTCGGTGCGGCGTCTGCCCCTAGCGGAAGACGCCGCTCTGGCAAGGGCAAGGGGGGCAGGGGCGCGGGTGGAGCTAGCGGGGGTGGTGGAGGTGGCGGTGGAGGCGGTGGAGGGAGTGGGGGTGGCGGTGGGAGTGGTGGCGAGGGTGGAGGTGTCGGTGGCGGCAGTGGAGGCGGTGGCGGTGGGAGCGCAGGCGGCGGTGGTGGCGGAGGTGGAGGAGGTGGTGGTGGAGGAGGTGGAGCTGGTCGAGGTGGTGCTACGCAGCGAAGCAGCTCCGGTGGTGGTCAGGGCCAGCAGCAGCAGCAGCGTTCTTGGGACATCCCCCCCCCTCAGCAGCTCCGTGAGTGGTACGCTGCACGTAAGCGTGGTGGGGGTACTGGTCCGTGCACCTACGTCCTACGCACCGGCGACCGCGCGGGTGAGCAGTGTGGGGGTCTACACCCTACCCAGCGCTGCTTCAGTCGCCTGACAGACGCTTGGCGTCACCAGTTCCCGGAGGACACTGAGATCCCCCGCTGGGGTGAGCTGTCTAGGGCGGGTGTAGCTATCTTTGATCTTGACTTTGATGCTATTCTTGCTGCCATGTATGCTGTGATTATTAGTGATGAGGGTGACTGTTACCAGTGTTTCCCGCCTGACCCGGGCATTGAGACTGCTGCTCTAGGTACTGGATTGGCTGCTGCTCTAGGTGCCAGTGAGGCACCTGCTCTAGGTGCCTGTGCGTCTGCGTCCTCAGGTGCTGGTGAGTCTGCGCTTTCAGGTACCGCGTCGGCTTCGGCCTCCCTCACCTTCACACTTCACTCACGGGCTTCTCGCTCCTTCTTTCGAGACCGCACCACACTCACGCCGCTTGGTCGGCCGGTTGCACTCTCCCTGGCAGACCCCTCTGGGGGTCCTGTCCTTTCTCACTTCTCCACTGTCCTCCCATGTCCGGCTACCCCCTCTGGCACCTTGTCTGGTCTTTACCTCCCCTCGTTCTCTACAAACTTGGTGAGTGGTGCTGACCTATAGGATGCTGGGGTTCACCAGTTTACTTCCGCGAGTCAGCGGACCCACTGCTCGGACACTCGCACAGGCCGGCACCTGGCCAGGTTTACGCGGCGGCCGGGGTCGAGCCTCTACACCCTGACAACTGAGTCTCCTCCTGTCCCTGCGTCTGGCCAGGTACCTGCGTCGGGTCAGGTGTTTGCTGCAGCATCCAGGTCTGGTCCTGAGTCTGCCCCGTGCTCGTGTCGCCTCCTGTCTCACGAGACTCTCCTGTGGCACCACCGCCTTGGTCACCCCTCCCTGCCTCGTCTCCGAGGCATGGCTTCCCGTGTCCTTGTCTCTGGTCTTCCCCGGTCCCTCCCTCCCCTTCCTCCGGGGCCTGGCCCTTCCTGTGTCCCCTGTGTCGAGGGGCCGCTGCAGGCTGCCCCTCGCTCCTCTCAGTTTCCCCCGACAGAGGCCCCGCTGCAGACGCTTCACATGGACGTGTGGGGCCCAGCCCGCGTCCGTGGACAGGGTCACGAGCGCTACTTTCTGCTGGTGGTTGACGACTACTCGCATTACACCACAGTCTTCCCCTTGCCCAGCAAGGGCGATGTCACTGAGGTGTTGATCGTCTGGATCCGCGCAGCTCGTCTCCAGCTCAGGAGGAGCTTTGGCTCAGACTTTCCTGTTCTGCGTCTGCACTCTGACCGAGGGGGAGAGTTCTCCTCCGGCCTTCTGCGAGCCTACTGCCGTGCGAGAGGCATCCGCCAGACCTTTACGCTTCCGGACTCTCCAGAGAAAAATGGGATTGCTGAGCGCCGCATTGGCATGGTCATGGACGTCGCCCGTACGTCCATGATGCATGCGGCTGCCCCCCATTTTCTGTGGCCGTTTGCGGTTCGGTACGCGGCGCATCAGATCAACCTTCACCCCAGGGTCTCCATGCCTTGCTATGGACGGGGAAGGTCGGCGATGCGTCTGCGTTCCGTGTCTGGGGATCTCGAGCGTTTGTCCGCAACTTGTCTGCGGACAAGCTGTCCCCTCGTGCTGCTCCTTGTGTCTTCCTTGGCTTCCCCCCTGACGCGCCAGGGTGGCAGTTCTACCACCCCACCTCTCGTCGTGTTCTGTCCTCCCAGGATGTCATGTTTGACGAGTCGGTCCCCTACTACTGCCTCTTCCCCTACCGCACTCCGTCCCTCCCCCCGCCAACGCTCTTCCTTGTGCCAGGTCCCCCTCCAGTAGACCCCCTCCCCCCTCAGGGTCCTGCCCCTTCAGGTGTATCCTAGGTAGACGTAGTCGAGCCTGTCAAGGTTACTGGTGATCTGGTGCTGCTGGGGGTGCTGAGCGTGTGGGTGCTACGCCTGGGGGTACTGGGCCAACGAGTGGTACTCTTGGGGGTGCTGAGCCTAGGGGTGCTGAGACTAGGGGTGCTGAGCTTGGGGGTGCTGAGCCTGGGGGTGCTGAGCCTGGAGGTGCTACGCGTGGGGGTGCTGACCCTCGGGCTGCTGAGCTTGGGGGTGCTGAGCCTGGAGGTGCTCCGTCAGGAGGTGCTGCGCCTTGGGGTGCCACGTCTGGAGCTACTGAGCCTGGGGGTGCGGATCCTGCGGCCGCTGGGCCTGCTCGTGTGGCGTCTGGTGGTGCTGGGCCTGGAGGTTCTTCCGGTGCTTCGTCTCGGCGGGAGCCACTCTCTCCACTGGAGCTACGCGAGTGGTTAGCCCGGCGCTGGAGGCGTACTGCTGGAGCTTCTTCGGCTGCTGAGGGTGCTGGTGCCGCCGGTCCCGGAGGTGCTCGTGCCCCGAGCACTGGAGTTGCTGGGCCTGCGGGTTCGCCTGGAGCGGGAGCTGTTAAGGGTGTTGGCCCTGAGGCTACTGCTGTCATTCCTGGAGACGGTCCTGCTACGGGTGCTGCTGGAGGTACTGGAGCTGGAGGTGCTGCTGGCACTGGTCCTGCTGCGGGTGCTGCGGGTGTCACTCGTGCTGCTGGTGCAGCTGGAGGTGTTGTTGGCGCTGGTGCTGTCCTTGCTGTGTCTGGAGTCGCCGCGCAGCCTCGGCCGTACTTCGATCCGCTCCTTCAGCAGGTTCTTGGTCTCCCTCCTCCCTTAGAGTGTTCACCGCCTGTCCAGTCCCGGTCACAGCTACCACTGGCCTCCCCACTGCTTGCTCGTTCTCCCTACACTGGTCCTACTCTAAGTCTTGCTGAGCGTCGTGAGCCTGCGTCTCGTCCTGCGTTGCCTGTTCGTGCTACTCGCACTAGTGGTCGCGGTTTGCGTCAGCGTCGTCCTCCTGTCCCTGGCACGCACCGGATGTCTCTGCGTCCGTCCACTGCTCCTCTGCGTGCCCCTTTGCCTTCTCCTCCTGAGTCCTCTCTTCCTGCTCTTGCCGACCCGGTATCGGACTCTCTTCGTGCTGCCAGTCCTACTGTAACGCGTCTCCTTGCTACTGTTGTCACTGACCCTTCCTTTGAGTCCACTGCTGCGTCTGCCCTAGTTGCTGAGCTCGTCGACTTTGCTGCTCGCTGTCGTCTAGACTACGCTGCTAGTCTTGTAGCTGAGTCAGCGTCTGTTTGTCCTCCGTCCGTCGGGGGTGAGTGTGCTCTTAGCACGGACGTCCTTAAGGACAGGCAGGAGGAGTTCCAGTGTCTCCCTGCTGCTTCACCTCATCTCCTGTCCGTACAGCTTACCCCTGAGGGAGACCCGGATGTACTTGACATCCCGACTCCGCGCTCTTACGCGGAGGCCAGAGAGGGTCCCTACTCCTCTCAGTGGCAGGTAGCTATGGATGCAGAGATGGCTTCCTGGAAGTCCACAAGCACCTACATTGACGCGGTTCCCCCACCTGGGGTGAACATCATCAGTGGCATGTGGATCTTCAGGGTGAAGCGGCCGCCAAGTTCTCCATCTGTCTTCAAGGCGCGGTACGTGGCTTGTGCCTTCAGTCAGCGGCAGGGAGATGACTAGTTTCATACCTTCTCTCCCACCTCGCTGTCCTCTAGACTACGCTGCTAGTCTTGTAGCTGAGCTTGCGTCTGTTTGTCCTCCGTCCGTCGGGGGTGAGTGTGCTCTTAGCACGGACGTTCTTAAGGACAAGAAGGAGGAGTTCCAGTGTCTGGCTGCTGCTTCACCTCATCTCCTGTCCGTACTGCTTACCCCTGAGGGAGACCCGGATGCACTTGACATCCCGACTCCGCGCTCTTACGCGGAGGCCGTAGAGGGTCCCTACTCCTCTTAGTGGCAGGTAGCTATGGATGCAGAGATGGCTGCCTGGAAGTCCACAAGCACCTACATTGACGCGGTTCCCCCACCTGGGGCGAACATCATCAGTGGCATGTGGATCTTCAGGGTGAAGCGGCCGCCAGGTTCTCCATCTGTCTTCAAGGCGCGGTACGTGGCTTGTGCCTTCAGTCAGCGGCAGGGAGATGACTACTTTCAGACCTTCTCTCCCACCCCGAAGATGACCACTCTTCGGATGCTGCTGCACATAGCCGCTCAGCGCGACTAGGAGATTCACTCTCTTGACTTCAGCACTGCTTTCTTGCAAGGTAGCCTACACGAGGAGATCAGGCTGCGCCGCCCACCTGGCTTCACTGGGACTTTTCCTCCTAGCACCCAATGGAGCCTCCGGCGGCCAGTTTACGGTCTCCGCCAGGCAACGCGTGAGTAGCATGACACACTGAGGACTACGCTTGCGGCTCTTGAGCTTGTTCCCTCTACTGCCGACCCATCGCTGTTTCTACGCACCGACACCTCTTTACCGCCGTTCTACATCCTCGTGTACGTTGACGACTTGGTCTTTGCCACTGGTGACACTGCTGGACTCGCCCACGTGAAGTCCGAGCTGTAGAAGAGACACACGTGCACAGACCTGGGTGAACTGCGCAGCTACCTTGGCTTGCAGATCACCCGGGACAGAGCACGCCGCACCATTACCCTGACTCAGTCACACATGGTGCAGCAGGTCCTTTAGTGCTTCGCCTTCACGTACTCCTCGCCTCAGGCCACTCCTCTTTCTACTCGCCACCCGCTCTCAGCTCTGCCTTCAGATGAGTCCGTAGAGTCGAGTGGCTCGTACCCAGAGCTTGTTGGCTGCCTCATGTACCTGATGACCTGCACACGACCTGACCTTGCATACCCTCTTAGCATTCTTGCACGCTATGTTGCTCCTGAGAGACACAGACCGGAGCACATGGCTGCAGCGAAGAGGGTGTTGCGCTACTTGTGCAGTACGTCGGGCATGGGGCTAGTGCTTGGAGGGCAGAGTCCAGTGGTCCTCACTGGGCACGCAGACGCTTCTTGGGCTGACGACTAGGCTACACAGCGGTCGTCACAGGGTTACACCTTCAACCTTGGTTCCGGCTCTGTTTCGTGCAAGCTACTCGCTCGTCTTCCGTTCTCGGCTCCAGTTGTGAGGCTGAGATCTACACAGGAGCCATGGCTGCTCAGGAGCTTCGCTGGCTCACCTTCCTTCTGATTGACCTCGGAGAGCCGCCTCGTTCTCCTCCAGTGCTGTACGTAGACAACAAGGTCATGCTGGCCTTGTGAGAGGAGCAGCGCCTGGAGCACAGAACGAAGCACATTGCTCTCCGCTACTTTCTTGCTCGTGAGCTGCAGCAGCGTGGTGAGTTGCGACTTGCGTACGTGGCCTCTGAGGCCAACACTGCTGATATCTTCACCAAGGCACTTGTGCCTTGTGATCATCAGCGCTTCTGAACTTAGCTTGGTCTTGTGCTTGTCTTGCCTCACTTGCTCACTTCTTGACCTTGCTTGTACTGTCACATATATATACTCCTGCTCTTGCTTGTTTAGCCTTTTATATATACATATGTGCTCCTGCATGTGAACTGGCCTTCTGGCCTTGAACTTGTACTCAGAATGTGTGGTGACTTTGTGATCCACCCTGAGCTTTGCTTTGCTTTGCTTGACTGGTCTTGTGATCCCTTTTTCTCCCCCACTTTGCCTATGGGGGTGTGTCAAATTATAATGTTGTGTAGGCTGTAGTGGGGTAGCCTATATGGGGTACACATTTCTAGGGTTGTATATTTGTACCACTTTTATTCCTAAGTGCACTCATTCTCGTTTCAACTTTCTCATGCGGTAGCGAGCGTAATGAGGTAGGGCAGGGCGGGCGCGATGCAGCGCGACGCGGGGCTGGGTAGGGCAGCGCGACAGGCAGCGGGCGCGACGGCGGCAGGCAGCGGACGCGATGGCGCGCTTAGCAGGGCGAGCGCTTACCCCGGTTGGGTGCAAGGCAGGGCCGCGACAGGCGATTAGGTCAGGGCCGCAACGGGGCGGCTGTAGGGCAAGGCCGCGACGGGGCGGCAGCACGGCAAGGCCGCGACACGTGGCGTCAGGGCAGGGCCGCAACTGGCGGCGAGGTCAGGGCCGCAACGTGGGGCGGCATGGAAGGGCTGCGACGGGCGGCTAGGTCAGGCCGCGACGGGCGGTGACAGGGCATGGCCGCGACGGGTGAGGAGATACACTCTACAACGCTGGTGAGCTAGACTACGAGGGTTGACACGAACAACTAGAGGTGATCGTAGCTTTGCTTAGTTCGTTAGTGCTTGCGCATACACGGGAGAAATTGGCAAGAGTTTCCACTAGGCAAAGTTGAAATTGCAGAAAATCATAGAACAAGCAATAACACAATGACTACATTAGGCACCTAGCAACCCTGCAGCTAGCCTGGTCGACCGCCAGCACAGCTCGGTCGACCGCCTGCCAGCGTTGCGTAGAAGAGTCGCGCCAACACTGCAGAAGGGCGACCTGCCAACAGAGCAGGTCGACGACGTGCCAACGCTGCACCAGAGGGGCTGTCCAGCGTTGCCCCGTAGAACACAGCAGTGCGCACGCTCACAGATGCGCGCAGACGATTGGCCCGGCTTGCCTTGTTAGGGATCCGTCGGCTGTTGTCTGCGCCTGACGAGCCACATCGACTCCGGGATACCAGCACGCAATCGCCTGCGCTATTGCAACCTCGAGGACGTTCGCGTGCCTCCGCAGAACTCGTCGAGTAGGTTACCCAGTCGACCCGGTCGACCACCAGGTGCTTCCGGTCGACCACCACTGCTTCTGGTCGACCACCAGGTCCCTTTGGTTGACCACCAAGTGCCTCTAGTCGACCACAACTCCCGTCGAACTACCCCCTAGTCGACGGACCCCTTCCGTCAACCAGAACCGTCAGCGATTGTCGCCGAGCTCCCCTCATCGACCGCTACTCACTTGTCAGGTCGACGGACTGCTCCGTCGACCTCCCGGTCAAACTGCAGGTCGACAAATTGCTCCCAGTCGAGCTGCAGGTCGACGGGGACCTCCCGGTCGAGCTGCAGGTCGACGGAGACCTCCCAGTCGAACTTCCCCTCCTGGTCGACGGCCCACCCGTTGCCCAGACCAGTCAGTTGCAGCTGTCGAGCTCCCTGGTCGACAGCAGCACCACAGCGGTCCCCTGCAGCTTGACGATGCCTGTCGAGCAGCTCTCCCACTGAGAACGGTTGGGTGCTACTCCTGTACATCCGACCAAGTTGTCGGCGTTGCCCAAGCGAGGGCGGGGCCAACACTCCATTCTTGTTCACACTCCCCTGCCGCGCTCACGCTTGGGCATCCAGCCCACACGGCAGTACTCCACGGAGAAAACTCGTCCTCGGCGTCCACCCCACGCACAGCACGCCGTCACCGCACCAGTCGTGTAAAAGGGCACGGCACCTATTGTTGCACCTCATCGTCGCCGTCGCCGAAGTCGGACATTCAAACTTAGCCGATGGCGAGAGAGCACCGGTCGAAAGCCGGAAAATGCAGCGCCTTCGTCAGGAAGTCCGCCGGCTGCTCGGTGGTCGGGATGTACTTCAACACGAATTTCCCGTGCCTCACCATGTGCTGCAGCCAGGCGTAGCGTCGCTCCATGTGCTTGAGGTTGCCCGTCAACCCCAAGACCTCAGCGACTGTGATTGCCAACTTGTTGTCGACGCGGAGGACGGTCGGCTTCCCAGCGTTGAGCAGTTTGAATTCCGGAAGGAGGAAGCGAAGTCGACACCCCTCCTTGCCGGCATCCGTGGCCGGTTGATGAGGGGTTGATGATAATGTCGCGCACTTGATGCACGAGCTCGATTAGGAGACGGCGGCCCCTCCATAGATAAAAACGTAGCCTCCCGTGCTCGTCCGGTTCTACTTGTCGCCCGCATCGTCGACATCGACGTAGCCGATCAGCTCCAACGATTCTGGTCCACCGCCGAACTCCAGGGTGGTGTCGCGGGTGTCGGCGAGGTAGGCGAGGCAACGGTCGACCCCGCGCCAATGTTGGTCGCTCCTCACCGTGAGGCCGCTCCCGGGCTTGCTGCAGGCGAACGCGATGTCCGGCCTCGTCGTCGTCGCCTCAAACTGCAGCGAGCCAACCTTCTACCGGTACTCCTCCTTCTCACGCTCCTGGGCCTCCTCGTCGTCGAACGTCAGCTGAGCGTAGGTGTCAAGTGAGACTGGCGTCTTCGGGACTCGACCGCCCTTCTCCTCGTCGATGAAGCGCCTGCGCAGCTTGTCGGCGTAGCCCTGCTGGTGCAGCCACAACTTCCTGGCCGGCCTGTCGCGCACGATCTCCAGCCCAAGGTACTTCACCACTGGCGAGATCTCACGCAGCTCAAAGGCGGCCTCCAGCAGCTCCTTCAGCTCCTTCATCATCGCGGTACTGCTGTTGGCGGCGAGCAGGTCGTCGACGTAGACCAGCACCCAGCAGGTCACTCCGTCGTCGCCGACCTTGAACTAGAGTGCCTCGTTGACCTGACTCTTCTTCTAGCCAGCGCCCAGCAGCACACTGTCGAGAGCCCTGTACCACGGCAGCGGCGACTGCTTCAGCCCGTAGAGACTCTTCAGCAGCTTACACACCCGGTCGGTTCCGTCGTCGTAGTAGTCCGGCTGGTACATGTAGAGCACCCTGTCGAGCTTGCTCTGCAAGAAAGCGTTCTTCATGTCGAGCTGCATCAAGTGGAGTTTGAGGACAGCCACAATGCTGAGGAAGATCCTCAGCGTGATGTAGCTGCTCACCGGCTAGTACCTCTCGTCGTAGCCGGCACCGTATGCCTGCGTGAAGCCCTTCACGACCAGCCTCGCCTTCTTGCGCTCGACAGTGTCGTCGATGCGGTACTTGGTCGTCAGCACCCACCGGTTCTTTATTATGTTCACCCCGCGTGGGCGTTTGACCAGCTCCCAAGTCCCCGTACAGATGAGGCTGCGGATCTCTTCTTCCATGGCGGCCTTCACCGCCTCGCCCTTCCAGCTCGACAGCGCCTCCTTCACCGTCATCGTGGCGATGTCCTTGCGGTGTTTGGGGCCGGCATGCACGTCAGGGTCGTTGTTGACCTCGTCGAACACCGTGGTAAAGGCAGTTGGCGGTAGGCAGGCGTGGAAGCTCAGCCGCTACGGTGGCCATCGAGCTTGACCTGTGCGTCGCAGCTAGGTGGGGGAGAACTAGGGGTCACAAGACCAGTCAAGCAAAGCAAAGCAAAGCAAGCTCAGGGTGGATCACAAAGTCATCACACATTCCGAGCACAAGTACAAGGCCACAAGGCCAGTTCACATGCATGAGTACATATATATATAAGGCTAGACAAGCAAGAGCAGGTATATATATATGTAACAGTACAAACAAGGTCAAGAGGTGAGCAAGTGAGGCAAGACAGGTACAAGACCCAGCTGGGTGCAGAAGCGCTGATGATCACAAGGCGCAAGTGCCTTGGTGAAGACATCAGCAGTGTTGGCCTCAGAGGCCACGTACGCAAGCCGCAACTGACCACGCTGCTGCAGCTCACGAGAAAGGAAGTAGCGGAGAGCAATGTGCTTCGTTCTGTGCTCCAGTCTCTGCTCTCGACACAAGGCCAGCATGGCCTTGTTGTCTACGTACAAGACTGGAGGAGAACAAGGCGGCTCTCCAAGGTCGGTCAGCAGGTAGGTGAGCCAGCGAAGCTCCTGAGCAGCCATGGCCCCTGCGTAGATCTCAGCCTCACAACTGGAGCCAAGAACAGAAGACGAGCGAGTAGCCCGCCACGAAACAGAGCCAGAACCAAGGCTGAAGGTGTAACCCTGTGACGACCGCTGCGTAGCCTGGTCGTCAGCCCAAGAAGCGTCCGCGTGCCCAGTGAGGACCACTGGACTCCGCCCTCCAAGCACTAGCCCCATGCCCGACGTACTGCACAAGTAGCGCAACACCCTCTTCGCTGCAGTCATATCCTCTAGTCGGTGTCTCCCAGGAGCAACATAGCGTGCGAGAATGCTAAGAGGGTATGCAAGGTGAGGTCGTGTGCAGGTCATCAGGTACATGAGGCAGCCAACAAGCTCTGCATACGGGCCACACGACTCTATGGACTCATCCGAAGGCAGAGCTGAGAGCGAGTGGCGAGTAGGCAGAGGAGTGGCCTGAGGCGAGGAGTACGTGAAGCCGAAGCGCTGAAGGACCTGCTGCACCATGTGTGACTGAGTCAGGGTAATGGTGCGGCGTGCTCTGTCCCGGGTGATCTGCAAGCCAAGGTAGCTGCGCAGTTCACCCAGGTCTGTGCACGTGTGTCTCTTCTGCAGCTCAGACTTCACGTAGGCGAGTCCAGCAGTGTCAGCTGTGGCAAAGACCAAGTCGTCGACGTACACGAGGATGTAGAACGGCGGCAGAGAAGTGTCGGTGCGCAGAAACAGCGACGGGCCGGCAGTAGAAGGAGCAAACCCAAGAGCCGCAAGCGTAGTCCTCAGTGTGTCGTGCCACTCACGTGGCGCCTGGCGGAGACCGTAGACTGGACGCCGGAGAATCCACTGGGTACCAGGAGGGAAAGACCCAGTGAAGCCAGGTGGGCGGCGCAGCCAGATCTCCTCGTGCAGGCTGCCCTGCAAGAAAGCTGTGCTGAAGTCGAGAGAGTGCAGCTCGTAGTCACGGTAAGCAGCAACGTGCTGCAGTACCCGAAGAGTGGTCATCTTCGGGGTGGGAGAGAAGGTCTGAAAGTAGTCAACTCCCTGCCGCTGACTGAAGCCAAGAGCCACGTAACGCGCCTTGAAGACAGGCGGAGAACCCGGCGGCCGCTTCACCCTGAAAATCCACATGCCACTGACAATGTTCGCTCCAGGAGGGGGGACAGCGTTAACGTAGGTGCCTGTGGACTTCCAGGAAGCCATATCTGCATCCATAGCTGCCTGCCACTGAGAAGAGTAGGGACCCTCTATCGCCTCCGCGTAAGAGCGCGGAGTCGGGATGTCAAGTGCATCCGGGTCTCCCTCATGGGTAAGCAGTACGGACACGAGATGAGGTGAAGTAGCGGCCAATCACTGGAACTCCTCCTGCCTGTCCTCAAGGACGTCCGTGCCAAGGGCACACTCACCCCCGACGGACGGAGGACAGACAGACTCAGACTCAGCGAGAAGACTAGCAGCGTAGTCTAGGCGACAGCGAGCAGCAAAGTCGACGAGCTCAGTAACTAGGGCAGACGCAGCAGTGGACTCGAAAGAAGGGTCAGTGACGACAGTAGCTAGGAGACGCGTGACAGTAGGACTGGTAGCACAAAGAGAGTCCGACTCCGGGTCTGGAAGAGCAGAAAGAGAGGACTCAGGAGGAGAAGGCTAGGGGGCACGCAGAGGAGCAGTGGACGGACGCAGAGACATTCGGTGCGTGCCAGGGACAGGAGGGCGAGACTCAGGCTGACGCAATCCGCTACCACTTGTGCGCGCAGTACGGACAGGCGACGCAGGGCGAGACTCAGGCTCACGACGCTCAGCAAGACCTCCAGTAGGACGAGTGTAGGGAGAAGGAGCAGGCAGTGGGGAGGCGGGAAGTAACTGTAACCGTGATTGGACAGGGTGTGGACACTCTAAGGTAGGAGGAGGACCGAGAGAAGGCGGGAGACCAAGAACCTGCTGAAGGAGCGGAACCAAGTACGGCCGCTGCCGAGAAGCGACTCCAGAACCAGCAGAGACACCAACGCCAAGGTCCTCCACACCAGCAGCAGCTACAATGCCCGACTCCACAGCACCAGCAGCAGCACCAGCGCACGGGTCCTTAGCACTAGCAGCAGCACCAGCGCCCGGGTCCTCCGTACCAGCAGCACCTCCAACGCCCGGGTCCTCAGCACCAGCAGCAGCTCCAACGCCCGGGTCCTCAGTACGAGCAGCAGCTCCAACGCCCAAGTCCTTAGTACCAGCAGCTGCTCCAACGCCCGGGTCCTCAGCACCAGCAGCAGCTCCAACGCCCGGGTCCTCAGCACCAGCAGCAGCTCCAACGCCCTATGGGGCCGCAGCACCAGCACACCCATAGAGTCTTTAGCACCAGTAGCACCGCCAGCAGCAGCGCGGTCCGTGACACCAGGCGCTCCACTCCGAAGAGTGCAGCGCCGCTCGTACCACTCACGGATCCGCTCACGGGAGGGGAGCTCCCGGCTAGGAGGAGAAGCACTAGCACCAGTCCCAGTAGTACGCCTGGCTCAAGAGGTACCTCTCCTGAGGCTGCAGTACTGGAAGTACCACTCACGCAGCTGCTCCGAGGAGAGGGCTCCGCCAGGTGTAGGACCCTCACGCTCAGGACCTCCAGACTCCGGACTCTGCGGCTCTGCACCCCCAGGCTCAGTACTCCCAGGCTCAGCAACCCCAGGCTCAGCACCCCCAAGCTCCGCACCCCCAGGCTCCGCACTCCAAGGCTCAGCACCCCCAAGCTCCGCACCCCCAGGCTCCGCACCCCAAGGCTCAGCACCCCCAGGCTCCACACCCACAGCAGGACGAGAGTCGACAGCTACCTCAACAGGCTCAACCGAGTCTACCTGAGACACACCTGAGGGAGCAGCACCCTGAGGGGGGAGGGGGTCTACGACAGCAGCACCTGGCGCGAGGAAGAGAGGAGGGGGGGGGGGGAGCGGGGCAGTGCGGTAGGGGAAGAGGCGGTAGTAGGGGACGGACTCGCCAAAAGTGACGTCCTGAGAGGGCAAGACACGGCGTGAGGTGGCGTGGTAAAACTGCCAACCAGGCGCGTCCGGGACAGAGCCGAGGAAGACGCAGGGAACAGCACGGGAGGAGAGCTTGTCCGCAGACGTATCGCGGACAAAAGCTCGAGATCCCCATACCCGGAAACGCGACGCATCGCCAACCTCCCCCGTCCATAGTAGTGTAGGCGAGGTCTCCGGCAAGGAGACACGGGGCCAGAGGTTGAGCTGATGCGCAGCGTACCGGACCGCAAACGGCCACAGAAAGTGGGGGGCAGCCGCATGGATCAAGGAGGTATGGGCGACCTCCATGACCAGGCCAATGCGGCGCTCCGCAACCCCATTCTGCTGTGGTGAAGCCGGAAGCGTGAACGACTGCTCAATGCCGTGCTCAGCACAGTAGGCTGCCAAGAGGTCGGAGGAGAACTCACCACCTCTGTCAGAGTGCAAGCGCAGGACAGGAAAGTCCGAGTGGAAACGCTCGCTGAGCTGGAGACGGGCTCTGCGGATCCAAGGGATCAAGACATGAGGGACCTCACCCTTGGTGCGCAAGGGGAAGACTGTGGTGTAGCACGAGTAGTCGTCAACAACTATCAGGAAGTACCTCTCCTGACCCTGACCACGGACGCGGGCTGGGCCCCACACGTCCATGTGGAGCGTCTGCAAAGGAGCAGTCGTTGGGGGAAACAAGGAGGAGTGAGGAGCAGCGCGCTGCCGCCCCTCGACGCAGGGAAGACAGGGAGGAGCAGGCGAGGGTGGGAGGGGAGGGAGGACTCTGGGAAGACAGGGAGGAGCAGGCGAGGGTTGGAGGGGAGGGAAGACCGGAGATAAGGTACCGGGAGTGCATGGCACGAAGGCGCTGCACAGACGGGTGGCCAAGTCGGTGGTGCCAGAGGACAGTCTCATGTGCCAGAGAGCGACACGAGCAGGGGGCAGACAGCTGACCTGATGCGGACGCAGACGCTGACGCAGTGACCTGAGAGGACTCAGTGGTCAGTGTGTACAAGTCCGACCCCGGCTGCCGAGTGAAGGTAGCCAAGTGGCGGCCCGTACGAGCACACGTGCAGTGTGTCACTCGCTCGTAAGCAGGGGTGAACTATTGAACACCCCCGTCCTGGAGTGCACTCCTTGCCACCAAGTTCGTAGAGAATGAGGGGAGGTGGAGACCTGACAGTGTGCCCGACGTGACCGCAAGACAGGGAAGGACAGTGGAGGAGGTTGCAATGACCGGACCCCCAGAGGGGTCAGCGAGGGAAACAGCAACTGGCCGAGCAAGCAGCTCAAGGGCAGTGCGGTCACGAAAGAAGCGGCGAGAAGCACCTGATTCCACTGTGAAGGTGTGCAGTGCTGCCGTCGACTCAGTACCAGGGGGGGCAGACGCACAAGCACCTAGAGCAGCTGCCTCACCAGCACCTGGGGTAGCAGACACGCACTAGCCCTAATGCCCGGGTCGGGCGGCACACACAGGTACTCAGCACCCTCTCCACTAGTAGACATCACATACATAGCAGTGAGAATAGCATCAAAGTCCAGAGCATAGATATCAATCCCCTTCTTCAGGAGATCAACCCAGCGGGGCAGCTCAGTAACCTGAGGGAACTGAATGTCAAATTATAATATTGTGTAGGCTATAGTGGGGTAGCCTGTATGGGGTACATATTTCTAGGGTTGCATATTTGTATCACTTCCATTCCTTCGTCATTCATTCTCGTTCACATTCTCTCATGGTATTGAGCAGGTTCCCCCGTGGGAACTGTGCCTAGGGCCCACCACATCGACCTTCTTTTTCCCGCCCAAAGCGCGCTTCGCCCGAGTCGCGCTTCGAGCTCTCACCTCGTCGAGCCGCCCTAGCGGCCCTTTGCGCCCTAGCGGCCCTAACGCCCAAGCGGCCCTTTCCCCTAGCGGCCCCGCCGCCCGTCGCTTCGGCCCCGCCCCCCGTCGCTTCGGCCCCGCCGCCCGTCTTCGCGGCCCCGCCACCTGTCGCTGCGGCCCCGCCCCTCTTGGCGGCCCCATCGCCCCATACTCAGCGGCCCCGCCGCCCTACCTCGCGGCCCCGCCGCCCTACCTCGCGGCCCCGCCGCCCTACCTCGCGGCCTCGCCGCCCCACCTCGCGGCCACGCCGCCCTACCTCGCGGCCCCGCCGCCCTACCTCGCGGCCCCGCCGCCCTACCTCGCGGCCCCGCCGCCCTACCTCGCGGCCCCGCCGCCCTACCTCGCGGCCTCGCCGCCCTACCTCGCGGCCCCGCTGCCCTACCTCGCGGCCCCGCCGCCCTACCTCACGGACCCGCAGCCCTACCTCACAGCCCCGCCGCCCTACCTCACAGCCTCGCCGCCCTAACTCGCGGCCCCGCCGCCCTACCTCGCGGCCCCGCCTCCCTACCTCGCGGCCCCGCCGCCCTACTCAGCGGCCCCACCGCCCTTCTGCAGCGGCCCCGCCCCCCTGCTTAGCGGCCCCGTCGCCCTTCTGCAGCGACCCCCCCACCCTTCTGCAGCGGCCCCGCCGCCCATCTCAGCGGCCGCCGACCGCCGACCGCCGATCGCCGACCGCCGACCGCCGAGCCGCCCGACCTCCGAGCCGCCGACCGCCGCGCCGCCCTACAGCAGCACAACCGTGCCGCCCGAGCAGCCCTGTCTGGTGAGCACAGCCCCTCTGTCACTGCACTGCCCTTCCCCTACTGCTTTCACTGATGGTCTACTGCTGTCATGGCTACCCCTAGTGTTCTCGCTTTTGACGATGAGGGTCGAGCCATTGACTTTGAGGTTTGGGTAGATGACTTGCAACTCTTCTTACAGTGCGATAGGGCAAACGGTCTCTCCCTCTTTGACCTCACCTTTGGCGCCTCTCCTGCCCCTGCTATTGATGCTGACCCTACTGTTCGCTCCCAGTGGGCCACGCGCGATGCTGCTGCACGTCTTGCTGTGCGTCGCCACCTGCCTACCACTGAGCGCGCGCACTTTAGTCAGTACAAGAGTGCTCGGACCTTGTACGACGCTGTAGTTGCGCGCTACTCTTCCCCTGCCACTACTGCACTGAGCCGCCTCATGCTAACGTACCTTTTCCCTGACCTTGCTGCCTTTCACACAGTCGCTGACCTCATTACGCACCTCCGCACTAGTGACACTCGCTACCGCGCCGCGCTTCCTGCTGAGTTCTGCACCAACAACCCCCCCCCCCCCCATGTACATCACTCTCTATTATATAGTCACCCGCCTCCCTGACTCCCTTCGCGTAGTCAGAGACCACTTCCTCTCAGTCTGTCCCTCCACTCTCACTGTTGACCTCCTAGAGAAGGCCCTCCTAGCAGCGGAGAAGAGCATAGTCGCTGTGGGAGCCTCTCGTGGTGACCCTCGCACCCCCATCTTTGAGGGGTGTTCCCCTTCCCCCCTGTTGCCCTCTGTCGCCTCTGATGCTGCGGCCGACCTCCTTGGTCTTGAGTCGGTCGGTGCGGCGTCTGCCCCTAGCGGGAGACGTCGCTCTAGCAAGGGCAAGGGGGGCAAGGGAGCGGGTGGAGCTAGCGGGGGCGGTGGAGGTGGCGGTGGAGGCGGCGGAGGGATTGGGGGTGGCGGTGGGAGTGGTGGCGGGGGTGAAGGTGTTGGTGGCAGCAGAGGAGGCGGAGGCGGCGGAGGCGGTAGCGGTGGGAGCGGTGGTGGCGGTGGAGGCGGTGGTGGAGGTGGCGGTGGTGGAGGAGGTGGAGCTGGCCGGGGTGGTGCTTCGCAGCGGAGCGGCTCCGATGGTGGTCAGCGCTAGCAGCAGCAGCAGCAGCGTTCTCGGGACATCCCCTCTCCTTAGCAGCTCTATGAGTGGTACACGCTGCGTAAGCGTGGTGGGGGTTTTGGTCCGTGCACCTACGTCCTTCGCTTCAGCGACCGCGCGGGTGAGCAGTGTGGGGGTGCCCACCCCACCCAGCGCTGCTTTGGCCGCCTGACGGACGCTTGGCGTCACCAGTTCCCCGAGGCTAGTGAGATCCCCCGCTGGGGAGAGCTGTCTAGGGCGGGTGTAGCTATCTGTGGTCTTGACTTTGATGCTATCCTTGCTGCCATGTATGCTGTGACTATTAGTGATGAGGGTGACTGTTAACGGTGTTTCCCGCCCGACCCGGGCATTGGTACTGCTGCACTAGGTGCTGGTGAGGCTGCTGCTCTAGGTGCCAGTGCATCTGCGCCCTCAGGTACTGGTGAGGTTGCGCTCTCAGGTACTGCGTCGGCTTCGGCCTCCCTCACCTTCACACTTGACTCGAGGGCTTCTCGCTCCTTCTTTCGAGACCGCACCACACTCACGCCGCTTGGTCGGCCGGTTGCAGTCTCCCTGGCAGACCCCTCTGGGGTTCCTGTCCTCTCTCACTTCTCTACTGTCCTCCCGTGTCTGGCTGCCCCCTCTGGCACCTTGTCTGGTCTTTACCTCCCCTCGTTCTCGACGAACCTTGTGAATGGTGCTGACCTGCAGGATGCGGGGGTTCACCAGTTTACTCTTGCGAGTCAGCGGGTGACCCATTGCTCGGACGCGCGCACGGGCCGACACCTGGCCACGTTTTCGCGTCGACCGGGGTCGAGCCTCTACACCCTTACCACTGGGTCCCCTCCTGTCCCTTCGTCTGGCCAGGTAGCTGCGTTGGGTCAGGTGTTTGCTGCAGCGTCCAGGTCTGGTCCTGCGTCTGCCCCCTGCTCGTGTCGCCTCCTGTCTTACGAGACTCTCCTCTGGCACCACCGTCTTGGTCACCCCTCCCTGCCTCGTCTCCGAGGCATGGCTTCCCGTGTCCTTGTCTCTGGTCTTCCCTCGGACCTCCCTCCCCTTCCTCCAGGGCCTGGTCCTTCCTGTGTCCCCTGTGTCGAGGGGCGGCTCCGAGCTGCCACTCACTCCTCCCAGTTTCCCCCGACAGAGGCCCCGCTGTAGACGCTTCACATGGACGTGTGGGGCCCGGCCCGCGTCCGTGGACAGGGTCACGAGCGCTACTTCCTGCTGGTGGTTGACGACTACTCGCGTTAAACCACAGTCTTCCCCTTGCGCAGCAAGGGTGATGTCACTGAGGTGTTGATCGATTGGATCCGCGCAGCCCGTCTCCAGCTCAGGAGGAGCTTCGGCTCGGACTTTCCTGTTCTGCGTCTGCACTCTGACAGAGGCGGAGAGTTCTCCTCTGGCCTTCTACGAGCCTACTGTCGTGCGCAAGGCATCCGCCAGACCTTTACGCTTCCGGACTCTCCACAGCAAAATGGGATTGCTGAGCGCCGCATTGGCATGGTCATGGACGTCGCTCGAACGTCCATGATGCATGCGGCTGCCCCCCATTTTCTATGGTCGTTTGCGGTTCGGTACGCGGCGCATCAGATCAACATTCACCCCAGGGTCTACAGGCCGGAGACCTCCCCAGCCTTGCTTTGGACGGGGAAGGTCGGCGATGCGTCTGCGTTCCGTGTCTGGGGATCTCGGGCGTTTGTCCGCGACGTGTCTGCGGACAAGCTGTCCCCTCGTGCTGCTCCCTGTGTCTTCCTTGGCTTCCCCCCTAAAGCGCCAGGGTGGCAGTCCTACCACCCCTCCTCTCGTCGTGTTCTGTCCTCCCAGGACGTCACGTTCGACGAGTCGGTCCCCTACTACCGTCTCTTCCCCTACCGCACTCCCTCCCTCCCCCCGCCGCCGCACTTCCTTGTCCCAGGTGCCCCCCAGGTCGACCCCCTCCCCCCTCAGGGTCCTGCCCCTTGAGGTATGTCCCAGGTAGATGCAGTCGAGCCGGTCGAGGTTGCTGGTGACTCTGGTACTTCTGCGGGTGCTGAGCCTAGGGGTGCTGACTCTGGGGGTGCTGCGCGAGTGGGTACTGAGCCTGGGGGTGCCGAGCCTGGGGGTGCTGTGACTTGGGGTGCTGAGCCTGGTGGTGCTACGCCTAGGGGTGCTAAGCCTGGGGGTCCTTCGCCTGGGGGTACTGAGTCTGGAGCTGCTGAGCCTGGGGGTGCTGCGTCTGGAGCTACTGATCCTGGGGGTACTGAGTCTGGAGCTACTGAGCCTGGGGGTGCGGCGCCCGCGGCCGATGGACCTGCTCGTGTGGCGTCTGGCGGTGCTGGGCCTGGTGGTTCTCCGGGTGCTTCGTCTCGGCGGGAGCCAGTCTCTCCACAGGAGCTGCGCGAGTGGTTTGCCCGGCGCTGGAGGCGTATTGCTGGAGCTGGTGCTTCTTCGGCTGCTGAGGGTGCTGTTGCCGCCGCTCTCGGAAGTGCTAGTCCTGGGAGTACTGGAGCTGCTAGGCCTGCGAGTGCGACTGGAGTCGACGCTGCCGAGGGTGTTGACGTTGAGGGTACTGCTGTTCGTCGTGGCGGCGGTCCTGCTGCAGGTGCTGCTGATGCTGCTGGAGGTACAGGAGCTACAGGTGCTGTTGGCGCTGGTGCTGCGGCTGGGGGTGCGGGTGCTGTCCCTGCTATGTCTGGAGTCGCCGCGCGGCCTTGACCGTACTTTGTTCCGCTCCTTCAGCAGGTTCTTGGTCTTCCTCCTCCCTTAGAGTGTCCACCGCCTGTCCACTCACAGTCACAATTACTGCCGACCTCCCCACTGCCTGCTCCTTCTCCCTACAGTGGTCCTACTGGAGGTCTTGCTGAGCGTCATGAGCCTGCGTCTCGTCCTGCGTCGCCTGTTCGTGCTGCTCGCGCTAGTGGTCGCGGTTCGCCTCACCGTCCTCCTCCTGTCCTTGGCACGCACCGGATGTCTCTGCGTCTCTCCACTGCTCCTCTGCGTGCCCCTTTGCCTTCTCCTCCTGAGTCCTCTCTTCCTGCCCTTGCCGACCCTGAGCCGGACTCTCTTCGTGCTGCCAGTCCTACTCACACGCGTCTCCTTGCTACTGTCGTCACTGACCCCTCTTTTCAGTCCACTGCTGAGTCTGCTCTTGTTGCTGAGCTCGTCGACTTTGCTGCTCGCTGTCGTCTAGACTACGCTGCTAGTCTTGTTGCTGAGTCTGCGTCTGTCTGTCCTCCGTCCGTCGGGGGTGAGTGTGCACTTGGCACGGACGTCCTTGAGGACAAGCAGGAAGGGTTCCAGTGTCTGGCTGCTGCTTCACCTCATCTCGCGTCCGTACTACTTACCCCTGAGGGAGACCCGGATGCGCTTGACATCCCGACTCTGCGCTCTTACGCGGAGGCCGTAGAGGGCACAGGGTCCACTCTCAGTGGCAGGCAACTATGGATGCAGAGATAGCTTCCTGGAAGTCCACAGGCACCTACGTTGACGCGGTTCCCCCTCCTGGGGCGAACATCATCAGTGGCATGTGGATCTTCAGGGTGAAGAGGCCGCCGGGCTCTCCACCTGTCTTCAAGGCGCGGTACGTGGCTCGTGGCTTCAGTCAGCGGCAGGGAGTTGACTACTTTCAGACCTTCTCTCCCACCCCGAAGATGACCACTCTTCGGGTACTGCTGCACGTTGCTGCTCACCGTGACTACGAGCTGCACTCTCTTGACTTCAGCACAGCTTTCTTGCAAAGCAACCTGCACGAGGAGATCTGGCTGCGCCGCCCACCTGGCTTCACTAGGTTATTCCCTCCTGGTACCTAGTAGAGTCTCCGGCGTCCAGTCTACGGTCTCCGCCAGGCGCCACGTGAGTGGCACAATACACTGAGGACTACGCTTGCGGCCCGTCGCAGTTTCTGCGCACCGACACCTCTCTGCCGCCGTTCTACATCCTCGTGTACGTCGAGACTTGGTCTTTGCCACAGCTGAGACTGCTGGACTCGCCTACGTGAAGTCCGAGCTGCAGAAGAGACACACGTGCACAGACCCGGGTGAACTGCGCAGCTACCTTGGCTTGAAAATCACCCGGAACAGAGCACACCGCACCATTACTCTAACTCAGTCACACATGGTGCAGCAGGTCCTTCAGCGCTTCGGCTTCACGTACTCCTCGCCTCAGGCCACTCCTCTGTCTACTCGCCACTCGCTCTCAGCTCTGCCTTCGGATGAGTCCGTAGAGTCGAGTGGCCCATACCCAGAGCTTGTTGGCTGCCTCATGTACCTGATGACCTGCACTCGACCTGACCTTGCACACCCTCTTAGCATTCTTGCTCGCTATGTTGCTCCTTGGAGACACCGACCAGAGCACATGGCTGCAGCGAAGAGGGTGTTGCGCTACTTGTGCAGTACGTCGGGCATGGGGCTTGTGCTTGGAGGGCGGAGTCCAGTGGTCCTCACTGGGCACGCAGACGCTTCTTGGGCTGATGTCCAGGCTACGCAGCGGTCGTCACAGGGTTACACCTTCAGTCTTGGTTCCAGCTCTGTTTCGTGGCGGGCTACTCGCTCGTCTTCTGTTCTCGGCTCCAGTTGTGAGGCTGAGATCTACGCCGGGGCCATGGCTGCACAGGAGCTTCGCTGGCTCACCTACCTGCTGACTGACCTCGGAGAGCCGCCTCGTTCTCCTCCGGTGCTGTACGTAGACAGCAAGGCCATGCTGGCCTTGTGTCAAGAGCAGCGCCTGGAGCATTGAACGAAGCACATTGCTCTCCGCTAGTTTCTTGCTCGTGAGCTGCAGCAGCGTGGTCAGTTGCGACTTGCGTACGTGACCTCTGAGGCCAACACTGCTGATATTTTCACCAAGGCACTTCCGCCTTGTGATCATCTGCGCTTCTGCACTCAGCTGGGCCTTGTGCCTGTCTTGCCTCACTTGCTCACCTCTTGACTTTGTTTGTACTTTCACATATATATATATATATATATACCTGCTCTTGCTTGTTTAGCCTTATATATATGTGTACTCCTGCATGTGAACTGGCCTTGTGGCCTTGACCTTGTGCTCGGACTGTGTGGTGACTTTGTGATCCACCCTGAGCTTTGCTTTGCTTTTCTTGACTGGTCTTATGAGCCCTTGCTCTCCCCCACTTTGCCTATTGGGGTGTGTCAAATTATAATATTGTGTAGACTATAATGGGGTAGCCTGTATGGGGTACACATTTCTAGGGTTGCATATTTGTATCACTTCCATTCCTTAGTCATTCATTCTCGTTCACATTCTCTCACTGAACACGCCAAGCGTCGTTGAGACGAGCGAAGCAGCGCTGTGTGGCGTGGGGTCCCCCACACTGCTGACCAGTGCGGTCACCAGTGTGAATGACGTACGTGCAGCTAAAGCCACCCCCCCCCCCCCCCCCCCGTGCTGAGAGTACCATTCACGGACCTCCTGGGGCGACGGAGTGTTCTGCTGGCTCTGGCCACCGCCAGCGCCTCCTCGACCTCGACCACCCCAACCCTTGCCGCCGCCGCCGCGTCCGCCACCACCTCCACCACCGCCTCCGCCCCGGCCACCTCCCCCGCCGCCGCCCCCACCACCCCCACCACTGCCACTAGCCCCTCCGATCGCGCCACTACCCCCACCGCCGCCACCGCCCCCACCACCGCCTCCCCCGCTGTCACCACCACCGCCCTTGCCCCCTTTGCCCTTGCCGTTGCGACGCCCGCTCGAAGCAGACGCGGTCCCGACCTTCTCAGCACCAAGGAGGTGGACAGCAGCAGCAGAGGCGACAGAGGGAAGAAGGGGGGAAGGAGAACACCCCTCAAAGAACGGGGTACGGGGGTCGCCACGAGAGGCACCTACAGCGAATATGCTAGCCTCAGCTGCAAGGACTTTCTTCTCGAGGAGGGCAATGGTGAGCTCAGTGGGGCAGCGAGCTAGGAAGTGGTCTCTGACTGAGCGCAGAGTGTCAGGGAGGCGGGTGACTAGGTGGTAGAGAGTGAGCCAGAGTGGGGGTGGGTTCTTGGCAAGGAACTCATCAGGCATGGCGGCGCGGAAGCAAGCCTCACTAGTGCGGAGGTGCGTAATGAGGTCAGCGACTGTGTGGAAAGAGGCTAAGTCAGGGAACAGGTAGGGAAGAGAGAGACGGCCTAGCGCAGCAGAGGCCGGTGAGGAGTAGTGGGCAACGACAGCAGTGTACAGTGCCTGTGCAGTCTTGTGCTGCCCTAAGTGCTTGCGCTCATCTATCGGCAGGGAGTTGCAAATAGCGAAGCGAGCGTGGGCGTCACGAGTCTTCCACTGTGAGCGGGCAGTGCTGTCAGCAGTAGCAGCAGGAGAAGGAGCATGGCCTAGGGCGTGATCGTACAGTGAGATGTCCTCCTTGGCAGTGAGCTGTAGGAAGAGGTGTAGGTCATCTAGCCAGGTGTCGAACTTTACTGGGCGGCCCCCAGCATCGAAAGCCAGTACAGGAGGGCTAGCCATAGCAGTAGAAGGAGTGATAGCAGTAGGGGGAACCCAACAGCAGTAGGCAGTGCGACTCAGGTAGGGCGGCTCGGTCCAGGTAGGGCGGCGCGGCTCGGTTCAGGTAGGGCGGCGCGGTTCGGGAAGGGCGGCGCGGCTAGGTTCGGGTGGCGCGGCTCAGTTTGGGCTGGGCGGCTCGGTTCGGGCTAGGTGGCTCGGTTCGAGCTGCTCGGGTCGAGCGCGGGGCCGTAAGGGGCCGCTAAGGGTGAGCGCGGGGCCGAACGGGGTCTCTAGGGGCGAGCGCGGGGCTTTAAAGGGCCGCTAAGGGCGAGCGCAGGGCCGATCGGGGCCTCTAGGGGCGAGCGCGGGGCCGTAAGGGGGGGCCGCTAAGGGCAAGCGCGGGGCCGTTCGGGTCCTCTAGGGGCGAGCGCGGGGCCGTAAGTGGGGGCCGCTAAGGGCGAGCGCGGGGCCGTTCGGGTCCTCTAGAGGCGAGCGCGGGGCCGTAAGGGGCCGCTAAAGGCGAGCACGGGGCCGACGGGGAGCCTCTAGGGAGCAGGTCGCGAGTCGCTAAGGGCGGGTCGCGGGTCGCGGGGCCTTAGAGGGCCGTGAAAACCGAGGCGCCCTAGGGCGCAGGTAGGTAGGTAGGTAGGTAGGTAGTGGTGGGCCCTAAAAAATCGGTCCTAGGAAGGACCTGCTCTATACCTCCCCGTCGCCTCGGCTCTTGCCGCTGGAGCCGTCGACGTCCTTCCTCAACGACGTCTTCTTCAACGCTTGCTTCTCCTTGCGTGGCTTCTCATCTTGACGGGGGCGACGACTGGCCGATCGGCCACGGCCTCTCTTGTTGTCGTCCTCGTCGCTGTCATCGCGGTTGGGGCACTCGAAGGAGAGATGGTTGGGGTCGCCGGAGACCCAGCACTCGTAGTTTGCCTGCGGAAGGAGCTCTGTGGGCTGTTCGGCCTCCTGCATCGCCTCATCTTGAAGAATGTAGATGGTGATAGAGTCCTCGTCGAGAGACTCACGCGTGCCGAGCACCATCATCATCCTCTTCATGAGATTGTAGCTGTGCGGCAAGCCCTTGATGATGTGTTTGATGTAGGACGTCGTCGAGTATTCAGCGCCCACCATCCGCATCTCAACCAGGATCCGTCGAGCACGGTTGCAATAATCCGTTGCCGACTCTTGCTCGCCCATCCGAATGCCAGTCATCTTCTCCTCCAGCTGCCCGATGTTCAGGTCGTCCTTGACCTGGTACGTCGACATGATGAAGTGCCATGCCTGATGACCAGCATCCTGTCGCTCTCGACAGCTCCTGAGCGCCAGCTGCACCACCGGCAAGCAGCACCTCAAGATGACCATAAAGGTGAGCAAGTGAGCCGCTCGAAACTCCGCCGGTGCAATCCCGCCTGCCGTCACATGCGTCGTCGCCGAGAGCCCTCCACCGCTCCGTAGAGGAGAGCGACGTCGAACATCAACGTCGACACGCGAGCTGCCTGCAGCCGTCGTCGACTGCTGCACTCGCGCCTGGACTCCGTCGACACCACCGTCGACCTTGATCACCCCTCTCTACCTCGTGCCTTCGCTGCCGCTGACTCGTGCACCACCGTCGACCTCGTCGTTGATGCCACCCTCGTTGCGCACCGGTCAAAGAGATGCAGGACGGGAAGGGTGTTCCATCGCCCACTGCGACCGGATGCCCAACTCGACGATCAGCAAGGGGATTGTCCCGTACTCGCCATCCGCGTGGCGTTTCCTCGCATCAGCCAAGCGTGTCTCCAAAATGCCGGCTACACCCGCATCAACAACGGGGTCAACCATGGTGACTATCGCTGCTGTCGGCCTACGAACGACTTAGTAGGTGCAAAAGTCGGCTCCTATCTGAAGGTAATTTGCGGGGCCGTTCATGCTCACCGCACCTTGGAGAGATGCACTCTACAACGGTGGTGAGCTAGACTATGGGGGTTGGCACGAACAACTAGAGGTGATCGTAGCTTTGCTTAGTTCGTTAGTGCTTGCGCATATACGGGAGTAATTGGCAAGAGTTTCCACTAGGCAGAGTTGGAATTGCAGAAAATCATTGAAAAAGCAATGACAAAATGACTACATCAGGCACCAGCAATCCTGCAGCTAGCCTAGTCGACCGCCAGCACAGCTCTGTCAGAATGTTATCTTATGCTCTAGCCTGTAGTGGGGTGCTCTATAGCGAGTACAACCCTTCTAGGGTTTCCTATTTGTGTCCCCATTCTTGCTAGTGCAGCCCTCTTCTCTCTTCTAAATTTAACAAGCTCGGTCGACTGCCTGCTAGCGTTGCGTAGAGGAGCCGCGCCAGCACTATAGAAGGGCGACCTGCCAACAAAGCAGGTCGACGACGTGCCAACGCTGCACCAGAGCGGCTGTCCAGCGTTGCCCCGTAGAACACAGCTGCGCACGCTCACAGATGCGCGCAAACGATTGGCCCGACTTGCCTTGTTGGGCATGCGTCAGCTGTTGTCTGCGCCTGACAAGCCACATCGACTCCGAGATACCAGCCCGCAGTCGCCTGCGCCATCGCAACCTCGACGACGTTCGCGTGCCTCCGCAGAACTCTTCGAGCAGGTTACTAGGTCGACTCGGTCGACCACAAGGTGCTTCCGGTCGACCATCAGGTCCCTCTGGTCGACCACCAGGTGCCTGTGGTCGACCACAACCCCCGTCGAGCTACCCCCTGGTCGACGGACCCCTTCCGTCGACCAGAACCGTCAGCGATTGTCGCCGAACTCCCCTCGTCGACCGCTGCTCACTTGTCAGGTCGACGGAGTGCTCCCGGTCGAACTGCAGGTCGGCGGGAACCCCCTGAACGAGCTGCAGGTCGACGGAGACCTTCCGGTCAAACTGCCCCTCCTAGTCGACGACCCACCCGTCGCCCAGACCAGTTGCAGCTGTCAAGCTCCCTGGTCGACAGCAGCACCACTGCGGTCCCCTGCAGCTTGACGACGCCTGTCGAGCAGCTCTCCCACTGTGAACGGTCGGCTGCTACTCCCGTACATCCAACCAAGTCGTCGGCGTTGCCCAAGCGAGGGCGGGGCCAACACTCGATTTCTGTTAACAACGAGCGGCTAGGTCAGGGCCGCGACGGGCCGTTAGGGCAGGGCCGCGATGGGCCAGGAGGGCAGGGCCTCTACGGGCGGCAGTAAAGCAGGGCGCGCGACGGCGCAGGTGAGGCAGGCGCGAGGCACGCTTCGGGCAGGGCAAGAAAAATATCGTTATCGTGGTGGGCCCTAAAAAAAAAACGTTTCCACTAGGGAACCTGCTCTGAAACCATGTCAGAATGTAGGAAGAATTAATGACTAGAATGACAGCAGTACAGGTTTTGTATAGCAAAACCTAATTGGGTTGTACCCCATAAGGAGTGCCCCACTACAGCCTATAGCATTATTCTGACACATTCGGCTTAAGCGATTTGGGCATTTGAGCGGTTCAACAACTTACAACACTATACGAGCAGGAGTATCCGATAAAGACGCATTATTTCTCACAGGTAAACAGGAGCTTCGCCGACCTCAATATATCTACATGTTGTCTCCCGAAGCAGATCTTTCTCGGCAACTGTTCCTGTCTCACCACAACCCGAGAGCACTTGCATACAAACCACCCAAAAAGAGTTATAGAGACATTATAGTGATACCACGGCTCGAAGGTCAAGCGGATTTAAATAATTTAATTACCTCTGTCAATGCTGCTACGCGTTACGTTTGGCATACACTCATAATGTCGCATGACCTCGCCTACGATGCATTCGTCGCCTGGCTTACTGCAAATGAACGAGAAAGTGATCTAAAATTGAAAAGCTTTCATAATGACAGAGCTCTCGGATACCTCTCTCAACGCTTTAAGAATTTCCTAGTGGAAAGAGGAATCAAGAAGCAATAGTCGCTGCCTTATTAGTATCAACAGCACGGTGTCGCAGAGAGGATGAACAGAATGCTCCAGACTACCATGCGCAAACTTCTCATAGAAGCCAATCTGCCAACAAGGCATTGGCCATTCGCGATGGACCACGCAGTGTTAATCCACGACCTCGCATCATCAGTATCGCTGCCAAACAATTCATCACCACACAAGGAGTGGAAAGGAAAACTAGGCAGCACAAAAATGTTACGAATTTTTTGGTGTGTGGTAAAGTACCGGCCGCCGAATAAACATGCTGGGAGATTTTCTCAATGGAGAATGTAGGTATTTGTCTCGGCATCAAAAAACAGTTCGCAGCTCGGAAAATCTAGGATGTCAAATATTGGGTACCAGTTCCAGCACGCGATGTCCTATTCTATGAGCACCTCATGACTCTTGGCCGGTACAGCGCGCCAACAATGAAGATTGGCCACTGGGTTTTCTGGAGTACGCAACTTCGCCACAGAATCCGACGAAGCAGATGCATTGGAAGAAGTTGTCTCGGGTGCGTCAGCAGCTACCGGTGCCGCCCCTTACTACTCAGCTCCGATCGAAATCAATGAGGACGATTCCCACAATGACGTCAACTCCGAACCTTACTACTCCTTTGCTGATAACGGGGCAACTACACCTGTCCCCGTTGCTTCTAACAAAAGTGAGTGTTTGGGACCCGGTTTTAACTTCGACCCTGACACTAGTGACGAAGCAGCTACCACCGAAACGGAGTCATAGACTCGCAATCATCAGACAGGTTTACAAATACTGGGATTAGCTATTGCTGTACAAAACTCTACAGTCGAATCTAATATACTGGAGCAAGCTCTCACGGGGCCTCATCGTGAGAAATGGTGCAAAGCTATGGACAATGAACCAAAGGCACTGCAAGATAACAACACGTGGGATTAAATCCCCATTTTGACCGTTTCTAACCAGAACATTCTCTCTGGGAAGAGGGTTTGATTGCATCAAGACCAACGCGGACTGCACGATCGAGCGCTTCAAGGCTCGTTGGGTTGTTCGCAACATCGACAAGGAGGGACTCGACTATGGCGAGGCATTCGCTCTAGTTAGCTGTTACATGTCTTTTCGCATTCTACTCGACTTCACAACTGCATTCTACCGCATTTCTCTACGCGCTTGTCGACACACTCATTCTCATCGAGCAGTCGCTCGGCTCCGTGAAGGATCCCACACTTGTTTGCCACCTAAACAAATCACTATACAGGATGAAACAGGCTCCTCGTCTCTGGCACCAGCATCTTCACGATCGTCTGATTCGTATTGGATTTCTCCAGCTACCGCACGATCACAAAACATACCGCCTTCGTGCTTCTCATTGTCTACGTGGACGATTTACTATACTTCGGGATCACCGCGGCTATCCTTGGTTAATTTGATGGGGAGCTACAGGAGGATCTCACAGTTACTATTTTGACTACAATGACGCAATTACTCGGTCCCAACATCACCAAGACACCGACTTCTATTCAACTACCGGCTAGAAATTTGTGGAGAAGCTTCACATGTGATTTCCTCTCCCAACAACTACGGCTTCTACACCGTTCCGTTCCACTACTTCAGTAGACACTGAAGTCCTGTCCGCCGTAGGTGCTACATGCTATCAGCAGGTTCTCGGCAGTCTACTCTTTGCCGCCGTAATCTGTCTTCCGGATCTATCCTATTGTTAGCCAGCTCGCTCAATACCCTAAGTAACCTGGAGGGGAAAATCTACTGAAACTTGAAGCAACCTTCTTCTACTTTGTGACTACACATATGTGTCAGAACATTGTAGCTTATACATTTGTGTAGGCTGTAGTGGGGTAGCCCATAAGGGGTACAACCCAATTAGGGTTAGTACTTGTACCCAACTCTTTCATAGTTCAATCATTCTCTTATTCTCATCTTCACATGGTATAGAGCTGGTTCCCTTGTAGGAACTGTTCCTAGGGCCCACCGACTTTTTTTTTTCCTGCCCGGAGCACGCTTGGCTTTTGCCTGAGTCGCGCCCCATGTCGTTCCCCCTCTAGCGGCCTCTAGCAGCCCCCTTTTACGGACCTTAACGACTCCGTCGCGCCACCCTTTCGGCCCCGTCGCGCCGCCCTTGCGGCCCCGTCGCGCCGCCCTTGCGGCCCCGTCGCGCCGCCCTTACGGCCCCGTCGCGCCGCCCTTTACGCGGCTCCGTAGCCGCCCCTTCCTGCGGCCCAGTCGCCGCCCTTTCAGCGGCCCCGTCGCCGCCCTTCCACGGCCTCGCCGCCCACCCTTACACCGGCCCCGTCGCTCGCCCTTCCGCGGCCCCGACACCGCCCTTCAGCGGCCCCATCGCCGCCCTTTCAGCGGCCCCGTTGCTGCCCGCCCTTTCAGCGGCCCCGTCGCCGCCCTTCCACGGCCTCGCCGCCCACCCTTACACCGGCCCCGTCGCCCGCCCTTCCGCGGCCCCGTCGCCGCCCTTTCAGCGGCCCCGTCGGCGCCCGTTCAGCGGCCCCGTCTCCGCCCGCCCTTCCAGCAGCCCGTCGCCGCCCTTTCAGCAACCCGTCAGCCCCTTTTAGCGGCCCCGCCGCCGCCCTTCCACGGCCCCGTCGCCGCTCAGCCGCCCAGCGCCCGAGCCGCCGAGCAGCCCAGTCGCCAAGCAGCCAAGCCGCCCGACAGCCGAGCCGCTGAGCAGCAAAGCGGCCCTGCAGCCGAGCCGCCCGACCGCCGAGCCGCCCAGCAGCCGAGCCGCCGAGCAGCCGAGCCACCCGACCGCCGAGCCGCCCAGCAGCCGAGCCGCCGAGCCGCCCGACCGCTCCACTTGCCTGGTAAGAGCAACGTCTTTGCCACTGCACTACCCTGCCACACTATACTGACTGCCTGTCTACTGCTGTCATGGCCTCCCCTAGTGTTCTCACCTTTGACGCTCAGGGTGAGGCAGTTGACTTTGAGGTCTGGGTAGATGATTTGCAGCTATTCCTACACTGTGATAGGGCGGACGGTCTCTCACTGTTTGAACTCACTTCTGGTGCCTCTATTGCCCCTGCTGCTAATAGTGACGCCACTGTTCGCTCACAGTGGGCCACGCGTGATGCTGCTGCTCGCCTTGCTGTGCGCCGCCACTTACCGACCACTGAGCGTGCACACTTTAGCCAGTACAAGAGTGCTCATACCTTGTACGACGCTGTAGTTGCACGCTACTCTTCCCCTGCCACTGCTGCACTGAGCCGCCTCATGCTACCGTACCTCTTCCCTGACCTTGCTGCCTTTCCCACAGTTGCTGACCTCATTACGCACCTCCGCACTAGTGACACTCGCTACCGCGCTGCGCTTCTTGCTGAGTTCTGCGCCAAGAACCCCCCCCCCCCATGTACATCACCATCTACTACATAGTGAGTCGACTCCCTAACTCTCTCCGCGTAGTCAGGGACCACTTCCTCTAAGTTTGCCCCACCACTCTCATTGTTGACCTCCTCGAGAAGGCCCTCCTTGCGGCAGAGAAGAGCATAGTCGCTGTAGGAGCCTCTCGTGGTGACCCTCGCACTCGCGTCTTTGAGAGGTGTTCTCCCTCCCCCCTCTGTTGCCTCTGCTGTTGCGGCCGGCCTCGTTGGCTTCAAGTCGCTCGGCGCTGCGTCTGCCCCGAGCGGGAAACGCCGCACCGGCAAGGGCAAGGGGGGCAAGGGCGCTGGAGGGGCTGGAGGGGGTGGTGGAGGTGGTGGTGGAGGCAGTGGTGGGAGTGGGGGTGGTAGTGGGAGTGGGGGTGGTAGTGGGAGTGGTGCCAGGGGTGGCAGCGGCGGCGGCAGAAGTGGAGGCGGAGGCGGTGGTGGTGGCGGAGGGAGCGGAGGCGGCGGAGGGAGCGGAGGCGGCGGAGGTGGCGCAGGAGTCGGAGGTGGAGGAGGCGGCGGAGGCGGCGGTGGCGGCGGCGGTGTTGGAGCGGGTCGCGACTCTGCGTACAGGAGTGGCTCATGTGGTGGTCCGCGCCACCAGCAGCGGAGTGGTGTGACCCTGACCCCTCAGCATCTTCGTGAGTGGTACACTGCGTGTTAGCGCGATGGGGGTTTTGGTCCCTGCACTTACGTCCTCCGTACCGGCGACCGAGCTGGTGAGCAGTGCAGAGGCCCGCACTCCACCCAGCGCTGCTTCGGTCGCCTGGCGGACGCGTGGCGTCACCAGTTCCTTGAGGCGACAGAGATCCCTCGCTGGGGAGATCTGTCTCGGGCGAGGGTTGCCGTCTTTGATCTTGACTAAGATGCTATTCTTGCTGCCACGTATGTTGTTGATGATAGTGTTGTGGGTGACTGTTACCTATGTGTAACGCCTGACCTGGGCATTGGGGCTACTGCTCTAGGTGCTGGTGAGGCTGCAGCTCTAGGTGCTAGTGCGACAGCTGCCTCAAGTGCTAGTGCGTCTACTGCCCCAGGTGCTGGTGAGTCTGCGCTCTCAGGTACTACGTCGGCTCAGGCCTTACACACCTTCGACCTTGACTCGGGTGCGTCCCGCTCCTTCTTTCGAGACCGCACCACTCTTACGCCGCTCAGTCGGCCGGTTGCAGTCTCCCTGGTAGACCCCTCTGGGGGTCCTGTCCTTGCTAGCTTCTCCACTGTCTTACCGTGCCCAGCAGCCCCCTCTGGCACCCTGTCAGGTCTCTACCTCCCCTCGTTCTCTACGAACTTGGTGAGTGGAGCGGACCTATAGGATAGGGGGGTTGACCAGTTCACTCCTGCGAGTCAGCGAGTGACCCACTGCACGTGTGCTCGGACAGGCCGACACTTGGCCACGTTCACCCGTCGGCCAGGGTCGAGCCTGTACACCCTTACTACTGAGTCTCCTCCGGCTGCTGAGGCTGCCCAGGTAGCTGCGTCGAGTCAGGTGTTGCTGCAGCGTCCAGGTCCGGTCCTGAGTCTGCTCCCTTCTCGTGTCGTCTGCTGTCCCACCATACTCTCCTTTCACCGTCGACGCTGTAGCGATTCTCTCTACAGGAGCTACGCGAGTGGTTTGCCCGCCGCTGGAGACATGCTGCTGAGACTGGGGGTGCTTTTGGAGCTACTTGAGTTGGTCCTGCTGGAGCTGCTTGCGGTACTAGTTCTGCTGGAGCTGGAGCTGCTGGGGGTGTTGGCGCTGGTGTTTCTACTGGCGTTGGTGCATCTGGGGGTGCTGCTGAGGCTGCTAGAGCTCACGGTCCTACTGGAGCTGGTGCTGCTTTGGTGTTTGTGCTGGTGGTGCTGCTGGCACTGGTGCTTTTGAGAGTGCTAGAGTTGGCGCTGGTGGAGCTGGAGATGCTACTGGCGCTGGTGCTGCCGCTGGGGGTACTGGTGCCATCCTTGCTGGTTCTGGAGGCGCTGTGCGGCCGAGGCTGTACTTGGTTCCGCTCGTGGAGTTGGTTCTTGGTCTCCCGCCCTCTACTGGTCTTGCTCCTCCTTTAGTGTGTCCACAGCCTGTCCGGTCGCAGTCACAGTTACAGCCCACCTCCCCTCTACCTGCTCCTTCTCCCTACACTAGTCATACTGAAGGTCTTGCTGAGCGTCGTTAGCTTGCGTCTCGTCCTGCGTCGCCTGTTCGTGCTGCTTGCACTAGTGGTCGTACTGCGCGTCTGCGTCCTCCTGCAGACCCTGGCACACACGAGATGGTACTGTGTCCTTCCAGTGCTCCTCTGCTTGTCCCGTTTCCGTCTCCTCCAGTGTGAGAGTACGACGGCTTATGCGAGCTATGCTTGCTTGCCTTTACTTTATCATGCTATTTCTAGCATAGGATAATTATATGCATGCATGAATTGCTTGATTTCCTAGGCTAGGTGCTTTCCTATATTTTATTATAGTTATAGCACCGAGCTAGGTTGCGTGCACCGAATTCTGGCTTTTCGGTTGCCACCGAATTGCCTTCTACCGAATTCGGTCAGGATCCGTTCTGGACGCTACGCGACCCGCGGAACCTTCGCGTAACACCTGGTTACGGGGCCTTGTGTCGAGCCTATATATAGCCTCGTGTTGTACCCAGGTGGACATTCAAATTCAATTCAATTCAATTCGACTCAATTCTCATTCTCTTTTCTGAACTCGATCCTAGATCCTCACACTTGGTAATCAGAGTCTGTTTAGACGCGAAGTTCTTTCGACCGCAAAAAAAACTAGTCTCCAAAAACCGCGGGGGCGACGCAGTCAAACATCGATTTCGTGTACGTAAAACCGGTTCCGTGTTTTTCGCTCCCCCTCGATTCGGTTTTTCGGACGCGTTGATGTCAGGCATGGAGGGCCAAGGCGACAACTACGCTACTACGAGCGACATCGCGAGCCTCCGCACCGACATGGAGCAGACGTAGGCGACGCTTCGTCGACTCGAGGCTTTTCTGACAAGCCAACCAGGGTTCGCCACCGCAGCAGCAGCGACCATAGCGACTGCAGCACCGACAACTCTAGCAGCAGTGGTGACACCGACATTTCACGGACCAATGGCACCACTGTCGCCGAACCTCGAAGCAGCACAACCGAGGCTTTCGGAGGCGTTCGATCCAAGCGCGAAGGGATCCGACGTCCGGCGATTCGTGGCCACCCTCGAAATTTACTTCGAGGCCATTGGCTGTTCGACCCCGCAACAGGACGCAGCAAGGATTCGGCTCGCAGCGACACTGTTACGTGGACCGGCTCTCGAATGGATTTACTACACCGACGTAGCCCGCGGGGAGAAAACGTGGCAGCAGTTTCGGGCAGATTTAATCGAGCGTTTCGAACCAATTAATACAACCTTCATGACACGGCAGCAGATAGACCGACACAAGCAATACAGTAGTGTAACACAGTAAACGCAGCAGATGGAGTTACTGTTCAACTGCATCACCGACCTGACCGAAGGCGAAAAAATCCAGGCGTACACCGAAGGGTTAAAAATGGAGATTCGGTGGCAGGTGATTGCGGCGAATTACAACAGCTACAGAGACATTGTGCGTGCTGCCGAGCGATACGACGCGCTGACTCAAAGTCAACCCGAAACACGACGCTTCACGCCGAACCGTACATTCGGCACGGAGCGATTGGCACCCCCCACGTTCGCCGAACCGATGGATATCGACAAATACGACGCGAAGCAGCAGCCGACAAAATGCGAATTTTGCGGCGCAGCAGGACATCAGTTTTTGTCGTGCTACAAAATGAAGAAAGCACGTGCGGCACTCCAGGACGGAAACAGTGGAGCACCCCCGAAGTCAAAAAAACGGGAATCGCCAGTAGCCGCGGATCGACCTGGCGATCGCATAAAGATCCGAAAAACAGGAAAAGGCGACGACGTGGCGACTTCGGAGCGGGTGAAAAAAGGAGAAAAAGATGGCGCGAATTTAAAACGTCACGACCGATCGGCATCAGGGGAAATCGCCGAGGCGAATGGAGGCTCCGCAAAAAAAGACTCTGCACCGACCGGGAAACTCCAGCCGAACACCCACGAAAGTAAGAATTCGTTAAAAGTATCCTATAAAGATGCTCTAACGAAGAATATTGCTTCTCGTTGTTTACAAGCCTTCAAAAAATTCAGGGGAGGTCTAGAGGCCAAGAAAAAGCCTTTAGAAATTATTCAGGTACCTGAGAAGTTGGGCAAAGTACTACGGAACGTAGAAAAGGGTCGTGCGTTCCGTGGAGTTAATATTCTCTCCCCGCAGCACAGTGTTAAGGCTCCCCGTTGCCCACAGGTGAAGCCTACACAGCTGCCAAGGCTTAGAGGAGACATCCAGGCTCAGGAGAAATTACACAAGCCTCGGAAAAATCCTCCTACCCCCCAGGTGAAGTTGGAAAGCGCTGAGTCAGGTATAGGAAAATGGGAAGGTATTAAGTTTGATGTACCCTATGATCCTATTAACGAGACCCTCTTTGGCTACTCAGCGCAGCAGAAACCACTACTCCTCGAGGTGTTATGCAATGGGCGACGCCTCCAGGCACTGGTGGACAGCGGTGCATCTCACTCGGTGTGTGACCGCGGAGCATTGGAGAAAATTGGAGAGAAGGCGGAAGAGACCCAGTTTTCAGCAACCATGGTGGACGGTACGAAGCTTCCTATCCACGGCGAAGCATCACTGCAACTGCATATAGGTGCATTGAGGTGGAAGCCGAAGCTACCAGTCACCAGCATCAAAGGATTATATTTTATCTTGGGGCGAGATTTCCTAAAGCGGTTCAACCCCGAGATCGGTTGGGTCAACAGCAAGGTGTGCATCTACAACAATGGGAGGCGGATAGCACTGCGAAGCTGGACGGATACAGGGGACGTACCTGAAACAACACTGGCACGCTTCAAACAGACGGTGAACGAGAGTAACACGGGTTACCTAGCACCGGTTATGGCAGCAGCAGAGGAGGAGAAGCCGAGTTCCGAGCTACCTGCAGCAGTGAAGGAGGTCTTGGAGAAGTACAAGGATATAATGCCCGACGACCTACCTGCAGGCGTACCTCCAACACGCACCCACGAGCACAAGATCGTGGAGGAACCAGGTGCGAAACCCGTCTCACGTGCACCATACCGACTGAGTCCGACTGAACTGACAGACATGAAAAAACAGATAGAGTATCTACTGGACAGACAACTAATCCGCCCATCCACCTCTCCCTACGGCGCACCAGTTCTCTTCACTCCAAAACCAGACGGCAGTCTACGGATGTGCATCGACTACCGCGCACTGAACAAACAGACAGTCTAAAACAAATATTCCATACCGCGCATAGACGACCTACTCGATCAACTGCGTGGAGCAATAGTATTTTCGAAACTGGACCTACGATCGGGCTACTGGCAGATCAAGATGGCAGACAACTTTGTCCACAAGACAGCATTCCGGACCAGATACGGCTCCTACGAATACCTGGTGATGCCGTTCGGACTCTGCAACGAACCAGCAACGTTTCAGGCGGAGATGAATCACATCTTACGATCCCTGCTGGACGAGTGCTCGGTGGTGTACCTGGACGACATTCTCATCTACTCCAAGAACATGAAGGAGCACGTGGAGCATCTACGGAAGGTGTTCGAGATCCTGCGGAAAAACAAGTTCTACAAGAAGTTGTCGAAGAGCGACTTCGCCCTGAAGAAGGTGCACTTTCTCGGACACATGGTGAGTGCCGAGGGCGTACACGTGGACCCACGGAAGATCGAAGCCGTCAAGAAGTGGAAAGTACCAGAGAAAGTGAAGGAGTTACGGCAGTTCCTAGGCTTCGCCAACTACTACAACAGGTTCGTGCCGCAGTACGCTATGATAGCAGCGCCACAGACCGACCTACTGAAAAAGGATACGCCCTACAAATGGGATACCCCTCATCAGCAAGCCATGGAGCAGCTACAGACAGCACTGACTACAGCGCTAGTACTCATCTTGCTGAATCAAGACAAGGACTGTGTGGTGGAAGCAGACGCTAGTGACCAAGCAGTCGGAGCAGTACTGATGCAGGATCACGGACGCGGTTTGCAGCCCATCGCCTACCTCAGTAAGAAGCTACACGGAGCAGAACTAAACTACCCCATTCACGACAAGGAAGCCTTAGCGATAGTCATAGCCTTCAAGGCGTGGAGGTGTTACCTAGAGGGAGCCAAGACTACAGTCTATACTGACCACTGCAGTCTCAAATACCTGAAGTCACAGCCGACACTCTCACGACGACAGGTGCGGTGGGTGGACTTCCTGGAAACTCACTTCCACTACGACATCGTCTACAAGCCCGGGCTACACAACAAGGCAGACGCGTTGAGCCGCCCCGGACATGTCGCAGACATCCAGCTCGACGGGATGAACCCTCTGCTCAAGGGTCTATTCCAACATGGGTACTCCGTGGACGCAGAGATCGCTACAGCACAGACCAAGAAGCTATTACAGTGGGAGAAAGACTTAGCTGTAAGGAAGGGTTCAGGAATGATTTGGGTACCGAATTACGCCCCGCTACGGCAGATCCTATTGGAGGAGTTTCACGACGTACCATACGCGGGACATTTCAGGAGCAACAAGACGTTAGCAGGGATAGCGAAGTATTACTACTGGCCTGGGATGGCAGCAGACGTGCAGCAGTTTGTCACCTCATGCGACACGTGCCAGCGAATGAAGAGCAGCAAGCAAAAAAAAGCAGGGTTACTTCAGCCTCTACCCGTACCGGAGCAGCCATGGCAGGTCGTTAGCCTCGACTTCATCACCGGACTTCCTTCGACCTCACAGGGGCATGATTCCATCGATAACTTCTCCAAAATGGGTCACTTCATACCGACCAACGCCACAGCTACTGATGAAGCAACTGCTCGCCTCTTCTTCGACCGCATCATCACCATCCACAGCATCCCCGCTACACTCATCTCAGACAGAGACCCAAAATTCACCAGTAAGTTCTGGAAGGAGCTCATGGGACTGTTGGGGACAAAGCTTGCAATATCTTCAGCATACCACCCCCAGACTGTCGGACAGACAGAGCGACTCAATCAAGTGGTTGAACAGTTACTGCGCACAGCTTGCAAGGACGACATCAGCCGCTGGGACACACAGTTACCGACCCAAGAGTTCGCCTACAACAACGCATCACATGCGGCCACAGGGAAAACTCCTTTCTTTCTGTGTTACGGACGGGAACCACTCACACCACAGCAGCCAACTACACCGGCACACGTCCAGGCCGCACATGACTTCGTCACCACCATGCAGCAGCTATGGGAGAAGACTAGGCGACGACTCACCACGATGCAGACCTCCCGGAAGCAGTATGCCGATCGTCAGCGACGTGATCACTCAGTAGCAGTCGGAGATCAAGTGCTTCTTGACACGCGCAACTTGAACCTGTCTCACCTCCCATCCAAACTCCGGCCTCGCTACTGTGGTCCTTTTTTCGTTGAGGCACAGGTGACACCAGTTACATTCCGCTTGCGCTTACCAGATACGTGGAAGCTTCACAATGCTTTCCATGTGCAGCTACTGAAACCCTACAAGGACCCCAACCAACAGTTCAAGGGACGGCAGCTACCGCCACCTCCACCTGTTCTTGTACAGGATGAACCCGAGTACGAGATCGAGCGCGTTCTCTCTCATCGCCGCCGCGGCGGCAAGACCCTCGAGTTCCTGATACGCTGGAAGGGATACGACCCCACTGAGGACAGTTGGGTTGCAGAAGCTGATATGGGCAACGCACGCCGTGCTCTCAAGGACTATCTTGTCAAGCAGGGTGTATCTCACGCCACCCAGCTTTGAGGGGGGACGTGTGAGAGTACGACGGCTTATGCCAGCTATGCTTGCTTGCCTTTACTTTATCATGCTATTTCTAGCATAGGATAATTATATGCATGCATGAATTGCTTCATTTCCTAGGCTAGGTGCTTTCCTATATTTTATTATAGTTATAGCACCGAGCTAGGTTGCGTGCACCGAATTCTGGCTTTTCGGTTGCCACCGAATTGCCTTCTACTGAATTCGGTAAGGATCCGTTCGGGACGCTACGCGACCCGCGGAACCTTCGTGGAACTCCTGGTTACGGGGCCTTGTGTCGAGCCTATATATAGCCTCGTGTTGTACCCAGGTGGACATTCAAATTCAATTCAATTCAATTCGACTCAATTCTCATTCTCTTTTCTAAACTCGATCCTAGATCCTCACTTCCAGAGTCCTCTCTTCCTTCTCTTGCTGACCTGGATTCTGACTCCCTTCGTGCTGCTAGTCCTTCCGTCACGCGCCTTCTTGCTACTGTTGTCACTGACCCTTCCTTTGAGTCCACTACTACGTCTGCCCTAGTTGCTGAGCTTGTCCACTTCGCTGCTCGCTGTCGTCTAGACTACACTGCTAGTCTAATTGCTGGGTCTCGGTCTGTCTGTCCTCTGTCCGTCGGGGGTGAGTGTGCTCTTAGCACGAACGTCCTTGAGGACAGGCAGGAGGAGTTCCCGTTCTTTGCTGCTGCTTTGCCCCATCTCGTGTCCACGCTGATTACCCTTGAGGGAGACCCGGATGCACCTGACATCCCGACTCCTCGATGGTACGTTGAGGCGATCGAGGGTCCCTACTCCTCTCATTGGCAGTCAGCCATGGACGCTGAGATTGCTTCTTGGAAGTCCACAAGCACCTACGTCGACGAGGTTCCCCCACCTGGGGCGAACATCGTCAGTGGCATGTGGATTTTCAGGGTGAAGCGACCGTCAGGTTCTCCGCCTGTCTTCAAGGCGCGTTACGTGGCTCGAGGCTTCAGTCAGCGGCAGGGAGTTGATTACTTTCTGACCTTCTATCCCACCCCGAAGATGACCACTCTTCGGGTGTTGCTGCACATAGCCGCTCAACGCGACTACGAGCTTCACTCTCTTGACTTCAGCAGAGCTTTTCCGCAGGGCAGCCTGCACGAGGAGATCTGGCTGCGCTGCCTACCTGGCTTCACTGGGTCGTTTCCCCCTGGTACCCAGTGGAGCCTCTATCGGCCAATCTACGGTCTCCGCCAGGCACCCCGTGAGTGGCACGACACAGTGAGGACTACACTTGCGGCTCTTGGGTTTGCTCCTTCTACAGCCGACGTGTCGCTGTTTCTGCGCACCGACACCTCTTTGCCACCGCTCTACATCCTAAATCCTCGTGTACGTCAACGACTTGGTCTTTGCCATAGCTGACACTACTGGACTCGCCCACGTGAAGTCCGAGCTGCAGAAGAGACACACGTGCACAGACTTGGGTGAACTGCGGAGCTACCTTCGCTTGTAGATCACCCGGGACAGAGCATAGCGCACCATTACCCTGACTCAGTCACACATGGTGCAGCAGGTCCTTCAGCACTTCGACTTCACGTACTCCTCGCCTCAGGCCACTCCTCTGTCTACTCTCCACTCGCTCTCAGCTCTGCCTTAGGATGACTCCATAGAGTCGAGTGGCCCGTATGCAGAGCATGTTGGCTGCCTCATGTACTTGATGACCTGCACACGACCTGACCTTGCATACCCTCTTAGCATCTTGGCACACTATGTTGCTCCTGGGAGACACCGACCAGAGCACATCGCTGCAGCAAAGAGGGTGTTGCGCTACGTGTGCAGTACGTCGGGCATGGGGCTAGTGCTTGGAGGGCGACGTCGAGTGGTCCTCACAGGTCACGCTGACGCTTCTTGGGCTGACGACCAGGCTCTGCAGTGGTCGTCACAGGGTTACACCTTCAGCCTTCACTCCGGCTCTGTTTCGTCGCGGTCTACGCGCTCGTCTCCTATTCTCACCTCCAGCTGTGAGGCTGAGATCTACGTAAGGGCCATGGCTGCACAGGAGCTACGCTGGCTCACCTACCTGCTGAGTGACCTAGGAGAGCCGCCTTGTTCTCCTCCAGTTCCGTACGTAGACAACAAGGCCATGCTGGCCTTGTGTCGGGAGCACAGACTGGAGCACAGAACGAAGCACATTGCTGTCCGCTACTTCTTGGCTCGTGAGCTGCAGCAGCGTGGTCAGCTCCGCCTCACCTACGTGGCCTCTGAGGCCAACACTGCTGATATCTTCACCAAGGCCCTTCCGCCTTGTGATCATTAGCGCTTCAGGACTTTGCTAGGTCTTGTGCCTACCAGGCCTCACTTGGTCACTTCTTGATCTTGTTTGTACTGTCCTCTTTCTATACCTGCACTTGCTTATTTACCTTTATGTATATGACCTTGCATGTGAACTGGCCTTATGGCCTTACTCTTGTGCTCGGAATGTGTGGTGACTTTGTGATCCACCCTGAGCTTGCTTTGCTTTGCTTGACTGGTCTTGTGACCTCTTGTTCTCCCCCACTTTGCCTATGGGGGTGTGTTAGAACATTATAGCTTATACATTTGTGTAGGCTGTAGTGGGGTAGCCCATAAGGGGTACAACCCAATTAGGGTTAGTACTTGTACCCAACTCTTTCATAGTTCAATCATTCTCTCGTTCTCATCTTCATAATATGATCGGTCTAACCTATCATGAATCGCCGGAGTCGCCACTTTCACTTTTGGGCAACGTAGATGCAGATCTCGCGGGTTATACTACAAACATGCGTTCAAGTACTTGATTTATGTTCCGCCTGGAGCATATAGGCACAATATCCTAGAAATCATATAAGCAGGAGCTGATTGCATTTTCATCAGCTGAGGCAGCATTTATCGCTGCCTGCGCCGCAATGAAGGAAGATCTTGACGTTCGCGGGTTACTCAATGAAACCAAGTTACTGGATGTGTCGCTCACTTTTGTGCAACAATCAATCTCCAAATCTCAGCAAGAACAAGTCAGGTTTCGCCTATCGAACTAAGCACATCTCGTTACGCTTCTTCGGCGACAAGGACGAAATCGAGCAGGGCAAGTTACAACTTGTATGCTGTCCCACGAGCAAAATTGCCGTAGATTTATTGATCAAGCGACTTTCCTCGACCGAAGTTCCAGTACTGGATGCTGCTAACTGGACTCTGCCTCGTCACCAACAATACCGACAACATCGAACTTGCGTATTGAAGGGGAGTGTTGTAAGAAAATCGAATGTCCTATACAATTCACTAGTTTGATAGTATAACACCGCAGTAGTATCATGGTATCATTATGTATTCATGATACTGTAGCAAGTGTCTCTTTACGTGAGTTATAGGTAGTAATGCAAACATTCTCGCAACTGTTCGCGTGACACAGAGAAATACTGTGAGAATGTATTTGTTGTCTAGCCTGAAGTGGAGTACTCTATAGTGAGTACAGCCCTGTTAGTTTTTGCTATATGTACTCAACTGCCTGCTAGTGAAACCCCTCTTTTGCCTATTCTCTCTTGCCTAGCTAGCTAAACCCTAGCTATGGCTCCTCCTTCTGCCTACTATTTTAACATGCTATCAGAGCGGTTACGCTCTTGGCCTATGGGCCCACCTGCTTTCGCTGCCCTACTGTGTGTCGCGCGCCCTGTGGCGCGCGATGTTCGATTTTTCTTCCCGCCACGCGCTCGGGGCGTGTGGCGGTTTTCTGCCCCGCCGTGCGCCCCGAGGCGCGAGGCAGTTTCCTGCCCGCCGTGCGCCCCGAGAGCGCGCGGCGGTTTCGTGCTCCATCCCGCGGGCTCCCTCCCGTCGCTCGTTGCGGCGCCCTCGGGGACCCGCGCGCTCCCCCCCCCCCCCCCCCCCCCCCCCTCCGGCGTCCGTCGTGGCGCCCTCGGGGACCCGCGTGCTCCCCCCCCCCCCCCCCCGTCATCCGTCGTGGCGCCCTCGAGGACCCGCGCGTCGCCCCCCCTCTCTTGTCGCCCGTCGAGGCGCCCCGGGGGCCCGCGCGTCGCCCTCCCTCTCCCATCGCCCGTCGAGGCGCCCCGCGAGCCCGCGTGTTGCTTCCCCCCCCCCCCCCCCTCCCGTCGCCCGTCGTGGCGCCCTGGGGGCCCATGCGTCGCCCCCTACCGTCGCCCGTCGAGGCGCCCCAGGGACCAGCGCGCCGCCCCGCTTCCGCCCACCTGCTGCCCCATCTCCTGCCCGCGTTTCTGCCCTGTGCCACCTGTGTTTGGGGTGTGGTGGTGGCGGGTATGGTGGTGGCGATTGTGTGACCGTCCCTTGCTCCTCCTCCTCCTTTGTCTCCACTAGTGCAGCTGCCGCTGAGGGGGGTGAGTGTGTGGGAGCCGAGGGAGTGGTGCTAGGGGGGTGATATGGGAGTGGAAATAGGGGTGCAGCAAGGGGGTGTGTGAAAGGGGTGTGGGACAGCTTGGGGAGGTTGAAGGGGGGTGGCCGCCGTCAAGCCAGCAGCTCTGGTCGCCCGTGAGATCGTTGCGCCAGTCGCCGGTGAGCCCGTCGCTCTAGTTGCCTGTGAGCCCGTTGCTCCAGTCGCCAGTGAGTCAGTTGCTCCTACCCCTCGTCTAGCTACAGAGCCAGTTACTCCAGTTGCCCGTGTGCCAGTTGCTCTAGTTGCCAGTGTGCCATTTGCTCCAGTTGCCCGTGTGCCATTTGCTCTAGTTGCGCCGTGTGCCAGCAGTTTCAGCTGCCGCCCACCATCTGCTCTCCTCTCACAGTCACTCCTCCTCCTCACTTGCCCTTTGTGAATGCCTCTAGCTTTGCTTGTACTTGTGAACCTGCTCTGTGACTGCTTGCTCTTCTGATTATACCCCACTTTGACTGTGGGGGTGTCTCAGAATGTATTGTTGAGATTAGAGAGAGAATGAATGAACTATGAAATGAAACAAGTACAAGTACCAACCCTAATTGGGTTGTACCCCTATGGGCTACCCCACTAAAGCCTAAATATATGCATCAGTAATATAATCATCTGACACACCCCCATAGGCAAAGTGGGGGAGAGCAAGGGGTCACAAGACCAGTCAAGCAAAGCAAAGCAAAGCAAAGCAAGCTCAGGGTGGATCTCAAGGATACCACACAAATTCCGAGCACAAGGTCAAGGCCACAAGGCCAGTTCACATGCAGTAGAGCATATATATATAACAATGCTAAACAAGCAAGAGCAAGGATATATATATGCAGCAGTACAAGCAAGGTCAAGAGGTAAGCAAGTGAGGCCCAGTGGGCACAAGGCCTAGCAGAGTGCAAAAGCGCTGATGGTCACGAGGCGGAAGTGCCTTGGTGAACACATCAGCAGTGTTGGCCTCAGTGGCCACGAAACGCAGGCGAAGCTGACCACGCTGCTGCAGCTCTCGAGCAAGGAAGTAGCGCAGAGCAATGTGCTTCGTCCTGTGCTCCAGTCTGTGCTCCTCACACAAGGCAATGGTTGCCTTGTTGTCGACGTACAGCACTGGAGGAGAACGAGGCCGCTCTCCAAGGTCAGTCAGCAGGTAGGTGAGCCAGCGAAGCTCCTGGGCAGCCATGGCCGTGGCGTAGATCTCAGCCTCACAGCTGGAGCTGAGAACCCAAGAAGAGCGAGTAGAGCGCCAAGAGATAGAGCCAGAGCCAAAACTGAAGGTGTAACCCTGAGACGACCTCTCAGTAGCCTGGTCGTCAGCCCAAGAAGCGTCTGAGTGCCCAGTGAGCACAGGCCGCTCATGCCCTCCAAGCACTAGCCCCATGCCCGACGTACTGCACAAGTAGCGCAACACCCTCTTAGCTGCATCCATGTGCTCCTTCCGGTGACGGCCGGGAGCAACATAGCGTGCTAAGATGCTGAGAGGGTATGCGAGGTCAGGTCGAGTGCAAGTCATCAGGTACATGAGGCAGCCCACAAGCTCTGGATACGGACCACTCGACTCTACGGACTCATCCAAAGGCAGAGCTGAGAGCGAGTGTCCCGTAGGCAGAGGAGTGGACTGAGGCGAGGAGTACGTGAAGCCAAAGCGCTGAAGGACCTGCTGCACCATGTGTGACTGAGTCAGGGTAATGGTGCGGCATGCTTTGTCCCGGGTGATCCGCAAGCCAAGATAGCTTGTCACTTCACCCAGGTCTGTGCACGTGTGTCTCTTCTGCAGCTCGGACTTCACGTGGGCGAGTGCGGCAGTGTCCGCAGTGGCAAAGACCAAGTCGTCGACGTACACGAGGATGTAGAACGGCGGCAGCGAGGTGTCAGTGCGCAAAAACAGCGACGGGTCAGCAGTAGAAGGAGCAAACCCAAGAGCCGCAAGTGTAGTCCTCAGTGTGTCGTGCCACTCACGCGGCGCCTGGCGGAGACCGTAGACTGGCCGCCGGAGGCTCCACTGGGTACCAGGAGGGAACGACCCAGTGAAGCCAGGAGGGCGGCGCAGCCAGATCTCCTCGTGCAGGCGGCCCTGCAGGAAAGCAGTGCTGAAGTCAAGAGAGTGTAGCTCGTAGTCACGCTGAGCAGCGACGTGCAGTAGAACCCGAAGAGTGGTCATCTTCGGGGTCGGGGAGAAGGTCTGAAAGAAGTCAACTCCCTGTCGCTGACTGAAGCCACGAGCCACGTAGCGCGCCTTGAAGACAGGCGGAGAACCCGGCGGCCGCTTCACCCTGAAGATCCACATGCCACTGACAATGTTCGCCCCAGGAGGGGGAACAGCGTCAACGTAGGTGCCTGTGGACTTCCAGGAAGCCATCTCTGCGTCCATGGCTGACTGCCACTGAGAGGAGTAGGGACCGGCCATCGCCTCTGCGTAAGAGCGTGGGGTCGGGATGTCTAGAGCATCCGGGTCTCCCTCAGGGGCAACAAGCATGGACACGAGATGGGGCAAAGCGGCGGCAAAGCACTGGAACTCCTCCTGCCTGTCCTCAAGGAAGTCCGTGCTAAGAGCACAGTCACCCCCGACGGACGGAGGACAGGCAGACGCAGACGCAGCAGACGCAGACTCAGCAGACTCAGCAACAAGACTGGCAGCGTAGTCCAGACGACACGCAGCAGCAAAGTCGACCAGCTCAGCAACTAGGGCAGACGCAGCAGCGGACTCAAAGGAAGGGTCAGTGACAAGAGTAGCAAGAAGACGCGTGACAGTAGGACTGATAGCACGGTGAGAGTCCGACTCCGGGTCGGCAAGTGTAGGAAGAGAAGACTGAGGAGGAGAAGGCAAAGGGGCACGCAGAGGAGCAGTGGACGGACGCAGAGACATCTGGTGCGTGCCAGGGACAGGAGGAGGACGCTGACGCGAACCGCGACCACTAGGGCGAGCAGCTCGGACTGGCGACGCAGGGCGGGACGCAGGCTCACGACGCTCAGCAAGACCTCTAGTAGGACCAGCGTAGGGAGAAGGAGAAGGCAGGGGAGAGGCGGGCTGTAACTGTGACCGCGACGGGACAGGCTGCGGACACTCTACGGGAGGAGAAGGACCAGTGGAAGGCGGGAGACCAAGAACCTGCTGAAGGAGCGGAACGAAGTACGGCCGAGGCCGCGCAGCACCGCCAGAGACAGCAGGGACAGGACCAACACCTCCAAAGGCAGCACCAGCACCAGTAGCAGCTCCAACTCCAGCACCACCAGAAGCTGCAGAAGTACCCGCAGTAGGACCGACAGTCGTAGCCTCAGCGCCAGCACCCGCAGCAGCTCCAGCTCCAGAGGCACCCCCGGGCCCGGCAGCTCCAGTACCCTCAGTACGAGCACCTCCGGGACCCGTGGTACCAGCTCTCTCGGAAGCAACGGAACCTCCAGCACCCGCAGTACCCCCAGCTCCAGCAGCTCGCTTCCAGCGCCGGGCAAACCACTCACGCAGCTCCAGAGGAGAGAGCGGCTCGCGGCGCAAAGAACGGTCTGGAGAACCACCAGGAACAGAAGCAGCAGGCGCAGCACTCCCAGACGCAGAACCCCCAGGCTCAGCACCCCCAGGCACAGCACCCCCAGGCTCAGCACCCCCAGGCTCAGTACCCCCAGGCTCAGCACCCCTAGTCTCAGCACCCCCAGGCTCAGTACCCCGAGGCTCAGCACCCCCAGGCTCAGCACCCCCAGTCTCAGCACCCCCAGGCTCAGCACCCCCAGTCTCAGCACCCCCAGTCTCAGCACCCCGAGGCTCCGCACCCGCAGCAGCACCAGAGTCACCAGTGACCTCGACAGGCTCGACCGCGTCTACCTGAGACACACCTGAAGGGGCAGGACCCTGAGGGGGGAGGGGGTCTACCGGGGGGGGACCTGGGACCAAGAAGAGGGGCGGGGGGGGGAGGGACGGAGTGCGGTAGGGGAAGAGCCGGTAGAAGGGAACCGACTCGTCGAACGTGACGTCCTGGGAGGACAAAACACGACGAGAGGTGGGGTGGTAAAACTGCCACCCAGGTGCGTCAGGGGGGAAACCCAGGAAGACACAAGGAGCAGCACGAGGGGACAGCTTGTCCGCAGACAAGTCGCGGACAAACGCCCGAGATCCCCAGACACGGAACGCCGACGCATCGCCAACCTTCCCCGTCCACAGCAAAGCTGGGGAGGTCTCCGGTCTGGAGACCCTGGGCTGAAGGTTGATCTGATGTGCGGCGTACCGAACCGCAAACGGCCACAGAAAATGGGGGGCAGCCGCATGCACCATGGACGTACGGGCGACGTCCATGACAATGCCGATGCGGCGCTCAGCAATCCCATTCTGCTGTGGAGAGTCCGGAAGCGTAAAGGTCTGGCGGATGCCTCGTGCCCGACAGTAGGCTCGCGGAAGGCCGGAGGAGAACTCTCCGCCTCTGTCCGAGTGCAGACGCAAAACAGGAAAGTCCGAGCCGAAGCTCCGCCTGAGCTGGAGACGAGCTGCGCGGATCCAGTCGATCAACACCTCAGTGACCTCACCCTTGCTGCGCAAGGGGAAGACTGTGGTGTAACGCGAGTAGTCGTCAACCACCAGCAGGAAGTAGCGCTCGTGACCCTGTCCACGGACGCGGGCTGGGCCCCACACGTCCATGTGAAGCGTCTACATCGGGGCCTCCGTCGGAGGAAATGGGGAGGAGTGAGGGGTAGCCCGCAGTCGACCCTCGACACAGGGGACACAGGGAGGGCCAGGCCCCGGAGGAAGGGGAGGGAGGGACCGGGGAAGGCCAGAGACAAGAAGGCGAGAGGCCATGCCCCGGAGACGAGGTAGGGAGGGGTGACCCATCCTGTGGTGCCACAGGAGGGTCTCGTGGGACGGGAGGCGACACGAGCAGGGGGCAGACTCAGAACCAGACCTGGACGCTGCAGCAAACACCTGACCCGACGCAGCTACCTGACCAGACGCAGGAGGAGGAGACAGAACAGTGAGTGTGTACAGGCTCGACCCCGGCCCACGTGTGAACGTGGTCAAGTGTCGACCCGTGTCCGCGTCCGTGCAGTGGGTGTCCCGTCGGCGTGCAGGGGTGAACTGGTCGACCCCTGCATCCTGTAGGTTAGCACCCGCCACCAAGTTCGTAGAGAACGAGGGGAGGTAGAGACCGGAGAGGGCGCCAGACGGGACCGCAGGGCACGGCAGGACAGTGGAGTAGCGAGCCAGAACAGGACCCCCAGAGGGGTCCGCCAGGGAGACTGCCACTGGCCGTCTAAGCGGCGTGAGTGTGGTGCGGTCTCGAAAGAAGGAGCGAGACGCCCCTGAGTCAAGAGTGAAGGTGAGAGAGGGCGGAGCCGACGCAGTACCTGAGAGAGCAGACTCACCAGCACCTGAGGACACAGACTCACTGGCACCTAGAGCGACAGCCTCACCAGCACCTGGAGCAGCAGCCTCAACAGCACCTAGAGCCGCAGTACCAATGCCCGGGTCGGGCGGGAAACACCGGTAACAGTCACCCTCCTCACTAATAGTCACAGCATACATGGCAGCAAGAATAGCATCAAAGTCAAGATCAAAGATAGCTACTCCTGCCCTAGACAGCTGGTCCCAGCGAGGGATCTCAGAGGCGTCAGGAAACTGGCGGCGCCAAGCGTCAGTCAGGCGGCCGAAGCAGCGCTGGGCCGGGTGTGGACCACCACACGGCTCACCCGCACGGTCGCCCGTGCGCAAGACGTAGGTGCACGGACCAGTACCCCCACCCCTCTGACATGCAGCGTACCACTCACGGAGCTGCTGCGGGGAGAGGGTCTCCTGACCACGCTGCTGCCGCTGCTGTTGGCGCTGACCGCCACCGGAGCCACTCCTCTGCGACGAGCCACGACCTCCTCCGCCGCCTCCTCCGCCGCCGCCGCCACCACCTCCGCTGCCACCGCCACTCCCACCGTCGCTGCCGCCACCGCCGCCTCCGCCACCACTCCCACCACCACCGCCGCTGCCACCCCCGCCTCCACTGCCGCCGCTGACACCTCCACTCCCGACACCACTCCCGCTACCACCCCCACCTCCTCCGCTGCCTCCACCGCCGCTCCCACCGCCCTCGCCGCCTCCACCACCGCTCCTGCCCCCTTTGCCCTTGCCAGAGCGACGTCTCCCACTGGGGGCAGACGGCGCACCGACCGACTCAAAACCAACTAGGTCGGCCGTAGCAGCAGAGGCGACAGAGGGCAGGAGGGGGGAGGGGGAACACCCCTCAAAGATGGGGGTGCGTGGGTCACCACGAGAGGCCCCTACAGCGAGAATGCTCTTCTCGGCTGCTAGGAGGGACTTCTCGAGGAGGTTAACAGTGAGAGTGGTGGGGCAGACTGAGAGTAAGTCGTCCCTGACTCCGCGGAGGGAGTCAGGGAGGCGGGTGACAATGTAGTAGAGAGTGAAGTACTGGGGGGGGGGGTTCTTGGCGCAGAACTCAGCAGGAAGCGCAGCGCGGAAGCGAGCGTCACTAGTGCGCAGGTGGGTAATGAGGTCGGCGACTGTGGCAAAAGAAGCAAGGTCGGGAAAGAGGTACGGTAGCATGAGGCGGCTCAGTGCAGCAGTGGCAGGGGTGGAGTAGCGTGCAATAACGGCGTCGTACAAGGTCTGAGCACTCTTGTACGACCCAAAGTGTGCACGCTCAGAGGTAGGGAGGTGGCGACGCACAGCAAGACGTGCAGCAGCATCGCGTGTGGCCCACTGTGAGCGAACAGTGGCATCCTCAGTAGCAGCAGGGGCGGGAGAGGCACCAGAAGTGAGATCAAAGAGAGAGAGGCCGTCAGCTCTGTCGCACTATAGGAAAAGCAGCAGGTCGTCTACCCACACGTCAAAGTCGATGGCTCTGCCCTCAGCGTCGAAGGTGAGGACACTGGGGGTAGCCATGACAGCAGTGGGGTAAGGGCAGTGCGCAGAGTAAAGCTCAGTGCTCACCAGACAGGGCAGTGCAGGCGGCTCGGGCGGCTCGGGCGGCTCGGACGGATCGGGCGGCTCGGGCGGCTCGGGCGGCTCGGCGGCTCGGCTGCTGGGCGGCTCGGGCGGCTCGGCGGCACGGGCGGCTCGGGCGGCTCGGCTGCTGGGGCGGCTCGGCTGCTGGGGCGGCTCGGCTGCTGGGGCGGCGCAGTTGCTGGGGCGGCGGGGCCGGGAGATGCAGCTGCGGGACCGTTAGGGGTAGTGGCGGGGCCGGTAGGTGAAGCGGCGGGGCCGTCAGGTACAGCAGCGGGGCCGGCAGGTGAGACGGCGGGGCCTGCAGATGCAGCAGCGGGGCCGTCAGGGGTAGCGGCGGGGCCGGTAGGTGCAGTGGCGGGGCCGTCAGTGGGGACGGCGGGGCCGTTAGGTGCAGCGGCGGGGCGGTCGGAGGGGACGGCGGGGCCGTCAGGTGCAGCGGCGGGGCCGTCTGAAGCAGCGGCGGGGCCGGCAGAGGGGACGGCGGGGCCGTCGCGTGCAGCGGCGGGGCCGGCAGAGGGGGACGGCGGGGCCGTCAGAAGGGGACGGCGGGGCCGTCAGGTGCAGCTTTGGGGCCGGCAGGTGCAGCGGCGGGGCCGGCAGGTGCAACGTCGGGGCCTGCAGAGGCAGGCGATGAGGCCGCGTGGGCGGCGCTAGGGGGGCCGCGAGGGCGGCGCGACGCAGCAGAGCCGCGAGGGCGGCGCGACGCGGCCGTAAGGCCAGCGCGACGTGGCCCAGGCCGCGCGCGCGAAAAAAAAGGGTCGCGCGCGCGACTCGCGGGGGCCACAAGGGCAGCGCGAGAAGGACTAGGGGTGAGCGCGCTTCGGGGAGAGAAGGGCGCGCTCCGGGCAGCGAAAATTTCGTGGGTGGGCCCTTAAAAAATGGTCCTCATGAAGGACCCGCTCTATACCATGTTGAGATTAGAGAGAGAATGAATGCACTATGAAATGAAACAAGTACAAGTACCAACCCTAATTGGGTTGTACCCCTATGGGCTACCCCACTACAGCCTAAATATATGCATCAGTAATATAATCATCTGACATGTATTTGCTGTCTAGCTGTCAGAATGTTATCTTATGCTCTAGCCTGTAGTGGGGTGCTCTATAGCGAGTACAACCCTTCTAGGGTTTGCTATTTGTATCCTCATTCTTGCTAGTGCAACCCTCTTCTCTCTTCTAAACTTTCACATGCTATCAGAGCAGGTCGATCCCCTTGGATCGATCCTGTGGGTGGACTCACCACCTCGTTGCTTCCGCTGCAACTCCTACTGCTACTGCTATCACTACTCTCTGTGCCGCACGCCCCTTGGCGTGCGGCAGTTTTTCATCCCGCCGTGCGCCCCGAGGCGCGCGGCGGGTTACTGCCCCGTCACGCCGCGCGCCGCTCCTGGGAGGCGCTGCGACGGGCGACGGGGACCTCCGCGTCGCCCCCCGTCGCCCGTCGTGGCCTGCGCGCGGCACGTATGGGCCGCGCCCGACCCGTCTGCGGCCCGTACGGGCTGCGCCAAGCCCGCGCACCACTCGTACGGGCTGCGCCAGGCCCGCGCGCGGCCCGTACGGGCGGCGCCAGGCCCGCGCGCGGCTCGGGCCGCCTGCGCGCGGCTCGGGCGACCCTACCTGCGGCCCTGGCCCCGGCCCCGCCGCCCTACCTGCGGCCCCGTCGCCCTACCTGCACCTCGGCCCCGGCCCCGTCGCCCTACCTGCGCCCCGGCCCCGTCGCCCTACCTGCGTACCGGCCCCATCGCCCTACCTACGGCCCGGCCCCGTCGCCCTACCTACGACACCGCCTCCCCCCCCCCCCCCCTTTTCTCGTCGCCCATCGCGGCTCCTTCGGGGGCCGCGGTGACCTGGGGGGTGGCAAGTGTGTAGTCTCCCCTGCTCCTCCTCCTCCTCTGTCTCCCACTGCTACAGCTACTGCTAAGGGGGGTGGGTGTGTGGGATTCGACGGAGTGGTGCTAGAGGGTGGGGTGGGAGTGGAGCTAGGGGTGTAGCAGCGGGTGTGTGTCAGGGGGAGTGGGATCGTTTGGGGAAGCTGAATGGAGGTTGCCGTCGTGTCGCCAGCAGCACTTGTATTCCGGGGACTTCGTCCGGTAGCCCAGTCGTAGCCAGCTGTGCCAGCCGCCCGTGGGTCCGTTGCTCGTCTGCCACTACTTTAGCCGCGGGGCCAGTTACTCCAGTATTCCGGAGCGTTGTTCCGGTAGCCGCTGTGCCAGTGTGCCTCGTGTTGCCCGTGTGTCTGCAGCTTCATCCGTCGCCTCCTATCTCCTCTCCTCTCACTCTCTCTCCTCCTCCTCACTTGCCCGTTGTGACCACCACTAGCTTTGCTCATAATTGTGAACTTTAAACTATTGCTTCTTGAACTTGTGCTCAGAATGTGTGGTGACATTGTGATCCACCCTGAGCTTGTACTGCTTTGCTTGCTCTGCTGATTACACCCCACTTTGGCTATGGGGATGTGTCAGAATGTTATGTTATGCTCTAGCCTGTAGTGGGGTGCTCTATAGCGAGTACAACCCTTCTAGGGTTTGCTACTTGTATCCTCATTCTTGCTAGTGCAACCCTCTTCTCTCTTCTAAACTTTCTCACTAGCCTGCAGTGGGGTACTCTATAGTGAGTACAACCATGTTAGGGTTTGCTATATGTACTCAATTGCCTGCTAGTGAAACCCCTCTTTTGCCTATTCTCTCTTGCCTAGCTAGCTAAACCCTAGCTATGGCTCCTCCTTCTGCCTACTATTTTAACAAATACCGCTTTATAAAGTAGACTCGATACTCAACCTGTTTAGTGAACATGGTACATTACTAAAAAGGTACTTTGCTAGACTATAAATGTTTTGCATTTTTCCTTTACTATCAATTACCATTCTCACACCAGCGTGTACAGGAATGCACAACCTTCCGTTACAATACTCTTTACATTACTAATCTCGAAAAGATCATAAGGGCCTTTTTATAGCACAATAAAGATGAACATCGCCATGTAACTGTTTAGATTGCTGAAGAATTACATTAATAGAACCACACATAATTGTATATCTTTATTGAATTACCTAAGAAAAATGCATCAAACAATAGAGAAGCACAAATTTCAAACATGCTGTCGCATGGTCTTTTGGGTTGATGCCTCCCTTGCAGAAAATTTTATCTGAATGGCTTTATTTCCGGCAGTCAGTCATCGAAGCTGCAGGTCCGTCGCCCGATCAAAACGGAAGCTGCTTCTCCGATAAGTTATGTGTTAACACATAGGGCAGATTCTGTAAGGTTCTTCATCCTCCAAACGTGTACCAAGTGTTGTCTGACACCCGCCATCATCTCCTGGATGGTCGATTGCTCCTGCAAAAATTTCCCTCCAACCCACGTCTCTCCTCCAATCGTGGTACAGTATGTTCTCGAAGTCCCCTCCCGTATCAATCATCCTCCGCCAATCCCTCCCCCTCCCATCCATTCCAAGGCATCATCAGTTCGCAAGGCATGATCGACAAACGACAGCCAACCTCAAGAGAGTTTTTTTATCAGGAGAGCTACACTCCGAACCGCGAGGTGATTTCAAGGACCGCGGCTTACGGATCACACGCCACGGACGCCGAGTGCCTGAGTCGAGGGTGTTTCAGAGCTGATTTTGTCCCATCCAAGCTCGTAATCTGGTCGTTTGGGCGAGCCACCGGCTGGTACTAAGCGAACTTCCCACATCAGACCACCGACTTTTAGCTTAGGCAGGAGAAACCAGTCCGCACTGAAGGGAACCCGCTTTCACCGCCGTCAGCCGCGCGGAATGATCAACGTGGCACTGCTGCTCTGCTAACCGGCACACAGAAAAATCCGTAAGGCACTGGGCTCTGTTTTTTGAGACGGAATTGCAAGGAATGAATCGCCGGTGAAGGTCGGTCGAAGCCGGTTTGCTTCCTCTCGTTTCGATCCGACGCTGCTGGTGATCCGACAGCGCGGCAACTTACTCGCCAACTCCACAATAACCTCCTTGAAATGGCTCCCGCCACCTTTTCCTTTCTAAAACGCCTCTTGATCCTTAGCTGCTCCGTCAAATTTTGTCAGGTCTCGAGACAGCTGAATGTCGACGGATCTTGGACCCTTTTGATTGGATGACCAGGATTCCAGACCTGTTCGTCCAAGTATACTTGCTAGTTAGTACTTTGTGCCCGGCCCTGATCGTTTGTGCACGGCTCTCTTTGTAAGGCGTTCATCTGTTCATCTTGATGATTTCCCTCGGAATCTCTCGGATTCTGCCACAGACATTCCACTTCCCGCACGTTCTTGCCCTCCACAGGCACTTCCCCGTCTCTAATAACCTGTCACGTATCATACTCTTCTCGCTTCGTCTCCCTCGCTCTGCCTCGCTTCGTGAACCAGCTTTCACATCTGAAAAGTTATCCATGCATTCTGCTCCTCCCCTCTCACCCCTCACACCTTCCTTCCCGTATTCCTCCCCTCTCTCATCCCTGGTCCTCACCTGTGAATCCCCTCATCCTTCCCCTCATCCATCCCTTCATCCCTCCTTCCCCTCATCCCTCCCGTCCCTCATCCCTCCCGTCCCTCATCCCTCCCCTCCCCGATTCTCCGCAGCGACAGCCATGGGTGGTCCGCCTGGCTCCAGGGCCCCCCGGCAGGGCCGCGTGGCAGGCGGAGGGGGCGGGCTGGGCGTGGGGGTGCGCGGAGCTGGCGCGGGCGAGGGCTTACGTAGCAGCGATGGCGGAGGGGGAGCGGGGGGGTCCGTGGGAAGCGGGGGCGGGGGGCATGGCAACGGGGGCGGGAAACCGCGGAAAACGTCCCGCCTGCTTCTGCATATCCGCCTGCACTACCGCCGGTTGCTTCTTAGAGGGGCAGTTGCGCTGGTCGCGCTGCTGCTGCTCGCGCTTCTGCTGCGCGCAGCATTGCGCCTGGGGGGAGGGGCGGGGGGCGAGGGAGCTGCGCCAACGGGGAGAGGCGGGCGGGGGGGGTCGAATAGGAAGCTGGGCGCGCCTGGGGATGGCGGAAGTGGAGAGGGGAGAGGGGACGACGGGCGGGGGAGGGGGAACAGTGACGTTGCGCGTGGGGGGACGGGGCATGGGGAGGCGGCGGGAAATAGAGGCGCAGGGTTGGTCCGCGTTGCCCTGGATAGAGGGGGTGTGGGGGCGAGGAGGGGGAGGGGAACGGACGTGTACGAGGCGAGCAGAGAGGGCGAGATAGTGAACGCGTGGGACCCGCAGTATGGGCTGGAGATTGACGTGTGGGACCCACGCACACACAACCCTCTCAACAAGCAGCTGTACGTCAACTTCGGAGTCCAGGTCGAGTCTAGGTCGGGTCTAGGTCTAAGTCTCAGTGACGGCCTAAATCTAGGTTTAGCTTCAAACCCGGGGTCCACAGCCCAGCAGTCAAAATCGATAGGAAGGATGAGACAATCTGGGAAACATCTGAGACTCTGGTTTTATGTCTAGGTGTAGGTTTAAGCCTAGGCTGCTCCCTCGTGAGTGCTCCCCCTTCCCTCTCCCCAATCCCCCTCTTTTCCTGGTCTTCCCACCTCCTCTCATACTCTCTCACCTCTCCTCTTCCTCTCCCTATCCCTCCCCTATCATCTCCCCCATTGCCCCCCTTAAACTCAAGACTTAGATCAGAGTGCAGGTGGCAGGGGACAAGGACAAGGCGCCGTATCTGCCCGCCTGAATCCTGCTCCAATCACCCATTCACAGAGGCCCCTCCCTCACTCTCCCTCCTTCCTCTCTCTGTTCCCTTCCTCTCTCTCCCCCCTTCCTCCCTCTCGCCCTGTCCTCCCCCTCCCACTTTCCCCCCTCCTCCTGGCCTCGCCTCCTCCTCGCATTTCCCCCTCCCCCAATCAGCTCGGAGCTGGGATCGGAGGTGCAGGTGGCAGGGGGCAAGGACAAGGCGCACTATCTCGTCACAATGGTGGTGCACCACCTCAACAGGTCCTCCAACATCTCGCTCTACGAGTGCCGCCAGGTGGGCTTGGGTCACGTTGTGCATGCGGGTGGGTTGGCATGGCACATGGTCTCAGTTGGCTTTTGAGCCGACTCTAACTTAATAGGTCCTCCCACATCTCTCTCTGTGAGCGCCGGCAGGTGCGCATGGGTCGGGTTGCACGTGCTGGTAAGGTGCGGTTATTTGGCGCAGTTGTATACACGTGTCTTCAGTAACAGTGATTCCAGTATAACTGCCTCTTATAAACGTTTTTCTAATAAACTTGTCGTCAAGTCCCTATTTTCCCCTTCACTGCCTCCTTCTCCCCTGCCCTCCACTCCTCCTTCCCTCTCCTCATCATTTTCTCCATCCTGCAACCATCGCTCCCACATACCATCTTGCACTGAGACACGCCATTCCCAGCCGTCATTCCCTCCATCTTCCCGTCGTTCCCTCCCTCCCGCCCCCACTTCTCCCACATCCCACCAAGCGTAGCAGTGGCGTGAGAATCTCAAGCCTTTTTTCCCCCGTCTGGGGCTGTCGTTCCCTCCCTCCCTCCCTCCCCAATCCCTCCCTCCGTCCTTCCCGCTACTGCTTGCACATCCCATGGTGCATGGCAGTGGGCCGATTACTACAAGTATGTGCGTGTCCCTTTACCATCATTCCCTCCTTCCTCCCTTTCGTTTCCCCCCCACTCCCCATTTCCCCCGCCCCCTCCTCGTCCTGCGTCCACATCCCCTCGTGCGTATCAGTTCAGTGGGGTATATCATTACAAGCATGCAACCGTTGCCCACCCCGGGCCCTCATTCTCCCTCCTTCCTTCACCTCTCTCCTCCCCTCACTCGCTCTCCCCTCCTTTACTCCCTCCCTCCTCCCCTCACTCCCTCCCTCCTCCCCTCGCACCCTCCCTCCACCTGCTGCTTCCACGTCCCATCGTGCATGCCAATGGGTTGAGAACCACAAACATGCAAGCTTCACCCCACTCTCAACCCCCATGTCCATCCCCCCCTCCCTTCTTCCCTCCCTCGTCCCCACCTTCCCTCGCCTCTTCTGCTGCTCCCACATCCCATCATCCCATGGTGCATGCCAGTGGGTTGAGTACTACAAGTATGCGGGCGTCTCGCATGTCGTGTGGTACGACACCGCTACAGACTCCCGGGATTCTATAGTAAGCGCTTATCCCTAACTACACGTGTTGTTGTAGGATGTTGTTTTAGGTGCTATTGTTGGCACTTGGCATGTGTGCTATTGTGTTGTTTCGTACATGTGCGCCCGGACAAGGTAGTGGGGCGATTTGCAGCTTAAACGCAAGTGCGTGCACAGTGGCTGTTTATCAAGTCTGGTGGTGAAAGCAGGAGGTAAGATGGAATTGTCGGTTTGTAACGGTTTGTTGTGCGAGCTCGCATCAATCCCCCCATCACTCCTCCCGCCAGTTCTCCAATCATAGCCCCATTTCCTCCACTCACCTCCCCTCTTTCCTAATTTTCCCTCCCGTTTCCATGCACTCCCCCCCACACCTCCTACTCCTCCTCCTCCTCCTCCTCCTCCTCCTCCTCCTCCTCCTCCTCCTCCTCCTCCTCCTCCTCCTCCTCCTCCTCCTCCTCCTCCTCCTCCTCCTCCCCTTCCACCACCACCACCACCACCACCACCACCACCACCACCACCACCACCACCACCACCACCACCACCACCACCACCACCACCACCACCACCACCACCACCACCACCACCACCACCACCACCACCACCACCACCACCACCACCACCACCACCACCACCACCACCACCACCACCACCACCACCACCACCACCACCCGCGTGCACCGCCATCACGGCAATGCAGGAAGCCGCATGGCGGCCATACATCCGGGATGGCTTCCTCACGCTGCACTCCTTCCGCCACGTCTTCCCCTCATTCGACCCGCAAGGCGTCGCCTCCAAGGACGACCAGGTGAGAGTCACATGCGCAACGGAAGCAGCATTTTGTATCACGGCGCACGCTCAGACTCGTAACCATGTCAGCTGTTTGCACAACGCGCTTACAAGGTGGTCTCTCTGACCCCCCAAAGACTTGCCTCCAAGGACAACCAGGTCGAGTCACATGCGAAACGGCAGCAGCATTTTGTATCACGGTGCTCAAACTCGCACAAGATTAAATATTTACGCAGCGCTCATGAAACGTGCTCTCTTTGACTTCTACAGGTCAGAGGCGCCACATGGCACTCGTAACAGAATCCCGTTTTCGCTTTTCACCGTCCTGTTTATAACCTGAAGATAAATCCCCTCTCCCTTCCTAATTCCGTGCTCGTCTGTTCCAAAGCCTCCCTTCTATGCTGTTACTGCTGCTGATTCTATCTCGAGTCAGTGGTCTTCCAGTGTAACAACTACTTCCCTCATCCCCTGCCCCCCACTGTCGGTGACCCTGCAGTTCCTGACCACCCACGGCCCCCATCACGGCCTAACTTAAGGGGTATCAAAGGAGTCTCCTTGGACAGGCGCCGCAGCCTCAGCTTCTTAGGCTCCTCACACCTCTCCCCCTCCCTCACTCCCTACTCCCCTCTCCCCAGGCGACCCTGCACTTTCTGACCACGCACGGGCCGCAGACGGCCTGGTTTGTGCGCCTGCCAGTCACCTCCTTCCTGTTCGCCCCCGGGGACGTGAAGCCGGGGTTCCTGGACCGGTTTCTGAGGGAGTACGAGGCGCACAGGCAGCAGGCGTCGCAGCTGCTGCTGCAGATGCTGCACTTCGTGGGGCCTGGCGAGGTGCGCGGGAGGGAGGGTGGTGTGCAGGGGAGGGATTGATGTTACGGGGTGATGTTGGGCAATTGATAACGAGGGTACGAGGCGCACAGGCAGCAGGCGTTGCTGCTGCTGCTGCAGATGCTGCACTTCGTGGACCCTGGCGAGGTGCGCGGGAGGGAGAGAGGTGTGTGAATGAATGAATGTGGGAGGATTTATAAGAGAGTATGAGGGGCACAGGCCACAGGCATCGCAGCTGCTGCTTCAGACGCTGCACTTTGTGGAGCCTGGCGATGTGCGCGAGAGGGAGGGATATGGGGGGCGGGATGTCAATGGATTGATTTGGGGGGAGGGATGTGGGTGGATTGATGTGGGGGGAGGGATGTGGGTGGATTGATGTGGGGGGAGGGATGTGTGGGGATGGATGGGGTTTCACATTTGGGGTTTTTGAATGTCGAAGGTGAATGCAGGGAAGATGAATTGGATTTCCGAAAAAGATTCAGCAGGTGGGGAGTAGAGGAGCAAAAAAATCACGTGCCGGATTCGTGTGTTGCTGCAGCTACTTCCGTTCATGTGTCCCCCAGCCTCCTTCTGGGTCTCAGAAACCAGTGCCTTCTCTTCTCCCAACTTCTCAGTGACCTCCTCCCTCTCCCAGTTCCCCTTTCCCGCCTCGCCAAGGCTCATCCCCCTCTCTCTCCTCTCCGGCTTCCTCCCATCCCTCTCTGGTATCACAGCAGCGCCCGCTCCCTGCTCTGCTCTTGGAGCGATTCGTGCATCGCACGGAGCAGACAAGGGGTGCGTCCCTGCAGAAGTTTGCGCAGATGACTGCAGTGGTGAAGCCGGATAGCGTGCTTCGTCTGTTCTGGCACCACCCGCATCACCTGGAGATGAGCAAGGGGGATACGGTGGTGCTGCCGGCAGCACTGCTACGCGTGCACTCGTTTGAGAAAGCGGTTACAGGGGATGGAGTGGAAGGTGAGAAATGGAAGTTGCGTTAGGGGGTCTCGCAATGATTTTGTGGAGCTGTTACTGCGTTTGATTATTTAACATGTGCTGATGTTTTGTTGTTATGTGTTTTGTGTATGCTGGTGATGCATTCAGGTGAGGAAGCGATGGCGGATACATCTATGCTTCCAATTGCAATTGAGTTGAACCAAATGCTCAACAAGGACTCAGGTGTGCGGCAAAGAGCGGGAGGTGGAGGTGCTTCCACACGTTTTGGACGATGACTGTGTTTTTAATAACCGAAGTTTGTGCATTTTTGGCTCATGACAAATCACACATGGTGCCAATTATTTATTTAACTCACAAATGCTTGTTTTCAGGATGTATCAAGCATGAACAAACAGGAAACCTTGTTGAGCGTTACAATTTAGTTTCGCAAACCTGGCCGCCATCCACTTCCCTTGCCCTCCAACCAGAGCGAAACAAGTCTGGTTTCAGCCCAAGGGTAGGCTGGCTGGCTTTGGCTGGATCCAGATTCTTACAACACGATTTAGCTCGGTTCAGCCTGGTTTAGCTTGGCACACACACTCGACTCTGACAAGCGAGCTGAACTCCCTTCAGCTCAGGGCTCTTCAGGTTTTTACACATCTGTCTTATTTTTACCGTTCTAAACCACGACACAACAGGCCAAACCGTGGTCAGCGACTTGGAAATATAACTTGCGGAACACGAGAGCAGGCAGCCGTGCTCCGCTGCAGAATAAAGACCAGCACCAACCAAACCCGCCTCGTCAGTACGTTTCTTGCTGCTCACACGGCCTTCTACTCCCGTGATAATCGGAGGATGCTGCGCGTCGCATGGCGTCGTCCTCGTCAGTCCCTTTCTTAGCATCGTCTTCTCTCAACGGCGCCCTCGCCTCGCGCCTTTCCGATACGTCTCAGGTAGCGGCGCGCTTGCTAAGAGTTCACACGCCTGAGTGTTTCTGCTTTATTTTTACCGTACGGTGCTCTGCGCGTCGCTACCACTAGCGAAGCCGTTTTTTCGTGCCAATTATAGCGTACATATCAGCAAAAAATAAACAAATGTAATTTGAGCAGCTTCACTCCGTTTAGAGTGCTTCCCTCTACCTTCTCCCTCCCCCTCCTCTCCCCAGGCCGAGCCATCCCGAACCACAGCGTACGAAACGGACAGATTAACCCTAGCCGCCGCGACGCGCATGACTCCCGCAATGGACGGGCAAGCCGTGGGCGAGAGAATGTACCGACGGAAGCGCCAGCGGGCGTCTTTAGGCGGCAGCGCAATCTCCGATCAGGACTCCGAAGACGCGTCGAACGCGGCGGAAAGGTGACGATTACGCTATCATCTGTCGTTGTGTGCGTGTTAGTGGGATTGAGACGCTTAGGTGTGTGGCTACGAAAACGCCATCTTGTGTCGGAACGGAACAATTCTGTAGTGTTCGATTTCGGGGAACAAACAAACAAAGAAACCGCTTTTCTTGTCGTTCGTTCTAGAGTTTCTCTCCCGCGTCTCGTCATAATGCTACTGCCCGCGCTCCTGGCTGTCAGCGATGACTGCGCTGCAAGGATTGCTTCTTCCCCTCCCCCCTCTCCCCCCTCCCCATTCGCCCTTCTCCCTTCCGCCTCTGAGCTCACTCATTAGTCGACCCAACATTTCCCGCACCCGCCTTGAGCCCCACGTTTGACGCGTCTGACGTCCTGTCGTGCTGCGTGGCGTGCGTGCGTGGCAGTCAAGGCCCATGGACGTGGCCTCATCGGTCGAAACAAGCGGCGAAAGCGGTGTCGGGGGATGACGTTGGGAGGATACTCTTCGGCAAGCCGTCGCCTCACGAGGAGGAGACTCCCAAGCAGGTGCGTTGGGTTGATTGATCCGGCCGTGCTTTTTTCGTTCCCCCTGTGTTCTCTGCTCTGCTGCAATCCTCCACTGGTCCAGGTAGATTGTTGTGCCGTGCATCTTTTGAAGTTAGCGTGCCTTTTTTTTTTTTTATCAGCTTTCGGTTTAATTGAAGTCTGTGGGTGGACTGGGCGGTGCAGGTGGAGCTGCGGTCTAAGTGGCTGGAAGACAGGAAGCCAGTGACCCGCAGTGGCAGGGCCGCCAAGGAGAAGGCTGCTGCTGCTGCAAGACTGGAGGTGGAGGAGCAGAGGAAGGAGGAAGATGTGCAGCAGCAGCGGCAACAGCAGCAGCAGCAGCAGAGGCGGCAACAGCAGCAGCAGCAACAACAACACCTGCAGCAGCAGAAGGATATAAAAGGACAGATGAAACCGCATATGACGAGTACGCAACAGCAGAAGCAGGATCAGCAGAAGGACGTGAAAGATTTGAAATTGCGTTCAATGAATAAACAGCAGCAGCAGCAGCAGCAGCAGCAGGTACATGAGAGCCCGGGCCAGGAAACGCAGAAACCCCAGTTGAGAAGTCGAGGTTGTCTAGGGCCAAGTCAGAAGGTTCAGAGCGATTCAGCGAAGCATTCACCTGTGGACACAGGCAGAGGCAGAGGTAGGGGGAACACAGACAGAGGCAGGGGGGACACAGACAGAGGCAGGGGGGACACAGACAGAGGCAGGGGGGACACAGACAGAGGCAGGGGGGACACAGGCAGAGGCAGGGGGAAGGCAGGAAGAGGGAAGGCTGAGTCTTTACTGGAACCGGAGAGGAAGGGAAGAAGAGGAGGCGAAATCAGGGCAGCGGCTACTAGAAGGGTGTTGGAGAGGAGAAGGGAGGAGGAGCAAGCAGAATGTCAGAGTAATTCAGTGGTCGAGGTGCTGTTGCACAAGGATGGGCTGAATGTGGGAGGGAGTTTGGTGGAAGGAAGAGAAGTGGCAGGCGTGGATATGGCGAGGAGAGAGGGAGTTGTGTCGAATGGAGGGAGGGAGAGGAATGTTGAAGAAGCAAGAGGGGGAGATGATCGAAGTAGTGCTTTGGAGAGTGGTAGTGCAGGGAGCGAGAGTGAGGAGAGTGAGAAAAGTGAGGAGAGTAAGGAGGGCGACAAGGGCGATTCGGAGTGGGGCTTGCAACCGCATAGGAAATCAAGTGGGTTGAGTGTGTCGCCAGGCAAAGGGCGGTTGAAGAGGGAGCATGGGAAGCAAGAGCGCACTGTCTTTGTGTCTGAGAAACAGAACTATTTTGCTGAAGTAGATGCTTTTGAATTGGAGGAAGAGGAAGCATCGGATGGTGGCTAATTGACTGCGGTAATTGAAGATGGGTGGTTGACACATTATTTCCAGAAGCCGTGTGATAGACAACTGACTGTCCCAAGGTAGCCTGCAGATTTTCTAACAATAACAATGAATAAGATATATTCCTGTATATATGATATTGTTTAACAAGGTAATGTTTTTAAAGGTGATTTTTTATGTTGCTGTAAATGGTGTCTGTCTGCCACAATCTACCAGCAAATCAGGACTGATTGTGGTTGCATTATGTAAACGGGTACTGTCAGCAATTACTGGCCAAACTCGCTGATCGTTCACCCCATCAGCAATTTCCCAATTTGCAACTACTGCATCTGCCCCATCAAAACATGGTTTAGTATGAACATGAGGGAGGGGGTTTCTTTCGAATGCAGACCCTCAGACGGCACACAAGGCCATTGCCACTACGACTAAACTAAGCAGACCCCCACCCCAACACGCTAGCCAGTCTGCTGCTTTGGTTAGAATCCAACACCTGCCCCATATGCAGGGATTTAGGGTTCCCCTAGATCTTGTACTAAAACCCTTGCACATTACATTACCTTCCCCTTCCCCTTCCACTTGACACAACAGTGCTCCCTCCCAAATACCAATACCGGTACCAAGCATTTGTCCCAGGAGGTTAGAGAGCGTGGTCACAGGGGCCCAGGGGCACAAACACAGGTTGAGTGAGAGGGAGACGGCATTGGTCTGATAAAGGAGAAAGATGGGTGGATTGGGCAGGGGAAACGGAAGGGTAGGCTGAGGCGCATTATCAAATGTCTCAATCCTGGAAGAATTTACACAAGGGAAACAGGGGAGAGCGATTGAAGGGTGTGGAGGACGAGGGAGATGGGGAGAGGGGAGGGGGTTTGGTAAAGAGCCTTCTGTGTATCCTTGCCTCTCCTTGCCGGAGAGCAGTCGGCATGGTAGGGTGGCGAAAGAGGGAGTGAGTGCGCGAGCGGTGGAGGAAAGGAGGGTGGATGGAAGTGGGTATGCAGGAACGTCTCTTAAGGCTTCTCAAACCCAGGTATGAAGAGGCATCAACCCCTTCCCCTCTCCCTCCACCTCCCCTTCGCCCTTCCCCTCCCCCTTCCTCCCCATCTCCCCCTCCCCCTTCCCCCCCATCTCCCCCTCCCCCTATTTTCCCTATCCCCCCTCTCCCTCCTTCACAAAAGCCTTCAGAGAGAGGACACGGAGAGAGCATGATGTGTGTGCGAGAGGGTCACCACTTGAGCACCCTTCCCCCCTTCCCCCCCATCCCCCCCAAGTGCCTCCCGCTTGCACGAGGGAGCGGTCTGGAGGGTCACCGCTTTGAACGCTTCGGGTTCCGCTCTCCCTGCATGCGCGGGAGGGGGAGAAGGGGAAAGGGAGAGAGAGAGAGAGAGAGAGAGAGAGAGAGAGAGAGAGAGAGAGAGAGAGAGAGAGAGAGAGAGAGAGAGAGAGAGAGAGAGAGAGAGAGAAACGGAGGAAAGGGGTATTGTGAGTCATTTCAGGAAGCCAAAACACCACTAGACATGAGTGAGGGAGAAAGGGGGCGGAATGAGCAGGGCATATGGGGGCAGTGGGGGGGATGGGGAGGGGGGAAGGAAGGGGAGGAGGAGGAGGGAAGAAAGGAGCAGAACAGGAAAAGGAACAGATAAATGAGAAGACAAAGAGGATGTGTAGAAAAAACAGGGAGGCAAGAGGTGACTATACAGAACTGTAATGTGCTTACTACGGTGAGCGTGCTTGCAGTGAATGCCCTTATCAGAGCAAGTGTGCTGAGAGTTTGCTTACAGCGAGTGTGCTTACAGCGAGTGTGCTCACAGCGAGCGTGCTTACAGTGAGTGTACTGGACTCAGTGGCAGGAAGAGGCTGTGGTTTGCCAGCGAGGATCTGCCCCTCGGCCAGGCACTTGTCACACACGAACTGCGTCATCTTCTTCACCTGCTCTGGCGTCAGGTGGATGCACGTCGGGTGGAACCTGCCCGCCCAGGGTGTGCGTGTGAGGGGATGGGGAGGAGGGAGTGAGAGGGAGAGCGGGTGTGAGAGGGGAGGGGGGTGTGAGAGTGGTGGGGGGTGTGAGAGGGGTGGGGTGTGAGAAGGGGGGGGGGGGGAGAGAGAGCGAGGGGAGAATGTGAGAAAGGGAGGGGGAAAACGAGGAAAGGAAGGAGAAATCGAGAGGAGAAAAATGGAGGGGAACGGAGGTGGAAAGAGGAGGGGGCGAAGGGGAGGAGGGAATAGAGGATGGTAACGTGTGAGGGAAAGGAGTAAGGAAAGGAATGGGGCAAAGGGAGGGGGAGAAGAAAAGGGACGACGAAAGGGAGGAGGGAAAGGGAGGAGGAAACGACGAAGTGAAACGAGGAAAATGAGGGGCGAGGGAAGGGGGGCAGAGGACAGAGCTAAGGAAGAGAGGGGGGATAGGTGATTACACAGTGGTGAGGCGAAAGGAAAAGCGACGGATGGAGGGAGAGCGGGCATGGGACGGAAGAGCAAGGGATGAGGGAAAGCGGGAGAGAACACTGGGAGCGCGGGGAAGGGAACGGATGGAGGGAAGGACGGACGACTGCAGATCTGGCAATCACCAGACAGAGGAAAGACGAGAGGGGAAGTGGGGCGAGAGAGGAAGAGGGGCGAGAGAGGAAGAGGGGCGAGAGAGGAAGAGGGGCGAGAGAGGAGCGCGAGAAGAGGAGGTGGAGAGAAGGATGGGGGAAGGGACGGACCAGTCTCTGCAGCTGTCGCACTGCACCATGAGATCGTCGGGGTTATAGGGCATCTCACACACACAGTACCTGCTCACACGTGCACACGCGCATGGGAGCACAGGAGCACAGGAGCACAGGAGCACAGGAGCACAGGAGCACAGGAGCACAGGAGCACAGGAGCACAGGAGCACAGGAGCACAGGAGCACAGGAGCACAGGAGCACAGGAGCACAGGAGCACAGGAGCACAGGAGCACAGGAGCACAGGAGCACAGGAGCACTTGGGCAAAAGAGGGCATGACGACACAGGCGCGCAAATGAGCAAGCGAGCATGCACATGGGCAAGGCGCGGGGGGGGGGGGGGGGGGGGGGGGGGGGGGGGGGGGGGGAAGGGGGACGGGAGGCAAGAGACACAGAGGGCTGACGAAAAAGCGTCTTTCTCACTCCCCCACTCCTTCCTGTTTCTCTTCCCCAACCCTGAACTCCAGGCTTCCACCCCCTCGCCCGCACTCACTCCCCCTTCCCCTCCCCTCCTGTCCCGTCTCGTCCCCTCCCCTCCCCTCCCCTCCCCTCCCCTCCCCTCCCCTCCCCTCCCCTCCCTCCCACCCCTCCCCTTCCCCCCCCCCAACGCCCACGCACACAGCGACATGGTCGGGCTTGAATGTCCCAGTAGCAGCCTTGTACTCGAACCGGTAAAAGTAATCCTCCGCCTCCACGGCCGCGAGCTTCACATAGCTCTTGAAGGAGTGCACGCGGCACACGCCCTCCACAGCATCCATGCTGCACACGTCGAAGTGGTCTGATAGGAACAGCTCCTTGGACCCGTGGAAGTTGCGCCGCCCGCCCAGGGATTCCTCCGGGCGGTAGAACCAGCGCAGGCGGACCTTGGTGTCCGCGCGCTCGACTTCGATGGACTCCACGCGCGCCACGTATGGCGGGGTGTCCTCCGCGGGCGGGCGCAGCATCACTGTGTCGCCCACTGGCGCGCGTGCGGAGGGGCGGAGCGGCGGAAAGGGGGAGAGGTTGAGGGGCACGCGGGGGGGACGAAGAAGGGGGGATGGCAGGGGATGGGGAGGGGAAATGGATAAGGGGAACAGGGGGAAGGGAGGGAGGGGGGAAAGTGAGGAGATGAGGAGAGAATGTGGAGAAGGCGATGGGAGGAGTATCGTATACAGAAGGCAATACATTGTCGCACGCGCGACGCGCACCCGATTGAGCCGCTCGCGCGATATGTTTAAGACGGCAACTTACTAACTCATCCCGCAGAAGGTAAGACGGTATGTCGGACACCATGGCACCTTCATGATGTTACATTGGACTCCCTAGGGCACACCTTTGACGATCTGGTTGAGTCGCTCGCACTTGTACTCTGTCACCGACTTCTTTATCGCTCTCTTGCCCATGGCGCCCGCCCGCTACCGCGTCCCACCACCACGGCTAATACAGAACGCCGAATGAATGACCCAAGTGTCGAATGCGGGAACGGCGAATGGGGAATGACGGATGGCGAGTGGCGGACAAGTCGAAAGCGGGAGCAGGAATTAAAGGAACACCGGGCCCAGCCGCTACAGCCACTAGCAGCCACAATCGCTTGTACAAACCGCCGCCGCAGACGCGAACAGGCCGGAACGGTGCCGAGGAAGCCTGGTAACCACCACTGCGCGCGCGCGCTCCGCGTGCAACTGAGCCGGTCGTTACGAGAGCGTGCACGTGTGTCCAATTAATCGGGCACCTCGGGACCCAGCTGCTGCGAGGTTGCGAGACCTCGGGGTTTCTATCGTAGGGAACGAGAGCGAGGAGATTGGTGGGAACAGAGGCGCAGGGCGTGACGCAACGACGAGTATACTAGGGACAGGGTGACGACGCGGGAGGCGAGCGTTGACAAGCGTCGACGAGAGTTGACGAGCGTTGACGAGCGTAAACGAACGTTGACGAACGCTGAGAGGCCCGATTCCAGCGACGACTGGTACTCCCAAGCTGTCGGCGCCGCAGCGCCCGGAAATGTGCGGCCTACTACCACTGATCTACTCCTACGCGCGCGGCGCGTCGGCGCGCAAAACAAGAATGCTCACGAAAGTTAAGAGATGTTCTCTCCCTCTCTCGCGAAAGCGAGACGAGCTTCGAGGCGCCTCAAAAGAACCACTCAAGAGTCGAGGTTCGGATAGTCGCTTCAGTGAAAGCAGCGGCTATGTGCGGCAGCTAGGTGCGGCAGCTAGGTGCGGCAGCTAGGTGCGGCAGCTAGGTGCGGCAGCTAGGTGCGGCAGCTAGGTGGTTCCACATCTGGCAATTAATCGCCTTCAGACGCGCTTGTAATGTGAGCTCATGCGACAGAAATACTCGCGGGAGGTCGAGTAGTACACGTGGCGAGACACGCGGGACGTATACTAGTACACGTGGCGCGCCAACGCCATGGGCTTCCGCCAAAGCAGTTGGAGAATTCTTTGCGCCATGAGAACAAACGGATGCGTGACCTAGAATGGGGACTTGAAGAAGATTTTACACAAAGTTGAAAGGTTAAAAAAAGTATTGAGGATGGGTGGACGGTCAGCGCGAAACAGAGGGCTTCGACTAAAACGTGAGGTTATGGGGAGACACGGGAACGGAGTGAGGTTGTGCTGCTATTGACTTGCAAGGGTGCCGCATTAGGGAGGATTGTGCGGGAGTCAATCTGGGAACGATGCATGTCTCGGGAAGAATACCGGCTCTATTTAATGCTAGTACGAAGACTTGCGAAGGAAATTAGAACCGTAAGAGGAGCGCCGCGCTTGAGACGAATGAAAGAGGGGGAGGAGGACGAGGAAGAGGTGGAGGAAGAGTAGGAGAGGGAGGCCAGAAATTCATGTTGAGGGAGGATGCTTGGAGGAGCCAAGAAATAGGATGTTTGTGTGGGGAGGGAGGGAGCGGTGAACTTCGGTGGGTTGACTGCGTCGGGATTTGGGAGAGACTCGGATCGGAAGTAACGGGAACGTTGCCGTGGTGGTGCTTCTGTGCGCTGGAGGTTGGCTCACTGGCTTCAAAGCGATTCCGTACGGTTTATTCTTGCAACGCGTAGTATTTGGAATGGTTGGGAAGGGTTTGAGGAAAACCGCACTCGTAGGCACACCCTCATGGCACCGCGAGGATGCGGTGGAATAGAAGCCACAGAATGAAGTGCTTGCGAACTTGCGCGAACACATACTTGCTAACATTTGAGGGCGCGTCCCCTCCCTAGATCTATCCTGCCCTTGATCGATCAAGGGACAGCTACAGTGTCGCAATTGACAGGCTGTTAGAGAGGTGTTTACTGTTCCCTTTGAACAGCACTCCCAACCCCATCCTTATCCTATTATATACACACGGGTGACGTCATCACATGCCGCCCCGCCCGCCCTGGCACAAAGGGAATTGAGGCAAAACGAAAAACCCGAGGAATCCCTCCGGGCCCCCGAAAATTCCCGGCTGACCAGGCCACAAAACCCTCCGAAACCCGCGGGTTCAATGTCGTATTCTTATGCCAATATATATGTCAGCCGTAACAGTAGAAATTGAAGGAGCTCGACGCGAGACAACTCGATATACCATTGTAGAATTAAAAAAGAAAGTGTTTCGTAACTCAAAATATCAGCCAAGTTAAGGCCCTAAAAATAATATACGATTCTCGACGAAAGGGGTATTTCCGTCGAAAATGTGCAGACATTTTGTTCTCGACGGAAGGGGTATTTCCGTCGAAAATGTGTCAATTCTCGAAGGAAGAGCGTTAATACTTCAGTTCTGCAATTTCCTGCCTTCGACACAGCCCTGGTTGGCATTAAAAGAGTGTATCGCCTTCGACAACATTTCAAATTCGCGGCAAACCCTTTTTCTTCGACGAAAACTCAAATGTGATGTTCGACAAGTGAGAAAACTGAAACGAGAATGAATGAACTATGAATGAAGTGAGTACAAATACGAAACCCTAATTGGTTGTACCCCCTATGGGATACCCCACTATAGCCTACACAACAGCATAAGCTATAATGTTCTGACACACCCCCATAGGCAAAGTGGGGGAGAACAAGGGGTCACAAGACCAGTCAAGCAAAGCAAAGCAAAGCTCAAGGTGGATCACAAAATCACCACACATTCCGAGCACAAGTTCAAAGGCCAAAAGGCCAGTTCACATGCAAGATCACATATTTATATATAAAAGGCTAAGCAAGCAAGAGCAGGAGTATAGATATGTGACAGTACAAGCAAGGTCAAGAAGTGAGCAAGTGAGGCAAGACATGCACAAGACCCAGCTGAGTGCAGAAGCGCTGATGATCACAAGGCGCAAGTGCCTTGGTGAAGACATCAGCAGTGTTGGCCTCAGAGGCCACGTACGCAAGCCGCAACTTTCCACGCTGCTGTAGCTCACGAGCAAGAAAGTAGTGGAGAGCAAAATGCTTTGTCCTGTGCTCCAGTCGCTGCTCTCGACACAAGGCCAGCATGGCCTTGTTGTCTACGTACAGGACTGGAGGAGAACGAGGCGGCTCTCCAAGGTCGGTCAGCAGGTAGGTGAGCCAGCGAAGCTCCTGGGCAGCCATAGCCCCGGCGTAGATCTCAGCCTCACAACTGGAGCCAAGAACAGAAGACGAGCGGGTAGCCCGCCATGAAACAGAGCCGGAACCAAGACTGAAGGTGTAACCCTGTGACGACCGCTGCGTGGCCTAGTCGTCAGCCCAAGAAGCGTCCGCGTGCCCAGTGAGGACCACTGGACTCCGCCCTCCAAGCACTAGCCCCATGCCCGACGTACTGCACAAGTAGCGCAACACCCTCTTCGCTGCAGCCATGTGCTCTGGTCGGTGTCTCCCAGGAGCAACATAGCGTGCAAGAATGCTAAGAGGGTATGCAAGGTCAGGTCGTGTGCAGGTCATCAGGTACATGAGGCAGCCAACAAGCTCTGGATACGGGCCACTCGACTCTACGGACTCATCCGAAGGCAGAGCTGAGAGCGAGTGGCGAGTAGGCAGAGGAGTGGCCTGAGGCGAGGAGTACGTGAAGCCGAAGCGCTGAAGGACCTGCTGCACCATGTGTGACTGAGTCAGGGTAATGGTGCGGCGTGCTCTGTCCCGGGTGATCTGCAAGCCAAGGTAGCTGCGCAGTTCACCCAGGTCAGTGCACGTGTGTCTCTTCTGCAGCTCGGACTTCACGTAGGCGAGTCCAGCAGTGTCAGCTGTGGCAAAGACCAAGTCGTCGACGCACACGAGGATGTAGAACGGCGGCAGAGAGGTGTCGGTACGCAGAAACAGCGACAGGTCGGCAGTAGAATGAGCAAACCCAAGTGCCGCAAGTGTAGTCCTCAGTGTGTCGTGCCACTCACGTGGCGCCTGGCGGAGACCGTAGACTGGACGCCGGAGACTCCACTGGGTACCAGGAGGGAAAGACCCAGTGAAGCCAGGTGGGCGGCGCAGCCAGATCTCCTCGTGCAGGCTGCCCTGCAAGAAAGCAGTGCTGAAGTCGAGAGAGTGCAGCTCGTAGTCACGGTGAGCAGCAACGTGCAGCAGTACCCGAAGAGTGGTCATCTTCGGGGTGGGGGAGAAGGTCTGAAAGTAGTCAACTCCCTGCCGCTGACTGAAGCCACGAGCCACGTAACGTGCCTTGAAGACAGGCGGAGAACCCGGCGGCCGCTTCACCCTAAAGATCCACATGCCACTGACGATGTTCGCCCCAGGAGGGGGGACATCGTCAACGTAGGTGCCTGTGGACTTCCACGAAGCCATCTCTGCATCCATAGCTGTATGCCACTGAGAGGAGTAGGGACCATCTATCGCCTCCGCGTAAGAGCGCGGAGTCGGGATGTCAAGTGCATCCGGGTCTCCCTCAGGGGTAAGCAGTACGGACACGAGATGAGGTGAAGCAGCGGCCAGACACTGGAACTCCTCCTGCCTATCCTCAAGGACGTCCGTGCCAAGGGCACACTCACCCCCGACGGACGGAGGACAGACAGACTCAGACTCAGCGACAAGACTAGCAGTGTAGTCTAGGCGACAGCGAGCAGCAAAGTCGACGAGCTCAGTAACAAGGGCAGACGCAGCAGTAGACTCGAAAGAAGGGTCAGTGACGACAGTAGCAAGGAGACGCGTGACAGTAGGACTGGCAGCACGAAGAGAGTCCGACTCCGGGTCGGCAAGAGCAGGAAGAGAGGACTCAGGAGGAGAAGGCAAAGGGGCACGCAGAGGAGCAGTAGACGGACGCAGAGACATCCGGTGCGTGCTAGGGACAGGAGGAGGACGCTGACTCGAACCGCGACCACTAGCGCGCGCAGCACGAACAGGCGACGCAGGACGAGACGCAGGCTCACGACGCTCAGTAAGACCTCTTGTAGGACCAGCGTAGGGAGAAGGAGCAGGCAAAGGGGAGGCAGGCTGTAGCTGAGACTGTGACTGGACAGGCTGTGGACCCTCTAAGGGAGGAGGAGGAGGACCAGTAGAAAGTGGAAGACCAAGAACCTGCTGCAGGAGTGGAACGAAGTACGGGCGAGGCCGCGTGGCGACGCCAGAAACAGCAGGGACAGCACCAGGACCCCCAGCAGGAGTACTCGCTCCAGCAGCACCTCCAGCAGCTCCAGAACCTCCAGCAGCACCAGGAGCACCCCCAGCGGGACCGCCAGTGGTAGTCTCAGCGCCAACACCCTCAGCAGCACCAGCTCCTGTCAAACCTGCAGGCCCAGCAGCTCCAGTACTCCCAGGACGAGCACCTCCGGGACCCGCGATAGTAGCACCCTCAGCAGCCGACGAACCTCCAGCACCAACAGCACGGCTCCAGCGCCGGGCAAACCACTCGCGCAGCTCCTGTGGGGAGAGTGGCTCCCGGTGATACGAAGCACCCGGAGAACCTCCAGTCTCAGCACCCCCAGTCTCAGCACCCCCAGGCGTAGCACCCCCAGGCCCAGCACCTCCAGGCTCAGCACCCCCAGGCTCAGTACCCCCAGGCTCAGCACCCCCAGGCGTAGCACCCCCAGACGTAGCACCCCCAGTCTCAGCACCCCCAAGCGTAGCACCCCCAGGCTCAGCACCCGCAGCAGCACCAGAGTCACCAGTGACCTCGACACGCTCGACCGCGTCTACCTGGGACACACCTGAAGGGGCAGGACCCTGAGGGGGAAGGGGGTCTACCGGGGGGGGACCTGGTACCAAGAAGAGCGGGGGCGTGGGGAGGGACGGAGTGCGGTAGGGGAAGAGGCGGTAGTAGGGGACCGACTCGTCGAACGTGACGGCCTGGGAGGACAAAATAGGCAAGAGGTGGGGTGGTAGAACTGCCACCCAGGCGCGTCGGGGGGGAATCCCAGGAATACGCAAGGAGCAGCGTGAGGGGACAACTTGTCCGCAGACAAGTCGCGGACAAACGCCCGAGATCCCCAGACCCGGAACGCCGACGCATCGCCAACCTTCCCCGTCCACAGCAGGGCTGGGGAGGTCTCCGGCCTGGAGACCCTGGGGTGAAGGTTGATCTGATGCGCCGCGTACCTGACCGCAAACGGCCACAGAAAATGGGGGGCAGCCGCATGCATCATAGACGTACGAGCGACGTCCATGACCATGCCAATGCGGCGCTCTGCAATCCCATTTTGCTGCGGTGAGTCCGGAAGCGTGAAGGTCTAACGGATGCCTCGCGCACGACAGTAGGCTCGCAGAAGGCCAGAGGAGAACTCTCCGCCTCTGTCCGAGTGCAGACGCAGAACAGGAAAGTCCGAGCCAAAGCTCTGCCTGAGCTGGAGACGAGCTGCGCGGATCCAGTCGATCAGCACCTCAGTGACATCACCCTTGCTGCGCAAGGGGAAGACCGCGGTGTAACGCGAGTAGTCGTCAACAACAAGCAGGAAGTAGCGCTCGTGACCCTGTCCACGGACGCGGGCGGGGCCCCACACGTCCATGTGAAGCGTCTGCAACGGGGCCTCAGTCGGAGGAAACTGGGAGGAGTGAGGGGCAGCCCGCTGGCGCCCCTCAACACAGGGGACACAGGTAGGGCCAGGGCCCTGAGGAAGGGGAGGGAGGGACCGGGGGAGACCAGACACAAGAAGATGGGAGGCCATGCCTTTGAGCCGAAGCAGAGAGGGGAGACCAAGGCGGTGGTGCCAGAGGAGAGTCTCGTGAGACAGGAGACGACACGAACAGGGGGCAGACTCAGGACCAGACCTGGACGCTGCAGCAAACACCTGACCCGACGCAGCTACCCTACAAGACTCAGCAACTGGAGGAGACGCAATGGTCAGTGTGTACAGGCTCGACCCTGGCTGACGTGTAAACGTAGCCAGGTGGCGGCCTGTGCTAGCCTCTGTGCAGTGCGTCACCCGCTAACGCGCAGGAGTAAACTGGTGTACTCCCCCATCCTGCAGGTCAGCACCACTCATCAAGTGCGTAGAGAACGAGGGGAGGTAGAGACCAGAAAGGGTGCCAGAGGGAGCCGCCGGACACGGGAGGACTGTGGAGAAGCGAGACAGGACAGGACCCCCAGAGGGGTCACCCAGGGACACCGCAACCGGCCGACTAAGCGGCGTGAGTGTGGTGCGGTCCCGAAAGAAGGAGCGAGATGCCCTAGAGTCAAGGGTGAAGGTGAGGGAGGCCGAAGCCGACGTAGTACCTGAGAGCGCAGACTCACTAGTACCTGAGAGCGCAGACTCACCAGTACCTGAGAGTACAGACGCACTGGCACCTAGAGCAGTAGCCTCACCAGCACCTAGAGCAGCAGTACCAATGCCCGGGTCGGGCGGGAAACACCGGTAACAGTCACCCTCATCACTAATAGTCACAGCATACATGGCAGCAAGGATAGCATCAAAGTCAAGATCAAAGATAGCTACACCAGCCCTAGACAGCTCTCCCCAGCGGGGGATCAAAGTGGCCTCCGGGAACTGCTGGCGCCAAGCGTACGTCAAGCGGCCAAAGCAGCGCTGGGCGGGGTGGGCACCCCCACACTGCTCACCCGCGCGGTCGCCGGTGCGAAGGACGTAGGTGCAGGGACCAGAACCCCCACCACGCTGACGCTGCGTGTACCACTCACGGAGCTGCTCAGGGGTGGGGACGTCGCGAGAACGTGCTGCTGCTGCTGCTGCTGGCGCTGACCACCCCAAGTGCTGCTCCGCTGCGAAGCGCCACTCCGAACACCTCCACCACCTCCACCTCCGCCGCCTCCACCTTCGCCACCACCGCCGCCCCCGCCAGTACCGCCGCCGCCTCCGCCGCCTCCGCCTCCACTGCCGCCACCAGCACCTCCACCCCCGCCACCACCTCCACCTCCACCTCCACCGCCCTCGCTAGCTCCACCCGCGCCCTTGCCCCCTTTGCCCTTGCCAGAGCGGCGTCTCCCGCTAGGGGCAGACGCCGCACCACCCGACTCAAGACCAACGAGGTCGGCCGCAGCGGCAGAGGCGACAGAGGGCAAAAGGGGGGAAGGAGAACACCCCTCAAAGATGGGGGTGTGAGGGTCACCACGAGAGGCTCCTACAGCGACGATGCTCTTCTCTGCTGCTAGGAGGGCCTTCTCTAGGAGGTCGACGGTGAGAGTGGTGGGACAGACCGAGAGGAAGTGGTCCCTGACTACACGAAAGGAGTCAGGGAGGCGGGTGACTAGAAAGTAGAGAGTGATGTACATGGGGGGGGGGGTTCTTGGCGCAGAAGTCAGCAGGAAGCGCGGCGCGGTAGCGGGTGTCACTAGTGCGGAGGTGCGTAATGAGGTCAGCGACTGTGGGAAAGGCATCAAGGTCAGGGAAGAGGAAGGGTAGCATGAGGCGGCTCAGTGCAGCAGTGGCAGGGGAGGAGTAGTGCGCAACTACAGCGTCGTACAAGGTCTGAGCACTCTTGTACTAACTAAAGTGCGCGCGCTCAGCGGTAGGCAGGTGGCGATGCACAGCAAGACGTGCAGCAGCGTCGCGTGTGGCCCACTGGGAGCGAACAGTGGGGTCAGCATCAGCAGCAGGGGCAGGGACGGCGCCAGAGGTGAGGTCAAAGAGAGAAAAACCGTCTGCCCTATCGCACTGTAAGAACAGCTGCAGGTCGTCGACCCAGACCTCAAAGTCAATGGCGCGACCCTCATCGTCAAAAGCTAGGACACTAGGGGTAGCCATGACAGCAGTAGATGTTCTCACCAGACAGGGCGGGTCGGGCAGCTCACCAGCACAGCAACACGGCTGTGAAAGAAAGAACGAGAATGAGAATGACTATGAACGAAGTGAGTACAAATGGGAAACCCTAATTGGGTTGTACCCCCTATGGGATACCCCACTATAGCCTACACAAATAAGTAAGCTATAATGTTCTGACACACCCCCATAGGCAAAGTGGGGGAGAACAAGGGGTCACAAGACCAGTCAAGCAAAGCAAAGCAATGCTCAGGGTGGATCACAAAGTCACCACACATTCTGAGCAGAAGTTCAAGGGCCACAAGGCCAGTTCACATGCAAGATCATATATAGAGATATACAAGAGTCAAGCAAGCAAGAGTAAGAGTATATATAGGTCAGGGTACAAGCAAGGTCAAGAAGTGAGCAAGTGAGGCAAGACAGGCACAAGACCCAGCTGCGTGCAGCAACGCTGATGATCACAAGGCGCAAGTGCCTTGGTGAAGACATCAGCAGTGTTGGCCTCAGAGGCCACGTACGCAAGTCGCAACTGTCCACGCTGCTGTAGCTCACGAGCAAGAAAGTAGCGGAGAGCAATGTGCTTTGTCCTGTGCTCCAGTCGCTGCTCTCGACACAAGGCCAGCATGGCCTTGTTGTCTACGTACAGGACTAGAGGAGAACGAGGCGGCTCTCCAAGGTCGGTCAGCAGGTAGGTAAGCCAGCGAAGCTCCTGAGCAGCCATAGCCCCGGCGTAGATCTCAGCCTCACAACTGGAGCCGAGAACAGAAGACGAGCGAGTAGCCCGCCACGAAACAGAGCCGGAACCAAGGCCGAAGGTGTAACCCTATGACGACCGCTGCGTAGCCTGGTCGTCAGCCCAAGAAGCGTCCGCGTGCCCAGTGAGGACCACTGGACTGCGCCCTCCAAGCACTAGCCCCATGCCCGACGTACTGCACAAGTAGCGCAACACCCTCTTCGCTGCAGCCATGTGCTCTGGTCGGTGTCTCCCAGGAGCAACATAGCGTGCGAGAATGCTGAGAGGGTATGCAAGGTCAGGTCGTGTGCAGGTCATCAGGTACATGAGGCAGCCAACAAGCTCTGCATACAGGCCACTCGACTCTACGGACTCATCCGAAGGCAGAGCTGAGAGCGAGTGGAGAGTAGGCAGAGGAGTGGCCTGAGGCGAGGAGTACGTGAAGCCGAAGCGCTGAAGGACCTGCTGCACCATGTGTGACTGAGTCAGGGTAATGGTGCGGCGTGCTCTGTCCCGGGTGATCTGCAAGCCAAGGTAGCTGCGCAGTTCACCCAGGTCAGTGCACGTGTGTCTCTTCTGCAGCTCGGACTTCACGTAGGCGAGTCCAGCAGTGTCAGCTGTGGCAAAGACCAAGTCGTCGACGTACACGAGGATGTAGAACGGCGGCAGAGAGGTGTCGGTGCGCAGAAACAGCGACGGGTCGGCAGTAGAAGGAGCAAACCCAAGTGCCGCAAGCGTGGTCCTCAGTGTGTCGTGCCACTCACGTGGCGCCTGGCGGAGACCGTAGACTGGACGCCGGAGACTCCACTGGGTACCAGGAGGGAAAGACCCAGTGAAGCCAGGTGGGCGACGCAGCCAGATCTCCTCGTGCAGGCTGCCCTGCAAGAAAGCAGTGCTGAAGTCGAGAGAGTGCAGCTCGTAGTCACGGTGAGCAGCAACGTGCAGCAGTACCCGAAGAGTGGTCATCTTCGGGGTGGGAGAGAAGGTCTGAAAGTAGTCAACTCCCTGCTGCTGACTGAAGCCACGAGCCACGTAACGCGCCTTGAAGACAGGCGGAGAACCCGGCGGCCGCTTCACCCTGAAGATCCACATGCCACTGACGATGTTCGCCCCAGGAGGGGGAACAGCGTCAACGTAGGTGCCTGTGGACTTCCAGGAAGCCATCTCTGCATCCATAGCTGCCTGCCACTAAGAGGAGTAGGGACCCTCTATCGCCTCCGCGTAAGAGCGCGGAGTCGGGATGTCAAGTGCATCCGGGTCTCCCTCAGGGGCGAGCAGTACAGACGCGAGATGAGGTGAAGCGGCAGCCAGACACTGGAACTCCTCCTGTTTGTCCTCAAGGACGTCCGTGCCTAGGGCACACTCACCCCCGACGGACGGAGGACAGGCAGACTCAGACTCAGCGACAAGACTAGCAGCGTAGTCTAGACGACAGCGCGCAGCAAAGTCGACAAGCTCAGTGACAAGGGCAGACGCAGCAGAAGACTCGAAGGAAGGGTCAGTGACAGCAGTAGCAAGGAGACGCGTGACAGTGGGACTGGCAGCACGAAGAGAGTCCGACTCCGGGTCGGCAAGAGCAGGAAGAGAGGACTCAGGAGGAGAAGGCAAAGGGGCACGCAGAGGAGCAGTGGACGGACGCAGAGACATCCGGTGCGTGCCAGGGACAGGAGGAGGACGCTGACGCGAACCGCGACCACTAGTGCGTGCAGTACGAACAGGCGACGCAGGACGAGACGCAGGCTCAAGACGCTCAGTAAAACCTCCAGTCGGACCACTGTAGGGAGAAGGAGCAGGCAAAGGGGAGGCAGGCTGTAGCTGTGACTGTGACGGGACTGGCTGTGGACCCTCTAAGGGAGGAGGAGGACCAGGAGAAGGTGTAAGACCAAGAACCTGCTGCAGGAGCAGAACGAAGTACGGTTGGGGCCGCGTGGCGACGCCAGAAACAGCAGGGACAGCACCAGTACCCCCAACAGGAGTACCCGCTCCAGCAGCACCTCCAGCAGCACCTCCAGCAGCAGCTCCAGAACCTCCAGCAGCACCAGGAGCACTGCCAGTCGGACCGCCAGCAGTAGTCTCAGCACCAACACCCTCAGCAGCACCAGCTCCAGGAGAACCCTCAGGCCCAGCAGCTCCAGCACCCACAGCACGAGCACCTCCGGGACGCGCGGCAGCAGCACCCTCTGCAGCCGAAGAACCTCCAGCACCAGCAGCACGCCTCCAGCGCCGGGCAAACCACTCACGCAGCTCCTGTGGGGAGAGGGGCTCTCGGCGAGACGAAGCACCTCCAGGCGGAGAACCTCCAGGTGAAGAACCTCCAGGCTCAGCACCCTCAGGCAAAGCTTCTCCAGGCGGAGCACCCCCAGTCTCAGCACCCCCAGGCTCAACACCCCCAGGCTCAGCACCCCCAGGCTCAGTACCCCCAGGCTCAGCACCCCCAGGCTCAGCACCCCCAGGCTCAGCACCTCCAGGCTCAGCAACCCCAGACTCCGCACCCCCAGGCTCAGCACCCCCAGGCTCAGCTCCCGCAGCAGCACCAGAGTCACAAGTGACCTCGACAGGCTCGACCGCGTCTACCTGGGACACACCTGAAGGGGCAGGACCCTGAGGGGGGAGGGGGTCTACCGGGGGGGGACCTGGTACCAAGAAGAGCGGGGGGGGGGGAAGGGAAGGGGTGCGGTAGGGGAAGAGGCGGTAGTAGGGTACCGACTCGTCGAACGTGACGTCCTGGGAGGACAGAACACGTCGAGAGGTGGGGTGGTAGAACTGCCACCCAGGGGTGTCGGGGGGGAACCCCAGGAAGACGCAGGGAGCAGCGCGAGGGGACAGCTTGTCCGCAGACAAGTCGCGGACAAACGCCCGAGATCCCCAGACCCAGAACGCCGACGCATCGCCAACCTTCCCCGTCCACAGCAAGGCTGGGGAGGTCTCCGGCCTGGAGACCCTGGGGTGGAGGTTGATCTGATGCGCCGCGTACCTGACTGCAAATGGCCATAGAAAATGGGGGGCAGCCGCATGCATCATAGACGTACGAGCGACGTCCATGACCATGCCAATGCGGCGCTCTGCAATCCCATTTTGCTGCGGTGAGTCCGGAAGCGTGAAGGTCTGGCGGATGCCTCGCGCACGACAGAAGGCACGCAGAAGGCCAGAGGAGAACTCTCCGCCTCTGTCCGAGTGCAGACGCAACACAGGAAAGTCCGAGCCAAAGCTCTTCCTGAGCTGGAGACGAGCTGCGCGGATCCAGTTGATCAGCACCTCAGTGACATCGCCCTTGCTGCGCAAGGGGAAGACTGTGGTGTAACGCGAGTAGTCGTCAACCACCAACAGGAAGTAGCGCTCGTGACCGAGACCACGGACGCGGGCGGGGCCCCACACGTCCATGTGAAGCGTCTGCAACGGAGCCTCTGTCGGAGGAAACTGGGAGGAGTGAGGGGCAGCACGCTGGCGCCCCTCGACACAGGGGACACAGGCAGGGCCAGGGCCCTGAGGAAGGGGAGGGAGGGACCGGGGGAGACCAGACACAAGAAGACGGGAGACCATGCCTCTGAGCCGAAGTAGAGAGGGGTGGCCAAGGCGGTGGTGCCAGAGGAGAGTCTCGTGAGACAGACGGCGACACGAACAGGGGGCAGACTCAGGACCAGACCTGGACGCTGCAGCAAACACCTGACCAGACGAAGGGACTCTACCAGACTCAGCACCGGGAGGAGAAGCAGTAGTCAGTGTGTACAGGCTCGACCCTGGCTGACGTCTAAACGTAGCTAGGTGGCGACCTGTGCTAGCCTCTGTGCAGTGTGTCACCCGCTGACGAGCAGGAGTGAACTGGTGGACCCCCACATCCTGTAGGTCAGCACCACTCACCAGGTTTGTAGAGAACGAGGGGAGGTAAAGACCAGTCAGGGTGCCAGAGGGAGCCGCCGGACACGGGAGGACTGTGGAGAAACGAGATAGGACAGGACCCCCAGAGGGGTCAGCCAGGGACACCGCAACCGGCCGACTAAGCGGCGTGAGAGTGGTGCGGTCCCGAAAGAAGGAGCGAGACGCCCCAAAGTCAAGGGTGAAGGTGTGGGAGGCAGAAGCCGACACAGTACCTGAGAGGGCAGACTCACTAGCACCTAAGAGCACAGACGCACTGGCACCTAGAGCAGCAGCCTCACTGGCTCCTGACACAGCAGTACCAATGCCCGGGTCGGGCGGAAAGCACCGGTAACAGTCACCATCATCACTAATTGTCACAGCATACATGGCAGCAAGGATAGCATCAAAGTCAAGATCAAACACAGCTACACCAGCCCTAGACAGCTCTCCCCAGCGGGGGATCTTAGAGGCCTCCGGAAACTGCTGGCGCCAAGCGTCGTTCAGGCGGGCAAAGCAGCGGCGAGCGGTGTGGGTGCCCCCACACTGCTCACCCGCGCGGTCGCCGGTGCGAAGGACGTAGGTGCAGGGACCGAACGCTCCACCACGCTGACGCTGCGAGTACCACTCACGGAGCTGCTGAGGGGCGGGGACGTCGCGAGAGCGCTGCTGCTGCTGCTGCTGCTGCTGCTGCTGGCGCTGACCACCCCCAGTGCCGCTCCTCTGGGACGAGCCACTCCGACCACCTCCACCACCGCCACCACCGCCTCCGCCGCCACCGCCGCCACCGCCACCCTCGCCCCCGCCGCTCCCACTGCCTCCTCCGCCACCACCTTCGCCGCCACCTCCGCCTCCACCGCCGCCACCAGTACCTCCACCCCCGCCTCCACCCCCACCGCCACCCCCACTCCCCCCGCCGCCCCCACCTCCTCCGCCACCGCCCCCGCTAGCTCCACCCGCTCCCTTGCCCCCCTTGCTCCTGCCAGAGCGGCGCCTACCACTGGGGGCAGACGCCGCACCGACCGACTCTAAACCAACGAGGTCGGCCGCAGCAGCAGAGGCGACAGAGGGTAGCAGGGGGGAAGGAAAACACCCCTCAAAGATGGGGGTGCGCGGGTCACCACGAGAGGCCCCTACAGCGACTATGCTCTTCTCGGCCGCTAGCAGGGACTTCTCAAGGAGGTCGACAGTGAGGGTGGTGGGACAGACAGAGAGAAACTGGTCCCTAACAGCACGAAGGGACTCAGGGAGACGGGTGACTAGAAAGTAGAGGGTGATGTACATGGGAGGGGGGTTTTCGGCGAGGAAGGCAGCAGGAAGCGCAACTCGGTAGCGAGTGTCACTAGCGCGAAGGTGGGTAAAGAGGTCAGTGACTGTGGGAAAGGCAGCAAGGTCAGGGAAGAGGTACGGTAGCATGAGGCGGCTCAGTGTAGCAGTGGAAGGGGAGGAGTAGCGCGCAACTACAGCGTCGTACAAGGCCTGAGCAGTCTTGCACTGACTAAAGTGTGCACGCTCGGAGGAAGGGAGGTGGCGACGCACAGCAAGACGTGCAGCAGCATTGCGTGTGGCCCACTTGGAGCGAACAGTGGGGTCAGCATCAGCAGGAGGGGCAGGGACAGCGCCAGAGACAAAGTCAAAGAGAGAAACCTCATCGATCGCATCGCACAGTAAGTACAGCTGCAGGTCCTCAATCCAGACTGCAAAGTCAATGGCGCGACCCTCAGCGTCAAAAGTCAGGACACTGGGGGTGGCCATTGTAGCAGCTGACAGTCTCACCGGGCAGGAAGAGTCGGGTAGCACAGCGACACAGCAACACGGCAGCACAGCAGCTGTGCCGGCCCAGGAGCAGTAGGAGCCCCACAGGAGCAGAAGATCGGCTCCTCGGGCGGCTCGGGCGGCACGGGCGGCTCGGGCGTCTCGGGCGGCTCGGGCGGCTCGGGCGGCGTGGGCGTCTCGCGGGCGGCTCGGGCGGCTCGGGCGGCGCGGGCGTCTCGCGGGCGGCTCAGGCGGCGCGGGCGTCTCGCGGGCGGCTCGGGCGTCTCGCGGGCGGCTCGGGCGTCTCGCGGGCGGCTCGGGCGTCTCGCGGGCGACTCACGGGCGGCCGCACGGGCGGCTGGGACGGCTCGCGGGCGGCTGCACGGGCGGTTGGGGCGGCTCACGGGCAATGCACGGGCGACTGCACGGGCGGCTGGGGCGGCCCGTAGGCTGCGCACGGGCGGCTGCACTAGCGGCCGCACGGGTAGGTGTACGGGCGGGTGCACGGGCAGGTGCACGGGCGACGCGGCGGCGAGGCCGCGTAGCAGAGGGCGGCGGGGCCGCGTGAGTAAGGCAGCGGGGCCGCTTAGCAGAGGGCGGCGGGGCCGCTTAGCAGAGGGCGGCGGGGCCGCGATCGAAGGGCGGCGGGGCCGCTTAGCAGAGGGCGGCGGGGCCGCTAAGGAAGGGCGGCGGAGTCGCGATCGAAGGGCGGCGGGGCCGCGATCGAAGGGCGGCGGGGCCGCTAAGGAAGCGCGGCGGAGCCGCGATCGAAGGTCGGCGGGGCCGCTAAGGGAAGGGCGGCGCGACGGGCCGCTAAAAAAAAAGGAAAACGCGCCTTGGGGCGCGCTTCGGTGGGCCCTAGAAGCAGTCCCTAGGAGGGAACCTGCTCTGATTCCATGTGAAAGAAAGAACGAGAATGAGAATGACTATGAACGAAGTGAGTACAAATGGGAAACCCTAATTGGGTTGTACCCCCTATGGGATACCCCACTATAGCCTACACAAATAAGTAAGCTATAATGTTCTGACAACGGCAACACTGCTGCTCGGCCAGCCCAGCAGCAACAGCAGCTTTGCGGGACCAGCGGCTCGGCTCCTCAGGTGACTCGGGCGGCTCGGGCGGCGCAGGCGACTCGGGCGGCTCGGGTGGCGCAGGCGGCTCGGGCGGCTCGGGCGGCTCGGGCACTCAACGGCACAGGCGGCTCGGGAGGCTCGGCTCCTCAGCGGCACAGGCGGCTCGGGCAGCTCGGGTGGCGCAGGTGGCACGGGCGGCTCGGGCGGCTTAGGTGTCACAGCGGCGTACGGGCGGCGTGGGGCCGGGACTGCGGCGCGTGGCCGGGACGAGTGGTGCACGGGCGGCGTGGGGCCGGGACGGCGGCACACGGCTGGGACGGGTGGCGCACGGGCGGCGTGGGGCTGGGACGGCGGCGCGCGGCCGGGACGGGTGGCGCACGGGCGGCGTGGGAGGGCCAGGACAGTGGCGCAGGGCCGGGACGGGCGGCTTGGGGCCGGGACGGCGGCGAGGGGCCGGGACGGGCGGCGCACGGGCGGCGTGGGGCCGGGACGGGCGGCGCACTGGCGTCGACGGGCCGGGGCAGCGGCGCGCGGCCGAGATGGGCGGCGCACGGGCGTCTAGGGGCCGGGACGGGCGGCGCGCGGGCGTCTAAAGGCGGCGCGCGGGCATCTAGGGGCCGTGAAGGGCGGCTAAAGGGGCCACTAGGGGCCGAGAGAGAGGGGAGCGCGACTCGGAGAGGGGCAGAGTGCGCTCCGGGCAGGAAAAAAAAGACGGTGGGCCCTAGGAACAGTTCCCACGAGGGAACCTGCTCTAATACCATGAGAAAACTGAAACGAGAATGAATGAACTATGAATGAAGTGAGTACAAATATGAAACCCTAATTGGTTGTACCCCCTATGGGATACCCAACTATAGCCTAGACAACAGCATAAGCTATAATGTTCTGACAACAAGAGGTGCTCCCGGGATGTTCGACGGTACTTAGGGATTCCGCTAAACGTTTCGACAAAGCACACTTAAAAACTTTGCCCCTACACTTTCACATTTTTGTCGAAACAGTACTGCATTACTTTCTGTCGAACAGGGAAACTCATTCGATAAGGTTCGGATTTCACAGTCGGGAAAACAAAATTTCCGAGACGTTGTTTGATGAAATTGATTATCGACAGCAGAAGCCGTTTCTAGGTTTTGGCAAGTCAGCATCTGCATTCGACACGGAAATTGTCGAGCTGCGCATTATCCCCATTCGTCAAAACGAAAGATTTCGACAGACAGAGCAAAGCGGTCGAGAAGTTTATTTCAATCGACCAAGCATATCTATCGCCGCCAGCACCCTGTTTCACTTCTCTTTGTAGCATCGATGTCAGAATATTATGCTCTAGCCTGTAGTGGGGTGCTCCATAACGAGTACAACCCTTCTAGGGTTTGCTATTTGTATCCCCATTCTTGCTAGTTCAACCCCCTTCTCTCTTCTAAACTTTCACATGCTATCAGAGCAGGTCGATCCCCTTGGATCAATCCTGTGGGTGGGCTCACCACCTCGTTGCTTCCGCTGCAACTACTACTGCTACTCTCTGTGCCGCACGCCCCGTGGCGTGCGACAGATTTTTCTTCCCGCCGTGCGCCCCGCGGCGCGTGGCAATTTTCTGCCCGCCGTGCGCCACGAGGCGCGCGGCGGTTCTTTGCCCGCCGTGCTCCCCGAGGCGCGCGGCGGGTTTCTGCCCCGTCACGCCGCGCGTCGCTCTCGGGAGGCGCTGCGACGGGCGACGGGGACCCGCGCGTCGCTCTCGGGAGGCGCTGCAACGGGCGACGGGGACCCGCGCGTGCCCCCCCCCCCCCCGTCGCCGCTCCTATCGGCCCCGTCGCCGCCGCCAGCGGCCCCGTCGCCGCCCTTGCACGGTCCCGGCCCCGCCCCGGCCATTTCCCGTCGTCCGTCAAGGCGACCCTCGGGCGACCTGGGGGAGGGGGGCGGGCGCCGCCCCTTCTGCCGCCTGTTTTGGCGCCCTGGGAGGCCGCGCATCGGTCCCCCCCCCCTCCCTCTCCCCCCCGTAACCTCCCTACCCGCCATCCCGCCCTGCCCTGTGTTAGGGTTTGGGGGTGGTGAGTAGGGGGTGGCGGGTGTGTAGTCTCTCCTGCTCCTCCTCCTCCTCTGTCTCCCACAGCTGCAGCTGCCGCTGAGGGGGGTGGGTGTGTGGGAGTCGACGGAGTGGTGCTAGGGGGTGGGGTGTGAGTGACCCTAGGGGTGCAGTAGGGGGTGTGTGTCAGGGGGGGTGAGACTGTTTGGGAAGCTGAACGGGAGTTGCCGTCGTGTCGCCAGCAGCACCTGCAGTCCGGGGAGTTGCTCCGGTAGCCCAGTCGTAGCCACCTGTGCCAGTCGCCCGTGGGTCCGTTGCTCGTCTGCCGCTACTTTAGCCGCGGGGCCAGTTACTCCAGTAGTCCGGAGAGTTGCTCCGGTAGCCACTGTGCCAGTGTGCCTACGGTTGCCCGAGTGTCTGCAGCTTCAGCCGTCGCCTCCTATCTCCTCTCCTCTCACTCTCGCCTCCTCCTCCTTACTTGCCCTCTGCGATAGCCTCTAGCTTTGCTCATAATTGTTAACTTTAAACTATTGCTTCTTGATCTTGTGCTCAGAATGTGTGGTGACATTGTGATCCACCCTGAGCTTGTACTGCTTTGCTTGCTCTGCTGATTACACCCCACTTTGGCTATGGGGGTGTGTCCGAATATTATGCTCTAGCCTGTAGTGGGGTGCTCCATAGCGAGTACAACCCTTCTAGGGTTTGCTATTTGTATCCCCATTCTTGCTAGTTCAACCCCCTTCTCTCTTCTAAACTTTCACAATCAAGACTCACAATCACATAACTAATCAACAATGCTCGAGTTATACTATACGTTAATACATATCGTAAACGTGGACAATCGACACAAGCAATGTGTCAGAACATTATAGCTTATGATTTTGTGTAGGCTGTAGTGGGGTATCCCATAGGGGGTACAACCCAATTAGGGTTAGTCCTTGTACCCACTTCATTCATAGTTCATTCATTCTCGTTCTCACTTTCTCATGGTATCAAGCAGGTTCCCTCGTGGGAACTGTTCCTAGGGCCCACCAATCCTTTTTTTTTCTTGCCCGGGGCGCGTCCTGCCCCTGCCCGAAGCGCGCCTAGGGTCGCGCCCTTCTTAGCGGCCCCGTCGCGTCACCCTTAGCGGCCCGTCGCGTCGCCCTTAGCGACCCGTCGCGTCGCCCTTACGGTCGCGTCGCGCCACCCTAACGGCCGCGTCGCGCCGCCCTAGCGGCCTCTCGCGGCCCCGATCAGCCGCCCTTGCGGCCCCGATCCGCCGCCCTTTCACCAGCGGCCCCGTCGCCGCCTTTACAGCGGCCCGTCGCCGCCCTTCCAGCGGCCCGTCGCCGCCCTTCTCACGGCCCCGCCGTCCCGTTATACGGCCCTGCCGCCCTCACCTGCGGCCCGCCGCCCTTCCTGCGGCCCGTCGCCCTTGCCTGCGGCCCCGCCGCCCTCAATTGCGGCCCCGCCGCCCTCAACTGCGGCCCTGCCGCCCTTACCTGCGCCCCCGCCGCCCTGAACTGCGGCCCCTCCGCCCTCAACTGTGGCCCCGCCGCCCTTCCCTGTGGCCCCGCCGCTCTCACCTGCGGCCCCGCCGCTCTCACCTGCGGCCCCGTTGCTCTCACCTGCGGCTCCGCCGCTCTCATCAGCGGCCCCGCCGCTCTCACCTGCGGCCCCGCCGCTCTCACCTGCGGCCCCGCTGCTCTCACCGGCGGCCCCGCCGCTCTCACATGCGGCCCCGCCGCTCTCATCTGCGGCCCCGTCCCCTGCTGCAGCGCCGCCCGCCACCCGAGCTGCCCGACCCGCCTCACCCAGCCGAGCAGCCGACCGCCGCGTCGCCCTGCACCAGCACCGCCGAGCCGCCCGGGCAACCGAGCAGCCGGACAGCCGAGCCGCCGAGCAGCCCAGTAGCCCAGCAGCCCAGCAGCCGAGCCACCCAGCAGCCGAGCCGCCGTACTGTCGAGCCGCCGGGCCGCCGAGCCGCACTGCAGCCGAGCCGCCCAGCCACCCAGTAGCCGAGCCGCCGAGCCGCCCTACTGCCGAGCCGCCCGAGCTGCCCTGTCCAGTAAGCAGAGTGCCTCTTTTACTGCACTGCCCTCACCCTACTGTTTGCACTGCTAGTCTACTGTGGTCATGGCTACCCCTAGTGTCCTCGCTTTTGACGCCGAGGGTCGAGCCATTGACTTTGACGTCTGGGTAGATTACCTGCAGCTGTTCTTACAGTGCGATAGGGCAGACAGTCTCTCTCTCTTTGATCTCACCTCTGGCGCCTCTCCTGCCCCTGCTGCTGATGCTGACGCCACTGTTCGCTCCCAGTGGGCCACACGCGACGCTGCTGCACGTCTTGCTGTGCGTCGCCACCTCCCTACCTCCGAGCGTGCGCACTTTAGTCAGTACAAGAGTGCTCAGACCTTGTACGACGCTGTAGTTGCACGCTACTCCTCCCCTACCACTGCTGCACTGAGCTGTCTCATGCTACTATACCTCTTCCCTGACCTTGCTGCCTTTCCCACAGTCGCTGACCTCATTACGCACCTCCGCACTAGTGACACTCGCTACCGCGCTGCGCTTCCTGCTGACTTCTGCGCCAAGAACCCCCCCCCCCATGTATATCACCCTCTACTACATAGTCACCAGGCTCCCTGACTCCCTTCGCGTAGTCAAGGACCACTTCCTTGCAGTGTGCCCCACCACTCTCACCGTTGACCTCCTCGAGAAGGCCCTCCTAGCGGCGGAGAAGAGCATAGTCGCTGTAGGAGCCTCTCGTGGTGACACCCGCACCCCTGTCTTTGAGGGCTGTTCTCCCTCCCCCCTCTTGCCCTATGTTGCTTCTGCTGCTGCGGCCGACCTCGCTGGTTTTGAGTCGATCGGTGCTGCGTCTGCCCCTTCGGGGAAGCGCCGCACAGGCAAGGGCAAGGGGGGCAAGGGCGCTGGAGGAGCTGGCGTGGGCGGTGGAGGTGGCGGTGGAGGCGGCGGAGGGAGTGGGGGTGGTGGTGGGAGTGGTGGAGGGGGTGGGGGTACCGGTGGCAGCAGTGGAGGCGGAGGCGGCGGCGGTGGCGGAGGGAGCAGAGGCAGCGGTGGTAGCGGAGGCGGCGGTGGTGGCGGAGGCGGTGGTGGTGGCGGAGGCGGCGGAGGCGGCGGAGGTGGCGGTGGAGCTGGTCGCGGGTCTACTCAACGGAGTGGCTCCGGTGGTGGTCCGCGCCAGCAGCAGCAGCGCGGTCGTGAGACCCTGTCCCCTCAGCAGCTCCGTGAGTGGTACACTGCACGCCAGCGGGGTGGGGGTTTTGGTCCGTGCACCTACGTCCTGCGCACGAGCGACCGTGCGGGTGAGCAGTGTGGGGGTGCGCACCCCACCAGCGCTGCTTTGGCCGCCTGACGGACGCGTGGCGTCACCAGTTCCCTGAGGCCACAGAGATCCCTCGCTGGGGCGAGCTGTCTAGGGCGGGAGTTGCCATCTATGATCTTGATTTTGATGCTATTCTTTCTGCCATGTATGCTGTGACTATTAGTGATGAGGGTGACTGTTACCGGTGTTTCCCGCTCGATCCGGGCATTGAGACTGCTGCTCTAGGTACTGGTGAGGCTGCTGCCCTAGGTGCTTGCGACGCTGCTGCTCTAGGTGCTAGTGCGTCTGCGTCCTCAGGTACTGGTGAGTCTGCGCTCTCAGGTACTGCGTCGGCTTCGGCCTCCCTCACCTTCACCCTTGACTCTGGGGCTTCTCGCTCCTTCTTTCGGGACCGCACCACACTCACGCCGCTTAGTCGGCCGGTTGCGGTGTCTCTGGCTGACCCCTCTGGAGGTCCTGTCCTGTCTCACTTCTCCACAGTCCTCCCGTGTCTGGCGGCTCCCTCTGGCACCCTGTCTGGTCTCTACCTCCCCTCGTTCTCTACGAACTTGGTGAGTGGTGCTGACCTACAGGATGGGGGAGTGCACAAGTTCACTCCTGCGCGTCAGCGAGTGACGCACTGCACAGAGGCTCGCACAGGCCGACACTTGGCTACGTTTACACGTCAGCCGGGGTCAAGCCTGTACACACTGACCACCACGTCTCCTCCAGTTGATGAGTCTAGTAGGGTAGCTGCGTCGGGTCAGGTGTTTGCTGCAGCGTCCCAGTCTGGTCCTGAGTTTGCCCCCTGTTCGTGTCGTCTCCTGTCTCACGAGACTCTCCTCTGGCACCACCGCCTTGGTCACCCCTCTCTGCTTCGTCTTAGAGGCATGGCCTCGCGTCTTCTTGTTTCTGGTCTCCCCCGGTCCCTCCCTCCCCTTCCTCAGGGGCCTGGCCCTACCTATGTCCCCTGTGTCGAGGGGCGCCAGCGGGCTGCCCCTCACTCCTCCCAGTTTCCTCCGACAGAGGCTTCGGTGCAGACACTTCACATGGACGTGTGGGGCCCACCCCGCGTCCGTGGACAGGGTCACGAGCACTACTTCCTGCTCGTTGTTGACGACTACTCGCGTTACACCGCGGTCTTCCCCTTGCGCAGCAAGGGTGATGTCACTGAGGTGCTGATCGACTGGATCCGCGAAGCTCGTCTCCAGCTCAGGCAGAGCTTTGGCTCGGACTTTCCTGTTCTGCGTCTGCACTCGGACAGAGGCGGAGAGTTTTCCTCTGGCCTTCTGAGAGCCTCTTGTCGCGCACGAGGCATCCGTCAGACCTTCACGCTTGCGGACTCTCCACGGCAAAATGGGATCGCAGAGCGCCGCATTGGCATGGTCATGGACGTCGCTCGTACGTCTATGATGCATGCGGTTGCCCCCCATTTTCTGTGGCCGTTTGCGGTGAGGTACGCGGCGCATCAGATCAACCTTCACCCCAGGGTCTCCAGGCCGGAGACCTCCCCAGCCTTGCTGTGGACGGGGAAGGTTGGCGATGCGTCGGCGTTCCGGGTCTGGGGATCTCGGGCGTTTGTCCGCAACTTGTCTGCGGACAAGTTGTCCCCTCGTGCTGCTCCTTGCGTCTTCCTGGGGTTCCCCCCTGACGCGCCTGGGTGGCAGTTCTACCACCCCACCTCTTGCCGTGTTCTGTCCTCCCAGGACGTCACGTTTGACGAGTCGGTCCCCTACTACCGCCTCTTCCCCTACCGCACTCCGCCCTCCGCCCCCCCCCGCTCTTCCTTGTACCAGGTCCCCCCGCGGTAGACCCCCTCCCCCCTCAGGGTCCTGCCCCTTCAGGTGTGTCCCAGGTAGAGGCAGTCGAGCCTGTCGAGGTTACTGGTGACTCTGGTGCTGCTGAGGGTGCTGAGCCTGGGGGTGCTGAGACTGGGGGTGCTGAGCCTGGGGGTGCTGAGCCTGGGGGTGCTGCGACTGGGGGTGCTGAGCCTGGGGGTGCTGAGCCTGGGGGTGCTGAGCCTGGGGGTGCTCAGCCTGGGGGTGCTACGCGTGGGGGTGCTGTGGCTGGTGGTGCTGAGCTTGGGGGTACTGAGCTTGGAGGTGCTACGCCTTGTGGTTCTCCGGCTGCTTCGTCTCGCCGGGAGCCACTCTCTCCACAGGAGCTGCGCGAGTGGTTTGCCCGGCGCTGGAGCCGTGCTGCTGGAGCTCGAGGTTCTTCGGCTACTGAGGGTGCTGCTGTCGCGGGTCCCGGAGGTGCTCGTACTGGGAGTACTGGAGTTGTTGGGCCTGCGGGTTCGATTGGAGCTGGTGCTGCTGAGGGTGTTGGCGCCGAGACTACTACTGGCGGTCCTGCTGGGGGTAATACTTGTGCTGCAGGAGGTTCAGGAGCTGCTGGAGGTGCTCCTGGAGTAGGTGCTGCTGGGGGTCCTGGTGCTGTCCCTGCTGCGTCTGGCGTCACCGTGCGGCCTCGATCGTACTTCGTTCCACTCCTGCAGCAGGTTCTTGGTCCTCCTACTTCTTTAGAGTGTCCACAGCCTGTTCAGTGCCAGTTACAGCTGCAGCCTACCTCCCCTTTGCCTGCTTCTTCTCCCTACACTGGTCCTACTGGAGGTCTTGCTGAGCGTCGTGAGCCTGCGTCTCGCCCTGCGTCGCCTGTCCGTGCGGCTCGCACTAGTGGTCGTGGTTCGCGTCAGTGTCCTCCTCCTGTCCCTGGCACGCACAGGACGTCTCTGCGTCCGTCCACTGCTCCTCTGCGTGCCCCTTTGCCTTCTCCTCCTGAGTCCTCTCTTCCTTCTCTTGCCAACCCGGGGTCGGACTCTCTTCGTGCTGCCAGTCCTACTGTCACGCGTCTCCTTGCTACTGTCGTCACTGACCCTTCTTTTGAGTCCACTGCTGCGTCTGCCCTAGTTGCTGAGCTCGTCGACTTTGCTGCTCGCTGTCGCCTAGACTACGCTGCTAGTCTTGTCGCTGAGTCTGAGTCTGCCTGTCCTCCGTCCGTCGGGGGTGAGTGTGCCCTTGGCACGGACGTCCTTGAGGACAGGCAGGAGGAGTTCCAGTGTCTGGCAGCCGCTTCACCTCATCTCGTGTTCGTACTGCTTACTCCTGAGGGAGACCCGGATGCACTTGACATCCCGACTCCGCGCTCTTACGCGGAGGCGATAGAGGGTCCCTACTCCTCTCAGTGGCAGGCAGCTATGGACACAGAGATGGCTTCCTGGAAGTCCACAGGCACCTACGTTGACGAGGTTCCCCCGCCTGGGGCGAACATCGTCAGTGGCATGTGGATTTTCAGGGTGAAGCGGCCGCCAGGTTCTCCGCGTTACGTGGCTCGTGGCTTCAGTCAGCGGCAGGGAGTTGACTACTTTCAGACCTTCTCTCCCACCCCGAAGATGACCACTCTTCGAGTACTGCTGCACAAAGCTGCTCACCACGACTACGAGCGGCACTCTCTTGACTTCAGCACTGCTTTCTTGCAGGGCAGCCTGCACGAGGAGATCTGGCTGCGTCGCCCATCTGGCTTCATTGGGTCTTTTCCTTCTGGCACCCAGTGGAGCCTCCGGCGGCCAGTCTATGGTCTCCACCAGGCACCGCGTGAGTGGCACGACACACTGAGGACTACACTTGCGGCTCTTGGGTTTGCTCCCTCTACTGCCGACCCGTCGCTGTTTCTGCGCACCGACACTTCTTTGCCGCCGTTCTACATCCCCGTGTATGTCGACGACTTGGTCTTTGCCACAGCTGACACTGCTTGACTCGCCTACGTGAAGTCCGAGCTGCAGAAGAGACACACGTGCACAAACCTGGGTGAACTGCGCAGCTACCTTGGCTTGCAGATCACCCGGGATAGAGCACGCCGCACCATTACCCTGACTCAGTCACACATGGTGCAGCAGGTCCTTCAGCGCTTCGGCTTCACGTACTCCTCGCCTCAGGCCACTCCTCTGCCTACTCGCCACTCGCTCTCAGCTCTGCCTTCGGATGAGTCCGTAGAGTCGAGTGGCCCGTGCCCAGAGCTTGTTGGCTGCCTCATGTACCTGATGACCCGCACTCGACCTGACCTTGCATACCCTCTTAGCATTCTCGCACGCTATGTTGCACCTGGGAGACACCGACCAGAGCACATGGCTGCAGCGAAGAGGGTGTTGCGCTACTTGTGCAGTACGTCGGGCATGCGGCTAATGCTTGGAGGGCGCAGTCCAGTGGTCCTCACTGGGCGCGCAGACGCTTCTTGGGCTTACGACCAGGCTACGCAGCGGTCGTCACAGGGTTACACCTTCAGCCTTGGTTCTGGCTCTGTCTCGTGGCGGGCCACTCGCTCGTCTTCTGTTCTCGGCTCCAGCTGTGAGGCTGAGATCTACGCTCGGGCCATGGCTGCACAGGAGCTTTGCTGGCTCACCTACCTGCTGACTGACCTTGGAGAGCCGCCTCGTTCTCCTCCAGTTCTGTACGTAGACAACAAGGCCATGCTGGCCTTGTGTCGAGAGAAGCGACTGGAGCACGGAACAAAGCACATTGCTCTCCGCTACTCCCTTGCTCGTGAGCTACAGCAGCGTGGACAGTTGCGGCTTGCGTACGTGGCCTCTGAGACCAACACTGCTGATGTCTTCACCAAGGCACTTCCGCCTTGTGATCATCAGCGCTTCTGTACTCAGCTGGGTCTTGTCCCTGTCTTGACTCACTTGCTCACCTCTTGACCTTACTTGTACTGTTACATATATATATTTACCTGCTCTTGCTTGTCTAGCCATATATATATGTACTCCTACATGTGAACTGGCCTTGTGGCCTTGAACTTGTGCTCGGAATGTGTGGTGACTTTGTGATCCACCCTGAGCTTTGCTTTGCTTGACTGGTCTTGTGACCCCCTGTTCTCCCCCACTTTGCCTATGGGGGTGTGTCAGAACATTATAGCTTATGCTTTTGTGTAGGTTGTAGTGGGGTGTCCCATAGGGGGTACAACCCAATTAGGTTTAGTACTTGTACCCACTTCATTCATAGTTCATTCATTCTCGTTCTCACTTTCTCACAATGTTATTGTTGCAGTAGAGTTTGGCAGCTGCATTTTATTACCCCATCGAACAGACCATATTTGTCTATGTAATAAATACAGAAAAAACATCATATTCAACAAACTATAGCTTTCCAAATTGTATGATTTTTACACTACCTGAAAAGGTTGGTAGTTCATCTATGGCAGAGATTCGTTTTCAAACTCTCTTTGACAACACTTCGTTTTATTTCGACGACGGGACGGTCGACGACAGAAATGCTGTCGCAGGCTCTGCTCGACGGGATCCAGTCGACAACGCCGACGCGCATTGCTAATGCACATTAAGGGTCGACGAAACCCTTCAATGGGCACTGCTCGGCGTGCTGTGCTCGACGAGCTGGTCTCGGCGAATGCTGTTCGACCAAGCAGCGCCGAGCTGGTCGGTGATAGTAACGCCTGACCCCTCGTCTTTGTACTCGGTTGAGTCGGTCCCTGCAGCGTGCTAGAAAGGCTAGCCTCGGTGGTACAAGAATGCATTCTCATTGAGTTCATATTCACTTTCTCTACGGCGCACGGGTAGCGAGCGAAATCGTCGACAGGTGTTCTACCTGGCACCTCCGCATGAATAAGATTAAAATTGATGATTACGTATTAATGAGAATGGTAGGGAATGCCCCCTTTTTTGTGCCTCCTATTCCTTATTGAGTTTGCCCATTGCAGTTTATGTACTTATTTGTTTAGGTATACGCTTTTATTTCATTGTCAGTTGTGCTCTGTATCGAACTCGTCTGTGGCGCGTTTTGCCGCGCTTTTCTCTGCACCACTTTCCGTCGGGTCGAGACGGAATCCGTCGACGGAGGCGGATTTACTCGACGGACAGGGGGGTTGGTGCAGGCGGGGTTGGTGCAGACCGGGGGGAGCACGTGGGGTCAACGCTAGCTCGAGCGAGGACCACCTCGCGTCACTCTGAGCTGGCGTGGCTCGTTTCGGGCGGGCGGGTGAACTGGCTCCCGCCCCTCGCGTGCCCCGCCACGCGACAGAGGGAAAACAAAAATCCCTCCAAGAAAAAAACCCGCAGGGGCGAAAGGGGGTCCTCGGAGGGATTCGGGCGAGGTCTTCCCTTATCTTTTCAGATTGCCTAGTGCCACGTGCCACTCCACCTTTCTTGCTTCTACTTTCTAGGCCCACGAAGTACTTTCCGACATTCGACCTTGCATGCTATATCATCCTTGGTTGTATCCACCAATATCAATCAATTCTCATTCAACTTTTCAATTACTCAGTTACTTCTTCGCTTATTTCGCCAACACTCTCTTTCGCCAAAGTCTTCCGCCGCGCTTTCATCCTCGACTTAGTCGACCCCGCTAACCTTTAGCGGATTTAGGCCAAGGGGCCTAGTACTTGGTATCAGGAGCCTTCGTGGGGAGCGACTTCCAACGAGCGACCGTCGACGATGAGACTACGACGTCATCGTCCCGCGGTGCCGACTTGCAGACTTAGAGTCGTCGAGCCAACATGGACGAGACCATGAACGCTCTCCCCAACGACATGGGCTAGACGCTTGATCAACTCATGCGCCAACTCGAACAGTTGACGTTGGAAAATCGTCAGGTACGGGCTGAAATGCAACAGCTTTGTGAATTCGCGTCAATTTCTCATGGTCATGCCGCACTATCTCCTGCACCCAACACGTCGACTGGCGTGGAAGCGCTGCCGGAACGTCGTGTCAAACTCATATGCTATAGTCTGTGTAGGCTGTAGTGGGGTAGACAATATGGGGTACAACACTTTTAGGTTTTCCTACTTGTACCCACCTGCTTGCTAGTTCATTCATTCCTCATTTCTTCACATGGTATAGAGCGGGTTCCCTAGTGGGAACGTTTCCTAGGGCCCACCACTGAAAATCGATTTTTTTTTTCCTGCCCGGAGCGCGCTTCCCTCCTGCCTGAGTCGCACCCCGTGTGCCCTCCCTCCCGTCGCGTCCCTAGCCCTTAGCGGCCCGTCGCGCCTTCCTCAGGCCCCTCGCGGCCCCTTTCGCGGCCCCTCACGGCCCCTCTCACGGCCCCGTCGTCGCCGCTCTAGGCCCCGTCACCGCCCCTCTAGGCCCCTCGCCGCCCCGTCGCCGCCCCTCTAGGCCCCTCGCGGCCCTTTCGCGGCCCCGTCGCCGCCCCTCTAGGCCCCTCGCGGCCCCTTCGCGGCCCCGTCGCCGCCAATCTAGGCCCCGTCGCCGCCCCTCCAGGCCCCTCGCGGCCCCTCCGCGGCCCCGTCGCCGCCCCTTGCGGCCCCGTCGCCGCCCCCTCTAGGCCCCTTACGGCCCCTCTGCGACCCCGTCGCCACCCCTAGCGGCCCCGTCGCCGCCCCTGGAGGCCCCGTCGCCGCCCGTCGCGGCCACCTCGCCGCCCTTAGCGGCCCCGTTGCTGACCCTAGCGGCCCCGTCGCCGACCCTAGCGACCCCGTCGCCGTCCCTAGCGGCCCCGTCGCCGCTCTTTGCGGCCCCGTCGCCGCCTCTACCGGCCCCTTCACCACCGAGCCGCCCAGCAGCAGAGCAGCCGAGCCACCACGCCGCCAGCCGCCCAGCAGCCGAGGCGCCCGATGTCAGAATGTTATTGTTCTCTAGCCTGCAGTGGGGTACTCTATAGCGAGTACAACCCCTTAGGGTTCCCTATATGTATCCTGCTGCTTTCTAGTGAACCTTCTCCTTTGCTTATTCTCTCTTGCCTAGCTAGGACTTACCTAGCTATGGCACCTACCTATACCTACTATTCTCACATGGTTTCAGAGCACTCACGCTCCTGGCCTGTGGGCCCTACTGCTGCTTCCGCTGCTACTCTATGTGTTGCACGCCCCGTGGCGTGCGACGGATTTCTCTTCCCACCGCGCGCTCGGAGCGTGCGGCGGTTTTCTGCCCGCCGTGCGCCCCGAGGCGCGTGGCGGTTTTCTGCGCACCGTGCGCCCCAGGGCGTGCGCCGGTTCTCTGCTCGCCGTGCGCCCCGAGGCGCGCGGCAGCCTTCTGCCCCGTCGGTCCGCGCGTCGCCCCCGGGGGGCGCTTCGACGGGCGACGGGGACCAGCCCGTCGTCCCCCGTCGCCTGTCCTGGCCAGCGCGGGCTGCGCTAGCCCCGAGCGCGGCCCGTACGGGCTGCGCCAGGCCCGCGCGCGGCTCGGGCCGCCTGCGCGCGGTTCGTCGGGCTGTGCCAGGCCCGTGGGCGGCCTGTTCCTCTCTGTCCCTGAGCTGCTCGCTGTCCCCCGTGCTTCTGACGGTGCCTCACCCCTGCTTCTGCCCATTCTCCTGAATTAGGGTTTGGGGGTGAGGAGTGTGGGGGTGGCAGTTGTGTGTTACTCCCCTTGCTCCTCCTCCTCCCTGGTCTCCCACTACTGCAGCTGCCGCTGAGGGGGGTGGGTGTGTGGGAGCCTACGGTTTAGGGTTTAAGGGGGGTACCGTGGGAGTGGAGCTAGGGCTTTAGCAGGGGGTGTGTGAGAGGGGCGTGGGGCAGCTGGAGGAGGTTGTGTGGATGTAGCGGTCGTGTCGCCTGCAGCGCCTGTAGTCCGTCGCCCTTGCTTCGGTAGTCAGTGAGCCTGTTGCACCAGTCGCCAGTGGGTCCGTTGCTCCTGCCGCTCGTCTATAGTCGCGGAGCCAGTTACTCCAGTAGTCCGTCGCCCTTGCTTCGGTAGCCACTGAGTCAGCCGCTCCTGTGCCCGTGCCTCTGCAGCTTCAGACGTTGCCTCCCATCTTCTCTCCTTCCACAGTTCCTCCTCCTCCTCACTTGCCCTCTTCGACTGCCTCTAGCTTTACTTGTGCATGTGAACCTGCTCTAGGACTACTTGCTCTGCTGATTATACCCCACTTTGACTATGGGGGTGTGTCAGAATGTTATTGTTCTCTAGCCTGCAGTGGGGTACTCTATAGCGAGTACAACCCCTTAGGGTTCCCTTTTTTTTTTTTTTTTGAAGGATGTATTACACTTATAAAGCGGGTACATCCATAGTCGTAACTGTGAGTGGGGAAGGGGTCTGGCAAACCAACGGTCTACACTACCCTTCCGTGGAGTACTAAGGTGGATGAAAGATAGTTCTCGGGTTGTTCCAAACCGATCTGAATCCCTCTTTCCACAGTAGCGTGTCCTCATCCTCGAAGATCCGGCTCAGCATCCTAGCCTCGTCCTTCGCCAGGTGTTTCCAGCTCTGCACCACACCTTCCGTTTCAACGTCTGCCGCCCCCGTTGACTGTTTCTTGCACGCACTGTAGATTCTGACGTGCTTCATGAAGTTCACGCCTATCTTCCTGAGTACTCTTCGCGGCTGAAATTTATCTTGCCGAAAAGCCGCTTCACACCGCTCCAGCCAGATTTGGTGGAAAGCCACCGCAATCAACGGCTTCTCTGGGAAGCCGGACTTCGTGCCATCATCCGCAAACAGGAAGTCCTCCAGCCTCTCCACTGCCCTGCTTGGATTCATCTCTCTCAGAGCCCCTTTTAGCGCGCCAATGACAGGCTGGATGCAGGTACACTCCAGCAAACAGTGCCCTAGGTTTTCGACTTCTTTGCAATGTGGGCAGCTGATACGTTCTAGCATGAAGTGTAGTCTCTCTCCAACTTGGAGGTTTTTGCTGTGTAGTCGCAAGATGACCTCGCGAGCCCTGCTCGGTGTGACCAGACTGTCCCGCTTCTGGATGTTCCCTTTCCAGTCTATCTGTTTTCCGTATTCCTCCTCCCACTTTTTTTGCTACTTCGGTTGTACAGCTGGTCCCTTCAAGGCTGCCCGCAGCTTTTTCAGTGAAGCTCCCTTGCCCTTCTCACACAGCACCGACATCCTGAGTCTTATAAGAGGAAGGCCAGCTTCTCCCACCAAAACCCTGCCATCCACTACCAGAGGAGTCAATCTGTGCACGTTCATTCGCATCTGAGTAGCTCTGTCTGAGAGCAGCACTTCGCCCTTTTTTCCTACCGCCGCTGCTTTGCCCAGGATTTCACCGCCATCGCAAGTCATCAGCTGCCAGTATAGCACGTTCCCCGCCAGAGAGCGTGAGCTGGCAAAGCGTGACACCTTTAGAATCTCCTCTCCTGTTAACTTCTCAAGCAAGGTCGCCTTCCATTCCTCTGGTGCTGCTTTCCATGCCTTCAAGGCCCATCTCGCCATCACTGAACTGCCAGTTTCTTTAGTCAGAGCCCACACGTCTTTGACCTTCCTCTCTCCATCCCACCCTGTATGTATTAAGTCCCCCAGCTTCATCTCCAGCAGGCACTCTGACCCCTTTTGTCGGCCAAAGGGACTTTTCCCCCTGTAGAAGATATATCTGCTGAAGCAAATCCTCTCGTTAGCCACCGGTTCGCTGGTGCCGGCAATTTCGATTGCAGGGTCTGCCAGAAAGTTATATGTATCCTATATGTATCCTGCTGCTTTCTAGTGAACCTTCTCCTTTGCTTATTCTCTCTTGCCTAGCTAGGACTTACCTAGCTATGGCACCTACCTATACCTAGTATTCTCACACCCGACAGCTGAGCCGCCGAGCCGCCCAGCAGCCGAGCCGCCGAGCCGCCGCGCCGCACAGCAACCGATCCGCCCAGCAGCCGAGCCGCCCAACAGCCGAGCCGCCCAACCGCCGAGCCGCCGAGCCACCGTGCCGCCCAGCAGCCGAGCCGCCAAGCCGCCAAGCCGCCCTGCCGTCAAGCCGCTACTGTTCCTACCGGCGCGCCCCGGCCCTACTTCCTTGGACTGGTGAGATCACTCCTTGCTAGGCCACTGCAGTCATGGCTACCCACAGTTTCCTTACCTTTGATATTGAGGGTCGTGCTGTTGACTTTGAGGTCTGGGTCGATGACCTCCAGCTGTTCCTACAGTGCGATAGGGTAGACGGGCTCTCCCTGTTCGATCTTGTTAGAGACTAAGGACGGAGTCTATGAAGATTAGGTGCTCAAATTTCTCAAAATCGTTGGTCTCAATTTCTGGACAGAAACGTCGACTTCACAAGAAACATTGTCGACGAAAGGTGCACTGTTAGAATCCCACGAAATTCGAATATGTTGTAGCCCTATACCGTGGCTACATTTCACAATTTGAATCTTATCAAAATATGAAGCATATCTCGAGTTATGCTTTTTGGCGCACTAGGGGGTATGCTGCCACAGAAATTTAACTCAATCACAATTAACTCACAAGTCCCACAAAAGAACATTAGAGTAGCACTAAACCAGGTAGGAGGGGAAGAGGAGGACGAGAGGGAAGGTCTCAAGAGAGTCCCCAACCAAGGAAACCCCATGCCACACAATTCCCTTCCCCATAGGCAACAAACTTTGACCTTTGTCACTTTCCAACCCATGCCATCCACCTCACCTCCACTTGGTCACACTTACCAACCTGGTTTGGCTTCACCCAACCTCTTGGCAGCATCTACAGTGATGGGTTCGAATTTCCCAACCCCCACAAGTCTGTACCCCATATTGAGTCAACGCCACAACTTCCCAAAGTAGCTGCAACCAAAATATATAAGCATACGAACTCCAATGTTCATAACTTTCTTGGTTGTGCTCCGATTGTGAAAATAGTAGACAGAAGTAGGCGCCATAGCTAGGAAAGTCCTAGCTAGGCAAGAACAGTTAAGGCAAAAGAGGGATTGCACTAGCAAGAATGAGGATACAAATAGGAAACCCTAGAAGGGTTGTACTCGCTATAGAGCACCCCACTACAGGCTAGAGCATAACATTTTGACACACCCCCATAGCCAAAGTGGGGTGTAATCAGCACAGTGAGAAAGCAGGTATAGAGCAGGAGTTTACACAGATAAGCAAAGCTAGAGCTAATCACAACGGACAAGTGAGGAGGAGGAGGAGCTGTGGGGGAGAGAAGATGGGAGGCGACTGCTGACGCTGCAGACACACAGACGAGCTGCTGGCTCAGTGGCGGAACAACGCTCCGGACTACTGGAGTAACTGGCCCCGCGGCTAAAAGTAGGGGCAGACGAGCAACGGACCCACGGGCGACTGGCGACTACCGGAGATTGTAGCCTCCGGACTGCTGCTGCTGCTGACGACAAGACTGCTGCCTCCACTCAACCTCCCCCAACTGCCCCACACTCTCGACACACGCCCATTGCTCAAACCCTAGCTCCACTCCTACGCACCCCCTTAAACCCTAAACCCCAGTCTCCCACTCATCCACCCCCCTCAGCGACAGCTGCAGCAGTGGGAGACGAAGGAGGAGGAGAAGAACGGTACAGCGCACAACGGACACCCCCACAGCCACCACCCCCACACTCCTCACCCCCAAACCCTAAACCGGTGGGACTGGGAGGGAACGCGGGGGACGACGGAGAGAACGGCGCGCGGCCCCCAGGGCGCCACCACGGGGCAGCGGGGGGGCCGCGTGCGGCTCCCCAGGGCACTACGAAGGGGCAGCGGGAGGGCGGCAACGGGGCCGCTGCGGGCGGCGACGGGGCCGATGCGGGTGGCAACGGGGCCGCTGCGGCGGCGACGGGGCTGCTGCAGGCGGCGAGGGGGGGGCCGCTACGGACAGCGGCGGGGCCGCGCGCGACACCTTTGGGCGTCGAAACGGACGAGCGGGGGCCGCGCGCGGCTCCCCTGGGCGGCGCGATGGGGCAGCGGGGGCGGCGCGCCAGAAAAGAAAGAGGCCGCGCGCCCCGGGGCGCGCGCCAGAGTGAAAATCGCCGTGCCAGATCGAGTAGCAGCGGAAGCAGTAGTACCCACAGGCCGAGAGCGTAACCGCTCTGAAACCATGTGAAAATAGTAGACAGAAGTAGGCGCCATAGCTAGGAAAGTCCTAGCTAGGCAAGAACAATTTAGGCAAAAGAGGGATTGCACTAGCAAGAATGAGGATACAAATAGGAAACCCTAGAAGGGTTGTACTCGCTATAGAGCACCCCACTACAGGCTAGAGCATAACATTCTGACACCGATCGCGACGATTCTTGGTTCGTCGGAAAGCTCTTGAGTAGACGAATCACTTCAGATTTCTGCTCAAGCCAAATAACACACACACACACACACACACACACACACACACAGACACACACACACACAGCCAAATAACACACACACACACACACACACACACACACACACACACACACACACACACACACACACACACACACACACACACACACACACACACACACACACACACACACACACACACACACACACACACACACACACACACACACACACACACACACACACACACACACACACACACACACACACACACACACACACACACACACACACACACACACACACACACACACACACACACACACACACACACACACACACACACACACACACACACACACACACACACACACACACACACACACACACACACACACACACACACACACACACACACACACACACACACACACACACACACACACACACACACACACACACACACACACACACACACACACACACACACACACACACACACACACACACACACACACACACACACACACACACACACACACACACACACACACACACACACACACACACACACACACACACACACACACACACACACACACACACACACACACACACACACACACACACACACACACACACACACACACACACACACACACACACACACACACACACACACACACACACACACACACACACACACACACACACACACACACACACACACACACACACACACACACACACACACACACACACACACACACACACACACACACACACACACACACACACACACACACACACACACACACACACACACACACACACACACACACACACACACACACACACACACACACACACACACACACACACACACACACACACACACACACACACACACACACACACACACACACACACACACACACACACACACACACACACACACACACACACACACACACACACACACACACACACACACACACACACACACACACACACACACACACACACACACACACACACACACACACACACACACACACACACACACACACACACACACACACACACACACACACACACACACACACACACACACACACACACACAACACACACACACACACACACACACACACACACACACACACACACACACACACCACACACACACACACACACACACACACACATAGAAAATCCAAACCACACAAGACACAAATTTCTTGCACACGCTCACACCTCGCATGAAACGCACAAACACATGATGGGAGGCAGACAGACGTGAATGCATATGGTTGCATCACACAACAGATCTCACATCTGGTGCCTCTCCTGCCCCGCCTGCTACTGATGATAGCACTGTTTGCTCACAGTGGGCCACGCGCGATGCTGCTGCCCGTCTTGCTATGCGTCGCCACATACCGACCAATGAGCATGCGCACTTTAGCCAGTACAAGAGTGCTAAGACCTTGTACGACGCTGTAGTTGCACGCTACTCTTCCCCTGCCACTGCTGCGCTTAGCCGCCTCATACTACCGTACCTATTCCCTGACCTTGCTGCCTTTCCCACATTCGCTGACCTCATTACGCACCTTCGCACTAGCGACACTCGCTACCGCGCTGCGCTTCCTGCTGAGTTCTGTGCCAAGAACACCCCCCCCCCCATGTACATCACCCTCTACTACATAGTCACCCGTCTCCCTGACTCCCTTCGCTTAGTCAGGGACCACTTCCTCTCAGTTTGCCCCACCACACTCACCGTTGACCTCCTCGAGGAGCGCCTCCTAGCAGCAGAGAAGAGCATAGTCGCTGTAGGAGCCTCTCGTGGTGACCCTCGCACCCCCATCTTTGAGGGGTGCTCTCCCTCCCACCTCTTGCCCTCTGTTGCTTCTGCTGCTGCGGCCGACCTCGTTGGCTTCGAGTCGGTCGCCGCTGCGTCTGCCCCTAGCGAGAGACGCCGCACCGGCAAGGGCAAGGGGGGCAAGGGCGTTGGATGGGCTGGCAAGGGCGGTGGAGGTGGTGGTGGAGGCACTGGAGGGGGTGGGGGTGGTGGTGGGAGTGGTGGCGCGGGTGGAGGTGTTGGTGGCTGCAGTGGAGGCGGAGGAGGCGGCGGTGGTGGCGGAGGGAGCGGAGGCGGCGGAGGTGGCGGAGGCGGCGGAGGCAGCGGTGGAGCTGGTCGCGGCTCTGCGCAGAGGAGTGGCTTCGGTGGTGGTCTGCGCCAGCAGCAGCAGCGCAGTCGTGAGACCCTATCCCCTCAGCAGCTTCGTGAGTGGTACGCTGGGCGTCAGCGGGGTGGGGGTACTGGTCCATGCACCTACGTCCTCCGTACTGGCGACCGCGCTGGTGAGCAGTGCGGGGGCACGCACTCCACCTAGCGCTGCTTCGGCCGCCTGACGGACGCTTGGCGTCATCAGTTCCGTGACACCACTGAGATCCCTCGATGGGGAGAGCTGTCTAGGGCGGGGGTTGCTATCTTTGATCTTGACTATGATGCTATTCTTGCTGCCATGTATGCTGTGACGTTTAGTGATGAGGGTGACTGTTACCTGTGCGTTCCGCCTGACCCGGGCATTGAGGCTGCTGCTCTAGGTGCTGGTAAGGCTGCTACTCTAGGTGCTAATGCGTCTGCTGCCCCAGGTGCTGGTGAGTCTGCTCTCTCAGGTACCACGTCGGCTCAGGCCTTGCACACCTTCACCCTTGACTCGGGTGCTTCCCGCTCCTTCTTTCGAGACCGCACCACGCTTACGCCTCTTAGTCGGCCGGTTGCGGTCTCCCTGGCGGACCCCTCTGGGGGTCCTGTCCTTGCTAGCTTCTCCACTGTCTTACCGTGTTCGGTAGCCCCCTCTGGCACCCTGTCACGTCTCTACCTCCCCTCGTTCTCTACGAACTTGGTGAGTGGAGCTGATCTACTGGATCGGGGGTTTGACCAGTTCACGCCTGCGAGTCAACGGGTGACCCACTGTACGTGTGCTCGGACGGGCCGACACTTGGCCACGTTTACCCGTCAGCCGGGGTCAAGCCTGTACACACTGACTACTGAGTCTCCTCCGGTTGCTGAGTCTGGTCAGGTAGCTGCGTCGAGTCAGGTGTTTGCTGCATCGTCCAGGTCTGGTCATGAGTCTGCGCCCTGCTCGTGTCGTCTCTTGTCCCACCAGACTCTCCTTTGGCACCACCGCCTTGGTCACCCCTCCCTGCCTCGTCTCCGAGGCATGGCCTCACGTGTCCTTGTCTCTGGTCTCCCCCGGTCCCTCCCTCCCCTCCCTCCGGGGCCTGCCCCTACCTGCGTCCCCTGCGTCGAGGGGCGGTAGTGCGCCGCCCCTCACTCTGAGTTTCTTCCGATAGAGGCTCCCCTGCAGACTCTTGACATGGACGTGTGGGGCCCCTCCCGCGTCCGTGGCCAGGGTCACGAGCGTTACTTCCTGTTGGTGGTTGACGACTACTCGCGTTACACCACGGTGTTCCCCTTGCGCAGCAAGGTTGACGTCACTGAGGTGTTGATCGATTGGATCCGCGCAGCTCGTCTCCAGCTCAGAGAGAGTTTCGGCTCGGACTATCCTGTTCTGCGTCTGCACTCTGACAGAGGCGGGGAGTTTTCCTCTGCCCATCTAAGAGCCTTCTATCGTGCACAGGGCATCCGCCACACCTTCACGCTTTCGGCCTCTCCACAGCAAAATGGGATTGCTGAGCGCCGCATTGGCATGGTCATGGACGTCGCTCGTACGTCCATGGTCCATGATGCTGCCCCCCATTTTCTATGGTCGTTTGCGGTTCGGTACGCGGCGCATCAGATCAACCTTCAGCCCCGGGTCTCCAAGCTGGAGACCTCCCCTGCTTTGCTGTGGACGGGGAAGGTTGGCGATGCGTCTACGTTTCGGGTCTGGGGATCTCGGGCGTTTGTCCGTGACTTGCCTGCGGACAAGCTGTCCCCCCGTGCTGTTCCCTGCGTCTTCCTTGGCTTCCCCCTTGACGCGCCTGGTTGGCAGTTTTACCACCCCACCTCGCGCCGTGTTCTGTCCTCCCAGGATATCACCTTTGTCGAGTCGGTGCCTTACTACCGTCTCTTCCCCTACCGCACTGCGCCCCTCCCCCCGCCGCCGCTCTTCCTTGCAACAGGTCCTCCCCAGGTAGACCCCCTCCCCCCTTAGGGTCCTGCCCCGTCAAGTGTGTCCCAGGTAGACGTACTTGAGCCTGTCGAGGTAGCTGTTGACTCTAGTGCTGCTAGGGGCGCTGAGCCTGCGGGTGCCGGGTCTGGGGGTGCGGAGCCTGGGGGTGCTGAGTCTAGGGGTGCTGAGCCTGGGGGTGCTGAGTCTGGGGGTGCTAAGCCTGGGGGTGCTGAGTCTGGGGGTGCTGAGCCTGGGGGTGCGGAGCCTGGGGGTGCTGAGCCTAAGGGTTCGGAGCCTGAGGGTGCAGAGCCTGGGGGTGCTGGGTCTGCTCGTGTGGCCTCTGGCAGTGCTTCGTCGAGGCGGGAGCTACACTCTCCGCAGGAGCTGCGCGAGTGGTTTGCCCGGCGCTGGAGCCGTGCTGCTAGAGCTGGAGGTACTACTGTTGCTGCTGGTCCTGGAGGTGCTCGTCCTGGCGATTCTGAAGCTGCTGGGACTGGGAGTCCTGCTGGAGGTACTTTTGGAGCTGCTGGCGGTACTGGAGCTGACGGCCCTGCTGGAGTTGGTGCTAGTGGAGCTGCTGGAGCCGGAGCTGCTGGGGGTGTTGGCGCTGGTAGTTCTGTTGGCGCTGGTGCTTCTGAGAGTGCTGGAGTTGGCGCTGTTGGAGCTGGAGGTGCTGCTGGTGCTGTCCCTGTTGGTTCTGGAGGCGCTGCGCGGCCGAGGCCGTACTTCGTTCCACTCTTTGAGCAGGTTCTTGGTCTCCCGCCCTCTACTGGTCCTGCTCCTTCCGTTAGCGTGTCCACAGCCTCTCCAGTCGCGGTCACACTTACAGCCCGCCTCCCCCCTGCCTGCTCCTTCTCCCTACAGTGGTCCACTGGAGGTCTTGCTGAGCGTCGTGAGCCTGCGTCTTGTCCTGCGTCGCCTGTTCGTGCTGCTGGCACTAGTGGTCGTGCTCCGCGTCCGCGTCCTTCTGCGGTCCCCGGCACACACCAGATGGCACTGCATCCTTCGACTGCTCCTCTGCGTGTCCCGTTGCCGTATCCTCCAGAGTCCTCTCTTCCTACTCTTGCTGACCCTGAGTTTGACTCTCTTCGTGCTGCCAGTCCTATTGTCACGCGTCTCCTGGCTACTGTTGTCCTTGACCCTTCTTTTGAGTCAACTGCTCCGTCTGCCCTAGTTGCTGAGCTTGTCGACTTTGCTGCCCGCTGTCGTCTAGACTACGCCGCTAGTCTTGTTGCTGAGTCTGAGTCTGTCTCTCCTTTGTCCGTCAGGGGTGAGTGTGCTCTTAACACAGACGTTCTTGAGGTCAGGCAAGAGGAGTTCCAGTATTTTGCTGCTGCTTTGCCTCATCTTGTGTCCATGCTGATTACCCCTGAGGGAGACCCGGATGCACTCGAGGCTTCAGTCAGCGGCAAGGAGTTGACTACTTTCAGACCTTCTCTCCCACCCCGAAGATGACCACTCTTCGGGTGCTGCTACACATAGCCGCTCAGCGCGACTACGAGCTTCACTCTCTTGTCTTCAGCACAGCCTTCCTACAGGGCAGCCTGCACGAGGAGATCTGGCTGCGCCGCCCACCTGGCTTCACTGGGTCGTTTCCTCCTGGTACCCAGTGGAGCCTCCGGCGGCCAGTCTACGGTCTCCGCCAGGCGCCCCGTGAGTGGCACGACACACTGAGGACTACACTTGCGGCTCTTGGGTTTGCTCCGTCTAGTGCCGACCTGTCGTTGTTTCTGCGCACCGACACCTCCTTGCCGCCGTTCTACATCCTTGTGTACGTCGACGACTTGGTCTTTGCCACTGGTGGCACTTGTGGACTCGCCCACGTGAAGTCCGAGCTGCAGAAGAGACACACGTGCACAGACCTGGGTGAACTGCGCAGCTACCTTGGCTTGCAGATCACCGGGGACAGAGCACAGCGCACCATTACCCTGACTCAGTCACACATGGTGCAGCAGGTCCTTCAGCGCTTCGACTTCACGTACTCCTCGCCTTAGGCCACTCCTCTGTCTACTCGCCACTCGCTCTCAGCTCTGCCTTCAGATGAGTCCGTAGAGCCGAGTGGCCTGTACCCAGAGCTTGTTGGCTGCCTCATGTACGTGATGACCTGCTCACGACCTGACCTAGCATACCCTCTTAGCATCTTGGCACGCTATGTTGCTCCTAGGAGACACCGACCAGAGCACATGGGTGCAGCGAAGAGGGTGTTGCGCTATTTGTGCAGTACGTCGGGCATGGGGCTAGAGCTTGGAGGGCGACGTCCAGTGGTCCTCATAGGTCACGCAGACGCTTCTTGGGCTGACGACCAGGCTACGCAGCGGTCGTCACAGGGTTACACCTTCAGCCTTGGCTCCGGCTCTGTTTCGTGGCGGTCTACCCGCTCGTCTTCTGTTCTCGGCTCCAGCTTTGAGGCTGGGATCTACGCGGGGGCCATGGTTGTACAGGAGCTACGCTGGCTCACCTACCTGCTGACTGACCTAGGAGAGCCGCCTCGTTCTCCTCCAGTTCTGTACGTAGACAACAAGGCCATGCTGGCCTTGTGTCGGGAGCACAGACTGGAGCACAGAACTAAGCACATTGCTCTTCGCTACTTCCTTGCTCGTGAGCTGCAGCAGCGCGGTCAGCTGCGCCTTGCTTACGCGGCCTCTAAGGCCAACACTGCTGATATCTTTACCAAGGCACTTGCGCCTTGTGATCATCAGCACTTCTGTACGATGCTAGGTCTTGTGCCTACTTGGCCTCACTTGCTCACTTCTTGACCTTGCTTGTACTGTGATCTTTCTATACATGCACTTGCTTGTTTACCTTTATATATGATCTTGCATGTGAACTGGCCTTGTGGCCTTGCTCTTGCGCCCAAAATGTGTGGTGACGTTGTGATCCACCCTGAGCTTGCTTTGCTTTGCTTGACTGGTCTTTTGACCTCTTGTTCTCCCCCACTTTGCCTATGTTGGTGTGTCAAACTCATATGCTATAGTCTGTGTAGGCTGTAGTGGGGTAGACAATATGGGGTACAACACTTTTAGGTTTTCCTACTTGTACCCACCTGCTTGCTAGTTCATTCATTCCTCATTTCTTCACACGTCGAAGCGCGCTCAAGCCGTAGAAACCCGAGCCGTTCGACCGAAGCCAACGCGACGCAAACGTGCGGACGTGGATCTTCATGCTCAACAACTACTTTGCCGCGAGCGGGGTGCAAGAGGTGGATGCGCAGCAGCGGATCGAGTACTCTGTTACGCTGCTGAGGGGTCCGGCCTAGGAGTGGTGGCGCCAACTCACGCAAACTGCTGTAAGAAGGGCTCAGATAGACGGGCATCAACAGGGCGTGGGGCATGCAGCTGCAACTTCGAGCTTAGGGAGTTTGGCTTTAGGTGTTACCACGGTTCCGACGACATGGGAAGGATTTGAAGCGGCACTGAAAAGTAGGCTCGACTTGGTGAACGCCTCTGAAGTTGCTAGGAAGCGTCTGCGTCATTTCGGACAGATAGGAAACGTCCAGGAGTTCACACGACGGTTCTTGAGCATCTGCAACGAGATAGACGATATCACGGAAGCAGAGATGCGCGATCGCTACCTCGAGGGGTTGAAGCTGGACACAGCGGAGATCATAGCGATTCACGGGCTGTCCACCTTCGAGCCGGTAGTCGCAGCAGTAGAACGTGTCAATGCAATACGAAGCTGACAGAGTCGTGACAATCGCGATAGGGGATACAACAGACTGATCAACGACGCTCGATCGAGGGACGGACTATCGCCCATGGAGATTGGTGCAGTTAACAGTGACGGTTCACAGAAAATGGGATTTAGGGGGAACTGTCACTACTGCAAAAAGCCGGGACACATGAAGCGGGACTGCCCACAGCTTAAGGAGCGGCAGCAGGGAAACGGAAACTGCCAGTAGATAGCGGGTCGCTAGCTGTTGTGGAGGTTCCCGTACCCGCCACGTCTACCAACGTAGAGGAGTTAGCTCTGGAGCAGTCATCTACGCCAAAATCGGTAGACGTTGTTGACCGTCCATTTGTGCTTCTAGGGAAGCTTCGTGAAGTTCCTGTTAAGATTCTCGTAGATAGCGGAGATAGCCACTCGTTCGTCTCTTCTTCATTAGTCAGTCGTCTCCATCTTGAAGCAGATTTGGCAGTCAACTTCAAGGACGCGCGTATGGTAGATGGGACGCCACTTCACGTAGGACCAGCCATTCGCGAATTGCGCGTAGTGCTAGAACCAATCACGGTTAGGCGTGACTTCGACTCCGCCACACTGGACGGTTACGACTTCGACTTGGGTAGGGATTGGCTACGGACGGTTAGTACTCTGTTCGGTTGGGCTCAGGGAAGCTGCAGCGTCGAGGTAGACGGGGAGTTCCAGAAGCTGTCACAGTGGAGTGATGGGGCCACATCCTCCACATCCATCATCAATGCTGTTCGTGTGCGGCAGCTGGTGAACCGAGCGGCACGGATCTTTGCGGTTTTCCTTGAGGAGGTGGAAGCCAAGGAGGGGAAAGGAGTGAGTGCAGCAGTTGGTGAGAAGGCGACTCTTCCTGTTGAGGTGAGAGCACTATTAGCAGAATTCACGGACGTCTTCCCCGACGAGTTGCCCCCAGGGTTACCTCCCAGCAGGGCAGTAGACCATCGAATAGAGTTGGAGCCGGGGAGCAGGCCAGTAGCAAAGCCGCAGTGTAGGTTGAGTCCAGCGGAGACAGAGGAGATGACGGAGCAGGTTAAGCACTTCCTAGCGCAGGGTTTCGTACAGCCATCTAGATTGCCTTGGGCAACACCAATCCTTTTCGCGCCTAAGAAAGACTGAGGGTTACGGATGTGCATAGATTACTGCGCACTGAACGCCGCCACTGTCAAGAATAGGTTCCCGGTGCCGAGAGTAGAGGATCTCCTAGATGCAGTGCAGGGCGCTAGAATCTTCTCAAAGATCGACCTTTGTTCGAGTTGCCATCAGATTCGAGTAGTTCCAGAGGACTAGCACAAGACGGTGTTTCGTACGAAGCAGGGGTTGTACGAGTTTACGGTTCTACCGGTTTGACCAACGCCCCAGCGATGTTTCAGACGCTCATGAACACCGTCCTCTCCAAGTTCCTAGGGTCATTCGTGGTAGTTTACCTAGACGACATCCTAATCTTCTCCAAGACGAAAGAGGAGCACGTGCAGCACTTGCAGAAGGTCTTTGAGGTTTTGCGGAAGGAGCAGTTGTACGCTAAGCAGTCGAAGTGCGAATTCTTCCTTCCAGAAGTCGAGTTTCTAGGCCATGTCGTATCCGCTAGTGGCATTAGGACCGACCCGAAGAAGATCGCAGCAGTACAAGATTGGGTTGCACCGACCTCAGTCAAGGAGTTGCAGAGCTTCCTCGGTTTCATGAACTACTACCGTCGTTTTGTTCAGGGTTACGCATCGATCGCTAGTCCACTCACCGACCTACTCCGGAAGGGTGTGGAGTACATTTGGGATCCAGCGCAGCAGCAGGCGTTCGAGCAAATGAAGCAGTCGCTCACGTCTTCACCGACACTGTCGTACCCTGATCCCACTCGCCCATACGTTGTAGTGACCGACGCTTCAGATCAGGCCATAGAAGAAGTGCTTCTTCAGGACCAGGGATGCGGGTTGCAGCCGATCGCGTACGAGTCGCGTAAGCTGAGGGGAGCAGAGTTGAATGATCCGATTCACGACAAAGAGGCGCTCGCGGTCATCCATGCGTATAAGGTGTAGAGGTGCTACCTAGAGGGGGCAGATAGTGTGATACGCACGGACCATTGCTCGCTTCGCTTTCTCAAGTCGCAGCCGCAGCTGAGTCGTCGCCAGGCTAGATGGATGGAGTTCATGGAGGGGAGTTTCCACTACAGGATAGAGTACAAGCCAGGCGTTCGCAACCCAGCAGACCTACTCACTCGCCCTAGTTGCCAGCTCGCTAGTCTCACAGTCACTGCCGACCATCCACTTCTCACAGCACTCTTCGAGCACGGTTACACATTAGATCCCGAATTCACACCGCAGCCGACCGCAGGAGTAGAGGTACAGGGTAGTGTCTACATACGGATGGGTACCACACGGATTTGGGTTCCAGCCTACCGCCCTCTTCGACAGCTTCTTCTTTCCGAGGCACACGACGTTGTTAGTGCAGGTCACTTCGGAGCAGATAAGACAGCTAAGATGCTTAGTTGCACGTAATTATGGCCAGAGCTTGCAGTAGATGTAGAGGATTACATTCGTTCGTGCGACATGTGTCAGCGTACGAAGTCCTCTCGCCAGCGCAAAGCAGGACTCTTGCAGCAAGTTCCACCGCCCGACCGCCCTTGGCAGGTAGTTACCATGGACTTCATCATGGCTTTGCCGCGCACAGTTAGGGGCCATGATGCCATCTTCGTGGTAGTGGATAAGTTCTCTCGAGCAGCGCACTTCATCCCCACACACGGCAAGGTCACAACAGAGGAAGCCACGACGCTGTTCGTAGATAACGTAGTCCGACTGCACGGGGTTCCAGATTCCATCATCTCAGACCACGACCCTCGTTTCACTTCAAAGTTCTGAAAGCTGCTTTTCGCACTATTTGGGACTCTCTTAGCCATGTCTTCTGCGTACCATCCAGAGACAGACGGACAGACCGAGCGTGTGAACTAGACATTGGAGCAGATTCTTCGCAGCATCACGATGCACGACGCAGCCGCATGGGACAAGAAGCTGAGCATGGCCGAGTTTGCATACAACAACACGCACCACTCGTCCACAGGCATGTCAGCATTCTTTGCACTTTACGGTCAGCACCCCAATGTTCCCACTCGTGTCGATCTCACACCCACTGTCCCTCATGCGGACAACTTCCACCAGCATCTCACCTTCATTCATGATCACGTGAGGAAGCGCCTTGAGCTCGCAAATGCACGCATGGCACCCACCACCAACCGCAGTCGTCGTGAGGTGTCGTTCGCAGTCGGCGATCGTGTTCTCTTGGATAGCCGCAATCTCCGACTGCCACAGGACAGCAAGCTTCGCCCTCGCTTCATTGGTCCATTCTTCATTGAGCGCACACTTGGTCCAGTCGCATACCGCCTCCGCCTTCCCGCTCATTTCCGCATGCACCTGTCATTCCACGTGTCGCTTCTTCGTCCTTACACCGATCCCAACGCCACCTTCTCGGGCCGTGACCGCACTCCACTGCCGGTAGCTGTTGACACCGACGAGCCCGACTACCAGATCCACCGCATCCTCAGGCACCGTCGCCGTCTCCAGGGGGGTGTCTCTTTCATCGACTTCTTGGTTCGTTGGTGTGGTTACGACGCAGCAGATGACGGCTGGGTTCCTTCGTCCTCGCTGTCTCCCGACAACGCTTGCCTCCAAGCGTACCTTCAGTCTGCAGGCGCCGCGGACGTCGCCTCCTTGGGAGCGGGGTAATGTTAGAGGGGTGTTTACTGTTCCCTTTGAACAATACTCCCAACCCCATCCTTATCCTTATCTTTTCAGATTGCCTAGTGCCACGTGGCACTCTAACTTTCTTGCTTCTACTTTATAGTCCCACGAAGTAATATTCGACATTTGACCTTGCATGCTATATCATCCTTGCTTGTATCCACCAATATCAATCAATTCTCATTCAAATTTTCAATTACTCAGTTACTTCTTTGCCTATTTCGCCAACACTCTCTTTCGCCAAAGTCTTCCGCCGCGCTTTCATCCTCGACTTAGTCGACCCCGCTAACCTTTAGCGGATTCAGGCCAAGGGGCCTAACACAGGGTAACCTGATTTCAAGATGGCTGATGAATGTACAGTAACTAGTGCCCTAACGATCTTGTCACCTCCGCTGATGACGATCGATGTGCCTTCGTGGCCACACCGATCTCGACTTTTGTAGGATCAAGAGTTTTCCCCGCTTGTATTCTCGATACTGTCACCCTGGGCTCGGGATCGATCCGCGACTGTCACCTCCTACCAATCGCACTCCGATCATGCGATCGGTATGCCCGATCGGTTTTTCATGGAGATCTTGCGATCGATCGAGGGAGGGGACATGCCCTGAATCTGTTCCAAGACAGCAAACATCACGCACTAAACATCATCGCGGTAGGGGAAGAGACGGTAAAAGGGAACCGGCTCGTGAAACGTGACGTCCTGAGAGGGCAGGACACGGCGCGAGGTGGGGTGGTAAAACTGCCAGCCAGGCGCGTCAGGGGGAAAGCCAAGGAAGACACAGGGAATGGCGTAGGAGGAGAGCTTGTCCGCGGACGTATTGCGGACAAAGGCACGAGAGCCCCAGAACAGCGACGCATTGCCAACCTTCCCCGTCCAATGCAGTGTAGGTGAGGTCTCTGGCAAGGAGACACGGGGCTAGAGGTTGAGCTAATGCGCAGCGTACCGGACCGCAAACGGCCACAGAAAATGGGGGGCAGCCGCATGGATCATGGAGGTACGGGCTATCGCGCTAATATTATATATTTATTTATAACTGCCTGTAGCTTTAGCTTTAGTGTAGTTATGCTTCCTTGCTATTGGGTGGTGCACCTCTTGTTTGTGTTTCTCGACTATATCTTGTATGCTTTGCTTTTAGTGAAGCTAACTTGTTTGGTCAATCATTCTCTATTCTCTCTTGGCACAACTCCCTCGATACCTGCTTAGCCTAGGCCCTTAGCTAAACCTGGCTACCAGCTCAGATCGTATCGCAATATGGTATAGAGCTAGGTCCGATTTAGGACCGTTCATTTTACATGGGCCCACCACTAGCCCTCGTCGTGTCGCATCCCGTCGTGCAGCCCGTAGTGCGCATCGTGAGCGCCACGACGATCAGCTCGTCACGCTGCCCTTCTGCAGCTCGTCGCCCCGCGCTACCTGCTACAGCAGCCCGTCGCCCATCCCGTCGCGCCCACGTCCTGTCACCTGCCTCGTCGATCGTTGCCCGCCCCTGTCTCACTGCCGTCCGTCGCCTTGTCTGCCCGTCGCTCGTCCGCCCGCCCGCTCACTCACCCGCTCTTGCGCCACACCTGCCCGCAGACCATGCCGTCGCCAGCTGCGCGTGTGTCAGCCGCCGCCGCCGCCGTAAAGGGAGGTGCTGGGGGAAAGGACGGGGGAAAATGGGGTGGCAGCGAGACGTTTTGAGCTGCCCACCAACGGACCCGACGTTTCTGTGCCCTGCCCACTGCCCTGCCACGCCCCACCCGTGGCTTTTGCTGTGGTGGGGGAGGTGGTGGGGTGGGGGGGAAGCCGAACGCGCCCGCCGCCAGCTGCCTGCAGAGAGTCACCGCCAGCAAACACCCCGCTAGCAGCTACACCGCCAGCAGCTACACTGCCAGCAGAGAGACCCCACCAGCAGCTACACCGCTAGCAGAGAGACCCCGCCAGCAGCTACACCGCCAGCAGAGAGACCCCGCCAGCAGCTACACCGCCAGCAGAGACCCTGCCAGTAGCTACACCGCCAGCTGAGACCCCGCCAGTAGCTACACCGCCAGCAGAGCTTGTCCTCCTTTCTCTCTCCTTGCAGGACTTGTCACTGTGGGGAGTGGGGGGGGGGAGAGGCCGAGGGGGTGGCAGAAGCAAGTCGGGCATTTGCAGCCGTTGCCTATAGCAGGCACGCCCCCGGCGGTGCTGAGCGGTGCTGTTCAGCTGCTCGTTGCAGCCACATTGCCTGCTCTCACGCCCACCTGCAGGGTCCTGCACCTGTCGCTGCTTCACCTGCCATGGCTGAGGTCACTGTGGCTCTATCTGCCATCACTGCAACTGCTGCCTGTACCAGGCACGCCCCTGGAGGTGCTGAGCCATGCTGTCCAGCTGCTTGTTGCAGCCACGGCACCTGCTCTCACGCCCACCTCTTGGGTCTTGCACCTACCGTTGTTGCATTTCTCATGGCTGATATGTGTTGCTGTTTCCCCTGCTTCTACCCCTCATTGGCTTCACAAGCTCATACCGCTAGCAGGTTAAGGGGGTGTGACTTACTCTAGCTGTGTGCTGCAGGCAGTTGAGGGGGTGTGTCGTGCTATATATTTTATATGTGTGTGTAGATATAACTGCTTGAAGCTTTAGCTTTAGTGTAGTTATGCTTCCTTGCTATTGGGTGGTGCACCTCTTGTTTGTGTTTCTCGACTATATCTTGTATGCTTTGCTATTAGTAAATCTAACTTGTTTGGTCAATCATTCTCGATTCTCTCTTGGCACAACTCCCTCGATACCCACCTAGCCTAGGCTTCTAAGCCTAGGCCCTTGGTTAAATCTGGCTACCAGCTCAGATCGTATCGTAACACGGGCGACCTCCATGACTAAGCCAATGCGGCGCTCAGCAACCCCATTCTGCTGCGGAGAGGCCGGAAGCGTGAATGACTAGGTGATGCCCTCCCCACGACAAAAGTCTCGCAAGAGGTCGGAGGCAAACTCACCACCTCTGTGAGAGTGCAGACGCATGACCGGAAGGTCCGTTTGGAACCGCTCGCGGAGCTGGAGTCGAACAGCGCGGATCCAAGGGATCAAAACTCCAGGGACCTCCCCCTTGCTGCGGAAGGGGAAGACCGCGGGGCAACGTGAGTAGTCGTCAACAACCAGCAGGAAGTAGCACTCGCGGCCCTGTCCACGGACACGGGATGGGCCCCACACGTTCATGCGGAGAGTCTACAGGGGAGCAGTCGTCGGGGGAAACGAGGAGGAGTGAGGAGCGGCACGCTACCGCCCCTCGATATAGGGAAGGCAGGGAGGGGCAAGCGAGGGTGGTAAGGGAGGCAGAGGCCTGGGAAGACCAGAGACAAGGAGACGGGAGTTCATGCCACGGAGGCGTGGCACGGAGGGGTGACCAAGGCGGTGGTGCCAAAGGATCGTCTGGTCCGACAGAGCACGACACAAACAGGGGGCCGCTAGCTGACCTAACGCAGACACAGACGCAACTACCTGAGGAGGATCAGTAGTCAGTGTGTACAGACTCGACCTAGGCCGCCGGGTGAGCGTGGCCACGTGACGGCCAGTCCGGGAGCACGTACAGATCACCACACGTTGTCCTCCACGGGTAAAGGTACCAACCCAAGCATCCTGAAGGATGGCGTTGCTCACCAAGTGAAGACGAGGGGAGGTGAAGACCTGAGAGTGAGACAAACGGAAACGCTGGATACGGGGAGAACAGTGGAGGAACGTGCAAGAACCGGGACCCCAGAGGGGTCAGCCAGAGAGACTGCAACCGGTCTTGCAAGTGGTGTGACTGTGGTGCTGTCACGAAAGAAGTAGCGAGAAGCACCTGAGTCAAGTGTGAAGGTGTGCAAGGCCGCAGCAGGCGCAGTACTAGAGAGCACAGACTCACTAGCACCTAGAGCAGCAGCCTCTATACATGGGTCGGGCGGCATACACAGCTAACAATCACCCTCAGCACTAACAGTCAATGCATACATGGCAGCAAGGATAGCATTATAATCAAGAGCAAAGATATCCACACCCTGCCTAAGCAGCTCCGCCCAGCGGGGGAGCTTAGTCGCGTCGGGAAACTCTGCGCGAAAGGCGTCGTCAAGACGGGACAAGCAGTGGTACTGGGTGTGAGGCATCCCGCATGTCTGACTAGTGCAGTCACCAGTGCGAATGCCATACGGGCAGCGAGTACTACCCCCAGACGCTCCACGCTCAGCAAACCACTTCTGGGGGGAAGGGGTCTCACATTGACGCTGCTATTGCTGCCTCTGACCACCGCCAAAACCGCTCCTCTGACCGACTCCACCCCGACCGCCACCACCGCCGCCGCCACCACTCCCACTGCCGCCGCCACCACTCCCACTGCCGCCGCCACCACTCCCACTGCCGTCGCCACCATCGCCACCAAAGCCACCACTCCTACCACCACTCCCTCCGCCACCACCGCCACCTCCACCGCCTCTACCGCCCCCACCACCACCTCCACCGGTGCCACCTCCACCACCCCTGCCTCCATTGCCTCTGCCGATGTGGCGCCTCCCACTAGGAGCAGACGCAGCTCCTACCTCTTCAGCACAAAGGTAGTCAACTGCAGCAGCAGAAGCGACTGAGGGGACAAGGGGGGAGGGGGAACACCCCTAAAAAAAGGGAGTGCTAGGAGTGCCACGAGAAGCGCCTACAGCGACTATGCTAGTCTCAACTGTCACGCAATTAATAAAGGCAGCACGCTCATAGGTAGGAATAAGAACCTTGATATAATTGTGTGACAGAGTAAGTGTAGATAGGATACCGTAACAAGGACTATGGTAGTTAGGTGGAAACGAACACAAGCCGAAACTGAGAGAAGCGGGAACCCTAGACAAGTAGCAACGATTGCAAGGGCAACGGTAAGTGCCAACACAATACTTAGCAGACCAAAGAGTCAATAGCCAACTGCTTGCTTGTATGTTTTCCCAATTAGCTAAAGATTCCACATCCTTCCATCTAGGGAAGCCAGTCCAAGCAGCAGTCAGCCAAGCTAGTCGACCCACGCTATGGTACATTGCCAGATCTGACAAAGTGAGGAGACAGAGAGGAAGAACCAGGCCTAGAGCAGACTCAAGAGCCCCCAGGAGAGAGACCAGGGCTAACACAAGAGGGACAAGGCAAGGAGGAGGCAGAGTAAGAAGACTAATAGAAGAAGGGGGACAAGAGGAGCTTATTTCTGACACAGCTGCAAGGAGGTGCTTCTCGAGCAGGTCGACAGTGAGGTCTGTGGGGTCAAGGGCAAGAAGGAGGTCCCTGACTGCGCTAAGAGAGTCAAGGAGGCGGGTGACGATGAAGTAGAGTGTGATGTACATGGGAGGAGGGTTTCTTGGCTAGAAACTCGTCGGGAAGCGCGGCACGGTAGCGAGTGTCACTAGTGCGAAGGTGAGTGACGAGGTCGGCAACTGTGGCAAAAGCGAACAGCTCGGGAAATAGGTAGGGCAGTATGAGGCGGTCTAGAGCAGCAGTGGCCGGGGAGGAGTAATGAGTGACTACAGCATCATACAGGGCTCTAGCAGTCTTGTGCTGTCCAAAGTGAGCGTGTTCGGCTAACGGTGGGTGGTTGTGAAAGGCTAGGCGAGCAGCAGCGTCACGGGTAAGCCATTGTGAGCGAGTCGCACAGTCAGCTGTGTCGGGAGGGGCGAGAGAGGCGCCAGACGTAAGTTCAAACAACGAAACGCCGTCCCTAGAATCGCTCAATAGATACAGCTGCAGGTCATCGAGCCATGCATCGAACTCGATCGGACGGCCCTCGGGATTGAATGTAAGTACGCTGAGAGTAGCCACCGCGGGCAAAGCAGGGTGGCGCACGAGCAGCAAGGCAGCATGCAAGCTCTAGGGGCGCACGCAGTACAGGGCAAGGCAGCGCACGGCTAGGGCAGAGCGGCGGTGCGCAGGCAGGGCAGGGTCGGGCGGCAGCCAGCAGGGCAGCGCGCAGGCAGGGCAGGGCGGCACGGCGGCGAGCGGCGCACGGGCAGGGCAGGGCGGCGCGGCGGCGAGCGGCGCGCGGGCAGGGCAGTGCGGTGCAGCGGCGAGCAGCGCGTGGGCAGGGCAGGGCGGCGCGGCAGCGAGCGACGCGCGGATAGAGCCGGGCGTCGCAGTGGCGAGCAGCGCGCGGGCAGGACAGGGCGGCGTGGCAGCGAGCAGCTCGCGGGCAGGGCAGGGCGGCACGGCGACGAGCAGCTCGCGAGTAGGGCAGGGCAGCGCGGCGGCGAGCACTGCGCGGATAGGGCAGGGCGGTGCGGCAGCAGGCGGCGCGCGGGCAGGGGAGGGCAGGGAATGCGCGGGCGCGACGTAAAACAGGGCGCGCGCGGGCGGCGCGACTCAAGACAAGGCGCGCGCGGGCAGCGCAACACAGGGCAGGGTAGGGCGGCGCACAGGCAGGGTAGGGCAGCGCGAGGCCAGCAGGGCGGCGCGACGGGTGGGGTAGCGCGCTACGGGTAGCGAACTATACGGTGGGCCCTAAAAAAAGGTCATGGGATAGGACCTGCTCCGATACCATGTCAGAAGACTAAGCGAGAATGATGAAACTAACAGCATGCAGTAGTACAAGTAGTAAACCATAATTGGGTTGTACCCCATATGGGCCTGCGCAGCTTGTCCGCGTGGCCTTGCTGATCCAACCACAAATTCCTCGCCATCGTTCGCACCGACTCCACCACCGTCCTCATCTCCCGCTCGGCCATGCCGTTCTGCTGTGGGGTGTACGGGCTGTCAGAATCCCAACCACTAGACCATTGGGATAAAAGTGCTTGTTAAGTAGCGGGTCAGTGCGCCCATAACCCCCCAGGACAACGAGCCTGTAACCCTTCCCTAGGATCAATCGGGGATCACCACTGGACCTCTGACACCCCCTCGCACTGGGATGCCCGAAGTGCACACGCTGGGATTCAAACCCGTGACCTTCGCACTGATACCATGTCAGAATCCCAACCACTGAACCATTGGGATAAAAGGGCTTGTTAGGTAGCGGGTCAATGCGCCCATAACCCCCCAGGACAACGAGCCTGTAACCCTTCCCTAGGATCAATCGGGGATCACCACTGGACCTCTGACACGGGCAAGTCAGGTCGTGGACGATTCCCTTGCTGTTCACGAAGTCGGTGAACTGTTTCCAAAGGAACTCCCCACCTCGGACAGAGCGTAGCATCAACACCAACTTATTTGTCTGCCGCTCAGCCACCGCCAGCCATTGCATGAACTCCTGCAGCGCATCCGACTTCTTGGCGACCGGCCTCACCCACACGTAGCGGGTCTTGCAGTCCTTCAGCAGCAAGAAATACAGGCTGCCGTCCTTGGCAGCCACGCGGAAAGGCCCGCAGAGGTCGATGTGCACGATGGCCAGCACGTTGTCGGCGTCGGAGCCCTGGTCGGGGAAGGTGTGCCGCGCCAGCTTCCCGCCAACGCACGAAAGACACTGTGAGTCGACGCCAAACGCCGAATTGAGGTCCAGCTTGGTGGCGACCTCGTGCTTCGCCGAACTCTGTATGGTGTCCATGCCGACGTGCGCAAGCCTTGCGTGCAGCCTATCCGGTGTCGACTTCGTCGCCGAGACGATCGCCTCCAGGGCCACGACCTCCGTCGTAGACGTTGTTGACTTCACCGAGCAGGGACTTAGGTCAGTGCAAAGGACTCGCCCGGTGTAAGACGTGTTAGAATATGGGAATGAATGATTAACAATGAACAAAACAGGAAAGATATATGCAAGGCTAGCCCCAACCCTAGCACAACGGAATACACCTAGACTAGAACTAACATAACTATATAAATATAGTTTGACACACCCCCATAGTCTAGGTGACGGTAGTCCTATGGAGAGCAACAAACAACCCAAGAGCAAGGGTCATAGGACCAGTCAACAAGAACGAGCAACGGTCAAAAGACATGTTCACAAGAACAAAACAACTCTCGAGGTGGATCTCAAGACCACCACACAGTCCGAGAACAAGCAAAGGGCCACAAGGCCAGTCCACATGCAAGTATATAGCTGATATAAAAGATGCAAGAGTACAAGGCATGCATGACAAGCATCTCTACAGAAGCAAGGGGCCACAAGGCCTGTCCACAAGCACATATATAGAATATATAGTGAGATGCAAGAGTACAAGACAAAGCATCTCTACGCAAGCAAGTGAGGGCCTGTAGACACAAGGTCAAGTTGGGTGCAGAAACGCTGGTGGTCACAAGGCGGCAACGCCTTGGTGAAGATGTCTGCAGTGTTGGCCTCAGAGACCACACGGACCACGCGGGCCTAGCCATGCTGCTGAAACTCGCGCAGAAGAAAGTAACAAATCTGGATGTGCTTCGCCTTCCCAACCAGTCGGGGCTCCTCGCACAACAGGATAGCCGACCTGTTATCGGCGAACAAGACTGGGGGAGAGCGAGGCCACTCACCAAGGTCCGTGGGGAGGAAAGGCAGTCAGAGAAGCTCATGGGCAGCCATGGCCGCATACACCTCTGCCTCACAGCTTGAACTGGAGATGGACGACACCCGAGTAAACCTCCACGAAACAGCTCTGGTCCCAAGACTGAAGTAGTAACCCTGCGTAGAAAGCAGCGACTTTGCGTCATCGGCCCACGACGAGTCGGAGTAACCTATAAGCGTAACTGGCTGCTTCCCTCCAAGGACAAGTCCCATGCCTGATGTACTCGCCACATACTTCGCTACCCTCTTAGCAGCGTACCAGTGGGAAGGTCGGTGTCTCCCAGGCGCAACAAAGCGCGCAAGGGCGCTAAGAGGGTAAGCTAGGTCTGGGCGACTACAGGTCATCAGGTACATGAGACAACACACCAGCTCAGGATATGGACCGCTGGACTCAAATGGCTCGTCCGAAGGTGGAGCCGTGAGCCCATGATCCACACCAAGAGCAGTGAGCTGTACCTTGGAGAACGGGAAGCGGAACCGCGTGAGGATCTGTTCGCCCATATGCAAACGAGTCAGCGTAATGGTGTGAGCTGCCCTGTCACTGGTGATCTGCAGGCCAAGGTAGTGCTGCAGCTCTCCAAGGTCAATGCAAGTGTGTCTCCTCTACAGTTCCTCCTTCACGGAGGCCAGTGCGCGTTGGTCGGGAGTGGCGAAGACCAGGTCGTCAACGTAGACCAGAACAAAGAACGGGGTCGAGCCACGGCGGACGAACAGTGACGGATTAGCAGACGACGGAAAGAAGTCAAGCGCTGCAAGAGTCGTATGTAGTGTGTTGTACTCGCAGGGAGCCTGGCGCAGGCCGTAGACTGGTTAACGCAGCTGCCACTGGGTCCCAGGAGGGAAAGAGCCATTGAAGCCAGGCGGACGACGCAGCCAGATTTGCTCGTGCAGGCTCCCCTGAAGGAACGCAGTGGAGAAGTCCAAGGAGTGCAACTCGTAGTCGCGCTGTGCTGCAATATGCAGCAACACCCGAAGAGTGGTCACCTTTGGGGTGGGAGCGAAGGTCTAAAAGAACTCCACTCCCTCTCGCTGACTGAAGCCTCTCACCACGTAGCGCGCCTTGAACACGGGTGGTGCTCCAGGCGGCCGCTTCACCTTGTAGAGCCACATGCCACTGACAACGTTCGCCCCAGGTGGTGGGACAGCTTTGACGTAGGTGCCTGTGGACCTATAAGATGCCATCTTTGCCTCCTCAGCTGCGATCCAATACGAAGCCTACGGTCCCGAGACCGCCTCAGCGTGATTGCGAGGGATCGGGATGTCAAGGGCGTCTCGATCCCCCTCAAGGGCAAGCAGCATGGCGCAGAGATGAGGAACAGCGGCCGCAAGGAAACCAAGCTCAAACTGCCTGTCCTCCAGGATCTCCAGGGGAAAAACAAGAGCACCCCCAGAGAACGGAGAACGAGCAGGTCCACTCACCAAGTGAGCGGCGTAGTCAAGGCGGTGGGAAGAGGCAAAGCCAGCTACAGTGGTAGCAAGTGCTGAGATAGACGACAGAGGTGCAGTCGGGTGCGTGACCAACGCGGACAATACATGGGAGACAACAGGACAAGAGGCATGGAGGTAGTTGGACAACGGGTCGTGAAACACAGTGAGGGACGACTCAAGAGGCTGTGGAAGGACAGGAGGAGGTGGAATACGAGAGCGAAGAACAAGGTGAAACGGGCCGTCCGCACGGTAACGGGACCGTCGAGGCTCTGGGGACACAGCACGACTGAGGGGAGAACGACGAGTCCACTGGAACAAGGAAAGGGACTCGACACGGGGAACAGGAAGGGACGGTAGGGGACCACGAACAAAGCGTGCAGGTGCTGAGTCGGGCAGGTCTCTAAGTCGCTGCTGCTCCGCCTCCTCTGGCGACTGCTGCTGCGGCACCTGCCTCCCCTGCTGTTTCCGTGGCTCCTCCTCTACTCTGTCCTACTGTGGCTGCAACAACACCTGCTGCTGCGGCCGGGACTCCTGCTCTACCCTCTCCTGCTGTGGCTGCAACTGCACCTGCTACGGCAGTCGTGACTCCTCCTCTACTCTCTCGTGACGCTTCGACTGAGACTGCTGCTGCTGCTGCTCCTGCTGCTGCTGCTGCTGCTGGTGTGACTCCTCCTCTACTCTCTCCTGACGCTCCAACGGAGACTGCTGCTGCTGCTGTGACTCCTCCTCTACTCTCTCCTGATGCTCCGACTGAGTCTGCTGCTGCTCCTGCCGTGACTCCTCCTCTACTCTCTCCTGACGCTTCGACTGAGACTGCTGCTGTTGCTGCTGCCGTGACTCCTCCTCTACTCTCACCTGACGCTCCCACTGAGACTGCTGCTGCTACTGCTGCTGCCGTGACTCCTCCTCTACTCTGTCCTAACACTCCGACTGAGACTGCTGCTGCTGCCGCTGCTGCCGTGCCCTCTCAAACCGCTCCCGCTCCTCCCTCTCCAACCTGTCTAAACGCTGCACTCGGGTCAGGAAACGTACAGTGCGCGGAGTAGGCGTCGCAGTGCTCGTGTCTCCGGCTCCAGCACTCCCAGAACCAGAACCTCCACTGACAACACCCCCCAGGACTCCTGTGCCTCTTGCAGGAACACCCCCAGGCTCCACAGCGTCCGGCCACGGAGGCGAACGAGGAGGGAACTGCGGAACAGACGGGAAGCCAGGGGGTGAGGCGGGGCGAGGCCGTTGAGTCGAGACAGCCATGTCCTCCTTAGGAGTGGTCTCCACTCTCACACCCCCTGCACCCCCTGAGCTAGCATGACGGGCTCCAGCAGCCCTAGTACCCTCACCCTCCGCAACTGCACCTCCAGCACCCCTAGACACGGCAGGAACTGGACGCTGCGGAAGGGAAGACTACAGAGTGACGTGCGACACACCTGACGGGGCAGGACGCAAAGGGGGTGGGGCTACCGAGGCGACTGGGGGGGGCTCAAGGGTGAGGAACAACGGGGGCGGAAAGGCCTCAGAACCTTGGTGGGGACGACTCCTGTTGTAACTGACCGACTCGTCAAAAGTGACGTCCTGAGAGGCAAAGAACTGGTGGGTGACTGGGTCGTAGAACACCCAGCCTGAGGCGTCGAGTGGGAAGCCAAGAAAGACGCAGGCACGGGTGTGCGCAGACAACTTGTTTGCACCAGGGGCGCGAACGTCAGCCAGACAACCCCAGACGCGGTAGTCAGCTGCTACACCCAGAAAACCTGTCAAAAGGAAGATCGGCGTGGTTATCTCGGACCACCAATTTGGTTTTATATATGGAAGGAAGCTGCCATATGCGGTCAACGTGGTTGTCGACATCATTGACACAGCTGCTGCGGGGAATGAAGACGGGTTCCTCCTCTTGGTAGAATTCCAAAAAGCTTACGACTCCTTTTCCAGGAAATATATGTTTCAGACACTGGAATGGATGGGTTTCCTGGAGGAGTATGTGAAGTGGACAAAGGGGCTGCATGATCAGTCAGCGACGCAACTGCTGATCAACGGCGGAGTGACAGAGTGGGGATGGAGAGAGGAGTGAGGCAAGGGTGCCCGCTTGCTCCATATATCTTCATCTGCACTGCGAAAACACTTAGTCAAGAATCAAGTGGAGACGGCTGAGGGTACGCAAAAGAGGAACAGATGAAATTGCGTATCTGGGATACGCAGATGACACAACATTGGTGTTGAGCCGGAAAGAACAAATCGATGAAGCAAGTAGGCTGCTGGATTATTTCGGAGGGAGGTCAGGACTCAAAGTAAATCGTGATAAGACAGTGGTGGTACCGCTTGAGAAGAACATGGCCTTACAGCCACCCATAGACCTACTGTACACCCGGGCTGGCAGGGAGGAGCCGCAAAGACTACTAGGAATTTGAATTACTCCGGGGGGAGATCCAGAGCCCTTGTGGGAGAAAATGGCGGATTGCGTAGGGGAAGTGCCGGTGAAATTGCGGAACCAGCATGTCAACACGTCGGTGCCAGTCACGGTGCTCAATGCGTATGCTACACCGATCCTCCTCTTCCAGGCACAAATATATCTGTCACTGAGAGGAACGTGTAAGGAGTCCAAAGTCACAAATTCACGTCTAGCTACAAAGCATCAGCGGACAGGCACTTCGTCTTTTGGAGCGGCGACCTAGCTTACTTGGATAGGAAGGAGGGGGGTTTGGGGTTTATCATCTCGACAACTCGAGTGGAGATTCGCGAGGCGAGGTCATCGCAAGGAGCCTGGTCTTCCGAAAGTTGGAGTTGTGCGCTCTCAGGAACTAAATTAGGTATAGAGAGATGTCGGAAACCTCCTTGCCCTCTCCCGGCTAGCTCACTGCCCACCCTGCTACCCTTGTTCCTGCCCACACATCCTTCCCCTCATCCTCGTTCCACCTGCCCCATCTCTGCTCATATTGTCCCTTGACGCTCTCCCATCACCCTTGCCTTGTCTTCAACGACTCCCCCCCCCCCTTTTCTCCTTTCTCTGTATCGTTCTGCTACCCCACTTTCTGCTTACCCTTATCTTTGTTCATTTCCTTCTCAGCCCCTTCCAACTGAAAGCCCTTCCCCTAATCCATCAGACTGCAGATATGGCTTCGCTAAGAGACTGCTTATCTTGAGAAGAATTCACAGTAAATTGCGAAAACAATCACGCAGTGGCAGTCCCATGGCCCAGGAACTCTAATATTGCACCCCCCTAGCCTAGCTAAGCATGGCTACCAACAGATGAGTGCTAGCAGCCGAGCTTCGCCACCCTTGCAGTTACCCTGCCTTCTTCCAGCTGGCGGGTGTGACTTCCAGCTCCCCCTGGACTCGGTGTCTGCACACAAGCAAAAAAAAACAAACACATGCATCCCATCAAACCCCATTCCCCCCTCCCGCCGCGTAAGCTCGCCAACCCTTCTCCCAGTCAGCCACAGGTTCGTCCCAACCTTTACCCACTGCCTGCCAATGCCGAGCTGCCCTCCACCTCCTGCAATCGCTTCTACACCCCGTTATCCACTTCCTCGACTATATACAAATGTACACATTGTTCCTCCTTGCCTCAATTACAGCCCCTCCCTTACTGTCAGCGTTCTTTTAGGATTTCCCTCAAGAACTCTGACAGCTATCGGAAACCTCCTTGCCCTCTACCGGCTAGCTCACTGCCCACCCTGCTACCCTTGTTCCTGCCCACACATCCTTCCCCTCATCCTCGTTCCACCTGCCCCATCTCTGCTCATATTGTCCCTTGACGCTCTCCCATCACCCTTGCCTTGTCTTCAATGACTCCCCCCCCCCCTTTTCTCCTTTCTCTGTATCGTTCTGCTACCCCACTTTCTGCTTACCCTTATCTTTGTTCATTTCCTTCTCAGCCCCTTCCTGCCCCCTCCCGTGACGCATCGCCGCCGCCCTCGCACGCGTCATGGGACCAGAGGGGCTTCCCTTGCCCTTCTCCGAGCGAATCCTCGCCACATTGGTCACGTGATCGGACACCTGCTTGCCCTTGCCATCCTCCAGTATGATCAACCCCGATGGCTTGACTTCCTTGACTGCCCACCGTTGCTGTGATAGCCCCACATCCAGGACGTGCTGCCGCTGCCGCCTCAGGTACACCTCCTCCCCTTCCTGCATCCCTGCTTCCTTCTTCCTGCCCTTTATCTCTTGCCGCTGCTTGTACCTCTCAATGTCCCGCAGCTGAGCGACGTGCAGATTCTCCATGGCTGCGGGCAGCAGCCGCCGTAGGTACGCTGCTCGCGCATCGGCTACTGCGACCCATTTTTCTGCCGATCCTGTGGTCACCACGTCCAGGAGGAGCTTTGGTGCCCCCACGGGCATCACTGGCTCCTTGCCAAACAGCAGGTAATACGGCGACACGTCCTTGAGTGCTGCTTGCTTGCTAAATCGGTATCCAGCCATAACCCAGCAGAGCCTTTTGTCCCAATCCCGCTTATGCTCCTCACCGTAAGCCCTTAACCCTCTTTTCACCGTCTGCACCAGCCGCTCGGTCAACCCATCGCTCTGCGGATGATAACGTGACGTGCAGCGATGCCTGATCCCCGTTGCCCTGAGCAGCTCATCGAACGCTCCTTTGAACTCTGTGCCTTGGTCCGTCAGCACCTCCCCGCATGCCCCCAGACGCGTGATCACCATCTCCTCAAACGCTTCTGCCACCGCCTCTGCCGTTTTGTGCACTAAGGGTCTGGCTTCCGCCCATTTGCTCACGTGTTCCACCATCAGCAGTATGTAACGTCTTCCTTTCGTGCTGAGTGGAAGCTCCCCCGTGATGTCAAGCGACCACCTATAGCCCAAGCTCACCACCGGCAACGGTTGTAGCTGTGCCTTCTCCCGTTCCAGCACCGCCCTGTTCCGGCCGCATGCCTCGCATTTCCATACCCAGTCCTTAACCTGTTTGCGCAGGCCTGCCCACCACCATCCGGTTTGCACCAGCTGTTGCGTTCTTAGTGGCCCGTAATGCCCCAGCTTCTCGTGTACTTCTTTGATGATGCCTTCCCTCTCCTCTGGTGCGGGCACGTGCTTCCATCCTTCGCCTGTCCTCAGCTGCACTTGCCCCTTGAACCAGCGGTAAAACTCCCCTCGCGCTCTTACTCTAGCTGTCACCGCTCCTGCCTCTGTTGTTGCCCCCTGAATCCATGCTAGGGCTGCCTTATCTTCCCATATGTCTGCAGGTCCGCCTCGCCCTTCTCCCCACTGCCCCCCTTGATCTGCTTCCTTCGCCAGCGCCATTAGGCACGCTGAGGGCTGCATCACCGGCGGGTTCCTCGAGAGCCCGTCAACGTGCTGCATGGTTTTCCCCGGCCTATGCCTAATCTCAAAGTCGTACTCTTGGAGCTTCATTGCCCACCGCGCGTTCCTGCCCGTCAAATCCGACGTCTGCATGAGCCACAGCAGGGGTTGGTGATCCGTCACCAGGGTAAACTTCCTCCCGTGTAGGTACACCCGAAAGTGCTTAACTGCCCACACTACCGCTAACCCCTCTCCCTCGTACGATGAGTAGTTGCTCTCCGCTGCATTGCAGCTGCGGCTTGCGAAGGCCACTACCTTCTCCACCTCCCCCTTCATCTGAGCCAGGACTGCACCCATGCCCACACTGCTCCAGTCAGTGTAGAGCACGTAAGGCAGGTCAGCTCTGGGTAGCTCCAGCCCTGCTCCATTCTTTACGGCGCCCATGAGGTCCTGCACGGCCCTCTCCTGGTCTGGTCCCCACTCCCACTTGCAATCCTCCCTCAATAGTTGATTCAGCGCTTGCGCTCGGCTGCTGAAGTTTGGCACAAACTTCCTGTAATAGTTGAGGAAGCCCAGCAATGCGCGCAGGGCACTCCTGTCCTTCGGTGTTGACACGCGATCCAGCACTTCTACTTTCGCCTTCTGTATGCCGATCCTCCCCCCTGCCACTTCGAATCCTAGGTACGCCACCGTGCTCTGGCCAAATTTGCACTTCCCTGGGTGACAGGTCATCCCGGCGTTCTGTATCGCACTCAGGACCGCCTCGACATCCTTCACATGCGCGCTGCTGTCCCTACTGAACACGATCACGTCGTCGATATAGCAGGCGGCGTTCGGCACGTCGCGCAGAATCTGATCCATAATGCGCTGGAATTCCGGCGAGGCCGACTTCAACCCAAATGGCAGCGTGTTCCACTCGTATTGCCCATCCGGCCCGTGGAAGGCTGTCTTCTTCCGGTCAGCTTCTACGATGGGTATCTGGTTGAACCCCTGCAGCAGATCCAGGGTGGAGAAGACCACCGCTGCCGCTAACTTGTCGAACAGCTCATCCGGCGTGGGCGTTTGGTACCGTTTCATCACCGTCACCTTATTGAGCCCGCGGTAATCCCCGCACATTCGCTTCGACAGCACTTGCCCTGTGAGGTCTGTTCTAGCAGCTACTACCGTGGCTGCTGCGTATTCCGAGTTGGACTTCCGTATGAACCCGGCTTCCCTCAGCTCTTGGCATTTCTCTGTGCAGATCTGTAATTCTTCTGCTGTCATCCTCCGCCGCCGCTGGTACACTGGAATCTCAGTAGTTAACTCGATGCTGACTTCCGCCATGTTGCACCTGCCCACTTCCTTCAGTGTGTATGCGAACGCCTGCCGATATTTTGCAAGCACCTTCCTTAGCTCTGCCGCGTCCACTTTGGTGACGCCATCTCCGATCTCCCACTGATGCTCTGCTGCTGCTGGTGCCGCTGGCTCCTTCTCCCTCGCCCCCTGCGCTGACCCTTCCGCCTTAGCTGGCTCCGTCGGTTGGCCCTGTGCCTTCTCCTGCGACCGCTCTCCCTGTGTCTTCGTCTCTGCTCCTACCTCCTTCGTTGCCGCCATCAGGGCGAATTCTCCTGATCCGAACTCACGCTCATAGCTCTCCCTTCTCCGCTGCCTCTCGATGGCCTCCTCCACCCAGTCCAAGTCCTCTCGCTTCTTGTCCACGGCTGCCTCTTCCCGAGCGGCTGGCAGCTCGATCTGGGTCGGTTCTGCATACACCGCTGGTACTTCGTCCTCCTCTTCCCACGGATACACCCACCTCTTCTCCAGCGGATGCCCCAACTGGTGCTGGACCATATCATTTGCGTACATCTCTCCCAGCATGGCCCTAGCGAGGGCCTCTTTAGCAGCCGAGCGCTCCGTGGGTGGCTGCACTGCTGCCGCCTTGTCTCGTTTTCGCTCCCACCGAAGCTGTGAGTGATACATCCGGATAGTCGCCACCAGCCAGTTCATGACGTTCAGATCCATGGCTCTCCCCAGAGCACGCCTCCTCGCCGTTTCCGTCACCTCTGGATGTGCGGTCGCATCTTCCATGAAACCCATGGCTAATTCCCGCTCTAGCGCTGTCGGTTCCTGCCATTCTCCCGCTGTACAGTCGTACACCATTCCTGGCCCCGGGTCTTCCCCGTGCATCTTAAAGGCCGCTGCGCCCTCGTATGACACAAACGTGGGCCAAGCCCGCCGCGGCTTCCCTACCTCGTTGCACGCGAACTGCGTCGGATGATCCGGCTGTGTCACCGGTGCGGGCATCCTCCCTACTTCAAGGATGTCTTCCACCAACAAGGGCACGGGGCGTTCCATCAGCGACAAGCGGTACTGCAGGGCTGCATTCGTTACTCCATTCGTCCAGTAGCGGCGCACCCTATGCGCCCGGCTGCCCGTCTGTGCCCCATCCACTACAATCCCCGGGCCCAGTACCCCCGTCACTTCCTCATGTGCCACTTGGATCTGCTCCCGCACATCCCCCTCCATGTCCACGTTCTCCACGATGTAGAGCACTTCCCCCTGCACCCGTTTGAGGATTCGCAGCACTCGCACTAACTCCCTGAAAAGGCTGCTCCTTTCGTCCCTCATGCCTCTGCCTGCCCCTGCCCGCGAATATCCTTGACACTCCCATCCCGCAATGACCACATCAATCTTCCCCCATCCCCTTATGGTCTGCTCCGTCACCATCCGTATGTCGCAGGCCTGAGTGTGCGTGCTTTGCTCCAACGCCAAGGCCGTCAGCTGGTGCGGGTATCTCTTTTGCAGCTGCTCCGCGTGATTCCATGCCATCTTCACCGACTCCATGTCTGATTCCACCAGTATCCACTTCTCCACGTAGGCCCCAGCCTTCAGGAGTGCTGCTAAGCCCGTGCCGATGCCGCCAAAGAGCTCCAATACTACTGTGGGACCCAGTAGCTTCTTAGTGTCCGTGCATATCAGCCTTAGGTCTCCGTCGTCCCCGTCAATCCCCTCCGCTGGTGTACGCATCCCCGCGGTTTGCTGCCAGGAGGGGACTCCTAGCTCTTCCCGCAATTCTGCTTCGGTGCACTGGTAAGCTTCCCTCGGCTCTCTCCTCACAAAGCGCACTGGTAACGTGCCAATGGGGCCGTCATCCTTCCAATAGTGCACGCGATACTGCATCTTCTCCTCCCACATGCAGATTGTCGAGCCGATGCCAAAGAGGTACTCCACCCCTATGAGCAGATCGAAGTCCAACGAGTCCGACACTCCGCAGTGCACCCTCAGCGTGCACTCCTCTGGTGTACCCGGATTCAGCACCAAGGCCATGGACTGCCGAGTTTTTGGCATCCACTTCGCCTCTCCTCCATCCGCCGTCATCAGCAGGTAGCCCTCCGGTATCAGTCACTCAGCCTTGTCCAGTTGTAGCTTCTCCGCCAATTGCTTGCCGATTAGTACATGTGCTGCTCCCGTGTCCACTATGGCTCTCTGGGCTCGTAGCCCCCCAATCGTGATTGCCCCTGGTTCGATCGTCAGCACCGTGGCCTGACAGATCATGCGATCGCGCGGATGCCGAAATGCCGCTCCTTCTCTGTCCTCGGTCGCGCTTGCCCGCCTCCTCGGGCCATCTTCCCGCCTTTCGTCCTCCCTGAAGAGCTGTCTGCACGCGCCGCTCCTTAGGCCTAGCTCCTCTCGCTCCCGTGCGGGTTGCGCCATTAGCACGAACTCTGGCTCTTCCGAGTCTTCCTCTTCCTGTGCCACCATCGCCGGCTGCTTCTCCTCCACTGCTTCTAGTTCTGCTAATTGCGCCCGCAGCCGCGCCATGACGGCTTGCCGATCTTCACCTCCCTCCGCTCCTCGCCTGTCCCTGCGGTTTGCGTAGCAATCTGCTTCCCGATGCCCCTTCCTTCCACAGCGTGCGCACACTGGGGCCCCCGGACAGTCCCGTCGCAAATGCTCGCGACTCCCGCAGAGCGAACAGGCTGCTGGGTTCCGGCAGTCCCTGCGCAGATGTCCCGGCTGCCCACAGTTATGGCAACGTCGGGTCTCTTCCCTTCCCCTTTCCTCCACCTCCTGATACGCGGACGCGGCTGCCCATGCCGGCCGTCTCCTCTCGGATCCCCGATCCACCGTTCTCTCGACCTCGTAGAGCCTGCGTCCCGTCTCCACTCGTTTAACGATTTCGTACGCCTCCTTCAGCGTCGCTTCCGCGCCCAGCTCGAACACCCGCACTTCCACGTCCTGCCGCAGTGGTTGACTGAGGCCATGGACGAACTTCCCGATCAGTCGTCCCTGGTCTCCACAGTTCATGTCCTCCCCCAATTCCACCAGCCTCCCGTGGTATGCCAGCAGCGATTCTCCCTCTCGCCTTCTGAACGACTGGAACTCGACCACTCGCTCCGCCGTTTGCGCCGGAAATTGCTCTCGCAACATTGCTAGGAACCTCGCCGTAGGATCCCTTTCGCCCGGGGCCCGCCCTGCCGCCCACTCTAGCAGCTCCTTGCGAGATATGCGGTAATAGGTCTCAGCCTCCCCGGTCAGCGTATTTGCTAGCCCTTGGAAGAACTCCTCTGGGTCCAGCTGATCCTTCGCCCATCGCACTTGCAGATTTTCCAACTGCATGATGTAGTTCTTCAGGCTCGGACCTCGTCGAGCATCGCCGGAGAATCTTTCCGGCACTTCTATCTTCGGCAGCTGAGTGTACTTCCAGCGCTGCATCATCGTCTCGTCTTCCGTGCCTTGCCACGAGGCGCTACGCTGATATCCCACCGGTCCACCCATTTGCGACCGCGGTCGCGCCTGCGGCCCCTGCGCTCCCTCCGATCCAGTCGGCGCGTTGCCTCCGCCGCCTGCGCTTCCGGTCTGAGCACCTCCCCTGGGGCCGGTTGCTCCCTCACTGGGCCCAGTCTGGCCTTCTACATCTCCGCCTCCCGGCGGCAGATTATTCTCCCGCTGATTCCCGTCTCCTCCCATCATCCTCTCGTCCTGTCCTTGCGTTGCTCTGACTACTTCTATCCACCTTCCTGACCGCAATCGCATTCGGACTGCGTGATTGTACTGAAAGCCCTTCCCCTAATCCATCAGACTGCAGATATGGCTTCGCTAATAGACTGCTTATCTTGAGAAGAATTCACAGTAAATTGCGAAAACAATCACGCAGTGGCAGTCCCATGGCCCAGGAACCTCTAATATTGCACCCCCCTAGCCTAGCTAAGCATGGCTACCAACAGATGAGTGCTAGCAGCCGAGCTTCGCCACCCTTGCAGTTACCCTGCCTTCTTCCAGCTGGCGGGTGTGACTTCCAGCTCCCCCTGGACTCGGTGTCTGCACACAAGCAAAAAAAAAAAAAACACATGCATCCCATCAAACCCCATTCCCCCCTCCCGCCGCGTAAGCTCGCCAACCCTTCTCCCAGTCAGCCACAGGTTCGTCCCAACCTTTACCCACTGCCTGCCAATGCCGAGCTGCCCTCCACCTCCTGCTATCGCTTCTACACCCCGTTATCCACTTCCTCGACTATATACAAATGTACACATTGTTCCTCCTTGCCTCAATTACAGCCCCTCCCTTACTGTCAGCGTTCTTTTAGGATTTCCCTCAAGAACTCTGACAGAGAGAATAGTGAGTAGACTTGAGGGAGGAAGGGGGTACAAGAAGAGTGTCGAAAAGATTGGTGTACCCCTAAGATGTACCCTTCTACAGCATACCTAAAATTAAAATCACAGTTTGACACACCCCCATAGGCTAGGTGGGGGGCATCACAACAAGCAAGGCAACTAAATGGTCACAAGATCCGTCAAGTGGATTTACCACACAGTCTAAGCACAAGAAAGAGGCCACAAGGCCAGTTCACATGTTCACATACGTATAAATATAGGTCTACGACAAGTAGAATAAGAAATAAGAGGCAGTTCTACAACAACCAAGGGCCTACCTCAACAAGGTCTAGCTGTAGATAGAACCTTTCGTGGTTGCCAGGCAGAAGGGCCTTGGTGAAGATGTCTGCAATGTTGGTTGTTGAGGCCACTTAGTCCAAATCTGCATGGCCGCGTGGCTTCAGCTCTCACGGAAGAAAGTACCTCACGTTGATGTGCTTTGCTCTGCTCTCCAGTCGAGGCTCTCGACACAGGAGGATCATCACCTTGTTGCCAACGAACACGGTCAGTGCAGACCGAGGCCCCTTACCAAGGTCAGTGAACAAGAAGGTCAACCAACGAAGCTCTTGCGTAGCCGTGGCATCGGTGTAAATCTCGGCCTTAGCGCTAGATTGTGCCATAGACAACGACCAAATAGACTTCCATGACACAACACCAGAGCCGAAGCTGAAGCAAAACCCCCAGGTAGACCTCCGGGTCTCGATGTTGTTGGCGTAAGAAGAGTTGCAGTGACTGGTCAGCACAACTGGCTGTGCCCCTCCAAAAACAAATCACATGAGTGATGTAGTTGCCAGGTACTTTGCTACCCTCAGCTTCCGTCCAGTGAACAAGATGGTGTCTTGTAGTTGTAACAAAACGAGCCAATATGCTAAGACGAAAGCGAGGTCCGTGCGAGTACATATCATCAGGAACATGGGGCAATCCACTAGCTCTGCGTAGGGACCACTAGACTCGTCATGAAGAGGAGTCTCTGGTCTATGGCAAGAGGAGTCTCTGGTCTATGGCGAAAAACTGAAGCCGTGACTGCTGAGAACCTGTCGGAGCTCTGTCCCTGGGGATCTGCAAGCCAAGTTAGCGGCGCAATTCACCAAGCTCAGTACACGTGTGTCTCTTCTATAGTTTATAAGGGACAACTGAGGAGGTAATGGGAGAACAGGCAGAGGTGGAGAATGACGAGGATTCGAACAAAGTGAGACAGTGTGGAGGTTGTCAAAAGGAGACCAGTCTCCTCAGAACTAGCACCTCGAGCTTTAGCACTCTCAGAACTAGTGATGCGTGGCCACGGTTGACATCGGACTTCCTTTGGACAGGGTCCCAATGTATAGCAGCTGACTACCGTGTCTCGCATTCTCTAGCTCACGTTCCCGCCCCTGATGTGGACAATTTGTCTTCGTATGTTCCCGGCTGGACGTTCTACAACCCGGTCACTCGCAAAATCTTCAGTTCTTAGGACATCACTTTCGACGAGTTGGTCTGTTACTACAAGAGTTGCCCCAACGTGGTTCTAAGGCCTTTTCCCCCCCGCTGTTCCTCACCCGGTCACCCGATAGCCTCCCCTCCCACCCCCCTCGCATCCTGCCTCGTCTCCCCCGCAGCGTCCAGCCCGTGTCTTGTCTGGGGGTGTGGGAGGTGCATCTAATGAGGGTGCGGGTCCTGAGACTACTGGTGCTGGTGGCGTTGGCTTTGGGGGTGCAGACGTTGTGGGCATGGAGGACCCTCTTGTGGAGGGCACGTCTGCCTTTAGTCCGAGGCCTCGTCCTGCCTCACCCTTGGCTTCCCGTCATTTCTGCAGTTCCCTCGTCGTTTGTCTCTACATCCAGTCGTTGCGAAGTCTGGGTGTGTTCCTGCAGGAGGTACTGGAGGCTGCAAGGGTCTTATTGGTGGAGACACTGGCTCTGGGGGTGCTTGAACTGGAGTTACTACCTTTCATGCATCTACACTGCCTCCGGTACGTTGCGTGATACGTGAGCAGCGTCGTTGATAGCTGGAGAGGGAGGAGTAGGAGCAGTTTGCGAGCGTAGAGGAGCGATGGTTGCATTAGCAGGTGCAGTTGCAGCCGCAGCAAGAGAGGGTAGAGGAGGAGCCACATTTGCAGCAGCAGGCTTAGTTGCAGCTACAGCAGAAGAGGGTAGAGGAGGAGCCACACATGCAGCAGCAGGCTCAGTTGTAGCCACAGCAAGAGAGGGTAGAGGAGGAGTCCCGGCAGCCGCAGCAGGTGCAGTTGTAGCCGCTTCAGGAGTGGGCAGAGGAGGTGCCACGGTTGCAGCAGTAGGTGCATTTGCAGCCGCAACAGGGGAGGGTAGAGGAGGAGCCACTGTTGGAGTAGCAGCAGGGGCAGGTGCCGCGATTGAAAGGCCTGCCCGACCCAGCGCAATTTCTTAGCTCCTTAGAAGGAAAAGCAAAGGTTTTTCCCGTGCTACTTCAGCACTTCTTTCAATGCTTCCGCCTCTCGCTCTCCATCCCGTCTCCTCTCTCCATTTCCCCCTTTTCTCCAACCCATTCTTTTGCCTTTCTTTCTTAGGCCTCTTTTGGGGTACTATTTTCTCCTCCGTGTTCTCTCGTCGCCATGTATGCCAATCCGCAGATGAATTTATATTCCCGCAGCTGCTTTAGCTCCTCCAGTTGCCGCCGGCTGCTCTCCGCTTCTCTTTTCTCTTGATGCCACCTACTGTAGAACATCTCACGCTTGATCTTTTTCGTCTCCCAGTGCATCCAGATCGTCTCTATTAGCCATGTCAACACGTTCAAGAGGCCGGGGGGCAGGAAGCAGGCTGGTGCTGGCAGCCGTCACTAGCGCGCTTGTTGGGGAATCACTGCCGTGCTCGCAAGCAGGTTCACGAGCGGGCTGGCTGGTCGTTGGCGCATTTGCTGGCGGATTTGCTGGCGAGCTTGCTGGCGAGTCTGCCAGCGTACTAGTGGGCGCGGCAAGGCAGAGCCATGCGGGCGAGCGGCGTGGGGCAAGCGATGGCACAGGTTAACGTTGGGCCCATGACAATCGGGTCCTAGGTAGGAACCGGCTCTAATAGGCATGTTGAATATACTAGACTAGGCTAGGACGATTGCTAGGAAGCATGGCGAGAGCATGGAAGGACTTGAGAAAATGTTTGGAGAAAGGAGGGGGTTCACCATAGGGGCAAGGTTACAAATAGGCAAGAGAGCAATGGGAAAGGGCACCACCCGCGTGTATCTAATATATAATTAGTACACTAGCTACCGGTAATTGTAGGCCGTTATAAGATATGCAAATATCATTCTAACATACCGTATACACATGACAAATTGTATGTGTAAATCGACATAAAATGACTGGGTACCCCTTGCTTGTGTATCTTTGGCTTTTGCCCTTTATAATCATCATCTCTTTCTCCTCTCAATATCTCAGCTTTCACTCTCCTAGTTGCTATCTTCACAAAAACATCCCGGCATACGGTATACCATCCGCAAGTATGCGCTGGCATGTAGACGGAAGGTATTTACTGAATTCAGGGCTAATAAAAAACAAATTTAGCCCTTGTCTGGTAGTCTAACTCTAAAGCTTTAGTAGCATAATAGAAGCCTATAGTACATTATCATTTCTACTTCAAGAATGACTTTCCATTCAACTTCACCTTGCCCACCACTCCCCACCTATGTCTGTCTCTTGCTCACCATATCTGTCATCACATGGTATTTAGAGGTAGTATTCTGTCAAACTATATTATATGTCACAACATTATAGCTTATGCATTTGTGTAGGCTATAGTGGGGTAGCCCATAAGGGGTACAACCCAATTAGGGTTAGTACTTGTACCCAACTATTTCATAGTTCAATCATTCTCGTTCAAATTTTCACATGGTATAGAGCAGGTTCCCTCGTGGGAACTGTTCCTAGGGCCCACCGATTCGATAAATTTTTTTTTCCTGCCCGGAGCGCGCTCAGTCCCTGCCCGAGTCGCGCTCCGTGGGTCTCTCCTCTCACGGCCCCTAACAGACCCGTCGCGCCGCACTCACGGCCCCTTAGCGGCCCCTCGCGGCCCCGTCGCGCTGCCCCAGCGGCCGCGTCGCGCCGCCCTAACGGCCGCGTCGCGCCGCCCTCCCCGCCCTCACGGCCCCTTAGCGGCCCCTTGCGGCCCCGATCCGCCGCCCTTGCGGCCCCGATCCGCCACCCTTCGCAGCTCGTCGCCTCTCTCCCCCTGCGGCCCCTCGCCGCCCTTTCACCAGCGGCCCCGTCGCCGCCCTTGCACGGCCCCGACGCCGCCCTTCAAGCGGCCCCGTCGTCGCCCTTCCCGCGGCCCTGTCGCCGCCCTCTTCAACGGCCCCATCGCCACACTTGCAGCGGCCCCGTCGTCGCCCTTCTAAGCGGCCCCGCCGCCTCCTTTCAGCGGCCCCGCCGCCGCCCTTGAAGCGACCTCGTCGCCGACCTTTCAGCGGCCCTGCCGCCTCCTTTCAGCGGCCCTGCTGCCGCCCCTGACGCGGTCACGTCGCCGCCCTCTCAGCGGCCCCGCCACCGCCCTTTCAGCAGCCCCGCCGCCTCCTCTCAGCGGCCCCGGACGCCGCCCTCTCAGCGGCCCTCCCGCCGCCTCCCGAACCGCCCAGCGGCTGAACCGCCCAGCAGCAGAGCCGCCAAGCCGCCGCGCCGCCCAGTAGCCGAACCGCCCAGCCGCCGAGCCGCCCAGCAGCCGAGCCGTCCAGCCCCCGAGCCGCCCAGCAGCCGAGTCGCCGAGCAGCCAAGCCGCCCAGCTGCCGAGCCGCCGAGCCGCCCAGCCGCCGAGCCGCCCAGCAGCCGAGCCGCCCTGCCGCCGAGCCTCCCAGCTGCCGAGCCGCCGGGCCGCCCTGCAGCCGAGCCGCCCGAGCCGCCCTGTCCGGTAAGAGCAACGCCTCTGTCACTGCACTGCCCTCACCCTACTGTTCGTGCTGCTAGTCTACTACTGTCATGGCCACCCCTAGTGTCCTCGTTTTTGGCGCTGAGGGTCGGGCCATTGACTTTGACGTCTGGATAGATGACCTGTAGCTTTTCCTACAGTGCGATAGGGCAAACGGTCTCTCTCTCTTTGACCTCACCTCTGGTGCCTCTCCTGCCCCTGCTGCTGATGCTGACACCACTGTTCGCTCACAGTGGGCCACGCGCGATGCTGCTGCACGTCTTGCTGTGCGTCGCCACCTGCCTACCTCTGAGCGTGCGCACTTTAGCCAGTACAAGAGTGCTCAGACCTTGTACGACGCTGTATTTGCACGCTACTTCTCCCCTGCCACTGTTGCACTGAGCCGCCTCATGCTACCGTACCTCTTCCCTGACCTTGCTGCCTTTCCCACAGTCATTGACCTCATTACGCACCTCCGCACTAGTGACACCCACTACCGCGCTGCGCTTCCTGCTGAGTTCTGCGCCAAGAACCCCCCCCCCCCCCCCCATGTACATCACCCTCTATTACATAGTCGCCCGTCTCCCTGACTCCCTCCGTGTAGTCAGGGACCACTTTCTCTCTGTTTGCCCCACCACTCTCATCGTTGACCTCCTCGAGAAGGCCCTCCTAGCAGCAGAGAAGAGCATAATCGCTGTAGGAGCCTCTCGTGGTGACCCCCGCACCTCGTCTTTGAGGGGTGTTATCCCTCCCCCCTCTTGACCTCTATTGCTTCTGCTGCTACGGCCGACCTCGTTGGTTTCGAGTCGTTCGGCGCGGCGTCTGCCCCCTCGGGGAAGCGCCGCACAGGCAAGGGCAAGGGGGGCAAGGGCGCTGGAGGAGCTGGCGGGGGCGGTGGAGGCGGCGATGGAGGCGGCGGTGGAGGCGGCGGAGGGGGTGGGGGTGGTAGTGGGAGTGGTGGCTGGGGTGGAGGTGGCGGTGGCAGCAGTGGAGGCGGCGGAGGCGGCGGTGGTGGCGGAGGGAGCGGAGGCGGCGGTGGTGGCGGAGGCGGCGGAGGTGGCGGAGGCGGCGGAGGTGGCGGTGGAGCTGGTCGCGGCTCTGCGCAGAGTAGTGGCTCCGGTGGTGGTCCGTGCCAGCAGCAGCAGCGCGGTCGTGAGACTGTGTCCCCTCAGCAGCTTCGTGAGTGGTACGCTGGGCGTCAGCAGGGTGGGAGTACTGGCCCGTGCACCTACGTCCTGCGCACCGGCTACCGCGCGGGTGAGCACTGCGGGGGTACGCACTCCACCCAGCGCTGCTTTGGCCGCCTGACGGACGCTTAGCGTCACCAGTTCCTTGAGGCCACTAAGATCCCTCGCTGGGGCGAGCTGTCTAGGGCGGGAGTAGCTATCTTTGACCTTGACTTTGATGCTATTCTTGCTGCCATGTATGCTGTGACTATTAGTGATGAGGGTGACTGTTACCGGTGCTTTTCGCCCGACCCGGGCATTGAGACGACTGCTCTAGGTACTGGTGAGGCTGCTGCTCAATGCCGTGCTCAGCGAGGCTGCTGCTCTAGTTGCTAGTGCGTCTGCTTCCTCAGGTACTGGTGAGTCTGCTCTCTCAGGTACTGCGTCGGCTTCGGCCTCCCTCACCTTCACCCTTGACTTGGGGGCTTCTCGCTCCTTCTTTCAAGACTGCACCACACTCACGCCGCTTAGTCGGCCAGTTGCAGTCTCTCAGGCAGACCCCTCTGGGGGTCCTGTCCTTGCTCACTTCTCCACTGTCCTCCCGTGTCCGACGGCTCCCTCTGGCACCCTATCTGGTCTTTACCTCCCCTCGTTCTCTACGAACTTGGTGAGTGGTGCTGACCTACAGGATGGGGGAGTTCACCAGTTCACTCCTGCGAGCCAGCGGGTGACGCACTACACTGAGGCTCGGTCGGGCCGACACTTGGCGACGTTTACACGTCAGCCGTGGTCGAGCTTGTACACACTCACCACTGAGTCTCCTCCAGTCACTGGGTCTGGTCGGGTAGCTGCGTCGGGTCAGGTGTTTGCTGCGGCGTCCAGGTCTGGTCCTGAGTTTGCCCCCTGCTCGTGTCGTCTCCTGTCTCACGAGACTCTCCTTTCGCACCACCGCCTTGGTCACCCTTCCCTGTCTCGTCTCCGAGGCATGGCGTCCCGTGTCCTTGTCTCTGGTCTTCCCCGGTCCCTCCCTCCCCTTCCCCCGGGGTCTGCCCCTCCCTGCGTCCCCTGCGTCGAGGGGCGGCAGCGTGCTGCCCCTCACTCCTCCCAGTTTCCTCCGACAGAGGCCCCGCTGCAGACGCTTCACATGGACGTGTGGGGCCCAGCCCGCGTCCGTGGACAGGGTCACGAGCGCTACTTCCTGCTGGTGGTTGTCGACTACTCGCGTTACACCACAGTCTTCCCCTTGCGCAGCAAGGGTGATGTCACTGAGGTGTTGATCGACTGGATCCGCGCAGCTCGTCTCCAGCTCAGGCGGAGCTTCGGCTCGGACTTTCCTGTTCTGCGTCTGCACTCTGACAGAGGCGGAGAGTTCTCCTCTGGCCTCCTGCGAGCCTACTATCGTGCACGAGGCATCCGCCAGACCTTCACGCTTCCGGACTCTCCACAGCAAAATGGGATTGCCGAGCGCCGCATTGGCATGGTCATGGACGTCGCTCGTACGTCCATGATGCATGCGGCTGCCCCCCATTTTCTGTGGCCGTTTGCGGTTCGGTACGCGGCGCATCAGATCAACCTTCAGCCCAGGGTCTCCATGCCGGAGACCTCCCCAGCCTTGCTATGGACGGGGAAGGTTGGTGATGCATCTGCGTTCCGTGTCTGGGGATCTCGGGCGTTTGTCCGCGACTTGTCTGAGAACAAGCTGTCCCCTCGTGCTGCTCCTTGCGTCTTCCTGGGTTTCCCCCCTGACGAGCCAGGGTGGCGGTTCTACCACCCCACCTCTCGCCGTGTTCTGTCCTCCCAGGACGTCATGTTTGACGAGTCGGTCCCCTACTACCGCCTCTTCCCCTACCGCACTCCGTCTCTTCCCCCGCCACCGCTCTTCCTTGTACCTGGTCCCCCCCCATTAGACCCCCTCCCCCCTCAGGGTCCTGCCCCTTCAGGTGTGTCCCAGGTAGACGCAGTCGAGCCTGTCGAGGTTGTTGGTGACTCTGGTACTGCTGAGGGTGCTGAGCCTGGGGGTGCTGATTCTAGGGGTGCTGAGCCTGAGGGTACTGCAACTGGGGGTGTTGGGCCTGGGGGTGCTGATTCTGGGGGTGCTACGACTAGGGGTGCTGAGCCTGGGGGTGCGGAGCCTGGGGGTGCTGAGCGTGGGGGTGCAGAGCCTGGGGGTGCTGAGGCTGGGGGTGCTACGCATGGGGGTGCGGAGCCTGGGGGTGCGGAGCCTGGGGGTGCGGAGCCTGCGGGTGCTAGGCCTGCTCGTGTCGCGTCTGGCGGTACTGTGCCTGGAGGTTCTCCGGGTGCTTCGTCTCGCCGGGAGCCACTCTCTCCACAGGAGATGCTCGAGTGGTTTGACCGGCGCTGAAGGCGTGCTGCTGGAGCTGGAGGTTCTTCGGCTACTGAGGGTGCTGCTGTCGCGGGTCCCGGAGGTGCTCGTACTGGGAGTACTTGAGCTGCTGGGCCTGCTGGTACGACTGGAGCTGGAGCTACTGAGGGTGTTGGCACTGAGGCTACTGCTGTCGGTCCTGGAGGCGGTCCTGCTGAGGGTGCTACTGGTGCTGCTGGAGGTACTGGAGCTGAAGGTGCTGCTGGCGCTGGTGCTGCTGTCGCTGGGGGTGCTGGTGCTGTCCCTGCTGTGTCTGGAGTCGCCGCGCGGCCTCGGCCGTACTTCATTCCGCTCCTTCAGCAGGTTCTTGGTCTCCCGCCTTCTATTGGTCCTCTTCCTCCCTTAGAGTGTCCACGGCCTCTCCCTTCACAACTACAGTTACAGCCGCCCTCCCCACTGCCTGCTCCTTCTCCCTACAGTGGTCCTACTGGAGGTCTTGCTGAGCGTCGTGAGCCTGCGTCTCGTCCTGCGTCGCCTGTCCGTCCTGCTCGCACTAGTGGTCGTGGTTCGCGTCAGCGTCCTCCTCCTGTCCCTGGCACGCACCGGATGTCTCTTCATCCGTCCACTGCTCCTCCGCGTGCCCCTTTGCCTTCTCTTCCTGAGTCCTCTCTTCCTGCTCTTGCCGACCCGGAGTCGGACTCTCTTGCTCACCTCTTGACCTTGCGTGTACTGTTACATATATATATACACCTGCTCTTGCTTTTCTAGCCTTTTATATATATGTGTACTCCTGCATGTGAACTGGCCTTGTGGCCTTGACCTTGTGCTCGGAATGTGTGGTGACTTTGTGATCCACCCTGAGCTTGCTTTGCTTTGCTTTGCTTGACTGGTCTTGTGACCACTTGTTCTCCCCCACTTTGCCTATGGGGGTGTGTCAGAACATTATAGCTTATGCATTTGTGTAGGCTATAGTGGGGTAGCCCATAAGGGGTACAACCCAATTAGGGTTAGTACTTGTACCCAACTGTTTCATAGTTCACTCATTCTCGTTCTAATTTTCACAATATGCACAGAAGTGTTATGTTTGTTAGGCTGTAGTGAGGTGCATAATATAGGTTTCTCTCGAAATTTGTCCTTGTACCTTCTCCCCACCAATCTATGCCATTTGTTAGGAAAATTCCTTTTCCTTACTTCGCGTCCACGCTTAGCGCGTACACCACTATAGCACCACAGTCAGCACCGTTACCACTCGCAAACCCTCGCATCGACAATCCTCCTGCCACTTTTGCACATCGCACCCCGACCTCACGGCTCGGCGGGTAACCCGCGCTCCGGGCCTCCGCTTCGACATTTTCCCAAACCTCAGTCCCAGGCCCGTCGTGTGACAACCGCAGTCCATTACCGTTACCACTGTAGTTTCGCTATATATTATTCGCTCATGCCTTCGCTCATTGTACTCTTGCTTCGATAGTGCAATTCTCGCTCGCTCACTCAATTGCACTCGTAACACCACCATTCTCCTTAGTTCCTGAAGACCTAGTTTTTGGGATGGTATCAGTAGTAGGCTTGATCCTAGCCTACAAAAACGCGCCTCTCCGACCCTGTCACGCCCCTCGCCCAGCTCGTTATGCGCCCAAACCGTAGCGCGTCTCGTAACGTTGTGTAATGCCCCATGACGCCTCGTAACGCCCCATAGCGTGTGCTGTCCTAGCCACACGCACGCGCGCGCGCATAGGACGCCACGCACTACCCCCCCCCCCCCCCCCCTCCCCCCCCCATTCCCTCCTCCCCCTTGAATGTCGTCCCGTCCCATGCCCTGCTCTGCCGCGCGCACGCAGCTGCAGCACGTATAGCCGCGTGCAGTCAGCAGCACGCACAGCTGCGAGCAGGCAGTACGCACAGCAGCGGCGGCCACAAGCGTGCGCGCCGACGCATGCGCACGAGCAGCAGTCGCTGCCATTCCCCCAACAACCGCCACCGCGAGCGCAGCAGCTGTAGCCGACGTAAACGCCACGGTCACCACCACGTGCCACTGCAGCCCTTTACCGCGCCCTGCCCCATCACAGCTTATGCCCTGCTCTGCCGCCGATGTGCATAGCCCCATGCACGCCGTCGCGCACGAGCAACCACGCGCAGCAGCAACTGTATGCGCACTAGCAACTCACTACGCACTTGGAGTCACGATTAGTACCAGCAACTACGCGTGCCTTCGCCACGCACAGCTGCTGTGCTCCGTGAGAGCCCACCCGTTACCTACGCCACTGGACAGTTTCTCACCGCTACTGACCGCTCTCCGTACCGCTACTGACCGCACTCATCGCAGTTAATTGCACTCAACCACACTCAACCGTACGCAATCAACCGCACTCGACCGCACTCAACCGCACTCAACCACACTCAACCGTACTCAACCGCACTCAACCATACTCAGCCGCACTCAACTGCACTCGACCTCACCAGTTGCGCACGTACATGTGTTCTCTCCTATACGCCTTCTACCATAGGCAGTTCTCATGGCGGCTGGCAGCAGCAGTCACCTCTCCTGGCTAGTCTTACTCTTCTAACATAGTTGTTCCTTGTGTTCCTTGGCTTCGCTTTCCACTCGCCACCCTCTTCATTGGTTCCTAGACTAGCCCTCACGCCACGTTTCGTGTCCGACTGTTTCTAGCTCCTGCCCCTCTTACGCTTCTATGGCTTGTGTCATGGCGTCCGTTAGGGTTCTGCAGCAGCAGGGCCAACCACAGCAACAGAAGCAGCACTCTTGGCGGTGGGGACCTGATTATCCTAGCTACAGTACTGCCAGACGGACACCTCACCAAAGTAGTCGCGACGCCGGCCCCTGCCAGTATCGGCTCCTGACTGGCCGTAGTGCTAGCACTACCTGCTTGCGCCCTGACCACTCCTCGTTCCGCTGCTACCGCCGCCTCGACGACCTTTACCATAAGAGTGTTCGGCATGACTCGCCTCTTCCGCACCGGCCTACTCTGACTCGCCGTGGTTATGATATTTATTCTAGTTCTATGACGCTTATAATGCCATATACCATGCTGATAACTTCAGTCCTGTCGGACGTGTTGATTTGCATATGCTTAGCTTAGGACCCTTGCCGGCTTCTAGTGTAGGTGCTTGTGTAGTTACTAGCCCAGGTGTACTTGCGGCTGACGAGTTACTCTCATTTACACTGGATTCTGGCGCGTCTCAGTGCTTCTTTCGTGACCACACCACTGTCATACCTCTTTCTATTCCTGTCACAGTTGCCCTGGCTGATCCTACTTCTGGACCAGCAGTCGCTTGCAGTTCTACCACCCTCCCGTGCCCCGGTGTCCCCTTTGATGTCCTCACTGGTCTGTACATCCCCTCATTCTCGCGAAACTTGGTGGGTGTCTGATATCTTCAAGACCGAGGGTCCTCGTGACCTTTCCTGCGGGCGAGAGGATTGCTAACTGTACGGATGCTTCCACAGGGGTCATTCTTGCCACGTTTGTCAAAGAGCCCCACTCGGGGTTGTTGGTTTTGCACATTGCGGGCCTACAGGTAGCTACGTTTAGTCAGGTAGCTGCGTCTGGTCAGGCCGCGGCGTTTAGTCAAGTTGAGCGTCTAGTCAGGTTGCTGCGTCCGGTCTGATCGCTGCGTCGTGCTCTTATCGGTCACTCTCCGACCCGATAGTCTTGTGGCACCACCGTCTTTGCCATCCGTCCCTCCCACGCCTCCGGAGCATGGCTAGCCAGCGTCGCTCCTTCAGGTCTCCCACGCATCTTACCGTCGCTCCCTCCTTTGCCTACGCCGCCGTGCACTCCTTGCGTCAAGGGGCAGCTGCGAGCCACTCCTAACTCCTCCCTTTGTCCGGCCACCGCTCCCTTCTATACTCTCCACTTGGACGTCTGGGGCCCTGCACCTCACACTGGACCCGAGAGGGAGAGCTTCTTTTCTGGTGGTCGTTGACGACTACTCCCGCTACACCACCGTTTTCCCCTTGGCAAAGAAGTCCGACGTGACTTCTACGCTGATCAGGTGATTGCTGGCCACTCAAACCACTCGTAGTCGTCGTGTCAGTTGTCTTCACTCCCATCGTGGGGGTGAGTTTCGCTTCAGCATTCTTGCCGGATTCTGTCGCGAACAGGCCATCACCCAATCCTAGACGCTTCCAGAGTCCTCACGGCAGAATGGGGTTGCTGAGCGCCGCATAGGCTTGGTCATGGATATCGCTCGCACCTCCATGATCCATACCCATGCGCCCCATTTACCGTGGCCCTACGCAGTTCGCTACGCCGCCTACCAGCTGAACCTCTGGCCCCGTGTCTCACGGGCAGAGGCTTCACCGACCAGTCCTTGGACCAGGTCCCCTGGTGTTGCGTCGGAGTTTTATCTGGGGCTGCCTTGCACTTGTCCGCAACACCTCTGCAGACAAGCTCTCGGTTCGCGCCATCCCTTGTGAATTTCTTTGTTTCCTGGTGGACTCCTGACACCATCTTTTACCACCCACCCCTCCACGAGTTCTTTAACTCTCATGATATCCAGTTTGAGGAATCTTGGTCCTACTACATCCAGTACCCCTGTCAAGGTCTCCCGGTCCCCCCCCTCTTCTTTTCCTCGGCCCCTCTCCTCCTCCTCCTCCTCCCGCTCCTTCGGTACACTCCCCCCCCCCCCTGGTCCTGCCCCGATTGGTGTGTTGCACGCTGCCCCTCTCCTCTAGTTAGCGTGTCAGGTACTGTCTCCTTCCCCACATTCATCCTCACAGTCACTGCGGCAGCCTTCGGCACTACAAGTGCAGGTTGCAGTTGACTCTGGGGGTGTTGGTGTTGGGGGCATGGGTACTGGAGGTGCTAGTTTTGAGGGTGCTAACACTAAGGGTACAGGTGGTTGAGGTGCTGGTTCTGAGGCTTCGTCAGCTGGAGCACGAGGGCGGGAGTGGTTGGAGCAGGAGCGGCTGGGGCTGGAGCGGCAGCAGCAGGAGCTGCAGTAGCAGCAGGAGCAGCAGCGGTAGTAGCAGCAGCAACAACATCAACAGCCGTCGCCGCCTTTGCAGCCGTTTCCTCCACCTGTGAGTGGCCTTCGGGCCCTTGGTCTTCCTTCTCCTCCAAACCGCTTGCTGTCTGCTCCTGTTTATGGTCCTACGTTTCCCCCTCCGGACTCGTCTACGGCTGTTTTCTCTCCTCCTCGGTCACAGTCGTCTCCTCCTGTTGTCCCACACGAGTGGACAGTTCGATGTCCCGCTCGTGGACGTCCCTCGTCTCCTTTTGACGACCTCCGCACTTTTTTTTCTTTTCATTCGAGTCCTCGTCGTTTTCCACCTCTGTCTGTTCTCTTGTCACCTCCTGAGTCGTCTCTTATAGCCTTCGCCTCTAACCTTGTCACTGACTACTAATATACCACTCATCTTGTTGTCACTAAAGTTCTCGCCTCTTTAGTCATTGACCCTCGTGCCTCTCCGTCGTCTGTCTTGGCTCTTACTTCTGCTGTGACTAACTTTGCCGCCACCTGTCGCCTTAACTACGCTACCTGAGCGGTGCCTGCCCATCCTCTCTGTCCTTCGAAGGCGAGTGTGCCCTTAGTTGTGATATCCTAGACGACAAGCAGTTTGAACTGGAGTTCTTGGCAGCCGCTTCTCCCTATCTCTATGCCATGCTGTTAGCCCTTGAGGGAGACTCCAACGACCTCAACATGCCGACTTCTTGCACATACTGTGAGGCAGTGTCAGGGCAGTGGGCCTCTTAGTGGATAGCAAACATGGAGTTAGAGATGGCGTCTTGGCGATCCACAGGCACTTACGCCGACGGAGTTCCCCCGTCTGGGGCAAATGTAGTCGATGGCATGTGGCTCTTCAAGGTGAAGCGGCCGCCGAATCACCGCCTGTCTTCAAGGCGCACTACGTGGCTAGAGGCTTCAGTCAGCACGAGGGAGTTGACTTCTTTCAGACCTTCGCCTTCAACGGTGCGTGTCAATGCGATCATGATGAAACGCATCGCAGTGTCAGGAGCTGACATGTATGTGGCTGACATTTGAGAAGCCGTGGAAACAGACAAGGGAAGCGATTTACACAAACTGCGCGCCGACGTATTGGATGATCTGGCAAGGTTATTGAAGCAGTACAACTGGATTTTCCCGGATGATCTGCCAACATGACTGCAACCTCAGCGACCGCACGACCACATGATAGGACTAGAACCAGGGGCACATCCAACAGTACAGCAACGGTTCTGACTGACCCAACCCAAACTAGACGAGCTGAGGAAGCAGATGGATTACCTACTCAAGAAAGAATTTATTCGCCCGAGTTCATCACCCTTCGCAGCACCGATACTGTTCATACTGAAAAAATACGAGGAGTTTCGCATGTGCATCGACTACCGTGCACTGAACCGAGTAACCAACAACTCCCATTACCCCATCCCACGAGCCGACAAACTGATCGACCAATTGCGCACAGCCCGGGTCTTTTCGAAAATTGACCTTCGAGGAGGTTACCACCATATCCGCGTCAACCCATCCGACTGCCCCAAAAAAGCTTTCCGAACACGCTACAGATCATTCGAATACACACCTTCGGACTAACCAATGCCCCCGCAACCTCCCAAATGACCATGAACGAAGCCTTCTGACTGCTTTTAGATAAGTGCGTTATCATGTACGTAGACGACATACTAATTTACAGCCCAGGCCGAGCACAGCACCTACAGGACATCAAAGCAGTTCTTTAAATACTGAGTGAGAACCCTGTCAAACTTATATGCTATAGTCTGTGTAGACTGTAGTGGGGTAGCTCATATGGGGTACAACACTTTAGGGTTTCCTACTTGTACTCCTCATGCTGCTCAATGCAATCGTTCCTCATTTCTTCACATGGTATAGAGCAGGTTCCCTAGTGGGAACGTTTCCTAGGGCCCACCACTGAAAATCATTTTTTTTCCTGCCCAGAGCGCGCTTCCCTCTCACGGCCCCGTCGTCGCCGCTCTAGGCCCCGTCGCCGCCCCTCTAGGCCCGTCACGGCCCCTTTGCGGCCCCGTTGCCGCCCCTAGCGGCCCCGTCGCCACCCCTCTAGGCCCCTCGCGGCCCCTTCGCGGCCCCGTCGCCGCCCCTCTAGTCCCCTCGCGGCCCCTTCGCGGCCCCGTTGCCGCCTCTCTAGGCCCCGTCGCCGCCCGTCCAGGCCCCTCGCGGCCCCTTCGCGCCCCCGTCGCCGTCCCTTGCGGCCCCGTCGCCACCTCCTCTAGGTCCCTTACGGCCCCTCTGCGACCCCGTCGCCGCCCCTAGCGGCCCCGTCGCCGCCCCTGGAGGCCCCGTCGCCGCCCTTCGCGGCCACCTCGCCGCCCTTAGCGGCCCCGTCGCCGACCCTAACGGCCCCGTCGCCGACCCTAGCGGCCCCGTCGCCGCCCCTAGCGGCCCCGTTGCCGCTCTTCGCGGCCCCATCGCCGCCTCTACAGGCCCCTTCACCGCTGGAGCCGCCCAGCAGCTGAGCCGCTGAGCCACCACGCCGCCAACCGCCCAGCACCCGAGGCGCCTGACAGCCGAGCCGCCGTGCCGCCCAGCAGCTGAGCCGCCGAGCCGCCGTGCCGCCCAGCAACCGAGCCGCCGAGCCGCCCAGCAGCCGAGCCGCCCAACCGCCGAGCCGCCGAGCCGCCGTGCCGCCCAGCAGCCGAGCCGCCGAGCCGCCCTGCCGTCGAGCCGCTACTGTTCCTACCGGCGCGCCCCGGCCCTACTTCCTTGGACTGGTGAGCTCACTCCCTGCTAGGCCACTACAGTCATGGCTACCCTCAGTGTCCTTACCTTTGATGCTGAGGGTCGTGCTGTTGACTTTGAGGTCTGGGTCGATCACCTCCTGCTGTTCTTACAGTGCGATAGGGCAGACGGACTCTCCCTGTTTGATCTCACCTCTAGTGTCTCTCCTGCCCCGCCTGCTACTACTGACAGCACTGTTCGCTCACAGTGGGCCACGCGCGATGCTGCTGCCCGTCTTGTTGTGCGTCGCCACTTACCGACCACTGAGCGTGCGCACTTTAGCCAGTACAAGAGTGCTAAGACGCTGTAGTTGCGTGCTACTCTTCCCCTACCACTGCTGCACTTAGCCGCCTCGTGCTACCGTACCTATTCCCTGACCTTGCTGCCTTCCCCACTGTCGCTGACCTCATTACGCACCTTCGCACTAGTGACACTTGCTACCGCGCTGCACATCCTGCTGAGTTCTGTGCCAAGAACCCCCCCCCCCCCCCATGTACATCACCCTCTACTACATAGTCACCCGGCTCCCTGTCTCCCTTCGCTTAGTCAGGGACCACTTCCTCTCAGTTTGCCCCACCACACTCACCGTTGACCTCCTCGAGGAGCGCCTCCTAGCAACAAAGAAGAGCATAGTCACTGTAGGAGCCTCTCGTGGTGACCCTCACACCCCCGTCTTTGAGGGGTGTTCTCCCTCCCCCCTCTTGCCCTCTGTTGCTTCTGCTGCTGCGGCCGACCGCGTTGGCTTCGAGTCGGCCGGCGCTGCGTCTGCCCCTAGCGGGAAACGCCGCACCGGCAAGGGCAAGGGGGGCAAGGGCGTTGGAGGGGCTGGTGGGGGCGGCGGAGGTGGTGGTGGAGGCAGTGGAGGGGGTGAGGGTGGTGGTGGGAATAGTGGCGGGGGTGGAGGTGTCGGTGGCAGCAGTGGAGGCGGAGGAGGCGGCGGTGGTGTCGGAGGGAGCGGAGGCGGCGGAGGTGGCGAAGGCGGCGGAGGTGGCGGAGGTGGCGGAGGCAGCGGTGGAGCTGGTCGCGTCTCTGCGCAGAGGAGTGGCTCCGGTGGTGGTCCACGCCAGCAGCAGCAGCGCAATCGTGAGACCCTGTCCCCTCAGCAGCTTCGTGAGTGGTACGCTGGGCGTCAGCGGGGTGGGGGTACTTGTCCCTGCACCTACGTCCTCCGTACAGGCGACCGCGCTGGTGAGCAGTGCGGGGGCCCGCACTCCACCCAGCGCTGCTTCGGCCGCCTGACGGACGCTTGGCGTCACCAGTTCCTTGAGGCCACTAAGATCCCTCGCTGGGGCGAGCTGTTTAGGGCGGGAGTAGCTATCTTTGACCTTGACTTTGATGCTATTCTTGCTGCCATGTATGATGTGACGTTTAGTGATGAGGGTGACTGTTACCGGTGTTTTTCGCCCGGCCCGGGCAATTGGACTACTGCTCTAGGTACTGGTGAGGCTGCTGCTCTAGGTGCTAGCGAGGCTACTGCTCTAGGTGCTAGTGCGTCTGCTTCCTCAGGTGCTGGTGAGTCTGCTCTCTGAGGTACTGCATCGGCTTCGGCCTCCCTCACCTTCACCCTTGACTCGGGAGCTTCTCGTTCCTTCTTTCGAGACCGCACCACACTCACGCCGCTTGGTAGGCCAGTTGCAGTCTCTCTGGCAGACCCCTCTGGGGGTCTTGTCCTTGCTCACTTCTCGACTGTCCTCCCGTGTCCGGCGGCCCCCTTTGGCACCCTGTTTGGTCTTTACCTCCCCTTGTTTTCTACGAACATGGTGAGTGGAGTTGATCTACAGGATCGGGGGGTTGACCAGTTCACGCCTGCGAGTCAGCGGGTGACCCACTGTACGTGTGCTCGGACTGGCCGACACTTGGCCACGTTTACCCGTCAGCCGGGGTCGAGCCTGTACACACTGACCACTGAGTCTCCTCCTATTGCTGAGTCTGGTCAGGTAGCTGCGTCGAGTCAGGTGTTTGCTGCAGCGTCCAGGTCTGGTCCTGAGTCTGCGCCCTGCTTGTGTCGTCTCCTGTCCCACCAGACTCTCCTTTGGCACCACCGCCTTGGTCACACCTCCCTGCCTCGTCTCCGAGGCATGGCCTCACGTGTCCTTGTCTCTGGTCTCCCCCGGTCCCTCCCTCCCCTACCTCCGGGGCCTGCCCCTACCTAAGTCCCCTACGTCGAGGGGCGGCAGCGCGCCACCCCTCACTCCTCTGAGTGTCCTCCAATAGAGGCTCCCCTGCAGACTCTTCACATGGACGTGTGGGGCCCTGCCCGCGTCCGTGGCCAGGGTCACGAGCGTTACTTCCTGTTGGTGGTTGACGACTACTCGCATTAGACCACGGTGTTCCCTTTGCGCAGCAAGGGTGACGTCACTGAGGTGTTGATCGATTGGATCCGCGCAGCTCGTCTCCAGCTCAGAGAGAGTTTCGGCTCGGACTTTCCTGTTCTGCGTCTGCACTCTGAAAGAGGCGGGGAGTTTTTCTCTGCCCATCTAAGAGCCTTGTGTTGTGCACAGGGCATCCGCCAGACCTTCACGCTTCCGGCCTCTCCACAGCAAAATGGGATTGCTGAGCGCCGCATTGGCATGGTCATGGACGTCGCTCGTACGTCCATAATCCATGCGGCTGCTCCCCATTTTTTTTTGCCGTTTGCAGTTTAGTATGCAGCGCATCAGCTCAACCTTCAGCCCCGGGTCTCCTTGCCAGAGACATCCCCCACCTTGCGGTGGACGGGGAAGGTTGGCGATGCGTCTGCGTACCGGTCTGGGGATCTCGGGCGCTTGTCCGCGACTTGTCTGCGGACAAGCTGTCCCCCCGTGCTGTTCCCAGCGTCTTCCTTGGCTTCCCCCCTGACGCGCCTGGTTGGCAGTTTTACCACCCAACCTCGCGGCCTGTTCTGTCCTCCCAGGACGTCACCTTTGACGAGTCGGTGCCTTACTACCATCTCTTCCCCTACCGCACTGCGCCCCTCCCCCCATTGCCGCTCTTCCTTGTGCCACGTCCTCCTCCGGTAGACCCCTCCAGGTCCTGCCTGTCAAGGTAGCTGTTGACTCTGGTGCTGCTAGGGGCGCTGCGCCTGCGGGTGCCGGGTCTGGGGATGCAGAGCCTGGGGGTGCTGAGTCTAGGGGTGCTGAGCCTGGGGATGCTGAGTCAAGGGGTGCTGAGCCTGGGTATGCTGAGTCTGGGGGTGCTGAGCGTGGGGGTGCGGAGCCTGGGGGTGTTGAGCCTGAGGGTGCGGAGCCTGGGGTGCTGGGTCTGCTCGTGTGGCCTCTGGCCGTGCTTCGTCGAGGCGGGAGCTACTCTCTCTGCAGGAGCTGCGAGAGTGGTTTGACCGGCGCTGGAGCCGTGCTGCTGGAGCTGGAGGTACTACTGTTGCTGCTGCTCCTGGAGGTGCTCGTCCTGGCGGTTCTAGAGCTGACGGTCCTGCTGGAGTTGGTGCTGCTGGAGCTGCTGGAGCTGCTAGAGCTGGAGCTACTGGCGCTGGTAGTTCTGCTGGCGCTGGTGCTTCTGAGGGTGCTGGAGTTGGCGCTGTTGGAGCTGGAGGTGCTGCAGGCGCTGGTGCTGCCGCTGGGGGTATTGGTGCTGTCCCTGCTGGTTGTGGGGGCGCTGCGCGGCCGAGGCCGTACTTCGTTCCGCTCCTTGAGCAGGTTCTTGGTCTCCTGCCCTCTACTGGACCTGCTCCTCCCTTAGAGTGTCCACATCCTGTCCAGTCGCGGTCACAGTTACAGCCCACCTCCCCCCTACCTGCTCCTTCTCCCTACACTGGTCCTATTGGAGGTCTTGGTGAGCGTCGTGAGCCTGCGTCTCGTCCTGCGTCGCATGTTCGTTCTGCTCGCACTAGTGGTCGTGCTCCGCGCCCGCGTCCTCCTGCGGTCCCCAGCACACACCCTATGGCACTGCGTCCTTCCAGTGCTCCTTTGCGTGTCCCGTTGCCGTCTCCTCCAGAGTCCTCTCTTCCTACTCTTGCTGACCCGGAGTCTGACTCTCTTCGTGCTGCGAGTCCTACTGTTACGCGTCTCCTGGCTACTGTTGTCACTAACCATACTTATGAGTCCACTGCTGCGTCTGCCTTAGTTGCTGAGCTTGCCGACTTTGCTACTCGCTGTAGTCTCGACTATGCTGCTAGTCTTGTTGCTGAGTCTGAGTCTGTCTGTCCTCCGTCCGTTGGGGGTGAGTGTGCTCTTAGCATGGACGTCCTTGAGGACAGGCAGGAGGAGTTCCAGTGTTTTGCTGCTGCTTTGCCTCATCTCGTGTCCACGCTGATTGCCCCTGAGGGAGACCTGGATGCACTTTACATTGCACCAGACATCCCGACTCCTCGATCGTACGCTGAGGCGATCGAGGGTCCCTACTCCTCATTGTGGCAGTCAGCCATGGACGCAGAGATGGCTTCCTAGAAGTCCACAGGCACCTATGTCGACGAGCTTCCCCCACCTGGGGCGAACATCGTCAGTGGCATGTGGATTTTCAGGGTGAAGCGGCCGCCGGGTTCTCCGCCTGTCTTCAAGGCACGTTACGTGGCTCGAGGCTTCAGTCAGCGGCAGGGAGTTGGCTACTTTCAGACCTTCTCCCCCACCCCGAAGATGACCACTCTTCGGGTGCTGCTGCACATAGCCGCTCAGCGCGACTACGAGCTTCACTCTCTTGACTTCAGCACAGCTTTGTTGCAGGGCAGCCTGCACGAGGAGATCTGGCTGCACCGCCCACCTAGCTTCACTGGGTCGTTTCCTCCTGGTACCCAGTGGAGCCTCCGGTGGCCAGTCTACGGTCTCCGCCAGGCGCCCCGTGAGTGGCACGACACACTGAGGACTACACTTGCGGCTCTTCGGTTTGCTCCGTCTACTGCCGACCCGTCGCTATTTCTGCGCACCGACACCTCCTTGCCGCCGTTCTACATCCTCGTGTACGTCGACGACTTGGTCTTGCCACAGCTGACACTGCTGGACTCGCCCACGTGAAGTCCGAGTTGCAGAAGAGACACACGTGCACAGACCTGGGTGAACTGCGCAGCTACCTTGGCTTGCAGATCACCCGGGACAGAGCACAGCGTAGCATTACCCTGACTCAGTCACACATGGTGCAGCAGGTCCTCCAGCGCTTCGACTTCACGTACTCCTCGCCTCAGCCCACTCCTATGTCTACTCGGCACTCGCTCTCAGCTCTGCCTTCGGATGAGTCCGTAGAGCCGAGTGGCCCATACCCAGAGCTTGTTGGCTGCCTCATGTACCTGATGACCTGCACACGACCTGACCTAGCATACCCTCTTAGCATCTTGGCACGCTATGTTGCTCCTGGGAGACACTGACCAGAGCACATGGCTGCAGCGAATAGGGTGTTGCGCTACTTGTGCAGTACGTCACGCATGGGGCTAGTGCTTGGAGGGCGACGTCCAGTGGTCCTCACAGGTCACGCAAACGCTTCTTGGGCTGACGACCAGGCTACGCAGCGGTCGTCACAGGGTTACACCTTCAGCCTTGGCTTCGGCTCTGTTTCGTGGCGGTCTACCCGCTCGTCTTCTGTTCTCGGCTCCAGCTGTGAGGCCGAGATCTACGCAGGGGCCATGGCTGCACAGGAGCTACGCTGGCTCACCTACCTGCTGACTGACCTAGGAGAGCCGCCTCGTTCTCCTCCAGTTCTCTACGTAGACAACAAGGCCATGCTGGCCTTGTGTCGGGATCACAGACTGGAGCACAGAACGAAGCACATTGCTCTTCGCTACTTCCTTGCTCGTGAGCTGCAGCAGCATGGTCAGCTGCGCCTTGCTTACGTGGCCTCTGAGGCCAACACTGCTGATATCTTTACCAAGGCACTTCCGCCTTGTGATCATCAACGCTTTTGTACGATGCTAGGTCTTGTGCCTACTTGGCCTCACTTGCTCACTTCTTGACTTTGCTTGTACTGTGATCTATATATACCTGCACTTGCATGTTTACCCTTGCTAGGTTGAGATCAGTGCCTTGTTTGTTCATCTTGATATATAGCTCCGCATGTGAACTGGCCTTGTGGCCTTGTGCTTGTGCTATGATTGTGTGGTGACGTTGTGATCCACCCTGAGCTTGCCTTGCTTCTCTTGGCTGGTCTTGTGACCTCTTTTTCTCCCCCACTTTGCCTATGGGGTTGTGTCAAACTTATATGTTATAGTCTGTGTAGGCTGTAGTGGGGTAGCTCATATGGGGTACAACACTTTAGGGTTTTCCTACTTTCACGTGAAGGCTATGCTTTTAGAACGTAGGATAGAGACTCTCTGGAATTTCTGTTCGAATGCATTGTTGTGCCAACACATTACAGTGGCACGGTCATCGCACTCCCATTCGGCCTACAAGCCTGCTCAGCTTCTGGAATTTTGTGGGGAGGGTTTTCAACATGTGTTCTTCAAACCCTCAAAGTTTTTAGAGTTTTTGAAGCAGTTACCAAGGCATGACAACATTTTATGTTTCAAGACTTATGGCATCCCGGAAGTGTGTGTTACTCCTTTTTGGTAACACCCGAGTTCACTATTTCGGCTGTTGACTCGTCTACCAAGCTCAGATTGGTCTAAAATTCGGTCTGGCAGTTGTTTGCCCTGATGTGCAGGTGGTCACTAAGTTTCAGAACGATCCAACATCTGAGCAGTGCGTGACAGCTGCCGAAATGTACTGTTTTGATGTCGCCAACGCGTTCCTCTACGCACCTGTCGACGCGGAAATCTTCGTCGAGCTCCCACACGGTACCAACGGGGAACCTAACCAAGTCCGTCAACTGCTGAAATCACTTTACGGGATCAAGCAAGCTCCGCGGCTATGGCAACATTACCTACACGCTCGCCTCATTCGCATCGGATTCCGCCAACTACCTCACGACCAAGGAATGTACCGACTCACTAAAGACACCGACTACATTCTGCTGATCGTCTACGTAGACGACCTACTCTACATCGGCTCCACTGACGACATCACCACCTGGTTCGAAGGGGAGCTAAAGAGGGACCTCACACTCACGGTCTCCTCTACCGTCACACAGTACCTCGGCTTAAACATTCGGGAAGAAGAAGGCGCGATCTACCTCAACGCCGCTAAGTATGCCGACACCATCGCCAAACGCTTCGCGCTCACACCTACCACCATCTCTACGCCCTACCGCTACGGGACAGGAAACCACAAGGAAGGATCCTCTCTACTCAAATCCGCCGGGATACGCGACTACCAGAGAAAGCTGGGCTGCCTTCTCTTCGCAGCCGTCACCTGCTGCCCAGATCTATCCTACTCCGCAAGCCAGCTCGCCACCTACCTCAAGAAGCCTGAAGCAGAACACCTGGCGGAGCTCGACCGCGCTCTCCACTACTTCGTCAGTACCTCAACGATCAGCCTAACCTACTACAAGAACACAACCACATCGACTAAATTAATCGGCTACGTCGTCGCTGATCACGCTGGCGACTCAGACAATAGGCGCTCCCGCACTGGCTACATCTACCGCCTCGAACCTATCGGACCAATCTCCTGGCAATCGAGTAAGCAGGAATTACCGTATCCCCCCGGATATACCCCCATGGGGGGCAATAATAAAACAGGTTTTTTCATGGGGGTGGGCTTATAATCGAGTAAATTTATAAGCGCCGGCGTTTATGAAATGACATACATATTTTTTTATATCTTTTAACACCAAACTGTAGGTCTCGTGCTTGCCTTTTCAATCGAGTCGAAGTTACATGGGATCGTCTGTGAAATTCTCGCGCGCGCTGGGAGATACACCCAATCTGACTCACATCCAGCTCCTGACAGGTCCTGCTGACTGGACCCGCATCCAGTGCAGGGTCCGAATGTGAAGGGAACCGATTCTGCAACATATCCGCCTGCTAAAGTAAAAATCGTTACAGCTTTTTGAACACATTTCAAATTTTAAAGTTTACGTGCGCTTATAATAAAACAAGTTTTTTCAAGGGGTGCGCTTATAATCGAGGAGGGGATATAAGCGCCATATGCCAATTAGAAGCGCCAGGCGCTTATCCTAGGGTGGCGCTTATATCCGGGGGGAGACGGTAATTGCTCTCTCGTCAGCTGAAGCAGAATATATTGCACTCTGCTCAGCCACCAAGGAAGGACTCTATCTTCGCGAGCTGCTGGAAGAAGCGAAGTTAGCCGAGTTACCCAACTTCACTCTGTTCTGCGACAACCAATCTGCAATTCGCATCGCCAACAAAAATGGATTCGCGAACAGAACGAAGCATATCGCTCTGCGATATTTCTTCGTGAAAGACGAGATTGAAAAGGGGAGACTTGAACTATCCTACTGTCCCACGTCCGAGATGGCAGCTGACTACTTGACCAAGAAGCTCGGAAAACAGAAGTTCGAGTACTGCATGCTGCTGACTGGACAAAGCCACGTCACCAGCAGCGACACTCCAGAAGAGAAGGGGAGTGTTGGGAACAAACAATCTTAAGCGCCTCTGTCATGTCGAAACACCAAGGCACAAGCGAAGCAGAGCATATCGAGGCACCAGCGAGTCAACCCTCGGAGGTTGAAGTAACCGTTGGAGGTTACGCGAAAGTCGAAGGTCAGCGACCTTTGACTTGACAAATGCAGCGCGACAGCAAGGACACACAACTGACTCGACATTGAGCAGTTGCCCGAGTCGCACTGCATCGAACCGCAATAGTAAAACAGTTGAATTATATCTCTTCGTTTTCTTTGTACTCTTATATAAACCTTTGTACTTGCTTGTTTTAGACAACTTACTTTGCCCTCACATACCAGCGCAAGGTGATTCAAGGACTTCATTTAAACGCTTCCGCTACTACATCTCTACTCAGAGTTTAACCCTACCAAAGATCCTAAGGGGCACTCAGCCCAACACCTCCCACCCCCTCCCTCATCTCCCTTCTCTGCCAAACAAAATCAAAGAACGCAGCTCACGCGCCCTGCACAGAGCAAAAACAGAGAACGCAAAGCACGCGCCCTGCACAAGAAAAAGGCAAAAACCAAGAATGTTCACACACTGTACAAAAAAATCAATTAAACATATAATGCTTCCCTACGAGGAGGCCAAGCAGGAAACGCAACTCACCCGCATAAAGCAAAAACAAAGAGAATGCAGCTCACACATGCACTTGAAACGAAATAACAAGAGTATAAAATAGTTGTTGATGAACGCACAGATCAATCAAAGACAAGCAATGGGGATTTGACAACTCACAGAGGTAAAATGGTGTGGCTAGCACCACAGTACTACGCCAACATGAGGCAATACCTTACAGCCACCCTCACGTTCAGCTTCACACTCACGCTCGCACTCACTCTTATACTCAATCTTGCACCCACTCACACACAGACACACAAATACTCTCAACTTTCTTAAACACTCAAAAACAAACACACAAACCTACACGCTCTCTCACGCGCTCTCTCACGCGCACTCTCTCGCACACTCTCACGCGCACTCTCATGCGCACTCTCACGCGCGCTCACGCGCGCTCTCACGCGCAATCTCACGCACACTCTCGCAATCACTCTTACGCGCACTCTCACGCGCTCTCTCACACGCTCCCCACGCGTCTCTCACGAGCTCTCTCACACGCTGTCTCACGCGCTCTCACGCGCACTCTAACGCGCTCTCTCACGCGCACTCTAACGTGCTCTCTCACGCGCGCTTTCATAAGCTCTCTCACACCCACTCACACACTCTCTCACGCGCACTCTAACGCGCTCTCTCATGCGCTCTCTCACGCGCTCCCTCATGCGCTCTCTCACGCGCTCTCTTACACACTCTCTCACGTGCGCACTCTTACACGCTCTCTCACATGCACTCTCATGCGCACACTCACGCGCACTATCACACGCTCTCTCACGCGCTCACTCACGCGCGCTCTCACGCGCACACTCACGCGCTCTCTCACGCGCACTCTACGCGTGCACTCTCACATGCGCACTCTCACACGCACTCTCACGCGCACTCTCACGCGCTCCCTCACCTGCCCTCTCACGCGGCCTCTCACACGCTCTCACGCGCACACGCACTCTCACGCGCACACTCACGCGCACTATCACACGCTCTCTCACGCGCTCACTCACGCGCGCTCTCACGCGCACACTCACGCGCTCTCCCACGCGCACTCTACGCGTGCACTCTCACATGCGCACTCTCACACGCACTCTCACGCGCACTCTCACGCGCTCCCTCACCTGCCCTCTCACGCGGCCTCTCACACGCTCTCTCACGCGCACACGCACTCTCACGCGCTCTCTCACGCGCACTCACGCGCTCCCTCACACTCTCTACACGTGCGCACTCTTACACGCTCGCTCACACGCACTCTCACGCACACATTCATGCGCACTCTCATGCGCTCTCTCACGCGCTCTCTCACGCGCGCTCTTACGTGCACACTCATGCGCTCTCTCACGCGCACTCTACGCGTGCACTCTCACATGCGCACTCTCACGCACACTCTCACGCGCACTCTCACGCGCACTCTCACGCACTCTCTCGTGCACTCTCAAGCGCACTCTCACACGCACTCTCTCGCACACCCTCACGCGCTCTCTCACGTGCGCACTCTCACGCGCACTCTCACGCGCACTTTCACGCGCTCTCTCACATGCCCTCTCACGCGGCCTCTCACACGCACTCTCACACGCACCCTCACACACAATCTCACGCCCTCTCCCACGCGCTCTTTCACGCGCACTCTCACGCACGCGCTCCCTCACACTCTCCCTCACACGTCTCTCACGCGCTCTCTCATACGATCTCTCACGTGCTCTCACGTGCTCTCATACGCACTCTCACGCGCTCTCTCATGCGCTACGCGCTCTCTCACGTGCTCTCTCACCTGCCCTCTCACGTGGCCTCTTACGTGGCCTCTCGCGCACTCTCACGCGCTCTCTCACGCGCTCTCTCACGCGCACACGCACTCTCACGCGCTCTCTCACGCGCTCTCTCACGCGCACACGCACTCTCACGCGCTCTCTCACGCGCTCTCTCACGCACACTCTCACGCGCTCTCTCACGCGCTCTCTCACGCGCACTCTCACGCACACTCTCACGCGCTCTCTCACGTGCACACGCACTCTCACGCGCACTCTCATGCGCTCTCTCACGCGCTCTATCACGCGCTCTCTCACGCGCTCTCTCACGCGCACTCTCACGTGCACTCTCACGCGCTCTCTCACGTGCACACGCACTCTCACGCGCACTCTCACGCGCTCTCTCACGCGCTCTCTCACGCGCTCTCTCACGCGCACTCTCACGCGCACTCTCACAAGCTCCGTCACGCGCTCTCTCACGCGCGCTCTCGCGCGCACTCTTACGCGCACTCTCACGCGCTCTCTCGCGCGCACTCTCACACGCTCTCACGTGCGCTCTCTCATGCGCACTCTCAAGCCCTCCCTCACGCGCTCCCTCACGCGCTCTCTCACGCGCTCCCTCACGTGCGCACTTTCACGCGCACTCTCACGCTCTCTCTCACGCGCACTCTCACGCGCGCACTCTCACGCGCACTCTCACGCTCTCTCTCACGCGCACTCTCATGCGCGCACTCTCACGCGCACTCTCACGCGCTCTATCACGCGCTCTATCACGCGCACTCTCACGCACAATCTCGCGCGCGCACTCTTAGGCGCTCTCTCACGCTCTCTCTCACGCAATCTCTCACGCTCTCCCTCGCGTTCCGTATCTCCCCTTCTTAAAATGAAAGTGCAATGCAAGAGGAGACCAATTGACACAGTAAATTTACGAGGAGAGCAGAAAATTTAGGAAATTTCAGCGGGGGGAGGGAGGATGAAAGGACCGGGACGCACCTAATAACCACGGTGTCTCAGCAAACAATCCGCGCTGGCGCACCAACCCGCACTCGCGCACCAACCCGCGGTCGCGCACCAACCAGCGCTCGCGCTCCAATTCGCACTTGCGCTCCGGGCATCTGTCGCCGGAGGCGACAGCGGGGAGGAGGGAGAGGCGACGGCGGGGAGGAGGGAGAGGCGACGGAGGGTAGGAGGGAGAGGCGTCGGCGGGGAGGAGGGAGAGGCGACGGCGGGGAGGAGGGAGACGCGGCGACAGGGAGGAGGGAGAGGCGACGGCGGGGAGGAGGGAGAGGCGACGGCGGGGAGGAGGGAGAGGCGACGGCGGGGAGGAGGGAGAGGCGACAACGGGGAGGAGGGAGAGGCGACGGCGGGGAGGAGGGAGAGGCGACGGCGGGGAGGAGGGAGAGGCGACGGCGGGAAGGAGGGAGATGCGACGGCGGGGAGGAGGGAGAGGGGATGGCGGGGTGGGATGGAGAGTGGATGGCGGGGTGGGAGGGAGCAGCGATGGAAAGGTGGGAGGGAGAGGCGATGACGAGATGGGTGGGAGGGAGAGGCAACAGGTGGTGGGGGAGGAGAAGTGATGACAAGGTGGGAGTGCCAAACAAGTAACTGCAGTAACCGAACTGGGAAAGTGTAAGGATTTACAAATCCTTACTGAGGCACTCGTTAGCGAGGACATCCCGAGGGTCACGCGACGAACCTGTCCTTCCTATTTCGTCGCACCGAACCACTCCCGAGTCGGCCTCCGCTCCAATCGCAACCATCACCGAGCCATCCTCGCCCAACCTCTCCGCCTAGCTAGGACTTCCCCTATTTAATCGTACCTTTCTCATTGTATCGTCATTCAGTAATTCAGTAATCAGTCATTCTCGTTATTCGTTTTACTGCGCACTCTGCAAGTTCATTCATAACACCTGGTATCAGAGCTACTTTCCTAGCCTACCCCGCTTTTTAGAGTGTAGTACTCCTCGGGGGGGGGGGGGGGACGAGGAAGGATGTCTTGGGGTCCAGGAGTTGCGTAGGCCGGCCAGGAGAATGAGTTAGTTGCTCCTCGCGGCCATGGTTTTACAGGTACTCCTTCGGCACCGCCAGATCCTTACCTCGAACGGTCGCGATCGACCGTGGCCTCCCGCCCCCCGGGCAACGGGCAGCTGTAGCTGTCGCGACGTTTATGTGAGTAATTTCCGCTGCGATTTATCGACGATTTCGGAAGTTTTGTGTGGCAGCTGGCGTCAGCGGACCTGCGTCGGCACCTCCACGAAATTCGCGGAGTCGTCAACGTGTGTGGCAGTTGACGCCGTCGGACCTGGGTCAACAGCTGCGCGACAATTTCGGAGTTCGTCTGATGTGGCAATTTACGACGGTGGCTCGTCGTCATTTTGCGCGCATGACTCGCAGAATGTGTTTCGGCAGCTGGCGACAACGGACGTGCGTCACTGTGGGCGACAATTTCGGAGCAACTGTGGAGAAAAAGTCAGCTGGGGAACTCGCCAGGCGCAAATGGAGTTTTGCGTCCGAAAATATCGGTGGACGAGGAGAGACGACACGCGAATTGCCCGAATTGTGCGGGGTCAACTGTCGTCCCGCCCGACCTGAAGTGCAGCGGCTTTTACTGCATGGCGGGCGCGTCATCGAAGATTTCGGCAGGAGTGCACGTGGACAGACGGGAACTTCAGACCCGCCGACACTTATGGGTTGCAACAGAAAACGGAGTGGCTAAATCGCACTCAAGAGGAGTGGGACGCAGGCGGCGAGGGCAATTCGGGCCCATACACCCCGAAGAACACTCGGATGACGCTGCTTGCCTGAAACTGTTGACTACTGGCCGGCATTTTCGAGAGTGGATTTCCTGTAAGGAAGTCATTTTCGGGGACAGCCTCAACAGCCCACGATTAAACGGCGTTCAACGTACTGCTCCGACATTTACGGAGGAGTTGGTACAGGCCGCCGGGACACACGAGAAGAAACTGCCCGACGGCTAAGCGGGGGTTGAAGAACGGCGTGAACGGCAGGTTAAAAGCCGGTGTGAACGATCTGTGACCTTCCGTCGCCCGAACCTCACCATCCCCACCAAGTTTCTAGTTCTGACTCATGCAGTCAACTTGCTTGGCCGAATAACGGGGGTGAACACGGGCCTACCCTGTGCTGGTTAACGGTACCTGGATTGGTGCTCGTTCGACAGCTGTACAAAAGAAACAAAAAAAAAGTGGAGTTGCTGCACTGTTCTGCTCCGACAAAAGCGGGCTGGGTGAAACAGCACGCGAAAAAATCGGGGCGCCGCAAGGACAACAATGGTGCAGTTCGCTGGTTTCTCCTGACCCGGGCGTCTACACGAGGTGACGACGCAGCGGCAAAGCGGGGACCGGGATACTGTGGAGTTTAGTGGCGTGACGGTCGCGGTGGGCTGCAAAACGGTTGGGCGACCGATCCTTTTAATTAAGGGACCCCAACTCCGATAGTTTTTTCCCCTCCACCGTGGCTGGGTTCGCGCGGGCAACACCGACTATACCCCATCTGAAAAATGCGGACGCTGGGTGAACGGCGGGAAGCGGAATTGTCGGGGGGTGAAACGACCAAAAAATTATGAAGCTGCGGGTATTTCTTCGCTTCTTGGAGTGCGGTTGAGTCGTTGGGGGACTACGCCTGAAGGGCACTTTTCGAAGTTGCCTGGCAAGAAACACAACGGCAAGGATACCTAGGACCCCCGGTGTTTAAACGCACACCTCGGGAAATTCTTCAAAAAAGGGGAGCGTGGGAGCAGTCGTAGCTTCGGGAACTGATCGACCGGCGACGAGCGATGCGGTGAAACATCTACAAAGCGCTGGTGGGAGAAACGTGGGTTTTGGTTAAACAGCATCGGCGGAAGCAGTTTTCGACTACGAAGTCAACGGCGTTGATGCCACTAGGTTCCGTGAAATTCGGTCTCGGAATAACCCAGGGCAGTCCCCGGTTCTCGATTGAACCCACATGCTGGGGTCGGGTAGCCGACGGAAGCTGATGGTGACCGAGTGGGCGGCTATAGCACGTCCGAGATTTTCGGAGGCGAACTGCAACTGCAACTGCGGATTTACGGGGTCTGATTCGAGCGACAATTTCGGAGTGTTTACGTGGAGACTTACAGGTTTTATGGCAAGGAGCGCCGACAATTTCGGAAACCCGAGGGTCACGCGACGAACCTGTCCTTCCTATTTCGTCGCACCGAACCACTCCCGAGTCGGCCTCCGCTCCAATCGCAACCATCACCGAACCATCCTCGCCCAACCTCTCCGCCTAGCTAGGACTTCCCCTATTTAATCGTACCTTTCTCATTGTATCGTCATTCAGTAATTCAGTAATCAGTCATTCTCGTTATTCAATTTACTGCGCACTCTGCAAGTTCATTCATAACAGAAAGGTTAAGGTTATATAAGGTCGTAACCGTGTACAACAAAACATAGAGCAGCTAGAAATTTGGTCGATACAACCAAACGCCCAGGGGCGTACGTAGGAAAATACGTTATTTCTCTATCCATTGGATAACCACCAGCCCAGCTGGGGAGCATTCTATGCTCAAAAAAAGGAGAAAGGGCTAGGGGGGGCGGAAGGGGCCCCCAAGCAGCCAGGAGGAGCGGAGGTCTGGATGGATAGAAGGGGTTCCGTTGTGGTCGAAGACGAGGAAGCGAAGACGAGTGGCCAGCTTAATGCGAGCGGCTGAGCGTAGTTGTTTTTTCGCTGATTGTTTCTTCCTGCGCCATAAGAAAAATTTGAAAGAAATGAGGAGCTTTGCCAGGATGAGCTGGAGGATCTCAAACCGGAAGGAGGGCGAATCTTGGAACTTGTGTTTGTTGGTGCAACCCTACGGTTTGCACTTGGCTTGTTGTCCGTGTGTGTGCAGCAGACCCATCAAGAACTCAAGGATGAGTTTGTGATGAAGAGCCCGAGCCTTGGTGTCAAGCCTCAAGTGATTTCGAAGCTCGCCAAAAGGGTACACCTCAAGATATTGAAGATAGTTACATTACTTTGTGTAGTGTAACATTTCACTTGGTGTAGGCCCTAGTGAAGGGTAGTTTCGAGACCCTTCGTGGTTGGGGACAGTGTGGCACTGTTCCACATCACTGTACCTCGGCTCTTGGGGTTTGTAGGAGCTGGGAGTCATTCCCAACTCGTAACTCTTCATATCTCTTCCTATTTTGTGTTCTAAGACTATAGTGGCTGCCATAGTGCCGTTCGTTCAAACCAACACTGTGTCGTCAATACTTGGTGAAATTGTGCGATCTAAATTGCCTATTGTAGGCGACGTTCAGACGCTCCAGATCCAAGTTGAATCAGGTCATTTGAAGTTGTGACCAGAACGCTATGAACGTTTGAAGCCGCTGTGCAGAAATCCGGCTGTGCACTCTATCTTTCGTTTTAGGCACATTGGAGCCTATTGTGACTATAACAGTGTTCACAGCGTGCATTCCAAATAGCTTTTGTGGATGCCCCAACCAGGAGGCTCCAGGGGGCCACCTGGCCAGCTCTGGAGGCGAGCGGGAAGAGCAGGAGCTCAGGAGGAGGAGAGCAGTGGAGATGACGACGAGCCACGGAGGAGAGAGCGGAAATCACTGCAGGGGCCACCCCACACTCGTATAAAATGTGGGAAATAGTCTCTGTGGGTGCGGCAAGGCAGAGCGAACAAATCCCCCGGACTACGGCGAAGTTGAAACGCGAGCCCGAAGGAAGAGCACGTGTGTAGAACCGGAACAGGACGTCGCGCTAGAGGCTGGGTTGCTCGCGTAAAAAATTGTGGGAGAGGTCGGGGAGAAGGGGAGGAGGAGCTAGGAGGACGTGGATCCAGCGGGCGGCGTGGTCGAGGGGAAGCTGAGTATAGAGTCGGCGGCGAATGTCAGCTACGCTGGGGCATCCGTCCTGTAGGATGTCGAGCCCTGCACCTGTATGGAAGGGGCCTGCAAGCCAGGACCCAACAACGTGTACCGCAGAGAGGGCAATTATGTGAAAGGTGCCATCTCCAAACGCCGGCCGGACGATGAAGCGGTTGGGAAGGACACGGTGAAGAGAGACTGAGAGCGACGACGGAGGGGAGAAGGCCGTGACCAGAAAAGCGAGAGTGGGGGAGGTTTCAGAGTCTTCTTTAGGAACGAACCACTCCCCAAGGGCTGCCGTGGGGGGAGGGGGGGAGCGGGAAAGGGGGGAGGAGGCATGAAACACAACACGAAAAAGACGATGGGGCAAAACGAAAACACTTAAAACTCGAGTATCACATGGTATTTTTCAAATTCAAGTTTCTTGAAATTAATTTCGTGAATAACCATGTTACCAGCTGGTTCAGAACAATCCGTCGGTTTCAAGCAGCAGAGGTGATCCGTGATTGGCCAGCGATAAACAAGAACAACCAGCAGGAAAAAGGCCTCAGAGGAAAGCACTGTTCACCTTGAGTAAACTTGAAAACCATCGGGAACGCTTGGACACGCATATTATGAGGCACGCTAGTAGTAGTTCTCCCGTAACAAACGGGCAATCTTCAGTCTAGGCGCTCTGTTCAAAGACACGAATGAGGGACCTTTGGCGACTTCAGTTGCAACCGAGCCGCGGCCACTTTGTTTCCTCTACCGCAACCGCCATGTTCTCTCCATGTGTCGTTGCAGCGAGTAGTAGTCTCAGGCGTAGAAAGAAGCACACACTCGCGCGTCGCGAAAGTATCCCCAGCCTTCCGCCTCCGCCGTCAATCTCTCGGCCAATATAGACACCCAGACTTATTTTTCATTTGTAGCTTATCGGTATGACAGCAACGCGACGGTGTATCGCGTTTCCTCACTCGGTCGCCCTGGCATCGCCCTTCCTCAAAGATCACATTTGGCCCTATCGCCTTCTGCATACCCTACGCACACGCCCACGCTTCCCCCAACCATTTCCCTCACCGTCGCTCACGGTTCCCCTTTACCGTCGCTCACGCTTCCCCTTTACCGTCGCTCACGCTTCCCCTTCCGTCGCTCACCCTTCCCCTTACCGCCGCATGCACTGCCTCCTGCTCCGTGGGTGCATCCACGCTTCCCCACACCATCGCGCACGCCCTCCCCCACATTCACGTACGCTCATCGCCCACGCTTCTTCCGACCGTCACCCCCGCGTCAGCCCACCGTCACCGACGCTTCCTCTTACCGTCGCCCACGCTTCCTCTTACCGTCGCCCACGCTGTCAAACAATGATAATGCTTGTGCTGTGTAGGCTGTAGTGGGGTAGCCCATAAGGGGTACAACCCAAATTAGGGTTAGCATATGTACCCACATCTTTGTTCAATGCACTCATTCCTGCTGCTAGATTCTAACATGGTTTTAGAGCACTAGGTCTGTAGGACCGTTTTTTTTCGGGCCCACCTACCGTTGCGGTTACCACGCTACCCCACGTGCGCCTGCCTGCCTGCCTGCCTCGCCTTGTGACGTGCTGCCCTAGGCCAGCGCGCCGTCCCTGCAGGCCCGTACGACCCGCGCGCCGCCCCTGCAGACTCGTCAGGCCCGTGCGCCGCCCGTGCAAGCCCGTCAGGCCCGCTAGCCGTCCCTGCAGGTCCGTCAGGCCCGCGAGCCGCCCCTGCAGGCCCGTCAGGCCAAAGCGCCGCCCCTGCAGGCCCGACAGGCCTGCTAGCCGCCCCTGCAGGCCCGTCAGGCCCGCTAGTCACCCCTGCAGGCCCGTCAGGCCCGCTAGCCGCCCCTGCAGGCCCGTCAGGCCCGCTAGCCGCCTCTGCAAGCCCGTCAGGCCCGCTAGACGGCCCTGCAGGCCCGTTAGGCCAGCGAGCCGCCCCTGCAGGCCCGTCAGGCCAGCGAACCGCCCCTGCAGGCCCGTCAGGCCAGGTTGCTGCCCCACGCGACGCGCCCGCTGCCCACGCGTCGCACTGCAGCCCCGCGGGTCGCGTCCGCTGCCCGCGCGTCGCGCTGCAGCCCTGCGCGTCGCGCCCGCTACCTGCGCGTCGCGCTGCAGCCCCGCGCGTCGCATTCGATGCCCGCGCGTTGCGCTGCAGCCCCGCGCGCCGCGTTTAGGGTTTAGCGCGTCGCGCTGCAGCCCCGCGCACCGCGCCCGCAGCTCACGCAGCGCGCTGCAGCCTCGCGCGCCGCGGCTGCCCCTGTTCCTCGCGGCTGCCCCTGGACGCCGCCCCTGCCTAACTGTCACCGTCGCTCCAGCAGCAGCTGCCACGGAGCGCCCTACTACAGTCGCAACCCTGCCCTGCAGCAGCAGCCGCGGAGCCTCCTGCCGCCGTCACGGCCCTGCCCTGCAGCAGCCGTCGCAAAGCCTTCTGCCGCAGTCGCGGCTCCACCCTGCAGCAGCTGCCGCGGAGCCTCCTGCCGCGGTCCCGGCCCCGCCCTGCAGCAGCTGCCGCGGAGCCTTCTGCCGCCGTTGCGGCCCCGCCCTGCAGCTGTCATGGCCCCGCCCTGCAGCAGCTGTCGCGGACCTGCCCTACCGCCGACGCGGCCCTACTTTGCAGCCGCTGTTGCGGCCCCGCCGAGCGCCGGCCCTGCTTGCCACTGGTGAGCACCTACCTTGTTCGTGCGCTGCCGCCTGCTTGCCTGCCTGCCTCCTGCCTGCCTGCCTACCTGCCGGCCTGCCTGCCTGCCTGCCTGCCGCGCCTGCCCTACACGCGCTGTTGCTGCTACTACTGCTATTGCTACTGCTACTGCTGCTGCTGACAGTGGCCAGATGCAGCTCCAGCGACGTCCGCGTGAGTCCCTCACGCCCCAGCAGCTTAGTGAGTGGTACGCTAGTTGGGGTTGTAGGGGTGGCCGCGCTGCTACTGCTGCTACTGCTGCTACTGCTGTTACTGCTGCTACTGCTGCTACTACTACTACTACTGCTACTGGCGGTGGCCAGATGCAGCTCCAGCGACGTCCGCGTGAGTCTCGCACGCCCCAGCAGCTTCGTGAGTGGTACGCTCAGAGTAGAGGGTACCTGAGTACCGTTCGCTGCCCGTACGTCATTCGCACTGGTGCTCGGACTGGTTAGGCTTGCAGAACGCTCAGTCACACACAGTCCCGCTGCTTCGCACGTCTGAGCGACGCCTGGCGTACCGAGTTTGGCGACGAGGCTGAGCTCCCCGACTGGGTGAAGCTGCTTGGGCAGAGGGTAGATATATTTGCTCTTGACTATGATGCTATTCTCACTGCCATGTAGGCATTGCCTACTAGTGCTGACCGTGCATGTTACCTGTGCGTACCGCCTGACCCAGGTATAGAGCCTGCTGCTCTAGGTGCTGGTGAGGCTGCTGCTCTAGGGTCTAGTGTGTCTCCTGCTCTAGGTACTGGTGAGGCTGCTGCTCCAGGTGCTGGTGAGTCTGCTCTCTCTGGTACTGCGCCTGCTGAGGCCTTGTACACCTTCACACTTGACTCTGGTGCTTCTCGCTCCTTCTTTCGCGACAGCACCACCCTCACGCCGCTCAGACGGCCGGTTCCACTCTCCCTGGCAGACCCCTCTGGGGGTCCAGTCCGTGCGACCTCCTCCACTGTCCTCCCTTGTCCTGCTGTCCCGTCCGGCACACTGTCGGGTCTTTACCTCCCCTCGTTCTCTACGAACTTGGTGGTGGGTTCTGCGCTCCAGGACGCGGGTGTTCACCAGTTCACCCCTGCCTACGAGCGTGTGACCCACTTCACGTGTGCTCAGACGGGTCGTCACCTAGCTACCTTCACTCAGCAGCCGGGGTCGGGCCTGTACACACTGACCACTGAGTCCCCTCAGGTAGCTGCGTCTGCGTCTGCGTCTGCGTCAGGTCAGTTGTCGGCCCCCTACTCGTGTCGCGCCTTGTCGCACCAGACCCTCCTTTGGCACCACCGCCTTGGTCACCCCTCGGTGCAGCGCCTTCGAAGCATGCACCGCCGTGTCCTTGTCTCTGGTCTCCCCAGGGCTCTTCCTCCCCTCCCACCTTCGCCTGCTCCTCCCTGTCTTCCCTCTGTCGAGGGGCAGCACCGCGCCGCTCCTCACTCCTCCTCGTTCCCTCCCACAGAGGCTCCCCTGCAGACTCTCCACCTGGACGTGTGGGGCCCCGCCCGCGTTCGTGGACAGGGCCACGAGCGGTACTTCCTGCTGGTCGTCGACGACTACACGCGTTACACCACGGTTTTCCCCTTGCGCACCAAGGGTGAGGTCCCTAATGTTTTGATCCCTTGGATCCGCGCTACTCGTCTCCAGCTCCGCGAGCGGTTCGGGACGGAGTTTCCCGTCCTGCGTTTACACTCTGACAGAGGTGGTGAGTTTTCCTCCGACCTCTTGGCAGCCTTCTGTGAGGAGCACGACATCACCCACTCGTTCACGCTTCCGGCCTCTCCGTAGCAGAATGGGGTTGCTGAGCGCCGCATTGGCTTCTTCATGGAGGTCGCTCGTACCTCCATGATCCATGCGGCTGCCCCCCATTTTCTGTGGCCGTTTGCGGTCCGGTACGCCGCGCATCAGCTCAACCTCTGGCCCCGTGTCTCCTTGCCGGAGACCTCGCCCACACTGCTGTGGACGGGGAAGGTTGGCGATGCGTCGCGTTTCCGGGTCTGGGGTGCTCGTGCCTTTGTCCGCGATACCACCGCGGACAAGCTCTCCGCCCGCGCTGTTCCCTGTGTCTTCCTTGGCTTTGTCCCTGACGCGCCTGGTTGGTAGTTTTACCACCCCACCTCGCGCCGTGTCTTCCCCTCTCAGGATGTCACGTTCGACGAGTCGGTTCCCTTTTACCGCCTCTTCCCCTACCGCACTGCCCCTCTCCCCCCCCCCCGCCGCTCTTCCTCGCTCCAGGTGCTCCCCAGGTAGACCCCCTCCCCACTCCCGGTCCTGCTCCTTCAGGTGTGTCTCAGGTAGACCCTCCTCTCTTGCCTGCGCCGGTTGAGGTCACTGGTGACTCAGGTCATGCTGAGGGTGGTCCTGCTCTGGGTGCTGCTACTTGGGGGTGCTGAGCCTTGGGGTGCGGAGCTTGGGGGTGCTGAGCCTAGGGCTGCTGAGCTTGGGAGTGCAGAGCCTGGAGGTGCGGAGCTTGGGGGTGCGGAGACTTGGGGTGCTGAGTCTGGGCGTGAGGAGTCTGGGGGTGCTGAGCCTGGGGGTACTGAGCCTGGGGGTGCTGCACCTGGGAGCGCTGAGGTGTCTGGTGAGCAGTCTCCCTGGGGCAGCCGTCTCCGTAGTCGCTCCGCTGGTACCTCGCCGCTGCACTCTCGTCGTCGACTCCCTCTCTCCCCACAGCAACTGCGTGAGTGGTACGTTGGCCGTCAGGGTCGCGCTGCTGGAGTTAGGGGCCCTGCTGCGAGAGGCGCTGGAGCCGTTGACTCTGCTACTAGAGTTGTTTCTGCTGGAGCTCCTGGAGCTGCTAAGGGTGCTGGAGCTGGAGGTTCTGGAGCTGCTGCGGGTGCTGGTGCTAGAGGTTTTGGAGCAAGAGGTTCTGGAGCTGCTGAGGGTACTGGCGCTGGAGGTCCTGGAGCTGCTGCGGGTGCTGGCGCTGAGGGTTTTGAGTGTGCTGTTGCGCGGTCTCCTTGGAGTATCTGCCTTCGTCCGCGTGTACCTCTCACCTCTCAGCAGCTGCACGACTGGTACGGTCGCCGTCAGGGTCGTGCTTCTGGAGCTTGGCGCTCTGCCGTTGGAGGTACTTCTGCTGCCGTCACTGGAGTTGGGAGTGGTGCTGGTCCCGGAGGTGCTCGTACTGGAGGTACTGGAGCTGCTGGGGCTGGAGGTGCTGAGCTTGACGGTGCTACTGCTGGAGACCCTGGATCTGGAGGTGCTGCTGCTGGTGACACTGAGGCTGGGGACCCTGGGACTGGAGGTGCTGGTTCTGAGGGTGCTGCTACTGGTGGAGCTGGTCCTGGAGGAGCTGGCGCTGAGGGGTCTGGTGCTGCTGGAGGTGCTGGAGCTGCTGGGTGTGCTGGAGCTGCTGGGTGTGCTGGAGCTGCTGGTGCTGGTGGCACTGCACAGCCGCGCCTGTTCTTTGCTCCGCCGTCTCCGTCGTCTCAGCCACCGTCTAACTCTGTACTTTGCCAGGTTCTTAGTCTCCCTTCGTCTACTGGTCTTCCGTTACAGCCTGGTTCACCGCTGCCTGCTCCTTCTCTTTACACTTAGCAGTCAGGGGGTCTTACTGAGCGTCGTGAGCCTGCGTCGCGTCCTGTCTCACCTGTCCGTTCTGGTCGTTCCGGTCGTCGTGTTCCTCGTTCGCGTCAGCCAGTTGTCCCCGACACCCACCTCGTAGTTCGTCGTCCTTCCTCTCCTCTGCAGCGTATTCCCCTGCCGTCCCCTCCTGTGTCTTCTCTGCCTACCGTTCCTGAGCTTGAGTCTGACCGCGTTCGTGCTGCTAGCTCTACTGTCACACGTCTGCTAGCCACAGTTGTCACTGACCCGTCGTTTGAGTCTGCTGCTGCGTCTGCCTTAGTCGCTGAGCTTGTTGACTTTGCTGCTGCCTGTCGTCTAGACTACGCCGCTTGTCTTCTTGCTGAGTCTGAGTCTGTCTGTTCTCCGTCCGTCGGGGGTGAGTGTGCTCTTGGCACGGACGTCCTTGAGGACAGGCAGGAAGACCTTGAGTGTTTTGCAGCCGCTGCGCCTCATCTCGTGTCCATGCTGCTTGCCCCTGAGGGAGACCCGGATGCTCCAGACATCCCGACCCCGCGCTCTTACGCTGAAGCGATCGCGGGTGAGTACTCCTCTCAGTGGCAGACAGCCATGGACGCAGAGATGGCATCCTGGAAGAACACAGGCACCTACGTCGACGAGGTTCCCCCTCCTGGGGCGAACATCGTCAGTGGCATGTGGATTTTCAGGGTGAAGCGGCCGCCAGGTTCTCCGCCTGTCTTCAAGGCTCGTTACGTTGCTCAAGGTTTCAGTCAGCGAGAGGAAGTTGACTTCTTCCAGACCTTCTCCCCCACCCCGAAGATGACCACTCTTTGGGTGCTACTTTATGTTGCTGCTCAGCGTGACTACGAGCTTCACTCTCTTGACTTCAGCACAGCTTTCTTACAGGGCAGCATGCACGAGGAGATCTGGCTGCGCCGCCCTCCTGGCTTCACTGGGTCGTTCCCTCCTGGTACCCAGTGGAGCCTCCGGCGACCGGTCTACGGTCTCCGCCAGGTGCCACGTGAGTGGCACGACACAGTGAGGACGCCACTTGCGGCTCTTGGGTTCGCGCCTTCTACTGCTGACCCGTCGCTGTTTCTGCGCACCGACACTTCGCTGCCGCCATTCTACATCCTCGTATACGTCGACGACTTGGTCTTTGCCACTGCTGACACTGAGGCTCTCGCCCTGGTGAAGTCGGAGCTGCAGAAGAGACACACGTGCACAGACCTGGGTGAGCTGCGCAGCTACCTTGGCTTGCAGATCACCCGGGACAGAGCACGCCGCACCATCACACTGACTCAGTCACACATGGTGCAGCAGGTCCTTCAGCGCTTCGGCTTCACCTGGTCCTCGCCACAGCACACTTCTGTGGCTACAGGTCACTCGCTCTCAGCTCCACCTTCGGACGAGTCCGTAGAGCCGAGTGGTCCTTACCTAGAGCTAGTGGGCTGCCTCATGTACCTGATGACCTGCACTCGTCCTGACCTTCCATACCCTCTTGGCCTTCTCGCTCGCTACGTGGCTCCTGGTAGGCACCGACCGGAGCACATGGCTGCTGCTAAGAGGGTACTGCGCTACTTGTGCAGTACATCGGGCATGGGGCTCGTGCTTGGAGGGCGGAGCCCAGTTGTCCTCACTGGGCACTCGGACGCTTCTTGGGTTGACGACCTAGCTACTCAGCGGTCGTCACAAGGTTACACCTTCAGCCTTGGCTCTGGCTCTGTTTCTTGGCGGTCTACACGCTCGTCTTCTGTTCTCGGCTCCAGTTGTGAGGCTGAGATCTACGCCACACCCATGGCTGCACAGGAGTTACGCTGGCTCACCTACCTGCTGACCGACCTGGGAGAGCGGCCTCGTTCTCCTCTAGTGCTGTACGTAGAGAACAAGGCTGCCATTGCCTTGTGTCAGGAGCACAGACTGGAGCACAGAACGAAGCACATCGCTCTGCGTTACTTCCTGGCTCGAGAGTTGCAGCAGCGAGGTCAGCTTCGTCTTGCTCACGTGGCTACTCGGGCCAACAATGTTGATATATTTACCAAGGCACTTCCGTCTGGTGATCATCAGCGTTTCTGTACTTTGTTAGGCCTTGTGCCCACGTTTTCTAACACACGCTTCCTCCCACCGTCGCCCACACTTCCTCCCCGTCGCCCACGCTTCCCCCCACCGTCGCCAACACTTTTCCCCACCGTCGCCAACGCGTTTCCCCACCGTCGCCAACGCTTCTCCCCACCGTCGCCCACGCTTCTCCCCACCGTCGCCCACGCTTCCCCCCACCATCGCCCACGCTTCCCCCCACCGTTGCCCACGCTTCCCCCCACCACCGCCCACGCTTCCCCTGCCATCGCCCTCCCTGTCGCCCTGGAATCCCCCCTCCCGCCGGCCTCCCTCCCCTCCCGCGAAAAACCCCCCCGTCCTCTCATTACCCCGGCCTCTCATCCCCCTGTCCCCTGTCCTCTCGTCCCCCTGTCCTCTTGTCCCCCCATCCTCTCATCCCCCTGTCCTCTCATCCCCCCGTCCTTTCATCCCCTTGTCCTCCCATCCCCTCGTCCTCTCATCCCCCCGTCTTCTCATCCCCCTGTCCACTCATCCCCCCGTCCTCTCATCCCCCCGTCCTCTCATCCCCCCGTCCTCTTATCCCTCTGTCCTCTCATCCCCCTGTCCTCTCATCCCCCTGTCCTCTCATCCCCCTGTCCTCTCATCCCCCCGTCCTCTCATCCCCCCATCCTCTCATCTGCCTGTCCTCTCATCCCGCGATCCTCTCATCCGCCCGTCCTCTCGTCCCCTTGACCTCTCGTCCCCCTGTCCTCTCATCCCCCTGTCCTCTCATCCCCCCGTCCTCTCATCCCCCTATCCCCTGTTCTCTCGTCCCCCTGTTCTCTCGTCCCCCAGTCCTCTCGTCCCCCTGTCCTCTCATCCCCCTGTCCTCTCATCCCCCCGTCCTCTCATCCCCCCATCCTCTCATCCCCCCGTCCTCTCATCCCCCTGTCCTCTCATCCGCCCGTCCTCTCATCCCCCTGTCCCCTGTCCTCTCATCCCCCCGTGCTCTCATCCCCCTGTCCCCTGTCCTCTTGTCCCCCTGTCCTCTCGTCCCCCCGTCCTCTCATCCCCCTGTCCTCTCATCCCCCCGTCCTCTCATCCCCCAGTCCTCTCGTCCCCCCGTCCTCTCATCCCTCTGTCCTCTCATCCCCCCGTCCTCTCATCCCCCTGTCCTCTCATCACCCTGTCCTCTCATCCCCTTGTCCTCTCATCCCTCTGTCCTCTGATCCCCCCATCCTTTCATCCCCCCGTCCTCTCATCCCCCTGTCCTCTCATCCCTCCGTCCTCTCATCCCTCTGTCCTCTCGTCCCCCTATCCTCTCATTCCCTCGTCCTCTCATTCCCCGGTCCTCTCATCCCCCCGTCCTCTCATCCCTCTGTCCTCACATCCCGCTATCCTCTCATCCCCCTGTTCCCTGTCCTCTCGTCCCCCTGTCCTCTCGTCCCCCTGTCCTCTCGTCCTCTTGTCCTCACATGCCCCTGTCCTTTCATCCTCCCGTCCTCTCAGTCCCTATTCTCTCTGTCCCCCTTCTCTCTGTTTCCCTCCTCCTTATCCCCTTTCTCCCTGTCCCTCGTCTTCCTCACCCCCTTCCCCGTTTACCTATCCCCTACTACCACCATTGCCTTCCCTGCCCTTCCTCACCCTCCCTCCTATTTTCCCCCACCCTCTGCCTCCCTTTCCCTCACCCTCTCCCCATGTATGGCAACTGTCAGCAAGCTTATCGCCACCACACCTCCTCCCTCAACAGAGGACAATGCACTGATGTCGATGGAGACCGGGGGCTGTCCACCTCCAACACCACCTGTTGGCTCGTACATCATATAATGGCACTCAATTTATCACCGTTGACTCTCACTGCAGGAGTGCTTATGTTGTGCCATTCTTGAAACCAAGACCATTGAGGCAAACATGCATGGTGGACAAGTGCTCATTCGCGTTAGTCCCCTGTTCCAAAATTCTATGTAAAATCCTTTATATATGCATACGCCTGCTATGACTTGAGCACCTTGAAACACACGCATGCTAATTATGCTTTGCCATGAGCAAAAACATCAAACTACCATACTTGTTTTAGAAGGTGCAACCTGTTGCTGCCAAAATCATGCAGGTAGGAGTAGTATCTCTAGGCTACATAGGCTCAATCGTGTGGTGGTAATGTCTTGTATGCCGAGAAAATTTCCAACAAACACAAAAATGTTCCGGACACCAAATGGATCTGCAGTACAGTGGAGCAAAACATAGAAAAGTAATGCAAAGAAAGAGACGAATCATAATGAGAGCATCACGTTGGGAGCAATAAGGGTCCACTCCTGACCTTGAAAGCTGTTGAAATAGCGTCCATGCGGCTGGTTGAACGCATGTGTGGGGAGGGGTGTGAGGCATGGGCAACATTAGTGCAATGATAGTGAAACGAGCACATAAAGATAAATCAGTGGTTGTAGTATGCATCAAGGGTTAGAACCAAGAAGGCATGGAACCGGATGGAGTAGTAGCAGCCTGTATTTCGTTGCGAAGGGGATAATTGGGTAGTATCACAATGCATGCTAAGTCGACAAAGACGAATGAAGGGTTTACGAAAGATACCTGATGGTAAACGATTAATCACTTGCACTTGACTTACGCTGTCGCATGTACCGTTGATTTGCATGACTGATGGCACTCGCACCTGTCGGTGGTTGAGGTTGTGCTCGGAGGGGTCCACGACTCGGCTGACATCAAAGGGCGCCAAGGCCTCCTTTGGGGTCAGGCGCGGAGCCGCCACCATGGCCCTCTACTCGTATGGCACCAACTCCACACCAGTGTCCTTCCCCAAAAGCACGTCCAGGAGCTGAGAGAACAAGGTTGAAATGTGAGAGGAAAATAATGCTCTATGACTGACTGAGGTGGAGGGTTTAGAATGACTAGACTTGGGAATTGAAGCATGAGGGCGTGAGATGGGCAAGCAAGGGAGTAGGATGGGAGCATGGGACAAGGCTGGGAGAGGGCACACCGATTCTGAAAGGGAAGATAGAGGGCAAAGCGAAAGATGCACATGTTATGGGCATGAGCAGCAGTGATATGGACAAGGATGAGCACTCTTACCCTTAAGGCGCACACCGGCATTGCTGACATCTAAATTGACGCGGCGTGTTGGACAAAATGGTGATTTAGATCTTTCCACGGATTCGCGCGCGTTTCCAAAACGTTTTCTGAGGATGGTTGGTGGCATCACCTGCAACATGATCGCAAGAGGGAAGCGTCAAAATATATTACATAAGACAAGAGTAAGGGTTGGTAAGAATGTGGTACAGATCTTACATAAAAGACGTCGCCCAACACCGCGCGTCGAAGTAAGGCCGCGGACTATGCCACCTTCTCGCACAGGAGTAACTGGCCCAACAACAGATGGGTGTAGCCCTCCACAAGGTAAGTCGACAAGATGTTGCGCCTGCCTCTTTGAGGCCGTCTCCATAATCTCATCGTCGACTCCAAACCCCAGCGATCGTTGCCAGTCCTGCATAATTCGATCAACCCAAGAACAATACATAGGTCCGAGGGTTCGATCCTTGTTGCCCCGTCGCACCCGAGTTACTTGCCGTACACGAGTGCGATACGATGTGACCAGCCTGTCCATCGAGTTATTCCAATGCAGGACAGCCAGCCCCACTCGTGCCTCAAGACTACCTTTGAACCTGATACGCTTAGCAGCGTATTTGATGATCACGGAATGGAAAGACTCGTTTATGGAACTGTTGGCTCCGTGAACATAGGGTTTCACCTTGTCTGGCGAACACCGTTTCTTGAACCATGCAAGAACCGCTTTGTGCGTTTCCGATCCAGGCTCATAAAGTGCACATTCCCTGCCCCACTTCTCGATAACACACCTTGGAGGAATACTCGCGTTCCGTCCACACTCTGAGTGGTCACCTGCCTAGTGGTTAGGTGCCGTCCCAATTTCCTTTGCCACATCTTCGGGAGTCATAGGGGTGCCCGCTTTCAACAGCGCCGCTCAACGCATCATCACATGGAAGAAATGCGAGGCGAAGCGCTGTGCCACCGTACTCTCCTCATCGCCGGCGTTTATCTCATCTCCGCCACGTTTCCGTTTTCGCCGCCCAGTCCAACGGGGCAAATTCCCTCCGACGTCACTTCCGTGATTGTCGGTCTCATTTGCTGCACCATCATTGTTGCAGCCAGTCATCGTCTCTGTCATGTCAAAACGAGCAATATGAACAATTTTAGGAAACAAGCGGCGTACTCCAATCTGAATATGGCATGGAAAGTAAGTTTCACAAAGCGTTCATACCAGTAGCTTCATCAACGTTGGCCCATGGAGTCGTCCCGCCGATGAATCGTAAGTTACTGCATGCACCCGCATGTGCGTGCACGATGAGAGAACTAGCCAATGACGATGGTCTCGCACCACGCACAGGATGGATATCATGTTGCCATAACTCCTCCACATCCGCCCACTGCACATCAACTTGGGTTGCACCCGCATCCGCCTCGTCGACCGCAGCATCTCGAACGATGGGCTGCATCGCACCTCGCCATATCCCACTGGGACATCTACCGCCGCCCGTTCTCCTCCCAGCCGCCGGACTTTTCGCAACTCAGGAAACTTCCACTTCGCTTCATCAGGGGTCATCTTCACATATGCAATGGTACCCATGGCTTCACATACAGCCTTCACAAGTGATGCTTTGAGTGTCCCCTTCGCCTCTTTCTCCAATCCTTTGGTCCTCAACCACTGCCTTAAGTCTTCCACCTTAGCCAACCATAGCTCCTCGATACAGCTAGCCTTGTCCACCTCCACTGCCATCCGCACCTGATCCTGAAGCTCCTTGCAGAAAAGACTGTACAGCGTCCGCTTCACGTGCCACCAATCCACCTGATGATCCAGATTTCGCTCTGTCGCAGCGCCTCTAAACGTGGTCCATTTATCCGAAATGATGTCCTTCACATCGAACCCCAACAGCTTCAACTCATCAACCCCTCTGTCGAAGGCCACCCGCTCCAATCGCACTGACGATTTATCATCCACCCCTTTACGTGTTGTTACACAGTACAAGATCTTCCGCGACGGTATGTCCATGAACGACACTGTGCACCACTCACCCTCTCGGACATGTGACCATCGGCCATCCACCGTCACGTATTCGGCCGGAATGTCACGTTTGCTCATCTCCTCCCGCACCAAAGCCATCGACTTATCCGCCTCCCTAAGTATTGTTTTCCATAACCCATTATCGCCCCCAAGGTATCGATAGAACGTGCTTTTGCTGGGACATGGAATGCCAAAATTGCGGTTAAACTCCCACATCTGTTGATACCCCATCCCAGCGAGCGCGAATGCTCCCACATATTTTGAGTGTAACATGGGCACTCGTGCACCAACCCCAACTCTCTTCTTGTCAAGGGTTCGATTGGTGCACGACCAGAACACTTATCGCATCTCCAAAACATGCCAACTGAAGCCCAAGAAAACTTCCACGACCTGAGAGACATAGCACCTCCGCATGTATCTTGATGCGAGCACAGTTAGCGACACCCCTTGAAGAACCCGACAACGGTACGTGGTTCGACTAGACATACCCATTGCTGAGCAACGTGATGTAGGCCAATGCCTGGGGACTGTCCCGCGCGCGCTCGCGCGCGGATGGCTGCAAATAGGCCTTACGAGGGGTATAGAAAAAGGGCACAAATGATGAGCATATGGTTGACGTGAAAGTGTAAAGAGCCTAAGTGGGACCAGAGGATTTTACAAGGTTGTAACATGATTTCCAAAAATGTAGTATATCAACTGCTCACCTGTCCTCTAGCATGCCATTCATCGTGCTCGATGGTGCTGTAGGCAATGGCATGCTGCCGCTTGCATGATGTCCACCCCCCGCAGGCAAAGGAGGCACGGAAGGAGTAGAGGGTATGCCTTCGACATCACCACCACCCCCGACGGGCAAAGTAGGCACGGAAGAAGTAGAGGGTATGCCTTCGCCATCACCACCACCCCCTGTCAGAAGTATAGGCAGGAATGAATGATCTATGGAACAGTTGGGTACAAATATCAAACCCTAGAAGGGGTTGTACCCCATATTGGCTACCCCACTACAGCCTAAACCTAAATAGCATACATAATCTGACACACCCCCATAGGCAAAGTGGGGGAGACCAAGGGCTCACAAGACCAGTCAAGAGAGGCAAAGCAAGCTCAGGGTGAATCACAACGTCACCACACACTCTGAGCACAAGCAAAGGGCCACAAGGCCAGTTTGCATGCAGAGATATATATGCAACAGCAGCAGTACAGTGATCTCTACCTAGCAGAGCAAGCAAGCAGGTATATATATATAGATCACAGTACAAGTAGAGTCTACAGCAAGTGAGGAAACATGGGCACAAGGCCCAGCAAGGTACAAAAGCGTTGATGATCACCAGGCGGAAGTGCCTTGGTGAATATATCAGCAGTGTTGGCCCGAGTGGCCACGTAGGCAAGACGAAGCTGACCACGCTGCTGCAACTCTCGAGCCAGGAAGTAACGCAGAGTGATGTGCTTCGTTCTGTGCTCCATTCTGTGCTCCTGACACAAGGCAATGGCAGCCTTGTTGTCGACGTACAGCACTGGAGGAGAACGAGCAAGAAACTCCTGTGAGCAGGTAGGTGAGCAGGTAGGTGAGCCAGCGTAACTCCTGTGCAACCATGGCTGTGGCGTAGATCTCAGCCTCACAACTGGAGCCGAGAACAGAAGACGAGCGTGTAGAACGCCAAGAAACTGAACCAGAGCCAAGGCTGAAGGATAACCCTGTGACGACCGCTGAGTAGCCTGGTCGTCAACCCAAGAAGAGTCCGAGTGACCAGTGAGGACAACCTCACTCCGCCCTCCAAGCACGAGTCCCATGCCCGATGTACTGCACAAGTAATGCAGTACCCTCTTCGCAGCATCCATGTGCACCTTTTGGTGCCAACTAGGAGCCACGTAGCGAGCCAGAAGGCCAAGAGGGTATGCGAGGTCAGGACGAGTGCAAGTCATCAGGTACATGAGGCAGCCATCTAGCTCTGGGTAAGGACCACTCGGCTCTACGGACTCGTCCGAAGGTGGAGCTGAGAGCGAGTGACCTGTAGCCAGAGGAGTGGCCTGTGCCGAGGACCAGGTGAAGCCGAAGCGCTGAAGAACTTACTGCACCATGTGTGACTGAGTCAGGGTGATGGTGCGGCGTGCTCTGTCCCGGGTGATCTGCAAGCCAAGGTAGCTGCGCAGCTCACCCAGGTCTGTGCACGTGTGTCTCTTCTGCAGCTCCGACTTCACCAAGGCGAGAGCCTCAGTGTCAGCAGTGGCAAAGACCAAGTCGTTGACGTACACGAGGATGTTGAACGGCGGCAGCGAAGTGTCGATGCGAAGAAACAGCGACGGGTCAGCAGTCGACGGAGCAAACCCAAGAGCCGCAAGTGTCGTACTCAGTGTGTCTTGCCACTCACGCGGCGCCTGGCGGAGACCATAGACCGGCCGCCGGAGACTCCACTGGGTACCAGGAGGGAACGACCCAGTGAAGCCAGGCGGGCGGCGCAACTAGATCTCCTCGTGCAGGCTGCCCTGCAAGAAAGGTGTGCTAAAGTCAAGAGAGTGAAGCTCGTAGTCACGCTGAGAAGCAACGTGGAGCAGCACCCGAAGAGTGGTCATCTTCGGGGTGGGGGAGAAGGTCTGGAAGAAGTCAACCCCCTCTCGCTGACTGAAGCCACGAGCAACGTAACGAGCCTTGAAGACAGGCGGGGAACCTAGCGGCCGCTTCACCCTGAAAATCCACATGCCACTGACGATGTTCGCCCCAGGAGGGGGAACCTCGTCGACGTAGGTGCCTGTGGACTTCCAGGATACCATCTCTGTGTCCATGGCTGTCTGCCACTGAGAGGAGTACTCATCCGTGATCGCCTCAGCGTAAGAGCGCGGGGTCGGGATGTCTGGAGCATCCGGGTCTCCCTCAGGGGCAAGCAGCATGGACACGAGATGAGGCGCAGCGACTGCAAGACACTCAAGGTCCTACTGCCTGTCCTCAAGGACGTCCGTGCCAAGAGCACACTCACCCCCGACGAACGGAGGACAGACAGACTCAGACTCAGCAATAAGACTAGCGGCGTAGTCTAGACAAGAGGCAGCAGCAAAGTTAACCAGCTCAGCGACCAAGGCAGACGCAGCAGCAGACTCAAACGACGGGTCAGTGACAACAGTGACTAGCAGACGCGTGACAGTAGAGTAAGCAGCACCGGTGCGGTCAGACTCAGGCTCAGGGACGGTAGGCAGAGAAGACGCAGGAGGGGAAGGCAGGGGAACACGCTGCGGAGGAGAGGAAGTACGATGGACGACAAGGCGAGCGCCGGTGACAGCCGGCTGACGCGAACGAAGGACACTACGACCGGAACGACCAGACCGGACAGGCGAAACAGGACGCGACGCAGGCTCACAACGCTCAGTAAGATCTCCTGACTGCTCAGTGTAAGGAGAAGGAGTAGGCAGCGGTGAGCCAGGCTGTAACGAAAGACCAGTAGACGAAGGGAGACTAAGAACCTGGCGAAGCACAGAGTCAGGCGGTGGCTGAGACGACGGAGCAAAGAACTGGCGCGGCTAGGCAGTGTCACCAGCACCAGCAGCTCCAGTACCTCCTGCAACTCCAGAACCCTCAGCTCCATCTCCTCCAGGACCAGCTCCACCAGCATCAGCACCCTCAGCAGCTCCAGAACCTCCAGCGCTAACACCTCCTGCAGTAGGGCCCCTAGCTCTAGCAGCGCGACCCTGACGGCCATCGTACCACTCACGCAGCTGCTGTGGGGAGAGAGGGGGTCGACGACTAGAGTGCAGCGGCGAGGCACCACCGGAGCGACTGCGGAGACGGCCGCTCCAGGGAGACTCCTCAGTGCCCCCAGGCGCAGCACCTCCAAACCCAGTACCCCCATGCTCAGCACCCCCAGACTCCGCACACTCAGGCTCCGCACCTCCGGGCTCCGCACCCCTAGGCTCCGCACCCCCAAGCTCCGCACCCCCAGGCTCAGCACCCCCAGGCTCCGCATCCCCAAGCTCCGCACCCCCAGGCTCAGCACCCCCAAGCTCAGCACCCCCAGGCTCCTCACCCCCAGGCTCAGCACCCCCAGGCTCCGCACCCCCACGCTCCGCACTCCGAGGCTCAGCACCCCCAGGCTCCGCACCCCAAGGCTCAGCACCCCCAGGCTCAGCACCCCAAGCAGGACCTTAGTCACCATTGACCTAAACCGGCGTAGGCAAGGGAGGAGGGTCTACCTGAGACACACCTTAAGGAGCAGGACCGGGAGCGGGGAGGGGGTCTACCTGGGTAGCACCTGGAGCGAGGGTGAGCGGCGGGGGGGGGAGAGGGGCAGTGCGGTAGGGGAAGAGACGGTAAAAGGGAACCGACTCGTCAAACGTGACGTCCTGAGAGGGGAAGACACGACGCGAGGTGGGGTGGTAAAACTGCCAACCAGGCGCGTCAGGGACAAAGCCAAGGAAGACACAGGGAACAGCGCGGGCGGAGAGCTTGTCCGCGGTGGTATCGCGGACAAAGGCACGAGAACCCCAGACCCGGAAACGCGACGCATCGCCAACCTTCCCCGTCCACAGCAGTGTGGGCGAGGTCTCCGGCAAGGAGACACGGGGCCAGAGGTTGAGCTGATGCGCGGCGTACCGGACCGCAAACGGCCACAGAAAATGGGGGGCAGCCGCATGGACCATGGAGGTACGAGTGACCTCCATGACTAAGCCAATGCGGCGCTTAGCAACCCCATTCTGCTACGGAGAGGCCGGAAGCATGAACGACAGGGTGATGCCGTGCTCCTCAGAGAAGGCTGCCAAGAGGTCGGAGGAAAACTCACCACCTCTGTCAGAGTGCAGACAAAGAACGGGAAACCCCGTCCCGAACCGCTCGCGGAGCTGGAGACGAGCAGCGCGGATCCAAGGGATCAAAACATCAAGAACCTCACCCTTGGTGCGCAAGGGGAAGACCGTGGTGTAACGCGTGTAGTCGTCGACGACCAGCAGGAAGTACCGCTCGTGGCCCTGTCCACGGACGCGGGCTGGGCCCCACACGTCCATGTGGAGAGTTTGCAGGGGAGCCTCTGTGGGAGGGAACGAGGAGGAGTGAGGAGCGGCGCGCTGCCGCCCCTCGACAAAGGGAAGACATGGAGGAGCAGGCGAGGGTGGGAGGGGAGGGAGAGCCCTGGGGAGACCAGAGACAAGGACACGGCGGTGCATGCTGCGAAGACGCTGCACCGAGGGGTGACCAAGGCGGTGGTGCCAAAGGAGGGTCTGGTGCGACAAGGCGCGACACGAGCAGGGGGCCGACAACTGACGTGACGCAGACGCAGACGCAGCTACCTGAGGGGACTCAGTGGTCAGTGTGTACAGGCCCGACCACGGCTGCCGAGTGAAGGTAGCTAGGTGACGACCCGTCTGAGCACACGTGAAGTGGGTCACACGCTCGTAGGCAGGGGTGAACTGGTGAACACCCTCGTCCTGGAGCGCAAAACCCGCCACCAAGTTCGTAGAGAACGAGGGGAGGTAAAGACCCGACAGTGTGCCGGACGGGACAGCAGGACAAGGGAGGACAGTGGAGGAGGTCGCACGGACTGGACCCCCAGAGGGGTCTGCCAGGGAGACTGGAACCGGCCAACTGAGCGGCGTGAGGGTGGTGCTGTCGCGAAAGAAGGAGCGAGAAGCACCAGAGTCAAGTGTGAAGGTGTACAAGGCCTCAGCAGGCGCAGTACCAAAGAGAGCAGACTCACCAGCACCTAGAGCAGCAGCCTCACCAGCACCTAGAGCAGGAGACGCACTAGCACCTAGAGCAGCAGCCTCACCAGCACCTAGAGCAGCCGGCTCTATACTTGGGTCAGGCGGTACGCACAGGTAACAGGCACGGTCAGCACTAGTAGGCAATGCATACATGGCAGTGAGAATAGCATCATAGTCAAGAGCAAATATATCTACCCTCTGCCTAAGCAGCTCCACCCAGTCGGGGAGCTCAGCCTCGTCGCCAAACTCGGTACGCCAGGCGTCGCTCAGACGGGCGAAGCAGCGGAACTGTGTGTGACTAAGCGTCCCGTAAGCCTGACCATTCCGAGCAACAGTGCAAATGACGTAAGGGCACCGAACGGTACTGAGAGACCCTCTACTCTGAGCGTACCACTCACGAAGCTGCTAGGGCGTGCGAGACTCGCGCGGACGTCGCTGGAGCTGCATCTGGCCACCGCTAGTAGCAGGAGTAGGAGTAGTAGCAGCAGTAACAGCAGTAACAGCCGTAGCAGTAGTAGCAGTAGTAGCAGCGTGGCCACCCCTAGAACCCCAACTAGCATACCACTCACTAAGCTGCTGGGGCGTGAGGGACTCACGCGGACGTCGCTAGAGCTGCATCTGGCCACCGCCAGTAGCAGCAGTAGGAGTAGTAGCAGCTGTAGCAGCAGTAACAGCCGTAGTAGCAGTAGCAGCAGTTGCAGCGCTGCCACCCCTACAACCCCAACTAGCGTACCACTCACTAAGCTGCTAGGGCGTGAGGGACTCACGCGGACGTCACTGGAGCTGCATCTGGCCACCGTCAGTAGCAGCAGCAGTAGCAGTAGTAGTAGCAGTAGCGCGTGCAGGGCAGGCGCGATAGGCAGGCAGGCCGGCAGGCAGGCCGGCAGGCAGGCAGGCAGGCCGACAGGCAGGCAGGCGGCGTGGCGGCGCGCTAACAAGGCAGGTGCTCACCATTGGCGGGCAGGGCCGGTGCTCGGCGGACGGCGGCAGGGTCGGCGCACGACGGCGGCGACGGCGGGGCCGCAACAGTGGCTACAGTGAAGGGCCGCGTGAGCTGCAGGGCTGGGGCCACGACAGCGGCAGGTCAGGGCCGCGGCAGTTGCTGTAGGGCCGGGTCGAGTCAGCGGCAGGGCGGGGCCGTGTCAGCGACAGGGTGGGGCGGGGTCGTGTCAGCGGCAGGGCGGGGCCGTGTCGGCGGCAAGGCGAGGTCGTGGCGGCGGTAGGGTGGCGCGCGCCGGTGCCTAGGGCCGCGCACTGGCGGGCAGAGCGCGGCGCGGGCTGCGCGGATGGCGCGCAGCGCGCTGCGGGCCGCGGACGTGCCGCGCGGGCTCTAGGCGAGTTGCGCGGGGCAGCGGCAGAGCGCGCGCGCGCGCTGCGCGGCCTCGGTGCGGGCCGCGCGGGGCAGGTGTGGGCCGCGCGCGCGTCGCGCGGGCTCGGGGCGGGCTGCGCGGGGCAGCTGCGGGCCGTGCGCGCTACGCGGGCTCGACGCGGGCTGCGCGGGCCGTGCGCGGGACGCGATGCGGCTGCCGAGGCGCGATTCGGGCAGGAGAGGGCGACCCGCGAGGGTAAAGACGAGGCAGCGCGTTAGAATTGGGTCTGCGGCGAAGCAGCAGCAGACAGCTCAGACAGTAGACAGCAGGCAGCAGGCAGACAGTGCGCGCAGCGCAGCACGTCCTAGGTACAATGACAGGCACATTCGTGGGGTAGTGGTAGGTGGGCCCGAAAAAAACGACGGTCCTACAGACCTACTGCTCTGAAACCATGTCAGAAGTATAGGCAGGAATGAATGAACTATGGAAGAGTTGGGTACAAATATCAAACCCTAGAAGGGGTTGTACCCCATATTGGCTACCCCACTACAGCCTAAACCTATATAGCATACATAATCTGACACCCCCCCCCCCTCTAAAGGAGGCACGGAAGGATTAGATGAAGCCGTAGCATTCTCCACCCCACCATCGTTCGTAGTGCCGCTACGAGCAGCGCGCTGTGCATTACCTGCACTTCAGCAATAGTGGTATGATAAGTGGATGTGGGCGACTCGACACGTCATCGTGAGATAGCATCACCCGTGTTCGGCTATGTAGCATGTTTGAAATGCATTACCTCCTTGGCGTTGTAGAGCAAATGCCTTCCCGCGTCTTGCTCCTCCCCAAGACAAGCCCTCCACACGCCTTGGTTTCCCGCGATCATCTAACCGCATAAGTGGAAAGGCATATGTCACTCCAAACAGCTCCCAATCCGGCCGTTGTAATAAATCAGTGACCTTCTCGAAGGGCACTTGAGCGTGGGCCTTGAAAATGCGATGGTACTCTTGGCGGTGCAACTCGACCATGACGCCCGTCTGTGAGCGTCCAGACTCAGCATCTGTGAGGGATGGGAGATGGGGGTGAAGGTAGAGTAAGGCAGAATTTGAAATAAACGTCATAAAATTTGGGTGCGAGGAGACGGCTGATGAGGCCCTTGGGCCCCATGACCAGCGCTATGGTGGGGCGCTGGGGTGAATGGGGGGGGCAGGGATGAGGGATGGGGGGTGTGGCAGGGTGGGAATAAGACTAACAACGCAGGACAGATGTCATTGAATTTGGGTGCGAGGAGGCGGCTGATGAGACCCTTGAGACCCATGACCAACGCTATGGTGGGGCGCTGGGGTGAATGGGGGGGGCAGGGATGAGAAATGGGGAGTGTGGTGGGGTGGGAATAAGACAAACAATGCAGGACAGACGTCATTGAATTTGGGTGCGAGGAGGCGGCTGATGAGACCCTTGAGACCCATGACCAACGCTATGGTGGGGCGCTGGGGTGAATGGGGGGGGCAGGGATGAGGGATGGGGAGTGTGGCGGGGTGGGAATAAGACAAAAAATGCAGGACAGACGTCATTGAATTTGGGTGCGAGGAGGCAGCTGATGAGACCCTTGAGACCCATGACCAACGCTATGGTGGGGTGCTGGGGTGAATGGGGGGGGCAGGGATGAGGGATGGGGAGTGTGGCGGGGTGGGAATAAGACTAACAACGCAGGACAGACGTCATTGAATTTGGGTGCGCCTTCTGCAGCTGATGAGACCCTTGAGACCCATGACCAACGCTATGGTGGGGCGCTGGGGTGAATGGGGGGGGCAGGGATGAGGTGAGGAATGGGGTCTGGCGGAGAGGGTTAGGTAAGGCTGAGCCGACAATCCAGAACCGGAGTCATCACATTTGGGTGCGAGGAGGCGACTGGTGTGATGAGGCCCTTGGGTCCCATGACCAGCGCTATCGTGGGGCGTTGGGGGGAAGGGGGGAAAGGGGGAGGGTAGAGTAAGGCAGATTTCAGAATACAGGTCATTGAATCTGGGTGCGAGGAGACGGCTGACGAGGCCCTTGGGTCCTATTACCAGCGCTATGGTGGGGTGCGGAGGGGAGGGAAAGTGTGAGGGGCACGGGAGTGGGGGTTGGGGAGGGGAAGGAGGGAGTACGAGAGGAATTGCAGGGCAGGAGTTGTTAAGATTAAGCGCGAGGAGACGGCTGATGAGACCCTTGGGACCCATCATCGCGCTATCGTGGAGCACTGAGGGGAGGAGAGTGGGAAGAGAGGAGGGAGATTGGGAAGAGAGGAGGGAGAGTGGGGCAGGCAATGCAGGTCTGGAGTCAAGCAGGCGGCTGATGAGGCCCTTGGGTCCCATCACCAGAGCTATGGTGGGTCGCTGGAGGGGGGAGGGGAGGTTAGGAGAAAGTGGGGGGTGGGGACTGGGAGTGGGCGGTAAGGCAGAGAATGCAGGGCAGGCGTCAACACAGGGGCGCGCGCGCGCACCAGGCCGCGCGTGTGGACCAGGGCGCGCGGACCAAGGCGCGCGCGTGGACCAAGGCGCGCGCGCAAAGAATGAGCCCACGCTTTTCAAGACCCCAACTGCGCACACTTCATAAGTCGCCAACTGTGCGCTAGTTCCTCGCATGCATGTGACATTCCATCAATAACCCAACTCACCAGCGGCTAGGCCAGCCCTGATGAGCCGTGACGTAGCCTCAGGTGCTGCCTCCGCTAAGAAATGAATCACGTCGTCGGGCGTCGCCCCCCTCTCGCCAGCAAACAAGGCGGACAACCCCACGCGTAACACGCATAGTAACGGTCGCATGTGCCGCGATATGTTCACGCTTCCCGTCGTTGCATCTTTGCATGCTTGCGTTGCCGCATGTAACCCTGCACTTGTCGCTTGAGCCATGAGTAGCAAACTGCACCACCATGATGGGAGGCAATGTCGTTATGGGCAACAGAGGGATATAGAGCAGAAGTGAGCACATGCTGTGATATGCGGAGCAGTGGCCACACACTTTGAAACGAGCATCAGAATGCTATTGTTGAGACATCAATGGCAGAGGCCACGAGCTGTGACAAAAGCAGCAATGAGCACATGGTGACGACATGAGCAGCAGTGAGCACGTAATGTGATAAGAGCAGCAGTGGTATGATGCTGTGAGATGAGCAGGAGAGAGCCCATGCTGCGACTTATAGAGTAGTAATCCGATTTTGTGGCATAAGCAGAAGAGTCCTATGTTGTGACATGGCAACAGTGTAGCCTCATGCTATGACCCCACCAAAAGAACCTACATCATGTGTCACCAGCAGCAGTCTCAAGCTGTGACATGAGCAGCACCTATATGAAGCTGTGACATGAGCAGCAGCTATATGAAGCTGTGACATGACCAGCAGCTATATGAAGCCGTGACATGAGCAGCAGCTATGCGAAGCTGTGACAGGAAGGATTAGAAAGCATTGTTGAAATACTTTGACAGGAAACAGCAGTGACCTTATGCTTTGACATGGCAGCAGTGTCGGCTCATGTTGTGACGCCGCCAATAGACCTTGCATGCTTTGACATGAGCAGCAGTTATTTGATGTCGTGACACGAGCAGGAGTGCGCACATGCTCAAACAAAAAAAGCAGCGATGAGGTGGTGTGACATAAACAGCATAGACCGCATGCGTCACGTTGCGACGCCAGCAGTAGACACTACATGCCTTGACACGCGCCAACGTGATATGATGCTGTGACACGAGGAGGAGTGAGCACTTGTGGTGACAAGAGTAAACAGTGATATGATGCTAGGGCCAGCGCCAATTGATCTTATGTTGTGAGATAGCAGCTTTGTTGCCTAATTTCATTGACGCCAGCAGCAGACACTACATACTGTGACATGAGTAGAGTGATGTGAAGCTGTGACATGAGAAAGAGTGAGCACATGCTGTGACATAACAGAGCAATGGTATGGTGCTATGAACTGCAGAGCTGTGATCCTATGCTCTGACATGGCAGCAATGTCGGTTCATGTTGTAACACCCCTCGCAGACACTACATGCTTAGACATGAGCAGCAGCAACCCTGCCATGCTGTGACATTTGCAGAAGTGACACTGCACACTATGATGCATGTAGTTGGCGGACATATGCTGTGAGTTGAGCATCAAGAGCTGAGACATTATGCTGTGACATGGTAGAAGTGTTGCCCCATGCTATGACGCCAGCAGCAGACCCTACATCATGTGACACTAGCAGCAGTTATATGAAGCTGTGACATGAGCAGCAGTTAATTGAAGCGGTGACAGGAGCAGGAGTGAGCACATGCTCAAGGATTAGAAAGCATTGATGAGATATCGTGACAGGAAACAACTGTGACCTTATGCTTTGACATGGCAGCAGTGTCGGCTCATGTTGTGACGCTAGCAGTAGACATTGCATGCTTTGACATGAGAAGCAGATATATGATGCTGTGACATGAGAAGGAGTGGCAAAAAAAGCAGTGATGAGATGTTGTGACATAAACAGCAGTGACCTTGTGCGTCACGTTGCGACCCCAGCAGTAGACACTACATGCCTTGACATGAGCCGCAGGGGTATGATGTTGTGACATGTGCACGAGTGAGCACATGCTCAGGCATAAAGAGCAATGTTGATGATTTGAACGTGACATAAACTGGTCATGGACCTTATGCTTTGACATGGCAGCAGTGTCAACTCATGTTATGACGCCAGTAGTAAACACTACATCCGCTGACATGAGCAGCAGGGACATGATGCTGTGACATGGGCAGGAGTGAGCATATGCACAGACATAGAAAGCAGTGATGAGATGCGGTGACAGAAAGTGGAAATAGACATTATATTGTGAATTGTTAGTAGTAGCGCCTCTTGATGTGATGCCAGCACTAGACAGTTTGCTTTGACATGAGCCACTGGGATATGATGTTGTGTGATGGGTAGGAGCGAGCACATGCGCTGGCATAAATATTAGTGATGGGATACTATGACATCAATATTAGTGCCATTATGCTTTGGCTTGGCAGCAGTAGCGCCTCATGTGGTGACTCCAACCCTAGACACATCATCACATTTGACATGAGCAGTAGTGATATGATGCTGTGACATACCCAGGAGTGAGCACATGGACAGGCATAAAAAGCATTGATGAGATGCTGTGACATAAACATGAAATAGACCTTTTGCCTAGACTTGGCAGCAGTAGTGCGTCATGTTGTGACGCCAACAGTAGACACCACATGCTTTGACATGAGCAGCAAGGTTAGGATGTTGTGACATGAGGAGGAGTGAGCACCCCCGCTGTCATAAGAATCAGTGACCAGAGGATGTGACATAAAACGTCAAATTAACATAATGCTGTGACTTGGCAGCAGTGTCGGCTCATGTTGGGATGCAAGCAGTAGAGGCAACATGCTTTGAGACGAGCCGCAGTGCGCAGTTGCCGTGACGTAATCACCAGTGACACCGCACGCTATGACGTGAGCAGCAGTAACCATATGATGTGCCATGAGCAGCAGTGACACCGCACGCTATGACGTGGGCAGCAGTGACCATGTGATGTGAGCACATGCAGCAGTGACACCGCACGTTATTACGTGAGGAGCAGTGACCATATGATGTGACATAAGCAGAAGTGACACTCCACGCTATGACGTGTGCAGTAGTACTTATATGTTGTGGCATAAGCAGCAGTGACACCGCACGCTATGACGTGAGCAGTAGTAACCATATGATGGGACCTAAGCAGCGGTGACACCGCACGCTATGACGTGAGCAGCAGTGAGGTGTGACATAAGCACTAGTGACACCGCTCGCTATGACGTGCTTCGCAGTGACCTTATGCTGTGACACAAGCAGTAGTGGTCCCGCATGCAGTGACTTGGACAGCAGTGACGCCGCATGCTGAGGCACCAGGGCGATGGCGCGCATGCGTTATGCGGGACGCCCCTCAGGTTGGAACCGTGGCTCTGACAGTTGCTACGACAGAGGGCGACAACACGCTCGACTATAGCAGTCCGTTGACAGCTGTGTATGCCGCCGACAGCCACTAAAACTACAGCTTGAGTGAGACAACTCTACAACCGATGCTCAAGATTGCGTTTATCATCTCTTACAGTTGGGTGCCGATGTACAAAATGTAGTGCAGGACGTTGGCCTTGAATTCCGTTCACCTCTCATCTGTCTCCCTACCGGCAACGGTTTACGCCTTTCCCTCGCGCATTCCCGTGGTCGCCCTATCGAAGATTACTGTCGCAAGTCAGGCCGTAGATGTTACACCCGCGGGCAGTAAAGGTTCCACCTCTTGGTCTCAGTCGTAGTAAGCACGTGACTTAGGAGTCACGAAAGTAGCAGTAGCGGGCTTCAAACTTGAACTGAAAGTTGCTCAAACAGGTTGCTTTCCAACCCAGGTTGCAAACAGAAAGTTTCACTATGAAAATCTGATACAATGAGGAAAACAGAACATGCAATTTAAGCAATCCGAAATCCGAATTTCAAAGTGCGCCTCGCGTAACGCGCCTCGTCGCGAATCCGAATTTCGTAACAGTAACCGACGTTGAAAAACCGTAATTCAAACTGAACCGTCGGTGAAACCGACTTTCTTCAATTCCATCGAACGCCGCCTCCAGAAAGGTTGGGAAAATTCTGGCGGTCCAGAACGTTCTCCCTTCTCTTCCTCCTGAAACCCTCGTTTTTACCAGCTCTTCCTCAGGCTCTCACACCTAACTTCTCCCGCCGTCAGAAACTCAATTTCAAGCCTATTCTTTCCCACCGCCATAGGTAAGGCATTTTCCAGGCATCCCTTTTGTCGTTTTTTCGCTCTTAAAGTCGGTGCAGCGGCGAAACCACTTCTAACAATCTCCCCTGTGGTTTGCTGCTGCTAACCCTAGATCTGAAAATCTTCATCACTGTTCTTGCACCTTGCTCCCATGTAAGTCCTGCAGGTTCCGCATCCCGACGAGATACTTGCAGCGCTCGAAATTAGCCTTCGGAAGGTTCTTAGTAAGGAAATCGGCTGCTTGATCTTCTGTTCGTACGAACTCAAAGGTGAATGCCTTTTTCTCCAGCTGTTCACGCACCCAATGGTATTTGATGTCCATGTGCTTTGTACGTCCGTGCCAGTTGTCGTTTTTCGCCAATGCTATGGCCGATATGCTGTCCGATCTGATGGTAGTTGGTCCTGCAATGTGTATCCCCATTTCTTGCATCAAACGCCGAAGCCATACTCCTTCTTGACAGGCGTAGAATAACGCCATGTATTCAGCTTCCGCGCTCGAGAGTGCAATGTCGTTTAGCTTCTTTGCTTGCCAAGTGATTGCTGTCCCGCCCAGGAGAAAGACGTATCCATAAGCTCCCTTCCGGTCCTTCTTGTCTGATGCATGAGATGCATCAGCATATCCGATTAGCTCCATTGTTTCTTCTCCGCCTTCGTAGAGTAGCCCCTCTTCTCCCCGTTGCTGCAGATAAGCGATTGTGCGCTGCATCTCCTTCCACTTGCGGCCTTCTGGCTGTAGCACGTTCTGCCCCAAGAAGCTGGCAGCATGTGCGACGTCTACCCGCGTACAAGAGACGGGGTACATCACCGATCCGACGCGTGACTGGTAAGCCTTCACTGCTCGCTCCTTGCTGCCCCATTGGATGAGTTCTTCTTCAGGATCGATTTCCTTCTCCGAGAGGCTGCTGAGCGGAGTTGTCATGGCCTTGGTGCAGTCTGGTGTCCCAAATCGTTCTTGCAGCCGTTGAATGTACTTCTTTTGATAAAGTAGCAGCTTCCTGCCTTCTCGGTCCCGCTCCAGGTTCATGCCCAGGAACAACGTGGCTCGCGGGATCTGCTTCACTTGAAAAACGGCTGCAAGGTGAGCACACACCTCCTCAACTCTGTCCTCCAATGCTCCCGCCACTAGGATGTCGTCGACGTAGAGTAGGAGGTAGACTTTCTCCTTTCCTTCCCCTTTCCAGTAAAGTGCTCTGTCGCACTGACTTTTCTGGAATCCTCCTTCGAGCAGGCGTGCATCCATAGCCTTGTACCACTCTCTAGGGCTTTGTTTCAGCCCATAGAGCGCTTTCAACAGCTTGCATTTTCTGTCAGTTCCGTCCTCCATTCCTGTAGGCTGATCCATGTAGATGTCTTCTCGAAGTTCGCCATAGAGGAAAGCGTTCTTGATGTCAAGTTGAACCATGATGTAGTTGCGTGCTGCAACTATCTTGAAGAGTGTCCTTGCTGTAGTCAACTTGCTGACTGGTGCATATGTCTCCGTGTAGTCGATCCCCTCCACTTGCGTGTAGCCTTTGGCCACCAGCCGCGCCTTGAACCTCTCCAGCTGCCCCATGTCACCTGTTTTTATCTTAAAAATCCACTTGACGCCAACGGCGTGCCTCCCTTCGGGCATTTGGACGAGTTTCCAAGTGCCTCTTTCCGCGAGAGTGTCCAACTCCTCTTGTATAGCCGCTTTCCACTGCTCCTTGTTCGGTCCAGAAAGTGCCTCCTCGATGGTCAAGGGTTCTTGTGGCAGGTGGTAAGTCTCTCTCCTTTCCTTGGTAATCAACGCGGTTGCCGTCGAGGTGAGGAGGAGGTGAGTGTGCACGTCTTTCCAGCATGTCATCAAGAGCTGTTGGTATCTCGGATTCGGCTTCTTCGTCCGCATCCCTCTTCCCAGCTCCTCTCCTTTCACCGAAGCATCACTTGCACACGTGCCTGCTTCCATCTCCCCTGATTTCTCCGTGCTCGTGCCTCCTTCCTCTCTCCCAATGAGAATAGCACCATCCTGCAGCAAGTTGTCGATCTCTGCTGCTCCTTTGTCATTGTTGCTTGTCTCGAAAAATTCCCACGGGTCGCTTTTTCCCTCATTGCTTGACTGATCTATTGGGTCAGCTTCATCCTCTCCAATGCCTTCAGCTTTGTTGCTCGCTGATTTCGGCGGGTGTGGGGTTGCAGGAGTCTCTTCCATGTCATTGTGGTTGAGCGTCTCCTCAGTTGGCTCCCACACCCAATCCACTCCCGGTTGGGTATGTTCCTCCTCTTCTTCTTCCCCTTCATTGTTCGCTGTCCCCAAGCCTTCGTTTTGGGCAACTTCAAGTAGTTCCTCCGCTCGTTGAGGTGTGGCAGGAGCTGTCCCCGGAGTTGTGCCCTTGTTGCTTGCCTTCCAGTCCACGTAGTTGAGATTTTCGTAGAATGTCACATCCCTGGTCGCCAGCACGATTCCAGTCTCCACGTCTTTGATAATCCAGCCTTTGCTCTCCGGGCATGTTCCCAAGTGCACCCCCCACCGTGCTCTTGGCAGGAGTTTGTGATCAGCTCCAGCAGGGGGCCTGTATTGCGTCATACAGCCCCATACCCGAAGAAACTTCAGGTTAGGCTTCCGTTTGTAGAATGCCTCATGAGGTGTCAGGTCAGCTGCAAGTCCCTTCGTTGGTAGGCGATTTTTCAGCCAGCAAGCCATGCCCAGCGCGTCTCCCCAGTAGTTCAAAGGTAGCTTGCTGTCCGCTATCATGCTTCGCACGCTGTTGAGTAGTGTCCTATTCACCCGCTCCGCAATACTGTTGTGTTGAGGGGTGTGGGGAATAGTACGCTGCCGTCGTATTCCCTTGGCTTTTAGGTAGTCGTTGAACTCCTTGTTGATGAATTCACCGCCGTTGTCGGTTCGAAGTACTTTCAGTTGCTTGCCGCTTTGTCGTTCAGCTTCTGCCAACCAGTCCACAAAACTCGGAAAAACCTGAGTTTTATCCTTGATTTCCGTCACCCATGTGAGCCTTGTGCCGATGTCTGTGAACGTGACGAAGTATCTGCTGCCATGTCGTGATGTGACCCTCATTGGACCGCATACGTCCGCTGCCACCACTTCCATTGCCCCATATGGCTCCTTCGGTCCATGTCTTGGATGGGGAGCTTTTGTAGCTTTCCCTTCAACACATGAGTCGCACTTAGTATGGGTTTCCTCAGCTCCCGTCACCTTCACTCCCGCAGCCATGTTTTTCTTCATCATTTCCTTGATCCGTTGAGTGCTTGCGTGCCCCATCCTCTTGTGTAGAAGGCTGATGTCAACCGCTTCTGCCGCTGCTGCCACCGGAAGTTTCAGCTGCTGCAGTTCGGCCACTGCAGTGTTTTCCAGCATGGTACGTAGCTCTTCTCGGGCCTTCTTCCCTTCCACAGGTTCAGGTTGATAGGTAACCTTGTCTTCACGCGTATTTTGCTCCTTCAGCTTCATCTCGTAAAGTCCTTCAGTCCTTGCGCCTTCCGCTATCAGTTTCCAGGTGGGACCGAACACCCACAGCTTTCCATTGCCAATGAAGGTCTTGCAGCCACTGCTGTCCAGTTGCGTTTGACTTATGAGGTTAAGGGACAGCTTCTCAACTAGTAGAACGTTGTCCATTTTCAGCTCCCCATAGGGACTCTGTAAGATCAGGTCCCCTTCTCCTTGCACTTGAAGTTTTCCCTCATCCCCGAGTAGGACATAAGGGACTCCAGATTCCCGGTAGTTGCGTAGCCAATCAGCCCGGTGTGTCATGTGCCGTGTACACCCGCTGTCCATAAACCAAGTAGTTTCTTTGAATCCCTTGGACAGCAGGCACACCTCGGATGCTCGAGCAACGTTGGCTTTGTGGGCGCCTCCAAGGATGGGGTCCACCTTTGGTGTTTCTTCCACAGCCGTAGGAGCCTCCATCAGGTTTGTCTTCGCTGCTGCTGCTGGCCTTTGCAGCTCCTTTCCTCGAAAGTTTCTGCTAGCTCGGTTGTGGTAGCAATCAGAAGCCTTGTGCCCATACTTGCCGCAATGGTTGCAGTTTCCATTGAATCCTCTGCTTGCCTTGTAGCCTTCTCCACGTCCCGTCTCGCTGTTTTGCTGCCAGCGCCCTGTCCCTTTGTAGTTTCTTGCATTGGGGTTGGAATAACAGTCCGCAGCTTTGTGACCCTTTTTCCCGCAGTGGTAGCAGTTGCCAGAGTTCCTTGGTGTCGCTGTTGCATTCAGATTTGCAGGCCTGTTCTCCTCTGCTGCCGTTTCCACTGCTTCCCTCCGTTTCAGGTCAGCTTTGACCAGCTCAAGCGCCTGGAGGGTCTCGAGCAGCTGTGTCATGTCCTTGGGCGTGTTGCAGGTCAAGATTCCGATTTCTGCCGTCCACTCCTTAGGTAAGCCGCTGATGATGTATCCCATCATGTGCTTCTCTGATTCGGGCGCCCCCATTGCTGTGAGATCGTCATTGTAGCTCTTGGCTCTATTGACATAGTCAATAATCTTCTCCGTTTGTTCCATTGCGAGCAGCAGCAGCTTCTTTCTCACTGCAGTCAGATTCGTGTCGGTCCGTCCGAGGTATACGGCTTCCATGTATGCCCATGCACGTTGTGCTGAATTCATGTCGTCTGCAAACTGGTCCAGCCCCACAGCGATGGAGTCTGAGACCGAGTGACATAGTTGGAAGAAGGCTTGTAAACTCTTCTTCTTGTATGTCCTCTTTTCTTGTGCCGTTGCCGTTGCAGGTGGAGGTACTCCTTCCTCCGTCTCCTCGTCCGCCTTGTAGAAGTGCCATATATCGATCTCTCTTGCCCGCCGCATGAACTTAAGACGCCATGTGCTGTAATTGTTGCCATTGAACCGTTGCGCCTCGCTCAGGCCGATCGTTGGCCTGGCCACCACTTGCCCTTGTGTTAGAGCCTCCAAGAGGGCTTGGACTTGGGGAACTTCAGCACTGACTGAAGAACCCGAGCTTGCCTCACCATCCCCGTTCGGCATGATGCAGGAACTAGTCTTGGCCCTTCTTTGATACTTGGAACGCACTAGAACCAGCTCTGATACCAGCTCTTGGTCTCAGTCGTAGTAAGCACGTGACTTAGGAGTCACGAAAGTAGCAGTAGCGGGCTTCAAACTTGAACTGAAAGTTGCTCAAACAGGTTGCTTTCCAACCCAGGTTGCAAACAGAAAGTTTCACTATGAAAATCTGATACAATGAGGAAAACAGAACATGCAATTTAAGCAATCCGAAATCCGAATTTCAAAGTGCGCCTCGCGTAACGCGCCTCGTCGCGAATCCGAATTTCGTAACAGTAACCGACGTTGAAAAACCGTAATTCAAACTGAACCGTCGGTGAAACCGACTTTCTTCAATTCCACCGAACTCGCCTCCAGAAAGGTTGGGAAAATTCTGGCGGTCCAGAACGTTCTCCCTTCTCTTCCTCCTGAAACCCTCGTTTTTACCAGCTCTTCCTCAGGCTCTCACACCTAACTTCTCCCGCCGTCAGAAACTCAATTTCAAGCCTATTCTTTCCCACCGCCATAGGTAAGGCATTTTCCAGGCATCCCTTTTGTCGTTTTTTCGCTCTTAAAGTCGGTGCAGCGGCGAAACCACTTCTAACACCACCAACCTGTCCTATTGTCTACGTATAGTTCGGACCCACCCGAAATGAACTTTTCCTCTCTATAATACCCCTACAATGCTCTTACTTCGTGGAACGCAACTTCTCTTCTCGGCAAATCGTGCTCCTCACATTCAGGCCCTGAACGTCGCGTTTCGCTGTTGACATCTCCTGCGACGCGGCGTCCTAGTGCCAGCGCATCGCGATAAAATTTTGTGTTGTGACCTGCCTTCTATCAAGCAAGGTTGGTAGTCGTGCTCTACGTTGATTCCGTCATCGAGCACGTTTGGCGAGGCTGTAGGTGTTTCAGGTCGCTATTGAGGTTGGTGTCAAATGTCTACCCACCACTCGTTTTGGTGGTTCAATTCAACACTTCACCGGACTGTAACCCCCCTATTCCCTCGATACCCCCTCGCTGTTTGGATGCGATGCGAGTGCTCATTTTCGATGGTGCTGATTGGCTGCGCTTCTGCACCATTCGAGGCGACAGAATGTTCGCCTTAGTATTTTCGTGTAATTGTGGTCATCCCTTGGGGGAAGCAGGCCAATCTAAGTGTGGTGAGGTGATGTTTGATTTCGCGGCTCTGAAAGTGGTTCGCCAGGGTTGGTTCAACAAAAAAGGTTTTTGCTCCCTCTCGCTAACTTTGTTTCATGTACAGGAAACTTGGTATTTTGCCATGTGATACTCGGGAAACTTGATATTTTGCACACCTTCCAGAAAGACCACGCGAGAAACCTTTGTAAATCGAAACCCAAAAACAATGGGCTATCCGAAAGCCAGAACAGAACTTGGGCACTTGGAAACTTAAACCAAAACCAAAACGTTGGTGCCACGTGAAAACACACGCATGATCACGTGAAATTTGTGTGACCTGGAAAACAACTCATTTTGAACCAACATATTTTTCCACACTTTTGCTAAAGCAAGAACCTGATGGTTCTCTCAAGATAGCAAGCAGGAATGAGTGCATTGAGTGAATTGTGGGTACAAGTACTAACCCTAATATTGGGCTGTATCCCACATGGGCTACCCCACTATAGCCTACACACAACTAGCACATATATGGTTTGACACACCCCCATAGGCAAAGTGGGGGAGAACAAGGGGTCACAAGACCAGTCAAGAAAAGCAAAGCAAGCTCAGCGTGGATAACAACGTCACCACACACTCCAAGCACAAGCAAAGGGCCACAAGGCCAGTTCACATACAGAGGTATATACGTAACAACAACAATAAAGTGATCACTACCTAGCAAGAGTAAACATGCAGGTATATATATATATATACATATATATATATATATCACAGTACAACCAGAGTCTACAGCAAGTGAGGAAACGTAGGCACCAGGCCTAGAGCACTGCAGAAGCGCTGATGATCACTAGCCGGAAGGGCCTTGGTGAACACATCAGCCGTGTTGGCCCGGGTGGGCACGTGAGCGACAAGAAGCTGACCACGCTGCTGCAACTCTCAAGCAAGGAAATAACGCAGAGCGATGTGCTTCGTTCTGTGCTCCAGTCTGTGGTCCTGACACAAGGCAACGGAAGCCTTGTTGTCGACGTACAGAACAGGAGGAGAACGAGGCCTCTCTCCCAAGTCGGTCAGCAGTTAGGTGAGCCAGCGTAGCTCCTGTGCAGCCATGGCTGTGGCGTAGATCTCAGCCTCACAACTGGAGCTAAGAATAGAAGACGAGCGTGTAGACCGCCAAGAAACAGAGCCAGAGCCAAGGCTAAACGTGTAACCGTGTGACGACTGCTGCGTAGCCAGGTTGTCAAGCCAAGAAGCGTCTTAGTGTCCTGTGAGGACAACTGAGCTCCTCCCTCCAAGCACGAGCCCCATGCCCGACGTACTGCACAAGTAGCGCAGTACCCTCTTTGTAGCATCCATGTGCACCTTCCCGTGCCTACCAGGAGCCACGTAACGTGCCAGAAGGCCAAGAGGGTACGCGAGGTCAGGACGAGTGCAGGTCATCAGGTACATGAGGCAGCCCACTAGCTCTGGGTACGGGCCACTCGACTCTACGGACTTGTCCAAAGGTGGAGCTGAGAGCGAGTGACCGGTAGCCAGAGGAGTGGACTATGGCGAGGACCAAGTGAAGCTGAAGCGCTGAAGGACCGGCTGCACCATATGTGACTGAGTCAGTGTAATTGTGCGCCGTGCTCTGTCCCGGGTGATCTGCAGGCCAAGGTAGCTGCGCAGCTCACCGAGGTCTGTGCACGTGTGTCTCTTCTGCAGCTCCGACTTCACAAGGGCGAGAGCCTCAATGTCAGCAGTGGCAAAGACCAAGTCATCGACGTACACGAGGATGTAGAACGGCGGCAACGAAGTGTCGGTGCGCAGAAACAGCGACGGGTCAGCAGTCGACGGAGCAAACCCAAGAGCCGCAAGTGTCCTCCTCAGTGTGTCGTTCCACTCGAGAGGCGCCTGGCGGAGACCATGGTCTGGCCAGCGGAGGCTCCACTGGGTACCAAGAGGGAACGACCCAGTGAAGCCAGGTGGGCGGCGCAACCAGATCTCCTCGTACAGACTGCCCTGTAAGAACGCTGTGCTGAAGTCCAGGGAGTGAAGCTCGTAGTCACGCTGAGCGGCAACGTGCAGCAGAACCCGAAGAGTGGTCATCTTCAGGGTGGGGGAGAAGGTATGGAAGAAGTCAACTCCATGGCGCTGACTGAAGCCTCGTGCAACGCAACGAGCCTTGAAGACAGGCGGAGAACCCGGCGGCCGCTTCACCCTGAAAATCCACATGCCATCGACTATGTTCGCCCCAGGAGGGGAAACTGCGTCGACGTAAGTGCCTGTGGACTTCCAGGTTGTCATCTCTGCGTCCATGGCTGTCTGCCACTGAGAGGAGTACTCACCCGCGATCGCCTCAGCGTAAAAGCGCAGGGTCTCCCTCAGGGGCAAGCAGCATGGCCACGAGATGAGGCGCAGTGGCTGCAAGACACTCAAAGTCCTCCTGTCTGTCCTCAAGGACGTCCGTGCCAAGAGCACACTCACCTCCGACGGACGGAGGACAGACAGATTCAGGCTCAGCAACATGACTAGCAGCGAAGTCTAGACGACAGGCAGCAGCAAAGTCAACAAGCTCAGAGACTAAGGCAGCCGAAGCAGCAGACTCTACGACGAGTCAATGACAACAGTGGCTAGCAGACGCGTGACAGTGGGGTGAGCAGTGCGAACTTGGTCAGACTCATGGTCCTGAATGTCAGGCAGAGAAGACGCAGGAGGAGACGGCAGGGGAACATGCTGTGGAAGAGAGGAAGGACGAAGCGCCATAGCGTGCGTGCTAGGGACAGGAGGCGGACGCTCACGAGGAACACGACTACCAATGCGACGCGCGCGAATAGGCGAGGCAGGACGAGACGCAGGCTCACGACACTCTGTAAGTGAGTTTGTGTGCTCAGTGTAAGGAGAAGGAGCAGGCAGTGGTGCGCCGGGCTGTAATGGGAGGCCAGTAGAAGACGGGAGGCTAAGAACCGGGCGAAGCACGGACTCAAGCGGTGGCAGAGACGACGGTGACGGCGGAGCTAAAAACAATCGCGACGATGTAGTGCCACCAGTACCAGTAGCTCCAGCGCCTCCAGCAGCTCCAGAATCTCCAGCTCTAGCGCCTCCAGTAGCTGCCCCTCCAGCTCCAGTGACTCCAGCAGTAGCACCTCCAGCTCGAGCGCCTCCAGCAGCTCCAGCGCCTCCAGCAGCTCCAGAACCTCCAGCTCCAGCGCCTCCAGCAGCTACACCTCCAGCTCCTGTGACTCCAGCAGTAGCACCTCCAGCTCCAGCGCCTCCAACAGCTCCAGTGCCTCCAGCAGCTCCAGAACCTCCAGCTCCAGCGACTCCAGCAGTTGCACCTCCAGCTCCAGCGCCTCCAGCAGCAGCACCTCCAGCTCTAGGGACTCTAGCAGCAGTACCTCCAGCCCCAGCGCCTCCAGCAGCTCCATAACCTCCAGCTCCAGCGCCACCAGTAGCAGCACCCCCAGAACCGGCACCTCCAGCCTCAAGATCCCCAACTCCTAGGTCGACAGAACCAGCGCCAGGGCTGTCAAACACTAAATGTGTTATTGTTGTGTAGGCTATAGTGGGTTAGCCTTTAGGGGGTACACAAAGCTAGGGTTTACTACTTGTACTCCAAATTTTCATAATTCAACACTTCTCATTCTTGACATGGCATTAGAGCTTAGGTTCTAGACCTAGGACTCACCTAAGGGCCCACCATTAGAAGCGCCCTCGAGCGCCTTATCGTCCTAGCGCCCTCGAGCGCCGTTCTCCTAGTGCGCCCTTGTGCGCCTCGTCTTCTCCTGCTGCCTATGCGCGGCTCGCTAGTGCCGCGCGCGGCCTTTTTTTTCCCGCGCGTCGCCCCCTAGCAGCCCGCGCGTGGCCGTTTCTGAGCGCGCGCCGCCCGTTAGCCGCCAACGCCGCCACGAGCAGCTCGTCGACCGGCCCTCCTGGCCGCGTGTAGCCCGCTAGCAACCGGCAGCCCCGCCCGTAGGCCGCTGTGATGCCCTCTCTAGGCCGCCCGCGCGCTAGTAAGGCCCACGAGCGGCCACCGCCCACCCGCTACAGCCGCCCACGCGCACGCCCCCAGGCGCGCACCGCCGCGTAGCCCAGACCGAGCCGAGCCGCACAGCCCGAACCGAGTCGCGCCGCCCGAACCGAGCCGCACAGCCCGAACCGAGCCGCGCCGCCCGAACCGAGCCGCGCCGCCCGAACCGAGCCGCGCCGCCCTAGCCGAGCCGCGCCGCCCTACTGTGCCCCACCTGCAGCAACTCCTGTTCCTGTTCAAACTGTACTACTACTACTACTGCTACTGTTCCTACTGCCACTATGGCCACCCATCCATTCTCACCTTTGATGCTGAGGGTCGCCCGATAAAGTTTGAGGTGTGGTTAGATGACCTTCACCTGGTCCTCAGCACAGGCCACTCCTCTGGTTGTAGGTCACTCGCTCTCAGCTCTGCCTTCGGATGAGTCCGTAGAGTCAAGTGGTCCTTACCCAGAGCTAGTTGGTTGCCTCATGTACCTGATGACTTGCACTCGTCCTGACCTAGCATACCCTCTTGGCCTTCTGGCCCGCTACGTGGCTCCTGGCAGGCACCGAAAGGTGCACTCGGATGCTGCTAAGAGGGTCTTGCGCTACTTGTGCAGTACATCGGGCATGGGGCTCGTGTTTGGAGGAGGGAGCTCAGTTGTTCTCACTGGGCACTCAGACGCTTCTTGGGTTGACGACCAGGCTACTCAGTGGTCGTCACAGGGTTACACCTTCAGCCTTGGCTCTGGCTAAGTTTCGTGGCGCTCTACATGTTCGTCTTCAGTTCTCAGCTCTAGTTGTGAGGCTGAGATCTACACCACAGCCATGGCTGCACAAGAGTTACGCTGGCTCACCTACCTGCTGACCGACCTGGGAGACCGGCCTAGTTCTCCTCCAGTGGTGTACGTCGACAACAAGGCTGCCATTGCCTTGAGTGAGGAGCACAGACTGGAGCACAGAACGAAGCACATCGCTCTCCGTTACTTCCTTGCTCGAGAGCTGCAGCAGCGCGGTCAGCTTCGTCTGCGTTACGTGGCCTCTCAGGCCAACACCGCTGATATATTCACCAAGGCACTTCAGCCTGGTGATCATCAGCGCTTCTGCACTTTGCTGGGGCTGGTGCCCACTTTTCCTCACTTGTTGTAGGCTTTACCTGTACTGTGATCTCCATATATATACTCCTGCCTGTCTGCTCTGCTAGGTTGAGATCACCCTTGTTGTTTGTGCTGCATATATACTTCTGCATGTGAACTGGCCATGTGGCCCTTTTCTTGTGCTCTGAATGTGTGGTGACGTTGTGATCCACCCTGAGCTTGCTTGCCTCTCTTGACTGGTCTTGTGACCCCTTGCTCTCCCCCACTTTGCCTATGGGGGTGTGTCAAACACTATATGTGTTATTGTTGTGTAGGCTATAGTGGGTTAGCCTTTAGGGGGTACACAAAGCTAGGGTTTACTACTTGTACTCCAACTTTTCATAGTTCAACACTTCTCATTCTTGACAAGGGCCTCCAGCAGCAGCACCCACAGAACCGGCACCTCCAGCTCCAGGGTCTCCATTGCCAGGGTCGCCAGCACCAGCTCCAGGGTCTCCAGCCCCAGTATCTCCAGCGGCAGCACCCCTAGAGCCGACACCTCCAGCTCTAGGAGCAGTACCGATCCCGGCAGCTCCAGTATGAGCACCTCCAAGACTAGAGACACTAGCACTCCCAGCGCCTCCACGACAAGCAGCTCCAGCAGCACGACTCCTTAGGCGGGTACGCGACGCAAGCCACTCTCGTGCCTGCTCTGGTGAGACAGGCCCGCGTCGTGAAACGAGACCCAGAGGAACGCCAGCAGACTCAGCACCCCCAGGCTCCGCACCCCCCGGCACCTCACGGACGAGCTCAGCACCCCCAGACCCCGCAGCCGCAGGCTCAGCACCCCCAGGCTCCGCACTCCCCAGCACCTCACGCGCAGGCTCAGCACCCTCAGAAGCAGCACCCCTAGCAGCACCTCCCGCAGCAGCACCTGAGTCGCTAGTGACCTCTACAGGCTCAGCCAAGGGGGGTGGGTCAACCTGAGACACACCTGAAGGAGCAGGACCCGGAGGGGGGAGGGGGTCTATCATAGGGGGACCTGGAGCAAGGAAAAGTAGTGGGGGAGGGAGAGGGGCAGTGCGGTAGGGGAAGAGACGGTAGAAAGGAACCGACTCGTCAAAGATGATGTCCTGAGATGGGAAGACACGGCGCGAGGTGGGGTGGTAAAACTGCCAGCCAGGCGCGTCAGGGACAAAGCCAAGACACAGGGAATGGTGCGAGAGGAGAGCATGTCCGCGGACGTATCGCGGACAAGGGCACGAGCACCCCAGACCTGGAAACGTGACGCTTCGCCAACCTCCCCCATCCAACGCAGTGTGGGCGAGGTCTTTAGAAAGGAGACACGGGGCCAGAGGTTGACCTGCTACGCGGCGTACCGGACCGCAAACGGCCACAGAAAATGGGGAGCCGCCGCATGAATCAAGGAGGTACGAGCGACCTCCATGACTAAGCCATTGCGGCACTCAGCAACCCCATTTTGCTGTGGTGAGGCCGGAAGCGTGAACGACTGCTCGATGCCCTCCCCCTGACAGAAGGCTCGCAAGAGGTCGGAGGTGAACTCACCACCTCTGTCAGAGTGTAGACGCAGGACAGGAAGGTCCTGGCGGAACTTGCGGCGGAGCTGGAGGCGAACTGCTTTGATCCAAGGGATTAAGACATCAGGGACCTCACCCTTGGTGCGCAAGGGGAAGACCGTGGTGTACCGCGAGTGGTCGTCGACAACCAGCAGAAAGTACCGCTCACCGCCCTGTCCACGAACGCGGGCTAGGCCCCACACGTCCATGTGGAGGGTCTGCAGAGGAGCCTCTGTCAGGGGAAACGAGGAGGAGTGACGAGCGGTGCGCTGCCGCCCCTCGACGCAAGGAAGGCAGGGCGACACACGCAAGGCAGGGAGGGGAGGGAGAGACATGGGAAGACCAGACACAAGGAGGCGACGGTGCATGCCACGTAGACGTGGCAAGGAGGGGTGACCCAGATAGTGGTGCCAGAGAAGAGTCTGGTGCGACAGGGAGCGACACTAATAAGGGGAGGGTACCTGACCTGACGCAGACACCTGACCAGTAGCAGCTACCTGAAGAGGCGCAGTTGTCAGTGTGTAACGACTCGACCCTGGCCGACGGGTAAGCGTGGCCAGGTGGCGGCCGGTCCGGGAGCACATACAGATCACCACACGCTGTCCTCCAGGGGTAAAGGTGTCAACCCACCGGTCCTGGAGAACTGTGTTGGTGAGGATCTAGGATCGAGCTCAAAAAAGAGAGTTTGAATTGAATGATCACCTGGGTACAACACGAAGCCATATATAGCCTCGACACAAGGCCCCGTAACCAGGTGTTACGCGAAGGTTCCGCTGGTCGCGAAGCGTCCCGAAGAGATCCTTCCCGAATTCGGTAGAAGGCAATTCGGTGGCAACCGAAAAGCCAGAATTCGGTGCACGCAACCTAGCTTGGTGCTATAACTATAATAAAATATAGGAAAGCACCTAGCCTAGGAAATCAAGCAATTCATCCATGCATAGAATTATCCTATGCTAGAAATAGCATGATAAAGTAAAGGCAAGCAAGCATAGCTGGCATAAGTCGTCGTACTCTCACACGTCCCCCCCTCAAAGCTGGGTGGCGTGAGAAACACCCTGCTTGACAAGATAGTCCTTGAGAGCACGGTGTGCGTTGCCCATATCAGCTTCTGCAACCCAACTGTCCTCAGTGGGTTCGTATCCCTTCCAGCGTATCAGGAACTCGAGGGCCTTGCCGCTGCGGCGCCGATGAGTGAGAACGCACTCTATCTCATACTCGGGTTCATCCTGTATGAGAACAGGAAGTGGTGGCGGTAGCTGCCGTCCCTGGAACTATTGGTTGGGGTCCTTGTAGGGATTCAGTAGCTGGAAATGGAAAGCGTTGTGAAGCTTCCATGTATCTGGTAAGCGCAAGCGGAATGTAACTGGTGTCACCTGTGCCTCAACGAGAAAAGGACCACAGAAGCGAGGCCGGAGTTTGGATGGTAGGTGAGACAGGTTCAAGTTGCGCGTGTCAAGAAGCACCTGATCTCCGACTGCTACTGAGTGATCACGTCGCTGACGATCGGCATACTACTTCTGGGAGTTCTGCATCGTGGTGAGATGTCGCTGAGTCTTCTCCCATAGCTGCTGCATGGTGGTGATGAAATCATGTGCGGCTTGGACGTGTGCCGGTGGGGTTGGCTTCTGTGGTGTAAGTGGTTCCCGTCCGTAACACAAGAAGAAAGGAGTTTTCCCTGTGGCCGCATGTGATGCGTTGTTGTAAGCGAACTCTAGGGTCGGTAACTGTGTGTCCTAGTGGCTGACGTCGTCCTTGCAAGCTGTGCGTAGTAACTGTTCAACCACTTGATTGAGTCGCTCTGTCTGTCCGTCAGTCTGTGGGTGGTATGCTGAGGACATCGCAAGTTTGGTCCCCAATAATCCCATGAGCTCCTTCCAGAACTTACCTGTGAATTTAGGGTCTCTGTCTGAGATAAGTGTAGCGGGATGCCGTGGATGGTGATGATGCGGTCGAAGAAGAGGCGAGCAGTTGCTTCAGCTGTAGCTGTGGCGTTGGCCGGTATAAAGTGACCCATTTTGGAGAACTTATCGATGACCACAAGGATGGAATCATGTCCCCGTGAGGTCGAGGGAAGTCCTGTGATGAAGTCGAGACTAGCGACCTGCCATGGCTGCTCCGGTACGGGTAGAGGCTGAAGTAACCCTGCTTTTTTCTGCTTGTTGCTCTTCATCCGCTGGCACGTGTCGCATGAGGTGACGAACTGCTGCACGTCTGCTGCCATCCCGGGCCAGTAGTAATACTTTGCTATTCCCGCTAATGTCTTGTTGCTCCCGAAATGTCCCGCGTAAGGTACATCGTGAAACTCCTCCAATAGGATCTGCCGTAGCGGGGCGTAATTCGGTACCCAAATCTTTCCTGAACCCTTCCTTACAGCTAAGTCTTTCTCCCAATGTAACAACTTCTTGGTCTGTGCTGTAGCAATCTCTGCGTCCACGGAGTACCCATGTTGGAATAGACCCTTGAGCAGAGGGTTCATCCCGTCGAGCTGGATGCCTGCTACATGTCCGGGGCGGCTTAACGCGTTTGCCTTGTTGTGTAGCCCAGGCTTGTAGACGATGTCGTAGTGGAAGTGAGTTTCTAGGAAGTCCACCCACCGCACCTGTCGTCGTGAGAGCGTCGGCTGCGACTTCAGGTATTTGAGACTGCAGTGGTCAGTATAGACTGTAGTCTTGGCTCCCTCTAGGTAACACCTCCACGCCTTCAAGGCTATGACTATCGCTAAGGCTTCCTTGTCGTGAATGGGGTAGTTTAGTTCTGCTCCGTGTAGCTTCTTACTGAGGTAGGCGATAGGCTGTAAACCGCGTCCGTGATCCTGCATTAGTACTGCTCCGACTGCTTGGTCACTAGCGTCTGCTTCCACCACGTAGTCCTTGTCTGGATCCGGCAAGATGAGTACTGGCGCTGTAGTCAGTGCTGTTCCATGGCTTGCAGATGAGGAGTATCCCATTTGAAGGGCGTATCCTTTTTCAGTAGGTCGGTCAGTGGCGCTGCTATCTTAGCGTACTACGGCACAAACCTGTTGTAGTAGTTGGCGAAGCCAAGGAACTGCTGCAACTCCTTCACGTTCTCCGGTACTTTCCACTTCTTGACGGCTTCGATCTTCCGCGGGTCCACGTGTACGCCCTCGGCACTCACCATGTGCCCGAGAAACTGCACCTTCTTTAGGGCGAAGTCGCTCTTCGACAGCTTCACGTAGAACTTGTTTTTCCGCAGGATCTCGAACACCTTCCGCAGATGCTCCACATGCTCCTTCATGTTCTTGGAGTAGATGAGAATGTCGTCCAGGTACACCACCACGCACTCGTCCAGCAGGGATCGTAAGATGTGATTCATCTCCGCCTGAAACGTTGCTGGTGCGTTGCAGAGTCCGAACAGCATCACCAAGTATTCGTAGGAGCCGTATCTAGTACGGAACGCCGTCTTGTGGATCGAGTTGTCCGCCATCTTGATCTGCCAGTAACCCGACCGTAGGTCCAACTTCGAAAAGACTGTTGCACCACGCAGTTGGTCCAGTAGGTCGTCTATGCACAGTATGGGGTATTTGTTTTTAACTGTCTGTTTGTTCAGTGCACGGTAGTCGATGCACATCCGTAAACTGCCGTCTGGTTTTGGAGTGAAGAGAACTGGTGCACCGTAGGGTGAGGTAGATGGGTGGATCAGTTGTCTGTCCGGTAGATACTCTATCTGTTTCTTCATGTCTGTCAGTTCGGTCGGACTCAGTCGGTATGGTGCACGTGAGACAGGTTTCGCACCTGGTTCCTCCAAGATCTCGTGCTCGTGGGTGCGTGCTGGAGGTACGCCTGCGGGTAGGTCGTCGGGCATTATATTCTTGTACTGCTCCAAGACCTCCTTCACTGCTGCAGGTAGCTTTGTGTTCGGCTTCTCCTCCTCTGCTGCTGCCATAACCAGTGCAAAGTAACCCGTGTTACTCTCGTTCACCGCCCGTTCGAACCGTGCCAGTGTCGTTTCAGGAACGCTCCCTGTATCCTTCCAGTTTCGCAGCTCTACTCTTTTCCCGTTCTTGTAGATGCGCGCCTTCCTGTCGACCCAGTCGATCTCGGGGTTGAACCGCTTCAAGAAATCTCGCCCCAAGATGAATTCTAAACCCTTGATGTTCGTGATCGGCAACGTCGGCTTCCACCTCAGCGCCCCTATGTGCTGCTGCAGTGATGCTTCGCCGTGGATGGGAAGTTTCGTACCGTCCACCATCGTTGCCGAGAACTTGGTCTCCTCAGAAGATTCTCCAATTTTCTCCAACCTCCCGCGGTCGCACACCGAGTGGGACGCACCACTGTCCACCATTGCCTGGAGGCGTTGTCAAACATTATATATGTTGTGCTTGTTTAGGCTACAGTGGGTTAGCCTACAGGGGGTACACAATTCTAGGGTTAGGTACTTGTACTGATTTCACTGTTAGTTCAATCATTCCTGTTCGTTCATTTCAACATGGTATAGAGCAGGTCCTTCGCTAGGACCGTTTTTTTAGGGCCCACCACTACCTACCTACCTAACTGCGCCCTAGGGCGCCTCGTTTTTCACGGCCCCCTGAGGCCCCGCGACCCGCGACCTGCCCCGAGCCGCCCGAACCGAGCCGCCTGAACCGAGCCGCCCGAACCGAGCCGCCCAGCCCAAACCGAGCCGCGCCGCCCGAACCTAGCCGCGCCGCCCTTCCCGAGCCGCGCCGCCCTACCTGAACCGAGCCGCGCCGCCCGTACTGGACCGAGCCGCCCTACCTGAGTCGCACTGCCTACAATATTTGGGGTGCCCCTACTGCTATTACTCCTACTACTGCTATGGCTAGCCCTCCTGTGCTGGCTTTCGATGCTGAGGGCCGCCCAGTGAAGTTCGAAACCTGGCTAGATGACCTACACCTCTTCCTACAGCTCACTGCCAAGGAGGACATCTCACTGTACGATCACGCCCTAGGCCATGCTCCTGCTCGTGCTGCTCCTACTGACAGCACTGCCCGCTCACAGTGGCAGACTCGTGACGCCCACGCTCGCTTCGCTATTCGCAACTCCTTGCCAATAGATGAGCGCGAGTGGGCAGCACAAGACGGCACAGGCACTGTACACTGCTGTCGTTGCCCGCTACTCCTCACCGGCCTCTGCCGCACTAGGCCGTCTCTCTCTTCCCTACCTGTTCCCCGACTTAGCCTCTTTCCACACAGTCGCTGACCTCATTACGCACCTCCGCACTAGTGAGGCTCGCTTCCGCGCCGCCATGCCTGATGAGTTCCTTGCCAAGAACCCACCCCCACTCTGGCTCACTCTCTACCACCTAGTCACCCGCCTCCCTGACACTCTGCGCTCAGTCAGGGACCACTTCCTAGCTCGCTGCCCCACTGAGCTCACCATTGCCCTCCTCGAGAAGGAGCTCCTTGCAGCTGAGGCTAGCATAGTCGCTGTAGGTGCCTCTCGTGGCGACCCCCGTACCCTGTTCTTTGAGGGGTGTTCTCCTTCCCCCCTTCTTCCCTCTTTCGCCTCTGCTGCTGCTGTCGACCTCCTTGGTGCTGAGAAGGTCGGGACTGCGTCTGCTTCGAGCGGGCGCCGCACCGGCAAGGGCAAAGGGGGCAAGGGCGGTGGCGGTGACAGCAGGGGAGGCGGTGGTGGGGGCGGTGGCGGCGGTGGGGGTGGTGGCGCGACTGGAGGGGCTAGTGGCAGCGGTGGGGGTGGTGGCGGCAGCGGCGGGGGAGGTGGCAGGGTCGGAGGCGGTGGTGGGGGTGGCGGTGGACGTGGCGGTGGACGCGGCGGCGGCAGGGGTTGGGATGGTCGAGGAGGTGGCGGCGGCAGTGGTGGTCGTGGAGGCGCTGGCGGTGGCCAGGGCCAGCAGCACACTCCGTCGCCCCAGGAGGTCCGTGAGTGGTACTCTCAGCACGGGGGGGGGGGGGGGGGGGGGGGGGGTGGCTTTAGCTGCACGTACGTCATTCGCACTGGTGACCGCACTGGTCAGCCGTGTGGGGGACCGCACGCCACACAGCGCTGCTTCGCTCGTCTCAACGACGCTTGGCGTGTTCAGTTCCCTCAGGCCACTGAGCTGCCCCGCTGGGTTGATCTCCTGAAGAAGGGGATTGATATCTATGCTCTAGCCTTTGATGCTATTCTCACTGCTATGTATGTGATGTCTACTAGTGGAGAGGGTGCTGAGTACCTGTGTGTGCCGCCCGACCCGGGCATTAGGACTAGTGCGTCTGCCGCTCGAGGTACTCGCGTGTCTGCTACCCCAGGTGCTGATGAGGCAGCTGCTCTAGGTGCTTGTGCGTCTGCTCCCCCCTGGTACTGAGTCGACGGCAGCACTGCACACCTTCACACTGGACTCAGGTGCTTCTCGCTGCTTCTTTCGTGACCGCACTGCCCTTGAGCCGCTTGCTCGGTCAGTTGCTGTCTCCCTCGCTGACCCTTCTGGGGGTCCGTTCATTGCGACCTCCTCCACTGTCCTTCCCTGTCCTGCGGTCCCGTCAGGCACACTGTCAGGTCTCCACCTCCCCTCGTTCTCTACAAACTTGGTGGCAGGTAGTGCACTCTAGGACGGGGGTGTTCACCAGTTCACCCCTGCCTACGAGCGCGTGACACACTGCACGTGTGCTCGTACGGGCCGCCACTTGGCTACCTCCACTCGACAGCCGGGGTCGGACCTGTACACACTGACCACTGAGTCCCCTCAGGTCGCTGCGTCTGCGTCCGCGTCAGTTCAGCTGTCTGCCCCCTGCTCGTGTCGCTCTCTGGCGCACGAGACTGTCCTCTAGCACCACCGACTTGGCCACCCGTCTGTGCAGCGCCTTCGTGCCATGCACTCCCGGTACCTTGTCTCCGGTCTTCCCAGAGTCCTCCCTCCCCTCCCACGCTCCTCCCTGTCTTCCCTGCGTCGAGGGGCGGCAGCGCGCCGCTCCTCACTCATCCTCGTTTCCCCCGACGGATGCTCTCTTGCAGACGCTCCACATGGACGTGTGGGGCCCAGCCCGCGTCCGTGGTCAGGTTCAGGAGAGGTACTTCCTGATAGTTGTTGACGACTACTCGCGCTACACCACGGTCTTCCCCTTGCGCACCAAGGGTGAGGTCCCTGATGTCTTGATCCCTTGGATCCGCAGAGCCCGTCTCCAGCTCAGCGAGCGTTTCCACTCGGACTTTCTTGTCCTGCGCTTGCACTCTGACAGATGTGGTGAGTTCTCCTCCAACCTCTTGGCAGCCTACTGTGCTGAGCACGGCATTGAGCAGTCGTTCACGCTTCCGGCCTCTCCACAGCAGAATGGGATTGCAGAGCGCCGCATTGGCCTGGTCATGGGGGTCGCCCGTACCTCATTGATCCATGCGGCTGCCCCCCACTTTCTGTGGCCGTTTGCGGTCCGGTACGCTGCGCATCAGCTCAACCTCTGGCCCCGTGTCTCCTTGCCGGAGACCTCGCCCACACTGCTGTGGACGGGGGAGGTTGGCGATGCGTCGCGTTTCCGGGTCTGGGGATCTCGAGCTTTTGTCCGCGATACGTCTGCGGACAAGCTCTCCTCCCGTGCTGTTCCCTGCGTCTTCCTCAGCTTTGTCCCGGACGCGCCTGGTTTGCAGTTTTACCACGCCACCTCGCGCCGAGTCTTGCCCTCTCAGGACGTCACTTTTGACGAGTCCGTCCCCTACTACCGCCTCTTCCCCTACCGCACTGCCCCGCTCCCCCCCCCCGCCTCTCTTCCTCGCGCCAGGTGCTGCTGTCATAGACCCCCTCCCCCCTCAGGGTGCCGCTCCCTCAGGTGTGTCTCACGTAGACCCGGTTGAGCTTGTTGAGGTAGCTGTCGACTCTCGTCCTGCTGTGGGTGCGGAGCCTGGGGGTGCTGAGCCTGGGGGTGCGGAGCCTGGGGGTGCTGAGCCTGGGGGTGCGGAGCCTGGGGGTGCGGAGCCTGGGGGTGCGGAGCCTGGGGGTGCGGAGCCTGGGGGTGCGGAGCCTGGGGGTGCTGAGCCTTGGGGTGCGGAGCCTGGGGGTGCTGAGCCTGGGAGTACTGAGCCTGGGGGTGCTGAGCCGCAGAGTCCGGAGTCTGGGGGTTCTGAGTCTGGAGGTCCTGAGCCTGAGGGTCCTACACCTGGCGGAGCCCTCTCCTCGGAGCAGCTGCGTGAGTGGTACTTCAAGTACTGCGCCCTCAGGAGAGGTACCTCTGGAGCCAGGCGTACTACTGGGACTGGTGCTAGTGCTTCTCCTCCTAGCCGGGAGCTCCCCTGACGTGAGCTGATCCGTGAGTGGTACAAGCGGCGCTGCACTCTTCGGAGTGGCGCGCCTGGTGTCGCGGACCCCGCTGCTGCTGGTGGTGCTACTTGTGCTGGAGACTCTACTGGTTCTGCTGGTGCTGCGGCCCCAGAGGCTGGAGCTGTTTCTGGTGCTGCGGACCCGGGCGTCGGAGCTACGGCTGGTGCTGCGGACCCGTGCGCTGGTGGTGCTGCTGGTGCTGAGGACCCGGGCGTTGGAGCTGCTGCTGGTGCTGAGGACCCTGGAGCTGGTGCTGCTGCTGGTGCTGTGGAGTTGGGCGTTGGAGCTGCTGCTGGTGCGGAGGACCCTGGAGCTGGTGTCTCTGCTGGTTCTGGAGTCGCTGCACGGCAGCGGCCGTACTTCGTTCCGCTCCTTCAGCAGGTTCTTGGTCTCCCACCTTCTCTTGGTCCTCCTCCTCCCTTAGAGTGTCCACAACCTGTCCAGTCACAGTTACAGTTACAGCCCGCCTCCCCACTGCCTGCTCCTTCTCCCTACACTGGTCCTACTGGAGGTCTTGCTGAGCGTCGTGAGCCTGCGTCTCGCCCTGCGTCGCCTGTCCGTACTGCTCGCACTAGTGGTTGCGGTTCCCGTCAGCGTCCTCCTCCTGTCCCTGGCACGCACCGGATGTCTCTGCGTCCGTCCACTGCTCCTCTGCGTGCCCCTTTGCCTTCTCCTCCTGAGTCCTCTCTTCCTGCTCTTCCCGACCCGGAGTCGGACTCTCTTCGTGCTGCCAGTCCTACTGTCACGCGTCTCCTTGCTACTGTCGTCACTTACCCTTCTTTTGAGTCCACTGCTGCGTATGCCCTAGTTGCTGAGCTCGTCGACTTTGCTGCTCGCTGTCGTCTAGACTACGCTGCTAGTCTTGTCGCTGAGTATGAGTCTCTCTGTCCTCCGTCCGTCGGGGGTGAGTGTGCCCTTGGCACGGACGTCCTTGAGGACAGGCAGGAGGAGTTCCAGTGCTTGGCCGCTGCTTCACCTCATCTCGTGTTCGTACTGCTTACCCGTGAGGGAGACCCGGATGCACTTGACATCCCGACTCCGCGCTCTTACGCGGAGGCGATAGAGGGTCCCTACTCTTCTCAGTGGCAGGCAGCTATGGATGCAGCGATGGCTTCCTGGAAGTCCACAGGCACCTACGTTGACGCTGTCCCCCCTCCTGGGGCGAACATTGTCAGCGGCATGTGGATTTTCAGGGTGAAGCGGCCGCCGGGTTCTCCGCCTGTCTTCAAGGCGCGTTACGTGGCTCGTGGCTTCAGTCAGCGGCAGGGAGTTGACTACTTTCAGACCTTCTCTCCCACCCCGAAGATGACCACTCTTCGGGTACTACTGCACGTAGCTGCTCACCGTGACTACGAGCTACACTCTCTTGACTTCAGCATTGCCTTCCTGCAGGGCAGCCTGCACGAGGAGATCTGGCTGCGCCGCCCACTTGGCTTCAGTGGGACTTTTCCTCCTGGCACTCAGTGGAGCCTCCGGCGGCCAGTCTACGGTCTCCGCCAGGCACCGCGTGAGTGGCACGACACACTGAGGACTACGCTTGCGGCTCTTGGGTTTGCTCCCTCTACTGCCGACCCGTCGCTGTTTCTACGCACCGACACGTCTCAGCCGCCGTTCTACATCCTCGTGTACGTCGACGACTTGGTCTTTGCCACAGCTGACACTGCTGGACTCGCCTACGTGAAGTCCGAGCTGCAGAAGAGACACACGTGCACAGACCTGGGTGAACTGCGCAGCTACCTTGGCTTGCAGATCACCCGGGACAGAGCACGCCGCACCATCACCCTGACTTAGTCACACATGGTGCAGCAGGTCCTTCAGCGCTTCGGCTTCACGTACTCCTCGCCTCAAGCCACTCCTCTGCCTACTCACCACTCGCTCTCAGCTCTGCCTTCGGATGAGTCCGTAGAGTCGAGTGGCCCGTATATAGAGCTTGTTGGTTGCCTCATGTACCTGATGACCTGCACACGACCTGACCTTGCATACCCTCTTAGCATTCTCGCACGCTATGTTGCTCCTGGGAGACACCGACCAGAGCACATGGCTGCAGCGAAGAGGGTGTTGCGCTACTTGTGCAGTACGTCGGGCATGGGGCTAGTGCTTGGAGGGCGGAGTCCAGTGGTCCTCACTGGTCACGCAGACGCTTCTTGGGCTGACGACCAGGCTACGCAGCGGTCGTCACAGGGTTACACCTTCAGCCTTGGTTCCGGCTCTGTTTCGTGGCGGGCTACTCGCTTGTCCTCTGTTCTCGGCTCGAGTTGTGAGGCTGAGATCTACGCAGGGGCCATGGCTGCTCAGGACCTTTGCTGGCTCACCTACCTGCTGACCGACCTTGGAGAGCCGCCGCGTTCTCCTCCAGTCCTTTACGTAGACAACAAGGTCATGCTGGCCTTGTGTCGAGAGCAGAGACTGGAGCACAGAACAAAGCACATTGCTCTCCGCTACTTCCTTGCTCGTGAGCTACAGCAGCGTGGTCAGTTGCGGCTTGCGTACGTGGCCTCTAAGGCCAACTCTGCTGATGTCTTCACTAAGGCACTTGCGCCTTGTGATCATCAGCACTTCTGCACCCAGCTGGGTCTTGTACTTGTCTTGCCTCACTTGCTCACCTCTTTACCTTGCTTGTACTGTTACATATATATATACCTGCTCTTGCTTGTCTAGCCTTATAAATATATGTACTCCTGCATGTGAACTGGCCTTGTGGCCTTGAACTTGTGCTCGGAATGTGTGGTGACTTTGTGATCCACCCTGAGCTTGCTTTGCTTTGCTTTACTTGACTGGTCTTGTGACCCCTAGTTCTCCCCCACTTCGCCTATGGGGGTGTGTCAAACATTATATATGTTGTGCTTGTTTAGGCTACAGTGGGTTTGCCTATAGGGGGTACACAATTCTAGGGTTAGGTACTTGTACTGATTTCACTGTTAGTTCAATCATTCCTGTTCTTTCATTTCAATAGGCGTCTCCCATTGCAGATCACCTCGAGTAGTAGTGGTTTTTGCTGCTCCGGGTAACCGTAGATGGTCCCGCTTTTAGGATCGTAGGGTATGTCGAATAGATCATCCCTCGGTCCTGCGCTCGAAGCTGCTGACTCCATATCAGTTTTCAACTGAGTTGGGTTAGAAGTATTTATCTGAGGCCGATTCAGCTTCGTCTTGGCCTGGAACCTTCCATTAAGCCTTTGTAGCTGTGTAGGCTTCTCCAGTGGGCAATGGGGAGCCTTAACACTATGCTGCGGGGAGAGAATATGAACTCCTTGGAACGCACGACCCTTTTCAACGCTCCGGAGTGGTTTGCTCAACTTCTCAGGTACCTGAATAATGTCTGAAGGCTTTTTCTTGGCCTTGAAATCTCCCCTGAATTTTTTAAAAGGCTTGAAATCCTCGAGAGGGAACATTCTTACTCTCGGGGGTGTTCGGCTGGAGTTTCCCGGTCGGTGCAGAGTCTTGTTTCGCGGAGCCTCCATTTGTCTCGGCGATTTCCCCTGTTGCCGGCCGGTCGTGGCGTTTTCAATTCGCGCCATTATATCCTCCTTTTTTCGCCATCGTGGATGTCGCACTGTTGTTGCCCTGTAGCTCCGCTAGTATTTTCTTCAACTTCCAACACGCCAAGATGTCAGTAGATCTGCACTGTGGATGCCCGATTGATCCTGGAGAGGGTTACAGGCGCGTTCGCCTGGGGGGTTATGGGCGCACTGACCCGCTACTGAAACAAGCCCTTTTATCCCAATGGTCTAGTGGTTGGGATTCTGAGACAAGAGTCAATGTCCTGCTGCGCAGCAAAATTCGCACTTCTCATATTTTGTCGGCCGCTGCTTCACGACGATTGTGTCCATATCCATCGGGTCGGCGGTCGTGGGTGGTGCCGATCGCTTTGTGTTGAATGATCTGTTCGGGACGTGGCGTCGTGTCTCGGGCTCACATCGCATTAGCGCATCGAATCTCTCTGCTGCACGCACCATGTCGCGGTAGTTGTTGTAGTTTGCAGCAATCACCTGTCGACGGACTTCCATCTTTAGCCCCTCAGTATACGCTTGGATTTTTTCCCCTTCGGTCAGGTCGGTAATTCGGTTGAAGAGGCTCTCCATCTGCTGCGTGTACTGTGTTACACTGCCGAACTGTTTATGCCGATGAATCTTCTGCCGCGCCATGTAGCTGGAGTTGATTGGTTCGAAACGTTGAATTAAAGCTTCCCGAAACTGCGACCATGACCCCTCGCCTCGGACCTCGTTGCTATTGCAAATCCACTCGAGCACCGGGCCTCGTAACAGTGTCGCTGCGAGCCGAATCCGCATTACATCGTGTGTCGGGGCCGTACAGCCAACGGCCTCGAAGTAAATTTCGAGAGTCGCAATGAATCGACGAACGTCAGTGTCTCTCGCATTCGGATTGAACGTCTCCGGTAGCCTCGGACGTGCCGCCTCAAGATTCACTGTAGCCGCTGCCGATGCTGCTGGGTTAAGTGTCGGTGTTGCCGCTGCTGCTGCTGACGTCGCTGCTGTATTCGCCGCTACGTTCGCTGCTACTATGGCGGCTGTCGACTGGTTCGCGAGAAGCTCTTCTATTCGCTGGAGTGCCGCTCGCGTCTGGTCCAGGCCGGTGTGTAACTTCGTAATTTTCCGTACGGAATTATCACCGTTTTCCTCCATTTGGCGATTTATAAGAAGATTTGCGACGAAAATAAATGAATTTTAGGCGCTGGTCATCTTACTGTGAGTCGAGTCAACTGTAGAAATGACGAACGCTGATTCTGTAGGTCGCGTAGTTCTCCCTTAGTCGAAATTCGCGTCCGATCACGGCAGTTGAGAAGAAATTCGATCCGACGCTCCAAATTCCAACCTTTTTGGTCGAAATTCCCAGGGCCGTTGAGATTCGAATGGATCCGACGGTCGAAATTCCATCTTTTTGGCCACTAGACCTCATGAGTGTTCGAAAACCGGTTCGAGGGGGATGTTAGAAAATAGCGCGGAACTGGTTTACATACCCGAAATCGGCGCTTTCCGTAGTCGCCCCCGCGGTTTTAAAAGCTAGGTTTTAGCGGTCTAAAAACTTCGCGTGCAAACAGGCTCTGATTACCAAGTGTGAGGATCTAGGATCGAGCTCAAAAAAGAGAGTTTGAATTGAATGATCACCTGGGTACAACACGAGGCCATATATAGCCTCGACACAAGGCCCCGTAACCAGGTGTTACGCGAAGGTTCCGCTGGTCGCGAAGCGTCCCGAAGAGATCCTTCCCGAATTCGGTAGAAGGCAATTCGGTGGCAACCGAAAAGCCAGAATTCGGTGCACGCAACCTAGCTCGGTGCTATAACTATAATAAAATATTGGAAAGCACCTAGCCTAGGAAATCAAGCAATTCATGCATGCATAGAATTATCCTATGCTAGAAATAGCATGATAAAGTAAAGGCAAGCAAGCATAGCTGGCATAAGCCGTCGTACTCTCACAATGTTGCTCACCAAGTTCGTAGAGAACGAGGGGAGGTGGAAGCATGTCAGTGAGCCAGACGGAACCGCCGGGCACGGAAGCACAGTGGTGGACCGTGCAAGAACTGGGCCCCCTGAGGGATCAGCCAGAGAGACTGCAACAGGTGCAGTGAGTGGTGTGAGTGCAGTACTGTCACGAAAGAAATAGCGGGAAGCACCTGAGTCAAGCGTGAAGGTGTGTAAGTCCTCAGCAGGCGCAGTACCTGAGGAAGGAGACTCGCTAGCACCTAAGGCAGCAGCCTCACTAGCACCTAGAGCAGCAACCTCTATACCAGGGTCGTACTCTAGGCACAGGTGACAGTCACTCTCAGCACCACCAGGCAAAGCAGATATGGCAATAAGGATGGCATCATAGTCTAAAGCAAAGACAGCAACGCCCGACCTAAGCAGCTCAAGCCAGGGGGGGATCTCAGCCTCGTCGCCAAACTCTGTGCGCCAGGCATCAGTCAAATAGGCGAAGCAGCGGGACTGTGCGTGACCAGGTGTCCCACAGGTCTCACCAGCTCGACGACCTGTGGGAATGACGTACGGGCAGCGACCAGGACTCGGAGACGGCCCACGCTGGTAAAGCCACTTACGAAGCTGCCGGGGCGTAAGGGTTGGACGCCGCCGTAGCTGCATCTGGCCACCGCCAGACACTCCGCACCAAACAGCGCCATAGTGACTGCTATTACGGCCGCCACCACTCCCATTGCTGCCACCACCGCCGTCACCACTCCCACCGGTACGACAAAGGGAAGTCATGGTGGGCAAGCTAGGAGGAGCGCGACCTCTAGGGCAGTACGGAGTGAATGTAGTAGCACGAGTAGCAGCAGCAGTAGTAAGAGCAGCAGGGCGGCGCGCGGCCAGAACAAGGCGGCGTGCAGCCAGAGCAGGGCGGTGTCAGAATCCCAACCACTAGACCATTGGGATAAAAGGGCTTGTTAAGTAGCGGGGCAGTGCGCCCATAACCCCCCAGGCCAACATGCCTGTGACCTTTCCCTAGGATCAATCGGGGATTTCCAGTGGACCTCTGACACCCCCCCGCACTGAAATGCCCGAAGTGTACACACTGGGATTCGAACCCGAGACCTTCGCTCTGATACCATGTCAGAATCCCAACCACTGGACCATTGGGATAAAAGGGCTTGTTAAGTAGCAGGTCAGTGCGCCCATAACCCCCCAGGCCAATGTGCCTGTGACCCTTCCCTAGGATCAATCGGGGATCTCCAGTGGACCTTTGACAGGCGGCGAGCGGCCACAGCAGGGCAGTAGTAGGCAGTAGCTCCTAGGGCAGAAGCACCTAGGGCCTTCTTTTTAAAATAGATAATTTAATTATATTTAGGGCTTAGCAGGGCGCTGGCGCAAGGCAGGGCGTGGGCGCAGGGCAGGGCGCTGGCGCACACTGCAGCAGTGCGTGACGTGAGGGGCAGAAGAGCGCGACGCGACGGGCTGCCTTAGGGCGCGATGCGCGGGCTGCAGCAGTGCGCGACTTATCGGCTGCGTTAGGGCGCGACGCGCGGGCTGCAGCAGAGCGCGACGCGCGGGGCACATATATGGTTTGATAGATTCAATGTAACAATATATCACATTGAAGATATAAATCATAATTGTTCACAATAACTAATACACAAAATCAATGTTATGAGATTTCACCCAATTTTCACAATGAAATCATAGATAATCACGTTATTCCATAATAAAAAACTAATGAGCTTGTCATATTCCTTAACACATGAAAATTAAACTTGGTACTATATCAATGCATTAAATTGCATAACCTCATGTTTTGTAATATATGAATGTAACGTCTGCGCAACCCTCCCGACGTTAACGTCGAATCTTGTTTTTTTTACAAGTTTGCTGTCAAACTCATATGCTGTAGTCTGTGTAGGCTGTAGTGGGGTAGACATGTCAGAATGTTATGTTTGTCTAGCCTGCAGTGGGGTACTCAATAGTGAGTACAACCCAACTTAGGGTTTCCTATATGTACTCAACTGCTTGCTAGTGAACACTCTCTCTTTCTTCATTCCTCATTTCTTCACGTGCTATCAGAGCGTCTACGCTCCTGGCCTGTGGTCCCACCTAACTGCTTCCGCTGCTACTCTGTGTTCGGCACGCCCCGTGGCGTGCCCCTCACGCTACTCTTAGCGGCCCCGTTGCCGCCCTTCCAGGCCCCTCGCGGCCCCTTCGCGGCCCCGTTGCCGCCCTTCCAGGCCCCTCGCGGCCCCTTCGCGGCCCCGTCGCCGCCCCTTTCGCGGCCCGTCGCCGCCCTTCCAGGCCCCTCGCGGCCCCTTCGCGGCCCCGTCGCCGCCCCTATCGGCCCCGTCGACGCCGCCAGCGGCCCCGTCGCCGACCCTAGCGGCCCCGTCGCCGCTCCTATCGGCCCCGTCGCCGCCGCCAGCGGCCCCGTCACCGCCGCCAGCGGCCCCGTTGCCGACCCTAGCGGCCCCCTCGCCGCTCCTATCGGCCCCGTCGCCGCCGCCACCGGCCCCATCGTCGCCGCCAGCGGCCCCGTCGCCGCCTCCAACGGCCCCGTCGCCGCCACTTGCGGCCCCGGCCCCGCCCCGCCCATGCCCCGTCGCCAGCCGCGGCGCACCGGGGGCACGTGCACCGCCCCCCCCGCCTTTTCCCGTCGCCCGTCGCGGCTCCTTCGGGGGCCGCGACCTGGGGGAGGGGGGCGAGCATCGCCCCTTCTGCCGCCTGTTTTGGCGCCCTGGGAGACCGCGCGTCCCCCCCCCCCCCCCCCCCCCCCCCCCCACCCCTAACCTCCCTACCCGCTGTCCCGCCCTGCCCTGTGTTAGGGTCTGGGGGTGGCGAGTAGGGGGTGACGGGTGTGTGGTCTCCCCTGCTCCTCCTCCTCCTTCGTCTCTCACTGCTGCAGCTGTCGCTGAGGGGGGTGGATGTGTGGGAGCCTGGGGTTTAGGGTTTAAGGGGGGTGCTGTGGGAGTGGAGCAAGGGTTTTGAGGGAGGTGGATGTGTGTGAGCCTGCGGTTTAGGGTGTAAGGGGGATGCTATGGGAGTGGAGCTAGGGTTTGAGCAGGGGGTGTGTGTCGAGAGGTGTGGGGCAGCTGGAGGAGGTTGGTTGAACGGAGGTTGTTGTCATGTCGTCAGCAGCACTAGTAGTCCGGGGCGCTGCTCCGGTAGCCCAGTCGTAGCCAGCTGTGCGAGTCGCCCGTGGGTCCGTTGCTCGTCTGCCGCTAGTCTTAGCCGCGGAGCCAGTTACTCCAGTAGTCCGGAGCGCTGTTCCGGTAGCCGCTGTGCTAGTGTGACTCCTGTTGCCCGTGTGTCTGCAGCTTCAGCCGTCGCCTCCTATCTCCTCTCCTCTTACAGTCTCGCCTCCTCCTCCTCACTTGCCCTTTGTGAATGACTCTAGCTTTGCTCGCTATTGTGAACTCCTGCTCTATGCCTGCTTGCTCATTGTGCTGATTACACCCCACTTGGGCTATGGGGGTGTGTCAGAATGTTATGTTTGTCTAGCCTGCAGTGGGGTACTCAATAGTGAGTACAGCCCAACTTAGGGTTTCCTATATGTACTCAACTGCTTGCTAGTGAACACTCTCTCTTTCTTCATTCCTCATTTCTTCACAAGACAATATGGGGTACAACACTTTTAGGTTTTCCTAATTGTACCCACCTGCTTGCTAGTTCATCCATCCCTCGTTCTTTCACATGGTATAGAGCAGGTTCCCTAGTGGGAACGTTTCCTAGGGCCCACCGAATATCGATTTTTTTTCCTGCCCGGAGCGTGCTTCGCTCCTACCCGAGTCGCGCCCCGTGTGCCTACCCTCCCGTCGCGTCCCCTGCCCTTGGTGGCCCGTCGCGCTCCCCTACGGCCCCTTAGCGGCCCCTCTCACGGCCTCTCATGGCCCCTCTCACGGCCCTTCGCGGCCCCTTCAGGCCCCTCGTGGCCCCTTCGCGGCCTCCCTTCGCGGCCCCTTCGCGGCCCCTTCACGGCCCCTTCGCGGCACCTTCGCGGCCCCTTCGCAGCCCCCTCACGGCCCCTTTGCGGCCCCTTCACGGCCCCTTCACGGCACCTTCGCGACCCCTTCGCGGCCCCTTCACGGCCCCTTCGCGGCCCCTTCACGGCCCCTTCGCGGCACCTTCACGGCCCCCTCGCAGCCCCTTCACGGCCCCTTCACGGCCCCTTCGCGGCCCCCTCGCGGCCCCTTCACGGCCCCTTCGCGGCCCCCTCGCGACCCCTTCACGGCTCCCTCGCGGCCCCCTCGCGGCTCCCTTCGCGGCCCCTTCGCGGCCCTGCCCCGCTGCCCGTAGCGGCCCCGCCCTGTCGCTAGTCGCGGCCCCGCCCCGTCGCCAGTCGCGGCCTCGCCCCGTCGCCAGACGCGGCCCCGCCCCGTCGCCAGTCGCGGCCCCGCCGCGTCGCCCCTGCCTCGTCGCGACGCCCCTGCGGGACCCGCGAGGCGCGGCTCCTGTGCATCGCGACGCCCATGCGGGACCCGCGTGGCGTCACCCCTGCCCGCCGCGGCGCCCTGCCCTAACCCGCGCCCTGGAGCAACCGCCACTGCAGCAGCCGCCCCTGGAGCAGCCGCCACTGCAGCAGCCGCCCCTGGAGCAGCCGCCCCTGACGCAGCCGCCCCTGGAGCAGCCGCCCCTGAAGCAGCCGCCCCTGGAGCAGCCGCCACTGCAGCAGCCGCCCCTGGAGCAGCCACCCCTGCAGCAGCCGCCCTTGGAGCAGCCGCCCCTGCAGCAGCCGCCCCTGGAGCAGCCGCCCCTGGAGCAGCCGCCCCTGGAGCAGCCGCCACTGCAGCAGCCGCCCCTGGAGCAGCCGCCACTACAGCAGCCGCCCCTAGAGCAGCCGCCCCTACAACAGCCGCCCCTGGAGCAGCCGCCACTGCAGCAGCCGCCCCTGGAGCAGCCTCCCCTACAGCAGCCGCCCCTAGAGCAGCCGCCCCTGAAGCAGCCGCCCCGGGAGCAGCCGCCACTGCAGCAGCCGCCCCTGGAGCAGCCACCCCTGCAGTAGCCGCCCCTGGAGCAGCCGCCCCTGCAGCAGCCGCCCCTGGAGGAGCCGCCTCTGCAGCAGCCACCCCTGGAGCAGCCACCCCTGCAGCAGCCGCCCCTGCAGCAGCCGCCCCTGCAGCAACCGCCCCTGGAGCAGCTGCCACTACAGCAACCACCCCTGGAGCAGCCACACCTGCAGCACCCGCCCCTAGAGCAGCCGCCACTGCAGCAGCCGCCCCTGGAGCAGCCGCCCCTGTAGCAGCTGCCCCTGGAGCAGCCGCCCCTACAACTGCCGCCCCTGGAGCAGCCGCCCCTGCAGCTGCCGCGGAGCCCTCGCCCTACTGTGGTAGCGGCCTCGCCGTTGCCGCCGTCGTACGCCTGCCCTTCTCGCCACTGGTGAGCACTGCCTTGCCCGTACTGCTGTTACTGCTGCTCTTGCTGCTACTGCTCTTTCTACTGCTACTGCTGCTCCTGGCGTGGCCAGATGCAGCTCCAGCGCCGTCCGCGTGAGTCCCTCACCCCCCAACAGCTTCGTGAGTGGTACGCTCGTTGGGGTTATAGGGATGGCCGCGCTGCGACTACTGCTATTGCTACTGCTGCTGCTACTGCGGCTACCACTGCTCCTGCTGCTCCTGGCGGTGGCCAGATGCAGCTCCAACGACGTCCGCGTGAGTCCCTCACGCCCCAGCAGCTTCGTGAGTGGTACGCTACTTGGGGTTGTCGGGGTGGCCGTAGTGGGAGTCGTCCTGGAGTGAGTAGTTCGGCAGCTGCTTGTAGTGGCCAGGTGCAGCTGCAGCGTCGTCCGTGCGCGGTCCTTTTGCCCCAGCAGCTTTGTGAGTGGTACGCTCAGCGTGGCGGGTCACGGGGTACTGCTCGCTGTCCGTACGTCATTCGCACTGGTGCTTGGACTGGTCAGCCTTGCGGGACGTTTGGTCACACAGAGTCCCGCTGCTTCGCCCGTCTGAGCGACGCCTGGCGTACAGAGTTTGGCGACGCGGCTGAGCTCCCCGACTGGGTGGAGTTGCTAAGGCTGCGGGTAGATATCTATACTCTTGACTATGATGCTATCCTCACTGCCATGTATGCATTGCCTACTAGTGATGAGGGTGACTGTTACCTGTGTGTTCCGCTTGACCCGGGCATTGAGGCTGCTGCTCTAGGTGCTGGTGAGGCTGCTTCTCTAGGTGCTAGTGCGTCTACTGCCCCAGGTGTTGAAGAGTCTGCTCTCTCAGGTACCACGTCGGCTGAGGCCTTACACACCTTCACCCTTAACTCGGGTGCTTCCCGCTCCTTCTTTCGAGACCGCACCATGCTTACGCCGCTTAGTTGGCCAGTTGCGGTCTCCCTGGTGGACCCCTCTGGGGGTCCTATCCTTGCCCACTTCTCCACTGTCTTGCCGTGTCCGGCAGCCCCCTCTGGCACCCTGTCAGGTCTCTACCTCCCCTCGTTCTCTATGAACTTGGTGGGTGGTGCTGATCTGCAGGATGGGGGGGTTGACCACTCCTGCGAGTCAGCGGGTGACCCACTGCACGTGTGCTCGGACGGGCCGACACTTGGCCACGTTCACCCGTCAGCCGGGGTCGAGACTGTACACACTGACTACTGAGTCTCCTCCGGTTGCTGAGTCTGGTCAGGTAGCTGCGTCGAGTCAGGTGTTTGCTGCAGCGTCCAGGTCTGGTCCTGAGTCTGCTCCCTGCTCGTGTCGTCTCCTATCCCACCGGACTCTCCTCTGGCACCACCGCCTTGGTCACCCCTCCCTGCCTCGTCTCCGAGGCATGGCCTCCCGTGTCCTTGTCTCTGGTCTCCCCCGGTCCCTCCCTCCCCTCCCTCCGGGGCCTGCCCCTACCTGCGTTCCCTGCGTCGAGGGGCGGCAGCGCGCCGCCCCTCACTCCTCCGAGTTTCCTCCGACATAGGCTCCGCTGCAGACTCTTCACATGGACGTGTGGGGCCCCGCCCGCGTCCGTGGCCATGGTCACGAGCGTTACTTCCTGTTGGTGGTTGACGACAACTTGCGTTACACCACGGTGTTCCCCTTGCGCAGCAAGGGTGACGTCACTGAGGTGTTGATCGACTGGATCCGCGCCGCTCGTCTCCAACTCTGGGAGAGTTTCGGCTCGGACTTTCCTGTTTTGCGTCTGCACTCTGACAGAGGCGGGAAGTTTTCCTCTGCCCTTCTGGGAGCCTTCTGTTGTGCATAGGGCATCCGCAAGACCTTCACGCTTCCGGCCTCTCTACAGCAAAATGGGATTGCTGAGCGCCGCATTGGCATGGTCATGGACGTCGCTCGTACGTCCATGATCCATGCGGCTGCTCCCCATTTTCAGTGGCCGTTTGCGGTTCGGTACGCAGCGCATCAGATCAACCCTCAGCCCCGAGTCTCCTTGCCAGAGACCTCCCCCACCTTGCAGTGGACCGGGAAGGTTGGCGATGCGTCTACGTTTCGTGTCTGGGGATCTCGGGCGTTTGTCCGCGACTTGTCTGCGGACAAGCTGTCCCCCCGTGCTGTTCCCTACGTCTTCCTTGGCTTCCCCCCCTGACGCGCCTGGTTGCCAGTTATACCACCCCACCTCGCGCCGTGTTCTGTCCTCCCAGGACGTCACCTTTGACGAGTCGGTGCCTTACTACCGTCTCTTCCCCTACCGCACTGCGCCCCTCCCCCCGCCGCCGCTCTTCCTTGCGCCAGGTCCCCCCCTGGTAGAACCCCTCCCCCCTAAGGGTCCTGCCCCGTCAGGTGTGTCCCAGGTAGACGCACTCGAGCCTGTCGAGGTAGCTGTTGACTCTGGTGCTGCTAGGGGTGCTGAGCCTGGGGGTGCTGAGTCTGGGGGTGCTGAGCCTGGGGGTACGGAGCCTGGGGGTGCGGAGCCTCGGGGTGCTGGGCCTGGGGGTGCGGAGCCTGGAGGTAAGGAGCCTGGGGGTACTGAGCCTGGGGGTGCGGAGCCTGGGGGTGCTGGGTCTGCTCGTGTGGCCTCTGGCGGTGCTGGGTTTGGGGCTCCTTCGGGTGCTTCGTCGAGGCGGGAGCTACCATCTCCACAGGAGCTGCGTGAGTGGTTTGCCCGGCGCTGGAGCCGTGCTGCTGGAGCTGGAGGTGCTGCTGTTACTGCTGACCCTGGGATCGGCACTGGAGTTACTGGAGCCACTGGTCCTGGAGGTGCTCGTACTGGCGATACTGGAGGTGCTCGGACTGGGGGTAATGTTGGGGCTGCTGGAGTTGGTCCTGCTTTTGGTGCTACTGGAGCTTCTGGAGCTGGTGCGGCTGGAGCTGCTGGAGCTGCTGGAGCTGCTGGAGTTGGTGCTGCTGGAGCTGGAGCTGCTGGGGGTGTTGGCGCTGGTGGTGCTGCTGGCGCTGGTGCTTCTGAGGGTGCTGGAGTTGGCACTGTTGGAGCTGGAGGTGCTGCTGGTGCTGGTGCTTGTCAGAATCCCAGTCACTAGACCACTGGGATAAAAGGGCTTGTTAAGTAGCGGGTCAGTGCGCCCATAAACCCCCAGGCCAACGTGCCTGTAACCCTTCTCTAGGATCAATCGGGGATCTCCCGTGGACCTCTGACACCCCCCAGCACTGAGATGCCCGGATGCACACACTGGGATTCGAACCCGAGACCTTCGCTCTGATACCATGTCAGAATCCCAACCACTAGACCATTGGGATAAAAGGGCTTGTTTCAGTAGCGAGTCAGTGCGCCCATAACCCCCCAGGCCAACGTGCCTGTAACCCTTCTCTAGGATCAATCGGGGATCTCCAGTGGACCTCTGACAGTGCTGCGGCTGGTGGTGCTGGTGCTGTCCCTGCTGGTTCTGGAGGCGCTGCGCGGCCGCAGCCGTACTTCATTCCGCTCCTTGAGCAGGTTCTTGGTCTCCCGCCCTCTACTGGTCCTGCTCCTCCCTTAGAGTGTCCACAGCCTGTCCAGTCGCGGTCACAGTTACAGCCCGCCTCCCCCCTACCTGCTCCTTCTCCCTACACTGGTCCTACTAGAGGTCTTGCTAAGCGTCGTGAGCCTGTGTCTCGTCCTGCGTCGCCTGCTCGTGCTGCTCGCACTAGTGGTCGTGCTCCGCGTCCGTGTCCTCCTGCGGTCCCAGGCACACACCAGATGGCACTGCGTCCTTCCACTGCTCATCTTTGTGTCCCGTTGCCGTCTCCTCCAGATTCCTCTCTTCCTGTTCTTGCTGACCCGGAGTCTGACTCTCTTCGTGCTGCCAGTCCTACTGTCACGCGTCTCCTGGCTACTGTTGTCACTGGCCTTTCCTTTGAGTCCACTGCTACATCTGCCTTAGTTGCTGAGCTTGTCGACTTTGCTGCTCGCTGTCGTCTCGACTACGTCGCTAGTCTCGTTGCTGAGTCTGAGTTTGTCTGTCCTCCGTCCGTCGGGGATGAGTGTGCTCTTAGCACGGACGTCCTTGAGGACAGGCAGGAGGAGTTCCAGTGTTTTGCTGCTGCTTTGCCTCATCTCGTGTCCACGCTGATTGCCCCTAAGGGAGACCCGGATGCACCAGACATCCCGACTCCTCGATCGTACGCTGAGGCGATCGAGGGTCCCTACTCCTCACAGTGGCATTCAGCCATGGACGCAGAGATGGCTTCCTGGAAGTCCACAGGCACCTACGTCGACGAGGTTCCCCCACCTGGGGCGAACATTGTCGGTGGCATGTGGATTTTCAGGGTGAAGCGGCCGCCGGGTTCTCCGCCTGTCTTCAAGGCGCGTTACGTGGCTCGAGGCTTCAGTCAGCGGCAGGGAGTTGACTACTTTCAGACCTTCTCTCCCACCCCGAAGATGACCACTCTTCGGGTGCTGCTGCACATAGCCGCTCAGCGCGACTACGAGCTTCACTCTCTTGACTTCAACACAGCTTTCCTGCAGGGCAGCCTGCATGAGGAGATCTGGCTGCGCCGCCCACCTGGCTTCACTGGGTCGTTTCCCCCTGGTACCCAGTGGAGCCTCCGGCGGCCAGTCTACGGTCTCCGCCAGGCGCCCCGTGAGTGGCACGACACACTGAGGACTACGCTTGCGGCTCTTGGGTTTGCTCCTTCTACTGCCGACCCGTCGGTGTTTCTGCGCACCGACACCTCTTTGCCGCCGTTCTACATCCTCGTGTATGTCGACGACTTGGTCTTTGCCACTGCTGACACTGCTGGACTCGCCCACGTGAAGTCCGAGCTGCAGAAGAGACACACGTGCACAGACCTGGGTGAACTGCGCAGCTACCTTGGCTTGCAGATCACCCGAGACAGAGCACAGCGCACCAGTACCCTGACTCAGTCACACATGGTGCAGCAGGTCCTTCAGCGCTTCGACTTCACGTACTCCTCGCCTCAAGCCACTCCTCTGTCTACTCGCCACTCGCTCTCAGCTCTGCCTTCAGATGAGTCCGTAGAGCCGAGTGGCCCGTACCCAGAGCTTGTTGGCTGCCTCATGTACCTGATGACCTGCACACGACCTGACCTTGCATACCCTCTTAGCATCTTGGCACGCTATGTTGCTCCTGGGAGACACCGACCAGAGCACATGGCTGCAGCGAAGAGGGTGTTGCGCTACTTGTGCAGTGCGTCGGGCATGGGGCTAGTGCTTGGAGGGCGACGTTCAGTGGTCCTCACAGGTCACGCAGACGCTTCTTGGGCTGATGACCAGGCTACGCAGCGGTCGTCACAGGGTTACACCTTCAGCCTTGGTTCCGGCTCTGTTTCGTGGCGGTCTACCCGCTCGTCTTCTGTTCTCGGCTCCAGCTGTGAGGCTGAGATCTACGCGGGGGCCATGGCTGCACAGGAGCTACGCTGGCTCACCTACCTGCTGACTGACCTAGGAGAGCCGCCTCGTTCTCCTCCAGTTCTGTACGTAGACAACAAGGCCATGCTGGCCTTGTGTCGGGAGCACAGACTGGAGCACAGAACGAAGCACATTGCTCTTCGCTACTTCCTTGCTCGTGAGCTGCAGCAGCGTGGTCAGCTGCGCCTTGCTTACGTGGCCTCTGAGGCCAACACTGCTGATATCTTTACCAAGGCACTTCCGCCTTGTGATCATCAGCGCTTCTGTACGATGGTAGGTCTTGTGCCTACTTGGCCTCACTTGCTCACTTCTTGACCTTGCTTGTACTGTGATCTTTCTATACCTGCACTTGTTTGTTTACCTTTATATATGATCTTGCATGTGAACTGGCCTTGTGGCCTTGAACTTGTGCTCGGAATGTGTGGTGACGTTGTGATCCACCCTGAGCTTGCTTTGCTTTGCTTGACTGGTCTTGTGACCTCTTGTTCTCCCCCACTTTGCCTATGGGGTGTCAAACATATATGCTATGGTCTATCTAGGCTGTAGTGGGGTAGACACTATAGGGTAACATTTCTAGGTTTCCTACTTGTACCCACATTCTGCCTAGTCAACTCATTCCTCATTCTTCACATGGTATAGAGCAGGTTCCCTCGTGGGAACGCTTCTCAGGGCCCACCAACTAACTCGATCTTTTTTTTTTTCCTGCCCAAGGCGTGCCCCGTAGGCCGCCCTCACGTCGCGCCCTCCTAGAGGCCGCTCGCGCCTCCCTTAGCGGCCCCGTTGCCGTCCTTAGCGACCCTGTCGCCGCCCCTCTAGGCCCCTCGAGTCCCCTTCACGGCCCCGTCGCCAAATCGACCGTGCGGGGAGTCGGACCAACCGGACCATCCGGGCGGGGAACCGGGTGGGGTCGGGGAGCCGGATCAACCGGACCATCCGGACGGGGAACCGGATCATCCGGGTGGTCCGGGTGGGGTGCCAAATCGACCGTGCGGGGAGTCGGACCAACCGGACCATCCGGGCGGGGAACCGGGCCCCTCTAGGCCCCTTGCGGCCCCTTTGCGGCCCCGTCGCCGCCCCTAGCGGCCCCGTCGCCGCCCCTTCGCGGCCACCTCGCCACCCTTAGCGGCCCCGTCGCCGCCCCTAGCGGCCCCATCGCAGCCTCTACCTGCCCCGTCGTCGCCTCTACCGGCCCCTTCACCGCTGAGCCGCCCAGCAGCTGAGCAGCCGAGCCGCCCAGCAGCCGAGCCGCCCAACACCCAAGCCGCCGAGCCGCCCAGCAGCCGAGCCGCCGAGCCGTCGAGCCGCCCAGAAACGGAGCCGCCCACCAGCCGAGCCGCCCAACAGCCGAGCCGCCCAACAGCCGAGCCGCCGAGCCGCCCAGCAGCCGAGTCGCCGAGCCGCCGAGCCGCCCAGCAACCGAACCGCCGAGCCGCCCAACAGACGAGCCGTCGAGCCACTACTATTCCTACCGGCGCGTCCCGGCCCGACTTACTCGGACTGGTGAGATCACTCCTTGCCAGGCCACTGCAGTCATGGCTACCCCCAGTGTCCTTATCTTTGATGCTGAGGGTCGTGCTGTTGACTTTGAGGTCTGGGTCGATGACCTCCAGCTGTTCCTACAGTGCGATAGGGCAGACGGACTCTCCCTGTTCGATCTCACCTCTGGTGCCTCTCCTGCCCCTCCTTCTACTGCTGACAGCACTGTTTGCTCATAGTGGGCGACACGCGATGCTGCTGCCCACCTTGCTGTGCGTCGCCACTTACCGACAACTGAGCGTGCGCACTTTAGCCAGTAAAAGAGTGCTAAGACCTTGTACGACGCTGTAGTTGCACGCTACTCCTCCCCTGCCACTGCTGCACTTAGCCCCCTCATGCTGCCGTACCTGTTTCCTGATCTTGCTGCCTTTCCCACAGTCGCTGACCTCATTACGCACCTTCGCACTAGTGACACTCGCTACCGCGCTGCGCTTCCTGTTGACTTCTGTGCCAAGAACCCCCCCCCCCATGTACATCACCCTCTACTACATAGTCACCCGGCTCCCTGATTCCCTTCGCTTAGTCAAGGACCACTTTCTCTCAGTTTGCCCCACCACACTCACCGTTGACCTCCTCGAGGAGCGCCTCCTAGCAGCAGAGAAGAGCATAGTCGCTGTAGGAGCCTCTCGTGGTGACCCTCACACCCCCGTCTTTGAGGGGTGTTCCCCCTCCCCCCTCTTGCCCTCTGTTGCTTCTGCTGCTGCGGCCGACCTCGTTGGTTTCGAGTCGGTCGGCGCTGCGTCTACCCCTAGCGGGAGACGCCGCCCTGGCAAGGGCAAGGGGGGCAAGGGCGCTGGAGGGGCTAGCGGGGGCGGTGGAGGTGGTGGTGGAGGCAGTGGAGGGGGTGGGGGTGGTGGTGGGAGTGGTGGCGGGGGTGGAGGTGTCGGTGGCAGCAGTGGAGGCGGAGGAGACGGCAGTGGTAGCGGAGGGAGCGGAGGCGGCGCAGGTGGCGGAGGCGGCGGAGGTGGTGGAGGCGGCGGAGGTGGCGGAGGCGGCGGCGGCAGCGGTGGAGCTGGTCGTGGCTCTGCGCAGAGGAGTGGCTCCGGTGGTGGTCCGCGCCAGCAGCAGCAGCGCAGTCGTGAGACCCTGTCCCCTCAGCAGCTTCGTGAGTGGTACGCTGCGCATCAGCGCGGTGGGGGTACTGGTCCCTGCACCTACGTCCTCCGTACCGTCGACCGCGCTGGTGAGCAGTGCGGGGGCCCGCACTCCACCCAGCGCTGCTTCGGCTGACTGACGGACGCGTGGCGTCACCAGTTCGCTGAGGCCTCTGAGATCCCTCGCTGGGGAGAGCTGTCTAGGGCGGGGGTTGCTATCTTTGATCTTGATTATGATGCTATTCTTGCTGCCATGTATGCTGTGTCTGATAGTGTTGAGGGTGACTGTTACCTGTGTGTTCCGCCTGACCCGGGCATTGAGGCTGCTGCTCTGGGTGCTGGTGACGCTGCTGCTCTAGGTGCTAGTGCGTCTGCTGCCCCAGGTGCTGGTGAGTCTGCTCTCTCAGGTACTACGTCGGCTCAGGCCTTACACACCTTCACCCTTGACTCGGGTGCTTCCCGCTCCTTCTTTCGAGACCGCACCACGCTTACGCCGCTTAGTCGGCCGGTTGCAGTCTCCCTGGCGGACCCCTCTGGGGGTCCTGTCCTTGCTAGCTTCTCCACTGTCTTACCGTGCCTGACAGCCCCCTCTGGCACCCTATCAGGTCTCTACCTCCCCTCGTTCTCTACGAACTTGGTGAGTGGAGCTGATCTACAGTATATGGGGGTTGACCAGTTCACTCCTGCGAGTCAGTGGGTGACCCACTGCACGTGTGCTCGGACAGGCCGACACTTGGCCACGTTTACCCGTCGGCCGGGGTCGAGCCTGTACACACTTACTACTGAGTCTCCTCCGGCTGCTGAGTCTGGTCAGGTAGCTGCGTCGAGTCAGGTGTTTGCTACAGCGTCCAAGTCTGGTCCTGAGTCTGCTCCCTGCTCGTGTCGTCTCCTGTCCCACCAGACTCTCCTTTGGCACCACCGCCTTGGTCACCCCTCCCTGCCTCGTCTCTGAGGCATGGCCTCCCGTGTCCTTGTCTCTGGTCTCCCTCGGTCTCTCCCTCCCCTACCTCCAGGGCCTGCCCCTACCTGCGTCCCCTGCATCGAGGGGCGACAGCGCGTCACCCCTCACTCCTCCGAGTTTCCTCCGACAGAGGCTCCGCTGAAGACTCTTCACATGGACGTGTGGGGCCCCGCCCGCGTCCGTGGCCAGGGGCACGAGCGTTACTTCCTGTTGGTGGTTGACGACTACTCGCGTTACACCACAGTCTTCCCCTTGCGCAGCAAGGGTGACGTCACTGAGGTGTTGATCGACTGGATCCGCGCAGATCATCTCCAGCTCAGAGAGAGTTTTGGCTCGGACTTTCCTGTCCTGCGTCTGCACTCAGACAGAGGCGGGGAGTTTTCCTCTGCCCGTCTGGGAGCCTTCTATCGTGTACAGGGCATCCGCCAGACCTTCACGCTTCCGGCCTCTCCACAACAAATAGGGATTGCTGAGCGCTGCATTGGCATGGTCATGGACGTCGCTCGTACGTCCATGATCCATGCGGCTGCCCCCCATTTTCTGTGGACGTTTGCGGTTCAGTACGCAGCGCATCAGCTCAACCTCCAGCCCCGAGTCTCCTTGCCCGAGACCTCCCCCACCTTGCGGTGGACGGGGAAGGTTGGCGATGCGTCTGCGTTTCGGGTCTGGGGATCTCGGGCGTTTGTCCGCAACTTGTCTGCGGACAAGCTGTCCCCTCGTGCTGTTCCCTGCGTCTTCCTTGGCTTCCCCCCTGACGCGCCTGGGTGGCAGTTTTACCACCCCACCTCGCGCCGTGTTCTGTCCTCCCAGGACGTCACCTTTGACGAGTCGGTGCCTTACTACCGTCTCTTCCCCTACCGCACTGCGCCCCTCCCCCCGCCGCCGCTCTTCCTTGCGCCAGGTCCTCCCCTGGTAGAACCCCTCCCCCCTAAGGGTCCTGCCCCGTCAGGTGTGTCCCAGGTAGACGCACTCGAGCCTGTTAAGGTAGCTGTTGACTCTGGTGCTGCTAGGGGTGCTGAGCCTGGGGGTGCTGAGTCTGGGGGTGTTGAGCCTGGGGGTACGGAGCCTGGGGGTGCGGAGCCTCGGGGTGCTGGGCCTGGGGGTGCGGAGCCTGGAGGTAAGGAGCCTGGGGGTACTGAGCCTGGGGGTGCAGAGCCTGGGGGTGCTGGGTCTGCTCGTGTGGCCTCTGGCGGTGCTGGGTTTGGGGCTCCTTCGGGTGCTTCGTCGAGGCGGGAGCTACCATCTCCACAGGAGCTGCGTGAGTGGTTTGCCCGGCGCTGGAGCCGTGCTGCTGGAGCTGGAGGTGCTGCTGTTACTGCTGACCCTGGGATCGGCACTGGAGTTACTGGAGCCACTGGTCCTGGAGGTGCTCGTACTGGCGATACTGGAGCTGCTCGGACTGGGGGTACTGCTGGGGCTGCTGGAGTTGGTCCTGCTTTTGGTGCTACTGGAGCTTCTGGAGCTGGTGCGGCTGGAGCTGCTGGAGCTGCTGGAGCTGCTGGAGTTGGTGCTGCTGGAGCTGGAGCTGCTGGGGGTGTTGGCGCTGGTGGTGCTGCTGGCGCTGGTGCTTCTGAGGGTGCTGGAGTTGGCACTATTGGAGCTGGAGGTGCTGCTGGTGCTGGTGCTTGTCAGAATCCCAGTCACTAGACCACTGGGATAAAAGGGCTTGTTAAGTAGTGGGTCAGTGCGCCCATAACCCCCCAGGCCAACGTGCCTGTAACCCTTCTCTAGGATCAATCGGGGATCTCCCGTGGACCTCTGACACCCCCCAGCACTGAGATGCCCGGATGCACACACTGGGATTCGAACCCGAGACCTTCGCTCTGATACCATGTCAGAATCCCAACCACTAGACCATTGGGATAAAAGGGCTTGTTTCAGTAGCGAGTCAGTGCGCCCATAACCCCCCAGGCCAACGTGCCTGTAACCCTTCTCTAGGATCAATCGGGGATCTCCAGTGGACCTCTGACAGTGCTGCGGCTGGTGGTGCTGGTGCTGTCCCTGCTAGTTCTGGAGGCGCTGCGCGGCCGCAGCCGTACTTCATTCCGCTCCTTGAGCAGGTTCTTGGTCTCCCGCCCTCTACTGGTCCTGCTCCTCCCTTAGAGTGTCCACAGCCTGTCCAGTCGCGGTCACAGTTACAGCCCGCCTCCCCCCTACCTGCTCCTTCTCCCTACACTGGTCCTACTAGAGGTCTTGCTAAGCGTCGTGAGCCTGTGTCTCGTCCTGCGTCGCCTGCTCGTGCTGCTCGCACTAGTGGTCGTGCTCCGCGTCCGCGTCCTCCTGCGGTCCCAGGCACACACCAGATGGCACTGCGTCCTTCCACTGCTCCTCTTTGTGTCCCGTTGCCGTCTCCTCCAGATTCCTCTCTTCCTGTTCTTGCTGACCCGGAGTCTGACTCTCTTCGTGCTGCCAGTCCTACTGTCACGCGTCTCCTGGCTACTGTTGTCACTGGCCTTTCCTTTGAGTCCACTGCTACATCTGCCTTAGTTGCTGAGCTTGTCGACTTTGCTGCTCGCTGTCGTCTCGACTACGCCGCTAGTCTCGTTGCTGAGTCTGAGTCTGTCTGTCCTCCGTCCGTCGAGGATGAGTGTGCTCTTAGCACGGACGTCCTTGAGGACAGGCAGGAGGAGTTCCAGTGTTTTGCTGCTGCTTTGCCTCATCTCGTGTCCACGCTGATTGCCCCTAAGGGAGACCCGGATGCACCAGACATCCCGACTCCTCGATCGTACACTGAGGCGATCGAGGGTCCCTACTCCTCACAGTGGCATTCAGCCATGGACGCAGAGATGGCTTCCTGGAAGTCCACAGGCACCTACGTCGACGAGGTTCCCCCACCTGGGGCGAACATTGTCGGTGGCATGTGGATTTTCAGGGTGAAGCGGCCGCCGGGTTCTCCGCCTGTCTTCAAGGCGCGTTACGTGGCTCGAGGCTTCAGTCAGCGGCAGGGATTTGACTACTTTCAGACCTTCTCTCCCACCCCGAAGATGACCACTCTTCGGGTGCTGCTGCACATAGCCGCTCAGCGCGACTACGAGCTTCACTCTCTTGACTTCAGCACAGCTTTCCTGCAGGGCAGCCTGCATGAGGAGATCTGGCTGCGCCGCCCACCTGGCTTCACTGGGTCGTTTCCCCCTGGTACCCAGTGGAGCCTCCGGCGGCCAGTCTACGGTCTCCGCCAGGCGCCCCGTGAGTGGCACGACACACTGAGGACTACGCTTGCGGCTCTTGGGTTTGCTCCTTCTACTGCCGACCCGTCGGTGTTTCTGCGCACCGACACCTCTTTGCCGCCGTTCTACATCCTCGTGTATGTCGACGACTTGGTCTTTGCCACTGCTGACACTGCTGGACTCGCCCACGTGAAGTCCGAGCTGCAGAAGAGACACACGTGCACAGACCTGGGTGAACTGCGCAGCTACCTTGGCTTGCAGATCACCCGAGACAGAGCACAGCGCACCATTACCCTGACTCAGTCACACATGGTGCAGCAGGTCTTTCAGCGCTTCGACTTCACGTACTCCTCGCCTCAAGCCACTCCTCTGTCTACTCGCCACTCGCTCTCAGCTCTGCCTTCAGATGAGTCCGTAGAGCCGAGTGGCCCGTACCCAGAGCTTGTTGGCTGCATCATGTACCTGATGACCTGCACACGACCTGACCTTGCATACCCTCTTAGCATCTTGGCACGCTATGTTGCTCCTGGGAGACACCGACCAGAGCACATGGCTGCAGCGAAGAGGGTGTTGCGCTACTTGTGCAGTGCGTCGGGCATGGGGCTAGTGCTTGGAGGGCGACGTTCAGTGGTCCTCACAGGTCACGCAGACGCTTCTTGGGCTGATGACCAGGCTACGCAGCGGTCGTCACAGGGTTACACCTTCAGCCTTGGTTCCGGCTCTGTTTCGTGGCGGTCTACCCGCTCGTCTTCTGTTCTCGGCTCCAGCTGTGAGGCTGAGATCTACGCGGGGGCCATGGCTGCACAGGAGCTACGCTGGCTCACCTACCTGCTGACTGACCTAGGAGAGCCGCCTCGTTCTCCTCCAATTCTGTACGTAGACAACAAGGCCATGCTGGCCTTGTGTCGGGAGCACAGACTGGAGCACAGAACGAAGCACATTGCTCTTCGCTACTTCCTTGCTCGTGAGCTGCAGCAGCGTGGTCAGCTGCGCCTTGCTTACATGGCCTCTGAGGCCAACACTGCTGATATCTTTACCAAGGCACTTCCGCCTTGTGATCATCAGCGCTTCTGTACGATGCTAGGTCTTGTGCCTACTTGGCCTCACTTGCTCACTTCTTGACCTTGCTTGTACTGTGATCTTTCTATACCTGCACTTGTTTGTTTACCTTTATATATGATCTTGCATGTGAACTGGCCTTGTGGCCTTGAACTTGTGCTCGGAATGTGTGGTGACGTTGTGATCCACCCTGAGCTTGCTTTGCTTTGCTTGACTGGTCTTGTGACCTCTTGTTCTCCCCCACTTTGCCTATGGGGTGTCAAACATATATGCTATGGTCTATCTAGGCTGTAGTGGGGTAGACACTATAGGGTAACATTTCTAGGTTTCCTACTTGTACCCACATTCTGCCTAGTCAACTCATTCCTCATTCTTCACATGGTATAGAGCAGGTTCCCTCGTGGGAACGCTTCTCAGGGCCCACCAACTAACTCGATCTTTTTTTTTTCCTGCCCAAGGCGTGCCCCGTAGGCCGCCCTCACGTCGCGCCCTCCTAGAGGCCGCTCGCGCCTCCCTTAGCGGCCCCGTTGCCGTCCTTAGCGACCCTGTCGCCGCCCCTCTAGGCCCCTCGAGTCCCCTTCACGGCCCCGTCGCCAAATCGACCGTGCGGGGAGTCGGACCAACCGGACCATCCGGGCGGGGAACCGGGTGGGGTCGGGGAGCCGGATCAACCGGACCATCCGGACGGGGAACCGGATCATCCGGGTGGTCCGGGTGGGGTGCCAAATCGACCGTGCGGGGAGTCGGACCAACCGGACCATCCGGGCGGGGAACCGGGCCCCTCTAGGCCCCTTGCGGCCCCTTTGCGGCCCCGTCGCCGCCCCTAGCGGCCCCGTCGCCGCCCCTTCGCGGCCACCTCGCCACCCTTAGCGGCCCCGTCGCCGCCCCTAGCGGCCCCATCGCAGCCTCTACCTGCCCCGTCGTCGCCTCTACCGGCCCCTTCACCGCTGAGCCGCCCAGCAGCTGAGCAGCCGAGCCGCCCAGCAGCCGAGCCGCCCAACACCCAAGCCGCCGAGCCGCCCAGCAGCCGAGCCGCCGAGCCGTCGAGCCGCCCAGAAACGGAGCCGCCCACCAGCCGAGCCGCCCAACAGCCGAGCCGCCGAGCCGCCCAGCAGCCGAGTCGCCGAGCCGCCGAGCCGCCCAGCAACCGAACCGCCGAGCCGCCCAACAGACGAGCCGTCGAGCCACTACTATTCCTACCGGCGCGTCCCGGCCCGACTTACTCGGACTGGTGAGATCACTCCTTGCCAGGCCACTGCAGTCATGGCTACCCCCAGTGTCCTTATCTTTGATGCTGAGGGTCGTGCTGTTGACTTTGAGGTCTGGGTCGATGACCTCCAGCTGTTCCTACAGTGCGATAGGGCAGACGGACTCTCCCTGTTCGATCTCACCTCTGGTGCCTCTCCTGCCCCTCCTTCTACTGCTGACAGCACTGTTTGCTCATAGTGGGCGACACGCGATGCTGCTGCCCACCTTGCTGTGCGTCGCCACTTACCGACAACTGAGCGTGCGCACTTTAGCCAGTAAAAGAGTGCTAAGACCTTGTACGACGCTGTAGTTGCACGCTACTCCTCCCCTGCCACTGCTGCACTTAGCCCCCTCATGCTGCCGTACCTGTTTCCTGATCTTGCTGCCTTTCCCACAGTCGCTGACCTCATTACGCACCTTCGCACTAGTGACACTCGCTACCGCGCTGCGCTTCCTGTTGACTTCTGTGCCAAGAACCCCCCCCCCCATGTACATCACCCTCTACTACATAGTCACCCGGCTCCCTGATTCCCTTCACTTAGTCAAGGACCACTTTCTCTCAGTTTGCCCCACCACACTCACCGTTGACCTCCTCGAGGAGCGCCTCCTAGCAGCAGAGAAGAGCATAGTCGCTGTAGGAGCCTCTCGTGGTGACCCTCACACCCCCGTCTTTGAGGGGTGTTCCCCCTCCCCCCTCTTGCCCTCTGTTGCTTCTGCTGCTGCGGCCGACCTCGTTGGTTTCGAGTCGGTCGGCGCTGCGTCTACCCCTAGCGGGAGACGCCGCCCTGGCAAGGGCAAGGGGGGCAAGGGCGCTGGAGGGGCTAGCGGGGGCGGTGGAGGTGGTGGTGGAGGCAGTGGAGGGGGTGGGGGTGGTGGTGGGAGTGGTGGCGGGGGTGGAGGTGTCGGTGGCAGCAGTGGAGGCGGAGGAGACGGCAGTGGTAGCGGAGGGAGCGGAGGCGGCGCAGGTGGCGGAGGCGGCGGAGGTGGTGGAGGCGGCGGAGGTGGCGGAGGCGGCGGCGGCAGCGGTGGAGCTGGTCGTGGCTCTGCGCAGAGGAGTGGCTCCGGTGGTGGTCCGCGCCAGCAGCAGCAGCGCAGTCGTGAGACCCTGTCCCCTCAGCAGCTTCGTGAGTGGTACGCTGCGCATCAGCGCGGTGGGGGTACTGGTCCCTGCACCTACGTCCTCCGTACCGTCGACCGCGCTGGTGAGCAGTGCGGGGGCCCGCACTCCACCCAGCGCTGCTTCGGCTGACTGACGGACGCGTGGCGTCACCAGTTCGCTGAGGCCTCTGAGATCCCTCGCTGGGGAGAGCTGTCTAGGGCGGGGGTTGCTATCTTTGATCTTGATTATGATGCTATTCTTGCTGCCATGTATGCTGTGTCTGATAGTGTTGAGGGTGACTGTTACCTGTGTGTTCCGCCTGACCCGGGCATTGAGGCTGCTGCTCTGGGTGCTGGTGACGCTGCTGCTCTAGGTGCTAGTGCGTCTGCTGCCCCAGGTGCTGGTGAGTCTGCTCTCTCAGGTACTACGTCGGCTCAGGCCTTACACACCTTCACCCTTGACTCGGGTGCTTCCCGCTCCTTCTTTCGAGACCGCACCACGCTTACGCCGCTTAGTCGGCCGGTTGCAGTCTCCCTGGCGGACCCCTCTGGGGGTCCTGTCCTTGCTAGCTTCTCCACTGTCTTACCGTGCCTGACAGCCCCCTCTGGCACCCTATCAGGTCTCTACCTCCCCTCGTTCTCTACGAACTTGGTGAGTGGAGCTGATCTACAGTATATGGGGGTTGACCAGTTCACTCCTGCGAGTCAGTGGGTGACCCACTGCACGTGTGCTCGGACAGGCCGACACTTGGCCACGTTTACCCGTCGGCCGGGGTCGAGCCTGTACACACTTACTACTGAGTCTCCTCCGGCTGCTGAGTCTGGTCAGGTAGCTGCGTCGAGTCAGGTGTTTGCTACAGCGTCCAAGTCTGGTCCTGAGTCTGCTCCCTGCTCGTGTCGTCTCCTGTCCCACCAGACTCTCCTTTGGCACCACCGCCTTGGTCACCCCTCCCTGCCTCGTCTCTGAGGCATGGCCTCCCGTGTCCTTGTCTCTGGTCTCCCTCGGTCTCTCCCTCCCCTACCTCCAGGGCCTGCCCCTACCTGCGTCCCCTGCATCGAGGGGCGACAGCGCGTCACCCCTCACTCCTCCGAGTTTCCTCCGACAGAGGCTCCGCTGAAGACTCTTCACATGGACGTGTGGGGCCCCGCCCGCGTCCGTGGCCAGGGGCACGAGCGTTACTTCCTGTTGGTGGTTGACGACTACTCGCGTTACACCACAGTCTTCCCCTTGCGCAGCAAGGGTGACGTCACTGAGGTGTTGATCGACTGGATCCGCGCAGATCATCTCCAGCTCAGAGAGAGTTTTGGCTCGGACTTTCCTGTCCTGCGTCTGCACTCAGACAGAGGCGGGGAGTTTTCCTCTGCCCGTCTGGGAGCCTTCTATCGTGTACAGGGCATCCGCCAGACCTTCACGCTTCCGGCCTCTCCACAACAAATAGGGATTGCTGAGCGCTGCATTGGCATGGTCATGGACGTCGCTCGTACGTCCATGATCCATGCGGCTGCCCCCCATTTTCTGTGGCCGTTTGCGGTTCAGTACGCAGCGCATCAGCTCAACCTCCAGCCCCGAGTCTCCTTGCCCGAGACCTCCCCCACCTTGCGGTGGACGGGGAAGGTTGGCGATGCGTCTGCGTTTCGGGTCTGGGGATCTCGGGCGTTTGTCCGCAACTCGTCTGCGGACAAGCTGTCCCCTCGTGCTGTTCCCTGCGTCTTCCTTGGATTCCCCCCTGACGCGCCTGGGTGGCAGTTTTACCACCCCACCTCGCGCCGTGTTCTGTCCTCCCAGGACGTCACCTTTGACGAGTCGGTGCCTTACTACCGTCTCTTCCCCTACCGCACTGCGCCCCTCCTCCCGCCGCCGCTCTTCCTTGCGCCAAGTCCTCCCCCAGTAGACCCCCTCCCCCCTCAGGGTCCTGCCCCGTCAGGTGTGTCCCAGGTAGACGCAGTCGAGCCTGTCGAGGTAGCTGTTGACTCTGGTGCTGCTAGAGGTGCTGAGCCTGCGGGTACCGGGTCTAGAGGTGCTGAGCCTGGGGGTGAGGAGCCTGGGGGTGCTGAGTCTGGGGGCGTGGAGCCTGGGGGTGTTGAGCCTGGGGGTGCTGAGTCTGGGGGTGCTGAGTTTGGGGGTGCTGAGTCTGGGGGTGCTGAGCCTGGGGGTGCGGAGCCTGGGGGTGCGGAGCCTGGGGGTGCTGGGTCTGCTCGTGTGGCCTCTCGCGGTGCTTCGTTGAGACGGGAGCCACTCTCTCCGCAGGAGCTGCGCGAGTGGTTTGCCCGGGGCTGGAGCGGTGCTGCTGGAGCCGGACGTACTCATACTGGCGGTGCTGGAGCTGCTGGGACTGGGGGTGCTGCTGGAGCTGCTGGAGTTGGTCCTGCTGGAGGTACTACTGGAGCTGCTAGCGGTACTGGAGCTGCCGGTCCTGCTAGAGCTGGAGCTGCTGGAGCTCGAGCTGCTGGGGGTGTTGGCGCTGGTGGTTCTGCTGGAGCTGGTGCTGCCGCTTGGGGTACTGGTGTTGTTCTTGCTGGTTCTGGAGTCGCCGCGCGGCCGAGGCCGTACTTCGTTCCGCTCCTTGAGCAGGTTCTTGGTCTCTCGCCCTCTACTGGTCCTGCTCCTCCCTTAGAGTGTCCACAGCCTGTCCAATCGCGGTCACAGTTACAGCCCGCCTCCCCCCTACCTGCTCCTTCTCCCTACACTGGTCCTACTAGAGGTCTTCCTGAGCGTCGTGAGCCTGCGTCTCGTCCTGATTCGCCTGTTCGTGCTGCTCGCACTAGTGGTCGTGCTCCGCGTCCGCGTTGTCCTGCGGTCCCCGGCACACACCAGATGGCACTGCGTCCTTCCACTGCTCCTCAACGTGTCCCGTTGCCGTCTCCTCCAGAGTCCTCTCTTCCTACTCTTGCTGACCCGGAGTCTGACTCTTTTCGTGCTGCCAGTCCTACTGTCATGCGTCTCCTGGCTACTGTTGTCACTGACCCTTCTTTTGAGTCCACTACTGCGTCTCCCTTAGTTGCTGAGCTTGTCGACTTTGCTGCTCGCTGTCGTCTAGACTACGGTGCTAGTCTTGTTGCTGAGTCTGAGTCTGTCTGTCTTCCGTCCGTCGGGGGTGAGTGTGCTCTTAGCACGGACGTCCTTGAGGACAGGCAGGAGGAGTTCCAATGTTTTGCTGCAGCTTTGCCTCATCTCGTGTCCACGCTGATTGCCCCTGAGGGAGACCCGGATGCACCAGACATCCCGACTCCTCGATCGTACGCTCAGGCGATCTAGGGTCCCTACTCCTCATAGTGGCATTCAGCCATGGACGCAGAGATGGCTTCCTGGAAGTCCACAGGCACCTACGTTGACGAGGTTCCCCCACCTGGGGCGAACATCGTCAGTGGCATGTGGATTTTCAGGGTGAAGCGGCCGCCGGGTTCTCCGCCTGTCTTCAAGGCGCGTTACGTGGCTCGAGGCTTCAGTCAGCGGCAGGGAGTTGACTACTTTCAGACCTTCTCTCCCACCCCGAAGATGACCACTCTTCGGGTGCTGCTGCACATAGCCGCTCAGCGCGACTACGAGCTTCACTCTCTTGACTTCAGCATAGCTTTCCTGCACGGCAGCCTGCATGAGGAGATCTGGCTGCGCCGCCCACCTGGCTTCACTGGGTCGTTTCCCCCTGGTACCCAGTGGAGCCTCCGGCGGCCAGTCTACGGTCTCCGCCAGGCGCCTCGTGAGTGGCACGACACACTGAGGACTACACTTACGGCTCTTGGGTTTGCTCCTTCTACTGCCGACCCGTCGGTGTTTCTGCGCACCGACACCTCTTTGCCGCCGTTCTACATCCTCGTGTACGTCGACGACCTAGTCTTTGCCACTGCTGACACTGCTGGACTCGCCCACGTGAAGTCCGAGCTGCAGAAGAGACACACGTGCACAGAGCTGGGTGAACTGCGCAGCTACCTTGGCTTGCAGATCACCCGGGACATAGCACAGTGCACCATTACCCTGACTCAGTCACACATGGTGCAGCAGGTCCTTCAGCGCTTCGACTTCACGTACTCCTCGCCTCAGGCCACTCCTCTGTCTACTCGCCATTCGCTTTCTGCTCTGCCTTCGGATGAGTCCGTAGAGCCGAGTGGCCCGTACCCAGAGCTTGTTGGCTGCCTCATGTACTTGATGACCTGCACACGACCTGACCTTGCATACCCTCTTAGCATCTTGGCACGCTATGTTGCTCCTGGGAGACATCGACCAGAGCACATGGTTGCAGCGAAGAGGGTGTTGCGCTACTTGTGCAGTACGTCGGGCATGGGGCTAGTGCTTGGAGGGCGACGTCCAGTGGTCCTTACAGGTCACGCAGACGCTTCTTGGGCTGACGACCAGGCTACGCAGCGGTCGTCACAGGGTTACACCTTCAGCCTGGGCTCCGGCTCTGTTTCGTGGCGGTCTGCCCGCTCGTCTTCTGTTCTCGGCTCCAGCTGTGAGGCTGAGATCTACGCGGGGGCCATGGCTGCACAGGAGCTACGCTGGCTCACCTACCTGCTGACTGACCTAGGAGAGCCGCCTCGTTCTCCTCCAGTTCTGTACGTAGACAACAAGGCCATGCTGGCCTTGTGTCGGGAGCACAGACTGGAGCACAGAACGAAGCACATTGCTCTCCGCTACTTCCTTGCTCGTGAGCTGCAGCAGCGTGGTCAGCTGCGCCTTGCTTACGTGGCCTCTGAGGCCAACACTGCTTATATCTTTACCTAGGCACTTCCGCGTGGTGATCATCAGCGCTTTTGTAATATGCTAGGTCTTGTGCCTACTTGGCCTCACTTGCTCACTTCTTGACCTTGTTTGTACTGTGATCTTTCTATACCTGCACTTGCCTGTTTACCTTTATATATGATCTTGCATGTGAACTAGCCTTGTGGCCTTGCTCTTGTGCTCAGATTGTGTGGTGACATTGTGATCCACCCTGAGCTTGCTTTACTTTGCTTGACTGGTCTTGTGACCTCTTGTTCTCCCCCACTTTCCCTATGGGGGTGTGTCAAACATATATGCTATGGTCTATCTAGGCTGTAGTAGGGTAGACACTATAGGGTAGAACATTTCTAGGTTTCCTACTTGTACCTACATTCTGCCTAGTTAACTCATTCCTCATTCTTCACATGGGGGTGTGTCAAACTCATATGCTATAGTCTGTGTAGGCTGTAGTGGAGTAGAAAATATGGGGTACAACACTTTTAGGTTTTCCTACTTGTACCCACCTGCTTGCTAGTTCATCCATCCCTCGTTCTTTCACATTTGCCTATACGTGCGTTTTCGTACCGTTACCGTATGTCTTTTTGTGCGACGATAATGGAATGATTGGACACATTTGTTTCGATTTTTATGGTAACTTATGTGAACAATGATTTTTTTCCCGTTTTTTTGGAGGAAAATCAATGTTCACACCAGTCAACCAAAAAGTGAAAACAGCTGTATAAGGTTGCTACGCAATCCAAAAAATTCTTACAGCAATCCTTGTTTGCTCTCTCCATTCCACTTGTAACGGATAATGACGGACGGAATTCATATTAGAGTGTCTAGTTATCATAAGGAATTTGTACGGAAGCGAACCATATCTTTGTAGTGAGGACGTGTTATCCACAAGCCAAATGTGCAAACCAGACAATCGTGTTGTAAGGCCGAGGCTTGGACGTGCTGTCTAAAAGTTTGTTTTTCTTCAGCCCCATCGACCATTCGCGGAGTCAATGGCTGAGGAAATGCTGTTGGAGGGCACGCAGGGGGGGACAGGTCATGAGTTTGAAACACCCTGGCTGTTCGAAAATGAGACTCAGCAGTAGAACCGGTGTGGCTTTCCTTCATGAAGACCAGACTGTTGGTGGTGCAGCGACAGCCAAGATAGTTTGGGTACTTCATAGAAAAGAAAAGTCTGGGTGGTTTGCCACTTCTTACAGAAAAGTCCCACTTGAAATGAAGAAGTCCAGATACGCGCAGCGTCTTGGCCTCGCGCGGCTCGTGCGCTTGGCGGTGCGAACGGCATTCGACATTCGTGCAAGTAGGGGTTCCACATTTCCGCCCATAACTGCAACCCTCCTCGCAAAGAGCACCCGCTTTACCCACCTTTTGGAGATGACATTGCAACAACGACTGTCTCCGAGTGACATGAGCATAACTCTCAGCTTAGCTCCCGTTCACCACACACCTGGTTTGGCGCACGAAGGCATGCCAACAAGCATGCGTCGACCAAAGCTGGTCTTGTAACGCATGGCGCGACGGCTCTTTCTCGCCCCTATGGTGTAACGATCATTGCACCCGCATCTCGAATTGCCCTCGTCAGTCTCCCACCTGCAACCAAGCACTCTCTTTTCCCAACTACGCCCGCATAGGACATGCTTTCCTGATTCTCTATCAGGCTATTGCCCTGCTTTTCTAAACCAGGCCTGGCACTCCCTGATTTTTCCACTAATACCTTGCGTAGCTCGAGATGGTTCTACTCTCAGCGTTTGGAGCTCTCCAGCGTTTCACGATAGAATTGGACTGACTCGATGTGAGGTATATTATATGCACGCCCTTTATCCCGCGTTTCCCACAGTTCTCAGTACCACAATACAGTTGAAGCACATTTTGATTCCAGAAAGAGCTATAGTCGGTCTGCTCACAACGTAAGAAGTACGCAAGCAAAAGCGAGTGCTCTCAAACTGGTTTTTTGTAGGTAGGCAGAGTGATTCTTGCTAATATCGGTCGACGCCAGTAGAACGCGGTTTGCGTTCTAAGACGGTAGTTGATAGTTTCGCTGTAGTGCGCCAGGGAGTAGAATTTCATAGGTGGGAACGTACGGGAAGAGTATGAAACAGTAAACATTCCAGAACACCACGCACGCCACAACAACTACTAGAAGCGACGCCCTGGCGGCGCTACTTTTCTCCATTGCTGCTTTCCGCTGTGCAATCGCAGCCTTGCGAGCTCTCCCGTCCCTTCACCCACTGCTCTCTTCTCTTCCCCGCCCATCCCAGCAGCGAACAAGACCGTGCCTGTTGACGTGAAGCCCACACTAGCTTATTTCGAGGAGTGCTTTAGGGCAGTCAAAAGGGGTCGTTTACGATCGAGCTGTATTTGAGGAAGCTGCGCATCGGCTGAGTTTATCGGGCGCTACTCACGAGCAAGTGCTCTGAGTAAAACATAAAATCCTCAGTAGGAGGTTTGAAGGTTACCATCACCTCAAGATGACGATAACTTCAACGTATCGGAACGGTCCCGCCAGGGGACAGGACCCGAGGTACGTGAAAAACCGTTTCCTCTGATTATCTTCATTTGGTTTTCTGGTAGAATACTTTTGGGAGAAAATGACGAACTTTGCTTGGAAGATTTTCACGACCAGCGTCGTTTTCATCTGCTTGCCTTTCAGTGTGTGCTGACTCGTACGATTGCATATGACGCATTGTTGGCGTCATATTTTGTAGACATCAATAGACATAACACTTGCAACATATCCTCCCACATCTTGCGCTTATTCCAACCGCGACAGGGGTGCGGTTGGCCCGCGCACTTCTAGTTCCGCGGGTCGCCGTATTCTCTCTCCGGGCACCGCGACATCCTTCCGCCCGACGATTCTCGCGCAGCCAATCGCGGAAGACATGGTGCTGCCCCAGCCCTCCGACGCGACTGGTTACTCCTCCCTACCCGCTTCCCTCTCTGGCGCGGGGAGCCTCCTGCTGCAGCAGGCTGCTGCTGCGGCGGCGGCTGGAGCTCGCACGGGGCCGTCGAAACGGGTGCAGCCCTTGGCGCAGCAGCAAGTGGAGGGGAAGCAAGCTGCTCCGGACAACACTGGCCTGGTACAGTTTGACTCGGTGTATCAAGAGGAGTGTTTACTGTTATACAGAACAAGTTAGTCTATTGTGATCCTTCCCGTTTTCGCCCCGACGAAGCTGTCTTGTGCGTCCTCTGCTCTGTGCCCGTCATCAATATCTTTCTACCTTGATTTCGTACCACTCGTGCTCTTTCTGCGAAAGTAACGATACTGTTTGTTTTCGTACCACTCGTCATCAACCGCAGGCCCCCACGGATTTCAACCCAGGGATTATCGCGTCGATCAACCTTCAGAGCAACAAGCAGCATCAGCAGCAGCGACTGCAGCAGCAGCAGGATCAGCAGCAGCAGCAGCAGTCGTCCACGTCAGCACCCAACACTCCAACCAAGAGGAAATCGTCGCAACCGCCTCCCGCGTCCTCGTCGCTTCTTACCACGCAGGTGAAGACCCAGACCTCGCAGATCCCCCGCCCAGGTTCGGGAGGTTGCCGAGCCGCCGGCTTCTCTCGCTCCGATTGGCTCCCGCGATCCGAGTCCCTCACGCGCTACTCCCGCCGCGCCAACGCCGCCGCGTCTACCGCCGGAGCGAGCGCGGGGAAAGAGGAGGGCAAGAGCAGCAGCGGGAGCGGGAGCGGGAGCGGCAGCGGCAGCGGCAGTCACGGCGGCAGCCACGGCAGCAGTGGCGGAGCTGGCGGAAAGACATCCGCGGGGTCCGGCGCGGAAAGCGGAACGGACGACGAGCTCCCCCGATCGGATTCCCTTCCGCGCATTCTCAATGCGGTCGCGAACCGGCTCACTGGCGGGCGCGCGCACCACGGGAGCTCGCGCGCGCAGCACGCTGCGGAGAGCGGAAGCGGGAGCGGGAGCGGCGGAGGTGGCGGAAGTAGCACCGGCGGAAGCGCTGGCGCTCTTAGCGCCGGTGGCGGCGGCAATGGCGGCGGTGGCGGAGGAGTCAGTTCGAGCGCGACCCCGATCCCAACCGGACTGGTGCGCCCACCATCACTCCCGCCCCCCTCGTCTCCCCCCTCGCTCGTCTCCCCTCCTCGCCTCTCCTCGTCTCCTTCCTTCCAACGACGTCTCACAACTCGTGCCCGACTGAGTCTCTCCCTCCCGTCCCAGCGCGTTTCATCTGTTGTCCAATGCTTGTCCGTCTCTCACTGAACCGTGTCATCTCTGCGTGCGTGTGCGTGTGCGTGTGCGTGTGCGTTTGCGTGTGGGTGCGGGTGCGTGTGCGTGTGCGTGCGTGTGTGTGTGTGTGTGTGTGTGTGTGCGCGCGCGCGTGTGCGTGTGCGTGTGTGTGTCTCTGTGTGTGTGTGTGTGTGCGTGTGCGTGTGCGTGTGCGTGTGTGTGTGTGTGTGTGTGTGTGTGTGTGTGTGTGTGTGTGTGTGTGTGTGTGTGTGTGTGTGTGTGTGTGTGTGTGTGTGTGTGTGTGTGTGTGTGTGTGTGTGTGTGTGCGCTCGCGCATGTGTCACCTCGACCCCTCTGCCTGCCCGGAGCGTGCAGGGATCACCCGCGTCAAAAGCCAAGGGACCCAAGGTGCGTCCTTCCTGCTCTCCCCTCCCCGTCTTCCGCTCCGCTCTCCCCTGAAACCCGTTGACTTTCACTTCCCCACTTCTCTCTCCCACTCTGTTACACTCCTCTCTCCCTCTCCGTTCCTCTATCCGCTTCCATCCTGAAAGCCCCACCACATCTTCCACCATTTCTCTTCTCTTCCCATTTCCTCCCGTCTCTTTTCCCATCCCCTCCCGTTTTCCCTTTCTCTCCGCGGATTTCCCCTCCTGTCTGCCTCCCTTTCCCACCAACCGTGCACCAAACTTCTTATCCCACCGCCTTTCACCCATCCACTCACCAACCCTCCCCCCGCATCCCCTTTCTGCCCCCCACATACTCCCCCTTCTACCTTTCTCCCCCTCTTTACACTCCGCCTCTCCACTCATCCCCCCTCCCGCTCCCCGCGTTTCCCCCTCTCCCTTCCCCGATCCCCTCCCCCTTCCCCCGCAATTCCTCCCCCCCCCCTTTTCCCCCCTTTCCCCCGCGCGCAGTGGACGCTCAGCAGTCTGGGCAGGGACCCCAAGGCGGACATGGAGGCGTACCGCCAGCGGGTGAGCGGGGGCATGCGAGGAGGGGGGAAGCGCGGAGGGAGAGTGCGCGGGGGGGGGAATGCCCGGGGGGGGAATGCGCGGGGAGCGGGAATGCGGTGGGGTGGGAATGCGCGGAGGGGGGATGCGCGGAGCGGGAATGCGCGTCACGTCTGCCATGCGTCTCTTGGAATCGCGTTTCTCTCTCCTAAGACGGCCCTCGCTATATGCCTACCCTTCATTCTCCCCATCCCCCGGCCATAGTTCTGCAACAAATTTACATCTCATACTCAGTCTCCTTCCTCCTCCCAATGACCTCAACCCATACTCCATAACCTACCCCTGCTCTGCCATCCACCGTCCCTCATCTCCCATTTCCCGATTTCTTCCGCCTTTCCTCTTCCATCCCCTCCTTCCCCCCCATCCCCCGCGCGCTGGAGCAGGCGGAGGCAGCGGACCGCAGTTTGAACGCCGCCACGGCGGACATCAGGCGCCTCGAGGCGCTTCTCGAGGTCAGTCGCCGCCCTTCGCGCTCCGCCCTCTCTCTCCCTCTCGCCCTCGTGCCCACTCGCGGTCTCTCGTCTCTCCCTCTCACCGTCTCTCTCCCTCGCCCTCTCGCCCCCTCGCCCTCTCTCTCCTCTCTCCAATCCTCTCCCCTCTCTCCTCTCCTCTCTTTCCCTCTCTCCTTCTCCCTCCCCTCTCCTTCTCTCTTTCTCTTTCCCCTCTCCCCTCTCTACTCTTTCTTCTCTCCTCATTCTCCTCCCCTCTCTCCTTTCTTTTCTTTCTCCTCTCTCCTCTTCTCTCCTTCTCTCTCCCTCTCCTCGCTCCCCATTCCGTCTCTCCTCTCTCATACTCTCCCCTCTCTCCTACTCTCTCATTCTCTCGCATTCTCTCTCCTCCTTTCTCTTCGCTCCTCATCCCTTCCCTCCTCTCCTCTCTCTCATTCTCTCTCCTTTCATTCTCTCCTTTCATTCTCTCTCCTTTCATTCTCTCTCCTTTCATTCTCTCTCCTTTCATTCTCTCTCCTTTCATTCTCTCTCCTTTCATTAACTCTCCTTTCATTATCTCTCCTTTCATTATCTCTCCTTTCATTATCTCTCCTTTCATTATCTCTCCTTTCATTATCTCTCCTTTCATTATCTCTCCTTTCATTATCTCTCCTTTCATTATCTCTCCTTTCATTATCTCTCCTTTCATTCTCTCTCCTTTCATTATCTCTCCTTTCATTATCTCTCCTTTCATTATCTCTCCTTTCATTATCTCTCCTTTCATTATCTCTCCTTTCATTCTCTCTCCTTTCATTATCTCTCCTTTCATTATCTCTCCTTTCATCATCTCTCCTTTCATCATCTCTCCTTTCATCATCTCTCCTTTCATCATCTCTCCTTTCATTCTCTCCTTTCATTATCTCTCCTTTCATTATCTCTCCTTTCATTATCTCTCCTTTCATCATCTCTCCTCTCATTCTAGACTCGCACGTTCGTCCTGCTACTGCTGCCCGTATTACTTGTCCTTCACCACTCTCCCCCCTTCTCCTCCCCTCACCCCATTCCTTCCTCTCTCTCCCCATCTTTTCCTCTTTCTCTCCCCCTTACGCCACATTCTCGTGAGTCCTTTTATTCAATTCGAGCCGTTTCCTCCCACAGTACCTCAACCTTTTTCTCCCCTGCTCACTCTCTCCCTCTCCCTCCCCCCTGTCCCTTCCCCCCTGTCCCTTCCCCCCTGTCCCTTTCCCTCTGCCTCCCCCCCTCCCCTCCCCTCCCCTCCGTCCCCCTCTCCCTCACGCGCGCGTGTGCGACGGCGAGAGCAGAAGAAGCAGAAGGAGATCGGCGAGCGGGAGCTGCTGTACAGGAGCTGCGAGAAGGCCTTGGGGGAGCTCGAGAGCAAGAACAGCGAGCTGCGCAGGTGCGGGGGGGATATGGGGATGGGGAGGAGAGGTGAGAAGAGGAGAGAAGAGGTGAGGAGAGGTGAGGAGAGGTGAGGAGAGGTGAGAAGGCCCTGGGGGAGCTCGAGAGCAAGAACAGCGAGCTTCGCAGGTGAAGGGGAAAGAGGGGAGGAGGGTGGATGGGGACTTGATAGCGGGAGGTGAGAGCGGGAGGGGTGAGAGTGTGCAAAGATGAGGGGGTTAGAAGTGGTGAGGGTGGGTAGCGAGACGAGGGAGAGAAGGCCGTGAAGGAGCTTGAGAGCAAGGATCCGTGCCGGCCGGGTTGACCCTTTTATTATTGTGTGTTTCTCCTTGCTCTTTCGTCTCTCGTCTGCCCTCCCTGCCTCCCATGCGCACCTTCGTGCTTCGCCCTTGGCTTCCCTTCTCTTCCCCTCGCCAACTAACCGCGTCCATTCGTGCACCTACTTGCTTGTGCTGCTTCTTCCTCCCACATCTTGCCCTTCCCTTCCCCCCCGCCTCTCCCCCTCCCTCCTTCCCTTCCCCCCTCCTTCCCTCCTCTCCCTCTCCCCACTGTTTCCCGTTTTCACCCGCCCTCCCCTTGCCCCCGCCCCCTCCCCCCGCGTCCTTTACCTCCCCGCGCGCGCAGCGAGGTGCGGCGCCTGGAGAAGGTGGCGGAGGGCGCGCAGGCGGACGCGGAGCAGCTGCGCATGGGGCTAGAAGCCATGGAGCGGGAGGGGCGCAACCTCAAGAAAACCCTCTCCACTCTCACCAAGGAGCGCGACGCTCTTAAAGCCGGGCTCGACCGCGCCATGCTGGAGCAGGAGCGGCTGCTTAAAGCCCTGACCATGAGCTGCAGTGAGCTGGAGGAGTTGCGGGAAGAGGTGGCTTGTATGAAGCGGCAGGAGGAGGAGTTGAGGCAGGAAGTGCAGGAAGAGCGGACGGAAAGGGAGAGGATTCAGGAGGATTTACTGGTTGAGATGGAAGAGGTGAGGCAGGCTAAGAGGGGACTTGAGGAAAGTCTGAGGCGCGCGGAGGAGGAGCGCGATGAGCTGCGCGCGGTGGCGGAGAAGGCGGCGAGTGCGGCGGAGGGAGCGAGAGCGGGGAGTGGTGCGGATGGGGATGCGGACGGGTGGGGAAGGGGAGAGGGTAGGAGGGGGGAGGTTCAGGATGACGACGAGGAGGAGGAGGGTGGGTGGAAGGAGAGTGGTGCAGGCGCTGGCGCTGGTGGTGGCGGTGGGGCGGAGTGGAAGGAAAAGGCAGAAGCGCTGATGCAGGTTCTGAGGGAGAAGGAGGCGCAGTGGGAGCTCGACCTGATGATCGAGCGCGGGGAGGTTGAGAAGATTCGGCAGCGGGAGCTGCAGAGGGAAGCGGAGAGAGAGGCTGAGCGGCGGAGGGATCTGGAGCTGGTGAAAGAGCGAGAGGAGGAGATTCGGAGGCTGATTGAGCGGGAGAAGGAGAGGGAGCGGGAGGTGCTGCAGGGGCAGGCGAGGATTGGGGGGGTGGAGAGGAAGAGGGAGGAGGAGAAGGCGCGGGAGCGGGAGAGGGAGGTGCAGAGGGAGCGAGAGAAGCAGGCGGAGAGGGAGAGGGAGAGGAAGCGGCAGAGGGAGCGGGTTGAGGAGAGGGAGAGGGAGAGGCAGAGGGAGAAGGAGAGGGCTGAGGAGAGGATTCGAGAGGCGCAGAGAGAGAAGGAGAGGGCTGAGGAGAGGGAGAGGGAGAGGGAGAGAGAGAGGGAGCGAGCGGAGGAGGTCGAGAGGCAGAGGGTGAGGGAAAAGGAGCGGGAGCAGGAGAGAGCGCGTGAGAAGAAGCGACAGGTGGAGAGGAAGAGAGAGGAAGAGAGACAGCTTCAGATTCAGAGGGAGAGGGAGGAGGAGAAGAAGCAGCGGGCTGAGGAGAGGGAGAGGGAGATTCGGCGGGAGCAGGAGCGGCAGGAGGAGAGAGAGCGGGAGAGGGTGCGTATTCAAGAGCTGGAGCGTCTATGGGAGAAAGAGCAGGCAGCCAATCAGGAGAGGGAGGTGCTTCGAGAGAAGGAGAGGGAGAGGGAACGGGAGAAGGAGCGAGAGCGGGCGCAGGAGAGGGAGATGGAGAAGCAGCGGGAGAAGGAGCGCGAGAGGCTGCGAGTCGCGGAGCAGCGGCGGGAGGAGGAGCGGGAGAAGGAGCGGGAGGACATGCAGAAGCAGCAGGACGAGTGGCAGAAGGAGAAGGAGCAAATGACAGACGAGATGCACGGGCTGCACGCGCAGCTGCTCGCCGCGCGCAGGGAGCTCGCCACGGCTCGCCAGCAGAGCAACGACCGCTGCAAGGCGCTAAACGACGAGCTGGATGAGCTCAAAACGCGGATGGTGGCGGTGGAGGCGGAGAACAAGCGCGTGAAGGCGGAGAAGGAGAGCATGGGGGAGGTGCTGGGCGAGGCGGAGTACGAGCGGGATGCGTTCAAGCTCGCGCTCGAGCACTCCAATCTCGAGCACAAGCTGCTCTCGCACGCGCTGGTCAGCTATCTCTCCCCAACGTTGCTTGCTCTCGCTCTCTTTCTCTCCGCCTCCTGTTCTCCTCTGCTTCAATTGCTCGTGCTGCTCTAGCACTCCAATCTCGAGCACTCCAATCTCGAGCACAAGCTGCTGTCCCACGCGCTGCTCAGTCAGTCAGTCGCTTTCCAAGCTGACTTTCTCCTCTCTACGCCTTTCACTGTTGCTCTTCTCTTGCTCTCCCGTCCTTTCGTGTATTCGTGTCCCACGCATCGCCTCATTGCCTTTCTATCCACTCGTCTTTTCTTCCCCTCTTTTCTGCTCTCGCCCCTACTCGTCCACTCTGCCTTTCCAATCCCCCTGTGCCGCGCGTCACCCACAACAGAAGTCCAACGGCTCCCACGCCATTCAGAACCTTCACGGCGAGCTCTCTGCGGCTCAGGTGCGTCTCTTCAGAAGCTACATGCATCTGGAATGCCTGAAATGAATGCCTTACAGCGCTGAGCCTGTAGGGGGAGGCTCGCTGCATGCAGCGCGCGAGCCCTCTGGTGAAAGAGCGCTCTGATTATTTCCTGCTAGCTTCTTACCTGCCTGTTGAAACAGGCACACCACTCTACCACGATTTTTTAGGCGCCTGAACTATAGTCTCACTAAAGTCTATTCTGAGGCAAGCTCATAGCTGTGCCCGCTTCATCCCCACTCTATTCCCTGTCCCTCTCCCCGCTTGCACTGCCTCCGTTTTGCACTATATCTGGTCGCCAACTCCCCTCTATTCCTCTCTCATTCTCTCTCGCCCTGCTCTCATTCTCGCCCTCGCTTTCCGTCTCCTTCCCTCCCTCACCCCACCTTCCCTCCACCTCCCCCTCCCGTCTCACCCCTCCAGGCGTCAGTGCGAGCCCTGCAGTCAACAGTGAAGGTCATGCAGCCACAGATGCTCCCCGTTTGCCCTGCCTCCGTGTTGCACCAGCTGATCGCACTCCACCCCTCTATTTCTCATTTCTCCCTCCTCCCTCCCTCCTGCCCCCCCCTTCCACCCGTCATCCTGCCGTCCAGGCGTCAGTGCGAGCCCTGCAGTCAACAGTGAAGGTCATGCAGCCACAGATGCTCCCCGTTTGCCCTGCCTCCGTGTTGCACCAGCTGATCGCACTCCACCCCTCTATTTCTCATTTCTCCCTCCTCCCTCCCTCCTGCCCCCCCCTTCCACCCGTCATCCTGCCGTCCAGGCGTCAGTGCGAGCCCTGCAGTCAACAGTGGAGGTCATGCAGCAACAGATGCGCAAGGTGCGTGCATGATGGGGGGGGGGGGGGGGGGAGGGGGGGGTTTCCCATGCATGGGAGGGGTGGCATGTTATCACTCGAGATGAGCAAGGGGTGGTACGCGATCAACAAGCATGTTTGCACTGCATGAGCCTTGGTGTCACGCCTATCAACCAGCTGGTTCTCTTAGCCGTCTCTCAACTCAGTTTCGTCTCAGCTATTGTCGATCCCCCACATCTCTGGAAACTCATGAAAGCTCAACCATTCCAACCAGTCAGTCTTCTCGGCAGCTTTTGATTAGGGAGTGGCGGCATAGGGGAGAATTAATAACGCCACATCAGCTCTTTTCTCCTCTTCTGCATGGACCAACTTGTGCATGGAGTTTGCATGGGCAAAGTTTATGTGGTCCATCCTTGGCAAAGCGGGAAGGCCGGAAAGCCAGTGACTTGTTTTGAATGCAGATGGACCTAGATGAATCTCAGATTGCCGCTTGTCTTTAGCTTGAGGCTCCTTTTCCATGTGGACTCGAAGTCACTCACAAGCGTACATTCTGCTCCATAAACCCAAAGCCCCCTTCCACCCAGCCCTCATCTGAGAGCGCGTCTCTGCTGGAGGAAGCGCACTCACCTCAACATCTCCCCTCCTCTCTCCCTTGTTCTCATTCCCCTTGTACCCATGCCTCCCCCTTCCCCTTCCCCCACCGCAGTCGTCATCTGAGAGCGCGTCGCTGCTGGAGGAACTGACGGACCTCAAGGCGCTGCGCCTCTCTGCCCTTACCCTGCCCTCCCCTCTCCTCCTCCCTTTCCCCCCTATCCCCTTGCCTTCCGCCCCCCCTCCCCACAGTCGTCATCTGAGAGCGCGTCGCTGCTGGAGGAACTGACGGACCTTAAGGCGCTGCGACTCACAGAGGTCACCCAGGTGAGACTACCCCGCCCAGGAGATGTTCTCGCGTGCATCGAATGCCTGCTGGGTTCCTGGAAACTCGACTGGAAACTCGACTCAAACGTTTACAGATGCAACTCAAGCAGAAAGGCAGGCTCAAGAGTCGACTCACAGGGGTGGCTCAATCAAGCATCCGTCGACTGTTCCTATTCTTGCCTCAAGTGTGTGTATCACTTGCGTGTGACAGTGCAAAACGAAAGTGTCATGGTGATGCCCAAAACCTCCTAGGCTCTAGTACTGTGTGTGTGTGTGTGTGTGTGTGTGTGTGTGTGTGTGTGTGTGTGTGTGTGGGCTCATGTTCCTGGCAGCATGGGAGGCCTGAGATGGGACTACTTGCCACAAGGGAACCTCGTTGCTCGTCCCATCACTCAAGTGCGAGTGGGTTCCGTATTCCTTCTCCCACCCACTTTTCCCACTCCACCCCTGTTTCCTCCCACCCCCTTCACCTCCACTGCGCACCCCCCTCTTCCTCCTCCCCCCCCCCCCCTCCTCCTCCCCCTCTCTGTTCCCCATGGCAGCATAAGGACCAGGTGGCCCACCTGCAGATCACTCTCATCCCACCTTCCTCCGCCAAACCTCCCCTCCCTCTCCTCCCTGCATCCCCCTTGTCTGCATTCACTTCCCACTTCCCCCATGGCAGCATAAGGACCATGTGGCCCACCTGCAGAGCACGCTCTCATCACTCCGCCACGCATTGGACAAGGAGAGAGACACCAACACGCGCCTGCTGCGCACCCTGCAGGAGGCGGAGAAGGCTGCTGTGGAAGTGGCTACAGATGCACAGGGCATGAGCACGCATGCGCACAAGCTCATGCGTCTCGCTGCCGGACACAAGGACCGCCTCGGCAAGGCTGCCGCTGCTGCCGCTGCTGTTTCTGCTGGGAATGCTGCTGCTGCCGCTGCCGCTGCTGCGGCTGCGGCTGCTGCTGCTGCTGCTGGTGCTGGTAATGGCAAGTGAGGTGTTGGTGGGAACCTCGGAGGGGAGATGCAGCGTCGTCAGTTCAGTGTTTCATATTTCTATGAGCGCTGTTACCTACCTGTAGCTAGTTGTGTGTGTAAGGAGCAGAGCAGCTTCCATCTATCACACAACCCTCTAGGCTCGAATAAGGATGCTCTCATGTTCCTCTTCATGCAACCCAGCCTCCATCACACCCCATCTCTATCTATCCCCTCGACCCTTCAAACTCCACCCCCTTCACACCCTCTCCCTCTGCTCGCTGTGCGCAATGCTTTGTACGATCGCCATGCTCCCTTGAGAGTGCAGCTCCAGCTGTGATTATCTTTGAAGCTCTGTTTCGCTTTGCAGGACGCTTATTTGTGAGCCAGCTGCATTGTTTGTCTTTTTTCTGTGGTTGAGAGCATGTATGTTGCTGGATCGTAGTAGTGTTACTGTATGTAACTGAGACTACACCTTAGTGTGCTTGCTTTGCTTTGCTTTGTGTCAAACCTTATGCTATGCTCTATATTACTGCCTGGAATAACGAAGGTTATGGTGGCTCTGAAACTAAAGTGGTACAGTACGTATGTAGACTTTCAGCATAGAAGGAAAGTAAATTGTTCTCTGCTCCTATCAACATCAGCAGCCCTGTTTAGCATCTGTAAACCTGAAGGACCATAACTTAAGCTCTGCCCCTTGGAAGTTGCCACTTTTGGAAATGGAGTTGTTAGTTAAGTTCTGACTGAACGAAATGATTCTGGTTATTCAACTGTCTGCATAGGTCTGTTGTTAGTAGGATCTGACTGAGCCTTTGAGGAATAGCAATGCCGTAACAACCACACCTCACCACACCACTTGAACAAAAGAATCGCCTCAACAAGCAGCTGGCCACAGGTTATCATCACACCCCACTGCACTGCACTCCACCGCGCCTCACCTCACCACCACAGCCCAATATTGAGCAAAATGAACCCGGCATACAGCCGGCCATTAGTGCTCCTCCTGCGCTCATCAATCAACCTGCTCCAGTTGGACTCGAGTGAGCCCACAAAGTAATCGCAGTCCAGTCCGCTGCAATGGGTGCACTCCTCCACATGCGTCACCTCACCTCACCACAGCCCAATATTGAGTGCAATGAACCCGGCATACAGCCTTCCATTAGTTCTCCTCAACTCATTGCTCCAGTTGGACTCGAGCGAGCCGACAAAGTAGTCGCACTCGGCTGCTATGAGTTTACTCCAGTCTCCACCACACGCATCACCTCACCTCACCACAGCCCAATATTGAGTGCAATGAACCCGGCATACAGCCTCCCGTTGGTGCTCCTCAGCTCATTGATCAACCTGCTCCAATTCGACTCGAGCGAGCCCACAAAGTAGTCGCACTCGGCGGCAATGAGCACGCTGGCAAGGCTGACTGCCACGTCCTGCATGAACTCGTACGCACGCGTGTCGTTGGCGCCGGGGGGGAGACGTGGATTGATGGAGTAGTGGAACTGCCAGGAGGGGTACTGCTTGGTTTGCTCGATTACAGACTGGTGGGCGCAGGTGGGGGGAGGGGAGGGAGGGAATGGGGGAGGGAGGGGGAAAGGGAGGTGATGTGGGTCACAGGGCTGGCGCGCATTGGTGGAGTAGTGAAACTGCCAGGACGGGTACTGCTTCATCTGCTCTATAACAGACTGGTGGGCGCAGGTGGGGGGAGGGGAGGGAAGGGGGAAGGGAGAGGTGATGTGGGGTCACGGGGAAGGCTTGGGCTGGTGTGGCGTAGTGGAACTTCCAGGAAGGGCACTGCTTCGTCTGGTCGATTACGGACTGGTGGGCGCATGTGGGGGTAAAGGGGGGGAGGGGGTGGAGAGGGGGAGGAGGGGGAAAGGGAGAGAGGTGATGTGGGGTCGTGCGGGGAGGCATGGGTTGGTGGAGTAGTGGGGCTGCCACGAGGGGTACTGCTTGGTCTGCTCCATCACGGACTGGTGGGCGCACAGAGGGCGGGAGGGGAAGGTATGGGGGAGGGGGAGGGGGGGGAGAGAGGCGCTGGGGGGCAGGCGCGCGTTGGTGGAGTAGTGGGACTGGCACGAGGGGTACTGCTTGGCCTGCTCCATCACGGTTATGTGGGGCGCAGGTGGGCGGAGGGGGGCGGTGGGGAGGGAGGGGTGGGAAAGAGGAAGGGTGAGGGAGAGGGGGCGGCAGAGAAGGGAGGAGGGAGAAGGAGAAGGAGAGACTGGTGTGTGAGGAGCTTTGGGAATGGTTGATGTGGAGGTTGGAGTGGCAGGCAACGTGTTGGGTTATGCATGCATACATGCACCTCTATCTCTGTGTTAGGCCACACGTCCTAACAATCAGGCACTGCCTTTCAAACAAGTCTAAGTCTTTTGAGGTGCTTCGATCGAGCCGCTTTTGAGCATGGTCGCCAAGTCACATCCTCAAAAGTAAAAAGTTGACATGATGAGATGCCTTGAACACCCCTCCCCCCCCCCCTCCTTCCTTTTGCAACCCGCCCTTTTGCTAAATCCCTCCTCCCATCCTCCCCCCTTCTCTCCAACCCTTACCTCCCTATCCCCCCCCTCTTTCAACACACCTCCATTTCTGTATTGAGCCACACGTGCTTCAGATCCAGAACAGCAGCTCTCAGTCTCTGAGCAAAGGACATGTGCATGTCGAAGGACATGTCATCTCCTTGAACTTGTCGCTCTGCCACACACGCTTGGAATCAGGCACATTCTTTGATCCCACTCACAACTCCCCCTTATCTCACTCCCCTTCCTTTTCCCAACCGCCCTTTCCAGGCCCCTCTCCCTTCCCTCTCGCCCACCCCAACCCCCTCCCTCCAACGTACCTCCATCTCTGTATTGAGCCACACGTGCTTCAGATCCGGCATGGCAGCTCTCAACCTCTGAGCGAAGAACATGTGCATAGCGAACGACAGCAGCGTCATCTCCTTGAACTTGTCGCTCTGCCGCACGTGCACGCTCACCATCGGCCGCGGCGCATACACCTCCCCGCCCACCCCCTGCAGCATCCCCTGCACCTCCTTCCTCTTCCACCGCCCTTCCCCGTTCGGCCCACAGTCAAACGCACACGACTCCATCCCTTTCGCCGGCCACACCTGCCCTTCCAGCGTGCTCCCGCTGAATTTCAACTCAGCGAGTGCCTTGGCCTGGGCCTTGGCAGCCCCGTCTAGATCCGCCTTGCCATCCGTGTCCTTCACAAAGAACCGCACCGGGTCGCCTGCGGCGACTAGTCTTAGGATCTCTGCTCGCTCCTCCTCGAAGCGCGACAGGTGCATGGCTGCGTGCAGCCCGTACGCGGAGTGGCGCACGCGGTTGGTCACGTGGCAGAGGTACGCGGATGGCCAGCGCAGCATGAAGCGCGTGGCTTGCGCTCGCCACCACCGCACCTGGGGAGGGGAAGGGAAGAAAGAGCAAGGAGACAACGGCGGAGAGGAGGGAGTGTCTTCTCTTTTTTTTTTTTGTCCTCCCCTGAAAAGGCTTGCCGCTCATTGACCTCACTTGGGAGAGGGCGGGGGAGGTAGGGAGGAGGATGGAGTTGGAACAAGCCAACAACTTAAGTCAACGGAATACGTGACAGCCATTTAGCCAACGGCCCCGAGGGTCGGACTAGACTACCTCTGGGATGACTCTCTAACCCAGAGGTAGCACATGTCTGGGTGCTATCCTGGTTCTACCTCTCTCTCGGATGCCTCTCTAATACATGTGCTATCTTGGGATGGAACCAGGTCCCACTTGCCCCAGACTACGGGTGCATGACACATTGGAAATGCCCAACACTGAGCCTGGACAGCTTTTGAGTCGACTGGGGATGGGTCAAAACCTTCCTGTCCCTTCCCACACATGCAGCACTCTCACGATGGGTCAAACTACTTTTGAGTCGACTCAAAAAGAGGCGCAACACTCTTCCTGTCCCTTCCCACACACGTGCGGGTGCTGCCACTCACACACCCTGACCAAGATTGCACGTTATTACTGCACCGTCACTACAAGTGCAATTGGCCTGAGAGCGTTGATTCACTTTGGATTGAGCTACCCTCGAGAGCTGTTGTCTTGCTTCGTGACATGACATGACATGATGTGACACGAGATGAGATGAGATGACATGACATGGCATCCCATGCCATGCCATGACAGGACACCCTCCACCATGCAACGACTTGTACGTGGCATGCGTACATGCCTCAACCTCACCCCTCTCCCACATCTCTCATCAGAATAATTTGCGCACCGCGAGCATCTTCAAGTCATTGTCCTGCTCCATGCCCCCCATCTACTCGACCATGTCCCTCTTGCACCCATGCTGGCATGCTTTCCCAACACCCCGTACCCCTCAAACCTCACACTCCTCCCCCACCTCTCACCCCTCCCTCGCCCCTGACAGCGCACCTCGAGCATCTTGAAGTCGTCGTCCTGCTCCATGCCCCCCATGCCCTCCACCATGTCCGTCTCGCACCCATGCAGCCACACTTTCCCCACACCTATACCTCTCAAACCGCACACTCCCCCACATCTCACCCCTGCGCACCTCAAGCATCTTGAAGTCGTCGTCCTGCTCCATGCCCCCCATGTACTCCACCATGTCCAACCGATCCAGGTGGGGGCTGCCCCATAGACTGCACGCCACGCATGCACACAAGCATACACACACACGCGCACGCACACGCACACACGCAACACACAGGGCACAGTAGCAGGGGGAACATAGAGAATGTGTGTGGGCATGCTGAGACGTCTCGAAGCTTTTGAGAGGTGTCTGAAGTCGGTATGACCAGAGGAGCCTTAGGGTTTTGAGATTTTCTTGGACCCAGGTAGGACCAGGGGAGGTTGCATTTGTTGCATGCAACACAAAAGCTCTGCACTACAGAATCAGCACAGCTAGCTCTCTTCATACCGCACATTCTTACACTGACGCATGATTTGTAGACTCATCATTTGACCACAGAAAAATAAACCAAACCGACCCACACCTCACGCCTTAAAACACATCCGCCTTCGTCCCGTGAAAGTGGTGGGGTGGTTTTGAGACGTCTCAAAACCACCCTTCTTTCACGTGGCTTCGTCCCCTTCTTCACCCTCCTGCTCCTCCTTTAAAATGTCACCGCCTGCCTCCCGTTCCCACTTCATCTCCCATCATCTTTCCCTCCCAAACTCCCCACCACATGGTCCCCCACAACTCCAGCCTCAGCTGCTCCACATGCACTCGGCTCATGCACACCACCATCTAAACTTCACCGCTTCCCCGACTCCGTTCTCCCCTCCCCATTCTCTCCCTCTTCTCTCTCCCCTCCCCATTCTCCCCCTCCCCATCCTCTCCCTACCCATCCTCTCCCTACCCATCCTCTCCCTCCCCACGCGCGCCTCTTCACCTGGTTGCCCGGGGTTCCATTCCAGCTTCACCCAGTCCACATGAAGAGCGCTCACACACACACACACACCACCGTCTCAATTTCCCCTCTGCTCTCTCTCCTTCGCGGACCTTCTCATCTTCCCCCTACTTTCCCCCCACCTTCCCCCAACCTTTCCCCCACCTGGTGGCGCGGGATTCCAGCTTCATCCAGTCAACGCGTCGGGGGCGCACACACCCCCCCCCCCCCCCCCCCCCCCCCCCCCCCCCCTCCCACACACACACACCACCATCTCATTCGCCGTCTGGACTGACCTTCCGCCCATCCCCACTCTATCCCGGCCCATTCCTTCACCAATCCCAACAGTATCCCCATCCTCACCCGCACCTGGTGGCGCGGGATTCCAGCTTCAGCCGATCGACGCGCAGGGGGCTCACACACAGCACCTGCACTGACCTTCCGCCCATAATTATCCTCTCCCTCCCCATACTTATGAAAACTGCCAAAAGAGTTCTCCTCATCCCCAACCCCCCCCACCTAGTGGCCCGGGATTCCAGCTTCAGCCGATCGACGCGAAGCGGGCTGACACACACCACCGTGTCGTTCAATGTAGCCAGCCCATCATAGTCCACCGACGCACACTCCTTCACGCCCGCACCCTCCGCTGTCTCCATGAGGCGGCGCACGAGGGCGTCACACGCAGGGGACACCATGGGCGCGAAGAAGCACTCCCACGAGCTGTTGTGGCCTGAGGCTGGTGAGAGGGGGAAGAGGGAGAGGGGGGGGCGAGCGGGGAGTGTGGGGGGAGCGTGGGGGGAACGAGGGGAACAGTAGGGGGAGCAATCGGGGGAAAGGGGGAAGTGAGAGGCGTGGGCAAGGGAAGGAAGGGAGAAAACGGCAGTGAGAGAGGTGGCATGTGGTCATGAGGCGGCGCACGAGGGTTTCACACGCAGGGGACACCATGGGCGCGAAGAAGCACTCCCACGAGCTGTTGCGGCCTGAGGCTGGAACATGGGAGTGGGGGAAAGGGGAGAATAGGAGGAATAAGGGGAGTAGGCGGGGTAGAGAGGGTAGGGTAAGTGGGAGAGCGGTGAGGGTTGTTAATGCCATGAGGCGTGTGTTGGTGTTGTGGTGGTGGTGGGCGCAGCACACATGGTTACACACACGTAAAGATGGGCAGTTGGCAGCAGCACGGGAGAGATGGTTAGTGCATAAGCTGACTCAGGCAACTGAGGGAGGGAGGGAGGGAGGGACGAATGGATGTTGGAGGGGGTAGACGGTGCAGGAGGTGACTTGTGAGCCAACTTCTGATCCCACCTGGATGACATTCTGCACACTTTGGAATGCATGAGGCATGGGCGTGACGCATGGGCGTGAGGCATGGGCGTGACGCATGGCACGCTCCATGTTCATGCCCATGGCACACGGTGCGCAGTGCTCCCAGCGGCTGGGCGTACCGATGCAGTCGGAGGTGTTGGCGTGGTGGTAGGAGTCGGGGTAGGGTACGAGTGTGCGGTTGAGCGCCATGGATAGGCTCAGGAACAACCCCGTCACATGGATCTGAGGAGGAGAGCGTGGGGTGAGGGCGTGGCGACAGGGGGAGGAGGGTGGAGGAACGGAGAGGAGGGGAAGAAAGTGGGGGGGGGGGGGGGGGGGGGAGATAGAATATTGGGATGAGGCGAAGAAAATGGGGGGGGCGAGGGAACGAAGGGGAGATGAGGGGAACAAAGTGGGGGGATCAGGGAAAAAAAGCAGAGGGGAGGGAGGGTGTGGGAAGGAAAGAGCGGAATGAAGTGGATGGGATGGGATGTGGCCGGATGGACCCACACATGCATTGAAATGGGAATTCATAGCCCCAGAAAGTATTTTCCACCAACCTTGATTTGTCACCACCTCAATGTCTCTCGATCAAGGTTCAGGGTTCTGGGTTGAAGGACTTCCTGTGCTGAGGTCGTATCCCCACCAAGTGTCAAGAGCGGTTAGTGTCATGACACTCGGAAAACACATGGAGGACTAGTCCTCCTGGTGTCAGCTAAACCGACCAATGTGATCGCGGGAAATCGCCCAATGTGCCCAACATTGACACCAGGCTGGAGCCGCGCTCACACGCGGCTCCACTTGGTGTCAACCGTAACCTCGCTTGACACACCAACCACTTCTTGACACTTGCCAGGGATACGACCTGATTTCTGAAAGGTTTTGGGCAGTTTCATAAGCTGGAAGAATCCCTGTGGCACATGTCACTACGGCTTCAACCGCTCTCCACTGCACTGCACCCCCGACCCCACTCACCCCACTGCACCCCCGACCCCACTCACCCCAGTCGCCCACTCACCCCCAACCCAACGCCGCACATCTCCCAGGTGGACCAGGGCAGCACGAGCAGGCGCTGACTTCTGGCACATACCACTACATCCCAAACCGCTTTCCACCGCACCGCACCGCAACCCACCCCCGTCCCCTCTCTCCACTCACCCCTGACCCCACGCCGCGCATCTCCTGCGTGGACCAGGGCAGCACGAGCAGGCGCTGTCCCTGGCAGTCCCCTGGGGGGAACTGCCGCTCCCATATGTCCCTCTGCGCCACGCGCGTCTTGGCTAGGTTCTCCGCCTCCGCCCCCCTCACCTGCGCGCGCGGGGGAAGGGGGAGGAGCGGAGGGGGAAGGGGAGGCGAGGGGGGAGAGGGTGGCGGGAGGTGAATGGGAAGAAACGAAGGTCTTGAAGGGGGGGGGCTTCATTTGCGTCAAAGCAAGACTGCCTTTCCCTGCTCCGAAAGGCGGTGGGATGGGGGGGGGTTGGGAGGGGTGAGGGTTGGGGGTTTAGGGGAGAGGGGAGGGATAGATGAGGAGGAGGAGGAGGAGGAGGAGGAGGAGGAGGAGGAGGAGGAGGAGGAGGAGGAGGAGGAGGAGGAGGAGGAGGAGGAGGAAGAGGAGGAGGAGGAGGAGGGGCGGGGGAGCGTGGGGGGAAGCGGGGAGGGGATGTGGTTCCGTGAAAGCATGTAATAAACCACCAGCCTGGTTGTGACAGGTAGGTGAACTTGGCGATTTGGGGTTTTTGTGGCGCTGCGGTGTTTGTGCAACTGCTTGCAATGACGAATTTACAACTCTCTGAAGCGGATACATATTCACAGACTCTCGGAGCTACAGCACACGCACCCACAGGTTCATATCATGCACCCACGCACCCACGCTGCTGCCTCCACGCCCAATCATGCTGACTTCATACCCATGGCGGTTGCGGGTCGCACTTGCAGCAGTCCGCAGGGCGCGCCCACCCCGGCGACTCCCCGTTCGCCCCGCGCTGCTCCGCCTCCCGCCGCCGCGCCGTGCGCGCGACGCACTCCTCCAGGTGGGGCGCGCGGGGGACGTTGGGCGGAAGCGATACCACGTCGGGGGGAAGGCGCTGCTCGGGCTTAAGGCCGTAAGCGTTCTCCCATTGCTGCGCGCGCGGAGGGGGAGTGGGGCGGGGACAGCGAAGGAGGCGCGCGGAGGCGGAAGCAGGGAAGGGAAAGGCGGAGGAGGCGGAGAGAGGGAGGGAGAGCGTTGGTTCGAATGTGCGGAAGGACAAGGCCACAACAGGGGGGGGTGGGGTTAGACTACACCAAAGCATCCGCGCAGTTACTTTGTCTCGAGGACTTCACCCGCGTGACACGCGGCGAAGGTGGAATGAAAGTTTCTCGCGGCTTGAAGACAATCTGAAATATAACTGTCTGATTTCGAGTTTGATAAATTGGCGTTTCAGGACGTCTCAAAACTCAATCTCGAAATCCATTGGCAAGGATCTGATTCCTGCGGATGATCCGATTTGAATCTCTCTTTTTTGCGGCATTGCGTTCCGCATGGCCATCAATGCTTGCTGAAATTGCGCCGAGAAAGCACCAGCCTTTCCTAGATTCTAAACTTCCGAGTCGAGAGAATTGGAATAGAAGTACTGCTACAGCTGGCAGTAATAGTGAAGGCGCGGCACGCACCCGGAACAGCGACATGCCGCGCTCGAGCCCCATGTCCCCGACCACATTCGACGCGTCGAGCGCGTGCCCGACGCGGACGATTCCGCCAATCCACGCCGACTCCGGCACTAGAAGAAGAAGGAGAAGGAAAAGCGGCACCAGCGCCGCGAGGGGCGCGCACGAGCCGGTAATGGCCATGCCGCCGTGACCTCTATCGCCAGCGGCTCGGCGCGGGGATGATCCGCAAGGCGCGAGGAGAACGCAACTCTGTGGCCTATAATCTCTGATGTAGGAACCGCGTGTCTAGAAAGTCTACTTTTGGCATTTGATTGCTCCCGGAGTCACGCGAGGCAGCAGCGAGCGTCGTAACATCGCTCAGCCACGAACGAGGCAGCATAGACCAGTAGTAGTGGTGCTACTACACCCTGACATCGTCACCATGCTCCCTCTTTACGCCATAGCGCGTTGAAAAAACTAGGCCTTCGTAATGGCGGCGTGCAGAGAGGAGTAACGTAAGTGGTCGCAATTTGCGGAGAAAATTAGACGGCCCCACCTAACAATGGCAGAAGGCCGCTTTGCAAGGATGGCGGAGGGATGGATGGAAGAGTCTTGCCTCAACAACTGCCTTTGGTGCGAAATTCACCAAACCTTATTCCTTGTTCACAACCCTACCTAAACGTTGAATGACTAAATCAGACCGCTCGGAAGCGCACGAAACCTCAACCCGCATGAAACATTTGTTGTGAGACGGTTTGCTGGTGTCCTCTCAAATCTTCGTCGCACCGCGATGAATACAACAGACAACAGACATAGGAGGTGTCTGTACGTATCATCGCCAACAGACAACCTCCCACCCACGTAGGAGGGTTAATCGTGGCATTTGGTAAAGAACTGCACATCAGCCACCTCACTTTCGGGATCTGGAAGTGCGATCCGCTGAGGGACGGATCACCCAGGCCACAGTCCTGCTGGTGTGTAGAAATTGAAAGTCAGGTGTACAGCGTGTTTCTAAATCTCAGGGGTATTTTGAGCTGTACACTGGTTTGCCCGGAGGGGTCCTATAGTAGGGAAAGAAGAATCTCGACGGCTCTCTGCATTGGAGGTGTCTGCTTTGGACCTGCACACGCAGAAGTTTTCGGAACCACGCATCTCGTTACGAGTCATCATCTGAGACGGGTGGAAATTCAGAATCTATTAACGGGCTTTCTTGGCATTCTGGAAAACTGCCCTTTCCGGGCTTGGCAGCGTGTCGGTAGGAGCACCAGACCAGACAGCCCTCCCCACACGACCATTTTGTCAGACATCCTCCTGTCGTTTTGTTTAAAGCCGTGGCCCAACTATCAGATCCTGTCCGTAGTTTCGACACCAGCTGTTTATGCGTGTCAACCCGAGTCGGCCCACTTTAGCCGTGTCAATTACTGTAGCAGATGGGTCATCTCCAGTCGCGCCATTGGTAATGTGCGACGACACCTCATTGGTGGGACACGAATATGTGTCAAATTGCGAATTTATGCACATGCCAAAATGCCATGCTTATCACCACAGTGCAAAACATGACGACTGGTAGAAAATTTTGCACCAGTCTACGGACAGGATAATTGGGTGAGAGCGAAACGCCAGATTTATCAATACGATAAATTCGATTGGATTGTGTGAGCTGCGACTCCTGGCGAGCGGGATATCCGATGATTTTGACAGGCTGGTATTGAGCGACTTCTTGACACCAACCAACAATGTATGCTCGTGTCAAAACGCCAAAATGACACTGGTGTCAAAACTGTTGGAAACAATAAGTCCTAAGTGCGCTTCTGTCGTACCAAGACCCAAGGCACCAAGCGAAGCAGTCCCAATCGAAGCATCGAGTCAACCTCGGAGGTTAGGGTAACCGCCTGGAGGTTACGAGAAAGTCAAAGGTCGCTGACCTTTGACTCGACAATTACAGCGCGACAGTTAAGGACACACAACTGACTCGTTACAGAGCAGTTGCCCGAGTCGCACTGTATCGAACCGCAACAGCAATACAGTTATCTATCTATCTATTCGTATTCCCTGTACTCTTATATAAATCCTTGTATTTGCTTGTTCAATTTAATCTACTTTGCTCTCACACACCAGTGCAAGGTCGGTTCACAATCCTCATTAAAACGCTTCCGCTATTACAAGTTTCTACCCAAGAGTTCTCCTCTGCAAAGATCCTAAGGGCTATTTCTCAGCCCAACATGGTATGAGAGCTGACAGAGGAAAACTCTAACCTTTTGATCATTACAAGACATGGCAACAAACAAGGAAAGGAGCTCCCCTAATGGCTCCTCGGGCACTACTCCTACTCCACCGCCAGCCTCTGGCCTGCAGACAGAGGAAGGCACGGCAGCAAGACCAAGGGGAACGTCAACCGAGACCCCCACGAACCATCCTTCTGACTTCGACCAGAGCATGATGGAGAAAATTTTCTCCTTCATGTCCTTCTACGAGCAACACCAGCAGTCGGGACCTGCACAGACACACAACAGCAACAACGGAGCGACACCCATGAGCCTTGACGGGTCGTCATATGCGCGAGGGAATCAACAGCAGCAACCCACCTTCGCCCCGTACGAACGCGGGTCGACCAGCTTCCTGCCTCAACCTCCACCTGCGCAAGACAAACCAATGGATGCCTTACAAGTACAGTCGCAGTTCGCGCATGTTCTGAAACTACAGACGTCAAGACCTTTCGACGGAAAGGACTTCTTTACCTGGTCCTTTGAATTCGAGTTGATGATGGAGGGCGCGCAGATACTCGGCTTCTTCGACGGATCCCTGCAGTATCCAGCAAACGGGACACAGTATGAAAAGCAGCAGTATACGTATCAATCCATGATGGCGTATACTATTCTACTGAGAAACATCACACCAACCCAGCAGCAAAACATTCGCTCTTACCGGAACTTCGGCAACTCGGCGGAACTCGCGTACGGCCATCTGAAGAACCTGTACCAGGCAACAGACAGTGTAAACCAGAGCAGGTTAATGGCGCAGCTGACAACAGTTGAAATGAAACCAGGAGAAAAAGGGTTGGCGTATATCAGCCGATGTCGCGAACTGCGCGACAAGCTTCTTCGGTGTGGAGGGTCAATCTCTGAAGACGCCTTCGTAACAGTCGTCATCGGCGGCCTCGGTCCTCAGTGGCGCGCCACCAAAGCAATTCTTCGAGCACACGGGAGGATCTCCGAAGCGGCACTTTGCGCAAAAATTCACGCCGAGCAGCAGGATATGGACCTGCAAGAAGAAAGACACAAGAAAAGGACATTAGCACCGGAGTTTGCTTTCCATACTCAGCGACGACACAACTACTACAACAATCGACAGCAGCAGCCGAAGTTAGTACCTCCATTTTGTCACATCTGCAAGACATCAGGACACCCACGCACGCACTGCCCGTCTCGACAGACAACACCACAGCGACAACTGCGGCCTTCAAGCACCCAAGTTGCTTCGACACAAGCAAGCTCGACAACCACGATTCAAGCTTCAACGACCTCAACTGGACAACCTGCACAAGGAGCAAGACATATAGTCAACTGCATGGTCAAGATAAACGACTCTTGCACAACAGAGTCACCACCCCATTACTCACCGGAAGAGGAGCTCGACAACAGGACGCCTCGTCGCGAATCACTCCATCCAAATCCGACTTACGCCGCTATCGCTCAAAGTGAACCGTCCGGCCAAGACACCTGGTTCTTGGACAGTTGCTGCGGGCAACACATGTGCTCGTCCGGGCGTTTCGTACAACGCGAACATCGACTCCAACGGGAAGTGATCATCACGGTTGCCAACAACCAAAACCTGCGCACACGAAGACAAGGAGTGGTACAGCTTCAGTCAAGAGAAACAAATGTCATACTGCACATGTCTAAGGTACTCATCGCTGAAGGACTCGGCTACAACTTACTGAGCGTTAGCCAGTTGATGGCGAAAGGAATTCATCTGGAAGCCGACAGCACGACCCAGGAGTTCAAGCTTTACCACGGGAGAGGCGGTCTCTACATCGGGAAAGCAGTGCTGAAGAACAACGTCTTCGTCCTCGACTTCGTTCCTGACCTCGGCACTGCAGACAGCGACGCCATTGTGAACTTTGCTGATTGGACACACCCTCCGGATCTCGACCCCGACTTCAGCCCGGGAGGTTTCTGGTACTCCCACACTATCCCTGAAGCAGAACGAACAAGAGCGTTAGCAACGATTCAACAAGAAGCAGAGGAGACAACATCAGCAGAGACGACAACATCGGCCGCAGCAACAACATCGGCAGCAGCAACAACATCAGCAGCAGCAGGAACAACGACACCAGTCACAGTCGACGAAGCACCACCAACACCCGCGCAACAGCTGAATCCGACTCAACGTGAAGTCCACCGAAGCGCCAACCTCGTCGCCAGCTTTTACTCCAACTCCGACGCATATCAGCGTTCACCCGGACACCGCGCCTCTGAAGAGATCTGGCACGCACGCACAGGACATCCAAGCAACACGGTTTTGAATAACACGATAAGAGCAGGAGTCCTCGACAAAGACTCTCTACTTCTACCCGATGGCAGAGAACTCCAGAAGGCACGAGGGACTTGCCTTATATGTCCCGAAGCTGACTTACCTCATCGACCGTTTGCTTCACATCACAACCCGAGCGCTCCAGCATACGCACCACTCGAAAAAGTCTACAGCGACATCCTCTACAATCGCGAACCAGGACAAGTCAACTACAACTACACCATCACCTTCATCGACGCCGCCACTCGATACGTCTGGCATCGCAACCTACCCAGCCGCGACATGGCGCTCGCAGCATTCGCCGCCTGGCTACCGATAGCAGAGAGAGAGTCTGGAACACAACTGAAAAATTTCCAGTCAGACGGAGGTGGCGAGTACACCTCTCAGCGCTTCAAGCAGTTCTTGGCGGAAAGGGGGATCAAGCAACTCCTCTCCCTTCCCTACGCACATCAGCAGCAAGGTGTTGCAGAACGACTGAACAGGACCCTGCAGAATAGCATGCGCAAACTGTTACGTGGCATGCGGCTACCCAACCACCAGTGGCCAGCAGCAATGGACCACGCTGTCATGCTGCACAACTTGTTGTCGTCGTCGTCACTCCCGAACAACGCATCACCGCATTTGCTGTGGACAGGGAAGCAGGGCAGCACGAAAATGTTACGAGTCTTCGGGTGCATGGTACAGTACAGACCCCCAGAAGCACGAGCGGGAAGATTTTCGCAACGGGCACAGTGGGGACTACACCTCGGCATCGAGAAAAATTACAACGCATGGAGAATCTTCGACGTCCACACAAAGGAAACAGTAGCAGCACGTGACGTGATCTTCTACGAAAGACTCACCCTTCAGACGTACCTCGCCAACTTGCACGAAAATCGGGACCTCACCAGTGGTTTTCGTGGTGACCGAGCCTTCGCGTCAGCAGCGGACGAAGCAGACTGGGATGAACAGAATGTCGACAACGCCTCGGAAGAAGCCGGACCTCTCCCATACTGCTCCGTCGACGTGCCCATGGATGAGGATAATCCTCGCGACAGTAACAACGCCGAAATCTTCTACCGTTTCGCCGACGATGGTTACGTAACACCTGTGACAGTCAACACCAACGAAGCAGAAAGGGTAGGGCCAAATTTCATGCCCGACCCAGAAACGGGAGACGAAGCAGCTTATCCCGAGGATCCAGAACTCCCTCGATACTCACAGACTGGGCTGCAAATCCTTGGTCTCGTCACCGCAGTCCATGGCGCCGGCATTCCTAAGGAGCCTGCGACGGTTCAGCAGGCTCTGGGGGGGGAACACAGGGAGAAATGGCGTGAAGCTATGGACAAAGAGCTGAAGGCACTGGAGGAGCGCAACACCTGGAAAATTGTTCCCATCGGCGTAACTCAAAATAAAAACATTCTTACCGGGAAATGGGTCTTCCGTGTGAAGACGAAAGCTGATGGCACCATCGACAAATTCAAAGCCCGCTGGGTCGTACGTGGCTTCGACCAGGAGCACGGAAGAGATTACACCGAAACCTTCGCTCCGGTCAGTCGCCACACCTCACTCCGAATTCTCATCGCCGTCGCCGCCATGAAGAAAAAGAAATTGCGACAAATCGACGTTGCGAACGCATTTCTCTACGCACCTGTGGATGCAGAAATCTTCGTCGAACTCCCGCACGGCTCCCACGGCGAACCCAACCGAGTGTGTCAACTACTCAAATCACTCTATGGGATCAAGCAGGCACCGCGACTGTGGCAGCAGTACCTACACGCCCGCCTCATCCGCATCGGCTTCAAACAACTCCCGCATGACCAGGGCATGTATCGCCTCACAAAAGGAGGCGATTACGTCCTACTAATCGTCTACGTGGACGATCTCCTCTACATTGGGTCAACCGACGACATCGCCACGTGGTTCGAAGGGGAGCTCCAGAAAGACCTCACGCTCACGGTCTCTTCTACGGTTACGCAATATCTCGGGCTCAACATCCGTGAGGAAGAAAACACAATCTACCTAAGCGCCGAGAAGTACGCCGACACTATCACGAAACGCTTCCGTCTCACACCAAGCGCCATTTCCACGCCTTACCGCTACGCGTCAGGAACCGAAAAGGGGCAATCTACTCTACTTAAACCCGCCGGCATACGCGACTATCAAAAGAAGCTCGGATGCCTTCTTTTCGCAGCAGTCACATGCCGTCCCGACCTATCCTACTCCGCGAGTCAGCTCGCTACCTATCTCAAGAGACCTGAAGCAGAGCATCTGGCGGAACTCGATCGTGCTCTCCACTACTTCGTCAGCACCGCGACGATCGGACTAACTTATCACAAAAACGTGACTACACCGACCAAGCTAATTGGCTACGTCGACGCCGATCACGCTGGCGACACCGACAACAGGCGCTCACGCACCGGCTATGTCTACCGCCTTGAGCCTATCGGTCCTATCTCCTGGCAGTCGAGCAAGCAGGAGTTAATCGCACTATCTTCAGCAGAAGCAGAATATATTGCACTCTGCTCAGCCACCAAGGAGGGACTTTACCTTCGCGAACTACTGGAAGAAGCGAAGCTAGCCGAGTTACCCAGCTTCACCGTGTTCTGCGACAACCAGTCGGCAATTCGCATCGCCAACAAAAACGGCTTCGCAAACAGGACGAAACACATCGCCCTGCGCTATTTCTTCGTGAAGGACGAGATAGAAAAAGGGAAACTCGATCTGTCGTACTGTCCAACATCCGAGATGGCAGCCGATTACTTGACCAAGAAACTCGGAAAGCAGAAGTTCGAATACTGCATGATGCTGACTGGACAAGGCCACGTCACCAGCAGCGACACTCCAGAAGCGAAGGGGAGTGTTGGAAACAATAAGTCCTAAGTGCGCTTCTGTCGTACCAAGACCCAAGGCACCAAGCGAAGCAGTCCCAATCGAAGCATCGAGTCAACCTCGGAGGTTAGGGTAACCGCCTGGAGGTTACGAGAAAGTCAAAGGTCGCTGACCTTTGACTCGACAATTACAGCGCGACAGTTAAGGACACACAACTGACTCGTTACAGAGCAGTTGCCCGAGTCGCACTGTATCGAACCGCAACAGCAATACAGTTATCTATCTATCTATTCGTATTCCCTGTACTCTTATATAAATCCTTGTATTTGCTTGTTCAATTTAATCTACTTTGCTCTCACACACCAGTGCAAGGTCGGTTCACAATCCTCATTAAAACGCTTCCGCTATTACAAGTTTCTACCCAAGAGTTCTCCTCTGCAAAGATCCTAAGGGCTATTTCTCAGCCCAACAAAAACTACGAACAAGCTCTCAGCTTCAACTTCAGGGTTTTATACAGCTAATGCCCGACCAGTGCACGCGAATTTGCCAAGCACCGGATGGAAACGCTGCACCCGAGCTCGAAACCCCTGCTTGCTGCTCCCACAGTACAAGCACCTGGATGGCTGGCTACAGCACACGCGCTGCGGCCACCAACGCACGTGCAGTCCCGAACAAGGTAGGCCGACCCTGGTTTGCCTTGTTTCTAGGCCAGAAGTCAGGCAGGCGAAATGTAAGGACGAAACGTGAGTGGTTTCGTGAGCGCATTCGCCCGGCTGCCACACCACCAAAGCGAGGTTCATCGTGCGTGTAACAGACATTTGGGCAGATTCACATTGCCACGTGTAGTCTGCACCTATGGGGTACAAGCGCATTATCAGCCAGGCATTGTTCGCCAACCCCACGTCAGACATTCCATCGTGTGGTTACCAAACCACACAAGCGGAGATTCAAGACAGGTGCATGGAACTAACAACGGCCACACGACTAGGACGAGCCACACAGAACAGGCCCCACGAGTGACACAGCACGGCCGCCATCCTAAGTTAAAATCAGACCAACGAATTCAAAAGAGCATCGTTCTCACACACCCCCGTCTCTCACAATGCCCCGTTTCCATCGTCGTGACTAGCACGATTTGCGGTGAATTAGTCAGACATAGCTGACAAAAGTTAGAAGAAAGAAAGAGGGTTGAACTAGCAGAAATGGGGATACAAATAGCAAACCCTAGAAGGGTTGTACTCGCTATAGAGCACCCCACTACAGGCTAGAACATAAGAATAATATTCTGACAATAGCTTCTAAAAGTATCCACGCAACTCGAAGATTCGACCTCTCTCGATCAAGTTCCTTCATTTTTTTTCCTGCCATTCCGCAAATGGTTAACCCGAAGCTTCCGCCACATTGGGTCGACAAATCAGACGCGTCATTGCAACTAAAAGAGTTGAGCCGCGATGCCGAGCCGCTGTCACCAACGACTCGTTTTTTTATTTCTGACGAGTTCTACACGACAGTCCCATCGGCTCGTCCCATTTCATAACGCTACAAAGATATAGCTCGACCCGTCGATTCCCTCGTCCGTTCCAAACGGGAAACGCGCGATGCCATTTTTCGCATTCCAAATCATCACTTTTCACCAAGCCATTTCCCCGCACGCTACTGTGTTTTCCTAACGTGATCCTCGTGTCACAGAAGCACCGTGGCCGTTGTAAGGGCGACGAGCAAGTGTGGGTACGGACGACCGTCGATATGGCCTACCACGTCGTGGAAGGCACGCAGCCCGACGGATGTGACAATAACGAAGTCGATGCGGAACCCTCCATCACAAAAATAGACGAATGCGACAGTAGCATCGAAAAAGCGCGCGAGGAATAAGCGGCTTCAAGACTGGCGGAATCGGAAGGAGGTGCAATGCCAGTGGCAGGAGCCGTCAGCTCGAGTGGGGGATTCGGTGTGTTATGAGGCGGGGAGCATGGAGTGGCACACCATGCAAGGCGTCGTAGGCATTTTGCTGAGCACAAGTGTGTCAGAACATTATAGCTTATGCTATTGTGTAGGCTATAGTGGGGTATCCCATAGGGGGTACAACCCAATTAGGGTTTCATATTTGTACTCACTTCATGCATAGTTCATTCATTCTCGTTCTCATTCTTACATGGAATCAGAGCAGGTCCCCTCCTAGGGACTGTTCCTAGGGCCCACCGAAGCGCGCCTCGAGTCGCGCTCTCCTTTTTTTTTTTTTTTTTTTTTTTTTTTCGCGACCCGTCGTGTCGCCCCCCCCCCCCTAGCGGCCCGTCGCGCCGCCCTTTCGGTCGCGCCGAGCCACCTTAGCGGCGGTGGCGCGCCGCCCTTGCAGCGGCCTGTCGCGCCGCCCTACCTCGCGGCCTCGCCGCCCTACTCCTGCGGCCCCGTCGCCCTACGTCGCGGCCCCGCCGCCCTACCCTTCGACAGCCCCGCCGCCCTACGTCGCGGCCCCGCCGCCCTACTTCGACGGCCCCGCCGCCCTACGTCCCGGCCCCGCCGCCCTACTTCGACGGCCCCGCCGCCCTACGTCGCGGCCCCGCCGCCCTACACCGACGGCTCCGCCGCCCTACTTAAGCGGCCCCGCCGCCCTACTCCTGCGGCCTCGTCGCCCTACGTCGCGGCCCCGCCGCCCTACCCTTCGACGGCCCCACCGCCCTACGTCGCGGCCCCGCCGCCCTACACCGACGGCCCCGCCGCCCTACTGACGCGGCCCCGCCGCCCTACTCCTGCGGCCCCGCCGCCCTACTTCGCGGCCCCGCCGCCCTACCTTTCGACGGCCCCGCCGTCCTACGTCGCGGCCTCGCCGCCCTTCTTGACGGCCCCGCCGCCCTACTCCTGCGGCCCGCCAGCCGCCCTACCTCCTGCCCTCCCGCAGCTCTACCTGCGGCCCACCCGCCGCCCTACCCACGACCGTCGCGCCGCCCTGAACCAGCGCCACCGAGCCGCCCGACCGCCGGGTCGCCCAGCAGCCGAGCCGCCCCGCAGCCGAGCCGCTGAGCCGCTGAGCCGCCGAGCCGCCCAGCAACCGAGCCGCCGAGCCGCCGAGCCGCGAAGCAGCCGAGCAGCCGAGCCGCCGAGCCGCCCAGCAGCCGAGCCGCCGAGCAGCCGAGCCGCCCAGCAGCCAAGCCGCCCAGCAGCCGAGCCGCCGGCCGCTGAGCTGCCCTACTTCCAGACCGCCCGACCTGCCCAGTCTGGTGAGCACAGAGCCTTTTTCACTGCACTGCCCTCACCCTACTGTTTGCACTGCTAGAGTCTGTCGTCATGGCTACCCCTAGTGTCATCGCTTTCGACGCTGAGGGTCGCGCCATTGACTTTGAGGTCTGGGTCGACGACCTGCAGCTGTTCTTACAGTGCGATAGGGCAGACGGTCTTTCTCTCTTTGACCTCACCTCTGGCGCCTCTCCTGCCCCTGCTGCTGATGCTGACCCTACTGTTCGCTCCCAGTGGGCCACGCGCGATGCTGCTGCACGTCTTGCTGTGCGTCGCCACCTCCCTACCTCTGAGCGTGCGCACTTGAGTCAGTACAAGAGTGCTCAGACCTTGTACGACGCTGTAGTTGAGCGCTACTCCTCCCCTGCCACTGCTGCACTGAGCCGCCTCATGCTACCCTTCCTCTTCTTTGACCTTGCCGCCTTTCCCACAGTCGCTGATCTCATTACGCACCTCCGCACTAGTGACACCCGCTACCGCGCCGCGCTTCCTGCCGACTTCTGCGCCAAGAAACCCCCCCCCCCATGTACATCACTCTCTACTTTCTAGTCACCCGCCTCCCTGACTCCCTTCGTGTAGTCCGGGACCACTTCCTCGCGGTCTGTCCCACCACTCTCACAGTCGACAGCCTAGAGAAGGCCCTCCTAGCGGCGGAGAAGAGCATCGTCGCTGTAGGAGCTTCTCGAGGTGACCCCCGCGCCCCCATCTTTGAGGGGTGTTCTCCTTCCCCTCTCTTGCCCACTGTCGCCTCTGCCGCTGCGGCCGACCTCGTTGGTCTTGAGTCGGTCGGTGCGGAGTCTGCCCCTAGCGGGAGACGCCGCCCTGGCAAGGGCAAGGGGGGCAAGGGAGCGGGTGGGGCTAGCGGGGGCGGTGGCGGTGGAGGTGGAGGCGGCGGAGGGAGTGGGGGTGGCGGTGGAGGAGGTGGCGGGGGTGGGGGTGCTAGTGGTAGCAGTGGAGGCGGAGGCGGCATCGGCGGCGGCGGTACTGGCGGGGGTGGCGGCGGTGGCGGAGGTGGAGGAGGTGGAGGTGGAGGTGGAGGTGGTGGAGGTGGTCGGAGTGGCACTTCATAGCGGAGCGGCACTGGGGGTGGTCAGCGCCAGCAGCAGCAGCAGCAGCAGCGTTCTCGCGACGTCCCCACCCCTCAGCAGCTCCGTGAGTGGTACACGCAGCGTCAGCGTGGTGGGGGACTTGGTCCCTGCACCTACGTCCTTCGCACCGGCGACCGCGCAGGTGAGCAGTGTGGGGGTGCCCACCCCACCCAGCGCTGTTTTGGCCGCCTGACGGACGCTTGGCGTCAGCAGTTTCGGAGGCCACGGAGATCCCCCGCTGGGGAGAGCTGTCTAGGGCTGGCGTAGCTATCTTTGATATTGACTTTGATGCTATCCTTGCTGCCATATATGCTGTGACTATTAGTGATGAGGGTGACTGTTACCGGTGTTTTCCGCCCGACCCGGGCATTGAGACCGCTGCTCTAGGTACTGGTGAGGCTGCTGCCCTAGGTGCTTGCGACGCTGCTGCTCTAGGTGCTATTGTGTCTGCGTCCTCCGGTACTGGTGAGTCTGCGCTCTCAGGTACTACGTCGGCTTCGGCCTCCCACACCTTCACCCTTGACTCTGGGGCGTCTCGCTCCTTCTTTCGGGATCGCACCACACTCACGCCGCTTAGTCAGCCGGTTGCAGTTTCCCTGGCTGACCCCTTCGGGGGTCCTGTCCTGTCTCGCTTCTCCACTGTCCTCCCGTGTCCGGCGGCTCCCTCTGGCACCCTGTCTGGTCTCTACCTCCCCTCGTTCTCTACGAACTTGGTGAGTGGTGCTGACCTACAGGATCCGGGAGTCCACCAGTTCACCCCTGCTCGTCAGCGGGTGACGCACTGCACAGAGGCTAGCACAGGTCGACACCTGGCTACGTTTACACGTCACTCAGGGTCGAGCCTGTACACACTGACCACTGCGTATCCCCCAGTTACTGAGTCTGGTAGGGTCCCTGCGTCTGGTCAGGTGTTTGCTGCAGCATCCAGGTCTGGTCCTGAGTCTGCCCCATGTTCGTGTCGTCTCCTGTCTCACGAGACTCTCCTCTGGCACCACCGCCTTGGTCACCCCTCTCTTCTTCGGCTCAGAGGCATGGCCTCCCGTCTTCTTGTGTCTGGTCTCCCCCGGTCCCTCCCTCCCCTTCCTCAGGGCCCTGGCCCTACCTGTGTCCCCTGTGTTGAGGGGCGCCAGCGTGCTGCCCCTCACTCCTCCCAGTTTCCTCCGACTGAGGCCCCGTTGCAGACGCTTCACATGGACGTGTGGGGCCCCGCCCGCGTCCGTGGACAGGGTCATGAGCGCTACTTCCTGCTTGTTGTTGACGACTAATCGCGTTACACCACAGTCTTCCCCTTGCGCAGCAAGGGTGATGTCACTGAGGTGCTGATCGACTGGATCCGCGCAGCTCGTCTCCAGCTCAGGCAGAGCTTTGGCTCGGACTTTCCTGTTCTGCGTCTGCACTCGGACAGAGGCGGAGAGTTCTCCTCTGGCCTTCTGCGAGCCTACTGTCGTGCGCGAGGCATCCGTCAGACCTTCACGCTTCCGGACTCACCGCAGCAAAATGGGATTGCAGAGCGCCGCATCGGCATGGTCATGGACGTCGCTCGTACGTCTATGATGCATGCGGCTGCCCCCCATTTTCTGTGGCCGTTTGCGGTGAGGTACGCGGCGCACCAGATCAACCTTCATCCCAGGGTCTCCCGGCCGGAGACCTCCCCAGCCCTGCTGTGGACGGAGAAGGTTGGCGATGCGTCGGCGTTCCGAGCCTAGGGATCTCGGGCGTTTGTCCGCGACTTGTCTGCGGACAAGCTGTCCCCTCGCGCTGCTCCCTGCGTCTTCCTGGGGTTCCCCCCCAACACCCGTGGGTGGCAGTTCTACCACCCCACCTCTAGCCGTGTTCTGTCCTCCCAGGACGTCACGTTCGACGAGTCGGTACCCTACTACCGCCTCTTCCCCTACCGCACTCCGTCCCTCCCCTCACCCCCGCTCTTCTTGGTACCAGGTCCCCCCCCGGTAGACCCCCTTCCCCCTCAGGGTCCTGCCCCTTCAGGTGTGTCCCAGGTAGACGCGGTCGAGCCTGTCGAGGTCACTGGTGACTCTGGTGCTGCTGCGGGTGCTGAGCCTGGGGGTGCTGAGACTGGGGGTGCTGAGCCTAGGGGTGCTGCGACTGGGGGTGCTGAGCCTGGGGGTGCGGAGCCTGGGGGTGCGGAGCCTGGGGGTGCTGAGCTTGGGGGTGCTGAGCCTGGGGGTGCTGAGCCTGGGGGTGCTGGGACTGGAGGTGCTACGCCTGGAGGTGCTTTGCCTGAGGGTGCTGAGCCTGGAGGTTCTTCGCCTGGAGGTTCTCCGGGTGCTTCGTCTCGCCGAGAGCCACTCTCCCTACTGGAGCTGCGTGAGTGGTTTGCTCGGCGCTGGAGGCGTGCTGCTGGTGCTGGAGGTTTTTCTGCTGCTGAGGGTGCTGCTGTCGCGGGTCCCGGAGGTGCTCGTACTGGGAGTACTGGAGCTGCTGGGCCTGCGGGTTCGACTGGAGCTGGTGCTGCTGAGGGTGTTGGCGCTGAGACTACTACTGGCGGTCCTGCTTGGGGTGCTCCTGGTGCTGCTGGAGGTTCTGGAGCTCCTGGAGGTGCTGCTGGAGCGCGTACTCCTGCTGGGGGTCCTCGTGCTGTCCCTGCTGTCTGTGGCGTCGCCGCGCGGCTTCGACCGTACTTCGTTCCACTCCTGCAGTCGGTTCTTGGTCTTCCACCTTCTACTGGTCCTCCTCCTCCCTTAGAGGGTCCACAGCCTGTCCCGTCACAGTCACAGCTACAGCCTGCCTCCCCCTTACCTGCTCCTTCTCCCTACGCTGGTCCTACAGGAGGTCTTACTGAGCGTCGTGAGCCTGCGTCTCGTCCTGCGTCGCCTGTTCGTACTGCACGCACTAGTGGCCGCAGCTCGTGTCAGCGTCCTCCTCCTGTCCCTGGCACGCACCAGATGTCAATGCGTCCGTCTACTGCTCCTCTGCGTGCCCCTTTGCCTTCTCCTCCTGAGTCCTCTCTTCCTTCTCTTGCCGACCCGGAGTCGGACTCTCTTCGTGCTGCCAGTCCTACTGTCACTCGTTTCCTTGCTACTGTCGTCACTGACCCTTCTTTCGAGTCTTCTGCTGCGTCTGCCCTCGTTACTGAGCTCGTGGACTTTGCTGCTCGCTGTCGCCTAGACTACGCTGCTAGTCTTGTCGCTGAGTCTGAGTCTGTCTGTCCTCCATCCGTCGGGGGTGAGTGTGCCATTGGCACGGACGTCCTCGAGGACAGGCAGGAGGAGTTCCAGTGCCTGGCAGCCGCTTCACCGCATCTCTTGTCCGTACTGCTTACCCCTGAGGGAGACCCGGATGCACTTGACATCCCGACTCCGCGCTCTTACGCGGAGGCGATAGAGGGTCCCTACTTCTCTCAGTGGCAGGCAGCTATGGATGCAGAGATGGCTTCCTGGAAGTCCACAGGCACCTACGTTGACGCTGTCCCCCCTCCTGGGGCGAACATCGTCAGTGGCATGTGGATCTTCAGGGTGAAGCGGCCGCCGGGTTCTCCGCTTGTCTTCAAGGCGCATTACGTGGCTCGTGGCTTCAGTCAGCGGCAGGGAGTTGACTACTTTCAGACCTTCTCTCCCACCCCGAAGATGACCACTCTTCGGGTACTGCTGCACGTTGCTGCTCACCGTGACTACGAGCTGCACTCTCTCGACTTCAGCACTGCTTTCTTGCAGGGCAGCCTGCACGAGGAGATCTGGCTGCGCCGCCCACCTGGCTTCACTGGGTCTTTCCCTCCTTGTACCTAGTGGAGTCTCCGGCGTCCAGTCTACGGTCTCCGCCAGGCGCCCCGTGAGTGGCACGACACACTGAGGACTACGCTTGCGGCTCTTGGGTTTGCTCCTTCTACTGCCGACCCGTCGCTGTTTCTCCGCACCGACACCTCTCTGCCGCCGTTCTACATCCTCGTGTACGTCGACGACTTGATCTTCCCCACACCTGACACTGCTGGACTCGCCTACGTGAAGTCCGAGCTGCAGAAGAGACACACGCGCACTGACCTGGGTGAACTGCGCAGCTACCTTGGCTTGCAGATCACCCGGGACAGAGCACGCCGCACCATTACCCTGACTCAGTCACACATGGTGCAGCAGGTCCTTCAGCGCTTCGGCTTCACGTAATCCTCGCCTCAGGCCACTCCTCTGCCTACTCGCCACTCGCTCTCAGCTCTGCCTTCGGATGAGTCCGTAGAGTCGAGTGGCCCGTATCCAGAGCTTGTTGGCTGCCTCATGTACCTGATGACCTGCACTCGACCTGACCTTGCATACCCTCTTAGCATTCTCGCACGCTATGTTGCTCCTGGGAGACACCGACCGGAGCACATGGCTGCAGCGAAGAGGGTGTTGCGCTACTTGTGCAGTACGTCGGGCATGGGGCTTGTGCTTGGAGGGCGGAGTCCAGTGGTCCTCACTGGGCACGCGGACGCTTCTTGGGCTGACGACCAGGCTACGCAGCGGTCGTCACAGGGTTACACCTTCAGCCTTGGTTCCGGCTCTGTTTCGTGGCGGGCTACCCGTTCTTCTTCTGTTCTCGGCTCCAGTTGTGAGGCTGAGATCTACGCGGGGCTATGGCTGCCCAGGAGCTTCGCTGGCTCACCTACCTGTTGACCGACCTTGGAGAGCCGCCTCGTTCTCCTCCAGTCCTGTACGTAGACAACAAGGCCATGCTGGCCTTGTGTCGAGAGCAGCGACTGGAGCACAGGACAAAGCACATTGCTCTCCGCTACTTTCTTGCTCGTGAGCTACAGCAGCGTGGACAGTTGCGGCTTGCGTACGTGGCCTCTGAGGCCAACACTGCTGATGTCTTCACCAAGGCACTTGCGCCTTGTGATCATCAGCGCTTATGCACTCAGCTGGGTCTGTCAGAATAATATATAACTCTATATATATTTTTTTAACTGCCTGTAGTGTAGAATACTGTAGTCATAGAAGTTTCTGTTTGGTGGTGCACCTTTCTTGTTTGTTCTTTCCTATTTGTACCCTCACTCAATATTGAATCAACTACTCTCTCTTTTGTCAAACTCTCTCGACCCCTTCCTCTCGTAACTCTCGTTCTACCCAACACCCTAGTACCTAAGTTTTAACTACTTGTGAGATGGTATCGAGCTAGATTTCGATCAATGGGCCCACCAATTTTCGACCCTGTCATGGCGGCCCTCCCTCCCGACGACTTTCTACTGCGATGGGGCCGTCAGTGCGACCGTCGCGTGAAAATCCGCGACGGTTTCGATCGTCAGTGCGATCGACGGGGCGAAGGCGGCGCTCTGCTCGTCGCGCTGCCTCGTCGCCCCGTCGTTCGCGGCCACGCTGCCCCGACGTCGCCTCGTCGCGCCTCCGTTTCGGCCCTCTATTCCGCTCGTCGCGCCCGAGCAGCTATCCCCGCCCACCCTCCTGCGGTCCCCACTGCAGCTGTCGCACTTGCTGCTGGCGTGCGCGCTCCTACTATGGGGGGAGGTCGTGGGAGTGGCGGACCATGGGGGAGGTGGTGTGTCGGGGCGACCGCTGTGAGCCGCCTGCAGCAGCTGCCGTCATCATCTGTCGCTGTGAGGGGGAGGGTAAAGGGGTGGCGGGAGTGTACCCGCAGGAACCAACCGGTGCCCTCCTCTCTCCTCTCTCTCCCTGCAGCGCCTGTCGCTGTGGGGGATGGGGGGGAGTGTGAGGGGTGGCGAGAGAGATTTTGCAGCACCAACAGCCGTCCCCCCTCCTCTCTCTCTCACTTCCGCGCTTGCAGCTGTGGGGGGGAGGGTGAGAGAGGGTGGCGGAAGACAGCCGGGTATCTGCTGCTGCCACCCGCTGCTACTTTGGCACCTCCAGCTGTCGCCCCTGAAGCCACCTGCCCTATTTTCTGTTTTCTCCTGCTGGGGCCTGCAGGTGCTGCCGTCGAGCCGCTGCTGTCCTGCTGCCTGATGCGGCCACAGAGCCTGCTCCTCAGGCGACCTGCCGCCTCCCACACCTGTTACTGCTTCTTCCTTGGCTGAGGGTTGGCTACAGCTGTTTCTGCCACTTTTTGCACCGGTTACCACTGCTTTTGCCTGCCACTGTTTCTTCCGCTGCACCTGTATGGTGTACCCCATTATGGGGGCGTTGACTGCACTTTCTTCCCTACAGGCACTTATGGGGGCGTGTCAGAATAATATATAGCTCTATATATTGTTTTGTAACTGCCTGTAGTGTAGAATACTGTAGTCATAGAAGTTTCTGTTTGGTGGTGCACCTTTCTTGTTTGTTCTTTCCTATTTGTACCCTCACTCAATATTGAATCAACTGCTCTCTCTTTTGTCAAACTCTCTCGACCCCTTCCTCTCGTAACTCTCGTTCTACCCAACACCCTAGTACCTAAGTTTTAACTACTTGTGAGAGGGTCTTATGCCTGTCTTGCCTCACTTGCTCACTTCTTGACCTTGCTTGTACTGTCACATATATATACTCTTGCTCTTGCTTGCTTAGCCTCTTATATATATATGTGATCTTGCATGTGAACTGGCCTTTTGGCCTTTGAACTTGTGCTCGGAATGTGTGGTGACTTTGTGATCCACCCTGAGCTTTGCTTTGCTTTGCTTGACTGGTCTTGTGACCCCTTGTTCTCCCCTACTTTGCCTATGGGGGTGTGTCAGAACATTATAGCTTATGCTATTGTGTAGGCTATAGTGGGGTATCCTATAGGGGGTACAACCCAATTAGGGTTTCATATTTGTACTCACTTCATGCATATTTCATTCATTCTCGTTCTCATTCTCACAAATTGTTCACTCCTTGTGCCCATTTGTGCGTGTTTCGATGTTTGTGTGGAATGGAGCTGGGGGGCATGTGGCCGAGGGTGATTGGTTGTGATTGGTGTTTTGGTTGTTTTGAACTAAGAGGAACATTTGATGAGGCTTCTTGTTTCGTTGTTCTTACATTCGTTGAGTAACCATGTTCAGTTTTGAAGCGGACAAATCGGGTGGTTACCATGTTCAGTTTTGAAGAGCGCATAAAGCCTAACGAAACGTACGAACCCTACACGAAATGCAGGTTTAGCTTACAGACCCCCTTCACAAGGCAACCGGGAGGGGCTCTAACGTGCATCAGGTGTAGCTTGAAACTTGGTAGACCCAGGCAGTTCAGTGGCGAGAGGTTTGTCTTGTGCGAGATGCCATTTTTTCATCCAATGGGGGTCCCGTTACGCACACCACTACGTCTGATGGGCCCGGAGTGCGGAAATAACTGCAGCAACGGGAGCTAGGCTACGGGCTATGCACGTGTGCTCGTGTGATCTCTGCGTTCGTTAGTCCTTAGTCGTTTTCCTTGTGCACACACTACTTGCTAGTTCACGGGGAAAATTGGCAAGAGTTTCACTAGGAAAAGTTCAGAACAATTGGTACAATGAAGTTGGCATAGCAAGACTACATCAGAGCAAGCATTCAGGTCGGCCAACTGCCAGCGCAGCTTGGTCGACCGCGTTCCAGCACGACTTGGTCGACCGTACTCCAGCAAGGCAAGGTCGATGGCGTGCCAACGTTGCAGGACAGCAGTGTACCCGCTTCACAGGTGCGCGCAGATGATTGGCGTGCAGAGTCCTGTCATCTCTGATCCGCCACGACGACCTCGGGATACCACCACCGAGGTCGGGCTCGCCAACTTCGCCTGGGAGACCGTCGCACTCCTCTACAGCACTTCGTCTCCCAGGTAACCTAGTCGACCGGACAACCATGTCGACCAACAGCTCCCGTACGTGCCCGTCGACCTCCCAAGTCGACGACCACCTCCACGTCGACCTCCCCAGGTCGACCACGCCCCTCGGTCGACCTCCTCTAGGTCGACGTCCCTTCTGGTCGACCAGTTCCACGTCGACCAGCACTCCTGGTTGGCCTGCTCCTCGTCGACCAGCACAGTCGTCGGCCGACCACCCACGTCGGCCACCCACAGCTGGCGTCGCGAAGTTGACGCCCCTGCTACTCGACGCTCGACTGATCGGCGTCTTGAGTCAAGGTCGACGTCGGCCCCTCCTTCGTCGACCACCAGGTCCAGTCGACCACTAACAGGTCGACACCCAAGTCGACGTCCCCGAAGTCGGTGCCACCCTGAAGTTGGCACCCATGCAGTGGTCCCCCGTGCAGGTCGACCTCCTCATCGACCAGCTCACCCACTGCTGCAGGTCGGCTGCTCCCCTCACACTCGACCATGAAGTCGGCTCCGCCCAAGCGAGGACGGGGCCAACACCCAACTCCCGTTGACACTCCCCTGCCGCGTTCACGCTTGGGCACCCAGCCCACACGGCAGTACATCTCGGAGACTAGCTCGTCGACGTGCACCCAACACATAGCACGTCATCCACCGCACCAGCCATGCAAAAGGGCATGGGACCTACTGCTGCACGTCGTTGTCGCCGTCGCCCACGTCGGCCAGGCGCACTTGGCCGATTGCGACGGAGCACCGGTTGAAGGCCGGATAGTGCAGAGCCTTCGTCAGGAAGTCAGCCGGCTGCTCAGCGGTTGGGATGTACTGCAGCGAGAACTTCCCGCGCTTCACCATGTGCTGCAGCCAGGCCTGTCGCCGTTCCATGTGCTTGAGGTTGCCCGTCAACCCCATGCCCTCGGCGACCGTGATGGCCGAATTGTTGTCCACGCGCAGGATAGTCGGCTTCGCGGCATCCAGCTGCCGGAACTCTGCGAGGAGGAAGCGAAGGCGGCGTCCCTCCTTGCCAGCTTCAGTGGCCGCCACGTACTCCGACTCGGTCGACGACAGCGTCGCGCACTTGATGCACTGGCTCGACCAGGAGACTGCATCCCCTCCGTAGACGAACACGTAGCCACCTGTGCTCGTCCTGTTCTGCTTGTCACCGGCGTCGTCGGCGTCCACGTAGCCGACCAGCTCCAGCGACTCAGGTCCACCGCCGAACTCCAGGGCGGTGTCACGTGTGTTGGCGAGGTAGGCGAGGCAGCGGTCGACCTCGTGCCAGTGCTGGTCGCTCCTCACCGTGAGGCCGCTCCCCAGCTTGCTGCAGACGAAGGCGATGTCCGGTCTCGTCGTCGTCGCCGCGAACTGCAGCGAGCCGACCTTCTGCCGGTACTCCTCCTCCTGCCGTTCCTGTGCCTCCTCGTCATCGAAGGTGAGCTCGACGTAGGCACCGACCGAGACCGGCGTCTTCGGGGTGCGCCCGGTCTGCTCCTCATCGAGGAAGCGCCTACGCAGCTTGTCCGCGTAGCCCTGCTGGTGCAGCCACAGCTTCCCCGCCGACCTGACGCGCACGATCTCCAGCCCGAGGTACTTCTGCACCGGCGAGATCTCGCGCAGCTTGAAGGCGGCTTCCAGCAGCTCCTTCAGCTCCTTCAGCATCGTGGCGCTGCTACTGGCGGCAAGCAGGTCGTCGACGTAGACCAGCACCCAGCAGACTACTTCACCCTCGCCGACCTTGAAGTAGAGAGCCTCGTCGACCTGGCTCTTCTTCCACCCGGCGCCGACCAGCACATCGTTGAGCGCCAAGTACCACAACAGCGGCGACTGCTTCAGCCCGTACAGGCTCTTCAGCAGCTTACACACCCGGCCGGTTCCGTCGTTGAAGTAGTCCGGCTGAGACATGTACAGCACCCGATCGAGCTTGCTCTGCAGGAAGGCGTTCTTCATGTCGAGCTGCATCAGGTTGAGGTTGAGGACGGCGACGATGCTGAGGAAGATCCTCAGCGTGACGTAGCTGCTCACCGGCGCAAACGTCTCGTCGTAGTCGGCGCCGTACACCTGTGTGAAGCCCTTCACGACCAGCCTCGCCTTCTCTTGCTCGACGGTGTCGTTGATGTGGTACTTCGTCGTCAACACCCACCGGTTCTTCATGACGTTCACCCCGGGCGGGCGTTCGACCAGCTCCCAAGTGCCCATGTTTATGAGGCTGCGAATCTCCTCCTCCATGGCGGCCTTCACCGCCAGGCCCTTCCAGCTCGCCAACGCCTCCTTCACCGTCATCGTCGAGATGTCCCAACGGTGCTCGGGGTCGGCTAGCTTGTCGGGGTCGAGCTCCGGAAACTCCTCATCATCCTCATCGTCGTCGTACAGCAGGTCGTCGTCATCATCCACGTCATACACCGTGGTGAAGGCAGCGGGGACGAAGAAGTCAGGCGGCCTCCGAAGGCGGCCTGAACGCCGTGGTCCCTGCTGGATCTCCTCGGCGTCCCCTCCATCGTCGCTGTCGTCGCTGCCCTCGGCGTCCTGCTGCTCCTCAGCCGGCGTCCCAGCCGACTGCTCCACTGTGGTCGGCTTCCCAGCCGACTTCTCCCCTGTGGTCGGCTCCCCTGCCGACGGCCCGGTCGCCGACTGCTCCGTGGTCATCTTCGCGGTAGCCTGCTCCCTTGTCGGCTGCTGCTCCTCGACCTGCTCCTCCCCTATCGACTGCAATCCCACGTCGATTCGCCGCTCGTCACGTCGGCCACCGGCGATGCCCTTGGCCGGCGCCGAAGGCGGCGTCCCACTAGTCCCCTCATCGCCGGAGGCCGACACCGAGGTCAGCCCACGCAGGTCGGCCACGAGGGGAGGGGCAGGGGTCAGAGGGAGAGGGGTAGAGGTGCGCACGTCCTCCACGTCCTCAGTAGCAAGCTCACCGACCTCGGCAAGCAGCGGAAGCGTCGCCGACGAGGTGTCAGAGGGCGGGGTGGACGGCGAGCGGCCGGGCACCGGCCCATGCTCTGTCTTCCACTCGGCCAGCGACATCCCCTCGTAAAACACCACGTCCGACGTGGTGACCACCCGGTCAGTGGCGACATCAAGGAGCTCCCAGCCCTTGCTCGCCGCCGACACGCCAAGGTGCAGGCCCCACTTGGCCTTCGGCTTCAGCTTCCCACCACGCTGCTGCTCAGGAACAAGGAACTGCGCCATGCAGCCCCACACCCGCGCCAGAGACAAGTCGGGCGTCTTCCCAGTCAGCAGCTGGTACGGCGTCGTCCCCGGCGGCAGCGTCGACCTCTCAAGGCAGTTGCGAACCCAGACAGCCTGCCGCAGAGCGAGGTGCCACCAGTGGTGCTGCACACCCATGTGCAGCAGCATTGTCCGCACCGACTCCACCACCGTCCTCATCTCCCGCTCCGCCATGCCGTTCTGCTGCGGGGTGTATGGGCAGGTCAGGTCGTGGACGATCCCCTTGCCGCTCACGAAGTCGGTGAACTGCTTCCTGAGGAACTCCCCTCCCCGGTCTGAGCGCAGCATCAACACCGACTTCTTCGTCTGCCGCTCAGCCACCGCCAGCCACTGTACGAACGCCTGCAGCGCATCTGACTTCTTGGCGACCGGCTTCACCCACACGTAGCGGGTCTTGCGGTCCTTCAGCAGCAAGAAGTACAGGCTGCCATCCTTGGGAGTCACGCGGAATGGCCCGCACAGGTCGATGTGCACGACGGCCAGCACGTCGTCGGCGTCGGAGCCTTGGTCGGGGAAGGTGTGCTGCGCCAGTTTCCCGCCGACGCACGAGACACACGGGGAGTCGGCGTCCGGCGCCGACTTGAGGTCCAGCCCAATGGCGACCTCGTTCTTCGCCGAGCTCCGTATGGTGTCCATGCCGACGTGCGCAAGCCTCGCATGCATCAGGTCCGGCGTCGACTTCGTCTTCGAGACGATCGCCCGCAGAGCCACCACCTCCGTCGTGGGCGGCGTCGACCTCGTCGCGCAGGGACGCAGGTCGGTGCAGAGGACTCGCCCAGAGTACGTCGCACGCCCGAGCACCTCCCCTGCCACCGAGACGAGCAGCATGCCGTCTCCGTCCTCCTGCAGCTTCACGCCATGCTCCTTGAGCTGGCCGGCCGACAGCAGGTTAGCTCGCACACCCGGGACGTACAACACGTCGGGGATGAGCACCTCCTTCCCGGCCTCTCCTCGCAGAGTGATGGTGCCGCGGCCCAAGACATCCTGCAGCGCCCCATTGAAGCCGCGCACATGCCTGATGGCGCCGCTCGGCTGCAGGTCGACGAAGACCTCCTTCGTCCCCATCAGGTGGTGGGAGCAACCGCTGTCGAGCAGGACCACCGCCGTGTTCGCCTGCACAGCTGCCGCCACCGCCTGGAAGTCCTCTCCAGCCTCCGGTGCCAGAGAGATGGTCGGCTCCACGACGCCGACCAGCGAGCACGACGCCGTCTTGTCGTCTCGCCCCTTGCCGCCAGCAGGGGAGACGGCGTCCTTCGCCGAAGTCGATGTCTTGGTCGACTGCTTCTCCTTGCGCGGCTGGTTTCCTCCACGACAAGGACGACGGCTGCCAGACCTCCCGCGGCCGCCCTTGTCGTCGTCGTCGGAGTCACTGCGGTCGGGACACTCGAAGGAGAGGTGATCGGGGCTGTGGCAGATCCAGCACTCTCGACGTCGACCTCCTCCCCCTCGACCGCCGTCCTTGGTCGACTTCTTCTCGACCTCCTTGGTCGACTTCCAGCCACCGCTCCCGCCGCCACCTGACTGTCCGCGCTGTCCTGGTCGGCCTCCTTGCTTCGCCGGGGCGACGAAGTTGGCCTGCGCCAAGAGCTCCTGCGACCGCTCAGCCTCCTGCATCGCCTCGTCCTGCAGGATATACGAGGTCAGGTTGTCCTCGTTGAGCGTCGCCCTTGTGCTCGGCGCCATAGACAGCCGCTTCAGCAGGTTGTAGCTGCTAGACAGTCCCTGCATGACATGGGTGATGTACGACGCCGTGGAGTACTGCGCGCCGGCCATCCTGATGGTGGCGAGAATTCGCCTGGCTCGGTTGCAATAGTCGGCCGCACTCTCCTCGTCGCCCATACGCAGGTGTGTCAGCTGTCCCTCCAGCTGGGCGATGAACAGGTCGTCGGTGACCTGGTACGTCGACTCGATGAAGTGCCACGCCCGGTGGCCGGCGTCGAGGTACTCCCGGCACCACTTCAAGGCGATCTGCACGCCCGGCGAGCAGCACCGCGAGATGACCGTGAAGGTCAACAACTGCACGGCGCGAAACTCCGCACGCAGGTCGGGGTGGTGCTCCCCCGGCGTCGCTACGGTCCCTCGGGCGAAGCCGATCAGCCTGGCCATCTCCAGCTGGGGCTCGATGGCTTCCTTCCAGGTGAGAATGTCGGGTCGACCGACCAGCGGAGGGGTGACCGAGATCCTGTCTGGCGTAAACTTGAAGTAGCCGTAACTCGGCGCAATCCCACCTGCCGTCACCTGGGACGCTGACATCGGCGACAATCCGCTTCGTCGTCCTCCGACGTCGCCCTGCGAGGAGCCTGCAGCCGCCGACGACTGCACCCCTCGCGTCTGAATGCCGCCGACTTCACCGGCGTGTATCACACCTCGGTGCCTCGACGTGCCTCCCGCACTTCTGCCGACTTGACCACCACCGGCGTTGACGCCCACGTCGACGCCGCCGTCGTTGTTCACCGGTCGAGGAGAGGCAGGTCGAGAAGGGGGGTGCTCCGCCGCCCACACGGAGCGGAGTCCGGCTTCGACGACTGCCCAGGGTATCGCCCCATACTCCTGGGCCTCATGGCGTCTCCTCGCATCCTCCAGCCGTCCCTCCTGGGTATCCATCACCTCGGCGTCGCCTACGCGCACGCTAGTGACTGCACGGCTGCCGGTCTACGAACACGATCGGTATGTGCAAAGTCGGCTAGACTGAACTACGTCGCGGTGTCGTCCACGCTCACCGCACCATGCGGAAATACCTGCAGCAACGGGAGCTAGGCTACGGGCTATGCACGTGTGCTCGTGTGATCTCTGCGTTCGTTAGTCCTTAGTCGTTTTCCTTGTGCACACACTAATTGCTAGTTCACGGGGAAAATTGGCAAGAGTTTCACTAGGAAAAGTTCAGAACAATTGGTACAATGAAGTTGGCATAGCAAGACTACATCAGAGCAAGCATTCAGGCCGGCCAACTGCCAGCGCAGCTTGGTCGACCGCGTTCCAGCACGACTTGGTCGACCGTACTCCAGCAAGGCAAGGTCGATGGCGTGCCAACGTTGGAGGACAGCAGTGTACCCGCTTCACAGGTGCGCGCAGATGATTGGCGTGCAGAGTCCTGTCATCTCTGATCCGCCACGACGACCTCGGGATACCACCACCGAGGTCGGGCTCGCCAACTTCGCCTGGGAGACCGTCGCACTCCTCTACAGCACTTCGTCTCCCAGGTAACCTAGTCGACCGGGCAACCATGTCGACCAGCAGCTCCCGTACGTGCCCGTCGACCTCCCAAGTCGACGACCACCTCCACGTCGACCTCCCCAGGTCGACCACGCCCCTCGGTCGACCTCCTCTAGGTTGACGTCCCTTCTGGTCGACCAGTTCCACGTCGACCAGCACTCCTGGTTGGCCTGCTCCTCGTCGACCAGCACAGTCGTCGGCCGACCACCCACGTCGGCCACCCACAGCTGGCGTCGCGAAGTTGACGCCCCTGCTACTCGACGCTCGACTGATCGGCGTCTTGAGTCAAGGTCGACGTCGGCCCCTCCTTCGTCGACCACCAGGTCCAGTCGACCACTAACAGGTCGACACCCAAGTCGACGTCCCCGAAGTCGGCGCCACCCTAAAGTTGGCACCCGTGCAGTGGTCCCCCGTGCAGGTCGACCTCCTCATCGACCAGCTCACCCACTGCTGCAGGTCGGCTGCTCCCCTCACACCCGACCACGAAGTCGGCTCCGCCCAAGCGAGGACGGGGCCAACACCCAACTCCCGTTGACACGGAGGAACTAATCAGTGTCATCCTGTAACGTTCCTTAAGAGGCAGTTTTGGGGTCTTTCAACTCTCTGTTTAAACGTTTTAAGGTCAGTGGAACCAGCAGTCCGGATTACATTCTTGTTCCATCCATATGAACCCAATGGGAATTCAAGGATGCGGAACACATCCTAAATAATTCCTGGATGGTGCAGATGTTGTTGGATAGCGCGGGAAGAAATGTAGCAGTCCCATTACGGGTGCAATGGGACGAGATCAAGAGGATTGCACTACAGATGATGCCCAGCCCCTGCACACGAAATTGCCTTGCACATTCCAGAAACCTTGCACCCGTGGGTTTCCTGCCGCGAAGTTGCACCTACGTTACAAGCACGTCGACCAATAGGAAAGCCAGAAACGGAAGTCTGACTGATGAGACTGCAGTAAAAAAGTCAACGGTGAGTTAAAAAACTTTTTTAAAAGCCCTTTTTGCCTGATGCGAATTGACGAAACCTCCACGAAATGCAAGAACCACTTATAGGCCCATAGGGTAGGCTGAGATCGGGGGGCTCAACTGGGCATCGTGTGTACGTGGTCAAAAGATATCTGTCAAAAGTAGGGTTTTTAGTTAAGGCGGAAGAGGTACTTCCGAATCTGCGAGGGACCTTCATCTCTACCTGCACACAGTTTCCCAGGTTTCGCATCCAAGGCAGAAGAATTATTGCGCTAAGACATAACTCGTCTCCACATTTACCCACGTGTCATCATCTCGTAAGCCCACTGCACATTTTCTTTGTTTATCCGAAATAGACTAAATCCCTCTCGGCTTACAAGAGATAAAGGGCATCAACCCTAATCACCTCGCGACGAAATGTTTAGGGTTGATGCCAAAATAAAATCCCTCTTGGTTGGCATGCTAGTAAATGGCATCAACCTAAACACTAAGCAACAAGGTGTTTAGGGTTGATGCCATTCCTGATGTAACTTTGCATGATTTTTCTATAGGTGTTACGATGTGAAGTTTTATGATAAGGCATTCCTGTATGCTGCAGGAGCCGACTCTACCGAGTACGAAGTTGAGGAGTCAGAAGAGCCGAAGTGACGCAGCAACCGTCAGACCAAGACCGATGCAGGCATAAACATTTGAAGTGAAAAGAGCGGGAACATGTTTTGAACGGGTTCAGTTGTAATAAGGGAATGTACCCCTTGAGTACATGGCTAGTCTAGGTCCTTTTGTATTCCCTTGTACTCTAAAATAAATTCGATGTATGCATGCTATTATCAACTCAGTCATTTACATTCACTCTGATTTGAGATTCAAACTTCCGCTGCAATACTACTCCGCGATCAACCCTGAGCGATCCTTTGCTAAGTCCCACTTGGGATTGTAACATGGTATGAGAGCTACTCAGGGATTCTTCGCAACTTCACTTCCGTGAAATTTGCCGAAGCAAGACCTGGCGAGCGGCACACGCTCCAAGACCAAGATGGCCGGAGGATCCGAAGGCCAAGCAAATCTGACGGCTGAAGGACAACCCAATCCAGCTGCGACAAGTGTGGCGACAACCACAATCGGCACTGCCGCCCTCTAGCAACTTTTCGCTCGACTTTCAACTATGGAGAAAGAACTCCAAGAACTGCGCAAAGGCGATGCGGGAATCTCTTCCCAACCAGCACAACCTGGACAACCGGCTGAGAAAAGCCGTGATACCGCCGCGCACACCTTCTCCCTCGACACAGACAAATCAGCAACAACGGCCCCCCGTCCAAGTGATGAGGCTATCAACTCTGCGCAAACACGCTTCCTCAGCGTTTCAAAGATTATGACTACTGCCGCATTTGACGGCAAGGATTTTTACACATGGAGTTTTGAGCTGGAGCTCCTCCTACAAACGGCGCAGATCTACCATTACTTCGACGGCTCCTACCCTAAACCGGTGGAAGACACCGACGTCGCCAGGGCTCAGTACTACAGTGAGTCCCTCATGGCTTACAGTGTGCTGCTACGCAACATGACGCCTGCGGAACAACTCAACATACGCTCCTACAAAGAGAGCGACGCTCCAGCAATGGAAGCTTGGAAGCACCTCGTTGAAGTTTACCAGCCGAAGGATTCGGTCACCGCCAGCAGGCTTCTCCAGCAACTCCTGGAGATAAAGATGGGGCACGGGGAGAAGGCAAATCCATATATTAACCGCTGTCGCAACATCCGTAACCAGATCACGAAGCATGGGAGTACGATCTCAGAAGAGATTTTCGTCAATATAGTCCTTCAAGGACTCGGGCCTGAGTTAAAGCCCTGCAAGGCGTTACTCCGACAGCGAGGAACAATTTCAGAAGCCGCGCTATGCGCCGCACTCCTATCCGAATAGCAGGATATGGACTCGAGCAGAACAAGCTCCGCGCCGCACCGAGAGCGCCTCGCCTTCTACACGGACAACCGAGAAGAGCGACGACAACCAAGGCGCCATTACTGCAAAATATGTTGAGTCTTCGGACACTCAACGGATAGATGTAAATCCCGATCCAACTACCGCGACCCAAATTCCACTCACCACAACAACTGGGTCGGCCGACAAGACGCTCGTCATCCTCAACCTCAGCATCAGCAAGCTCGTCCTCCTGCGCAACACCAGCAAAATCAAGGACCATAGTCAGGAGCTCCCGGGAATGTCATCGCAAACATGGCGACACGACGCCGGCGCACCACTGAACCTGACGAGGAGAACGAAGCCCAAGGAAGACTTCTGGAACCAGAAGAGGGATGGAATAATCCCTTCACCGAGGATCACTACTACCTGCACGACGAAGACGAGCAGGACTGGAACCTTCCAATCACGCTGCGGGAAAGCCCGCCTCACGAAAATCAGCACTACGTACCAGTGGGCTGGAAGGAGGACGAAGATCCTTACTTCAACAGGCGCTTCAAGACAACCCTGGTAACTCCACGATTGGCGCTGCTGCTGCGCCATAACAACACTGACAATTACAACACCTGGTACCTGGACAGCTGCTGCGGCCAGCACATGGTGGGGTCCACGCGCTATGTCTCTAACCTAAGTCGCGCCCCTGCAACTTATGTCACTGTCGCCAACAACGAGCAGCTGCGCGCCAACTCACAAGGACTTGTCGTCCTGCAAGCATGAGATAGCAACACGCACATCTCGTTCAACGACGTACTCTACGTCCCGAACCTGCGCTTCAACCTGCTCTCCGCTGGACAGCTCCGCGATTGCGGCGTCATCATTCACACGGACCTCGCGACGCGCGATCTCATCCTCACCTACGCTCCCCCGGACACTCCTCCCGAGGCATTCAAGTACCTCAGACGAGCTCACTCCATCAATGGGATCTATATCCTAGACTTCGACATACCTCCCTGTCAAGCCTCGTCGGACGAGCTCGTGGATCTTGTCCCCCTCGAGTTTGCTTTCATGAACAAGGAGCCTTGGGAGCATCCGGATGGAAGACCGTGGGTTTGCCGAAGCCCTCACCCGCGTGAAATCAATCTTCACGAACCTGACGCCCACGGACTGTGCACCACGTGTCACACACCAACGCAAGTCGAACGGAGCAAGTGGAAAAGGAGCAAGCGGCAATTCAGGAAGCAGAAAGGGCTGAGACAGAACCAACAGGCATGACTGAAGAAGAACTCGCCATATCATCACACCGCATATTCGGTGAGCCAAGCAAGAAATTCGGCCAAGAACACCAGGAGAGACCAAGGCCTTACTCGGACACCCTACGATTCGTCCTCGAAGCCAACGCGCGCACTCTCGACGAAGAAGGACGTCTGCGCCCGTACACTCGCGAAGTCTACCGCCGCGAGATTGACCCTGCCTGGAAAGATCCTGACGCACCAGAGGAGCTGAGCGACAAATAAGAACAGGAGAAGGCCCAAGCGGAGAAGCGGCAGAAGCTGTATGAGGAGCGCATCGCGGCAGGATGGGACCCAGACTCTGCGCGCGGAGGATGGGGCAACAAGCCCGTTGATCCAGAAGAAGGCGCAACTTGGGGTTCCGCAACTGGAGCATGGGGAACCGGCACGGTCACCACAGGAGGATGGGGAAACAACGAGCCTGATGAAGGGGAGCTCACGCAAGAGGAATTGGAGGAAGCTGAACAAGAAATACAAGCTGAGCACGGCAAAGCATCACCTCGAGTAACCATTCCCCCTAGGTCGACCCCCTCGCACTGACGAACCACCTCGCTCACCTCATCACTGGCGTGATCCCTGGTCGGAGATTGAGGAGGGGAATGTACCGCCAACACCTCCGCGAGACTCACTCGGTCCAATCTCCCGCCCAGATCCGTACGCCCGCTTCATCGAAGGCACCACGACCCCGCTCACGATCATTCCCGATCACAAATTTCTCGCCCTGTATCTCTCAACGGCATCTGCAGAAGGGGAAGCAACAGCAGGAGCAGAAGCAGAGGAGGAGAACAACGAAACAAAACCAGGAGAAGAGGAAGAACCCCCACTCCAAATCCCAGAACTCACAGCGGAGGAGGCAGCAGAGTACCACACCCGCTACAAGCGCACCTCCGGCATCCGTGCCGAGGATGACCTCTGGCACCAGCGGATGGGACACCCCTCGCGCCAGACACTCGCCAATTGCCTCTGTGCAAAAGTTTTTCCGCCAGGAGCACTGCTGCGCCCCGACGGGACGGAGTTACAACACACCACCCCCCATCCAACCACTTGCACTGTCTGCCCCACAGCCGCACTCTCTCTCACACTGCCTATCCCTCTCTGGAGCCAAGCACCAACCGCTACAAGAAATTGGAAAAGGTGTACAACGATTTCATCGTACTCACCTGCGATGGACTCAACGGCGAAAAGTACACGCTGACCTTCATCGACGCCTACTCACGCCACATGTGGGTTGCCAATGTAGACGCCCGCTCCAAAGCCCCGGAGGTGTTCCGTATCTTCCTCGCGCACGCGCAGCGACAGTCGGGAAGGAAACTGAAGATCTGGCAGAGTGATGGGGCAAAAGAATTTCGCAGCCATGAACTGGAGAGCGTGCTCACCGAGAAGGGGATTAAGCATGAGATTTCCCTTCTCTATGCTCACCAGCAGCAAGGCGTTGCTGAGCGGGTCAATCGGACCCTCATGACTAAAGTCCGCGCCATTATGAACCAGTCCGGCCTGCCAAAGAATTTTTGGCCGTACGCCATGAATCACGCGGTGCGCCTGCACAACCTCCTCTCCACCACCGCAAACAGGGATAACCTGTCACCCCACATGAAGTGGACCGGTTCAAGGGGAGATCCCTCCATGCTGAGGGTTTGGGGGTGCATGGTGCAGTATCGGCCCACTTCGGCCACAATCGGCAAGTTCGTTCATCGTGCGCGCTGGGGAGTTCATCTAGGACTCAGCCACGAGCATAAAGGATGGCTCATCCTTGACATGGACAACCAGGAAATTGTCCCTGCACGTGACATTCTTTTCTACGAACGGCTCACCTTGAAGCAGTGGATCGAGGACGAACGCCGTAACCAGACACGTGGGTACGCCAACAGCGGCCGCAGCTTCGCGACCCCTGAAGATGAAGCAGCAGCAGCAGTTCTGGACCGCGACGACACCGACGAACGCCCGCGCGACGACGATGACGATGACAGCGATGACGACCCCGCGCCAGGACCATCACGGCGCCAGACAGAACCAAGCACCGCACCACCCGGCTACGAGAGCGGAGATGACGACGTGATTGAAGTCCCCACCAACGCAGACACCACCAACGTGTCAGGCCTTCAACTTCTTGGCCTGCACACGTCCGTCTCTACTCTCGCGCGGACCATGGAACCTAAGAACCCTCGCCAGGCCCTAACCGGCCCTCACGCCAAGGAGTGGCGTGCTGCGATGGATGCGGAACTGAAAGCACTGGAATCGCGTGACACTTGGGTCCTAGTCGATTGTGCAGCAGTGAAGGGGAGGAGGGTGCTCAGCGGGAAATGGATTTTTTGTCTCAAAACTAACGCTGACGGTACTATTGAGCGCTTCAAAGCACGTTGGGTCGTACGCAGGTACGACCAGCGTCACGGCATAGACTTCGATCAGACCTTCGCTCCCGTCAGTGGCCATACCTCGGTCCGGATTCTACTCGCTATTGCCGCCGCGAAGCACCTACCACTGTGACAGATCGACGTGAAGAACGCGTTTCTATACGCGTTGGTGGATGCCACCATCTTTGTGGAGCAGCCGCACACCTACGGAGAAGGTGATCACAGGGTCTGTCAACTGAAGAAGTCACTCTACGGGATCAAACAGGCGCCACGACTCTGGCAGCAGCATCTGCACAAAATCCTCCTCGAAATCGGCTTCAAACAACTCCCACACGACCCGGGAATGTATCGCCTCCACTTCAGCGGAGATTACATCCTCCTGACAGTCTACGTAGACGACCTGCTGTATACGGGGACCTGCAACAAACTCCTCGACCAGTTTCAGGAGAACCTGGCGCAGCGAGTGGACATCACCATCAACCTCGAAGTAAAGCAGTTTTTGGGGTTAAACATCACTTACGCGCCAGAAGCAATTCATCTGTCAGCCTCCAAGTACGCAGAGTAGCTGGGGGAACGCTTCAACATCTCACCCGCACCACTCTCAACTCCCTACCGCAGCCTGAGCACCAACTATAAACCAGACAACAAACCTCTGTCGCCCGCAGGACTCCAAATGTACCAGCAGAAGTTGGGGTGCCTGCTATTCGCCTCTGTCACCTGACGACCCGACCTTTCGTACATCGCTAGCCAACTGGCGCAGTACTCTCGCAAGCCAGTAGCTGAGAACCAGCTGGACCTGGAGCGCGCCCTGCAGTAGTTCATCTCCACACCTGACATCGGGCTCTCCTACTCCACGCTGACGACGACCTCCTTCAACCTCAACGGCTACGTGGACGCAGACCACGCAGCTGATCCTGCAAATCGACGGTCCCGAACTGGCTTCATTTTTCGCCTGGAACCAACTGGACCAATCTCCTGGAACTCCCAGAAGCAGGAGCTGGTTGCCCTGTCATCGGCTGAAGCAGAATACATCGCCGCGACAGCAGCAGTTCGCGAAGGCATGTACCTGCAGGAGCTGCTGCAGGAGGCGAAAATTCCAACCTCGCCTACCTTTCGCCTTCACTGCGACAACCAGAGTGCCATCAAAATCGCGAACAAGCCAGGATTCGTGAACCGCACAAAGCACATCGCGCTTCGGTACTTTTTCGTCAAGGACGAAATCGACCAAGGCAAAGTGGACCTCGCTTATTGCCCGACCACTGAGATGGCAGCAGACTTCCTCACCAAGCGCCTGCCACGTCAGCAGTATAAGCACTGCTCTGATCTCACCGGAGTAGTCAAGCGAGTCAGCTCCACCCGCGCCCAGGAATGAAGGGGAGTGTTACGATGTGAAGTTTTATGAGAAGGCATTCCTGTATGCTGCACGAGCCAACTCTACTGAGTACGAAGTTGAGGAGTCAGAAGAGCCGAAGCGACGCAGCAACCGTCAGACCAAGACCGATGCAGGCAGAAACATTTGAAGTGAAAAGAGCGGGAACAGGTTTTGAATGGGTTCCCGCGCCGCACGGTTTTGAATTCAGTTGTAATAAGTGAATGTGCCCCTTAGAGTACATGGCTAGTCTAGGTCCTTTCGTATTCCCTTGTACTCTTATGTAAACTTGATGTATGCATGCTATTATCAGCTCAGTCATTTACATTCACTCTGACCTGAGATTCAAACTTCCGCTGCAACACTACTCCGCGATCAACCCTGAGCGATCCTTTGCTAAGTCCCACTTGGGATTGTAACAATAGGTAATGACATCAACCCTAAACTTCTTGTCGCGTAGTGTTTGGGGTTGATGCCCTTGAAAATTTGCCACCCGAGAAGGGTTTAGTTTTGTGCTTCTTTGCAGAAGACAGCCGTGAAAACAGTGCTTGCGTGACGTGCGGAGAAAGCCGAGTTCTGAATTAGCACAATAACTCTTCCGCCTCAGAAGCGGATCAGCGGAAAGTGTGCGCAAGTTGAGATGAATGTCCCTCGAAAGAAGGACAGCTACAGTAAGCCTTCATGGGAAACTAAAAATCCTACAAAGTATGAGAGAAGGTATGAGCGAATACTTATGTGCAAAACATGCAACGAGCTAGCTACTGCTAGGCTGGCATCGAGGTTCAGGCTAGCCCCGAATCGTAGGCCGACTCGGCTGGGCTAGCGGTGCATGGTCTGGTGAAACAGTGCGCGCGAAGTTGGCGAAGCCCTATTAGCAGTAACGGGCAAACAACGGCTGCTTCTTGTACACGATGTTGACGGTCGCGGAAAGGAATGTTAAGAAATAAACCTTACACTACCCCCCCACCCCCCCCCCTCGCCCCCCTCAGGAAGCCCCCTCTGCTACGCGAGTGTCTGTATATCGCGGAAACCCGGCTCCTTTGGTACACTTGCAGGGCAGGGTGGTTTTCGATGTTGGCCAGGAGCACCCAACTATCCTCAGTAGGCGCGCGGTCCTTCCAACGAACGAAGAACTCGATCCTCTTGATGCCCATGGGGTGTCGAATTTGATGGCTCAGAGTCCTCTCGGGCTCAATGATCGGCTCCGATGCAGGGCGAATCATTGACGGTGGTCGATGTTGTGGCAGTTGGCTTGTGGTCGGGATGTGTGGGCGAAGCTGTTGGAGGTTGCGTGAGGCAACTTTGCCCCCAACCACCGAACGGTGTTGGCTTGGTGCTCACTTTCGAGTGCGTTGCAGGTTGGCGTGGCGTTGAAGGATTGACTTTGGAAGACCTATCGATTCGGTGCCATATGGCAGCACCAAGAACATTCGAGACTCAAGGAGAATTCGGTTCGGTGAAATTCGAGTGTCGAATTTCACCCCTTCGAAATGTTACTTGAACTTTCGAGAGTGTACCGCGGTTCGAGGTTACTTGTGTGGGGCTCGATGTTGATTGCATGCTATAAATCTGTTTGCTTTGTATTGCATGTTTCATACTGAACATTGTGAATCACCTTGTATGAAGTGCATTCAAACACATAATCCAGAGAGCTTCTATTATACGGTTTAAGAGCATAGCCTTTATGTGAACGCCTATATCTTGGCAGATACTTAAGCGATCGACGTGTTCTACAGCTCGTTGGAAAGCCAACAGTTTGCTCTTCTACTTAGTACAAATTAGAGTTCCTGCCAACGAGATGACACACCTCTACAACAGTGGTATCAGAGCTGGTCGGAGGAGTCTATGCGCGCGACAAGGAGCAAGTACGCCGACTTCAAGCGAGGCCTCCCGCACTTCCTTGGATGGTGTCGTCACGAATCCCGGCGAACCCTGGACTACCGCATCAGTGTTCGACACGTTGGCGGTTCCGATTTTCACGGGAGAAAACTACTCCGCGTGGAAGTTTAAGTTCCAAGTGCTCATGACGGAGCGAGGACTTTGGGTTCTTTTCGACGGAACGAAGGTAAAGCCGGACAACGCGGACGAGATCGCGGCATGGAAGAAGAAGGACCAAAAGGCATTCACTACGCTAATCTCGCGCATCGGCATCAACCTCATGAGCGCAGTGCGCACATGCAACAAGCTCGAAGCGTCGGCGCATGAAGCATGGAAGCGGTTCGAGACGATGCACGTGAACAAGACTATCCTGTGAAAATAGTAGACAAAAGAAGGCGCCATAGCTAGGAAAGCCCTAGCTAGGCACGAACAAGTTTAGGCAAAGAGGGATTTCACTAGCAGGAATGAGGATACAAATAGCAAACCCTAGAAGGGTTGTACTCGCTATAGAGCACCCCACTACAAGCTAGAGCATAACATTCTGACACACCCCCATAGCCAAAGTGGGGTGTAATCAGCACAGTGAGAAAGCAGGTATAGAGCAGGAGTTTACACAGATAAGCAAAGCTAGAGCTAATCACAGCGGACAAGTGAGGAGGAGGAGGAGCTGTGGGGGAGAGAAGATGGGAGGCGACTGCTGACGTTGCAGACACACAGACGAGCTGCTGGCTCAGTGGCTACCGGAACAGCGCTCCAAACTACTGGAGTAACTGGCCCCGCGGCAGACGAGCAACGGACCCACGGGCGACTGGCAACTACCGGAGATTGTAGTCTCCAGACTGCTGCTGCTGCTGACGACAAGACTGCTGCCTCCACTCAACCTCCCCCAACTGCCCCACACTCTCGACACACGCCCACTGATCAAACCCTAGCTCCACTCCCACGCACCCCCCTTAAACCCCAAACGCCAGTCTCCCACTCATCCACCCCCCTCAGCGACAGCTGCAGCAGTGGGAGACGAAGGAGGAGGAGAAGAAGGGTACGGCGCGCACAACGGACACCCCCACAACCACCACCCCCACACTCCTCACCCCCAAACACTAAAACGGGTGGGACGGGAAGGGAGCGCGGGGGACGACGGGGAGAACGGCGCGCGGCCCCCAGGGCGCCACCACGGGGCAGCGAGGGGCCACGCGCGGCTCCCCAGGGCTCCACGAAGGGGCAGCGGGAGGGCGGCGACGGGGCCGCTGCCCGCGGCGACGGGGACGCGGAGGGCGGCGACGGGGCCGCTGCGGGCGGCGACGGGGCCGCTGCTGGCGGGGAAGGGGTCGCTGCAGGCGGTGACGGGGCCGCTGCAGGCGGCGACGGGGCCGATGCGGGCGGCGAAGGGGTCGCTGCGGGCGGCGACGGGGCCGTGCGGGCAGCAACGGGGCCGCTGCGTGCGGCGACGGGGCCGATGCGGGCGGCGACGAGGTCGCTGCGGGCGGGGACGGGGCCGCTGCGGCGGCGACGGGGGGGGGGGGCTGCTACAGACGGCGGCGGGGCCGCGCGCGACACCCTAGGGCGTCGCAACGGACGGGGCCGCTGCAGGCGGCGAGGGGGGGGGCTGCTACAGACGGCGGCGGGGCCGCGCGCGACACCTCAGGGCGTCGCAACGGACGGGCGGGGGCCGCGCGCGGCTCCCCTGGGCGGCGCGACGGGGCAGCGGGGGCGGCGCGCCAGAAAAGAAAGGGGCCGCGCGCCCCGAGGCGCGCGCCAGGCGCGCGGCGAGAAGAAAAATGCGTCGCACGCCACGGGGCGTGCGACAGATCGAGTAGCAGCGGAAGCAGTAGTACCCACAGGCCGAGAGCGTAACCGCTCTGAAACCATGTGAAAATAGTAGACAGAAGTAGGCGCCATAGCTAGGAAAGCCCTAGCTAGGCACGAACAAGTTTAGGCAAAGAGGGATTTCACTAGCAGGAATGAGGATACAAATAGCAAACCCTAGAAGGGTTGTACTCGCTATAGAGCACCCCACTACAGGCTAGGGCATAACATTCTGACATATCCGTGGCAAGATCCTAGCCCGGAATGCGTTCTACACGGTAAATTTGTTGTCAACGGGAGTTCTATTACGCCCCATCCTCGCTTGGGCGGAGCCGACCTCTTAGTCGGGTGTTTGGGGGAGTGCAGCTGACCTGTAGCAGTGGGCGAGTTGGTCGACGAGGAGGTCGACCTGCACGGGGGCCACTGCGACGGGCGCCAACTTTGGAGGGTGCCGACTGTGGGGCGGTCGACCTAGCGGGGTCGACCTGGTAGGGTGCCAACTTCAGGGCGCCGACCTTGGGTGGCCGACGACTTAGCAAAGTCGGCGGCCAAGTCCCGACGTGGTTAACGAGGGAGGACGCCGACATGACAGCATCGATCTGGTTGCCCGGTCGACCGTGTTACCCGGGCGACAGACTTCGGCAGAAGCATGGGAAGGTCGCCGGGGTGGTTTCTACGAGTTCGACCTCGACGGTGGTATCCGGAGGTCGACGTAGCTGGTGGGCGCAACCGCTGGTCGGGAGCGTGCTAGACGTCTGCGCTGGGCTCATGACAACGCGTGGAGCACCAACCAGATGTGCGCACCTGCGAAGCAGGTGCGCCGCTGTCCTGCGGGTGCAACGTTGTGCAGCCGACTTACTGCAGCGTTGGCACACCGTGGACTTGCAATGTTGGCAAGCCGCGACTTTGCGCTGCTGGAGCGCAGTCGACCAAGTCGTGTTGGCACGCGGTCGAGCGTGTTGCGCTGGAAGCCGATCAGTAGCTTTGCTAGGTCTGATGTAGTCTTGCATGCCAATAATGTTGCTACCTTTGTTCTGAACCTTTCTTAGTGAAACTCTTGCAGTTTTGCCCAGTGAATGTACAAGTGCCAGAGAACAACTAGGGAACAAACTCATAGATAATACGAGCATCCGTGCCTAGCCCATAGTCTAGCTCTCTTTGATAGAGTTATCTCCGCAGTTGCGCACGGGCGAATCGATGCACGAGTATGCGACTCGTGTGGAGGAACTCGGGGAAACGTTCATCAACCTCGGTGGAACGGTCACGGAGGAGGATTGGATTTTTACTTTGCTTTGCGGCCTTCCGGAAGAGTGGTCGACGGTGATTACGACACTCGATAGCGTGCAAGACACTTGGACAAAGGAAATGGTGGTCAGTCGGCTTCTCCATGAAGAATCTCGTCGCCAACAATTTGCTAATGAGAGCGTGGGTACCGCCATGTTCTCCGGAGGGAGTTCCGGAAAGAAGTCCACATGGAGCAAAGGTGCGATGAAGAAAGTCGTCCGGTGGAAGTGATCGCGGCAAGGGAAATACATCGAACGGTGCGAGCAAGTGCCATTATTGCGGCAAATCGGGACACTTTTGGCACGAGTGCCGGAAGCGCCCGAGCGATTGGATTCCATCGAAAGCGTGGAACCAAGAGGGCAACGCGCACACGTCATCCGTCTAGGCGGATGATACAAGGGAGTCGATCGTGTTATTGGCCGGTGACGGGACCAACACACCAAGCGACGCGTGGTTCCTTGACACCTGCGCAACACAGCACATAACGCACTCGACATCATTCCCCACTAACGTTGGTGCACTGGGAGACGTCTTGCGTGTTGTCTTCGGAAACGACAAGTCGCTACCTGCGGTCGGAGTTGGGAGTACGCTGTCAAACTATAATGTTGTGTGTGTTGTGTAGGCTGTAATGGGGTAGCCCATATGGGGTACAACCTAATTAGGGTTAGCACTTGTACCCACCATTCTCATAGTTAATTCATGCTCGCTTAGTCTTCTGACATGGTTTCAGAGCAGGTCTTGTTCTAGGACCTTTTTTTTAGGGTCCACCGAATAGTTCTCACCTGCAGTGCGTTACCCTGTTTGTAGCGCCCTACCCTGCCCGTCTCGCTGCCCCACCAATCGCACTGCCCTGCCCTGCCAGCGCGCCGCCCTGGTGGCTGCCGCCGTCCTGCCCTGCCCACGCGCGGCCCTGCTGGCTGCTGCGCCGTCCTGCCATGCCCGCGCGCCACCCTGCTGGCTGCCGCACCACCCTGCCCTGCCCGTCGTGCCACCCTGCTGGCCGCGCGCCTGCCTGCCCTGCTCGTCGCACAGCCTTGCTCGTCGCGTGCTGCCCTGCCCTGCCCGTTGCGCCGCCCTACTTGCCGCACGACGCCCTGCCCTACCCGTCGCGTCGCCCTAGGACCCGCACGATGCCCTGTCTTACCCGTCGCGTCGCCCTAGGACCCGCGCGACGCCTTGCCCTCCCCGTCGCGTCGGCCTAGGACCCGCGCGACGCCCTGCCCTGCCCGTCGTGTCACCCTAGGACCCGCGCGACGCCCTGCCCTGCCCATCGCGTCGCCCTAGGGCCCGTGCGCCGCCCTGCTGCCCGCGCTCCGCCCTGCCCCTGCCCGTCGCGTCCGCCCTGGCAGCCCGCGCGCCGCCCTCTGCAGCCCGCGCACTGCCCTTGCCTGCCCGCGTACCCTCCTCTGCCCGTGCGGCGCCCTACTTGCAGCGCGCCGTCCTGCTCTGGCCGCGCGCCGCCCTGCTCTGGTTGCGCGCCGCCCTTCCCTGAACATGCGGCGCCCCGACCTACCCTAGTGCCTGCTCGCCGCCCTGCCTTTCCTGCGTGCTGCCGTGCTGGTCGCACGCCTCCTTGCTTTGCTCGCTATGACTTCTCATCGTGGTAGCGATGGGAGTGGTGGCAGCGGTGGTGCCAGCAGTGGGAATGGCGGCCGTAGTGGCAGTCTCGTTGGAGCTGTTCGATAGGGAGTTTCTGGCGGTGGCCAGATGCAGCTCCAGCGGCATCCGCGCGAGACCCTTACGCCCCAGAAGCTTCGTGAGTGGTACGCTAGTGGAAGTGGTGGCGGCGGCCGTAGTGACAGTCGCAGTGAAGCTATTCAGTGGGGAGTTTCTGGCGGTGGCGAGATGGAGCTGCAGCGGCGTCCGCGCGAGACCCTTACGCCCCAGCAGTTTCGTGAGTGGTACGCCCAGCGTGGGGCGTCTCGGAGTAATGCTCGCTGCCCGTACGTCATTCGCACAGGTGATCGGGCTGGTCAGACTTGCGGGTCAGTTGGTCACACAGAGTCCCGCTGCTTCTCCTGTCTGAGCGACGCCTAGCGTGTAGAGTTTGGCGACGCTGTGAGAGTACGACGGCTTATGCTAGCCTTGCTAGCTTGCCTAGACTTTCTTATGCTATTACTAGCTTGGGTTTTATTTATCATGCATAGATATGCTTGATTTCCTAGGTTAGGTACATTCCTATATGTTATTATAGTTATAGCACCGAACCAGGTTACGTGTACCTAACTCAAGCCTTTTCGTTTCCCAGCGAATTGTTTTCTACCGAGTTTGGGAAGGTTCTGTTCCGGACGCTTCGCGGCCCTCAGAACAATCGCGTAACAACTGGGTTACTTGCCTTGTGTTGAGCCTATATATAGCCTCGCCTTGTACCCAGGTGAATCATTCAATAAAATCATCTTTCAGGAACCAGATCCTCACACTTGGTAATCAGAGCAGGTTTACACACGAGGTCTTCAACCGCTTAGTTCCGGCATTTAAAAACCGCGGAGGTGACGACGAAAGCACCGATACGGGTATGTAAAACCAGTTCCGCGCAATTTTTCTAAGGGCGCGTCCCCTCCCTCGATCGATCGCGCGATCGCTGTGAAAAACCGATCGGGCACACCGATCGCAGGATTGGGGTGGGATTGGTAGGAGGCAACAACATCGGATCGTTCTCGATCCCTGGGTGACAGGATCGAGAATACAAGGGGAAAAAAACCCTCGATCCTTCTAAACGCAAGATCGGTGTGCCCACGAGGGCACATAGATCGTCACAGCGGAGGTGACAAGATCGTTGGGCACCAGTTACTGTAGATTCGCAAGCCTTCTCGAAATCTGGTTACCTTGTCAATTGCGACACTGTAGCTGTCCCTCGATCGATCGAGGGCAGGATCGATCGAGGGAGGGGACCCGCCCTAAGTCCCCCTCGATTCGGTTTTCGACCCCTCTGATTTACTGGTGAAAAGGCTGGAGTTTCGACCGTTCGATCAAGTTTAATCTCAACGGCCCAGAGAATTTCGCCCAAAAACGTTGGAATTTGGAGCGTCGGATCGATATTTTTCTCAACGGCCGAGATCGAACGCGAATTTCAACTAAGGGAGATTAATGCAACCTGCAGAATTCGCGCTGGTCGATTCTACAGTCAACTCGACTCGCAGTAAGTCTACTAGCACCTAGAATTCGATTATTTTCGTCGCACATCTTCCTGTAAATCGCCAAATGGAGGGAAAAAGAGATATTTCAGTACAGAAAATCACGGAGTTACATGCCGAGCATAAGCAGATACGTGCGGTGCTCCCATGACTCGAGAAACTCCTTGCGAACCAGTCGGCAACCGCCACAGCAGCAGCAGTAGCAGCGGCGACACCGACAATTCTACCTACGACAATGACAGCAGCTACAGTTAATCTCGAAGCAGTGAAGCCGAGGCAACCAGAGGCGTTCGATCCTAGCGCGAAAGGCACCGATGTCCGTCGATTTGTAGCTGTACTAGAAAAGTTCTTCGAAGCCGTTGGATGCACGACCCTCAACCATGACGCAATGCGCATACGGCTCGCAGCAACACTGTTACGAGGCCCAGCTCTAGAGTGGATCAACAACAGTATATTCCAAGGCGAAGGGATGTGGGCGCAGTTTCGTGCAGCACTGATCAAACAGTTCGAAGCGTTGAACATTAGCTACTACAGAACACGACGCAAAAAGCCAAATAGTGGCATGGGGCGATTGGCACCATCCACGACCGCCGACCCGATGGAGAACGACAAGGGCGATGTGGAGCAGCGGCTAGCAAATGTGAAAGAATTACGAGGAATGATTGACTAGGAAATGAGTTGTGTACAAATACGTAACCCTAGGAAACTGTACCCCATACTGTTTACCCCAATACAGCCTAGAAAGACTATAGCATGAATGTTTGACACACCCCCATAGGAAAATTGGGGGAGAACAAGGGGTCAGAAGACCAGTCAAGCAAGGCAAGCTCAGGGTGGATCACAATGTCACCACACATTACGAGCACAAGTTCAAAGGCCAAAAGGCCAGTTCACATGCAGGAATATAAATCAAGGTGAACAAGCAAGACAGTGATCACAACCTAGCAAAGGTATACAGGTAGGTGCATGATATATAGATCAGAGTGCAAAGCAAAGTCATGAGGTAAGCAAGTGAGGCCCGATAGGCACAAGACCTAACATAGTACAGAAGCGCTGATGATCATAAGGCTGAAGTGCCTTGGTAAAGATATCAGCAGTGTTTGCAGGGATAGCATCCCAATCCGCTAACCAACAGGGATAAAAGGGCATGTTTCCATAGTGGGTCAGCGCACCCATACCCCCCTAGGACGACACCTGTAGCCCTTAGGGAGACCACTTTGGGCCATTCCAGTGTCCACTTCCAACACTCCCCTCACTAGGAGGGCCCACCACTAGGGCACAGGAAGTCGCCAACAGCAGGAATCGAACCGCGGTCCTCCACGCTCACCGCACCATGCGGAGATTTACTCTACAACGGTAGTGAGCTAGTCTATGGGGGTTGGCACGAAATACTAGAGGTAATCGTAGCTTTGCTAGGTTCCTTAGTGCTTGCACATTCACGGGAGAAATTGGCAAGAGTTTTCACTAGCAAAGTTGGAATTCCAGAATGATTCAACAAGCAATGACAGAATGACTACATCAGGCACCTAGCAACCCTGCTGCTAGCCTGGTCGATCGCCAGCACAGCTTGGTCGACCGCCTGCCAGCGTTGCGTAGAGGATCCGTGCCAGCACTGCAGAAAGGCGACCTACCAACAGAGCAGGTCGACGGCGTGCCAATGCTGCAGCAGAGCGGCTGTCCAGCGTTGCCCCGTAGAACACAGCAGTGCGCACGCTCGCAGGTGCACGCAGACAATTGGCCCGACTTGCCTCGTTGGGCATCTGTCGGCTGTTGTCTGCGCCTGACGAGCCACATCGACTTCGGGATACCAGCCCGCAATCGCCTTCGCCATCGCGACCTCGACGACGTTCGCGTGCCTCCGCAGAACTCGTCGAGCAGGTTACCCGGTCGACCCGGACGACCACCAGGTGCTTCCGGGCGACCACCACTGCTTCTGGTCGACCACCAGGTCCTTCTGGTCGACCACAACTCCCGTCGAGCTACCCCCTGGTTGACGGACCCCTTCTGTCGACCGAAACCGTCAGCGGTTGTCGCCGAGCTCCCCTCGTCGACCGCTGCTCACTTGTCAGGTCGACAGATTGCTCCGTCGACCTCCCGGTCGAACTGCATGTCGACGGGATGCTCCGGAGACCTTCCGGTCGAGCGGCAGGTCGACGGGATGCTCCGGAGACCTCCCGGTCGAGCTGTAGGTCCTGGTCGACGTCCCACCCGTCGCCCAGACCAGTCAGTTGCGGCTGTCGAGCTCCCTGCTCGCACTAGTCGTCGTGTTCCGCGTCAGCGTCCTCCTGCTGTCCCAGGCACACACCAGATGGCGCTTCGTCCTTCCACTGCTCCACAGCGTGTCCCTCTGCCGTCTCCTCCTGAGTCCTCTCTTCCTGCTCTTGCTGACCCGGAGTCTGACTCCCTTCGTGCTACTAGTCCTACTGTCACGCGTCTCCTGGCCACTGTTGTCACTGACCCTTCCTTTGAGTCCACTGCTGCGTCTGCCTAATTTGCTGAGCTTGTCGACTTTGCTGCTCACTATCGTCTCGACTACGCCGCTAGTCTTGTTGCTGAGTATGAGTCTGTCTGTCCTCCATCCGTCGGGGGTGAGTGTGCTCTTAGCACGGACGTCCTTGTGGACCAACAGGAGGAGTTTGACTGCTTTGCCACTGCTTTACCTCATCTCGTGTCCATGCTGATTACCCCTGAGGGAGACTTGGATGCACCAGACATCCCGACCCTGCGCTCTTACGCAGAGGCGATAGAGGGTCCCTACTCCTCTCAGTGGCAGTCAGCCATGAACGCGGAGATAGCTTCCTGGAAGTCCACAGGCACCTACGTCGACGAGGTTCCCTGGCCTGGGGCGAACATCGTCAGTGGCATGTGGATTTTTAGGGTGAAGTGGCCGCCGGGTTCTCCGCCTGTCTTCAAGGGGCATTACGTTGCACGAGGCTTCAGTCAGCGTTAGGGAGTTGACTTCTTCCAGACCTTCTCCCCTACCCCGAAGATGACCACTCTTCGGGTTCTGCTGCACGTCGCCGCTCAGCGTGACTACAAGCTCCACTCTCTTGACTTCAGCACCGCTTTCCTACAGGGCAGCCTGCACGAGGAGATCTGGCTGCGCTGCCCACCTAGCTTCACTGGGTCGTTTCCTCCTGGTACCCAGTGGAGCCTCCGGCGGCGGGTCTACGGTCTCCGCCAGGCACCGCGTAAGTGGCACGACACACTGAGGACTGAGAAGAATTGAACGAGGATGAAATGACTATGAACAAAGTGAGTACAAATAGGAAACCCTAATTGGGTTGTACCCCCTATAGGATACCCCACTATAGCCTACACAAATAAGTAAGCTATAATATTCTGACAAGGACGACTCTTGCTGCTCTTGGGTTTGCTCCTTCTACTGCTGAACCGTCGCTGTTTCTACGCCTCGACACCACTCTGTCACCGTTCTACATTCTACTGTACGTAGACGACTTGGTTTTTGCTACTGCTGACACTGAGGCACTCGCCACGTGAAGTCGGAGCTGCAGAAGAGACAGACGTGCACAGACCTAGGTGAGCTGACAAGCTATCTTGGCTTGCGGATCACCCGGGACAGAGCACAGCGCACCATTACCCTGACTCAGTCACACATGGTGCAGCAGGTCCTTCAGCGCTTCGGCTTTACGTACTCCTCGCCACAGCCCACTCCTCTGCCTACGCGCCACTCGCTCTCAGCTCTGCCTTCGGATGAGTCCGTAGAGTCGAGTGGCCAGTATCCAGAGCTTGTGGGCTGCCTCATGTACCTGATGACCTGCACTCGACCCGACCTTGCATACCCTCTTAGCATCCTAGCACGCTATGTCGCTCCTGGCCGACACAAGAAGGAGCACACGGATGCTGGCAAGATGGTGTTGCGCTACTTGTGCAGTACGTCGGGCATGGGGCTCGTGCTCGGAGGGCGATGTTCAGTGGTCCTCACTGGTCATGCAGACGCTTCTTGGGCTGACGACTTGGCTACGAAGCGGTCGTCACAGGGTTACACCTTCAGCCTTGGTTCCGGCTCTGTTTCGTGGCGGTCTACCCGCTCGTCTTCTGTTCTCGGCTCCAGAAATGAGGCCGAGATCTACGCAGGGGCCATGGCTGCACAGGAGTTACGCTGGCTCACCTACCTGCTGACCAACCTGGGAGAGCCACCTCGTTCTCCTCCAGTTCTGTACGTAGACATCAAGGCCATGCTGGCCTTGTGCCAGGAGCACAGAACGAAGCACATTTCTCTTCGCTACTTCCTTGCACGTGAGCTGCAGCAGCGTGGTCAGCTGCGCCTTGCTTACGTGGCCTCTCAGGCCAACACTGTTGGAAGTGGACACTGGAATGGCCCAAAGTGGTCTCCCTAAGGGCTACAAGTGTCGTCCTGAGGGGGTATGGGTGCGCTGACCCACTATGGAAACATGCCCTTTTATCCCAGTTGGTTAGCGGATTGGGATGATATCCCTGCATGGTGCGGTGAGCGTGGAACGAACACACGACCTTCAGATAGGAGCCGACTTTTGCACCTACTATGTCGTTCGTAGGCTGGCAGCAGCGTTAGTCGCCATGGTCAACCCCGTCATTGATGCGGGCGTAGCGGACACCTTGGAGGCACGTTTGGCTGATGCGAGGAGACGCCACGTGGATGGCGAGTACGGGATGATCCCCTTGGTGATCGCCATGTTGGGCATCCGGTCGCAGTGGGCGATGGAACACCCTTCCCGTCCTGCTTCTCCTCGACCGGTGCACAACGAAGGTGGCGTCGACGACGAGGTCGACGGTGGTGCACGAGTCAGCGGCAGCAATGGCACGAGTCAGAGAGGGGTGATCAAGGTCGACGGTGGTGTCGACGGAATCCAGGCGCGAGTGCAGCGGTCGACAGCGGCTGCAGGCAGCTCTCGGCGACGACGCATGTGACTGCACACGGGATTGCACCGGCGTATGGCTACTTCAAATTCTCGCCGGACCGGATCACCGTCGCACTACTGCAAGGTCGACGGGACCTCATCACGTGGAGGGAGTCGATTGAACCTGAGCTGGAGGTCGCCGGGCTGAAGGGCTTCGCCAACGGCACAGTGCCAATTCCGCTCAAGGAGGATGTCGAGCTGCGCGCGGAGTTTCGTTCTGCTCACCTGCTCACCTTCATGGTCATCTTGAGGTGCTTCTCACCGGTGGTGCTCCTCGTCGATGAAGCGCCTGCGCAGCTTGTTGGCGTAGCCCTGCTGGTGCAGCCACAACCTCCAGGCCGACCTGTCGCGCACGATCTCCAGCCCAAGGTACTTCACCACCGGCGAGATCTCACGCAGCTCGAAGGCGGCCTCCGACAGCTCTTTCAGCTCCTTCAGCATCGCGGTGCTGCTGCTGGCGGCGAGCAGGTCGTTGACGTAGACCAGCACCCAGCAGGTCACTCCGTCTTCGCCGGCCTTGAAGTAGAGTGCCTCGTCGACCTGGCTCTTCTTCCAGTCAGCGCCCAGCAGCACACCGTCGAGAGCCCTGTACCACAGCAGGGGAGACTGCTTCAGCCCGTAGAGGCTCTTCAGCAGCTTACACACCCGGCCGGTCCCGTCGTCGAAGTAGTCCGGCTGGTACATGTAGAGCACCCTGTCGAGCTAGCTCTGCAGGAAAGCATTCTTCATGTCGAGCTGCATCAGGTTGAGGTCGAGGACGGCAACGATGCTGAGGAAGATCCTCAGAGTGACGTAGCTGCTCACCGGCGAGTACGTCTCGTCGTAGTCGGCACCGTACACCTGCGTGAAGCCCTTCACGACCAGCCTCGCCTTCTCGCGCTCAACGGTGTCGTCAATGCGGTACTTGGTCGTCAGAACCCACCGGTTCTTCATGATGTTCACCCCACGTGGGCGTTTGACCAGCTCCCAAGTGCCCATGCCAATGAGGCTGCGAATCTCTTCTTCCATGGCGACCCTCACCGCCTTGCCCTTCCAGCACGACAGCGCCTCCTTCACCGTCATCGTGGCGATGTCCCAGCGGTGTTCGGGGTCGGCATGCACGCCAGGGTCGAGCTCCGGCAGGTCGTCATCCTCCTCGGCGTCGTCGTACCACAGGTCGTCGTCGACCTCGTCGAACACCGTGGTGAAGGCGGCTGGCGGTAGGCAGGCATGGAAGCTCAGCCGCTCCAGTGGCCGTCGAGCTCGACCTGTGCGTCGCGGCTCAGGCTTCGTGATCGGCACTTCCACCACATCGCTGTCGGTGGACTCCTCACCCACCGACTGCTCCCCTTCCTCATCGACGTCCTCGTCGTCGACCAGCTGCTTTGACCCTTCGACCGGCTGCTGCTGATTTCGACAGCTCCCTTGTCGACCGCCCCGGCTGCTGCTCCCCTATCGGCTGCACCGCTGCTGTTGCCTCCTGTTCGACCGGATTCCCTGTTTGTTGCTCCTCTGTCACCGACGGCTTCCCACCCTGGTCGACGAGCTTGACGCCTTGTCGACCGTCGGCGATGCCCTGGGCCGGTGCCACAGGCGACGCCTCGAGGCTCCCCTCATCGCCGGTGGTCGACACAGGTGCCGACCCAGGCCGATCTGCGACGGGGAACGGAGGAGCATGGACAGGGGAAGGGGGAAGAACCTCCACAAGATCCTCATCAGCAGGCTCGTAGACGTTGGCGAGCAATGGAACCGTCGCCGTCGAGGTGTCCGTCGGCGGGTGCGCTTGCGTCCGCCCTAACGCCGGCCCATACTTGGCCTTCCACACCTCCAGCGACAACGTCTCGTAGAAGATCACCTCGACCGACGTGACCACCCGGTTGTCGGTCAGGTCAAGCACCTCCCAGCCCTTGCTCTCCGTCGACACACCCAGGTGAAGTCCCCAGCGAGCCTTCGGCGCCAGCTTCCCACCGCGCTGCTGCTCGGGAACCATAAACTGCACCATGCAGCCCCACACCCGCGCAAGCATAAGGTCGGGCTTCGTCTCGGTCAGCAGCTGGTACGGAGTCGTCCCCGGCGGCGTCGTCGACCGCTCCAAGCAGTTGCGCACCCAGAGAGCCTATCGTAGAGCAAGGTGCCACCAGTGGTGCTGCACGCCCATGTGCAGCAGCATCGTCTGCACGGACTCGACGACTGTGCGCATCTCCCACTCAGCCATGCCATTCTGCTGACGAGTGTAGGGGCACGTCAGGTCGTGGACGATGCCCTTCCCGTCGACGAAGTCGGTGAACGCCTTCCCGAGGAACTCCCCTCCTCGATCGGATCGAAGCGGCAGCACCGACTTCTTCGACTGCCGTTCCACCAGCACCAGCCACCGCTGGAACTCCCGCAGCACATCGCTCTTCTTAGCGACCGGCATTGCCCATACAAATCGAGTATGACGATCCTTCAGCACCAGGAAGTACAAGCTGCCATCTTTGGCAGCCACCCGAAATGGCCCGCACTAGTCAATGTGCACGACACCCAGCGCCTCCGCTGCGTCCGAGCCCTTGGCGGGGAAGGTGTGTCGCGCAAGCTTTCCTTCGACGCACGAGACACACGGCGGATCTGCTCCGGTCGGCGACGTGATGTCGAGCCCAGTAGCAACACCATGCTTCGCCGAGCTCTTGATTGTGTCGACGCTGACGTGGGCGAGCCGCGCATGCATCCTATCGGGGGTCGTCTTCATCGCGGAGATGATCGTCCGCAGAGCCACCACCTCGGTCGACTACGACTGCGTCGAGCAGGGGCGAAGGTCGGTGCAGAGGACTCGTCCGGTGTAGCGTGCTCGACCGAGCACCTCCCCGGTCGCGGCGACGAGCAGCATCTCGTCACCATCGCCCTGCAGCAGCACTCCGCTCTCCTTCAGCTGGCCTGCAGACAGTAGGTTCGCTTGTACGCCCGGAACGTAGAGTACGTTGAGGATCAGGACCTGCTTCCCGGTCTCCCCTTGCAGAGCGACGGTTCCGCGACCCTCGACAGGCTGCAATGCCCCGTTGAACCCACGCACGTGCTTCACCCCGTCGCTCGGCCCCATGTCGACGAAGACCGACTTCGTCCCCATCAGGTGGTGGGAGCACCCGCTGTCGAGCAGCACCGCCATCGGGTTGGCCTGCACAACTGCCGCCACTGCCTGGAAGTCCTCGCCAGCCTCCGGCGCCAGCGAGACCGTCGGCTCCACGACGCCGACCATCGAGCACGACGCCTCCCCGTCACCTCGGCTCTTGCCGCTGGAGCTGTCGACGTCTTCGTCGACGACGTCTTCTTCGACGCTTGCTTCTCCTTGCGCGGCTTCTCAACTCGACGGGGGCGATGACTGGCTGATCGACCGCGACCTCCCTTGTCGTCCTCGTCGCTGTCATCGCGGTCAGGGGACTCGAAAGAGAGATGGTCGGGGTCGCCGCAGATCTAGCACTCCCGCCGTCGACCACCACCTCGTCGACCCTTGTCCCACGTCGACCGCTTCTCGTCGACGTCCTTCGTCGACCGCCCGCCTCCGCTACCACTTCCGCCCGGCTTCCCGCGCTGCCCTTGCTGCTGATTCAGCTTCGTCGATGCAGCGTAGTTTTCCTGCGGAAGGAGCTCTATGGGCTGTTCGGCCTCCTGCATCGCCTCATCTTGAAGAATGTAGCTGGTGATGGAGTCCTCGTCGAGGGACTCACGCGTGCCGGGCACCATCATCATCCTCTTCATGAGATTGTAGCTACGCGGCAAGCCCTTGACGATGTGGGTAATGGTGCGCTGTGCTCTGTCCCGGGTGATCTGCAAGCCAAGATAGCTTGTCAGCTCACCTAGGTCTGTGCACGTCTGTCTCTTCTGCAGCTCCGACTTCACGTGGCGAGTGCCTCAGTGTCAGCAGTAGCAAAAACCAAGTCGTCTACGTACACTAGAATGTAGAACGGCGACAGAGTGGTGTCGAGGCGTAGAAACAGCGACGGGTCAGCAGTAGAAGGAGCAAACCCAAGAGCAGCAAGAGTCGTCCTTGTCAGAATATTATAGCTTACTTATTTGTGTAGGCTATAGTGGGGTATCCCATAGGGGGTACAACCCAATTAGGGTTTCCTATTTGTACTCACTTCGTTCATAGTCATTTCATCCTCGTTCAATTCTTCTCAGTCCTCAGTGTGTCGTGCCACTTACGCGGTGCCTGGCGGAGACCGTAGACCCGCCGCCGGAGGCTCCACTGGGTACCAGGAGGAAACGACCCAGTGAAGCTAGGTGGGCGGCGCAGCCAGATCTCCTCGTGCAGGCTGCCCTGTAGGAAAGCGGTGCTGAAGTCAAGAGAGTGGAGCTCGTAGTCACGCTGAGCGGCGACGTGCAGCAGAACCCGAAGAGTGGTCATCTTCGGGGTAGGGGAGAAGGTCTGGAAGAAGTCAACTACCTAACGCTGACTGAAGCCTCGTGCAACGTAATGCCCCTTGAAGACAGGCGGAGAACCCGGCGGCCGCTTCACCCTAAAAATCCACATGCCACTAACGATGTTCGCCCCAGGCCAGGGAACCTCGTCGACGTAGGTGCATGTGGACTTCCAAGAAGCTATCTCCGCGTCCATGGCTGACTGCCACTGAGAGGAGTAGGGACCCTCTATCGCCTCTGCGTAAGAGCGCAGGGTCGGGATGTCTGGTGCATCCAAGTCTCCCTCAGGGGTAATCAGCATGGACACGAGATGAGGTAAAGCAGTGGCAAAGTAGTCAAACTCCTCCTGTTGGTCCACAAAGACGTCCGTGCTAAGAGCACACTCACCCCCGACGGATGGAGGACAGACAGACTCATACTCAGCAACAAGACTAGCGGCGTAGTCGAGACGATAGTGAGCAGCAAAGTCGACAAGCTCAGCAAATTAGGCAGACGCAGCAGTGGACTCAAAGGAAGGGTCAGTGACAACAGTGGCCAGGAGACGCGTGACAGTAGGACTAGTAGCACGAAGGGAGTCAGACTCCGGGTCAGCAAGAGCAGGAAGAGAGGACTCAGGAGGAGACGGCAGAGGGACACGCTGTGGAGCAGTGGAAGGACGAAGCGCCATCTGGTGTGTGCCTGGGACAGCAGGAGGACGCTGACGCGGAACACGACGACTAGTGCGAGCAGCATGAACAGGCGATGCACGACGAGACTCAGGCTCAAGACGTAGGACGAGACTCAGGCTCACGACGCTCCGTAAGACCTCCGGTCGGACAAGTGTAGGGAGAAGGATTAGGGAGTGGCGAGGCAGGCTGTAACTGTGACCGCGACTGGACAGGCAGAGGACACTATAAAGAGGGAGTAGGACCAGGAGCAGGCGGGAGACCAAGAACCTGCTGAAGGAGCGCCTCCAGAACCAGCAGAGACACCACCAGCACCCTCAGCTCCAGGGTCTCCAGCTACAACTCCCGCAGCACCACCAGTAGCTCTAGCAGCTCCAGCACCTCCAGCTCTAACTCCCGCAGCAACTCCAGTCCTAGTAGCTCCAGAAACTCCAATATGAGCACCTCCAGGGCCAGCGGCCCGGCAGCTCCAGCAGCAGCAGCACCTCCAGCAGCTCCAGCACAGGCAGCACCTCCAGCTGCTCCAGCACCAGCAGTACCTCCAGCAGCTCCAGCACCAGCAGCACCTCTAGCAGCACCAGCACCAGCAGCACCTCCAGCAGCTCCAGCACCAGCAGCACCTCCAGCAGTAGACCCCCCAGCTCCAGCAGCACGGCTACAGAGCCGAGCGTACCACTCACGAAGCTGTCGTGGAGAGAGGGGCTCCCGCTGCAACGGGACACTCGGAGGACGTCCAGTCTCAGCACCCCTAGAATCAGCAACCCCAGGCTCATTACCCCAAGGCTCAGCACCCCCAGGCTCAGCACCCTCAGGCTCAGCACCCCCAGACTCAGCACCCGAAGGCTCCGCATGCTCAGGCTCAGCACCCCCAGACCCAGCACTCGTAGGCTGAGCACCCTTAGCAGCACCAGAGTTAACAGCTACCTCGACAGGCTCGACTGCGTCTACCTGGGACACACCTGAGGGGGCAGGACACTAAGGGGGGAGGGGGTCTACCTGGGGAGGACCTGGCGTGAGGAAGAGTGGCGGGGGGGGGAGGGGGGCAGTGCGGTAGGGGAAGAGAAGGTAGTAGGGAACCGACTCGTCAAACGTGACGTCCTGAGAGGACAGAACACGGCGCGAGGTGGGGCGGTAAAACTGCCAGCCAGGAGCGTCAGGGGGGAAGCCAAGGAAGATGCAGGGAGCGGCACGGGAGTACACGGCACGGCAGGGAGAGGCCGGAAGCGTGAACGTCTCGCTGATGCCCTCCGCCCGACAGTAGGCCTGCAGAAGGTCGGAGGAAAACTCTCCACCTCTGTCTGAGTGCAGCCGCACAACAGGAAAGTCCGAGCCGAAACTCTTTCGGAGTTGGAGACGAGCAGCGCGGATCCAGTCGATCAACACCTCATGTGAAGAGTCTGCAGGGGAGCCTCTGTCGGAGGAAACTCGAAGGAGTGAGGAGCAGCGCGCTGCCGGCCCTCGACGCAGGGAATGGAGGTAGGGGCAGGCCCCGGAGGAAGGGGAGGAAGGGAAGGGGGGAGACCAGAGACAAGGACACGGGAGGCCATGCCTCTGAGACGAGGCAGGGAGGGGTGACCAAGGCGGTGGTGCCAAAGGAGAGTCTCGTGAGTCGGGAGGCAACACGAGCAGGTGGCAGAATCAGGGCCAGACCGAGAATAGACCGGGACACCGCAGCAAACACCTGACCCGACGCGGCTACCTGACCAGTCGCAGTGATAGGAGGAGACTCAGTGGTAAGGGTGTACAGGCTGGACCCTGGCCGACGGGTGAACGTGGCCAGGTGACGACCCGTCTGAGCACACGTGCAGTGTGTCACACGCTGATAGGCAGGGGTGAACTGGTGAACACCCCCATCCTGAAGATCAGCACCTGCCACCAAGTTCGTAGAGAACGAGGGGAGGTGAAGACCAGACAGCGAGCCAGACGGAGCCGTAGGACACGGGAGAACACTGGAGGAACGGGCGACAACTGGTCCCCCAGAGGGGTCCGCCAAGGACTGCCACAGGCCGACTGAGCGGCGAGAGCGTAGTGCAGTCGCGAAAGAAGGAGCGGGAAGCACCCGAGTCAAGGGTGAAAGTGTGTAAGACCTGAGTCGACGCTGTACCTGAGAGAGCAGTCTCACCATCACTTGGAGCAGTAGAGTCACTAGCACCTAGCGCAGCAGCCTCAATGCCCGGGTCGGGCGGAACACACAGGTAATAGTCACCCTTCGCACTAATAGACACAGCATACATAGCAGCAAGGATATCATCAAAGTCAAGATCAAAGATAGCAACCCCCGACTTAAGCAGAATATCCCAGCGTGGGATCTCAGTAGAGCCAGGGAACTAGGTATGCCAAACGTCAGTCAGGCGGCCGAAGCAGCGAGGTGTTGTGTGCGGGCCGCCGCATGTCTCTCCACTGCGGTCGCCGGTGCGAAGAACGTAAGTGCAAGGACCAGCACCCCCAGACCTCCCACGCCCAGCGTACCACTCACGGAGCTGCTGAGGTGACAGGGTCTCATGGGAGCGCTGCTGCTGCTGGCGCTGGTCACCGCTAGTGCCTCCCCACTGCCCACCACCGCCCCCGCCACCCCCGCCGCAGCCACCTCCACCCCCACTCCCGCTGCCTCCGACGCCTCCACCTCCACCGCCGCCACCCAAGTCCCCACCCGAGCCACCACTCCCACCTCCACCTCCACCCCCACCCCCTCCGCCACCTCCACCGCCACCACTGCCGCCCCCGCCGCCCCCTCCACCCCCCTTGCCCCCCTTGCCCTTGCTGGTGCGACGCCTCCCACTAGGAGCAGACGCACCGCCGACCGACTCTGTGCCAACGAGGTCGACAGCAGTAGTAGAGGCAGCAGAGGGGAGAGGGGGAGCACCCTTCAAAGGAAGGGGCACGAGGGTCACCACGAGAGGCCCCTATAGCGATTATACTCTTCTCAGCCGCAAGGAGGCGCTCCTCAAGGAGGTCAACGGTGTGCTCGGTGGGGCAAGGGGAGAGGAAGTGATCCTTGACCGAGCAAAGGGAGTCAGAGAGCCAGGTGACGAGGTAGTAGAGAGTGATGTACATAGGGGGGGGGTTCTTGGCACAGAAGTCGGCAGGAAGCGCAGCGCGGTTGCGGGTGTCACTAGTGCGGAGGTGCGTGATGAGGTCAGCGACTGTGGCAAAAGCGGTTAGGTCAGGAAACAGGTACGGCATCATGAGGCGACTAAGGGCAGCAGTGGCAGGGGAGGAGTAGCGCGCAACAACAGCGTCGTACAGAGTCCTAGCGGTCTTGTACTGACTAAATTGCGCGCTCTCAGCAGACGGCAGGTGACTACGAATAGCAAGGCGAGTAGCAGCATCGCGAGTGGTCCACTGTGAGCGAACATTACTATTAGCAGTGGCAGCAGTTGCAGTAGAGGCGCCAGACGTGAGATAAAAAAGCGAGACCTGATCTTTGCTATCGCACTGTAGGAACAGCTGCAGATCATCGACCCAGACCTCAAAATCTACTGCTCGACCCTCAGCATCGAACTTGAGTACGTTGGGGGCAACCATAACAGCAATAGCAGGAGCAGTAAGAGCAGCAGGAGCAGCTGTAGCGGCGCGACTCGATAGGGCGGCGCGGCTAGGCAGGGTGGCTCGGCTAGGCAGGGCAGCGCGGTTCGGCGGTGCGCTTACCAGGGGCGGGTGGGTAGGGAGGCCGCTACTGGTGGGGTAGGGCCGTGGTGCGCCGGCAGGGTCGGGGCCGCAACTGGGCGGTAGGTCAGGGCTGCGGCTCAGCTGCAGGGCAGGGCCGGGGCAGAAGCGATGGCAGCGGAGGCGGCGGCTCGTCACACCGGTGGAGGCAGGCTCGGCGGCGGCGGCAGGGACAGCAGCTGCTGCAGGGCTCCTCGCCGGCTGCTGCAGGTGGAGGCCGCGACTGGCGAGAGGGGCAGGGCGGGGCCACAGTGGCGGGTCGTCGAGCAGAGTAGAGGAGGGCCGCGACGGGCTGCTAAGGGGCTGCGAAGGGCCGTGAGGAGGGCCGCGAAGGGCTGCGAAGGGGCCGCGAAGGGCTGAGAGAGGGGCCGTGAAGGGCCAAGAAGGGGCCACAAAGGGGCCTTAAGGGGCGCGACGGGCCGCTAAGGGGCCGCGAAGGGCCGTGAGGGGGGCCGCGAAGGGCCGCGAAGGGGCCGCGAAGGGCCGCAAAGGGGCCGCGAAGGGCTGAAAGAGGGGCCGCGAAGGGCCAAGAAGGGGCCGCGAAGGGGCCTTAAGGGGCGCAACGGGCCGCTAAGGGCAGGGGACGCAACGGGAGGGCAGGCGCACGGGGCGCAACTAGGGCAGGCGGGAAGTGCGCTCTGGGCAGGTAAGGAAAAAGTTTTCGTAGTAGTGGTGGGCCCTAGAAAACGTTCCCACTAGGGAATTCGCTCTATACCATGTAAAAGAGTTACGAGGAATGATTGACTAGGAAATGAGTTGTGTACAAATATATAACCCTAGGAAACTGTACCCCATACTATCTACCCCACTATAGCCTAGAAAGACTATAGCATGAATGTTTGACAGCAAAAAATGATCAGCTGATATTGAAGCTGCATCTTCGAGCGCGGGACCTAGGGATGACATATTCGACGTGCCCTACGATCCTATAGGCCATACCATCTACGGCTACTCGGAGCAGCAGCAACCATTAGTTCTCGAGGTGATATGCAACGGGCGTCGCCTCCAGGCCCTGGTGGACAGTGGTGCGTCCCACTCGGTGTGCGACCACGGGACGTTGGAGAAAATTGGAGAATCCTACGAAGAGACCCAGTTTACAGCAACGATGGTGGACGGTACGAAGCTTCCCATCCACGACAAGTCAACACTGCAGCTGCAGATGGGGGCATTGAGGTGGAAGCCGACGTTGCCAATCACGAACATCAAGGAATTAGATTTCATCTTGGGGCGTGATTTTCTGAAGCGGTTCAACCCCGAGATCGACTGGGTCAACCGGAAAACGTGCATCTACAACAACGGGAAATGAGTGGAGCTGCGAAGCTGGACGGATATAGAGAATGTTCTTGAGAACATAAAGGAGTTGCAGCAGCTCCTAGGCTTTGCTACCTACTACAACAGGTTTGTGCCACGGTACGCTAAGACAGCAGCGCCATGGAGCAGCTACAGACAGCACTGACTACAGCGCCAGTACTCATCCTACCGTATCCAGACAGAGACTACGTGGTGGAAGCAGATGCCAGTGACCAAGCAGTCGGAGCAGTACGAATGCAGCATCACGGACGCAGTTTGCAGCCCATCGCCTGCCTCAGTAAGAAGCTACATAGAGCAGAATTGAATTACCCAATCCATGACAAGGAAGCTTTAGTGATATTCACAGCCTTCAAGGCATGCAGGTGTTACCTAGAGGGAGCCAAAACTACAGTTTACACTGACCACTGCAGCCTCAAATACGTGAAGTCGCATCCGACACTCTCACAACGACATGTGCGGTGGTTGGACTTCTTGGAGAACACTTCCACTACGACATCATCTACAAGCCCGGGCTACACAACAAAGTAGACGCGTTGAGCCGCCCCGGACATATAGCAGGCATCCAGCTCGACGGGATGAACCCTCTGCTCAAGGGTCTATTCCAACATGGGTACTCCGTGGATGCAGAGATTACTACGGCAGAGAAACAGAAGCTGTTATAGTGGGAAAATGACTAAGTTGTAAGAAAGGGATAAGGAAAGATTTGGGTACCAAAGTATGCCCCGCTCTGACAGATTTTGCTGGAGGAGTTTCACAACGTACAGTACGTGGGACATTTCGGGAGCAGCAAGACGTTAGCAGGGATAGCGAAGTATTACAACTGGCTTGGGATGGCAGCAGACGTGCAGCAGTTCGTCGCCTCATGCGACACGCGCCAGCGGATGAAGAGCAGCAAGCAGAAAAAATCAGGGTTACTTCAGTCAGTACCCGTACTAGAGCAGCCATGGCAGGTCGTTAGCCTCGACTTCATTACAGGACTTCCTTTGACCTCACGAGGGCGTGACGCTATACTCGTGGTGATTGACAAGTTCTCCAAAATGGGTCACTTCATCTCGACCAACACCACGGCTACAGCTGAAGCAACTGATCGCCTCTTCTTCGACCGCATCATCACTATCCACGGCATCCCCACTACACTCATCTTAGACAGAGACCCAAAACCCACCAGTAAGTTCAGGAGGGAACTCATGGGTTTGTTGGGGACAAAGCTTGCAATGTCTTCAGCGTACCACCCCCAGACTGACGGACAGACAGAGCGACTCAATCAGGTGGTTGAACAGTTACTGCGCATAGCTTGCAAAGACGATGTCAGCCACTAGGACACACAGTTACCGACCCTAGAGTTTGCTTACAGCAACGCGTCACATGCAGCCACAGGGAAAACTCTTTTCGTCCTGTGCTACGGACGAGAACCACTTACACCACAGCAGCCAGCCACACCGGCATACGTCCAAGCTGCACACGACTTCGTCACCACCATGCAGTAGCTATTGGAGAAGACTCAACCACGTCTTTCCACAATGCAGAACTCCCAGAAGCAGTATGCCGATTGCCAGCGACGAGATCACTCAGTATCAGTCGGAGATTAGGTGATTCTTGACACACGCAACTTGGATTTATCTCACCTTCCGTCCAAGCTCCGGCCTCGCTTCTGTGGTCCCTTTCGCGTTGAGGCACAGGTGACACCAGTAACATTTCGTGTACGCTTACCTACAAAGTGAAGGCTTCACAATGCTTTCCATGTTCAGCTACTGAAGCCCTACAAGGACCCCAACCAACAGTTCCAGGGACGCCAACTACCGCCACCACCACCTGTTCTTGTACAGGGTGAACCAGAGTACGAGGTGGAACGAGTGCTCGCTCATCGACGCAGACGTGGCAACACGCTCGAGTTCCTGATACGCTGGAAGGGATATGACCCATCGAAGGACAGTTGGGTTGCAGACACCAATACAAGCAACGCATGTCGTGCTCTCAAAGACTATCTTGTCAGGCAGGGTGTTTCTTACGCCACCCAGCTTTGAGGGAAGGACGTGTGAGAGCACGACGGCTTATGCTGGCTTTGCTAGCTTTCTTAGACTTTCTTATGCCATTACTAGCTTAAGTTTTATTTATCATGCATAGATATGCTTGATTTCCTAGGTTAGGTGCATTCCTATATGTTATTTTAGTTATAGCACTGAAACCAGGTTACGTGTACCGAACTCAAGCCTTTTCGGTTCCCTCCGAATTGCTTTCTACCGAGTTCGGGAAGGTTTTGTTCGGGATGCTTCGCGACCCTCAGAACATTCGCGTAACACCTGGGTTACCTGCCTTGTGCTGAGCCTATATATAGCCTCGCCTTGTACCCAGGTGAATCATTCAATAGAATCATATTTCCTGAACTAGATCCTCACAAACGCGGCTGAGCATCCCCGCTGGCTAGAGCTGTTTCGGAACAATGTGGATATATTTGCTCTAGACTATGACGCTATCCTCACTGCCATGTATGCTTTGACTATTGGTAGTGAGGGTGGTTGTTACTTGTGTGTGCCGCCCGACCCTGGTATTGAGGCTACTGCTCTAGGTGCTAGTGAGTCTGCTCTCTCTGGTACTGCGCCTGCTGAGGCCTTGCACACCTTCAGGCTTGACTCAAATGCTTCCCGCTGCTTCTTTCGCGACAGTACAACAGTCACACAACTCTTTGCACCTGTTGCAGTCTCTCTGGCTAACCCCTCCGGGGGCCCAGTTCTTGCACGTTCCTCCACTGTTCTTCCGTGTCCGGCAGTTCCGTCTGGCTCACTAACAGGTCTTTACCTCCTCTCGTTCTCTACGAACTTGGTGAGTAACGCCATCCTTCAGGATGCTTGGGTTGATACCTTTACCCCTGGAGGACAGCGTATGGCGATCTGCACGTGTGCATGGACGGGCCGTCACCTGGCCACGTTCACCCGTCAGCCTGGGTCGAAGGCTGACGCAATGTTGCGTCGAAGTACAAGAGATTAAGTCCGCCGACTTCGACGGAACATTGCGTTCAGCTCACGTAACCTTAAACTATGAGCAGGTACGCGTTGGAAAGGTCTTAATCTCTACTTTCCAGAATGGTAACGCACGCTTTCAACCAAGATCTAGGCTAATAGCTATCGCGATCTAAGTACGACGGTGTATTCTGGCGGAATTAATAGGCAGCCATGGATTCGATCAAGAGACTAGCTTTAGCAAGAGTTCAGATCTGAAAAGTGACGAGTTGTTCAAACCCTACCAACCCAACCCTCGCCCTACAACAATCCCCAACAACCTAGAGTGCTAAACCAGCAACACCAAAGGTGTTGTAGTGAATAGCAAAGGTTTGTTGGTGCTTGTTGGGTGCGAGATCAATTCCAGCTCGCAACAAGTCTAACCACCACATTTTGTCCAAACCCTTAGCCCACAACCAGCTAGAGCAAAATACCACAACCACCTACACAATCAATACTCCCCCTTGTTCGTGCTGGAGGTGGCTGAACACCACTGGGCAAAATCCTTCACTTCACTCCCCCTTACCCAGGGAGGGGCGCCATCCACAACATGAGGTCGTCAAGGCAGAGAAGCACCAGTCCTCCCACATCCTACTCAGGCACCATGCTGACATGGGGCTGCATCCCCATCAAGGAAATGCACACACCATGCCGCTTAAAAGGAAGGGGTTTGGTGAGTATGTCTGCTGCTTGACGGTTGGTTGGGCACCACCGGAGGATCACCTCGCCGCTTGCCACCATCTCCCTGATGAAATGCCACCAAACCTGCATGTGCTTGGTGCGGCCATGCAAGCATGCATTCTGTGCAAGGGCAATGGCAGACTGGTTGTCCAGAGACACAGGCACACCACCAGCAAACTCATGCCCAAACTCCCCGAACAAACGCTTCAGCCTCACACCCTCCGGAATGCACTGACACAGACTGATGTACTCACTCTCAGTGGTAGACAATGCAACCACCGGCTGCCTCTTGCTCTGCCAAGAGATGGCTGCACCATTAAGGCAATAGACATAGCCGGTGTGACTCTTGCGATCAGCTGAATCTCCAGCATGATCAGCATCACTAAAGCCCACCAACTCAACCTGAGGCTTGCTGTGTGCGGGGTAGAATATACCTGACTTGACACAACCTTTCAGATACCTTAGCACTCTCTTAGCAGCCTGCAGGTGAAATGCCTTGGGACAAGACACCACCTTGGACAGCTTTGACACTGCATAAGCAATCTGGGGCTGTGTGGTCGTGCTTGCGTACATGAGAGACCCCACAATGCTTTGATAGAGCTGGACCAGCTCATCTCGCAGCAAGGGCTCCTCAGCATGTGCATGCACGTCGAACCCTGTAGGGAGAGGGGTACGCACGGGGTTAGCCTCAGAAAGACCAAAGGACTCAAGCATGTTGAGAATGTACCTCTCCTGATGAATCAAGATGCCACTCTCATCACGCTCAATCTGCACCCCCAAATAGTACTTAGCCTCCCCCAAGTCCTTCATGCGGAAACGAGAGGACAAGAGACCCTTCACCTCGTCCAGCAAGACCATGCTCGAAGACATGAGCAGAATGTCATCCACATAGAGGTAGATGTCAGAACATTATAGCTTATATATTTGTGTAGGCTATAGTGGGGTATCCCATAGGGGGTACAACCCAATCAGGGTTTCCTATATGTACTCACTTCATTCATAGTTCATTCATTCTCGTTCTAGTTTCTTTCACATGGTTTCAGAGCGGTTACGCTCTCGGCCTGTGGGTACTACTGCTTCCGCTGCTACATGCTCTATTGCACGCCCCGTGGCGTGCGACGCATTTTCAAATCTCGCCGCGCCCCTACGGCGCGCGGCGATTTGCACTTTGGCGCGTGCCTCGGGGCGCGCGACCTCTTTCTTTTCTGGCGCGCCGCCCGTCCCGGCCCCTAGCCGCCCGCGCGCCGCCCGTCCCGGCCCCTAACCGTACGTGCGCCGCCCGTCCCGGCCCTTAGACGCCCGCGCGCCGCCCATTCCGGCCCTTAGACGCCCGCGCGCCGCCCGTCCCGGCCCTTAGCCGCCCGTCCGGGCCCTTAGACGCCCGCGCGCCGCCCGTCCTGGCCCCTAGCCGCCCGCGCGCCGCCCGTCCCGACTGCGCGCCGCTGCTCCAGCCCGTCGACGCCCGTGAGCCGCCCATCCCGGCCCCGCGCCGTCGTCCCAGCCCCCACTCCGCCCGTGCGCCGCCCGTCCCGGCCCCACGCCGCCCGTGCGCCACCCGTTCCGGCAGCGCGCCGCCGTCCCGCCCCCACGCCGCACGTGCACCGCCCGTCGCGGCCCTGCGCCGTCGTCCCGGACCCCACTCCGCCCGTGCGCCGCCCGTCCCGGCCCCACGCCGCCCGTGCGCTGCCCGGTCCGGCAGCGCGCCGCCGTCCCGGCCCCACGCCGCCCGTCCCGGCCCCGCGCAGCTGCCCCGGCCCGTCGCCTGCTGCATTGCCGAGCCGCCCCCCCCGACCGAGCTGCTGAGCAGCCCAGCAGCCGAGCCGTAGCCGAGCCGCTGAGCAGCCCAGCAGCCGAGCCGAAGAGCAGCCGAGCCGCCCGAGCCACCCGAGCCGCCCAAGCCACCCGAGCCGCCGAGCCGCCGAGCCGCCCGAGTCGCCCGAGCAGCCGAGCCGCCCGGGTCGCCCGAGCCGCCGAGCCGCAGTTGCTGCAGTGCCGCCGTGCCGCCGAGTCGCCGAGTCGCCGAGTCGTCGAGCCTGCTCTTCCCACCACTGGTGAGCCCCTGCCTAACTAGCGCGCTGCCTGCAGCTTGCTTGGCTGCCTGCCTTATTGCTGCTACTCCTGCTCCTGCTTCTACTGGCGGCGGCCAGATGCAGCTCCAGCGACGCCCACGCGCGTCTCTCACGCCCTAGCAGCTTCGTGAGTGGTACGTTCAGAGTAGAGGGTCTCTCAGTTCTGTTCGCTGCTCTTACGTGATTCGCACTGGTGCTCGGACTGGTCAGCCTTGTGGGACGCCTAGTCATACACCGTCCCGCTGCTTTGCCCGTCTGAACGACGCCTGGCGTACCGAGTTTGGCGACGAGGCTGAGCTCCCCGACTGGGTGGAGTTGCTTAGGCAAAGGGTAGATATATTTGCTCTTGACTATGATGCTATTCTCACTGCCATGTATGCATTGCCTAGTGCTGACCGTGCCGGTCACATGTGCGTACCGCCTGACCCGGGTATAGACCCTGCTGCTCTAGCTGCTGGTGCGGCTGCTGCTCTGGGTGCTAGTGCGTCTCGTGCTCCAGGTACAGGTGCGGCTGCTGCTCTAGGTGCTAGTGAGTCTGCTTCCTCACGTGCGGGTGAGTCTGCTCTCTCAGGTACCGCGTCGGCTCCGGCCTCTCACACCTTCACCCTTGACTCGGGGGCTTCCCGCTCCTTCTTTCGAGTCCGCACCACACTCACGCCGCTTGGTCGGCCAGTTGCAGTCTCTCAGGCAGACCCCTCTGGGGGCCCTGTCCTTGCTCACTTCTCCACTGTCCTCCCGTGTCCGGCGGCCCCCTCTGGCACCCTGTCTGGTCTTTACCTCCCCTCGTTCTCTACGAACTTGGTGAGTGGTGCTGACCTGCAGGATGCGGGGGTTCACCAGTTCACTCCTGCGAGTCAGCGGGTGACCCACTGCACAGACGCTCGGACAGGCCGACACCTGGCCACGTTTACTCGTCGGCCGGGGTCGAGCCTGTACACACTGACCACTGCGTCTCCTCCAGTTACTGAGTATGGTAGGGTAGCTGCGTCGGGTCAGGTGTTTGCTGCAGCGTCCAGGTCTGGTCCTGAGTCTGCCCCCTGTTCGTGTCGTCTCCTGTCTCACGAGACTCTCCTCTGGCACCACCGCCTTGGTCACCCCTCTCTGCTTCGCCTCAGAGGCATGGCCTCTCGTCTTCTTGTTTCTGGTCTCCCCCGGTCCCTCCCTCCCCTTCCTCAGGGCCCTGGCCCTACCTGTGTCCCCTGTGTCGAGGGGCGCCAGCGTGCTGCCCCTCACTCCTCCCAGTTTCCTCCGACTGAGGCCCCGTTGCAGACGATTCACATGGACGTGTGGGGCCCAGCCCGCGTCCGTGGACAGGGTCACGAGCGCTACTTCCTGCTAGTTCTTGACGACTACTCGCGTTACACCACAGTCTTCCCCTTGCGCAGCAAGGGTGATGTCACTGAGGTGCTGATCGGCTGGATCCGCGCAGCTCGTCTCCAGCTCAGGCACAGCTTTGGCTCGGACTTTCCTGTTCTGCGTCTGCACTCGGAAAGAGGCGGAGAGTTTTCCTCTGGCCTTCTGAGAGACTACTGTCGCGCACGGGGCATCCGTCAGACCTTCACGCTTCCGGACTCTCCGCAGCAAAATGGGATTGCTGAGCGCCGCATTGGCATGGTCATGGACGTCGCTCGTACGTCTATGATGCATGCGGCTGCCCCCCATTTTCTGTGGATGTTTGCGGTGAGGTACGCGGTGCATCAGATCAACCTTCACCCCAGGGTCTCCAGGCTGGAGACCTCCCCAGCCTTGCTGTGGACGGGGAAGGTTGGCGATGCGTCGGCGTTCCGGGTCTGGGGATCTCGGGCGTTTGTCCGCGACTTGTCTGCGGACAAACTGTCCCCTCGTGCTGCTCCTTGCGTCTTTCTGGGGTTCCCCCCTGACGCGCCTGGGTGGCAGTTTTACCACCCCACCTCTCGCCGTGTTCTGTCCTCCCAGGACGTCACGTTTGACGAGTCGGTCCCCTACTACCGCCTCTTCCCCTACCGCACTCCGTCCCTCCCCCCGCCCCCGCTCTTCCTTGTACCAGGTCCCCCCCAGGTAGACCCCCTCCCCCCTCAGGGTCCTGCCCCTTCAGGTGTGTCCCAGGTAGACGCGGCCGAGCCTGTCGAGGTCACTGGTGACTCTGGTGCTGCTGAGGGTGCTGAGCCTGGGGGTGCTATGCCTGGGGGAGCTTTGCCTGGGGGTGCCGGGCCTGGGGGTGCTGAGCCTGGAGGTGCTCCGGCTGGAGGTTCTCCGGGTGCTTCGTCTCGCAGGGAGCCACTCTCTCCACAGGAGCTGCGCCAGTGGTTTGCCTGGCGCTGGAGCCGTGCTGCTGGTGCTGGAGGTTCTTCGCCTACTGGGGGTGCTGAGCCTAGGGGTGCTGAGCCTGGGGGTGCTGAGCCTGGGGGTGCTACGCCTGGGGGTGCTGGGCCTGGGGGTGCTGGCTCTGGGGGTGCTAAGCCTGGGGGTGCTGAGCCTGGGGGTGCTTTGCCTGGGGGTGGTGGACCTGGGGGTGCTGTGCCTGGAGGTGCTCCGCCTGGAGGTTCTCCGGGTGCTTCGTCTCGCCGGGAGCCACTCTCTCCACAGGAGCTGCGCGAGTGGTTTGCCCGGCGCTGGAGCCGTGCAGCTGGTGCTGGAGGTTCGTCGGCTACTGAGGGTGCTGCTGTCGCGGGTCCCAGAGGTGCTCGTCCTGGGGGTACTGGAGCTGCTGGGCCTGCAGGTTCGACTGGAGCTGGTGCTGCTGAGGGTGTTGGCGCTGAGACTACCACTGGCGGTCCTGCTAGGGGTGCTCCTGGTGCTGCTGGAGGTTCTGGAGCTGCTGGAGGTGCTGCTGGGGGTTCTGGACCTGGGTGAACTGCGCAGCTACCTTGGCTTGCAGATCACCCGGGACAGAGCACGCCACACCATTTCCCTGACTCATTCACACATGGTGCAGCAGGTCCTTCAACGCTTCGGCTTCACGTACTCAGGCCACTCCTCTGCCTACTCGCCACTCGCTCTCAGCTCTGCCTTCGGATGAGTCCGTAGAGTCGAGTGGCCCGTATCCAGAGCTTGTTGGCTGCCTCATGTACCTGATGACCTGCACACGACCTGACCTTGCATACCCTCTTAGCATTCTCGCACGCTATGTTGCTCCTGGGAGACACTGACCTGAGCACATGGCTGCAGCGAAGAGGGTGTTGCGCTACTTGTGCAGTACGTCGGGCATGGGGCTAGTGCTTGGAGGGCGGAGTCCAGTGGTCCTCATTGGGCACGCGGACGCCTCTTGGGCTGACGACCAGGTTACGCAGCGGTCGTCACAGGGTTACACTTTCAGTCTTGGTTCCGGCTCTGTTTCGTGGCGGGCTACCCGCTCGTCTTCTGTTCTCGGCTCCAGTTGTGAGGCTGAGATCTACGCCGGGGCTATGGCTGCCCAGGAGCTTTGCTGGCTCACCTACCTGCTGACCGACCTCGGAGAGCCGCCTCGTTCTCCTCCAATCCTGTACGTAGACAACAAGGCCATGCTGGCCTTGTGTCGAGAGCAGCGACTGGAGCACAGAACAAAGCACATTGCTCTCCGCTACTTTCTTGCTCGTGAGCTACAGCAGCGTGGACAGTTGCGGCTTGCGTACGTGGCCTCTGAGGCCAACACTGCTGATGTCTTCACCAAGGCACTTGCGCCTTGTGATCATCAGCGCTTCTGCACTCAGCTGGGTCTTGTGCCTGTCTTGCCTCACTTGCTCACTTCTTGACCTTGCTTGTACTGTCACATATATATACTCTTGCTCTTGCTTGCTTAGCCTCTTGTATATATATATGTGATCTTGCATGTGAACGGGCCTTCTGGCCTTTGAACTTGTGCTCGGAATGTGTGGTGACTTTGTGATCCACCCTGAGCTTTGCTTTTCTTTGCTTGACTGGTCTTGTGACCCCTTGTTCTCCCCCACTTTGCCTATGGGGGTGTGTCAGAACATTATAGCTTATATATTTGTGTATGCTATAGTGGGGTATCCCATAGGGGGTACAACCCAATCAGGGTTTCCTATATGTACTCACTTCATTCATAGTTCATTCATTCTCGTTCAGTTTCTTTCACAGGAGAGGGACAGCCGGCCCTCATGCCTCACCAAGTGGTACAAGGCGGGGTCACACTCCGACCTCTCAAACCCAAAATCCATCAGCGCCTCGTCAAAATTGAGGTACCACTGCGTTGGAGCTTGCTTTAGCCCATAGATTGATTTCCTAAGTCGGCAAACTCTGCCGGACCCATCATCAAAACCAGGTGGCTGCCTCATGTACAGCTCCTCCTTCAAGACCCCATGAAGATAGGCAGTGGTCACATCCATGTGATGGATGTGAGACCCCGAGGATGCTGCCATCCCAAGGGAACCTCTCAGGGTGGTAGGTTTACCCACTGGGGTATATACCTGGTCATAGTGAACGCCTCGTGTTTGAGTGTTCCCCATGGCTACCAACCTGGACTTAGGCCTCTCAATACTCCCATCAGCCTTGTGCTTATAATTCCACACCCACTGACACCTTAAGACCTCCATTCCAGGTGGCACACAAGCTGGATCAACCAGCTCAAAAGACTCGTTCACCCTATGAGACTCAAGCTCCTCACGCATGGACTCGACCCACTCAGGACGGGACAAGGCCTCCTTTACCGACTTGGGCTCATGCACCTGACCCATGAGACAGAAATCAAGCCCAAGCTCACCCCCCTCAACATCCACAAACATGCACTCCTCCAAGTCGTGCACCTCATGATCATGCATGCAAGCATACTGTGCACTTGGTGTGAACCTTTCAGGTGGCCGGGAGATGCGTGTGGTGCGGCGCAGAGGTGAAGCCTCCCCCTGCTCCAAACTTTGCAGCTTCTCTTTCCAAGTCACTCTCTTCATGGGGGACCGTGGTGACTTGGACAGCTGCTGCCGCAGTAGTTGCTACCACCTACCCATAGGAACGGGCGGTGTATGCTCCTGTGGTGGCTGCTGCGGCTTCTCTTGTTGCTGCTGCTGCTCCTGTGGCTGCTCTGGGTCATGGGCTGGTGCGTTAGGGTCAGGGGTAGAACCAGCAGTTGGTGACTCCTCATGGTGAGGTGCAGCTGCCTTTTGTTCCTCTTGCTGCTCCTCTACCTCCTCTCCAGGGTTCTCCCATGCCCCCTCAAACATGGAAGAGGTGTAGGGATCCTGAAGGGAGCTCCCAACTGTACTAGCACCATGCTCCTTCCACCCCTTATAGCTCAGCCCCTCGTGGAAAATCACATCCCTGCTTTCCACCACCCGCTGATCCGCCACACTCCACAACATCCAAGCTTTGCTTCTCTCCGACACCCCAAGAAAAATGCCCCATTGTGCCTTAGGATCCAGCTTCCTCCGTTGCTGGTCGGGCACTTTGTACTGCACCATGCACCCCCACACTCGTGCCATGGACACACTAGGCACCTTCCTGGTCCACATGAAGTAAGGGCTCTTCCCCCCTAGCCCCTTGCTGCCCATTCTGTTCTTAACCCAATTGGCATATTGCACTGCTGCCCCCCACCAAGTATGGTCCAGCTGCGCATGAGCAAGCATGGCTCGGGCAAGGTCAATGAGGGTCCGGTTTAGCCGCTCCGCTGCCCCATTTTGCTGCGGCGTGTAGGCGACTGAAAGCTGGTGGGTGATGCCCTTGTCTTCAAGGAAAGACTCCAGATCCTTCCCCATGTACTCTCCACCCCGATCGGACCTAAGTATTTTCACCTTGGCCCCAGCTTCCCTCTCCGCATAGCGTATCCAACGCTTGAATACCTTGGCCACCTCATCCTTGGTTTTCACCAAGGTAACCCAACTTAGGCGGCTGAAGTCATCCAAGAAGGTGATGAAGTATTTGCTGCCTTTCTCCCTATCCGGTGTTTGCATGGGGCCACACACATCCGTGTGCACCAACTCAAGAGGTGCGGAGGCTCTAGTGGTGGAGGTAGGGAAAGAGGTCCTTGGCAGCTTCCCGGTAGTGCAATCAGGGCACTTGCTTGGCTGCCCACCACCCTCCTTGATCTTCACATCCTTCAGCTCCCCCTTCTTCACACACTCCACAAGTTGCTGCCTTCCCGCATGCCCCATGCGTAGGTGCAGCAAATCTGCCGTCACCTGCTCCACGTCCCTCCAACGGGTGCTACAAGCAGCTTCCTTGGCTTCAACACCATGTGCCCTCTCCCCCTGAGGCACACAAACTGGAACAAGGTATAGACCCTTCTCTAACTTGGCCTCCATCACCACAACTTCACCCTTGCGAACCGTGCCACCTTCCATGGTGAAGGTGCATATGTATTCTTGCCTCGCAAGCTGAGAGCATGAGAGAAGGTTGGCTGCCAATTCAGGAACATGAAGCAAACCCTTCACATTCAGCACCTCCCCCTCCTTCCCCATGACGGTGATGGTGCCAATGCCGATTACTTGCAGCGTATCTCCGCTCCCCACAATCACATTTCTGGAGTTAGGTGGGAGGGAGTGAGAAGTGGTGAAGAGGTCGCGCCGAGGTACCATTCCACAGGTTGCTCCAGAGTCTAGAATGAGCTGATTGGGTTCAGCCAACGTACGACCAGAAAGCGCCGTCTCCTTCTCTAAGGATAAGAAGGAGAAGCCATCATCCGATAAGTCCTCCTTTCCCTTCTTATCCTCGTTTGCCGCCGCTGCTGCCGCTTTCTCTTTGCTTCCCTTCTTGTTCCATGCTCCATTCTTCATCCTCCTCTCCACCCACTCAGGCCTAGTGACAGGTGGAGCCTCTCCTGGGTACCCTTGAGGCTTCCACCCATCTGGTCGGCTCCAGCACTCCTTCCAAGAGTGCTTCCGGTTGCATCCAGGGACGAGGCACTTGTCGAGCTCCTTCTTCTTCCCCCCACCTCCGTGCCGCTGCTGGTATTTCTTGGAGGCAGCCCTATCACCTGCCCCCATTCCTCCTTCAATTCCTCTACCAGCATCACGCTTGCGAGCCTCATCAGAAACCAACACCTCCCATATCCAGGCATTGGTCCATTTCTGCTGCTCTAGGTGAAGGTACTGCAGTAGGGCCTCGTTCGCCTCTTGGTCCAGCCCCTGGAGTGCGGTGTAGATGATCTCCTTCTCATCTACAGTGTAGTTCAACTCCTCTAAGGCTCTCACATACTCATCCACCCTCTGGAGATACTGCACCATGGTCTCCCCATCACCATAGTTGCGTTCCATGGTGTAGAACCGCTTCCTCCAGGTGAGTATACTTAGTAGCCCTTTTTGCAAATGGCGATCTTGAATTCTCTTCCATGCTTGGGCAGCTGCTCCTTGCTTCCCCTTCAGGTCAATCAGCATCTTTAGGAGCTCTAGTTGGCCTTCCAAGGCCCAACACAGGTACTGGAACGCTTGCTTGTCCTTGCGGTCCCATGCTTCCTGTGCCTTAAGAAGCTCCTCCGCACTAAGTCGTTGCCTTCCGGTTCGCGGTGCTGCTGATCCACCTCCACTTCTTTCAGTTATGGATGAGCTAGAGGCTCCACCAGCCCCTTCTCCCACTTGGCTAGAGACTCCTGTAGATGCCTTTCCTTCATCAGCTTCAGGTCTTCGCTCCGATCCCTCCAAAACGCCCTCTAGGTCTTTAATACCTAGCCAAAGCGTAAACTGGAACCGCCATAGCGAAAAATCCGAGCCGGTGAACCTAGGAGGGCCATCTAATTTCTGGGCCATAACCAACCCTAGATCTGGAGATTCTTAAGCCAATTCGTAATATGATAATAGGAGGGAATGTCGCAGGCCTAACCAGCTCTGATACCACTGATGGAAAGCGAGCAAATCTGGAGAGCGTACAAGAGATTAAATCCGCCGACTTCGACGGAACATTGCGTGCAGCTCACGTAACCTTAAACTATGAGCAGGTACGCGTTGGAAAGTTCTTAATCTCTACTTTCCAGAATGGTAACGCACGCTTTCAACCAAGATCTAGGCCGATCGCTATCGCGATCTAAGTGCGACGGTGTATTCTGGCGGAATTAATAGGCAGCCATGGATTCGATCAAGAGACTAGCTTTAGCAAGAGTTCAGATCTGAAAAGTGACGAGTTGTTCAAACCCTACCAACCCAACCCTCGCCCTGCAACAATCCCCAACAACCTAGAGTGCTAAACCAGCAACACCAAAGGTGTTGTAGTGAATAGCAAAGGTTTGTTGGTGTTTGTTGGGTGCGAGATCAATTCCAGTTTTAACAAGTCTAACCACCACATTTTGCCCAAACCCTTAGCCCACAACCAGCTAGAGCAAAATACCACAACCACCTACACATTCAACACTCCTCTCCCCCCCCCCGCCTCCCTTCCTCGCTCCAGGTCCCCCTCCGGTAGACCCCCTCTCCCCTCAGGGTCCTGCTCCCTCAGGTGTGTCTCACGTAGATCCACTCCCCTTGGTTGAGCCTGTCGAGGTCACTGGTGAGTCTGGTGCTGCTTGGGGTGCTGCGTCTCGGGGTGCTAAGCCTGCGGGTGTGGAGCCTGAGCGTGCGGAGCCTGGGGGTGCTGAGCCTGCGAGTGCGGAGCCCGGGGGTGCTAAGCCTGAGCGTGCGGAGCCTAGGGTTGCTGAGCCTGCAAGTGCGGAGCCTTGGGGTGCTGAGTCTGAGCGTGCAGAGCCTGGGGGTGCTGAGCTGCGGGTGCGGAGCTTGGGGGCGCTGAATCTGAGGGTGCTAAGCCTAGGGGTACTGCGTCTACACTAGGGGAGCCTCTCTCACCACACCAGCTGCGCGAGTGGTACACTCGGCGCACCCGCCTTCGGAGTGGCGCTGCTGGAGTTGTAGGCAGTGGAGCTGCCAGAGCTGGTAGTGCTGGAGGTGCTGGAGGTGCTGGGGGTGCTGGAGCTACTAGTTCTGGAGGTCCTACTGGTGCCTCGCCCCAGCAGTCTAGCCGGCGGGAGCCTCTCTCACCACAGCAGCTACGCAAGTGGTGCTTGGCGCACCCACCTTTGGAGTGGCGCTTCTGGAGCTGGAGGCCCTCCCGCTGGAGGCGCTGGCACTGGAGGCACTGGTGCTGCTGGTGCTGGAGGTGTCGGTGGTGCTGGCATTGATGGTCCCGGAGGTGCTCGTGCTGGAGGTGCTGGAGCTATCGGAGCTGGTGGTGCTGCGGGCTCTGGAGCTGGAAGCACTGGAGCTAGAGGAGCTGGAGCTGGTGACCCGGGAGCTGGAGGTGCTGGAGCTGAAGGCGTTGGAGCCGGAGGCGCTGGAGCTGGAGGTACTGCAGATGCTTGAGCTGCTAGTCCTGGAGGTGCTGGTGGTCTTGCTAGAGCTGGTGGTGCTGCTGGTGCTGGAGGTACCGGAGGTGCTGGAGCTGCATGTCCTGGAGGTGCTCGTGCTAGAGGTTTTGGAGCTGCTGGTGCTGGAGCTGCTGGAGCTGCTGGTCCCGGAGGTGCTCATACTGGAGGTACCGGAGCTGCTGGAGCTGGTGGTGCTGCAGGCGCTGGAGCTAGATATCCTGGAGCCGGGGGTGCTAAAGCTGTCGGTACTTGTGCTGGAGACACTGTTCGAACGTACTTCTTAGTCTCCTGTCTTCTACTAGCCTTACTCCACCTCTACTATGTCCACCGCCTAACCAGTCGCAGCGACAGTTACTGCAAGCCTCCCCACTGCCTGCTCCTTCTCATTACACTGAGCAGACAGACTCTCTTACAGAGCGTCGTCAGCCTGCGTCTTGCCCTGCCTCGCCTGTTCGTGCTGGTCGCACTGGTTGTCGTTTTCCGTGTTTGCGTCCTCCTCTTGTCCCGGGAACTCACACTATGGCACTTAGTCCTTCCTCTGTTCCACTGCGAGTTCCCCTGCCGTCTCCTTTTGCACCCTCTCTTCCTAACGGTTTGGACCCGGAGTCTGACTTAGTTCGTGCTGCCAGTCCTACTGTCACACGTCTTCTAGCCACTGTTGTCACCGACCCTTCTTCGTTTGAGTCCACCACTGCGTCTGCCCTAATTGCTGAGCTTGTCGACTTTGCTGCTAGCTATCGTCTCGACTACGTTGCAAGTCTTCATGCTAGATCTGAGTCTGTCTGTCCTCCGTCCGTCGGGGTTGAGTGTGCTCTTGGCACGGACGTCCTTGAGGACACGCAGGAGGAATTTGAGTGTCTTGCAACTACTGTACCTCATCCCATGTGTGTGAAATTGAAAACGAGAATGAAAATGACTAAGTGAAAGTAGGGTACAAGTAGGAACCCTGGAAAGCTGTACCCCATATGTGCTACCCCACTATAGCCTACAGAAACTATGTCATATAAATTTGACACACCCCCATAGGCAAAGTGGGGGAGAACAAGGGGTCACAAGACCAGTCAAGCAAAGCAAAGCAAGGCAAGCTCAAGGTGGATCACAAAGTCACCACACATTCCTGGTCAAGGAGTTGACTTCTTCCAGACATTCTCCCCTACCCCAAAGATGACCACTCTTCGGGTGCTGCTGCACGTCACAGCTCAGCGTGACTACGAGCTTCACTCTCTTGACATCAACACAACTTTCTTTTCTTCATGGCGGCGATCGCGAGGAGGATTCGAAGTGAGGTATGTCGGCTAACCGGGGCGAATGTCTCGGTGAAGTCCCGTCCGTGCTCCTGATCGAATCCACGCACAACCCAGCGTGCTTTGAACTTTTCAATTGTGTGTCAGATTATTATAGCTGATGCATGTTTGTAGGCTATAATGGGGTAGCACATATGGGGTACAGCTTTCTAGAGTTGTATTTGTACCCAACTCTGACTTAGTCATTCCATTCCTGCTCATTTTTTTCACATGGTATAGAGCGAGTTCCCTGTGGGAACGTTGCCTAGGGCCCACCGAAGCGCGCCCCGAGGCGCGCACCTTTTTTTTTAGCGACCCCTCGAGTCGCCCTTTCCCTCGTGGCCCCACCGTCCCTCAGACGCGGCCCCGCCACCCCTTCTGATCGCGGCCCCGCCACCCGATCGCGGCCCCGCCGCCACGTCGCGGCCCCGCCACCCGATCGCGGCCCCACCTCCAGCTACGAAGCGGCCCCGCCACCTGCTCGACGCGGCCCTGCCGCCTGCTCTGACGCGGCCCTGCCGCCTACTCTAACGCGGCCCCGCCGCCCGCTACGACGCGGCCCCGCCGCCTGCTCTGACGCGGCCCCGCTGCCACCTCTTACGCGGCCCCGCCGCCACCTCTGACGCGGCCCCGCTGCCTGATCTGACGCGGCCCCGCCGCCACCTCTGACGCGGCCCCGCCGCCTGATCTGACGCGGCCCCGCCGCCGCCTCTGACGCGGCCCCGCCGCCTGCTCTGACGCGGCCCCGCCGCCCGCTACGACGCGGCCCAGCCGCCTACTACGACGCGGCCCCGCCGCCCGCTACGCCGCCGGCCCCGCTGCCTGCTCAGCCGCGGCTCCGCCGCCCTCTCTGCCGGCCCCGCCGCTCCACCAGCCGCGGCCCCGCCGTCCCCGCCGCTGCACCTGCCGGCCCTGCTACTTCGGCCCCGCTGCCCCTGATCTCGCGGCCCCGCCACCCTACCTGCAGCAGCCGAGCCGCCCACCTGCAGCAGCCGAGCAGCAGTGCGGCCGAGCCGCCCCGCACCCGAGCCGCCCTGCCGCCGAGCCGCCCGGGAGCCGAGCCGCCCTGCACCCGAGCCGCCCTACCGCCGAGCCGCCCGGGAGTCGAGCCGCCCTGCACCAGAGCCGCCCTGGAGCCGAGCCGCCCAGCAGCCGAGTCGCTGAGTCGCCGAGCCGCCCTTCTGCAGAGTTGCCCGGCCTGCCCTGCCTGGTGAGCACAGTCCCACTGTCACTGCGTGCTCTTCCCCTACTGCTTGCACTGCTTCGCTGTCATCGTCATGGCTACCCCTAGTGTCCTAGCTTTTGACGCTGAGGGTCGCGCCATTGACTTTGAGGTCTGGGTAGACGACCTGCAGTTGTTTTTACAGTGCCATAGGGCAGACGGCCTCTCTCTCTTTGACCTTAACTCTGGCGCCTCTCCTGCTCCTGCTGCTGATGCTGATCCCACTGTGCGCTCTCAGTGGGCCACCCGCGATGCTGCTGCACGTCTTGCTGTGCGTCGCCACCTCCCTACCTCTGAGCGCGCGCACTTTAGTCAGTACAAGAGTGCTCAGACCTTGTACGACGCTGTAGTTGCGCGCTACTCCTCCCCTGCCACTGCTGCACTGAGCCGTCTCATGCTTCCCTACCTCTTTCCTGACCTCTCTGCCTTTCCCACTATCGCTGACCTCATTACGCACCTCCGCACTAGTGACACTCGCTACCGCGCCGCCCTTCCTGCTGAGTTCTGCGCTAAGAACCCCCCCCCCCATGTACATCACTCTCTACTACGTAGTCGCACGCCTCCCTGACTCCCTTCGTGCAGTCAGGGACCACTTTCTCGCAGTCTGTCCCACCACCCTCACCGTCGACGTCCTCGAGAAGGCCCTCCTCGCAGCGGAGAAGAGCATAGTCGTTGTAGGAGCTTCTCGTGGAGACCCTCGCACCCCCATCTTTGAGGGGTGCTCTCCTTCCCCCTTGCTGCCCTCTGTTGCCTCTGCTGCTGCTGCCGACCTGCTTGGTCTTGAGTCGGTCGGCGCGGCGTCTGCCCCTAGTGGGAGACGTCGCTCTGGCAAGGGCAAGGAGGGCAAGGGCGCGGGTGGAGCTGGAGGGGGCGGTGGCGGTGGCGGTGGCGGCGGAGGCGGCGGAGGGAGTGGGGGTGGCGGCGGGAGTGGTGGCGGGGGTGGTGGTGGTGGTGGCAGCAGCGGCGGAGGCGGCGGTGGTGGTGGCAGCGGTGGTGGTGGTGGCAGCGGCGGAGGTGGAGGCGGCGGAGGAGGCAGCGGAGGAGGCGGTGGTGGTGGAGGGGGTGGAGCTGGTCGGGGTGGTACCCAGCAGCGGAGCGGCGGTGGTGGTGGCCAGCGCTCGCAGCAGCAGCAGCAGCAGCGTTCGCGGGACATCCCTCCGCCTCAGCAGCTTCGTGAGTGGTACACTCAGCGTCAGAGGGGTGGGGGTACTGGTCCTTGCACCTACGTCCTTCGTTCCGGCGACCGCGCGGGTGAGCAGTGTGGGGGTGCCCACCCCACCCAGCGCTGCTTTGGCCGCCTGACGGACGCTTGGCGTCAGCAGTTCCCCGGGGCTAGTGAGATCCCTCGCTGGGATGAGCTTCTTAGGGCTGGTGTAGCGATCTTTGATCTTGATTTTGATGCTATCCTTGCTGCTATGTATACTGTGACTATTAGTGAGGAGACTGAGGGTTACCGGTGTTTCCAGCCCGACCCGGGCATTGGTACTGCTGCGCTAGGTGCTTGTGAGGCTGCTGCTCTAGGTGCCAGTGCGTCTGCGCTCTCAGGTACTGGTGAGACTGCGCTCTCAGGTACTGCGTCGCCCTCGTCCTCCCTTACTTTGACACTTGACTCTGGGGCTTCTCGCTCCTTCTTTCGAGACCGCACCACCCTTACGCCGCTTGGCCGGCCGGTTGCCGTCTCCCTGGCTGACCCCTCTGGGGGTCCTGTCCTCTCTCACTTCTCCACTGTCCTCCCGTGTCCGGCTGCCCCTTCGGGCACCCTGTCTGGTCTGTACCTTCCCTCGTTCTCTACGAACTTGGTGAGTGGCGCGGACCTGCAGGATGTGGGGGTTCACCAGTTCACTCCTGCGAGTCAGCGGGTGACCCACTGCACGGAGGCACGCACAGGCCGACACCTGGCCACGTTCTCGCGTCGGCCGAGGTCCAGTCTCTACACCCTGACCGTTGAGTCTCCCCCTGTCCCTGCGTCTGGTCAGGTGGCTTCGTCAGGTCAGGTGCTTGCTGCTGCGTCCCGGTCAGGTCCTGAGTCTGCCCCCTGTTCTTGTCGCCTCCTGTCTCACGAGACTCTCCTGTGGCACCACCGTCTTGGCCACCCCTCCTTGCCCCGTCTTCGGAGCATGGCTTCCCGTGTCCTTGTCTCTGGTCTTCCCCAGTCTCTCCCTCCCCTTCCCTCCGGGCCAGGACCTTCCTGTGTCCCCTGTGTCGAGGGTCGCCTCCGGGCTGCTCCTCACTCCTCCCAGTTCCCCCCGACAGAGGCTCCTCTGCAAACGCTTCACATGGACGTGTGGGGCCCAGCCCCCGTCCGTGGGCAGGGTCACGAGCGCTACTTTCTGTTGGTGGTTGACGACTACTCGCGTTACACCACAGTCCTCCCCTTGCGCAGCAAGGGTGCTGTCACTGAGGTGCTGATCGACTGGATCCGCGAGGCTCGTCTCCAGCTCAGGAAGAGCTTCGGCTCGGACTTTCCTGTTCTGCGTCTGCACTCGGACAGAGGCGGTGAGTTCTCCTCGCGCCTTCTGCGAGACTACTGTCGTGCACGGGGGATCCGCCAGACCTTCACGCTTCCGGACTCTCCACAGCAAAATGGGATTGCTGAGCGCCGCATTGGCATTGTCATGGATGTCGCTCGTACGTCCATGATGCATGCGGCTGCCCCCCATTTTCTGTGGCTGTTTGCGGTGAGGTACGCGGCGCATCAGCTCAACCTTCACCCCAGGGTCTCTCGGCCCGCGATGTCCCCAGTCTTGCTGTGGACGGGGAAGGTTGGCGATGCGTCGGCGTTCCGTGTCTGGGGATCTCGGGCGTTTGTCCGCGACTTGTCTGCGGACAAGCTGTCCCCTCGTGCTGCTCCCTGTGTCTTCCTTGGCTTCCCCACTGACGCTCCAGGGTGGCAGTTTTACCACCCCTCCTCTCGTCGTGTTCTGTCCTCCCAGGACGTCACGTTCGACGAGTCAGTCCCCTTCTACCGCCTCTTCCCCTACCGCACTCCTTCCCTCCCCCCTCCGCCGGACTTCCTTGTGCCGGTTCCCCCCCCGGTAGACCCCCTCCCCCCTCAGGTTCCTGCCCCCTCAGGTGTGTCCCACGTAGACGCAGTTGACCCGGTCGAGGTTACTGGTGACTCTGGTGCTGCTGCGGGTGCTGAGCCTAGGGGTGCTGACTCTGGGGGTGCTGTGCGCGGGGGTGCCGGGCCTGGAGGTGCTGCTACTGGGGGTGCTGAGCCTGAGGGTGCTGGGCCTGGGGGTACTACTGCGGAGGGTGCTGAGCCGGGGGGTGCTGTGCCTGGAGCTGCTGAGCCTGGGGGTGCTGAGTTGGGAGCTGCTGAGCCTGGGGGTGCTGAGCCTGGGGTTTCTCCTGCTGCTGCGTCTCGACGGGAGCCCCTCTCTCCACAGGAGCTGCGCGAGTGGTTTGCTCGCCGCTGGAGACGTGCTGCTGGAGCTGGAGCTTCTTCGACTGTCGAGGGTGCTGGTGCTGCCGGTCCCGGAGCTGCTGGGCCTGCGGGTCCTCCTGGAGCTGGAGCTGCTGAGGGTGTTGGTGCTGAGACCACTGCTGTCTGTCCTCGCGGTGGTTCTACTGCTGGTACTGCTGGAGGTCCTGCCGCTGGAGGTGTTGGTGGCGCTGGTACTGTCGCTGAGGGTGCTGGTGCTGTCCCTGCTGAGTCTGGAGCTGCCACGCGGCCTCGGCCGTACTTCGTTCCGCTTCTGCAGCAGGTTCTTGGTCTTTCTCCTCCGGTAGAGTGTCCACAGCCTGTCCAGTCGCAGTCACTGTTGGAGCCTTCATCTCCTCTGCCTGCTCCCTCTCCTTACACTGGTCCTACTGGAGGTCTTACTGAGCGTCGTGAGCCTGCGTCTCGTCCCGCGTTGCCTGTTCGTACTGCTCGCGGTTCGCGTCAGCGTCCTCCTCCTGTCCCTGGCACGCACCGGATGTCTCTGCGTCCGTCCACTGCTCCTCTGCGTGCCCCTTTGCCTTCTCCTCCTGAGTCCTCTCTTCCTGCGCTTGCCGACCCTGAGTCGGACTCTCTTCGTGCTGCCAGTCCTACTGTCACGCGTCTGCTTGCTACTGTCGTCACCGACCCCTCGTTTGAGTCCACTGCTGCGTCTGCTCTTGTTGCTGAGCTCGTCGACTTTGCTGCTCGCTGTCGTCTAGACTACGCTGCTAGTCTTGTTGCTGAGTCTGCGTCTGTCTGTCCTCCGTCCGTCGGGGGTGAGTGTGCTCTTGGCACGGACGTCCTAGAGGACAGGCAGGAGGAGTTACAGTGTCTGGCTGCTGCTTCACCTCATCTCGCGTCTGTACTGCTTGCCCCTGAGGGAGACCCGGATGCACTAGACATCCCGACTCCGCGCTCTTACGCGGAGGCCGTAGAGGGTCCCTACTCCTCGCAGTGGCAGGCAGCTATGGATGCAGAGATGGCTTCCTGGAAGTCCACAGGCACCTACGTTGACGCAGTTCCCCCTCCTGGGGCGAACATCGTCAGTGGCATGTGGATCTTCCGGGTGAAGCGGCCGCCGGGCTCTCCACCTGTCTTCAAGGCGCGGTACGTTGCTCGTGGCTTCAGCCAGCGGCAGGGAGTTGACTACTTTCAGACCTTCTCTCCCACCCCGAAGATGACCACTCTTCGGGTGCTGCTGCACATAGCCGTCCAGCGCGACTACGAGCTTCACTCTCTCGACTTCACACTGCGTTCCTGCAGGGTAGCCTGCACGAGGAGATCTGGCTGCGCCGTCCACCTGGCTTCACTGGGACTTTCCCTCCTGGCACCCAGTGGAGCCTCCGACGGCCAGTCTACGGTCTCCGCCAGGCACCGCGTGAGTGGCACGACACACTGAGGACTACGCTTGCGGCTCTTGGGTTTTCTCCGTCTACTGCTGACCCGTCGCTGTTTCTGCGCACCGACACTTCACTGCCGCCGTTCTACATCCTCGTGTACGTCGACGACTTGGTCTTTGCCACCGCGGACACTGCTGGACTCGCCTACGTGAAGTCCGAGCTACTGAAGAGACACACGTGCACAGACCTGGGTGAACTGCGCAGCTACCTTGGCTTGCAGATCACTCGGGACAGAGCACGCCGCACCATCACCTTGACTCAGTCACACATGGTGCAGCAGGTCCTTCAGCGCTTCGGCTTCACGTACTCCTCGCCTCAGGCCACTCCTCTGTCTACTCGCCACTCACTCTCAGCTCTGCCTTCGGATGAGTCCGTAGAGTCGAGTGGCCCGTACCCAGAGCTTGTTGGCTGCCTCATGTACTTGATGACCTGCACTCGACCTGACCTTGCATACCCTCTGAGCATTCTTGCACGCTATGTTGCTCCTGGGAGACACCGACCAGAGCACATGGCTGCTGCGAATAGGGTATTGCGCTACCTGTGCAGTACGTCGGGCATGGGGCTAGTGCTTGGAGGGCGGAGTCCAGTGGTCCTTACAGGCCACGCGGTCGCTTCTTGGGCTGACGACCAGGCTACGCAGCGGTCGTCACAGGGTTACACCTTCAGTCTTGGTTCCGGCTCTGTCTCGTGGCGGTCTACTCGTTCGTCTTCGGTTCTCAGCTCCAGTTGTGAGGCTGAGATCTACGCCGGGGCCATGGCTGCACAGGAGCTTCGCTGGCTCACCTACCTGCTGACTGACCTTGGAGAGCCGCCTCGTTCTCCTCCAGTGCTGTACGTAGACAACAAGGCCATGCTGGCCTTGTGTCGAGAGCAGCGCTTGGAGCACAGAACGAAGCACATTGCTCTCCGCTACTTCCTTGCTCGTGAGCTGCAGCAGCGTGGTCAGCTGCGACTTGCGTACGTGGCCTCTGAGGCCAACACTGCTGATGTGTTCACCAAGGCACTCGCGCCTTGTGACCATCAGCGCTTCTGCACCCAGCTGGGTCTTGTGCCTGTCTTGCCTCACTTGCTCTCTTCTTGACTTTACTTGTTCTGTGACATATATATACCTGCTCCTGCTTGTCTAGTTTTATATATATGTCTGTACTCCTGCATGTGAACTGTCCTCTGGCCCCGCTCTTGTGCTCGGACTGTGTGGTGACTTTGTGATCCACCCTGAGCTTGCTTTGCTTTGCTTTGCTTGACTGGTCTTGTGACCCCTTGTTCTCCCCCACTTTGCCTATGGGGCTGTGTCAGATTATTATAGCTGATGCATGTTTGTAGGCTATAGTGGGGTAGCACATATGGGGTACAGCTTTCTAGGGTTGTATTTGTACCCAACTCTGACTTAGTCATTCCATTCCTGCTCATTTTTTTCACATTGTGCCGTCTGCTTTTGTTTTAACGCGGAAGACCCATTTCCCGGTGAGAATGGTCTTGTTCCTTGCCACGTTGATGGGGACAACTTTCCAGGTGTTCCGTTCCTCCAGCGCCTTTAACTCTCTGTCCATGGCTTCACGCCATTTTTCCCTGTGTTCCCCCCCAAGAGCCTACTGAACCGTCGCAGGCTCCTTAAGAAGAGTGTTGCCGTGGACTGCGGTGACGAGTCCGAGAATCTGCAGTCCAGTCTGTGAGTAGCGGGGAAGAGTTGCATCCTCGGGATAAGCGGCTTCATCTCCCGCTTCTGGATCAGGTATGAAATTCGGTCCTACTCGTTCTGCTTCGTTGGTGTTGATTGTCGCAGGTGTTACGTAACCGTTGTCGGCGAAGTAGTAGAAGGTTTCGGCGTTGACACTTTCGCGAGGGCTATCTTCGTCCATTGGGACGTCGACGGAGCAGAACGGAAGGGGTCCAGCTTCTTCTGATGCGTTGGCCACATTTTGCTCGTCCCAGTCAGCTTCGTCCGCTGTTGAGGCGAAGGCTCGGTCACCACGAAAACCACCTGTGGGATCTTGGTCCTCTTGCAGGTTGGCAAGGTATGTCTGGAGCGTGAGTCGTTCGTAGAAAATGACGTCGCGTGCTGCTACTGTTTCCTTGGAGTGGACGTCAAAGATTTTCCACGCGTTTTAGTTCTTTTCGATGCCGAGGTGTAGTCCCCACTGTGCGCGTTGAGAAAATCAGCCTGCTCGTGCTGCTGGGGGTCGGTACTGTACCATGCATCCAAAAACTCGTAACATTTTTGTGCTGCCCTGTTTCCTTGTCCATAGCAGATGCGGTGATGCGTTGTTCGGAAGCGATGATGACGACAGCAAGTTGTGCAGCATGACGGCGTGGTCCATTGCTGCAGGCCACTGGTGGTTGGGTAGCCGCATGCCACGTAACAGTTTGCGCATGCTGTTGTGCAGAGTCCTGTTCATTCTTTCTGCTACACCTTGCTGCTGATGGGCGTAGGGAAGAGAGAGGAGCTGCTTGATTCCCCTTTCCGCCAGGTACTGCTTGAATCGCTGAGAGGTGTATTCTCCTCCTCCGTCAGACTGGAAGCTTTTCAGCTTTACGCCCGACTCTCTTTCTGCTACTGGTAGCCAAGCAGCGAATGCTTCGAGGACCATGTCGCGGCTGGGTAGGTTTAGATGCCAGACGTAACGGGTGGCGGCGTCGATGAAGGTGATTGTGTAGTTGTATATTACTTGTCCTGGTTCCTGATTGTACAGGATGTCGCTATAAACCTTTTCGAGTGGTGCGTACGCGGGTGCGCTCGGGTTGTGATGAGGAGTGAACGGCCGATGTGGTAAGTCGGCTTCGGGGCAGGTAAGACATGTTCCTCGTGCCCGTTGAAGTTCTCTACCGTCGAGTAGTAGTAACGAGTCCTTGTCAAGGACTCCTGCTCTTATTGTGTTGTTTAACACAGTGTTGCTTGGGTGTCCCATGCGTGCGTGCCAGATGTCTTCGGAGGCGCGGTGTCCGGGTGAGCGTCGATACGCGTCGGAGTTGGAGTAGAAGCTGGCGGTGAAGTTTGCGCTTCTATGGACTTCCCGTTGAGCCGAATTCAGCTGCTGTGCGGGTGTTAGTGGTGCTTCGTCAACGAGGACTGGTGTCGTTGTTGCTGCTACTGTTGTTGTTCTTGCTACTGCCGATGATGTCTCTGCTGCTGCCGATGTTGTCTCTGCTGCTGCCGATGTTGTCTCTGCTGCTGCCGATGTTGTCTCTGCTGCTGCCGATGTTGTCTCTGCTGCTGCCGATGTTGTCTGTGCTGCTGCCGAATGTTGTATTGTTACTAACGCACGTGTTCGTTCTGCTTCAGGAATGGTATGTGAATACCAAAAGCCTTCCGGACTGAAGTCGGGGTCGAGATCCGGCGGGTGCGTCCAAGATGTGAAGGTGACGATCCCGTCACTGTCTGCGGTGCCGAGGTCTGGGACGAAATCGAGAACGAAGACATTGTTCTTCAGGACCGCCTTTCCGATGTAGAGGCCGCCCTTCCCGTGGTACAGCTTGAACTCCTGATGGTACTGTCGGCTTCCAGATGTATGCCTTTCGCCATCAACTGACTGACGCTCAGTAAGTTGTAGCCAAGTCCTTCTGCTATTAGGACTTTGGACATTTGCAGTATGACATTCGTCTCTCGTGACTGAAGTTGCACTACTCCTTGTCGTCGTGTGCGCAGGTTCTGATTATTGGCGACAGTGATGACGACTACTCGTTGAAGTTGGTGCTCGCGTTGAACGAAACGTCCTGAAGAGCACATATGTTGTCTGTAGCAACTGTCCAAGAACCATGTATCCTTCCCGGACGGCTCGCTTTGAGCGATGGCGGCGTACGTCGGGTTCGGTTGAAGTGACTCGCGGCGAGGCGTGCTGTTGTCGAGTTGTTCTTCTGGTGAGTAATGTGGTGGTGACTCAATTACGCAGGAGTCACTCAGCCTTACCATGCAACTGACGATGTTTCTTGTTCCTTTCGCAGGTTGTCCCGTCGATGTTGTTGAGACTTGTACTGAAGTTGTCGGATTTGCTTGCATTGAGGCGACTTAACTGCTTGAAGGGCAAAGTTGGCGTTGCAGCGACGTTGACTGTTGTCGATTCGGGTAGTGCGTACGAGAATGCCCTGAAGTCTTGCAGAGGTGGCAGAACGGAGGTACGATTTTCGGTCAATTGGTGTTGTTGTTGTGGCGCCGTTGAGTGTGAAACGCGAATTCGGGCACTGATACCTTTCTCTTGTGTCGTTCTTCTTGCAGGTCCATGTCTTGCTGCTCGGCGTTGATTTCGGCGCAAAGTGCTGCTTCAGAAATTTTCCCGTGGGCTCGTAGTATGGCGCGAGTGGAGCGCCAGTGAGGACCAAGACCGCCGATGACAACTGTGACGAAGGCGTCCTCTGAAATCGATCCTCCACATCGAAGAAGCTTGTCGCGCAGCTCGCGGCAGCGTCTGATATACGCCATTCCCTTCTCGTCTGATTTCATTTCGATTGTTGTCAGCTGCGCCATTAACTGACTTTGGTTTACGCTGTCTGTTGCTTGATACAGGCTCTTCAAGTGATTGTACGCGAGCTCCGCGGAGTTGCCGTAGCCTCGGTAAGACCGTATGTTTTGTTGTTGAGTTGGAGTGATGTTCTTCAGTAGTATCGTGTACGCCATCATCGATTGATAGGTGTACTGCTGCTTCTCATACTGTGTGCCGTTTGTTGGGTATGGCAGGGACCCGTCAAAGAAGCCAAGGATTTGCGCTCCTTCCATCATCAGCTCGAATTCGAACGACCAGGTAAAGAAATCCTTCCCGTCGAAGGGTTTTGTCGTTTGCAGTTTTCGAACGTGCGCGAACTACGACTGAACTTGTAGTGCGTCCAGCGTTCTCTCTTGTCCCGGTGCAGGTTGTGGTTGTGGCATGAAGCTGACAGAGCCGCGCTGGGGCTCGTACGGAGCGAAGGTAGGTTGCAGTTGTTGATTCCCGCGTGCGTAGGATGAGCCATCGAGACTCATCGGCGTCACGTTGTTGTTGTTGTTGCTATTGTTTGATTGCGCAGGTGCTCCTTGCTGATGCTGCTCGTAGAAGGACATGAAGGAGAAGAACTTCTCCATCATGCTTGGATCAAAGCCCGCGCCTTGGTTTGCGGGTGTTTCAGTAGACCTAGCTGCCGGTCTCGTTGTTGTGCCTTCCTCTATCTGTAGGCCAGAGGCAGGAGGTGGAGTAGGAGTAGTACCAGGAGAGCCGTTGGAGGAGCTCCTCTCCTTTCTGGTAGACATTGAGAAACTGAACGAGAATGGAATGACTAAAGGAAAGTTGGGTACAAGTACAAACCCTAGAAAGCCGTACCCCATATGTGCTACCCCACTATAGCCTACAGTAGCTATGTCATATAAATCTTACACACCCCCATAGGCAAAGTGGGGGAGAACAAGGGGTCACAAGACTAGTCAAGCAAAGCAAAGCAAGCTCAGGGTGGATCACAATGTCACCACACATTCCGAGCACAAGTTCAAGGCCACAAAACCAGTTCACATGCAGGCTTACATATATATATAAGGCTAGACAAGCAAGAGCAGGTGTATATAAATATGCAACAGTACAAACAAGGTCAAGGGGTGAGCAAGTGAGGTAAGGTAGGCACAAGACCCAGCTGAGTACAGAAGCGCTGATGATCACAAGGCGCAAGTGCCTTGGTGAAGATATCAGCAGTGTTGGCCTCATAGGCCACGTACGCAAGGCGCAGCTGACCACGCTGCTGTAGCTCACGAGCAAGGAAGTAGCGGAAAGCAATGTGCTTCGTTCTGTGCTCCAGTCTCTGCTCTCGACACAAGACCAGCATGGCCTTGTTGTCTACGTACAGCACTAGAGGAGAACGAGGCGGCTCTCCAAGGTCAGTCAGCAGGTAGGTGAGCCAGCGAAGCTCCTGTGCAGCCATGGCCCCGGCGTAGATCTCAGCCTCACAATTGGAGCCGAGAACAGAAGACGAGCGGGTAGCCCGCCACGAAACAGAGCCGGAACCAAGGCTGAAGGTGTAACCCTGTGACGAACGCTGCGTAGCCTGGTCGTCAGCCCAAGAAGCGTCTGCGTGCCCAGTGAGGACCACTGGACTCTGCCCTCCAAGCACAAGTCCCATGCCCGACGTACTGCACAAGTAGCGCAACACCCTCTTCGCTGCAGCCATGTGCTCCGGTCTGTGTCTCCCAGGAGCAACATAGCGTGCGAGAATGCTAAGAGGGTATGCAAGGTCAGGTCGAGTGCAGGTCATCAGGTACATGAGGCAGCCAACAAGCTCTGGGTACGGGCCACTCGACTCTACGGACTCATCCGAACGCAAAGCTAAGAGCGAGTGGCGAGTAGGCAGAGGAGTGGCCTGAGGCGAGGAGTACGTGAAGCCGAAGCGCTGAAGGACCTGCTGCACCATGTGTGACTGAGTCAGGGTAATGGTGCGGCGTACTCTGTCCCGGGTGATCTGCAAGCCAAGGTAGCTGCGCAGTTCACCCAGGTCTGTGCACGTGTGTCTCTTCTGCAGCTTGGACTTCACGTGGGCGAGTCCAGCAGTGTCAGCTGTGGCAAAGACCAAGTCGTCGACGTACACGAGGATGTAGAACGGCAGCAAAGAGGTGTCGGTGCGCAGAAACAGCGACGGGTCGGCTCTAGAAGGAGCAAACCCAAGAGCCGCAAGTGTAGTCCTCAGTGTGTCGTGCCACTCACAAGGAGCCTGGCGGAGACCGTAGACTGGCCGCCGAAGGCTCCACTGGGTGCCAGGAGGAAAAGACCCAGTGAAGCCAGGTGGGCGACGCAGCCAGATCTCCTCGTGCAGGCTGCCATGCAAGAAAGCAGTGCTGAAGTCAAGAGAGTGCAGCTCGTAGTCGCGGTGAGCAGCTCTGTGCAGCAGCACCCGAAGAGTGGTCATCTTCGGGGTGGGAGAGAAGGTCTGGAAGTAGTCAACTCCCTGCCACTGATTGAAGCCACGAGCCACATAACGCGCCTTGAAGACAGGCGGAGAACCCGGCGGCCGCTTCACCCTGAAAATCCACATGCCACTGACGATGTTCGCCCCAGGCGGGGGAACCTCGTCAACGTAGGTGCCTGTGGACTTCCAGGAAGCCATCTCTGTGTCCATAGCTGCCTGCCACTGAGAGGAGTAGGGACCCTCTATCGCCTCCGCGTAAGAGTGCGGAGTCGGGATGTCAAGTGCATCCGGGTCTCCCTCAGGGGTAAGCAGTACGGACACGAGATGAGGTGAAGTAGCAACCAAACACTGGAAATCCTCCTGCCTGTCCTCAAGGACGTCCGTGCCAAGGACTCAGAATCAGCGACAAGACTAGCAGCGTAGTCTAGATGACAGCGAGCAGCAAAGTCGACGAGCTCAGCAACTAGGGCAGACGCAGTAGTGGACTAAAAGGAAGGGTCAATGACAACAGTAGCAAGGAGACGCGTGACAGTAGGACTGGCAGCACGAAGAGAGTCCGACTCCGGGTCGGCAAGAGCAGGAAGAGAGGACTCAGGAGGAGAAGGCAAAGGGGCACACAGAGGAGCAGTGGACGGACGTAGAGACATCCGGTGCGTGCCAGGGATAGTTGGAGGACGCTGACGCGAACCACGACCACTAGTGCGAGCAGGACGGACAGGCGACGCAAGGCGAGACGCAGGCTCACGACGCTCAGCAAGACCTTGAGTAGGACCAGTGTAGGGAGAAGGAGCAGGCAGTGGGGAGGCCGGCTGTAACTGTAACTGTGACGGGACAGGCTGTGGACACTCCAAGGGAGGGGGAGGACCAGTAGAAGGCGGGAGACCAAGTACCTGTTGAAGGAGCGGAACGAAGTACGGCCGAGGCCGCGCGGCGACTCTTGATAAAGCAGGGATAGCACCAGTACCCCCAGCGGCAGCACCACCGCCAGCAGCACCCCCAACTCCAGTACCTCCAGCAGCACCAGTAGCACCCCCAGCAGGACCGCCTCTAGGACCGATAGCAGTAGCCTCAGCGCCAACACCCTCAGCAGCTCCAGCTCCAGTCGTACCTGCAGGCCCAGCAGCTCCAGTACTCCCAGTACGAGCACCTCTGGGACCCGCGGCACCAGCACCCTCAGCAGCCGAAGAACCTCCAGCTCCAGCAGCACGCCTCTAGCGCCGGGCAAACCACTCGCGCATCTCCTGTGGAGAGAGTGGCTCCTGCCGAGACGAAGGACCCGGAGAACCTCCAGGCCCAGCACTGCCAGACGCCACACGAGCAGGCCCAGCTCCCTCAGGCTCCGCACCCCCAGGCTCAGCACCTCCAGGCGTAGCACCCCCAGGCTCAGCACCCCCAGGCGTAGCACCCCCAGGCTCAGCACCTCCAGGCTCAGCACCCTCATTGGTAGCACCCCCAGGCTCAGCACCCCCAGGCTCAGCACCCCCAGTAGTAGCACCCTCAGGCTCAGCACCCCCAGGCGTAGCACCCACACGCTCAGCACCCCCAGAGTCAGAACCCCAAGGCTCAGCACCCTCAGCAGCACCAGAGTCACCAGTAACCTCGACAGGCTCGACTACGTCTACCTGGGACACACCTGAAGGGGCAGGACCCTGAGGGGGGAGGGGATCTACCGGGGGGGGACTTGGCACAAGGAAGAGCGGTGGCGGGGGGAGGGACGGAGTGCGGTAGGGGAAGAGGCGGTAGTAGGGGACCGACTCGTCAAACGTGACGTCCTGGGAGGACAGAACACGGCGAGAGGTGGGGTGGTAGAACTGCCACCCTGGCGCGTCAGGGGGGAAGCCAAGGAAGACGCAAGGAGCAGCACGAGGGGACAGCTAGTCCGCAGACAAGTCGCGGACAAACGCCCGAGATCCCCAGACACGGAACGCAGACGCATCGCCGACCTTCCCCGTCCACAGCAAAGCTGGGGAGGTCTCCGGCATTGAGACCCTGGGGTGAAGGTTGATCTGATGCGCCGCGTACCGAACCGCAAACGGCCACAGAAAATGGGGGGCAGCCGCATGCATCATGGACGTACGGGCGACGTCCATGACCATGCCAATGCGGCGCTCAGCAATCCCATTTTGTTGTGGAGAGTCCGGAAGCGTGAAGGTCTGGCGGATGCCTCGCGCCCGACAGTAGGCACGAAGAAGGCCAGAGGAGAACTCTCCGCCTCTGTCAGAGTGCAGACGCAACACAGGAAAGTCGGAGCCAAAGCTCTGCCTGAGCTGAAGACGAGCTGCGCGGATCCAGTCGATCAGCACCTCAGTAACCTCACCCTTGCTGCGCAAGGGGAAGACTGTGGTGTAACGCGAGTAGTCGTCAACCACCAGCAGGAAGTAGCGCTCGTGACCCTGTCCACGGACGCGGGCCGGGCCCCACACGTCCATGTGAAGCGTCTGCAGCGGGGCCTGTCGGAGGAAACTGAGAGGAGTGAGGGGCAGCCCGCTGCCGCCCCTCGACACAGGGGACTCAGGTAGGGCTAGGCCCCGGAGGAAAGGGAGGGAGGGACCGGGGAAGACCAGAGACAAGGACACGGGAGGCCATGCCTCGGAGACGAAGCAGTGAGGGGTGACCAAGGCGGTGGTGCTAGAGGAGAGTCTCGTGAGACAGGAGGCGACACGAGCAGGGGGCAGACTCAGGACCAGAGCTGGACGCTGCAGCAAACACCTGACCAAACGTAGCTACCTGACTAGACGCAGTTACTGGAGGAGACGTAGTGGTCAGCGTGTACAGTCTCGACCCCGGCCGACGTGTAAACGTGGCCAGGTGTCGGCCTGTCCGAGCGTCCGTGCAGTGGGTCACCCGCTGACTCGCAGGAGTGAACTGGTGAACCCCCGCATCTTGTAGGGCAGCACCACTCACCAAGTTCGTAGAGAACGAGGGGAGGTAAAGACCAGACAGGGTGCTAGAGGGGGCCGCCGGACACGGGAGGACAGTGGAGAAGTGAGCAAGGACAAGACCCTCAGAGGGGTCTGCCAGAGAGACTGCAACTGGCCGGCCAAGCGGCGTGAGTGTGGTGCGGTCTCGAAAGAAGGAGCGAGAAGCCCCCGAGTCAAGGGTGAAGGTGTGGGAGGCCGAAGCCGACGCAGTACCTGAGAGAGAAGACTCACCAGCACTTGAGGGAGCAGATGCACGAGCACCTAGAGCAGCATCCTCGCTAGCACCTAGAGCAGCAGCCTCACCAGTACTGTGAGGATCTGGGATCGAGCTCAGAAAAGATGATTCAAATTGAATTGAATGTCCACCTGGGTACAACACGAAGCTATATATAGGCTCGACACAAGGCCCCGTAACCAGGTGTTACGCGAAGGTTCCGCGGGTCGCGAAGCGTCCCGAACAGATCCTTACCGAATTCAGTAGAAGGCAATTCGGTGGCAACCGAAAAGCCAGAATTCTGTGCACGCAACCTAGCTGGGTACTATAACTATAATAAAATATAGGAAAGCACCTAGCCTAGGAAATCAAGCAATTCATGCATGCATATAATCATCCCATGCTAGAAATAGCATAATAAAGTAAAGGCAAGCAAGCATAGCTGGCATAAGTCGTCGTACTCTCACACGTCCCCCCCTCAAAGCTGGGTGGCGTGAGATACACCCTGCTTGACAAGATAGTCCTTGAGAGCACGGCGTGCGTTGCCCATATCAGCTTCTGCAACCCAACTGTCCTCAGTGGGTTCGTATCCCTTCCAGCGTATCAGGAACTCGAGGGTCTTGCCACCACGGCGCCGATGGGTGAGAACGCGCTCGATCTCGTACTCGGGTTCATCCTGTATGAGAACAGGTGGTGGTGGCGGTAGTTGCCGTCTCTGGAACTGTTGGTTGGGGTCCTTGTAGGGCTTCAGTAGCTGGACATGGAAAGCGTTGTGAAGCTTCCATGTATCTGGTAAGCGCAAGCGGAATGTAACTGGTGTCACCTGTGCCTCAACGAGAAAAGGACCACAGAAGCGAGGCCGGAGTTTGGATGGGAGGTGAGACAGGTTCAAGTTGCGCGTGTCAAGAAGCACCTGATCTCCGACTGCTACTGAGTGATCACGTCGCTGACGATCGGCATACTGCTTCTGGGAGTTTTGCATCGTTGTGAGACGTCGCTGAGTCTTCTCCCATAGCTGCTGCATGGTGGTGACGAAGTCATGTGCGGCTTGGACGTATGCCGGTGTGGTTAGCTGCTGTGGTGTGAGTGGTTCCCGTCCGTAACACAAGAAGAAAGGAGTTTTTCCTGTGGCCGCATGTGATGCGTTGTTGTAAGCGAACTCTAGGGCCGGTAACTGTGTGTCCCAGTGGCTGACGTCGTCCTTGCAAGCTGTGCGCAGTAACTGTTCAACCACTTGATTGAGTCGCTCTTTCTGTCCGTCAGTCTGGGGGTGGTATGCTGAAGACATTGCAAGCTTTGTCCCCAACAGTCCCATGAGCTCCTTCCAGAACTTACTCGTGAATTTGGGGTCTCTGTCTAAGATGAGTGTAGCGGGGATGCCGTGGATGGTGATGATGTGGTCGAAGAAGAGTCGAGCAGTTGCTTCAGTTGTAGCTGTGGCGTTGGTCGGTATGAAGTGACCCATTTTGGAGAACTTATCGATCACCACGAGGATGGAATCATGTCCGCGTGAGGTCGAAGGAAGTCCTGTGATGAAGTCGAGGCTAACGACGTGCCATGGCTGCTCCGGTACGGGTAGAGGCTGAAGTAACCCTGCTTTTTTCTGCTTGCTGCTCTTCATCCACTGGCACGTGTCGCATGAGGTGACGAACTGCTGCACGTCTGCTGCCATCCCGGGCCAGTTGTAATACTTTGCTATCCCTGCTAACGTCTTGTTGCTCCCGAAATGTCCCGCGTATGGTACGTCGTGAAACTCCTCCAATATGATCTGCCGTAGCGGGGCGTAATTCGGTACCCAAATCTTTCTTGAACCCTCCCTTACAGCAAAGTCTTTCTCCCACTGTAATAGCTTCTTGGTCTGTGCTCTAGCAATCTCTGCGTCCACGGAGTACCCATGTTGGAATAGACCCTTGAGCAGAGGGTTCATCCCGTCGAGCTGGATGCCTGCGACATGTCCGGGGCGGCTCAACGCGTCTGCCTTGTTGTGTAGCCCGGGCTTGTAGACGATGTCGTAGTGGAAGTGAGTTTCCAGGAAGTCCACCCACCGCACCTGTCGTCGTGAGAGTGTCGGCTGTGACTTCAGGTATTTGAGACTGCAGTGGTCAGTATAGACTGTAGTCTTGGCTCCCTCTAGGTAACACCTCCACGCGTTGAAGGCTATGACTATCGCTAAGGCTTCCTTGTCGTGAATGGGGTAGTTTAGTTCTGCTCCGTGTAGCTTCTTACTGAGGTAGGCGATGGGCTGCAAACCGCGTCCGTGATCCTGCATCAGTACTGCTCCGACTACTTGGTCACTAGCGTCTGCTTCCACCACGTAGTCTCTGTCTGGATCCGGTAGGATGAGTACTGGCGCTGTAGTCAGTGCTGTCTGTTTGTTCAGTGCGCGGTAGTCGATGCACATCCGTAAACTAACGTCTGGCTTTGGAGTGAAGAGAACTGGTGCACCGTAGCGAGAGGTGGATGGGCGGATCAGTTGTCTGTTTAGTAGATACTCTATCTGTTTTTCATGTCTGTCAGTTCAGTCGGACTCAGTCGGTATGGTGCACGTGAGACGGGTTTCGCACCTGGTTCCTCCACGATCTCGTGCTCGTGGGTGCGTGCTGGAGGTACGCCTGTGGGTAGGTCGTAGGGCATTATATCCTTGTACTGCTCCAAGACCTCCTCCTCTGTTGCTGCTATAACCAGTGCTAAGTAACCTGTGTTACTCTCGTTCACTGTCCGTTCGAACCGTGCCAGTGTCGTTTCAGGAACGCTCCCTGTATCCGTCAAGCTTCGCAGCTCCACTCGTTTCCCGTTGTTGTAGATGCACGTTTTCCGGTTGACCCAGTCGATCTTGGGGTTGAACCGCTTAAGGAAATCTTGCCTCAAGATGAAATCTAATCCCTCGATGTTCGTGATCGGCAACGTCGGCTTCCACCTCAACGCCCCTATCTGCAGCTGCAGTGTTGACTTTCCGTGGATGGGAAGCTTCGTACCGTCCACCATCGTTGCTGTAAACTGGGTTTCTTCTTAGGATTCTCCAATTTTCTCCAACGTCCCACGGTCGCACACCGAGTGGGACGCACCACTGTCCACCAGGGCCTGGAGGCGACGCCCGTTGCAGATCACCTCAAGTACTAGTGGTTGCTGCTGCTCCGAGTATCCGTAGATGGTATCGCTTATAGGATCGTAGGGTACGTCGAGTATGTTATCCCTAGGTCCTGCGCTCAAAGATGCAGCTTCAGTATCAGTTTTCAACTGAGAAAGGTTAGAAGGATTTATCCGAGGCCGATTCGGCTTCTCTTGGGCCTGGAACCTTCCACTAAGCCTTTGCAGCTGTGTAGGCTTCATTTGTGGGGAACAGGGAGCCTTTAAACAGTGCTGCTGGGAGAGAATATTAACTCCTCGTAACGCTCGACCCGTATTAGCGCTCTGGAGTAGGGTCCCCATAATACCCGGTACCGGTTTAATTTCTGACTCTCCCTTAATATAGGCTTGAAACCCACGAGAATTAATATTCTTACTTGTCGGGGTATACGGCTGGAGTTTCCCGGTCGGTGCAGGGTCTTGTTTCGCGGATCCTCCATTAGTCTCGGCGATTTCCCCTTGTGCCGGCTGGTCGTGACGTTTTAAATTTGCGCCACCATATTCTCCTTTTTTCGCCCTCTCCGAAGTTGCCACGTTGTCCGTTTTCTGCTTCAGGGGTGCCGCACTGTTCTTGTCCTTCAGCTCCGCACACCTTCTCTTCATTTTCCAACACGCCAAGATACGATGTCCTGTAGCGCCGCAAAATTTGCACGTCTCATTATTTGCTAGCCGCTGCTCCACATCGCCCTCGTCGTTCTCCATCGGGTCGGCAGTCGTGGGTGGTGCCAATCGCCCCATGCCACTAGTTGGCTTGTTGCGTCGTGTTCCGTAGTAGCTACTGTTCAACGTGTCGAACTGTTCGATCAGTGCTACCGGAACCTGCGCCCACGTCCCCTCGCCTTGGACTATTCTGTTGTTGATCCACTCTAGAGCTGGGCCTCGTAACAGTGTTGCTGCGAGCCGTATGCGCATTGCGTCTTTTGTCGGGGTCGTGCATCCAACGGCTTCGAAGTAAATTTCGAGTTCAGCTACAAATCGACGAACGTCGCTCCTTTTTACTGTAGGATCGAACGCCTCCGCTAGCCTCAGCTTCACTACTTCGAGGTTAACTGTAGCTGCTGCCGTTGTCGCATGTAGAATTTGACAAGAAGTGAACGAGAGAAAATGGGTGAACTATGAACGAAGTGAGTACAAATAGGAAACCCTAACTGGGTTGTACCCCCTATGGGATACCCCACTATATCCTACATAAATGAGTAAGCTATAATGTTCTGACACACCCCCATAGGCAAAGTGGGGGAGAACAAGGGGTGACAAGACCAGTCAAGTAAAGCAAAGCAAAGCTCAGGGTGGATCACAAAGTCACCACACATTCCGAGCACAAGTTCAAAAGGCCAGAAGGCCAGTTCACATGCAAGATCATATATAAAGATATACAAGAGTCAAGCAAGTAAGAGCAAGAGTATATATAGGTGAAGGTACAAGCAAGGTCAAGAAGTGAGCAAGTGAGGCAAGACAGACACAAGACCCAACTGGTGCAACAACGCTGATGATCACAAGGAGCAAGTGCCTTAGTGAAGACATCAGCAGTGTTGGCCTCAGAGGCCACGTACGCAAGTCGCAACAATCCACGCTGCTGCAGCTCACGAGCAAGAAAGTAGCGGAGGGCAATGTGCTTCGTTCTGTGCTCCAGTCGCTGCTCTCGACACAAGGCCAGCATGGCCTTGTTGTCTACGTACAGGACTGGAGGAGAACGAGGCTGCTCTCCAAGGTCGGTCAGCAGGTAGGTGAGCCAGCGTAACTCCTGTGCAGCCATAGCCCCAGCGTAGATCTCAGCCTCACAACTGGAGCCGAGAACAGAAGACGAGCGAGTAGCCCGCCACGAAACAGAGCCGGAACCAAGGCTGAAGGTGTAACCCTGTGACGACCGCTGCGTAGCCTGGTCGTCAGCCCAGGAAGCGTCTTCGTGCCCAGTGAGGACCACTGGACTGCGCCCTCCAAGCACTAGCCCCATGCCCGACGTACTGCACAAGTAACGCAACACCCTCTTCGCTACAGCCATGTGCTCTGGTCGGTGTCTCCCAGGAGCAACATAGCGTGCTAGAATGCTAAGAGGGTATGCAAGGTCAGGACGTGTGCAGGTCATCAGGTACATGAGGCAGCCAACAAGCTCTGGGTACGGGCCACTCGACTCTACGGACTCATCCGAAGGCAGAGCTGAGAGCGAGTGGCGAGTAGGCAGAGGAGTGGCCTGAGGCGAGGAGTACGTGAAGCCGAAGCGCTGAAGGACCTGCTGCACCATGTGTGACTGAGTCAGGGTAATGGTGCGGCGCGCTCTGTCCCGGGTGATCTGCAAGCCAAGGTAGCTACGCAGTTCACCCAGGTCAGTGCACGTATGTCTCTTCTGCAGCTCGGACTTCACGTAGGCGAGTCCAGCAGTGTCAGCTGTGGCAAAGACCAAGTCGTCGACGTACACGAGGATGTAGAACGGCGGCAGAGAGGTGTCGGTGCGCAGAAACAGCGACGGGTCGGCAGTAGACGGAGCAAACCCAAGTGCCGCCAGTGTAGTCCTCAGTGTGTCGTGCCACTCACGTGGCGCCTGGCGGAGACCGTAGACTGGACGCCGGAGACTCCACTGGGTACCAGGAGGGAAAGACCCAGTGAAGCCAGGTGGGCGGCGCAGCCAGATCTCCTCGTGCAGACTGCCCTGCAAGAAAGCTGTGCTGAAGTCGAGAGAGTGCAGCTCGTAGTCACGGTGAGCAGCAACGTGCAGCAGAACCTGAAGAGTGGTCATCTTCGGGGTGGGGGAGAAGGTCTGAAAGTAGTCAACCCCCTGCCGCTGACTGAAGCCACGAGCCACGTAACGCGCCTTGAAGACAGGCGGAGAACCCGGCGGCCGCTTCACCCTGAAAATCCACATGCCACTGACGATGTTCGCCCCAGGAGGGGGGACAGCGTCGACGTAGGTGCCTGTGGACTTCCAGGAAGCCATCTCTGCATCCATAGCTGCCTGCCACTGAGAGGAGTAGGGACCCTCTATCGCCTCCGCGTAAGAGCGCGGAGTCGGGATGTCTGGTGCATCCGGGTCTCCCTCAGGGGCTAGCAGTACAGACGCGAGATGGGGTGAAGCGGCGGCCAGACACTGGAACTCCTCCTGCCTGTCCTCAAGGACGTCCGTGCCGACGGCACACTCACCCCCGACGGACGGAGGACAGGCAGACTCAGACTCAGCGACAAGACTGGCAGCGTAGTCTAGACGACAGCGCGCAGCAAAGTCGACAAGCTCAGTGACAAGGGCAGACGCAGCAGACGACTCGAAGGAAGGGTCAGTGACAGCAGTAGCAAGGAGACGCGTGACAGTAGGACTGGCAGCACGAAGAGAGTCCGACTCCGGGTCGGCAAAAGCAGGAAGAGAGGAAGCAGGAGGAGAAGGCAAAGGGGCACGCAGAGGAGCGGTGGACGGACGCAGTGACATCCGGTGCGTGCCAGGGACAGGAGGAGGACGCTGACGCGACCCGCGACCACTAGTGCGCTCAGGACGAACAGGCGACGCAGGACGAGACGCAGGCTCACGACGCTCAGTAAGACCTCCAGTCGGACCAGCGTAGGGAGAAGGAGCAGGCAAAGGGGAGGCAGGCTGTAGCTGTGGCTGTGACCGGACAGGCTGCGGACCCTCTAAGGGAGGAGGAGAAAGTGGAAGACCAAGAACCTGCTGCAGGAGCGGAACGAAGTACGGTCGGGGCCGCGCGGCGACTCCAGAAACAGCAGGAACAGCACCAGCACCCTCGGCAGGAGCACCCACTCCAGTAGCACCTCCTGCAGCACCACCAGAAGCTCCAGAACCTCCAGCAACAGCACCAGGAGCACTGTCAGTCGGACCGCCAGCAGCAGGCTCAGCGCCAACACCCTCAGCAGCACCAGCTCCAGGAGAACTCGCAGACCCAACAGCTCCAGCACCCACAGGACGAGCACCGCCGGGACGCGCGGCAGCAGTGCCCTCTGCAGCCGAAGAACCACCAGCACCAGCAGCACTTCTCCAGCGCCTGGCAAACCACTAACGCAGCTCCTGTGGGGAGAGTGGCTCCCGGCGAGACGAAGCACCCCCAGGCTCAGCACCCCCAGACTCAGCACCTCCAGACTCCGCACCCCCAGACTCCGCACCCCCAGGCTCAACACCCCCAGACTCCGCACCCCCAGGCTCAGCTCCCGCAGCAGCACCAGAGTCACCAGTGACCTCGACAGGCTCGACCGCGTCTACCTGGGACACACCTGACGGGGCAGGACCCTGAGGGGGGAGGGGGACTACCGGGGGGGGACCTGGTACCAAGAAGAGCGGGGGTGGGGGGAGGGACGGAGTGCGGTAGGGGAAGAGGCGGTAGTAGGGTACCGACTCGTCGAACGTGACGTCCTGGGAGGACAGAACACGTCGAGAGGAGGGGTGGTAGAACTGCCACCCAGGGGCGTCGGGGGGGAACCCTAGGAAGACGCAGGGAGCAGCGCGAGGGGACAGCTTGTCCGCAGACAAGTCGCGGACAAACGCCCGAGATCCCCAGACCCGGAACGCCGACGCATCGCCAACCTTCCCCGTCCACAGCAGGGCTGGGGAGGTCTCCGGCCTGGAGACCCTGGGGTGGAGGTTGATCTGATGCGCTGCGTACCTGACCGCAAACGGCCACAGAAAATGGGGGGCAGCCGCATGCATCATGGACGTACGGGCGACGTCCATGACCATGCCAATGCGGCGCTCAGCAATCCCAGTTTGCTGTGAGGAGTCCGGAAGCGTGAAGGACTGGCGGATGCCTCGCGCCCGACAGTAGGCACGAAGAAGGCCAGAGGAGAACTCTCCGCCTCTGTCAGAGTGCAGACGCAACACAGGAAAGTCGGAGCCAAAGCTCTGCCTGAGCTGAAGACGAGCTGCGCGGATCCAGTCGATCAGCACCTCAGTAACCTCACCCTTGCTGCGCAAGGGGAAGACTGTGGTGTAACGCGAGTAGTCGTCAACAACGAGCAGGAAGTAGCGCTCCTGACCCTGTCCAAGGACGCGGGCTGGGCCCCACACGTCCATGTGAAGTGTCTGCAGCGGGGCCTCTGTCGGAGGAAACTGGGAGGAGTGAGGGGCAGCACGCTGGCGCCCCTCGACACAGGGGACACAGGCAGGGCCAGGGCCCTGAGGAAGGGGAGGTAGAGACCGGGGGAGACCAGACACAAGAAGACGGGAGGCCATGCCTCTGAGCCGAAGCAGAGAGGGGTGGCCAAGGCGGTGGTGCCAGAGGAGGGTCTCGTGAGACAGACGACGACACGAACAGGGGGAAGACTCAGGACCAGACCTGGACGCTGCGGCAAACACCTGACCAGACGAAGGGACTCTACCAGACTCAGTACCTGGAGGAGAAGCAGTGGTCAGTGTGTACAGGCTCGACCTTGGCCGACGTGTAAACGTAGCCAGGTGGCGTCCCGTGCTAGCCTCCGTGCAGTGGGTCACCCGCTGACGAGCAGGAGTGAACTGGTGGACACCCGCATCCTGTAGGTCAGCACCACTCACCAGGTTCGTCGAGAACGAGGGGAGGTAGAGACCAGACAGGGTGCCAGAGGGGGCCGCCGGACACGGAAGTACTGTGGAGAAGCGAGATAGGACAGGCCCCCCAGAGGGGTCAGCCAGGGACACCGCAACTGGCCGACTCAGCGGCGTGAGAGTAGTGCGGTCTCGAAAGAAGGAGCGAGACGCTCCAGAGTCAAGTGTGAAGGTGTGAGAGGCCGAAGCCGACACAGTACCTGAGAGGGCAGACTCACCAGTACCTGAGAGCTCAGACGCACTGGCACCTAGAGCAGCAGCCTCACTAGTACCTGACGCAGCAGTACCAATGCTCGGGTCGGGCGGGAAACACCGGTAACAGTCATCCTCATCACTACCAGTCACAACATACATAGCAGAAAGAACAGCATCAAAGTCAAGATCATAAATGGCTACACCAGCCCTAGACAGCTCCCCCCAGCGGGGGATCTCAGCGGCCTCCGGAAACTGCTGACGCCAGGCGTTGGTCAGGCGGCCAAAGCAGCGGCGGGCCGTGTGGGTGCCTCCACACCTCTCCCCCGCACGGTCGCCGGTGCGAAGAACGTAGGGGCAGGGACCAAACGCACCACCACGCTGACGCTGCAAGTACCACTCACGGAGCTGCTGAGGGGCGGGGACGGTGCGAGAGCGCTGCTGCTGCTGCTGCTGCTGCTGGCGCTGACCACCCCCAGAGCTGCTGCGCTGGGACGAGACACTCCGACCCCCGCCGCCACCGCCACTCCCGCCTCCACCACCGCCCCCGTCTCCACCGCCACCGCCCCCACTGGTACCCTCGCCCCCGCCTCCTCCGCTACCGCCTCCGCCGCCACCTCCGCCTCCACCGCCTCCACCAGTACCTCCACTCCCGCCACCACCTCCACCGCCACCCCCACTCCCCCCGCCACCCCCACCTCCTCCGCCACTGCCTCCTCTAGCTCCACCCGCTCCCTTGCCCCCCTTGCCCTTGCCAGAGCGGCGTCTACCGCTGGGGGCAGACGCCGCACCGACCGACTCAAAACCAGCGAGGTCGGCCGCAGCGGCAGAGGCGACAGAGGGCAGCAGGGGGGAAGGAGAACACCCCTCAAAGATGGGGGTGCGAGGGTCACCCCGAGAGGCCCCTACAGCGACTATGCTCTTCTCAGCCGCTAGCAGGGACTCATCAAGGAGGTCGACAGTGAGGGTGGTGGGACAGACAGAGAGAAACTGGTCCCTAATGACACGAAGGGACTCAGGGAGACGGGTGACAAGAAAGTAGAGAGTGATGTACATGGGAGGAGGGTTGGCGGCGCGGAACTCAGCAGGAAGGGCAGCGCGGTAGCGAGCGTCACTAGCGCGGAGGTGGGTAATGAGGTCAGCGACAGTGGGAAAGGCAGCGAGGTCAGGGAAGAGAAAAGGTAGCATGAGGCGGCTCAGCGTAGCGGAGGAAGGGGAGGAGTAGCGTGCAACTACAGCGTCGTACAAGGCCTGAGCGGTCTTGCACTGACTAAAGTGGGCACGCTCGGAGGAAGGGAGGTGGCGACGCACAGCAAGACGTGCAGCAGCATCGCGGGTCGCCCACTTGGAGCGAACGGCGGAATCAGCATCAGGAGGAGGGGCAGGGACAGCGCCAGAGACAAAGTCAAAGAGAGAGACCTCATCGACCGCATCACACAGTAAGTAGAGCTGCAGGTCCTCAATCCAGACTGCAAAGTCAATGGCTCTACCCTCAGCGTCAAAAGCTAGGACATTGGGGGTGGCCATGACAGCAGCTGACAGTCTCACCGGGCAGGAAGAGTCGGGTAGGTCAGCGGCGCAGGTACACAGCCCAGGAGCAGCAGTAGCCCGACAGGAGCAGGAGTGCAGCTCCTCTGGCGGCTCGGGCAGCTCGGGCGGCTCGGGCGGCTCGGGCGGCTAGGGCGGCGCGGGCGACTCGGGCGGCTCGGGCGGCTCGGGCGGCTCGGGTGGCTAGGGCGGCGCGGGCGGCCCGGGCGGCTCGGGCGGCTCAGGCGGCTCGGGCGGCGGCACGGGCGGCTGGGGCAGCTCGGTGGCGGCTCACGGGCGGCTGCGACGGCGCGCGGGGAGCTCACGGGCGGCTGGGCGGGCGGCCAGGGCGGCTCACGGGCGGCGGCGGCGGCGTCGGCGGCTCACGGGCGACGGCAGCGGCAGCGGCGGCTCACGGGCGGCGTCGGCGGCTCACGGGTGGCGGCGGCGGCGTCGGCGGCTCACGGGCGGCGTCGGCGGCGTCGGCTGCTCACGGGCGGCGTCGGCAGCTCACGGGCGGGCTGAAGGCCCACGGGTGGGCGGTTCGCGGGCAGCGCCGGCTCACGGGCGGGCGGCGTGACGGGCGGGCGGCGGGACGGGCGGCGGCGTCACGGGGGGGGGGGGCGACGTGACGGGCGGCGGCGTCACGGGCGGCGGCGTACGGGCGGCGCTAAAGGGTGGCGCGACGGGCGGCGGCTCACGGGCGGCGCTACGGGCGGCGGCTCACGGGGGGCGCTACGGGCGGCCGCACGGGCGGCGCTAACGGGCGGCCGCACGGGCGGCGCTACTGGCTGCGCAAAGGGCGGCGCGAACGGGCAGCCGCACGGGCGGCGCTAACGGGCGGCGCTAACGGGCGGCGCTAACGGGCGGCTCGAAAGGGCGGGCGCTAGGGCGGGCGCTAGGGCGGGCGCTAGGGCGGGCGCCAGGGCAGAAAAAAAAGTTCTAGGTGGTGGGCCCGAAGCACAGTTCCCACAGGGGAACCTGCTCTGATTCCATGACAAGAAGTGAACGAGAGAAAATGGGTGAACTATGAACGAAGTGAGTACAAATAGGAAACCCTAACTGGGTTGTACCCCCTATGGGATACCCCACTATAGCCTACATAAATGAGTAAGCTATAATGTTCTGACAGAATTGTCGGTGTAGCCGCTGCTGCTGCTGCTACTGTTGTCGCTGCTGCTGTGGCGGTTGCCGACTAGTTCGCAAGGAGTTTTTCGAGTCGTGGGAGCGCTGCACGTATTTGCTTATGCTCAGCACGTAACTCCGCGATTTTCTGTACTGAAATATCTCCTTTTCCCTCCATTTGGCGATTTACAGGAAGATGCGCGACGAAAATAATCGAATTCTAGGTGCTGGTCGACTTACTGCGAGTCAAATTGACTGTAGAATTGACGAGCGCGAATTCTGTAGGTTGCGTAAATCTCCCTTAGGCGAAATTCGCGTCCGATCTTGGCCGTTGAGGAGAAAATCGATCTGACGCTCCAAATTCCAACCTTTTTAAGCAAAATTCTCTGGGCCGTTGAGATGAAACTCGATCCAACCTTTCCACCATTTAATCTGAGGGGTGTTCGAAAACCGAATCGAGGGGGACTTAGAAAAATTGCGCGGAACTGGTTTTACATACCCGTATCGGCGCTTTCGTCGTCGCCCCTGCGGTTTTTAAAGGCCGGAACTAAGCGGTTGAAGACCTCGTGTGTAAACCCGCTCTGATTACCAAGTGTGAGGATCTGGGATCGAGCTCAGAAAAGATGATTCAAATTGAATTGAATGTCCACCTGGGTACAGCACGAGGCTATATATAGGCTCGACACAAGGCCCCGTAACCAGGTGTTACGCGAAGGTTCCGCGGGTCGCGAAGCGTCCCGAACAGATCCTTACCGAATTCGGTAGAAGGCAATTCGGTGGCAACCGAAAAGCCAGAATTCGGTGCACGCAACCTAGCTCGGTGCTATATCTATAACAAAATATAGGAAACCACCTAGCCTAGGAAATCAAGCAATTCATGCATGCATATAATCATCCCATGCTAGAAATAGCATAATAAAGTAAAGGCAAGCAAGCATAGCTGGCATAAGCCGTCGTACTCTCACAAGTACCTAGAGCAGCAGTCTCAATGCCCGGGTCGGGCGGAAAACACCCGTAACAGTCATCCTCATCAATAATAGTCACAGCATACATGGCAGCAAGAATAGCATCAAAGTCAAGGTCAAAGACAGCTACTCCCGCCCTAGACAGCTCGCCCGAGTGGGGGATCTCAGCGGCCTTAGGGAACTGGTGACGCCAAGCGTCCGTCAGGCGGCCAAAGCAGCGCTGGGTGGAGTGCGCACCCTTGCACTGTTCACCCGCGCGGTCGCCGGTGCGTAGGACGTAGGTGCACGGACCAGTACCCCAACCCCGCTGGCGTGCAGCGTACCACTCACGGAGCTGCTGAGGGGGGGGGGGATGTCACGAGTGCGCTGCTGCTGCTGCTGCTGGCGCTGACCACCACCGGAGCCGACCCTCTGCGCAGCGCCACCCCGACCAGCTCCACCGCCTCCGCCGCCGCCTCCTCCACCACCGCCACCTCCGCCACCTCCGCTCCCACCGCCACCGCCGCCGCCGCCTCCGCCTCCACTGCCGCCACCGACACCTCCACCCCCGCCACCACTCCCGCCACCACCCCGACCCCCTCCACTGCCTCCACCGCCACCTCCGCCTCCCCCGCCAGCCCCTCCAGCACCCTTGCACCCCTTGCCCTTGCCGGTGCGGCGTCTCCCGCTCGAGGCAGACGCAGCGCCGACCGACTCGAAACCAACGAGTTCGGCCGCAGCAGCAGCGGCAACAGAGGGCAAGAGGGGGGAGGGAGAACACCCCTCAAAGACGGGGGTGCGAGGGTCACCACGAGAGGCTCCTACAGCGACTATGCTCTTCTCTATCGCTAGGAGGGCCTTCTCGAGGAGGTCAACGGTGAGAGTGGTGGGGCAAACTGAGAGGAAGTGGTCCCTGACTACACGAAGGGAGTCAGGGAGCCGGGTGACTATGTAGCAGAGGGTGATGTAAATGGGGGGGGGGTTCTTGGCGCAGAACTCAGCAGGAAGCGCAGCGCGGTAGCGAGTGTCACTAGTGCGGAGGTGCGTAATGAGGTCAGCGACTGTGGGAAAGGCAGCAAGGTCAGGAAAGAGGTAAGGTAGCATGAGGCGGCTCAGTGCAGCAGTGGCAGGGGACGAGTAGCGCGCAACTACAGCGTCGTACAAGGTCTTAGCACTCTTGTACTGGCTAAAGTGCGCACGCTCAGAGGTAGGCAGGTGGCGACGCACAGCAAGACGTGCAGCAGCATCGCGTGTGGCCCACTGTGAGCGAACAGTGGCGTCGGCATCAGCAGCAGGGGCAGGAGAGGCACCAGAGGTGAGGTCAAAGAGGGAGAGACCGTCTGCCCTATCGCACTGTAGGAAAAGCTGCAGGTCATCTACCCAGACGTCAAAGTCAATGGCCCGACCCTCAGCGTCAAAAGCGAGGACACTAGGGGTAGCCATGACAGCAGTAGGCTAGCAGCGCGAACAGTAGGGTAAGGGCAGTGCAGTGACAGAGGCGCTGCTCTTACCGGACAGGGCGGCTCGGGTGGCTCGGCGGCTCGGCAACTCGGCGGCTCGGGCGGCTCGGGCGGCTCCGGCGGCTCGGCGGTACGGCGGCTCGGTAGCAACTGCGGCTCGGCGACTCGTCGGCTCGGGCGGCTCGGCGGTACAGCGGCTCGGCGGTTCGGTGACCCGGCGGCTCGGGCGGCTCAGGTGGCGCGGCGGCTCGGGCGGATCGGGCGGCTCGGCAGCAGCTCGGCAGCGCCGGCGGCTCGGTGGTGACGGCGGGGCCGCGTGGGGACGGCAGCGGGGCCGGGTGGAGCGGGGGCGGGGCCGGGTGGAACGGCGTCGGGGCCAGTAGAGGCGGCGGAAGGGGCCGCGAGGGCGGTGCGACGCGACGGAGCCGCGAGGGCGGCGGATCGGGGCCGCGAGGGTGGCGCGACGCGGCCGCTAGGGCGGCGCGACGTGAAGGGGCCGCGAGGGCGACGCGACAGGGCCGCAAGCGCGGCGCGACAAGGCCGCTAAGGCGGCGCGACAGGGTCGAAAGGGCGGCACGACGGGGCCGTGAGAGGGGAGCGCGACTCGGGCAGTGTAGAGCGCGCTCCGGGCAAGAAAAATGGTGGTGGGCCCTAGGAACAGTTCCCACAGGGGAACCTGCTCGATACCATGAGAAACTGAACGAGAATGGAATGACTAAAGGAAAGTTGGGTACAAGTACAAACCCTAGAAAGTTGTACCCTATATGTGCTACCCCACTATAGCCTACAGTAGCTATGTCATATAAATCTGACAGACATGTCTCTTGGTGTATTAGGTGTTAAGGAGAAATAATTTTAACCCTAACCAGCTCTCATACCATGTTGGGCTGAGTGCCCCTTAGGATCTTTGGTAGGGTTAAACTTGAGAAGAATAGAACGAGAATGGGATGAACTATGAATGAAGTGAGTACATATAGGAAAGCCTAATTGGGTTGTACCCCCTATGGGATACCCCACTATAGCCTACACAACAGCATAAGCTATATAACGTTCTGACACACCCCCATAGGCAAAGTGGGGGAGAACAAGGTGTCACAAGACCAGTCAAGCAAAACAGAGCAAGCTCAGGGTGGATCACAAAGTCACCACACAGTCCGAGCACAACGACAAGGCCACAAGGCCAGTTCACATGCAGGAGTACACACATATATATATAGAGCTAGACAAGCAAGAGCATGTATATATATGTGACAGTACAAGCAAGGTCAAGAGGAGAGCAAGTGAGGCAAAACAGGTACAAGACCCAGCTGAGTGCAGAAGCGCTGATGGTCACAAGGCGCGAGTGCCTTGGTGAACACGTCAGCAGTGTTGGCCTCAGAGGCCACGTACGCAAGCCGCAACTGTCCACGCTGCTGTAGCTCACGAGCAAGGAAGTAGCGGAGAGCAATGTGCTTCGTTCTGTGCTCCAGGCGCTGCTCTCGACACAAGGCCAGCATGGCCTTGTTGTCTACGTACAGCACTGGAGGAGAACGAGGCGGCTCTCTAAGGTCAGTCAGCAGGTAGGTGAGCCAGCGAAGCTCCTGTGCAGCCATGGCCCCGGCATAGATCTTAGCCTCACAACTGGAGCTGAGGACAGAACACGAGCGAGTAGCCCGCCACGAGACAGAGCCGGAACCAAGACTGAAGGTGTAACCCTGTGACGACCGCTGCGTAGCCTGGTCGTCAGCCCAAGAAGCGTCCGCGTGCCCCGTAAGGACCACTGGACTCCGCCCTCCAAGCACTAGCCCCATGCCCGACGTACTGCACAGGTAGCGCAACACCCTCTTCGCTGCAGCCATGTGCTCTGGTCGGTGTCTCCCGGGAGCAACATAGCGTGCCAAGATGCTAAGAGGGTATGCAAGGTCAGGTCGTGTGCAGGTCATCAGGTACATGAGGCAGCCAACAAGCTCTGGGTACGGGCCACTCGACTCTACGGACTCATCCGAAGGCAGAGCTGAGAGCGAGTGGCGAGTAGACAGAGGAGTGGCCTGAGGCGAGGAGTACGTGAAGCCGAAGCGCTGAAGGACCTGCTGCACCATGTGTGACTGAGTCAAGGTAATGGTGCGGCGTGCTCTGTCCCGAGTGATCTGCAAGCCAAGATAGCTGCGCAGTTCACCCAGGTCTGTGCACGTGTGTCTCTTCAGCAGCTCGGACTTCACGTAGGCGAGTCCAGCAGTGTCCGCTGTGGCAAAGACCAAGTCGTCGACGTACACGAGGATGTAGAACGGCGGCAGAGAAGTGTCGGTGCGCAGAAACAGCGAAGGGTCAGCAGTAGAGGGAGCAAACCCAAGAGCCGCAAGCGTAGTCCTCAGTGTGTCGTGCCACTCACGCGGTGCCTGGCGGAGACCGTAGACTGGCCGTCGGAGGCTCCACTGGGTGCCAGGAGGGAAAGTCCCAGTGAAGCCTGGTGGACGGCGCAGCCAGATCTCCTCGTGCAGGCTACCCTGCAAAAAAGCAGTGCTGAAGTCAAGAGAGTGAAGCTCGTAGTCGCGCTGAGCGGCTATGTGCAGCAGCACCCGAAGAGTGGTCATCTTCGGGGTGGGAGAGAAGGTCTGAAAGTAGTCAACTCCCTGCCGCTGACTGAAGCCACGAGCGACGTACCGCGCCTTGAAGACAGGTGGAGAGCCCGGCGGCCGCTTCACCCTGAAGATCCACATGCCACTGACGATGTTCGCCCCAGGAGGGGGAACCGCGTCAACGTAGGTGCCTGTGGACTTCCAGGAAGCCATCTCTGCATCCATAGCTGCCTGCCACTGAGAGGAGTAGGGACCCTCTACGGCCTCCGCGTAAGAGCGCGGAGTCGGGATGTCTAGTGCATCCGGGTCTCCCTCAGGGGCAAGCAGTACAGACGCGAGATGAGGTGAAGCAGTAGCCAGACACTGGAACTCCTCCTGCCTGTCCTCAAGAAAGTCCGTGCCAAGAGCACACTCACCCCCGACGGACGGAGGACAGACAGACGCAGACTCAGCAACAAGACTGGCAGCGTAGTCTAGACGACAGCGAGCAGCAAAGTCGACGAGCTCAGCAACAAGCGCAGACGCAGCAGCGGAATCAAACGAGGGGTCAGTGACGACCGTAGCAAGGAGCCACGTGACAGTAGGACTGGCAGTACGAAGAGATTCCGACTCTGGGTCAGCAAGCGCAGGAAGAGAGGACGCAGGAGGAGAAGGCAAAGGGGCACGCAGAGGAGCAGTGGACGGATGCAGAGACATCCGGTGCCTGCCGGGGACAGGAGGAGGACGCTGACGCGAACCGCGACCACTAGCGTGAGCAGCACGAACAGGCGACGCGGGACGAGACGCAGGCTCACGACGCTCAGCAAGACCTCCAGTAGGACCAGTGTAAGGAGAGGGAGCAGGAAGTGGGGAGGCGAGCTCTAACTGTGACGGTGACTGGACAGGCGGTGGACACTCTACAGGAGGAGAAAGACCAAGAACCTGCTGCAGGAGCGGAACGAAGTACGGCCGAGGCCGCGCGGCGACTCCAGACACAGCAGGGACAGCACCAGCACCCTCAGCACCTCCGTCAGCGCCAGCGCCAACAGCACCGCCAGCAGCAGGACCTCCAGCAGCACCAGCAGAAGGACCACCGCCAGGATAGACAGCAGCAGTCTCAGCACCAGCACCCTCAGCAGCGCCAGCTCCAGTAGGACCCGCAGGCCCAGCAGCTCCGGGACCGGCGACACCAGCACCCTCAGCGGCCGAAGAAGCTCGAGCTCCAGCAACACGCCTCCAGCGGCGAGCAAACCACTCGCGCAGCTCCTGTGGAGAGAGTGGCTCCCGCCGAGACGGAGCACCCAGAGAACCTCCAGGCCCAGCACCGCCAGACGCCACAAGGGGAGGTCCAGTGGCCGCAGGCTCCGCACCTCCAGGCCCAGCAGCCCCAGACGCAGCACCTCCAGGCTCAGCAGCTCCTGACGTAGCACCCCCAGACTCAGCACCCCCAGGCTCAGCAGCTCCAGACGCAGCACCCCCAGGCTCAGCAGCTCCCGACGTAGTACCCCCAGACTCAGCAGCCCTAGGCTCAGCACCCCCAGTCGCAGTACCCCTAGGCCCAGCACCCCCAGGCGCAGCACCCCCAGTCTCAGCACCCCCAGGCGCAGCACCCACGCGCACGGCACCCCCAGAGTCAGCACCCCCGGGCTCAGCACCCGCAGCAGTACCAGAGTCACCAGCAACCTCGACCGGCTTGACTGCGTCAACCTAGGACACACCAGAAGGGGCAGGACCCTGAGGGGGAAGGGGGTCTACCGGGGGGGGACCTGGCACAAGGAAGTGTGGCGGTGGGGGGAGGGAAGGAGTGCGGTAGGGGAAGAGACGGTAGAAGGGGACCGACTCGTCGAACGTGACGTCCTGGGAGGACAGAACACGACGAGAGGAGGGGTGGTAGAACTGCCACCCTGGGGCGTCAGGGGGGAAGCCTAGGAAGACACAGGGAGCAGCACGAGGGGACAGCTTGTCCGCAGACAAGTCGCGGACAAACGCCCGAGATCCCCAGACACGGAACGCAGACGCATCGCCGACCTTCCCCGTCCACAGCAGAGCTGGGGAGATCTCCGGCCGGGAGACCCTGGGGTGAAGGTTGAGCTGATGCGCCGCGTACCGAACCGCAAACGGCCACAGAAAATGGGGGGCAGCCGCATGCATCATGGACGTACGAGCGACGTCCATGACCATGCCAATGCGGCGCTCAGCAATCCCATTTTGCTGTGGAGAGTCCGGAAGCGTAAAGGTCTGGCGGATCCCCCGTGCACGACAGTAGGCCCGTAGAAGGCCAGAGGAGAACTCCCCACCTTGTTCAGAGTGCAGACGCAGAACAGGAAAGTCCGAGCCGAAGCTCCTCCTGAGCTGGAGACGAGCTGCGCGGATCCAGTCAATCAGCACCTCAGTGACATCACCCTTGCTGCGCAAGGGGAAGACTGTGGTGTAACGCGAGTAGTCGTCAACCACCAGCAGGAAGTAGCGCTCCTGACCCTGCCCACGGACGCGGGCCGGGCCCCACACGTCCATGTGAAGTGTCTGCAGAGGAGCCTCTGTCGAGGGAAACTGGGAGGAGTGAGGAGCAGCCCGGAGGCGCCCCTCGACACAGGGGACACAGGAAGGTCCTGGTCCTGAAGGAAGGGGAGGGAGAGACCGGGGGAGACCAGAGACAAGGACACGGGAAGCCATGCCCCGAAGACGAGGCAAGGAGGGGTGGCCAAGACGGTGGTGCCACAGGAGAGTCTCGTGAGACAGGAGGCGACACGAACAGGGGGCAGACTCAGGACCAGACTGGGACGCAGCAGCAAACACCTGACCCGACGCAGCTACCTGGCCAGACGCAGGGACAGGAGGAGACTCAGTGGTCAGGGTGTAGAGGCTCGACCCAGGCCGACGCGAGAACGTGGCCAGGTGCCGGCCTGTGCGTGCGTCCGTGCAGTGGGTCACCCGCTGACTCGCAGGAGTAAACTGGTGAACCCCCGCATCCTGCAGGTCAGCACCACTCACCAAGTTCGTCGAGAACGAGGGGAGTTACAGACCAGACAGGGTGCCCGAGGGGGCAGCCGGACACGGGAGGACTGTGGAGAAGTGAGAGAGGACAGGACCCCTAGAGGGGTCAGCCAGGGAGACTGCAACCGGCCGACCAAGCGGCGTGAGTGTGGTGCGGTCTCGAAAGAAGGAGCGAGAAGCCCCTGAGTCAAGTGTGAAAGTGAGGGAGGCCAAAGCCGACGCGGTACCTGGGAGCGCAGCCTCACGCAGTACCTGAGAGCGCAGACGCACTGGCACCTAGAGCAGCAGCCTCACAAGCGCCTAGCGCAGCAGTACCAATGCCCGGGTCGGGCGGGAAACACCGGTAACAGTCACCCTCCTCACTAATAGTCACAGCATACATGGCAGCAAGGATAGCATCAAAGTCAAGATCAAAGATAGCTACACCAGCCCTAGACAACTCTCCCCAGCGAGGAATCTCACTAGCCTCGGGGAACTGCTGACGCCAAGCGTCCGTCAGGCGGCCAAAGCAGCGCTGGGTGGGGTGGGCACCCCCACACTGCTCACCCGCGCGGTCGCCGGAACGAAGGACGTAGGCGCACGGACCAGTACCCCCACCCCTTTGACGCTGCGTGTACCACTCACGGAGCTGCTGGGGCGGGGGGATGTCCCGCGAACGCTGCTGCTGCTGCTGCTGGCGCTGACCACTACCAGAGCCGCTCCGCTGCGGGGCACCACCCCGACCAGCTCCACCCCCTCCGCCACCGCCGCCTCCGCCTCCGCCACCACCGCCGCCTCCACTCCCACCTCTGCCGCCGCCACCGCCGCCTCCTCCGCCGCTGCCACCACCACCACCGCCTCCGCCACTACTCCCACCGTCACCCCCACTCCCTCCGCCGCCTCCACCGCCACCTCCACCGCCCCCTCAAGCTCCACCCGCGCCCTTGCCCCCCTTGCCCTTGCCAGGGCGGCGTCTCCCGCTAGGGGCAGACGCCGCGCCGACCGACTCAAGACCAAGCAAGTCGGCAGCAGCACCAGAGGCAACAGAGGGCAGTAGGGGGGAAGGAGAACACCCCTCAAAGATGGGGGTGCGAGGGTCACCACGAGAGGCTCCGACAGCGACGATGCTCTTCTCCGCCGCTAGGAGGGCCTTCTCGAGGAGGTCGACAGTGAGAGTGGTGGGACAGACATAGAGGAAGTGGTCCCTGACTACGCGAAGGGAGTCAGGGAGGCGTGTGACTATGTAGTAGAGAGTGATGTACATGGGGGGGGGGTTCTTGGCGCAGAACTCAGCAGGAAGGGCGGCGCGGTAGCGAGTGTCACTAGTGCGGAGGTGCGTAATGAGGTCAGCGACAGTGGGAAAGGTAGTGAGATCAGGAAAGAGGTACGGTAGCATGAGACGGCTCAGTGCAGCAGTGGCAGGGGAAGAGTAGCGCGCAACTACAGCGTCGTACAAGGTCTGAGCACTCTTGTACTGACTAAAGTGCGCGCGCTCAGTGGTGGGCAAGTGGCGACGCACAGCAAGACGTGCAGCAGCATCGGGGGTGGCCCACTGAGAGAGAACAGTGGGGTCAGCATCAGCAGCAGGGGCAGGAGAGGCGCCAGAGGTGAGGTTAAAGAGGGAAAGGCCGTCCGCCCTATCGCACTGTAAGAACAGCTGCAGGTCGTTGACCCAGACCTCAAAGTCAATGGCTCGACCCTCAGCGTCAAAAGCGAGGACACTAGGGGTAGCCATGACGACGACAGTGGAGCACTACAAGCAGTAGGGGAAGGGCACGCAGTGACAGCGGTACGGTGCTCACCGGGCAGGGCAGGTCGGGCGGCTCGGCAGGAGGGCGGCTTGGCGACTCGGCGGCTCGGCTGCTGGGCGGCTCGGCTCCCGGGCGGCTCGGCGGCAGGGCGGCTCGGGTGCCGGGCGGCTCGGGTGCAGGGCGGCTCGGGGGCGGGGCGGCTCGGCTGCCGGGCGGCTCGGGTGCAGGGCGGCTCGGGGGCGGGGCGGCTCGGCTGCACTGCGGCTCGGTGGTCCGGCGGTGCGGCGGCTGCTGCTGGGCGACTCGGCTGCTCCGGTACCGGGCGGCGTGGCGGTCGGCTGCGTGGGCGGCGGGGCCGCGTAGGTGAGGGCGGCGAGGCCGCGTAGGTGAAGGTGGCGGGGCCGCGTAGGTGAAGGCGGCGGGGCCGCTCAGGTGAAGGCGGCGGGGCCGCGTTGGTGAGGGCGGCGGGGCCGCGTAGGAGAGGGCGGCGAGGCCGCACAGCTCAGGGCGGCGAGGCCGCGATAGGAGGGCGGCGGGGCCGCAAGAGCAGAGCGACGGGGCCGCGATGTAAGGGCGGCGGGGCCGCGACCGCAGGGCGACGGGGCTGCGATCAAAGGGCGGCGGGGCCGCGATGTAAGGGCATCGGGGCCGCGACGTAAGGGCGGCGGGGCCACGAGAGCCGGGGCGGCGGGGCCGCGATGTAAGGGCGGCGGGGCCGCGACGTAAGGGCGGCGGGGCCGCGACAGCAGGGCGACGGGGCCGCGAGTTAAGGGCGGCGGGGCCGCGAGAGCAGGGGCGGCGGGGCCGCGATCAAAGGGCGGCGGGGCCGCGAGAGCAGGGGCGGCGGGGCCGCGATGTAAGGGCGGCGGGGCCGCGAGGTAAGGGCGACGGGGCCGCGATCAAGGGGCGGCGGGGCCGCGATCGTAGGGCTGGCCGCTAGGGCGGCTCGGTAAGAGAATGGCCCGAGGCGCGACTCGGGATGAGTGCGCTTCGGGCAGGAAAAAAAAAAATCGAGTGGTGGGCCCTAGGCGCAGTTCCCACAGGGGAACCTGCTCGATACCATGAGAAGAATAGAACGAGAATGGGATGAACTATGAATGAAGTGAGTACATATAGGAAAGCCTAATTGGGTTGTACCCCCTATGGGATACCCCACTATAGCCTACACAACAGCATAAGCTATATAACGTTCTGACAAAACTCTGAGTAGAGATGTAGTAGCGGAAGCGTTTAAATGAAGTCCTTGAACCACCTTGCGCTGGTATGTGAGGGCAAAGTAAGTTGTCTAAAACAAGCAAGTACAAAGGTTTATATAAGAGTGCAAAGAATACGAAGAGATATAATTAAACTGTTTTACTATTGCGGTTCGATGCAGTGCGACTCGGGCAACTGCTCAATGTCGAGTCAGTTGTGTGTCCTTGCTGTCGCGCTGCATTTGTCAAGTCAAAGGTCGCTGACCTTTGACTTTCGCGTAACCTCCAGCGGTTACTTCAACCTCCGAGGGTTGACTCGCTGGTGCCTCGATATGCTCTGCTTCGCTTGTGCCTTGGTGTTTCGACACGACAGAGGCGCTTAAGATTGTTTGTTCCCAACAGGGGGGAGATGAGGGATGGAGGGAAGGAGGGGTGTAGGGAGGGTAAAGGGGGATAGGCTAGCGATGGTGACTGAATTTTTGTTTGCGCCTTAATTATCTGTATGTATTTGTGCTTGTTTGTGTGTGTGCCAGTGTGTGTCAGTGTGTGTCAGTGTGTATGTTTGTGTGCCTGTGTGTGTGATATGTACAGTCGTTTGTTTGTACCGTATTAGTGCTGGACAAAGTCACATGCAAGCCCTCAGATTCACTTTTAGGGACGTTGATGCATCAGGGTCCCTGTGAAAAAAGCCTGAATTTTCAGGGTTCCTAAAAAAAAAAGCCTGAATTTTCAGGGTTCCGGAATACAATAGCCTGAATTTTCAATCACATCATGCAATTGTGTAAGAGAGAAGCCTTGATGACATAGCAGTAGAGGGATTCGAACCGGAAACCTTACCATTCGGTATCTAATTCGCTAACCACTAGGCCAGTTCATCGAGTCATCATTCAGTATTTTTTCACAGAACATTGTATTATGTGGAAATGTTGGTTGACTTATTTTCTCGGGTGTTTTACGGGAAGGATTCGGAATGTGCATTCAGTGTACACTTCGATAAAAGTCTGAAACATCAGTGTTAGCTATGAAGTAAAGGCTGAAAAAATCAGTGTCACAAAAATCTCAACACTGAAAATTCAGTGTAGGTACACAAAACTAGGCTGAAAATCAGGATTTTCAGGGAAAAATTCCTGATATCGTAGGGCCTGGTCACATGTGCTTGTTGAAGTAGTGTGATGTTAAAGTGTGTCGGGTCTGCATTTGAGATGGGGATCGTTGTTGGGGCAACGTTGCTTGCCTTAGCATACTAGAACCAACTCTTTTGTAGCACCGATGCATTTTAGTATTCACTCATACTACGTGTTGTCACACATTATGACTGTTTATATGTGTCATCGTTTATCGTCTGTCGTTTGGGTAATTTCGTTGTGTGATGCTAGATTGGGTCGGGTCTGCATTTGAGATGGAGATCGTTGTTGTTAGAATAGTAGCTAGTAGAGACTAGGGTTTATGAGAGAGAGTTGGCGAGAGAGAGTTGCACTATAGGATGAGAGAACAATGTATAGGACAGGGGAGGTGGTGAAGGGAGGTAGACCTGTCAAATTATATGCATGATATATATGGTTAGGCTGTAGTTGTGAAACTAACTGAACAGGAATGAATTGACTAAGTCAGAGTTGGGTACAAATACAACCCTAGCAAACTGTACCCCATATGTGCTACCCCACTATAGCCTACAAACATGCATCAGCTATAATAATCTGACACACCCCCATAGGCAAAGTGGGGGAGAACAAGGGGTCACAAGACCAGTCAAGCAAAGCAAAGCAAGCTCAGGGTGGATCACAAAGTCACCACACAGTCCGAGCACAAGAGCAAGGCCAGAGGCCAGTTCACATGCAGGAGTACAGACATATATAAAACTAGACAAGCAAGAGCAGGTATATATATGTCAAAGTACAAGTAAAGTCAAGAAGAGAGCAAGTGAGGCAAGACAGGTACAAGACCCAGCTGGGTACAAAAGCGCTGATGGTCGCAAGGCGCAAGTGCCTTGGTGAACACATCAGCAGTGTTGGCCTCAGAGGCCACGTAAGCAAGTCGCAACTGACCACGCTGCTGCAGCTCACGAGCAAGGAAGTAGCGGAGAGCAATGTGCTTCGTTCTGTGCTCCAAGCGCTGCTCTCGACACAAGGCCAACATGGCCTTGTTGTCTACGTACAGCACTGGAGGAGAACGAGGCAGCTCTCCAAGGTCAGTCAGCAGGTAGGTGAGCCAGCGAAGCTCCTGTGCAGCCATGGCCCCGGCGTAGATCTCAGCCTCACAACTGGAGCCGAGAACCGAAGACGAGCGAGTAGACCGCCACGAGACAGAGCCGGAACCAAGGCTGAAGGTGTAACCCTGTGACGACCGCTGCGTAGCCTGGTCGTCAGCCCAAGAAGCGTCTGCGTGCCCAGTAAGGACCACTGGACTCCGCCCTCCAAGCACTAGCCCCATGCCCGACGTACTGCACAGGTAGCGCAATACCCTCTTCGCTGCAGCCATGTGCTCTGGTCGGTGTCTCCCAGGAGCAACATAGCGTGCAAGGATGCTCAGAGGGTATGCAAGGTCAGGTCGTGTGCAGGTCATCAGGTACATGAGGCAGCCAACAAGCTCTGCATACGGACCACTCGACTCTACGGACTCATCCGAAGGCAGAGCTGAGAGTGAGTGGCGAGTAGGCAGAGGAGTGGCCTGAGGCGAGGAGTACGTGAAGCCGAAGCGCTGAAGGACCTGCTGCACCATGTGTGACTGAGTCAGGGTAATGGTGCGGCGTGCTCTGTCCCGAGTGATCTGCAAGCCAAGGTAGCTGCGCAGTTCACCCAGGTCTGTGCACGTGTGTCTCTTCAGCAGCTCGGACTTCACGTAGGCGAGTCCAGCAGTGTCCGCTGTGGCAAAGACCAAGTCGTCGACGTACACGAGGATGTAGAACGGCGGCAGGGAAGTGTCGGTGCGAAGAAACAGCGACGGGTCAGCAGTAGAAGGAGCAAACCCAAGAGCCGCAAGCGTAGTCCTCAGTGTGTCGTGCCACTCACGCGGTGCCTGGCGGAGACCGTAGACTGGCCGTCGGAGGCTCCACTGGGTGCCAGGAGGGAAAGTCCCAGTGAAGCCAGGCGGACGGCGCAGCCAGATCTCCTCGTGCAGGCTACCCTGCAGGAACGCAGTGCTGAAGTCGAGAGAGTGAAGCTCGTAGTCGCGCTGAGCGGCAATGTGCAGCAGCACCCGAAGAGTGGTCATCTTCGGGGTGGGAGAGAAGGTCTGAAAGTAGTCAACTCCCTGCCGCTGACTGAAGCCACGAGCCACGTAACGCGCCTTGAAGACAGGCGGCGAGCCCGGCGGCCGCTTCACCCTGAAGATCCACATGCCACTGACGATGTTCGCCCCAGGAGGGGGAACCGCGTCAACGTAGGTGCCTGTGGACTTCCAGGAAGCCATCTCTGCATCCATAGCTGCCTGCCACTGAGAGGAGTAGGGACCCTCTACGGCCTCCGCGTAAGAACGCGGAGTCGGGATGTCTAGTGCATCCGGGTCTCCCTCAGGGGCTAGCAGTACAGACGCGAGACGAGGTGAAGCAGCGGCTAGACACTGGAACTCCTCCTGCCTGTCCTCTAGGACGTCCGTGCCAAGGGCACACTCACCCCCGACGGACGGAGGACAGGCGGACTCAGACTCAGCGACAAGACGAGCAGCGTATTTTAGACGACAGCGCGCAGCAAAGTCGACAAGCTCAGTGACAAGGGCAGACGCAGCAGACGACTCGAAGGAAGGGTCAGTGACAGCAGTAGCAAGGAGACGCGTGACAGTAGGACTGGCAGCACGAAGAGAGTCCGACTCCGGGTCGGCAAGAGCAGGAAGAGAGGAAGCAGGAGGAGAAGGCAAAGGGGCACGCAGAGGAGCAGTGGACGGACGCAGTGACATCCGGTGCGTCCCAGGGACAGGAGGAGGACGCTGACGCGACCCGCGACCACTAGCGCGCTCAGTACGAACAGGCGACGCAGGACGAGACGCAGGCTCACGACGCTCAGTAAGGCCTCCAGTCGGACCAGCGTAGGGAGAAGGAGCAGGCAAAGGGGAGGCAGGCTCTAGCTGTGGCTGTGACCGGACAGGCTGCGGACCCTCTAAGGGAGGAGGAGGAGGAGCAAGACCAAGAACCTGCTCCAGGAGCGGAACGAAGTACGGTCGAGACCGCGCGGCGACGCCAGAAACAGCAGGAACAGAACCAGCAGCTCCGGCCGGAGCACCCACTCCAGCAGCACCTCCAGCAGAACCACCAGAAGCTCCAGAACCTCCAGCAGCAGCACCAGGAGCACCGTCAGTCGGACCACCAACCGCAGGCTCAGCGCCAACGTCCTCAGCAGGACCAGCTCCAGGAGAACCCTCAGACCCAGCAGCTCCAGCACCCACAGGACGAGCACCGCCAGGTCGCGTGGCAGCAGCGCCCTGCGCAGCCGAAGAACCACCAGCACCAGCGGCACGCCTCCAGCGCCGGGCAAACCACTCACGCAGCTCCTGTGGAGAGAGCGGCTCCCGGCGAGACGAAGCACCCCCAGGCACAGCACCTCCAGGCTCGGCACCTCCAGGCTCAGCACCCCCAGGCTCAGCACCCCCAGGCTCAGTACCCCCAGACACAGCACCCCCAGGCACAGCACCCCCAGGCTCAGCACCCCCAGGCACAGCACCCCCAGGCTCAGCACCCCCAGGCCCAGCACCCCCAGACTCCGCACCCCCAGGCTCAGCACCCCCAGGCTCAGCACCCCTAGACTTCGCACCCCCAGGCTCAGCTCCCGCAGCAGCACCGGAGTCACCAGTGACCTCGACAGGCTCGACCGCGTCTACCTGAGACACACCTGAAGGGGCAGGACCCTGAGGGGGGAGGGGGACTACTGGGGGGGGACCTGGTACCAAGAAGAGCGGGGGTGGGGGGAGGGACGGAGTGCGGTAGGGGAAGAGGCGGTAGTAGGGTACCGACTCGTCGAACGTGACGTCCTGGGAGGACAGAACACGTCGAGAGGTGGGGTGGTAAAACTGCCACCCAGGGGCGTCAGGGGGGAACCCGAGGAAGACGCAGGGAGAAGCACGAGGGGACAGCTTGTCCGCAGACAGGTCGCGAACAAACGCCCGAGATCCCCAGACCCGGAACGCCGACGCATCGCCAACCTTCCCCGTCCACAAAAGAGCTGGGGAGGTCTCCGGTCGAGAGACCCTGGGGTGAAGGTTGATCTGGTGCGCAGCGTACCTGACCGCAAACGGCCACAGAAAATGGGGAGCAGCCGCATGCATCATGGACGTACGAGCGACGTCCATGACCATGCCAATGCGGCGCTCAGCGATCCCATTCTGCTGTGGTGAGTCCGGAAGCGTGAAGGTCTGACGGATGCCTCGCACACGACAGTAGGCACTCAGGAGGGCAGAGGAGAACTCTCCGCCTCTGTCCGAGTGCAGACGCAAGACAGGGAAGTCAGAGCCAAAGCTTCTCCGAAGCTGAAGACGAGCTGCGCGGATCCAGTCGATCAACACCTGAGTGACCTCACCCTTGCTGCGCAAGGGGAAGACTGTGGTGTAACGCGAGTAGTCGTCAACCACCAGCAGGAAGTAGCGCTCCTGACCCTGTCCACGGACGCGGGCTGGGCCCCACACGTCCATGTGAAGCGTCTGCAACGGGGCCTCTGTCGGAGGAAACTGGGAGGAGTGAGGGGCAGCACGCTGGCGCCCCTCGACACAGGGGACACAGGCAGGGCCAGGGCCCGGAGGAAGGGGAGGGAGGGACCGGGGAAGACCAGACACAAGGACCCGCGAGGCCATGCCTCTGAGCCGAAGCAGAGAGGGGTGGCCAAGGCGGTGGTGCCAGAGGAGGGTCTCGTGAGACAGACGACGACACGAACAAGGGGCAGACTCAGGACCAGACCTGGACGCTGCAGCAAACACCTGACCAGACGAAGGGGCCCTACCAGACGCAGTACCTGGAGGAGAAGCAGTGGTCAGTGTGTACAGGCTCGACCCCGGCCGACGTGTAAACGTGGCCAGGTGGCGACCTGTATCCGCCTCCGTACAGTGGGTCACCCGCTGACGAGCAGGGGTGAACTGGTGGACACCTGCATCCTGGAGGTCAGCACCACTCACCAAGTTCGTCGAGAACGAGGGGAGGTAGAGACCAGTCAGGGTGCCAGAGGGGGCCGCCGGACACGGGAGGACAGTGGAGAAGCGAGACAGGACAGGCCCCCCAGAGGGGTCCGCCAGGGACACCGCAACAGGCCGACTCAGCGGCGTGAGAGTGGTGCGGTCCCTAAAGAAGGAGCGAGACGCTCCAGAGTCAAGGGTGAAGGTGTGAGAGGCCGAAGCCGACACAGTACCTGAGAGGGCGGACTCACCAGTACCTGAACGCACAGACGCACTGGCACCTAGAGCAGCAGCCTCACTAGTACCTGACGCGGCAGTACCAATGCCCGGGTCGGGCGGGAAACACCGGTAACAGTCATCCTCATCACTACCAGTCACAGCATACATAGCAGAGAGAATAGCATCAAAATCAAGATCATAAATAGCTACACCAGCCCTAGACAGCTCTCCCCAGCGGGGGATCTCAGCGGCCTCCGGAAACTGCTGACGCCAGGCGTCGGTCAGGCGGCCAAAGCAGCGACGGGCTGTGTGGGCGCCTCCACACCTCTCCCCTGCACGGTCACCAGTGCGAAGAACGTAGGGGCAGGGACCAAGCGCACCACCGCGCTGACGCTGCAAGTACCACTCACGGAGCTGCTGAGGGCCGGGGACGGTGCGAGAGCGCTGCTGCTGCTGCGGCTGCGGCTGTGGCTGCTGCTGCTGCTGCTGCTGGCGCTGACCACCCCCAGAGCTGCTTCGCTGGGACGAGCCACTCCGACCCCCTCCTCCACCGCCACCCCCGCCTCCACCGCCACCCCCGTCGCCACCGCCACCTCCCCCACCAGGACCGTCGCTCCCACCGCTCCCACCGCCTCCTCCGCTACCACCTCCGCCGCCACCTCCGCCTCCACCGCCGCCACTACTACCTCCACTCCCGCCACCACCCCCCCCGCCACCCCCACTCCCCCCTCCACCCCCACCGCCTCCTCCACCGCCCCCTCTGGCTCCACCCGCTCCCTTGCCCCCTTTGCCCTTGCCAGTGCGGCGTCTGCCACTGGGGGCAGACGCCGCGCCGACCGACTCAAAACCAACGAGGTCGGCCGCAGCGGCAGAGGCGACAGAGGGCAGCAGGGGGGAGGGACCACACCCCTCAAAGATGGGGGTGCGAGGGTCACCCCGAGAGGCCCCTACAGCGACAATACTCTTCTCAGCCGCTAGCAGGGACTCCTCAAGGAGGTCGACAGTGAGAGTGGTGGGACAGACAGAGAGAAACTGGTCCCTAACAACACGAAGGGACTCAGGGAGACGGGTGACGAGAAAGTAGAGAGTGATGTACATGGGAGGAGGGTTCGCAGCGCGGAACTCAGCAGGAAGGGCAGCGCGGTAGCGGGTGTCACTAGCGCGGAGGTGGGTAACGAGGTCAGCGACAGTGGGAAAGGAAGCGAGGTCAGGGAAGAGAAACGGTAGCATGAGGCGGCTAAGGGTAGCGGAGGAAGGGGAGGAGTAGCGCGCAACTACAGCGTCGTACAAGGCCTGAGCGGTCTTGCACTGACTAAAGTGGGCACGCTCAGAGGAAGGGAGGTGGCGACGCACAGCAAGACGTGCAGCAGCATCGCGGGTCGCCCACTTGGAGCGAACGGCAGAGTCAGCATCAGCAGGCGGGGCAGGGACAGCGCCAGAGACAAAGTCAAAGAGAGAGACCTCATCTACCGCATCACACAGTAAGTACAGCTGCAGGTCCTCGATCCAGACGGCAAAGTCAATGGCCCTCCCCTCAGCGTCAAAAGTGAGAACATTGGGGGTGGCCATGGCAGCAGCTGAAAGTCTCACCAGGATGGGAGAGTCGGGTAGTTAGCAGCAGGCGGCTCGGGCTGCTCGGGCGGCTCGGGCGGCTCGAGCGGCTCGGGCGTCTCGGGTACCGGGCGGCTCGGCTGCTGCTGGGCGGCTCGGCTGCTGCTCGGCGGTTCGGCTGCTGCTGGGCGGCTCGGCTGCTGCTGGGCGGCTCGGCTGCCGCTGGGCGGCTCGGCTGCGGCTGGGCGGCTCGGCTGCTGCTGGGCTGCTCGGCGGGGCCGTCAGGGTGCAGCTGCGGGGCCGGGACAGGGGACGGCGGGGCCGTCAGGGTGCAGCGGCGGGGCCGGGACGGGGGACGGCGGAGCCGTCAGGTGGCGGGCCAGCAGGCGAGGTGGCGAGCCGTCAGGTGAGGCGGCGGGGCCGTCAGGTCAGGTGGCGGGCCAGCAGGTGAGGCGGCGGGGCCGTCAGGTCAGGTGGCGGGCCAGCGGGTGAGGCGGCGGGCCGTCAGGTGAGGTGGCGGCGGGCCGTCAGGTGAGGCGGCGGGGCCGTCAGGTAAGGTGGCGGGCCAGCAGGTGAGACGGTGGGCCGTCAGGTGAGGCGGGGGGGCCGTCTGGTGAGGTGGCGGGCCAGAAGTCGAGGCGGCGGGCCGTCAGGTGAGGCGGCGGCCGTCAGGTAAGGCGGCTGCGGGGCCGACAGAGGTGCAGCGGGGGGGGGGGGGGGGCCTGCTGCAGCGACGAAGAGGCCGCGCGGCCGTCTTGAGGGCGGCGCGGCGCGGCAGAGCCGAGAGGGCGGCGCGGCGCGGCTGTAAGGGCCGCGCGAAGTGGGGCCTGAACCGCGCGCGCGAAAAAAAATTGAGTCGCGCGCGCGACTCTCGGGGCGCCACAAGGGCAGCTCGACGCGCACTAGGGGGAGCGCGCCTCGGGGAGAATAGGGCGCGCTCCGGGCAGGAAAAAAAATCGTGGGTGGGCCCAAAGAACGGTCCTTAGGAGGGACCCGCTCTATACCATGTGAAACTAACTGAACAGGAATGAATTGACTAAGTCAGAGTTGGGTACAAATACAACCCTAGCAAACTGTACCCCATATGTGCTACCCCACTATAGCCTACAAACATGCATCAGCTATAATAATCTGACAGTAGTGGGGTAGCCAATTTGGGGTACAGCCCCGCTTAGGGTTTCATACTTGTACCCAACTCTTTCATAGTGCATTCATTCCTGCCTGTAGATTCTGACATGGTATCAGAGCAATAGGTCCATAGGACCGTTTTTTTTCGGGCCCACCTACTGTTGTGGTTATTGAGCTGCCCCACGTGTAGCCTGCGCTGCGTTGCCCGCGCGCGCCTTGCCTTGTGTAGCCTGCGCTGCGCTGCCCGCGTGCGCGCCTTGCTTTGCTTGCGCCTTGCCTTGCCTTGCCTACGCTGCGCCGCCCGCGCGCGCCTTACTTTGCCTATGCTGCGCTGCCCGCGTGCGCCTTGCCTTGCCTGCGCTGCGCTGCACGCGCGCGCAAACCTTAATTCTGTGCGCAGCTCGCTACAACCCCACGCGCCACGTCAGCAGCTCGCGCAGCCCGAAGCAGCCCCGCGCGCCGCGACTGCCACCCTCACACAGCCCGCGGCTGCCTTGCGCGCCGCGTCCACCGCCCGCGCAGCCTGCTGCTGCCCCGCGCGCCACGTCAGCAGTTCGCGCAGCCCGCAGCAGCCCCGCACGCCGCGGCTGCCACCCTCGCACAGCCCGCTGCTGCCTTGCGCGCCGCGTCCGCCGCCCACGCAGCCCGCGGCTGCCCCGCACGCCGCGTCCGCCGCCCGCGCGGCCTGCAGCGGCCCCGCGCGCCGCGTCCGCCGCCTTCGCGCGGCTCGGCGCTGCCACGCGCGCAGCCTCAGCCGCCCGCGCGCCGCTACTGCAGCCTGCGCGCGCCTCGCGGTTGCCCTGCGCATGTGCCCTGCCCTGCCTGCGCGCGGCTCGCTGCTGCATCGCCCGGCCTGCACGCCACCGTGCACCCTACCCTACCTGCGCGCGACCTAACCTACCCGCGCGCCCTACCTCCTGCAGGATGCCGCCTTCCTCTGGCGGACCGTCGCCTTTTCCTGCCCGTGCGCCGCCCCTGCCTACCCTAGTACCTGCTATGACTTCTCTTTGCGGTACCGGCGGTGGGAGTGGTGGCGGCGGTGGAGGCAGCAGTGGGGGTGGTGGCAGCAGCGGAGACAGCGGTGGGAGTGGTGGCGGCCGTCGTCGCAGTCACGGTGCAGCTCCTCCGTTGGGAGTCTCTGGAGGTGGCCTAGTGGAGCTGCAGCGGCGTCCGCTTGAGCCCCTTACACCCCAGGAGCTTCGTGAGTGGTTTGCTCAGCGTTGGGCGTCTCAGCGTAGTGGCCGTAGTGGCAGTCGCGGTGCAGCTCCTCCGTTGGGAGTTTCTGGAGGTCGCCTAGTGCAGCTGCAGTGGCGTCCGCGTGAGCCCCTTACACCCCAGGAGCTTCGTGAGTGGTTTGCTCAGCGTTGGGTGTCTCAGCGTCGTGGCCGTAGTGGCAGTCGCGGTGTAGCTACTCCGTTGGGAGGTTCTGGAGGTGGCCTAATGCAGCTGCAGCGGCGTCCGCGTGAGCCCCTTACACCCCAGGAGCTTCGTGAGTGGTTTGCTCAACGTTGGGCGTCTGAGCGTATTGGCCGTCGTGGCAGTCGCGGTGCAGCTCCTCCGTTCGGATTCTCTGGAGGTGGCCTGGTGCAGCTGCAGCGGCGCCCGCGTGAGCCCCTTACACCCAAGGAGCTTCGTGAGTGGTTTGCTCAGCGTTGGGCGGCTCAGCGTCGTGCTCAGAGTGACTGTTACCTGTGTGTGCAGCCAGACCCAGGTATAGAGGTTCCTGCTCTCGGTACTAGTGAGGTTGCTGCTCTCGGTGCTAGGGAGTCTACTCTCTCAAGTGCTGGTGAGTCTGCTCTCTCAGGAGCTAGTGAGTCTGCTCTTCAGGTACTACGCCTGATGCGGCCTTGCACACCTTCACGCTTGACTCAGGTGCTTCCTGCTGTTTCTTTCGCGACAGTACCACAGTCACTCCCCTCCCTGCACCTGTCCCTATCTCACTGGCTGACCCCTCTGGGGGCCCAGTGCTAGCACGGTCCACTACTGTGCTTCCGTGTTCGACGGTCCCGTCTGGTGAGCTGTCTGGTCTCCACCTCCCCTCGTTCTCTACAAACCTGGTGAGCAACGCCGTCTTTCAGGATCATTGGGTTGACACCTTCACTCCTGGAGGACAGCGTGTGGGGATCTGCACATGCTCTCGGATAGGCCGCCACCTGGCCACGTTCACACGTGCGCCTGGGTCCAGTCTGTACACCCTCACCACTGCGTCGCGCTACACCCCTTTGTCTCCTCAGCTGTACGCGTCTGCTCAGGTAGCTACCTGGTGTGAGTGTCGTCGCCTGTCACACCAGACTCTCCTTTGGCACCACCGCCTTGGTCACCCCTCCCTGCCTCGCCTTCGTGGCATGCACTCGCGCCGCCTGGTCTCTGGTCTTCCTCGGTCTCTGCCCTCCCTCCCTCCGTCGCCTGCGCCGCCCTGCATTCCTTGCGTCGAGGGACGGCAGCGCGCCGCTCCTCACTCCTCCTCGTGTCCTCCCACAGAGGCTCCGCTGCAGACTCTCCACCTGGACGTGGGGGGCCCAGCCCGCGTCCGTGGACAGGGCCACGAGCGGTACTTCCTGCTGGTAGTCGACGACTACACGCGTTACACCACGGTCTTCCCATTGCAGCGCAAGGGGGAGGTCCCTGATGTTTTGATCCCTTGGATCCGCGGTGTTTGTCTCCAGCTCCGCGGGCGGTTCCACTCGGACTTTCCTGTCCTGCGTCTGCACTCCGATAGAGGTGGTGAGTTTTCCTCCGACCTCTTGCGAGCCTACTGTGAGGAGCACGGCATCCGCCTGACGTTCACGCTTCCGGCCTCTCCGCAGCAGAATGGGGTTGCTGAGCGCTACATTGGCTTAGTCATGGAGGTCACTCGTACCTCCCTGATCCATGCGGCTCCCCCCCATTTTTTGTGGCCGTTTGCGTTCCGGTACGCCGCGCATCAGCTCAACCTGTGGCCCTGTGTCTCCGTGCCGGAGACTTCGCCCACACTGCGCTGGACGGGGGAGGTTGGCGATGCGTCGCGTTTCCGAGTCTAGGGTGCTTGTGCCTTTGTCCGCGATACCACTGCGGACAAGCTCTCCCCTTGCGCTAGTCCCTGCGTCTTCCTTGACTGTGTCCCTGACGCGCCTAGCTGGTAGTTTTACGACCCCGCCTCGCGCCGTGTCTTTCTGTCTCAGGACGTCACCTTTGACAAGTCAGTCCCCTTTTACCGTCTCTTTCCCTACCGCACTGCCCCTCGCCCCCCCCCCCCCCGCCGCTCTTTCTTGCTCCAGGTCCTCCCCAGGTAGACCCCCTCCCCGCGCCAGGTCCTGCTCCTTCAGGTGTTTCTCAGGTAGACCCTCTCGTGCCTGCGCCTGTTGAGGTCACTGGTGACTGAGGTCCTGCTGGGGGTGGTCCTGCTCGGGGTGATGTCTCTGAGGGTGCTGAGCCTGGGGGTGCGGAGCCTGAGCATGAGGAGCCTAGGGGTGCTGAGCCTGGGGGTGCGGAGCCTGTGCGTGAGGAGCCTGGGGGTGCTGAGCCTGGGGGTACGGAGCCTGGGGGTGCTGAGCCTGAGCGTGAGGAGCCTGGAGGTGCTAAGCTTGAGCGTGAGGAGGTTGGAGGTACTACGCCTGGGGGTGCTACGTCTGGGGGTGCAAAGCCTCAGCGTAAGGAGCCTGGGGGTGCTGAGTCTGGGGGTGCGGCGCCTGAGGGTACTGAGACTGCTGGTGCGCGGTCTCCTTGGAGAGGCGGTCAGAAGGGGAATCAACAAGCATGCACGCAAACCATGGAGGGATCGACCATGTGCTTGCCGCCCAGGATCTTAAGAATGGTAGTTTTGCCTGAAGGGGAGGAAGGGGAGGGGGTCAAGCGAGAAAGCCTTCGTCCGCGTGCGCCTCTCTCCCCTCAGCAGCTACACGAGTGGTACGCGAGCCGTCAGGGTTGCGCTGCTGGAGCTCGGGGCTCTGCAGCTGGAAGTGGTGCTGGTACTTTGTGTACAGGAGGTGCTGGAGTCGCTGGTTTCGGAGGTGCTCGTACTAGAGGTACTGGAGGTGCTGGGGCTGGCGGTGCTGAGTCTGGGGGTGCTGCTGCTCGAGACCCTAGGGCTGGAGGTGCCGGTTCTGGGGGTACTGCTGCTGGTGACGCTGGTACGGGAGGTACTGGAGCTGGTGGTTCTGGAGCTGCTGGTGACGCTGGTACTAGACGTGCTGGTGCTGGAGGTTCTGGGGCTACTGGTGATACTGGTACTGGAGGTGCTGGCGCTGGAGGTTCTGGAGCTGTTGGTGGTGCTGGCGCTCGAGGAGCTAGAGCTGGAGTTTCAGGAGCTGCTGGAGGTGCTGGAGCTGCTGGTGGTGCTAGAGCTGTTGGTGGTGCTGGAGCTGCTGGTGGTGCTGGAGTTGCTAGTGGTGCTGGAGCTGCTGGTGGTGGCGCTGCGCAGCCACGACTGTTCTTTGCTCCGATGTCTTCGTCGTCTCTGCCACCGCCTGACTCCGTGCTTCGCCAGGTTCTTAGCCTCCCGTCGTCTACTGGTCTTCCGTTATAGCATGGCTCACCGCTACCTGCTCCTTCTCCTTACACTGAGCAGCCCGGAGGTCTTGCTGAGCGTCGTAAGCCTGCGTCGCATCCTGTCTCACCTGTCCGCACTGGTCGTCGTGTTCCTCGTCCGCGTCCGCCGGCTGTCCCCGACACACACCTCATGGCTCTGCGTCCGTCCTCTGCTCCGCAGCGTGTTCCTTTGCCGCCTCCTCCTACATCTTCTCTGCCTGTCGTTGCTGACCCTGAGTCTGACCGGTTTCGTGCTGAGCACCCTACCGTCACGCGTCTCCTAGCCAGTGTTGTCACTGACCCGTCGTTTGAGTCTGCTGCTGCGTCTGCCTTCGTCGCTGAGCTTGTTGACTTTGCTGCTGCCTGTCGTCTAGACTATGCCGCTAGTCTTGTTGCTATGAGTCTGTCTGTCCTCCGTCCGTCGGGGGTGAGTGTGCTTTTGGCACGGACGTCCTTGAGGACAGACAGGAGGACCTTGAGTGTCTTGCAGCCGCTGCGCCTCATCTCGTGGCCATGCTGCTTGCCCCTGAGGGAGACCCGAATGCTCTAGACATCCCGACCCCGCACCCTTACGCTCAGGCGATCGCGGGTGAGTACTCCTCTCAGTGGCAGACAGCAATGGACACAGAGATGGCTTTCTGGAAGTCCACAGACACTTATGTTGACGAGGTTCCCCCTCCTGGGGCGAACATCGTCGATGGCATGTGGATTTTCAGGGTGAAGGGCCGCCAGGTTCTCTGCCTGTCTTCAAGGCTCGTTACGTTGCTCGAGGTTTCACTTAGCGTGAGGGAGTTGACTTCTTCCAGACCTTCTCCCCCACCCCGAAGATGACCACTCTTTGGGTGCTGCTGCACGTTGCCGCTCAGCGTGACTACGAGCTTCACTCTCTTGACTTCAGCACAGCTTTCTTACAGGGTAGCCTGCACGAGGAGATCTCGCTGCGCCGCCCGCCTGGCTTCACTGGGTCGTTCCCTCGTGGTACCCAGTGGAGCCTCTAGCGGCTGGTCTACGGTCTCCGCCAGGCGCCACGTGAGTGGCACGACACACTGAGGACGACCCTTGCGGCTCTTGGGTTTGCTCCATCGACTGCTGACCCATCGCTGTTTCTGCGCACCAACACTTCGCTGCCGCCGTTCTACATCATCGTGTACGTCGATGACTTGGTCTTTGCCACTGCTGACATTGAGGCTCTCGCCCTGGTGAAGTCGAAGCTGTAGAAGAGACACACGTGCATAGAGCTGGGTGAGCTGTGCAGTTACCTTGGCTTGCAGATCACCCGGGACAGAGCACGCCGCACCATCACACTGACTCAATCACAAATGGTGCAGTAGGTCCTTCAGCGCTTCGGCTTCATCTGGTCCTCGGCACAGGCCACTCCTCTGGCTATAGGCCACTCGCTCTCAGCTCCACCTTCGGACGAGTCCGTAGAGCCGAGTTGTCCTTACCCAGAGCTAGTGACCTTGCGTACCCTCTTAGCCTTCTGGCTCGCTACGTGGCTCCTGGTCGGCACCGAAAGGTGCACACGGATGCTGCTAAGAGGGTGTTGCGCTACTTGTGCAGTACGTCGGGCATGGGGCTCGTGCTTGGAGGACGGGGCCTAGTTGTCCTCACTGGGCACTGAGACGCTTCTTGGGTTGACGACCAGGCTACGCAGCGGTCGTCATAGGGTTATGCCAAACATTTATCATATAGCTTGTCTAGGCTATAGTGGGGTAGACATTAAGGGGTACAGCCTCCTAGGGTTTCCTACTTGTACCCAACCTTGTTCTAGTTCATCCATTCCTCTTTCTTCACATGGTATAGAGCGGGTTCCCTAGTGGGACCGTTTCTTCCTAAGGGCCCACCTTTTTTTTTTTTCCTAACCTGCCCGAAGCGCGCTTCGCGCTCTGACCTGCCCTACCCTTTCGCGGCCCCTTAGCGGCCTGCCCTGCTCCTGAGGCCCGTCACGCCCCCCCCCCCTTTGCGGCCCCTTTGCGGCCCCTTCGCGGCCCCTTAGCGGCCCCTTCGCGGCCCCTTCGCGGCCCCTTAGCGGCCCCTTCGCGGCCCCTTCGCGGCTCCGCCCCGTTGCCCGTAGCGGCCCCGCCCCGTCACCAGTCGCGGCCCCGCCCCGTCGCCACCCGGGTGTCGCCCCTGCCTCGTCGCGACGCCTCAGCGGGACCCGCGCGTCGCCCCCGCCTCGTCGCGTCGCCCCTGCGGGACCCGCGAGGCGCGGCTCCTGCGCGTCGCGACGCCCCAACGGGGTCGCCCCCGCTCGTCGCGACGCCCCTGCGGGACCCACGCGGCGTCGCCCCTGCCCGCCGCGGCGCCCTGCCCTAACCCACGCCCGACCTTCGGACGGCCGCCCCTGCCCCCCCCCCCCCCCCCCCCCCCCCCCCCTTGCAGCAGCGGCCTATGGCCCCTGGAGCAGCCGCCCTTGCAACAGCCGCCCCTGGCCCCTGGAGCAGCTGCCCCTGGCTCCTGGAGCAGCCGCCCCTGCTGCAGCCGCCCCTGGCCACTGGAGCAGCCGCCCCTGCAGCAGCCGCCCCTGGCCCCTGGGGCAGCCGCCCCTGGCCCCTCGAGCAGCCGCCCCTGCAGCAGCCGCCCGTGGCCTCTGGAGCAGCCGCCCCTGCAGCAGCTGCCCCTGAAGAAGCCGCCCCTGGACCTCTGCAGCCACCCCTGGCCCCTAGAGCAGCCGCCCCTGCAGCAGCCGCCCTTGGCCCCTGGAGCAGCCGCCCCTGGCCTCTGGAGCAGCCGCCCCTGGAGCAGCCGCCCCTGCAGCTGCCGCGGAGCCCTCTTTCGCATTGGTAGCGGCCTTGCCGTTGCCGCCGTCGTACGCTTGCCCTTCTCGCTGTCAGAATTTATATATGTAACTGCCTGTAGCTGTAGTTAGTGTAGTTATTACAAACTTTGTTAGGTGGTGCGCCTTCTTTGTTCACATGCTATATGTTCTTGCAAACCTATAGTGAACACACATTTTTTTCCCAACTTTCTCGATACCCTTGGCACAACTCCCTCGACTTCTCCTTGGCCTAGGCTACTAAGCCTAGGCCGTCCTAAACTCTCAACTACCTATTAAGCTAGTATCACAACATGGATTCAGAGCATGTTTCGTCCTGGCCTGTGGGCCCGCCTTATGCTTCCGCTGCTGTTTTTCCGGTCGCGCGCCTAGGGCGCGTGGCGATTTTCATCTTGTCCCGCCCCCGGGTGGCGAGTGACACCTTCTCTGCCCGTCGCGCGCCCCGTGGCATGCGACGGTGCCCTAAACTTGCCCGTCGTGCGCCCCGTGGCACGCGACGGTGCCCTGCCCGTCGTGCGCCCCGTGGCATGCGACGGTGCCCTAAACTTGCCCGTCGTGCGCCCCGTGGCAGGCGACGGTGCCCTGCCCGTCGTGCGCCCCGTGGCATGCGACGGTGCCCTAAACTGCCCGTCACGTGCCCCGTGGTGCGCGACGGTGCCCTGCCCGTCGTGCGCCCCGTGGCATGCGACGGTGCCCTAAACTTCCTAAACTGCCCGTCACGTGCCCCGTGGTGCGCGACGGTGCCCTGAGCCGCTGCGGAACCGCCCCTGGCGCCTGCGACGGTGTCCTGAGCTACCGCGTACCCGCCCCTGGCGCACTCGGCGGTGCCCCTGCCTCACTCGCGCCTGCACTCGCTGCAGCCGCCCCTGCACCACCCGGCGCCTGCCCTTGGAGCAGCCGCCCCCGCTCCTGCACTTGGTGCAGCCGCCTCTGCCTCACCCCGCGCCTGCACTCCCTGCAGCCGCCCCTGACCTACCCGCGCCGACCACCTGGAGCCGCTCTGCGGCTTTCTCCCCGCCCACCACCTCCTCCTTCGTTTCCCTGCAGCTGTGGGGGGGAGGGTATGGGGGTGGCGGGTGTTGGGGTGATGGGTGGTGTGCTTCCCTTCCCCTCCTCCTCCTTTCTTTCCCACTGCTGCAGCTGCCGCTGGGGGGGAGGGTGTGAGGGTGTGGGGGAGCCGGGGGAGTGGCACTGGGATGGCGGGTGTGAGACCAACTTCCCTTCCCCTCCTCCTCCTTTCTTTCCCACTGTTGCAGCTGCCGCTGGGGGGAGGGTGTGAGGGTGTGGGGGAGCTGGGGGAGTCGCACTGGGGTGGCGGGTGTGAGACCATCCAGCAGCCGTCCCTCCACCTCTCCTCTCTTCCCCCCTCTGCTGCTCCTGCAGCAGTGTGGGGGGGAGGGGGAGGGGGAGGGTGAGGAGATGGAGGGGGTGACCAGTCAGAGCCAGCCCGCCTCCTCACTCTCCCTCCTGCCCCTCCTGTGGTTGGGGGGAGAGGGTAAGGGGGTGGCAGGAATTGCTTGCTGTACCTTTGCTGCTGTACCTACTCTTTTACCGTACCTGCTGTTGCTGTTGCTTGTGTACCCCTGCAGGTTGTGTTCTGCACAAACTCCTGCTACAGGCAGTTATGGGGGAGTGTCAGAATTTATATATGTAACTGCCTGTAGCTGTAGTTAGTGTAGTTATTACAAACTTTGTTAGGTGGTGCACCTTCTTTGTTCACATGCTATATGTTCTTGCAAACCTATAGTGAACACACATTTTTTTTCCCAACTTTCTCGATACCCTTGGCACAACTCCCTCGACTTCTCCTTGGCCTTGGCTACTAAGCCTAGGCCGTCCTAAACTCTCAACTACCTATTAAGCTAGTATCACAACACTCACCACTGGTGACCACTGCCCTGCCCGTACTGCTGTTACTGCTGCTCTTGCTGCTTCTACTCTTTCTACTGCTACTGCTGCTCCTGGCGTGGCCAGATGCAGCTCCAGCGCCGTCTGCGTGAGTCCCTCACGCCCCAACAGCTTCGTGAGTGGTACGCTAGTTGGGGTTGTAGGGGTGGCCGCGCTGCTACTACTGCTACTGCTACTCCTGGCGGTGGCCAGCTGCAGCTCTAGCGACGTCCGCGTGAGTCCCTCACGCCCTAGCAGCTTCGTGAGTGGTACGCTAGTTGGGGTTGTCGGGGTGGCCGTAGTGGGAGTCGTCCTGAAGTGAGTAGTTTGGGAGCTTCTTGTAGTGGCCACGAGCAGCTGCACCGTCGTCCGTGCGAGACCCTTTCGCCTCAGCAGCTTCGCAAGTGGTACGCTCAGAGTAGAGGGTCACTGAGTACTGCTCGCTGCCCGTACGTCATTCGCACGGGTGTCCGGACTGGTCAGCCTTGCGGGACACCTGGTCACACAGAGTCCCGCTGCTTCGCCCGTCTGAGTGACCCTAAACTGCGTACAGAGTTTGGCGACAACGCTGAGCTCCCCTCCTGGCTGGAGCTGCTTTGGCAGAGGGTAGATATCTTTGCTCTTTACTATGATGCTATCCTCACTGCCATGTATGCATTGTCTACTAGTGCTGAGGGTGCCTGTCACCTGTGTGTTGTTCAGGATCCGTCACTTTGAGAGCTTACGACGAACTCATTACTCAACTAAACGCAAATCCGCTCGGTAGGATTGTGCGCCTTAGGCTTAGCTACCATCTACAAGTTGAATCAGTTGTTAAGATGGTCTAGAGAGTGAGAACCAAGTAAGAACGTCCAGCAGCCGCATGACTAGGATGGTGGAGGAAGTACAAGCATTAGGGCATAGAGAGTTGGAGTTGGGAACCTCCAAGAGAACCATGAGAGGGAAGGGGTTCTCCAAGAGCTAGGGAATGATGGTAGGAACCTTCCTAGCAGCAAGGATGCAATCCTCATCATGAGGTTCTTGAGGTGTCAGATGCAAAATCCAATCTAGTTGGATTTTGCCTAGGTGTTGCGACATTTGCAACCCATGCTAGAAACTTCTAGCCACCCCAATCCAAAAGTCAAAGTTGCCTTTCCTAACCACCCAACCAAAGATCCCTTTATAGTCATGACCCAAGTAATCACCCAAATTGGATATAACTCCAAAAGGTAATAAGAAATCCAGATCTTGGAAATCTTGTAACTTGGGCGATCTTGGTCGGAATAAGGCGATCTCGGTATCGTTGGAAAGCTCTTGATTTCCCCTGCATGATCAAGCATTTAAAAATGGAGAAAAACACAGAGATTAAAACATCCAACAGCCATGCACAATGACATATGCTCATGCAAACAATGCACGAATGAATAGCACGAGCACTCGGCAGGACGTTAGGATGACATGCACTCAGAATGACGTGCATCCAACACTGTGTGTGCCGCCTAACCTCGGTATACAGTCTGCTGCTCTAGGTGCTGGTGAGGCAGCTGCTCTAGGTACTGGTGCGTCCCCTGCTCCAGGTGCCGGTGAGGCTGCTGCTCTAGGTGCTCGTGAGTCTACTGCTCCAGGTGCTGGTGAGCCTGCTCTCTCTGGTGCTGAGCCTGAGCGTGTGGAGCCTGGGGGTGCTGAGCTTGGGGGTGCTAAGCCTAGGGGTGCTGAGCCTAGGGTTGCTGAGTCTGGGGGTGCGGAGCCTGAGGGTGCTGAGCCTGCGCGTGTGGAGACTGGAGGTGCTGAGCCTGACGGTCCTTCGGGTGCTTCGTACAGGCGGGAGCCACTCTCTCCACAGCAGCTGCGCGAGTGGTTTGCTCGGCGCTGGAGCCGTGCTACTGGAGCTGGTGGTCCTGCCGGCGCTGGAGTTTCTACTGCTGCTGGGGGTGCTGGAGCCACGGGCCCCGGAGGTGCTCGTACTTGAGGTACTGGAGCTGCTGGGCCTGGTGGTGCTACTGGTGCTGGAGCTGCTGGCGGTGCTGGAGCTGGCGGTGCTGCTGGATTAGGTGCTGCTGGAAGTACTGGAGTCGGAGCTGCTGCGTCTTCCAATGGTCCTGCAGGAGCTGGAGCTACTGGAGGTGCTGCAGCAGGAGGTGGTGCTGGAGCCGGTGCTGCTGTGGGCGCTGAATTTGGCGCCTCTGGAGAAGCTGGTGGTGCTGCTGGAGCTGGTGGCGCTACTGGAGTCGGAGCGGACGCTGGGGGTGCTGGTGCTGTCTCTGCTGGTTCTGGAGGTGCTGCGCGACCACGGCCGTACTTCGTTCCTCTCCTTCAGCAGGTTCTTGGTCTTCCGCCTTCTACTCGTCCTGCTCCTTCCTTAGAGTGTCCACCGCCTGTCCAGTCCGAGTCACAGTTACAGCTGGCCTCCCCACTGCCTGCTCCTTCTCCCTACACTGGTCCTACTGGAGGTCTTGCTGAGCGTCGTGAGCCTGAGTCTCGTCCAGCGCTGCCTGTTCGTGCTACTCGCACTGGTCGTCGTGTTCCACGTCAGCGTCCTCCTGCGGTCCCGGGCACGCACCGGATGGCACTGCGTCCTTCCACTACTCCACAGTGTGTCCCTTTGCCGTCTCCTCAAGAGTCCTCTCTTCCTTCTCTTGCTGAGCCGGAGTCTGTCTATCCTCTGTCCGTCGGGGGTGAGTGTGCTCTTAGCACGGGCGTCCTTGAGGAAAGGCAGGAGGACCTTGAGTGTCTTGCTGCTGCTTTACCTCATCTCGTGTCCATGCTAGTTGCCCCTGAGGGAGACCCGGATGCACCAGACATCCCGACCCCGCGCTCTTACGCAGAGGCGATAGAGGGTCCCTACTCCTCTCAGTGGCAGTCAGCCATGGACGCAGAGATTGCTTCCTGGAAGTCCACAGGCACCTACGTCGACGAGGTTCCCCCACCTGGGGCGAACATCGTCAGTGGCATGTGGATTTTCAGGGTGAAGCGGCCGCCGGGTTCTCCGCCTGTCTTCAAGGCGCGCTACGTGGCTCGAGGCTTCAGTCAGCGGCAGGGAGTTGACTACTTTCAGACCTTCTCTCCCACCCCGAAGATGACCACTCTTTGGGTGCTGCTGCACATAGCCGCTCAGCGCGACTACGAGCTTCACTTTCTTAACTTCAGCACAGCTTTCTTGCAGGGCAGCCTGCACGAGGAGATCTGGCTGCGCCGCCCACCTGGCTTCACTGGGTCGTTTCCTCCTGGTACCCAGTGGAGCCTCCGGCGGCCAGTCTACAGTCTCCGCCAGGCGCCTTGTGAGTGGCACGACACACTGAGGACTACACTTGCGGCTCTTGGGTTTGCTCCTTCCACTGCTGACCCGTCGCTGTTTCTACACACCAACACCTCTTTGCCGTCGTTCTACATCCTCGTGTACGTCGACGACTTGGTCTTTGCTACATGCTGACACTGCTGGACTCGCCCACGTGAAGTCCGAGCTGCAGAAGAGACACACGTGCAGAGACCTGGGTGAACTGCGCAGCTATCTTGGCTTTCACGTACTCCTCGCCTCAGGCCACTCCTCTGTCTACTCGCCACTCGCTCTCAGATCTGCCTTCGGATGAGTCCGTGGAGCCGAGTGGCCCGTACCCAGAGCTTGTTTGCTGCCTCATGTACCTGATGACCTACACTCGACCTGACCTTGCATACCCTCTTAGCATCTTGGCAGGCTATGTTGCTCTTGGGAGACACCGACCATAGCACATGGCTGCAGCGAAGAGGGTGTTGCGCTACTTGTGCAGTACGTCGGGCATGGGGCTAGTGCTTGGAGGGCGGAGTCCAGTTGTTCTCACTTGTCACGGAGACGCTTCTTGGGTCGACGACTTGGCTACGCAGCGGTCGTCACAGGGTTACACCTTCAGCCTTGGTTCCGGCTCTGTTTCGTGGCGGTCTACCCGCTCGTCTTCTGTTCTCAGCTCTAGCTGTGAGGCTGAGATCTACGCTGGGGCCATGGCTGCACAGGAATTACGCTGGCTCACCTACCTGCTAATTGACCTGGGAGAGCCGCCTCGTTCTCCACGAGTTCTGTATGTAGACAACAAGGCCATGCTGGCCTTGTGTCGGGAGCACAGACTGGAGCACAGAACGAAGCACATTGCTCTCCGCTATTTCCTTGCTCGTGAGCTGCAGCAGCGTGGTTAGCTGCTCCTTGCTTACGTGGCCTCTCGGGCCAACACTGCTGATATCTTCACCAAGGCACTTGAGCCTTGTGATCATCAGCGCTTCTGTACTATGTTAGGTCTTGTACCTACCTGGCCTCACTAGCTTACCTCTTGACTTTGCTTTGTACTGTGATCTATATATACCTGCACCTGCATGTTTATCTTTATATATAATCCTGCATGTGAACTGGCCTTGTGGCCTTTGAACTTGTGCTCGGAATGTGTGGTGACGTTATGATCCACCCTGAGCTTGCTGTGCTTTGCTTGACTGGTCTTGTGACCTCTTGTTCTTCCCCACTTTGCCTATGGGGGTGTGTCAAACATTTATCATATAGCTACTGTAGGCTATAGTGGAATAGACACTAAGGGGTATAGTCTCCTAGGGTTTCCTAGTTGTACCCAACCTTGTTCTTGTTCATCCATTCCTCATTCTTTACAGGTTACACCTTCTGCCTTGGCTCTGGTTCAGTTTCTTGGCGTTCTTCACGCTCGTCTTCAATTCTCAACTCCAGTTGTGAGGCTGAGATCTACGCCACAGCCATGGCTGCACATGAGTTACGCTGGCTCACCTACCTGCTGACCGACTTGGGAGAGCGGCCTCGTTCTCCTCCAGTGCTGTATGTCGACAATAAGGCCGCCATTGCCTTGTGTCAGGAGCACAGACTGGAGCACAGAACGAAGCACATCGCTCTGCGTTACTTCCTGGCTCGAGAGCAGCAGCAGCGTGGTCAGCTTCATCTTGCTCACGTGGCCACTTGGGCCAACACTACTGATATATTCACCAAGTCACTTCCGTCTAGTGATCATTAGCGTTTTTGCACTTTATTAGGCCTTGTGCCCACGTTTCTTCACTTGCTGCAGACTTTGCTTGTACTGTGATCTATATATATACCTGCATGCTTGCTCTGCTAGGTAGAGATCATTGTGCTGTTGTTGTTGCATATATACATCTGCTAGTGAACTGGCCTTGTGGCCCTTTGCTTGTGCTCAGTGTGTGTGGTGACGTTGTGATCCACCCTGAGCTTGCTTTGCTTCTCTTGACTGGTCTTGTGACCCCTTGCTCTCCCCCGCTTCGCCTATGGGGGTGTGTCAAATTATATGCATGATATATATGGTTAGGCTGTAGCGGGGTAGCCAATATGGGGTATAGCCCCGTTTAGGGTTTCATACTTGTACCCAAGTCTTTCATAGTGCATTCATTCTTGCCTGTAGATTCTAACAAGACCACCTAAGAGAAGATGGGTGATACTACACTAACTAGCTAAACATGCAATTATATATGAATATTACATTCTGACAGTTGTTGGGGCAGCGTTGCTTGCCTTAGCATACCAGAACCATCTCTTTTGTTGCATCGATCCATTTTAGCATTCACTCATACTAGTGTTTTTACCCCGTATCACTATTGATATGTGTCTTTGTTTATCGTCTGTCGTTTTGTGTAATTACGTTGTGTGATGTTAGGTTGGGTTAGGTCTGCATTTGAGATGGGGATCGTTGTTGGGGCAGCGTTGCTTGCCTTAGCATACCAAAACCATCTCTTTTATAGCACCGATCTATTTTAGCATTTCACTCATACTAGTGTTTTCACACCGTATCACTGTTGATATGTCTCATCGTTTATTGTTTGTCGTTTTGTGGAATTATGTTGTGTGATGTTAGATTGGGTCGGGTCTGCATTTGAGATGGGGATCGTTGTTGGGGCAGCGTTGCTTGCCTTAGCATACCAGAACCATCTCTTTTGTAGCACTGATCCATTTTAGCATTCACTCAAAGTACTGGTATGTGTTGTTTTTCCACGTGTTGTGTTGGGTTGGGTGGGTGTTGTCTCGTCGATTGTGTTGGGTGTCATATGTGACGACCAATTGTTCCATTCGCCGTATTTTTCGATGATTACGTGATGATTGGTTACATTTGGTTGCACTTCTTTTGGAGGCTCTTATGTATCAGTGCCGTCATCTCCACGTCTTTGAGCATTCTAAAAAAACGTTAAACAGAGTGCTGTGGACATTGGGAAAAGACGAAAAATGCACTGTTCATTCGAGTCGACCGAAAAAAGTGCTACCAAATGTAAAGGGGTTGCTACGCAACCCAAAAAACATACAAAAATGTATGTTGAAAACGGGAGATCAAACACCATGTGAATCCCTGGAGTACTAGGATCCACAAGGAGATTAAAGCTGCCCCACCGACGATTACAACATCCTACATTGCATACATGAGGCACTTAGCACCACCCCACCCCACACCCCAAAACAAGCACAAATGACAGCCTTTGTGAATGCTTAGAAGCTAATGCTAAAATGCATCGCTGATGCAACTGCGATTGATCAGGTATGGAAGAGGCAAGCAAAGCTGCCCCACCAATGATCACAACCCCAATTGCATACACGAGACACTTAGCACTCACCCCAAAACACACACAAACTACCACATGTACCCAAACAAGCTCGCATACAGGCTCACACATACCATATCGCCCCGGATATAAGCTCAGGCCTGTTAAAAGCGCATGCGCTTCTATCTGGAGCAATGTGCTTATGGCCGATCTGTCAGAGTATTATAGCTGATGCATGTTTGTAGGCTATAGTGGGGTAGCACATATGGGGTACAGCTTTCTAGGGTTGTATTTGTACCCAACTCTGACTTAGTCATTTCCATTCCTGTTCATTCTTTTCTCATGGTATAGAGCGAGTCCTTCCTAAGGACCGTTTTTTTTAGGGCCCACCCACGATATTTTTTTCCTGCCCGGAGCGCGCCCTATTCTCCCCGAGGCGCGCTCCCCCCTAGTGCGTGTCGCGCTGCTTCTGTGGCCCCCCGCGAGTCGCGCGCGCGACTCCTTTTTTTTCGCGCGCGCGGCTCGGGCCCACGTCGCGCTGGCCTTACGGCCGCGCCGCGCCGCCCTCTCGGCTCTGCTGCGCCCCGCCGCCCTCGCGACAGCCGCGCGGCCTCTTCGTCGCTGCCGCAGGCCCCGTCACCTGACGGCCCCGCCGTCCCCTTCTGACGGCCCCGCCGTCCCCTTTTGACGGCCCCGCCGTCCCCTACTCACGGCCCCGCCGCTGCACCCTGACGGTCCCGCCGTCCCCTGTCCCGACCACGCCGCTGCACCCTGACGGCCCCGCCGTCCCTTGTCCCGGCCCCGCCGCTGCACCCTGACGGCCCCGCCGCTGCACCTGTCGGCCCCGCCACTGCACCAGTCGGCCCCGCCGCTCCACCCTGACGGCCCCGCCGTCCCCTGTCCCGGCCCCGCCGCTGCACCCGAGCCGCCCTGCCGCCGAGCCGCCCGGGAGCCGAGCCGCCCTGCCGCCGAGCCGCCCGGGCGCCGAGCCGCCCTGCACCCGAGCCGCCCTGCCGCCGAGCCGCCCGGGAGCCGAGCCGCCCTGCCGCTGAGCCGCCCGGGAGCCGAGCCGCCCAGCAGTCGAGTCGCTGAGTCGCCGAGCCGCCCTTCTGCAGAGTTGTCCGGCCTGCCCTGCCTGGTGAGCACAGTCGCACTGTCACTGCGTGCTCTTCCCCTACCGCTTGCACTGCTTCGTTGTCGTCGTCATGGCTACCCCTAGTGTCCTAGCTTTTGACGCTGAGGGTCGCGCCATTGACTTTGAGGTTTGGGTAGACGACCTGCAGTTGTTCTTAAAGTGCGATAGGGCAGACGGCCTCTCTCTCTTTGACCTTACCTCTGGCGTCTCTCTTGCTCCTGCTGCTGATGCTGATCCCACTGTCCGCTCTCAGTGGGCCACCCGCGATGCTGCTGCACGTCTTGCTGTGCGTCGCCACCTCCCTACCTCTGAGCGCGCGCACTTTAGTCAGTACAAGAGTGCTCAGACCTTGTACAACGCTGTAGTTGCGCGCTACTCCTCCCCTGCCACTGCTGCACTGAGCCGTCTCATGCTTCCCTACCTCTTTCCTGACCTCGCCGCCAAGGGGTGCTCTCCTTCCCCCTTGCTGCCCTCTGTTGCCTCTGCTGTTGCTGCCGACCTGCTTGGTCTTGAGTCGGTCGGCGCGGCGTCTGCCCCTAGTGGGAGACGTCGCTCTGGGAGGGGCAAGGGGGGCAAGGGCGCGGGTGGAGCTGGAGGGGGCGGTGGCGGTGGCGGCGGAGGCGGCGGAGGGAGTGGGGGTGGCGGCGGGAGTAGTGGTGGGGGTGGTGGTGGGGGTGGCAGCAGCGGCGGAGGCGGCGGTGGGGGTGGCGGCGGTGGTGGTGTTGGCAGCGGCGGAGGTGGAGGCGGCGGAGGAGGCAGCGGAGGAGGCGGTGGTGGTGGAGGGGGTGGAGCTGGTCAGGGTGGTACCCAGCAGCGGAGCGGCGGTGGTGGTGGCCAGCGCTCGCAGCAGCAGCAGCAGCAGCAGCAGCAGCAGCAGCGTTCGCGGGACATCCCTCCGCCTCAGCAGCTTCGTGAGTGGTACACTCAGCGTCAGAGGGGTGGGGGTACTGGTCCCTGCACCTACGTTCTTCGTTCCGGCGACCGCGCGGGTGAGCAGTGTGGGGGTGCCCACGCCACCAAGCGCTGCTTTGGCCGCCTGACGGACGCTTGGCGTCAGCAGTTCCCTGGGGCTAGTGAGATCCCTCGCTGGGATGAGCTTCTTAGGGCTGGTGTAGCGATCTTTGATCTTGATTTTGATGCTATCCTTGCTGCTATGTATGCTGTGACTTATAGTGAGGACAATGAGGGTTACCGGTGTTTCCAGCCCGACCCGGGCATTGGTACTGCTGCGCTAGGTGCTTGTGAGGCTGCTGCTCTAGGTGCCAGTGCGTCTGCGCTCTCAGGTACTGGTGAGACTGCGCTCTCAGGTACTGCGTCGTCCTCGTCCTCCCTCACTTTCACACTTGACTACGGGGCTTCTCGCTCCTTCTTTCGAGACCGCACTACCCTTACGCCGCTCGGCCGGCCGGTTGCAGTCTCCCTTGCTGACCCCTCTGGGGGTCCTGTCCTGTCTCCCTTCTCCACTGTCCTCCCGTGTCCGGCTGCCCCTTCGGGCACCCTGTCTGGTCTGTACCTTCCCTCGTTCTCTACGAACTTGGTGAGTGGCGCGGACCTGCAGGATGTGGGGGTTCACCAGTTCACTCCTGCGAGTCAGCGGGTGACCCACTGCACGGAGGCACGCACAGGCCGACACCTGGCCACGTTCTCGCGTCGGCCGGGGTCGAGTCTCTACACCCTGACCGTTGAGTCTCCTCCTGTCCCTGCGTCTGGTCAGGTGGCTGCGTCAGGTCAGGTGCTTGCTGCTGCGTCCCGGTCAGGTCCTGAGTCTGCCCCCTGTTCTTGTCGCCTCCTGTCTCACGAGACTCTCCTGTGGCACCACCGTCTTGGCCACCCCTCCTTGCCCCGTCTTCGGAGCATGGCTTCCCGTGTCCTTGTCTCTGGTCTTCCCCAGTCTCTCCCTCCTCTCCCCTCCGGGCCAGGACCTTCCTGTGTCCCCTGTGTCGAGGGTCGCCTCCGGGCTACTCCTCACTCTTCCCACTTCCCCCCGACAGAGGCTCCCCTGCAGATGCTTCACATGGATGTGTGGGGCCCAGCCCCCGTCCGTGGGCAGGGTCACGAGCGCTACTTCCTGTTGGTGGTTGACGACTACTCGCGTTACACCACAGTCCTCCCCTTGCGCAGCAAGGGTGCGGTCACTGAGGTGCTGATCGACTGGATCCGCGAGGCTCATCTCCAGCTCAGGAAGAGCTTCGGCTCGGACTTTCCTGTTCTGCGTCTGCACTCGGACAGAGGCGGAGAGTTCTCTTCTCGCCTTCTGCGAGACTACTGTCGTGCACGGGGGATCCGCCAGACCTTCACGCTTACGGACTCACCACAGCGAAATGGGATTGTTGAGCGCCGCATTGGCATGGTCATGGATGTCGCTCGTACGTCCATGATGCATGCGGCTGCCCCCCATTTTCTGTGGCTGTTTGCGGTGAGGTACGCGGCGCATCAGCTCAACCTTCACCCCCGGGTCTCTCGGCCTGCGATGTCCCCAGCCTTGCTGTGGACGGGGAAGGTTGGCGATGCGTCTGTGTTCCGTGTCTGGGGATCTCGGGCGTTTGTCCGCGACTTGTCTGCGGACAAGCTGTCCCCTCGTGCTGCTCCCTGTGTCTTCCTTGGCTTCCCCACTGACGCCCCAGGGTGGCTGTTTTACCACCCCTCCTCTCGTCGTGTTCTGTCCTCCCAGGACGTCACGTTCGACGAGTCAGTCCCCTTCTACCGTCTCTTCCCCTACCGCACTCCTTCCCTCCCCCCTCCCCCGGACTTCCTTGTGCCGGTTCCCCCCCCGGTAGACCCCCTCCCCCCTCAGGTTCCTGCCCCCTCAGGTGTGTCCCAGGTAGACGCCGTTGACCCGGTCGAGGTTACTGGTGACTCTGGTGCTGCTGCGGGTGCTGAGCCTGGGGGTGCTGACTCTGGGGGTGCTGTACGCGGGGGTGCTGAGCCTGGGGGTGCTACTGCGGAGGGTGCGGAGCCTGGGGGTGCTGAGCCGGGGGGTGCTGTGCCTGGAGGTGCTGGGTCTGGGGGTGCTGGGTCGGGAGCTGCTGAGCCTGGGGGTGTTGCGTTTGGAGCTGCTGAGCCTGGGGTTTCTCCTGCTGCTGCGTCTCGCCGGGAGCCCCTCTCTCCACAGGAGTTGCGCGAGTGGTTCGCTCGCCGCTGGAGGCGTGCTGCTGAGTCAAGAGGTGCTGCTGGAGCTGGAGCTGGAGCTTCTTCGACCGTCGAGGGTGCGGGTGCTGCCGGTCCCGGAGCTGCTGGACCTGCGGGTCCTCCTGGAGCTGGAGCTGCTGAGGGCGTTGGTGCTGAGCCTACTGCTGTTGGTCCTGCCGCTGGAGGTGTGGGTGGCGCTGGTGCTGTCGCTGAGGGTGCTGGTGCTTTCCCTGCTGAGTCTAGAGCTGTCGCGCGGCCTCGGCCGTACTTCGTTCCGCTCCTGCAGCAGGTTCTTGGTCTTTCTCCTCGAGTAGAGGGTCCACCGCCTGTCCAGTCGCAGTCCCTGCTGGAGCCTTCCTCTCCACTGCCTGCTCCCTCTCCTTACACTGGTCCTACTGGAGGTCTTGCTGAGCGTCGTGAGCCTGCGTCTCGTCCCGCGTCGCCTGTTCGTGCTGCTCGCGCTAGTGGTCGCAGTTCGCGTCAGCGTCCTCCTCCTGTCCCTGGCACGCACCGGATGTCTTTGCGTCCGTCCACTGCTCCTCTGCGTGCCCCTTTGCCTTCTCCTCCTGAGTCCTCTCTTCCTGCGCTTGCCGACCCTGAGTCGGACTCTCTTCGTGCTGCCAGTCCTACTGTCACGCGTCTGCTTGCTACTGTCGTCACTGACCCCTCTTTTGAGTCCACTGTTGCGTCTGCTCTAGTCGCTGAGCTCGTCGACTTTGCTGCTCGCTGTCGTCTCGACTACGCTGCTAGTCTTGTTGCTGAGTCTGCGTCTGTCTGTCCTCCGTCCGTCGGGGGTGAGTGTGCTCTTGGCACGGACGTCCTAGAGGACAGGCAGGAGGAGTTCCAGTGTCTAGCGGCTGCTTCACCTCATCTCGCGTCTGTACTGCTTGCCCCTGAGGGAGACCCGGATGCACTAGACATCCCGAATCCGCGTTGTTACGCGGAGGCCGTAGAGGGTCCCTACTCCTCTCAGTGGCAGGCAGCTATGGAAGCAGAGATGGCTTCCTGGAAGTCCACAGGCACCTACGTTGACGCGGTTCCCCCTCCTTGGGCGAACATCGTCAGTGGCATGTGGATCTTCAGGGTGAAGCGGCCGCCGGGCTCTCCACCTGTCTTCAAGGCACGGTACGTTGCTCGTGGCTTCAGTCAGCGGCAGGGAGTTGACTACTTTCAGACCTTCTCTCCCACCCCGAAGATGACTACTCTTCGGGTGCTGCTGCACATAGCCGCTCAGCGCGACTACGAGCTTCACTCTCTCGACTTCAGCACTGCGTTCTTGCAGGGTAGCCTGCACGAGGAGATCTGGCTTCGCCGTCCACCTGGCTTCACTGGGACTTTCCCTCCTGGCACCCAGTGGAGCCTCCGACGGCCAGTCTACGGTCTCCGCCAGGCACCGCGTGAGTGGCACGACACACTGAGGACTACGCTTGCGGCTCTTGGGTTTGCTCCTTCTACTGCTGACCCGTCGCTGTTTCTTCGCACCGACACTTCCCTGCCGCCGTTCTACATCCTCGTGTACGTCGACGACTTGGTCTTTGCCACAGCGGACACTGCTCGACTCGCCTACGTGAAGTCCGAGCTGCTGAAGAGACACACGTGCACAGACCTGGGTGAACTGCGCAGCTACCTTGGCTTGCAGATCACTCGGGAAAAAGCACGCCGCACCATTACCTTGACTCAGTCACACATGGTGCAGCAGGTCCTTCAGCGCTTCGCCTTCACGTACTCCTCGCCTCAGGCCACTCCTCTGTCTACTCGCCACTCGCTCTCAGCTCTGCCTTCGGATGAGTCCGTAGAGTCGAGTGGCCCGTACCCAGAGCTTGTTGGCTGCCTCATGTACCTGATGACCTGCACACGACCTGACCTTGCATACCCTCTGAGCATTCTTGCACGCTATGTTGCTCCTGGGAGACACCGACCAGAGCACATGGCTGCAGCGAAGAGGGTGTTGCGCTACCTGTGCAGTACGTCGGGCATGGGGCTAGTGCTTGGAGGGCGGAGTCCAGTGGTCCTTACAGGGCACGCGGACGCTTCTTGGGCTGACGACCAGGCTACGCAGCGGTCGTCACAGGGTTACACCTTCAGCCTTGGTTCCGGCTCTGTCTCGTGGCGGTCTACTCGCTCGTCTTCGGTTCTCAGCTCCAGTTGTGAGGCTGAGATCTACGCTGGGGCCATGGCTGCACAGGAGCTTTGCTGGCTCACCTACCTGCTGACTGACCTTGGAGAGCCGCCTCGTTCTCCTCCAGTGCTGTACGTAGACAACAAGGCCATGCTGGCCTTGTGTCGAGAGCAGCGCTTGGAGCACAGAACGAAGCACATTGCTCTCCGCTACTTCCTTGCTTGTGAGCTGCAGCAGCGTGGTCAGTTGCGACTTGCGTACGTGGCCTCTGAGGCCAACACTGCTGATGTGTTCACCAAGGCACTCGCGCCTTGTGACCATCAGCGCTTCTGCACCCAGCTGGGTCTTGTGCCTGTCTTGCCTCACTTGCTCTCCTCTTGACTTTACTTGTTCTGTGACATATATATACCTGCTCCTGCTTGTCTAGTTTTATATATATGTCTGTACTCCTGCATGTGAACTGGCCTCTGGCCCTGCTCTTGTGCTCGGACTGTGTGGTGACTTTGTGATCCACCCTGAGCTTGCTTTGCTTTGCTTTGCTTGACTGGTCTTGTGACCCCTTGTTCTCCCCCACTTTGCCTATGGGGGTGTGTCAGAGTATTATAGCTGATGCATGTTTGTAGGCTATAGTGGGGTAGCACATATGGGGTACAGCTTTCTAGGGTTGTATTTGTACCCAACTCTGACTTAGTCATTTCCATTCCTGTTCATTCTTTTCTCACGATCCTAAATTAGAAGCGCACCCCCTGTAAAACCTTGATGTATTACCATAAGCGGATCCTAATTTCAAAATTTAAAACATGTCAAAATTCTGTAACGATTTTCACTTTAGCAGGCTCATACTTTTCAAATTGGGCTCTGTCCACTTCGAACCCTCCAAAGGCTGCGAGTCCAGTTAGCATGAGCTGTCAGGGGCACCCTGTGAGTCACATCGAATGTACTTTCCAGCGCGCGTGAAAATTTCACTCACGACCCTATGTAAAATTGACTCGATTGAAATGGCAGGCACGAGATATACAGTTTGGTGTCTGAAATTTGTAATTTTATATTTGTTGTCAGAATCCCAACCACTAGACCATTGGGATAAAAGGGCTTGTTTCAGTAGCGGGTCGGTGCGCCCATAACCCCCCAGGCAAACGCGTCTGTAACCCCCCCTAGGATCGATCGGGGATCTCACAGTGTAGCTCTACTGACACCCCCCCACACTGGGAGGCCCAGGACTGAGCACAGTGGCAACGGCCAACATGTGCATACACCGGGATTCGAACCCGAGACCGCTCTGATACCATGTCAGAATCCCAACCACTAGACCATTGGGATAAAAGGGCTTGTTTCAGTAGCGGGTCAGTACGCCCATAGCCCCCCATGCAAACGCGCCTGTAACACCCCCTAGGATCGATCGAGGATCTCACAGTGTAGCTCTACTGACATTTGTCACTTTATAAGCGCATTCGCTTATAATTTTGACTCAATTATAAGCGCACCCCCCTAAAAAACACTGATTTATTATAAGCGCACATGCGCTTATATCCAGGGTAATACGATACACACACAAAAAACGTAGAAGCATACAGCTAATAAGCATGCAAGCATAGCCAAAGTAGTTCAGCCGATATTACCGTAAACCATTGCTAACTTCTTCCCCTCCCTCCCCCCCTTCCTTCTCCCCCTCCCCCCTCACAACCCCCCCTTTTTTCTCTGCAAGAAACAATGATTACAGCTTGAACTTCCCTGCACAGGAAAGAAAAAAACAGCAAATGCAACTCTCACTCCTTGCACACAGTGACACACAAGCAAACAAGCACAGATACATACAAATACCGTAATAAAACACGCAAACAAATGAAATTCAGAAATGTATGAATCACCGCTGGCCTATCCCCCTTAACCCTCCCTGCACCCCTCCATCCATCCTTCCCTCATCTCCCTCCCACTCCCTCCCTCGTCTCCCTTCTCAGTTCACACGCCCTGCACAAAGCAAAAACAGGTAAGTTCACACAAACACGCCCTGCACAAAGCAAAAAAACAGAGAGATCAACACACACGCCTTGCACAGAGCAAAGAGAAGTAAACACACACATGCACTTCACAAAGCAAAAACAGAGAAATCAACATACACACGCCCTGCACAAGGCAAAGACAGAGAAAGCAACAACTCACCCTGCACAAAAAACAGAGAATGTTCACACTGTGTACTACAAGAGATCAAATAAAGATAATGCAACTCAACTGCCCTTCTAGGAGGTCAAGCAGGAAATACAAATCACCCTCCCTGCACAAGAAAGCGAAAAACAAATAATATACCTCACATGCATTGCACAAGGCGTCAGTGCATAGCAGAAAGGCGCAAGAGCACTCACAAGCGCTCTCTCACGCGCACTCTCACGTGCTCTCTCATGCGCACTCTCACGCGCTCTCTCATACGCACTCTCTCGCGCTCTCTCACGCGCACTCTCACGCGCTCTCTCACGCGCACTCTCACGCGCTCTCTCACGCGCACTCTCAAGCGCTCTCTCAAGCTCACTCTCACGCGCTCTCTCACGCGCACTCTCACGCGCTCTCTCACGCGCACTCTCCCGCGCTCTCTCACGCGCACTCTCACGCGCTCTCTCACGCGCACTCTTAAGCGCTCTCTCACGCGCACTCGCACGCGCTCTCTCATGCGCACTCTCACGCGCTCTCTCACGCGCTCTCTCACGCGCTCTCTCACGCGCACTCTCACGCGCTCTCTCACGCGCTCTCTCACGCGCACTCTCACGCGCACTCTCACGCGTGTCAAACATTGTATATGTTACTGTTCTGTACGCTACAATCGGTTTAGCCTTAGGGGGTACAACATTCTAGGGTTTTCCTACTTGTACTCCCAATCTTGCTAGTCCAACCACTTCTCTCATTCTGACATGGTATTACGAGCCTAAGTTAGGAACCTAGGACCACCTACCTAAGGGCCCACCGTTCCGCTAGAAGCGCCCTCGTGCGCCTCTCTGTTAGTGCGCCCTCGTGCGCCTCTCTCTCTCCTGCTGCCCGTGCGCAGCTCGCTAGCCCCGCGCGCGGCCTTTTTTTTTAGCACGCGTAGCCCGCTAGCCGCCCGCGCGCGGCCCAAGTCGCGCGCCCGTCGCCTGTTAGCCGCCCGCACGACCAGCGCCGCCCACGAGCAGCCCGCTAGCCGCCCGTCGAACGGCCCTGCTGGCCGTCCAGCGCGCCGCAGCCCCGCCCGTAGGCCGCCGCGTCGCCTGTGTAGGCCGCCGCCCGCGCGCGACTGCAGCCCACGCACAGCCGCGGCCCGTACGCTATAGCCGCCCACGCGGAGGCCCACCGTCGCGCCGCGCTGCGTAGCCTAGTCCGAGCCGCGCCGCGCCGCCCTGACCGAGCCGCGCAGCCCTGACCGAGCCGCGCAGCCCTGACCGAGCCGCGCCGCCCTGACCGAGCCGCGCCGCCCTCCTGTGCACCACTTGCAGCACCTGCTGTTCCTGTTCCTACTACTACAGCTGCTACTGCTACTGCTCTTACTGCTACTTCTGCTACTGCTACCACTGCTACTGCTACTACTACTGCTACTGCTGCTACTGTCACTATGGCTAGTCGTACAGTTCTCACCTTTGACTCTGAGGGCCGTCCGATTAAGTTTGACGTTTGGCTCGATGACCTGCACTTGTTCCTCCATATCACTGCCAAGGACGATGTTTCCCTTTTTGACCACACGTCCGGCGCCGCTCCCGCACCTGCTGCTATTGCTGACAGCACTGCTCGCTCACAGTGGCAGACCCATGACGCTCATGCTCGCCTAGCCATTTGCAGCCACCTACCGCTAGATGAGCGCGAGCACTTTGGCCAGCATAAGACCGCTAAGGAGCTGTACGACGCTGTAGTTGCACGCTACTCCTCCCCTGCTACTGCTGCGATAGGCCGTCTCTCACTGCCCTATCTCTTCCCCGATCTGTCTGCTTTTGCCACTGTAGCTGACCTCATCACGCACCTCCGTACTAGTGATCTTCGCTACCGTGCCGCGCTTCCCCCCGATTTCCTAGCCAAGAACCCTCCCCCGATGTACCTCACACTCTATCACCTAGTCACCCGCCTCCCTGACTCCCTTCGCACTGTCAGGGACCACTTTCTCGCCCTCTCCCCTACCGACCTCACTGTCGACCTGCTCGAGAAGGAACTCCTAGCAGCTGAGAAGAGTATTGTAGCTGTAGGTGCCTCTCGTGGCGACCCTCGCGCCCCCTTGTTTGAGGGGTGCTCCCACGTCCCCCTCTTCCCCTCCATAGCATCTGCTGCTGCTGTCGACTACCTCAGTGCTGAGGGGGTCGGGGCTGCGTCTGCTCCTAGTGGGAGGCGCAAGGGCGGCAGGGGCAAGGGGGGCAGGGGTGGCGGAGGTGGCGGCGGGGGCGGCGGTGGTGGCGGTGGTGGGAGTGGCGCTAGTGGTGGGGGGGTCAGTGGCGGAGCCGGGGGTGGTAGAGGCGGCGGTGGTGGGGGTGGCGGGGGTGGTGGTGGCAGTGGTGGCGGCAGTGGAGCTGGTGGTGGACGCGGTGGAGCGGTGCAGCGTGGGGGGTCCGGTGGTGGCCAGAGGCAGCACCAGCAGCGTCCCAGCGAGACCCCGTCACCCCAGCAGCTCCGTGAATGGTACTCTCAGCGTGGGGGGTCCGGGGGTGGAGGTACCTGCCTGTACGTCATCCGGACAGGTGACCGCACTGGCCAGACCTGTGGGAGGTTTCACACGGCGCAGCGCTGCTTCTTCCGTCTCGACGACGCCTGTCGCGAGCAGTTCCCAGACGCCTCTTAGATGCCCCGCTGGGCTGATCTGCTTAAGAAGGGAATTGATATCTTTGCTCTTGATTATGATGCTATCCTTGGTGCTATGTATGCATTGACTATTAGTGTTGAGGGTGACTGCTACCTTAGTGTACCGGGTGAGACTGCCGCTTTAGGTGCTAGTGCGTCTGCTGCCCTAGGTCCTGGTGAGGCTGCTGCTCTAGGTGCTAGTGAGTCTGCTGCTCCAGGTGCTTGTGAGTCTGCGCCTGCTGGTACTGCGTCTACTGAGGCACTGCACACCTTCATACTGGACTCGGGTGCTTCCCGCTGCTTCTTTCGTGACCGCACTGTCCTTGAGCAGCTAGCTCGGCCTGTTGCTGTCTCTCTCGCTGACCCCTCTGGGGGCCCAATCCTTGCGACCTCCTCCACTGTCCTCCCTTGTCCGGCAGTTCCGGCCGGCACCTTTTCGGGTCTTTACCTCCCCTCGTTCTCTACGAACTTGGTGGCGGGCTCTGCTCTCCAGGACGGGGGTGTTCACCAGTTCACCCCTGCCTATGAGCGTGTGACCCACTGTACGTGTGCTCGGACGGGTCGCCACCTGGCTACCTTTACTCGGTAGCCGGGGTCGGACCTGTACACACTGACCACTGAGTCCCCTCGCGTAGCTGCGTCTGCGTCTGCGTAGGGTCAGCTGTCGGCCCCTTGCTCGTGTCGCACCCTGTCGCACCAGACTGTCCTCTGGCACCATCGCCTTGGTCACCCTTCAGTGCAACGCCTTCGTGGCATGCACTCCCGGTACCTTGTCTCTGGTCTTCCCAAGGTTCTCCCTCCTCTCCCTCCCTCGCTTGCTCCTCCTTGTCTTCCCTGTGTCGAGGGGCGGCAGCGCGCCACTCCTCACTCCTCCTCGTTCCCTCCCACAGAGGCTCCTCTGCAGACTCTCCACCTGGACGTGTGGGGCCCAGCCCGCGTCCGTGGACAGGGCCACGAGCGGTACTTCCTGCTGGTCGTCGACGACTACACGCGCTACACCACGGTCTTCCCCTTGCGCACCAAGGGTGAGGTCCCTGATGTTTTGATCCCTTGGATCCGCGCTGTTCGTCTCCAGCTCCGCGACCGGTTCCAGTCGGACTTTCCAGTCCTGCGTCTGCACTCTAACAGGGGTGGTGAGTTTTCCTCCGACCTCTTGGCAGCCTACTGTGTGGAGCACGGCATCCGCCAGACGTTCACTCTTCCGGCCTCTCCATAGCAGAATAGGATTGCTAAGCGCCGCATTGGCTTAGTCATGGAGGTCGCTCGTACCTCTATGATCCATGCGGCTGCCCCCCATTTCCTGTGGCCGTTTGCAGTGCAGTACACTGCGCATCAGCTCAACCTCTGGCCCCGGGTCTCTGCTCCGGAGACCTCGCCCACACTGCGTTGGACGGGGAAGGTTGGCGATGCGTCGGTGTTCCGAGTCTGGGGATGTCGAGCCTTTGTCCGCGATACGTCAGCGGACAAGCTCTCCTACCGTGCCGTTCCCTGCGTCTTTCTTGGCTTTGTCCTTGACGCGCCTGGCTGGCAGTTTTACCACCCCACCTCGGGCCGTGTCTTCCCCTCTCAGGACGTCACTTTTGACGAGTCGGTACCCTTTTACCGTCTGTTCCTCTACCGCACTGCGCCGCTCCCCCCCCCCGGCCGCTCTTCCTCACGCCAGGTGCTGCTTCGGTAGACCCCCTCCCTCCCCAGGGTCCTGCTCCCTCAGGTGTTTCCCAGGTAGACCCGGTCGAGCCTGTCAAGGTAGCTATCGACTCTGGTCCTGCGAGGGGTACTGAGACTGGGAGTGCTGAGCCAGGGGGTACTGAGACTGAGGATGCTGAGCCTAGGGGTGCTGAGCCTGGGGGTGCTGAGCCTGGGGGTACTGAGACTGGGGGTGCTGAGACTGGGGGTGCTGAGCCTGGGGGTGCTGAGCCTGGGGGTGCTGAGCCTGGGGAAGCTGAGATTGACCGTCTTGCGCCTAGTGACGCTCCCTCTTCATAGCAGCTGCGTGAGTGGTACTCTCAGCGTTACAGCCTCCGGCGTGGGGCTGCTAGAGCTGGGGGTTCTGCTGGAGTTGGAGCTGGTGGTGCTGCGGGTGCTGGGTCGCAGCCGTCGCCTCTCTCCCCTCACCGACTGCGTGAGTGGTACGCTTGGCGCTGCAGCCTCCAGAGCGGCGCTCCTGGCACTGGGGTGCCGCCTGCTGGAGGCCCTGGTGATGCTGGAGGTACTGGAGCCTCTGGTCTTGGAGGTGCTCGTACTGGCGGTACTGGAGCTACTGGGACTGGGGGTTCAGCTGAAGCTGGTACTACTGGAGGTGCTGCTGGTGCTGGAGTTGGAGCTGCAGGTGCTGGAGCTGCTGGAGCTACCGGTGGAGCTGAGGCCGCCGGGCCTACTGGAGTAGGTGTCGCTGACGACCCTGGGGTTGGTCCTGCAGGTGCTGGAGCCGGCGGTGCGGCTGGAGCTGGCACTACTTGGGGTACTGGAGTTAGCACTACTGGAGCTGCTGGTAGTACTGCTGGAGTTGGAGCTGCTGCTGGGGGTTCTGGTGCGGTCTCTGCTGGTTCTGAGGGCGCTTCACGACCGCGGCCATACTTCGTTCCGCTCCTTCTGAAAGTTCTTGGTCAGCCTCCTCCTCCTTGTCCTGCTCCCTCCTTAGAGTGTCCTCCGCCTGTCCAGTCGCAGTCACAGTTACAGCCCGCCTCGTCGCTTCCTAGTCCTTCTCCCTACACTGGTCAGACAGGAGGTCTTAAGGAGCGTCGTGAGCCGGAGTCTCGTCTTGTGTCGCCTGAGTCTCGTTCTGCGTCACCTGTTCGTGCTGCTCGCACTGGTCGTAGTGTCCCGCGGCAGCGTCCTCCTGCTGTCCCAGGCACTCACCAGATGACGCTTCGTCTTTCCACTGCTCCATAGCGAGTCCCTCTGCCTTCTCCTCCTGCGTCCTCTCTTCCTGCCCTTGCTGACCCGGAGTCTGACTCTCTTCGTGCTGCTAGTCCTACTGTCACGCGTCTCCTAGTCACTGCTGTTAGTGACCCTTCCTTTGAGTCTGCTGCTGCGTCTGCCCTAGTTGCTGAGCATGTCGACTTTGCTGCTCGCTGTCGTCTAGACTACGCCGCGAGTCTTGTTGCTGAGTCTGAGTCTGTCTGTCCTCAGTTTGTCGGGGGTGAGTGTGCTCTAGGCACGGACGTCCTTGAGGACAGGCAGGAGGACTTTGAGTGCTTTGCCGCTGCTGTACCTCATCTCGTGTCCATGCTGATTGCACCTGAGGGAGACCCGGAAGCACCAGACATCCCGACCCCGCGCTCTTACGCTGAGGCGATCACGGGTGAGTACTCCTCTCAGTGGCAGACAGCCATGGACGCAGAGATGGCATCCTGGAAGTCCACTGGCACTTACGTCGACGAGTTTCCCCCTCCTAGGGCAAAAATCGTAAGTGGCATGTGGATTTTCAGGGTGAAGCGGCCGCCAGGTTCTCCGCCTGTCTTCAAGGCTCGTTACGTTGCTCGAGGCTTTAGTCAGCGAGAGGGAGTAGACTTCTTCCAGACCTTCTCCCCCACCCCGAAGATGACCACTCTTCGGGTGCTACTGCACGTTGCCGCTCAGCGTGACTACGAGCTTCACTCTCTTGACTTCAGCAAATCTTTCTTGCAGGGCAGCCTGCACGAGGAGATCTGGCTGCGCCGCCCTCCTGGCTTCACTGGGTCGTTTCCTCCTGGTACCCAGTGGAGCCTGCGGCGGCCAATCTACGGTCTCCGCCAGGCGCCACGTGAGTGGCACGACACACTAAGGACTACTCTTGCAGCTCTTGGGTTCGCGCCTTCTACTGCTGACCCGTCGCTGTTTTTGCGCACCGACACGTTGCTGCCGCCGTTCTACATCCTCGTGTACGTCGACGACTTGGTCTTTGCCACTGCTGACACTGAGGCTCTCGCCCACGTGAAGTCGGAGCTGCAGAAGAGACACACCTGCACAGACCTATGTGAACTGCGCAGCTACCTTGGTTTGCAGATCACCCGGGACAGAGCACGCCGCACCATCACACTGACATTTCGAGGTTGATAAAACCCAGAAAATATTGCACAGTCAGTATTATTGGTCGTACTCATCCTCTGGCGTGCAGCGTTATGTATCCTCGTGCAGAGTATGCCAGGGAATGGAGTCGAGACGCCAACGGCCAGCTGGATTTGCTGCAGCCCCTGGAGCCACCAAAACAACCATGGCAACAGGTGACAATGGACTTCGTCACTGGGCTGCCTTTTGGCCCGTCCGGCAACGACGCGGTGCTCGTCGTCGTCGACAGACTTGCGAAAATGGCGCATTTGGCACCATGTCGCACGACAATCATGGCCAAAGAGACTGTGTGCCTTTTCATCTCGACAGTTCTGCGACTACACGGAATACCGTCGGCGATCGTCAGCGACAGGGACCCAAAGTTCACTTCGAAGTTTTGGAAAGACACGTGGGCGCAGTATGGCACGAAGCTACAGTCCTCGTCAGCCTACCACCAGCAAGCCGACGGCCAGACACAGCGGACCAATCAGACAATGGAGCAGCTCATCCGCACGAACTGCCCCAACCCTGCCCGCTCGGAAAATTCACTCGCGATGCTGGAATCCGCGTACAAAAATGCCCCATCCTCTCAAACTCATATGCTGTAGTCTGTGTAGGCTGTAGTGGGGTAGACAATATGGGGTACAACACTTTTAGGTTTTCCTACTTGTACCCACCTGCTTCCTAGTTCATTCATTCCTCATTTCTTCACATGGTATAGAGCAGGTTCCCTAGTGGGAACGCTTCTCAGGGCCCACCACTGAAATTTTTTTTCTGACCGGAGCGCGAGTCGCCCCTGCCCGAGGCGCGCCCCGTTGGCCGCCCTCACGTCGCCTCTCACGGCCCCCTCGCGCCACCCTTAGCGGCCCCGTCGCCACCCCTTACCGCCCCGTCGCCGTCCTTAGCGGCCCCGTCGCCACCCCTTACGGCCCCGTCGCCGTCCTTTGCGGCCCCGTCGCCGCCCCCTCTAGGTCCCTCGCTGCCCCTTCGCGGCCCCGTCGCCGCCCCTAGCGGCCCCGTCGCCGCCCTTCGAGGCCCCTCTCGGCCCCTTTGCGGCCCTGTCGCCGTCCCTAGCGGCCCCGTCGCCGCCCCTATCGGCCCCGTCGCCGCCCCTATCGGCCCCGACGCCGCCTCTAGCGGCCCCGTCGCCGCTCCTACCAGCCCCGTCGCCGCCCTTTGAGGCCCCTCGCGGCCCCTTCGCGACCCCGTCGCCGCCCCTAGCGGCCCCGTCGCAGCCCTTCGAGGCCCCTCTCGGCCCCTTTGCGGCCCCGTCGCCGCCCCTAGCGGCCCCGTCGCCGCCCTTATCGGCCCCGTCGCCGCTCCTAGCGGCCCCGTCGCCGTGCCTATCGGCCCCGTCACCGCCCCTAGCGGCCCCGTCGTCGCCCTTCACGGCCCCCCCTTCAGCTGCCAAGCAGCCGAACCACCGAGCTGCCGAGCCGCCCAGCCGCCGAGCCGCCCACCAGCCGCGCCGCCCAGTAGCCAAGCCGCCCAGCAGCCGAGCCGCCCAGCAGTCAAGCCGCCCAGCAGCCGAGCCGCCCAGCAGCCGAGCCGCCCAACAGCCGAGCCGCCCAGCAGCCGAGCCGACCAGCAGCCGAGCCGCCCAATAGCCGAGCCGCCCAGCAGCCGAGCCGCCTAGTAGCCGAGCCGCCCAGCTGCCGAGCCGCCGAGCCGCCGTCGAGCTGCTACTGTTCCTACCGGCGCGCATCGGCCCTTCCCGCCAGGACTGGTGAGAGCACTCCCTGTTAGACCACTGCTGTCATGGCTACCCCCAGTGTCCTTACCTTTGATGCTGAGGTTCGTGCTGTTGACTTTGAGGTCTGGGTCGATGACCTCCAGCTCTTCCTACAGTGCGATAGGGCAGACGGACTCTCCCTGTTTGATCTCACCTCTGGTGCCTCTCCTGCCCCGCCTGCTACTACTGATAGCACTGTTCGCTCACAGTGGGCCACACGCGATGCTGCTGCCCGTCTTGCTGTGCGTTGCCACTTACCGACCGCTGAGCGAGCGCTTTTTAGTTAGTACAAGAGTGCTAAGACCTTGTACGACGCTGTAGTTGCACGCTACTCTTCCCCTGCCACTGCTGCTCTTAGCCGCCTCATGTTGCCGTACCTGTTCCTTGACCTTACTGCCTTTCCCACAGTCGCTGACCTCATTACGCACCTTCGCACTAGTGACACTCGCTACCGCGCTGCGCTTCTTGCTGAGTTCTGTGCCAAGAACCCTCCCCCCATGTACATCTGTTAGAAGAGTGAACAGGAATGGATGAACTATGAAAGAGTTGGGTACAAATATGAAACCCTAGAAGGGGCTGTACCTCACATTGGCTACCCCACTACAGCCTAAACATATATGGCATATATACAATTTGACACACCCCCATAGGCAAAGTGGGGGAGAACAAGGGGTCACAAGACCATTCAAGAAAAGCAAAGCAAGCTTAGGGTGGATCACAACGTCACCATACAGTCTGAGCACAAGCAAAGGGCCACAAGGCCAGTCCACATGCAGAGGTATATAAATGCAAAGGCAACAACACAGTGATCACTACCTAACAAGTGCAGGTATACAATATAGATCACAGTACAGGCAAGGTCAAGAAGTAAGTAAGTGAGAAGACACAGGAACAAGGCCAAGTGTAGTACAGAAGCGCTGATGGTCACGAGGCGGAAGTGCCTTGGTGAACACATCAGCAATGTTGGCCTGAGAGGCCACGTAGGAAAGACGAAGCTGACCACGCTGCTGCAGCTCCCTAGCAAGGAAGTAGCGAAGGGCGATGTGCTTCGTTTTGTGCTCCAATCTCTGTTCGCGACACAAGGCAAACATTGCCTTCTTATCGACGTACAGAACTGGAGGAGAACAAGGCGCCTCGCCCAGGTCGGTCAGCAGGTAGGTGAGCCAACGCAGCTCCTGTGCAGCCATGGCCCCTGCGTAGATCTCAGCCTCACAACTGGAGCTGAGAACAGAAGAAGAGCGAGTAGACCGCCAAGAGACAGAACCGGAGCCAAGGTTGAAGGTGTAACCCTGTGACGACCGCTGCGCAGACAAGTCGTCACCCCAAGAAGCGTTTGCGTGACCAGTGAGGACAACTCGACCCCGTCCTCCAAGCACGAGCCCCATGCCTGACGTACTGCACAAGTAACGCATCACCCTCTTAGCTGCCTTCCAGTGCTCTGGGTCACCCTCAGGGGCAAGCAGCATGGACACGAGATGAGGTGAAGCAGCAGCCAAACACCGGAACTCCTCCTGCCTGTCCTCAAGGACGTCCGTGCCAAGGGCACACTCACCCCCGACGGACGGAGGATAGACAGATTCAAACTCAGCAACAAGCCTGGCAGCGTAGTCTAGACGACAGCGAGCAGCAAAGTCTACAAGCTCAGCAACTAGCGCAGACGCAGCAGCAGACTCAAAGGAAGGGTCAGTTACAACAGTAGCCAGGAGACGCAGGACAGTGGGACTAGCAGCACAAAGGGAATCAGACTCTGGGTCAACAAGGGCAGGAAGAGAGGACTCAGGAGGAGACGGCAGAGGGACACGCTGCGGAGCAGTGGAAGGACGCAGAGACATCCGATGCGTACCGGGGACAGGAGGAGAACGCTGACGCGAACCACGAGCACCAGTGCGAGCAACACGGACAGGCGACGTAGGACGAGACGCAGGCTCGCGACGCTCAGTAAGACCTCCAGTCGGACCAGCGTAAGGAGACGGAGTAGGCAGTGGGGAGGTGGGCTGTAGCTGTGACGGCGACATGACAGGCGGTGGACACTCAAAGGAAGGGGGAGGAGCAGGAGAAGGCGGGAGGCCAAGAACCTGCTCAAGGAGCGAAACGAAGTACGGCCGTGGCCGCTCAGCACCCCCCAGAGTCAACAGCAGCACCTCCAGCAGCTCCAGCAGCTCGAGCACCCCCAGAGCCAGCAGAACCACCACCAGCAGATCCAGCAGCTCCACCAGCTCCAGTAGCACCCCCAGCAGCACCAACAGTAGCACCACCAGCTCCACCGGCAGCTCCAGCAGCACCTCCAGCAGCACCCCCAGAACTACCGGCCCCGGCAGCTCAAGTACCCCCGGTACGAGCACCTTCAGGGCCTGCGGTAGCACCAGTGTCTCCAGCACCAACTGCAGTACCGCCAACTCCAGGACGCCTCCGCAGTCGCTGACGAACCGCAAACCACTCTCGCAGCTCCGCTGGTGTAAGGGGTCGGCGAGTAACCGGTCCAGCACCCTCAGGCTCAGCGGGCCCAGACTCTGCACCCTCCAGGACCTCTCGCACCGGCACAGCACCCTCAGGCTCCGCGCTCTCCAGCACCTCACGCACCGGCTTAGCACCCCCAGGCTCCGCACCCTCCAGCACCTCACGCACCGGCTCAGCACCCTCAGGCACCTCACCCTCCAGCACCGCACGACGTGGCTCAGCACCTCCAGACGCAACACCTCGAGCAGGACCACCCCCAGCAGCACCTGAGACGCTAGTGACCTTGACAGGCTCAGCTAAGGGGGGCGGGTCTACCTGAGACACACCTGAAGGAGCAGGACCTTGGGGGGGAAGGGGGGCTACCGGAGGGGGACCTGGAGCAAGGAAGAGAGGCGGGGGAGGGAGAGGAGCAGTGCGGTAGGGAAAGAGGCGGTAGAACGGGACTGACTCGTCAAAAGTGACGTCCTGAGAAGACAGGACAGTGCGCGAGGCGGGGTGGTAAAAGTGCCAGCCAGGCGCGTCAGTCGGAAAGCCGAGGAAGACACAGGGAAGGGTGCGGGAGGAGAGCTTGTCCGCGGACGTATCGCGAACAAGAGCACGGGCACCCCAGACTCGGAACACCGACGCATCTCCAACCTCCCCCGTCCACCGTAGTGAGGGCGAAGTCTCCGGAACGGAGACATGGGGCCAGAGGTTGAGCTGCTGTGCGGCGTACCTGACCGCAAACGGCCACAGAAAATGGGGAGCCGCCGCATGGATCATGGAGGTACGAGCGATCTCCATGACCAGGCCAATGCGGCGCTCAGCAACCCCATTTTGCTGCGGTGAGCCCGGAAGCGTGTAAGACTGGGTGATGCCCTCCTCCTGACAGAAGCCGCGCAAGAGGTCGGAGGCAAACTCTCCGCCCCTGTCAGAGTGCAGACGCAGAACAAGGAGGTCGGTCTGAAACCTCCTGCGTAACTGAAGACGAACCGCTCGGATCCAAGGGATCAGGACAGCAGGGACCTCACCCTTGGTGCGCAAGGGGAAGACCGTGGTGTAGCGCGAGTAGTCATCAACGACCAGCAGGAAGTACCGCTCTCCACCCCGCCAGCTGACACGGGCGGGGCCCCACACGTCCATGTGGAGAGTCTGCAGCGGAGCCTCTGTCGGAGGAAACGAGGAGGAGTGAGGAGCGGCGCGCTGCCGCCCTTCGACGCAAGGAAGGCAGGTAGGGGCAGGCGAAGCAGGGAGGGGAGGCAAGGTCTGGGGAAGACCAGACACAAGGACGCGACGGTGCATGTCGCGAAGACGGGGCAGGGAGGGGTGGCCCAGACGGTGGTGCCAGAGAACGGTCTGGTGTGACAAGGAACAACACGAGCAAGGGGGGTCTAGTTGACCTGACGCGGACACCTGACCGACAACAGCGACCTGGGGAGACACAGTGGTCAGCGTGTAAAGGCTCGACCCTGGCGCACGCGTGAACGTGGCCAGGTGTCGCCCAGTCCTGGAGCACGTACAGATCGCCACACGCCGTCCTCCAAGGGTGAAGGTATCAACCCAGTTGTCCTGAAGGACAGCGTTGCTCACCAAGTTCGTAGAGAACGAGGGGAGGTGGAGACCTGACAGTGATCCAGACGGGACCGCTGGGCAAGGAAGCACAGTGGTAGACCGTGCAAGGTCTGGACCCCCCGAGGGGTCAGCCAGGGAGACTGCAACAGGTGCAGGGAGTGGTGTGAGGGCTGTGCTGTCACGGAAGAAACACCTAGAAGCACCTGAGTCAAGAGTGAAGGTGTGCAAGGCAGTAGGAGGCGCGGTACCTGACAGCGCAGACTCACCCGCACCTAAGGCAGCAGACGTGGTACCTGAAAGCGCAGACTCGCAAGCACCAAGAGCTGTTGGCTCTATACCTGGATCAGGCGGCAGACACAGGTAGCAGTCACCCTCAGCACTAACAGACAATGCATACATGGCAGCAAGAATAGCATCATAGTCAAGAGCAAAGATGTCTACACCCTTCTTAAGCAGATCAAACCAGCGAGGGGTCTCAACCTCTGCACCCATCTCCTCACGCCAGGCGTCGTCAAGGCGGGAGAAGCAACGTTGCTGGGGGTGGGGCTTGCCGCATGTCTAACCAGCACGCTCACCGGTGCGAATGACATACGGACAGCGAGTACCCCCAGACGTACCCCTCTGAGCCAACCACTCACGAAGCTGCTGAGGCGTAAGGGACCGCTGCTGCTGCTGTCGCTGACCAGTGCCTCCACCACGACCGCCACCACCTCCACTGCCTCCACCACTGCCGCTACCGCCACCACCGCCACTCCCACCGCCGCCGCCACCACCACCACCTCCACCACCGCTGCTGCTACTCCCACCAGTACTCCCGGCGCCACTGCCTCCACTCCCACCGCCACCCCCACCTCCTCCACCTCCTCCTCCGCCGCCACCTCCACCACCGCCCTTGCCCCCCCTGCCCTTGCCGGTGCGGCGCCGCCCGGTAGAGGTAGAGGCAGCACCAACCGAGTCGGCTCCAAGGAAGTCTACAGCGGCAGCAGTGGCGTAGGACGGGGCAAGAGGGGAAGAAGCGCACCCCTCAAAGATGGGGGTGCGAGGAGCGCCACGAGCAGCAGCCACACTCACAATGCTGCTCTCAGCGGCTAAGAGGTGCTCCTCTAGGAGGTCTATGGTGAGGTCGGAGGGACAGCGCGCTAGGAAGTGGTCCTTGACTGAGCGAAGGGTGTCAGGGAGGCGGGTCACTATAAAGTGGAGCGTCCAGTACATCGGAGGGGGGTGCTGAGCAACAAACTCCTTGCGGAGTGTGGCACGGACACGAGCGTCACTAGAGCGAAGGTGGGTGATGAGGTCGGCTACAGTGGCAAAGCTCGACAGCTCGGGGAACAGGTACGGCAGCATGAGAGGGCTGAGCGCAGCAGTGGGAGGGGAGGAGTAGCGAGCGACTACAGCGTCGTACAGGGCCTTAGCGGTTTTGTGCTCGCCAAAGTGCTTGAGTTCCGCTAGCGGCAAGTGGTTGCGAATAGCTAGGCGGGCAGCAGCATCGCGCGTCAGCCACTGAGAGCGCTCGCTAAGGACAGCTGTGTCAGCAGGAGCGGCTAGGGCACCAGAGGTGTGGTCAAAGAGGGAGATCTCATCTTTGCTGGTGCTAATGAGGTAGAGCTGCAAGTCATCGAGCCAGGCGTCGAACTCTACAGGGCGGCCCTCAGTGTCGAAGGAAAGAACCCGAAGGGTGGCCATAGTGCGAGGCGGTGACGAGCAGCAGGGCGCGGGCGGCGCAGAAGGGTGTAGGCGGCGCGGCGCGTAGGCGGGGCAGGGCGCGCAGCGGAGCGGCGCGCAGGTAGGGCAGGGCGCGCGGCGGCGCGGCGCGCAGGCAGGGCAGGGCGCGCAGCGGCACGGCGCGCAGGCAGGGCAGGGCGCGCGGCGGCGCGGCGCGCAGGCAGGGCAGGGCGCGCGACGGCGCGGCGCGCAGGAAGGGCAGGGCGCGCGGCGGCGCGGCGCGCAGGCAGGGCAGGGCGCGCGGCGCCGCGGCGCGCAGGCAGGGCAGGGCGCGCGGCGGCGCAGCGCGAGCAGGGCAGGGCGCGCGACGGCGCGGCGCGCAGGCAGAGCAGGGCGCGCGGCGGCGCGGCTCGCAGGCAAAGCAGGGCGCGCGGCGGCGCGGCGCGCAGGCAGGGCAGGGCGCGCGGCGGTGCGGCGCGCAGGCAGGGCAGGGCAGAGCGCGCTGCTGCAGGTGGCACGCGACTCAGCAGGGCGCGCTGCAGCAGGTGGCGCGATCACAGTGGCGCGACGGGTGGGGTAGCGCTACATCACCCTCTACTACAGGGTAGCGCCACATATATGGCATATATACAATTTGACAACATCACCCTCTACTACATAGTCACCCGACTCCCTGACTCCCTTCGCTTAGTCAGGGACCACTTCCTCTCAGTTTGCCCCACCACACTCACCGTTGACCTCCTCGAGGAGCGCCTCCTAGCAGCAGAGAAGAGCATAGTCGCTGTAGGAGCCTCTCGTGGTGACCCTTGTACCCCCGTCTTTGAGGGGTGTTCCCCCTCCCCCCTCTTGCCCTCTGTTGCTTCTGCTGCTGCGGCCGACCTCGTTGGTTTCGAGTCGGTCGGCGCTGCGTCTACCCCTAGCGGGAGACGCCGCACAGGCAAGGGCAAGGGGGGCAAGGGCGCTGGAGGAGCTGGCGAGGGCGGTGGAGGTGGCGGTGGAGGCAGTGGAGGGGGTGGGGGTGGTGGTGGGAGTGGTGGCGGGGGTGGAGGTGTCGGTGGCAGCAGTGGAGGCGGAGGAGGCGGCGGCGGTGGCGGTGGGAGCGGAGGCGGCGGAGGCGGCGGCGACGGCGGCGGCGGCGGCGGTGGAACTGGTCGCGGCTCTGCACAGAGGAGTGGCTCCGGTGGTGGTAAGCACCAGCAGTAGCAGCGCACTCGTGAGACCCCGTCCCCCCAGTAGCTTCGTGAGTGGTACGCTGCGCGTCAGCAAGGTGGGGGTACTGGTCCCTGTACCTACGTCCTCCGTACCGGCGACCGCACTGGTGAGTAGTGCGGGGGCTCGCACTCCACCCAGCGCTGCTTCGGCCGCCTGACGGACGCTTGGCGTCACCAGTTCCCTGACGCCACTGAGATCCCTCGCTGGGGAGAGCTGTCTAGGGCGGGGGTTGCTATCTTTGATCTTGACTATGATGCTATTCTTGCTGCCATATATGCTGTGTCTGCTAGTGATGAGGGTGACTGTTACCTGTGTGTTCCGCCTTACCCGGGCATTGAGGCTGCTGCTCTAGGTGCTGGTGAGGCTGCTGCTCTAGGTGCTAGTGCGTCTGCTGCCCCAGGTGCTGGTGAGTCTGCTCTCTCAGGTACCACGTCGGCTCAGGCCTTACACACCTTCACCCTTGACTCGGGTGCTTCCCGCTCCTTCTTTCGAGACCACACCACGCTTACACCGCTTAGTCGGCCGGTTGCGGTCTCCCTAGCGGACCCCTCTGGGGGTCCTGTCCTTGCTCGCTTCTCCACTGTCTTACCGTGTCCGGCAGCCCCCTCTAGCACCCTGTCAAGTCTCCACCTCCCCTCGTTCTCTACGAACTTGGTGAGTGGTGCTGACCTACAGGATGGGGGGGTTGACCAGTTCACTCCTGCGAGTCAGCACCAGACCCATTGCACGTGTGCTCGGACGGACCGACACTGGCCACGTTTACCCGTCGGCCGGGGTCGAGCCTGTACAAACTGAATACTGAGTCTGCTCCGGTTGCTGAGTCTGGTCAGGTAGTTGCGTCGAGTCAAGTGTTTACTGCAGAGTCTGCTCCTGAGTCTGCTCCCTGCTCGTGTCGTCTCCTGTCCCACCAGACTCTTCTTTGGCACCACCGCCTTGGTCACCCCTCCCTGCCTCGTCTCCGAGGCATGGCCTCCCGTGTTCTTGTCTCTGGTCTCCCCCGGTCCCTCCCTCCCCTCCCTCTGGGGCCTGCCCCTACCTGCGTTCCCTACGTCGAGGGGCGGCAGCGCGCCGCCCCTCACTCCTCCGAGTTTCCTCCGACAGAGGCTCCCCTGCAGACTCTTCACATGGACGTGTGGGGCCCCGCCCGCGTCCGTGGCCAGGGTCACGAGCGTTACTTCCTGTTGGTGGTTGACGACTATTTGCGTTACACCACGGTGTTCCCCTTGCGCAGCAAGGGTGACGTCACTGAGGTGTTGATCGACTGGATCCGCGCAGCTCGTCTCCAGCTCAGAGAGAGTTTCGGCTCGGACTTTCCTGTTCTGCGTCTGCACTCTGACAGAGGCGGGGAGTTTTCCTCTGCCCGTCTAGGAGCCTTCTATTGTGCACAGGGCATCCGCCAGACCTTCACGCTTCCGGCCTCTCCACAGCAAAATGGGATTGCTGAGCGCCGCATTGGCATGGTCATGGACGTCGCTCGTACGTCCATGATCCATGCGGCTGCTCCCCATTTTCTGTGGCTGTTTGCGGTTCAGTACGCAGCGCATCGGCTCAACCTTCAGCCCCGGGTCTCCTTGCCAGAGACCTCCCCCACCTTGCGGTGGACGGGGAAGGTTTGCGATGCATCTGCGTTTCGGGTCCAGGGATCTCGGGCGTTTGTCCGCGACTTGTCTGCGGACAAGCTGTCCCCCCGTGCTGTTCCCTTCGTCTTCCTTGGCTTCCCCCCTGACGCACCTAGTTGGCAGTTTTATCACCCCACCTCGCGCCGTCCTCCCAGGACGTCACCTTTGACGAGTCGGTGCCTTACTACCGTCTCTTCCCCTACCGCACTGCGCCCCTCCCCCCGCCGCCGCTCTTCCTTGCGCCAGGTCCTCCCCCATTAGACCCTCTCGCCCCTCAGGGTCCTGCCCCGTCAGGTGTGTCCCAGGTAGACGCAGTCGAGCCTGTCGAGGTAGCTGTTGACTCTGGTGCTGCTAGGGGTGCTGAGCCTGCGGGTGCTGGGTCTGGGGGTGCTGAGCCTGGGGGTGCGGAGCCTGGGAGTGCTGAGTCTAGGGGTGCTGAGCCTGCGGGTGCCGGGTCTGGGGGTGCTGAGCCTGGGGGTGCTGAGCCTGGGGGTGCGGAGCCTGGAGGTGCGGAGCCTGGGGGTGTTGGGTCTGCTTCGTCGAGGCGGGAGCTACTCTCTCCGCAGGAGCTGCGCGAGTAGTTTGCCCGCCGCTAGAGCCGTGCTGCTGGAGCTGGAGGTACTACTGTTGCTGCTGATCCTAGAGGTGCTCGTACTGGCGGTACTGGAGCTGCTGGGACTGGGGGTGCTGCTGGGGCTGCTGGAGTTAGTCCTGCTGGAGGTACTGCTGGAGCTGCTGGCGGTACTGGATTTGACTTTCAGAATGTTATTATCTAGCATGTAGTGGGGTGATCTGTAGCGGGTACAACCCAACTAGGGTTTGCTATATGTATCCCCATTGCTGCTAGTGAAACCACTCTTTGCTTAAACTTACACTTGCCTACCTAGGACTTACCTAGCTGTGGCTCCTCACTATAGCTACTATTCTCACACTGACGGTCCTGCTGGAGTTCGTGCTGCTGGAGCTGCTGGAGCTAGAGCTGCTGCGGGTGTTGGCGCTGGTGGTTCTACTAGAGCTGGTGCTTCTGAGGGTGCTGGAGTTGGCGCTGTTGGAGCTGGAGGTGCTGCTGACGCTGGTGCTGCCGCTGTGGGTACTAGTGCTGTCCCTTCTGGTACTGGAGGCGCTACGCAGCCGCGGTCGTACTTCGTTCTGCTCCTTGAGCAGGTTCTTGCTCTCCCGCCCTCTACTGGTCCTGCTCCTCCCTTTGAGTGTCCACAGCCTGTCCAGTCGCAGTCACAGTTACAGCCTGCCTCCCCCCTACCTGCTCCTTCTCCCTACACTGGTCCTACTGGAGGTCTTGCTGAGCGTCGTGAGCCTGTGTCTCGTCCTGCGTCGCCTATTCATGGTGCTCGCACTAGTGGTCGTGCTCCGCGTCCGCGTCCTCCTGCGGTCCCCGGCACACACCAGATGGCACTGCATCCTTCCACTGCTCCTCTGCGTGTCACGCTGCCGTCTCCTCCAGAGTCCTCTCTTCCAACTCTTGCTGACCCGGAGTCTGACTCTCTTCGTGCTGCGAGTCCTACTGTCACGCGTCTCCTGGCTACTGTTGTCACTGACCCTTCGTACTGCTGCGTCTGCCTTGGTTGCTGAGCTTGTCGACTATGCTGCTCGCTGTCGTCTAGACTACGCTGCTAGTCTTGTTGCTGAGTCTGAGTCTGTCTGTCCTCCGTCCGTTGGGGGTGAGTGTGCTCTTAGCATGGACGTCCTTGAGGACAGGCAGGAGGAGTTCCAGTGTTTTGCTGCTGCTTTGCCTCATCTCGTGTCCACGCTGATTGCCCCTGAGGGAGACCCGGATGCACCAGACATCCCGACTCCTCGATCGTACGCTGAGGCGATCGAGGGTCCCTGCTCCTCACAGTGGCAGTCAGCCATGGACGCAGAGATGGCTTCCTGGAAGTCCACAGGCACCTACGTTGATGAGGTTCCCCCACCTGGGGCGAACATCGTCAGTGGAATGTGGATTTTCAGGGTGAAGCGGCCGCCGGGTTCTCCGCCTGTCTTCAAGGCGCGTTACGTGGCTCGAGGCTTCAGTCAGCGGCAGGGAGTTGACTACTGTCAGACCTTCTCTCCCACCCCGAAGATGACCACTCTTCGGGTGCTGCTGCACATAGCCGCTCAGCGCGACTACGAGCTTCACTCTCTTGACTTCAGCACTGCTTTCCTGCAGGGCAGCCTGCACGAGGAGATCTGGCTGCGCCGCCCACCTGGCTTCACTGGTTCGTTTCCCCCTGGCACCCAGTGGAGCCTCCGGCGGCCAGTCTACGGTCTCCGCCAGGCGCCCCGTGAGTGGCACGACACACTGAGGACTACACTTGCGGCTCTTGGGTTTGCTCCTTCTACTGCCGACCCGTCGCTGTTTCTGCGCACCGACACCTCTTTGCCACCGTTCTACATCCTCGTGTACGTCGACGACTTGGTCTTTGCCACTGCTGACACTGATGGACTCGCCCACGTGAAGTCCGAGCTGCAGAAGAGACACACGTGCACAGACCTGGGTGAACTGCGCAGCTACCTTGGCTTGTAGATCACCCGAGACAGAGCACAGCGCACCATTACCCTGACTCAGTCACACATGGTGCAGCAGGTCCTTCAGCGCTTTGACTTCACGTACTCCTCGCCTCAGGCCACTCCTCTGTCTACTCGCCACTCGCTCTCAGCTCTGCCTTCGAATGAGTCCGTAGAGCCGAGTGGCCCGTACCCAGAGCTTGTTGGCTGCCTCATGTACCTGATGACCTGCACACGACCTGACCTAGCATACCCTCTTAGCATCTTGGTACGCTATGTTGCTCCTGGGAGACACCGACCAGAACACATGGCTGCAGCGAAGAGGGTGTTGCGCTACTTGTGCAGTACGTCGGGCATGGGGCTAGTGCTTGGAGGGCGACGTCCAATGGTCCTCACAGGTCACGCAGACGTTTCTTGGGCTGACGACCAGGCTACGAAGCGGTCGTCACAGGGTTACACCTTCAGCCTTGGCTCCGGCTCTGTTTCGTGGCGGTTTACCCACTCGTCTTCTGTTCTCGGCTCTAGTTGTGAGGCTAAGATCTACGCGGGGGCCATGGCTGCACAGGAGCTACGCTGGCTCACCTACCTGCTGAATGACCTAGGAGAGCCGCCTCGTTCTCCTCCAGTTCTGTACGTAGACAACAAGGCCATGCTGGCCTTGTGTCGGGAGCAGAGAACGAAGCACATTGCTCTTCGCTACTTCCTTGCTCGTGAGCTGCAGCAGCGTGGTCAGCTGCGCCTAGCCTACGTGGCCTTTGAGGCCAACACTGCTGATATCTTTACCAAGGCACTTCCGCCTTGTGATCATTAGCGCTTCTGTACGATGCTAGGTCTGGTGCCTACTTGGCCTCACTTGCTCACTGTCAGAACATTATAGCTTATACATTTGTGTAGGTTGTAGTGGGATAGCCCATAAGGGGTACAACCCAATTAGGGTTAGTACTTGTACCCAACTGTTTCATAGTTCATTCATTCCATTCTCACTTCTCGTCATGGTATCGAGCAGGTTCCCGAGTGGGAATACTGCCTAGGCCCCACCACGAACTTTTTTTTCCTGCCCGCAGCGCGCTTAGCTCCTAACCCGAGTAGCACCTCGAGCCGCCTTAGTGGCCCCTATTGGCCGCCCTTACTGCCCCTCGAGCCGCCCGCTACGGCCCCGCTTAGGCCCCGTCGGCCCCGCTACGGCCCCGCTTAGGCCCCGCTACGGCCCCGCTACGGCCCCGCTACGGCCCCGTCGGCCCCGCTTAGGCCCCGCTACGGTCCCGCTACGGCCCTGTTACGGCCCCGCTTAGGCCCCGCTACGGCCCCGCTACGGCCCCGTCGGCCCCGCTTAGGCCCCGCTACGGCCCTGCTACGGCCCCGCTACGGCCCCGTCGGCACCGCTTAGGCCCCGCTACGGCCCCGCTACGGCCCCGTCGGCCCCGCTTAGGCCTCACTACGGCCCCGCTACGGCCCCGCTACGGCCCCGTCGGCCCCGCTTAGGCCTCGCAACGGCCCCGCTACGGCCCCGCTACGGCCCTGTCGGCCCCGTCGGCCCCGCTACGGCCTCGTCGGCCCCATCGGCCCCGCTTAGGCCCCGTCGGCCCCGTCGCGGCCCCGCTCAGGCCTCGCTTAGGCCCCGTCGCGGCCCCGCTTCGGCCCCGTCGGCCCCTCTACGGCCCCACTTAGGCCCCGCTTCGGCCCCGTCGGCCCCGCTACGGCCCTGTCGTGGCCCCGCTACACCGCCACCTGCGACCTCGCCACCACCTGCGACCCCGCCTCCCAGCGCCCGCAGCGCCGAGCAGCCGAACCGCCGGCCAGCTGTGCCGCTCGACCGCCCGAGCCGCCCAGCAATCGAGCCGCCTGGCAGCCGAGCCGCCTGACAGCCGAGCCGCCCAGCAGCCAAGCCGCCCAGCAGCCGAGCCGCCCGACAGCCGAGCCGCCAGCACCGTGCAGCCAAGCCACCCAGCAGCCGAGCCGCCCAGCAGCCGAGCCGCCCAGCAGCCAAGCCGCCCTGCAGCCGAGCCGCCCGACAGCCGAGCCGCCGAGCAGCCCGATCGCTCCACCTACATGGTAAGAGCACACTCTCTGCCACTGCACTGCCCTGTCGACTGCTGTTATGGCTTCCCCGAGCGTTCTCACCTTTGACGCTGAGGGTCGGGCAGTGGACTTTGAGGTCTGGGTAGATGATCTGCAGCTTTTCCTACAGTGCGATAGGGCAGACGGCCTCTCCCTGTTTGACCTCACTTCTGGTGCCTCCCCTGCCCCTACTGTTGATGCTGGCGCCACTGTTCGCTCACAGTGGGCCACACGTGACGCTGCTGCTCGCCATGTTGTGCGCCGCCACTTACCGACCACTGAGCGTGCACACTTTAGCCAGTACAAGAGTGCTCAGACCTTGTACGACGCTGTAGTTGCACGCTACTCTTCCCCTGCCATTGCTGCACTGAGCCGCCTCATGCTACCGTACCTCTTCCCTGACCTTGCTGCCTTTCCAACTGTCGGTGACCTCATTACGCACCTCCGCACTAGTGACACTCGCTACCGCGCTGCGCTTCCTGCTGAGTTCTGCGCCAAGAACCCCCCCCCCCCCCCCCCATGTACATCACCCTCTACTACATAGTCACCCGTCTCCCTGACTCTCTCCGTGTAGTCAGGGACCACTTCCTCTCAGTTTGCCCCACCACTCTCACCGTTGACCTCCTCGAGAAGTCCCTCCTAGCGATAGAGAAGAGCATAGTCGCTGTAGGAGCCTCTCGTGGTGACCCTCGCACCCCCGTCTTTGAGGGGTGTTCTCCCTCCCCCCTCTTGCCCTCTGTTGCCTCTACTGCTGCGGCCGACCTCGTTGGTTTCGAGTCGGTCGGCGCTGCGTCTGCCCCGAGCGGGAGACGCCGCACCGGCAAGGGCAAGGGGGGCAAGGGCACTGGAGGGGGTGGAGGGGGCGGTGGAGGTGGTGGTGGAGGCGGTGGAGGGAGTGGGGGTGGTGGTGGGAGTGGTGCTGGGGGTGGCGGCGGCGGCGGCAGCAGTGGAGGCGGCGGAGGCGGTGGAGGTAGTGGAGGAGGCGGAGGTAGAGGAGGCGGCGGAGGCGGCGGAGGCGGCGGCGGCGGCGGAGGCGGCGGTGGTGGAGCGAGTCGCGACTCTGCGCCGAGGAGTAGCGCCGGTGGTGGTGAGCGCCAGCAGCAGCAGCGGAGTGGTGTGACCCTGTCCCCTCAGCAGCTTCGTGAGTGGTACACTGCACGCTAGCGCGGTGGGGGTTTTGGTCCCTGCTCTTACGTTCTCCGTACCGGCGACCGCACTGGTGAGCAGTGCGGAGGTCCGCACTCCACCCAGCGCTTCTTTGGTTGCCTAACGGACGCGTGGCGTCGCCAGTTCCCTGAGGCGTCAGAGATCCCTCGCTAGGGAGATCTGGCTAAGGCCGGGGTTGCTATCTTTGATCTTGACTTTGATGCTATTCTTGCTGCCATGTATGCTGTTGCTGATAGTGTTGAGGGTGCCTGTTACCTGTGTGTACCGCCTGACCCGGGCATTGAGGCTGCTGCGCTAGGTGCTGGTGAGACTGCTGCTCTAGGTGCTAGTGCGTCTGCTGCCCCAGGTGCCAGTGCGTCTGCCGCCCCAGGTGCTGGTGAGTCTGCTCTCTCAGGTACTACGTCGGCTCAGGCCTTCCACACCTTCACCCTGGACTCGGGTGCGTCCCGCTCCTTCTTTCGAGACCGCACCACTCTTACGCCGCTTAGTCGGCCGGTTGCAGTCTCCCTGGCAGACCCCTCTGGGGGTCTTGTCCTTGCTAGCTTCTCCACTGTCCTTCCGTGCCCTGCAGCCCCCTCTGGCACCCTGTCAGGTCTCTACCTCCCCTCGTTCTCTACGAACTTGGTGAGTGGAGCGGACCTACAGGATCGACGGGTTGACCAGTTCACTCCTGCGAGTCAGCGAGTGACCCAGTGCAGGTGCGCTCGGACAGGCCGACACTTGGCCACATTCACCCGTCGGCCAGGGTCGAGCCTGTACACCCTTACTGCTGAGTCTCCTCCTACTGCTGAGTCTGCCCAGGTAGCTGCGTCGAGTCAGGTGTTTGCTGCAGCGTCCAGGTCTGGTCCTGAGTCTGCCCCCTGCTCGTGTCGTCTGCTGTCCCACCAGACTCTCCTTTGGCACCACCGCCTTGGTCACCCCTCCTTGCCTCGTCTCCGAGGCATGGCCTCCCATGTCCTTGTCTCTGGTCTTCCTCGGTCTCTCCCTCCCCTTCCTCCGGGGCCTGGCCCTACCTGCGTCCCCTGCGTCGAGGGGCGACAGCGCGCCGCCCCTCACTCCTCCGAGTTTCCTCTGACAGAGGCTCCGCTGCAGACTCTACACATGGACGTGTGGGGCCCAGCCCGCGTCAGTGGGGAGGGGAGAGAGCGGTACTTTCTGCTGGTCGTTGACGACTACTCGCGTTACACGACAGTCTTCCCCTTGCGCAGCAAGGGTGACGTCACTGAGGTGTTGATCGACTGGATCCGCGCAGCTCGTCTCCAGCTCAGAGAGAGTTTCGGCTCGGACTTCCCTGTTTTGCGTCTGCACTCGGACAGAGGAGGGGAGTTTTCCTCTGCCCATCTTGGAGCCTTCTGTCGGGCACAGGGCATCCGCCAGACCTTCACGCTTCCGGCCTCTCCACAGCAAAATGGGATTGCTGAGCGCCGCATTGGCATGGTCATGGACGTCGCGCGTATGTCCAAAATGCATGCGGCTGCCCCCCATTTTCTGTGGCCGTTTGCGGTTCAGTACGCTGCGCATCAGCTCAACCTACAGTCCCAAGTCTCCTTGCCAGAGACCTCCCCCGCCTTGCGGTGGACAGGGAAGGCTGGCGATGCGTCTGTGTTTCGAGTCTGGGGATCTCGGGCGTTTGTCCGCGACTTGTCTGCGGACAAGCTGTCCCCCCGTGCTGTTCCTTGCGTCTTCCTTGGCTTCCCCCCTGACGCGCCTGGCTGGCAGTTTTACCACCCCACCACGCGCCGTGTTGTGTCCTCCCAGGACGTCACCTTTGACGAGTCGGTGCCTTACTACCGTCTCTTCCCCTACCGCACAGCGCCCCTCCCCCCGCCGCCGCTCTTCCAAGCGCCAGGTGCTACCCAGGTAGACCCCCTCCCTCCTGAGGGTCCTGCCCCTTCAGGTGTGTCCCAGGTAGACGCAGTCGAGCCTGTCAAGGTAGCTGTTGACTCTGGTGCTGCTAGAGGTGCTGAGCCTGCGGGTGCCGGATCTGCGGGTGCCGGGTCTGGGGGTGCTGAGTCTGGGGGTGCTGAGACTGGAGGTAATGAGCCTGGGGGTGCTGAGCCTGGGGGTGCTGAGCCTGGGGGTGCAGAGCCTGGGGGTGCTGGGTCTGCTCGTGTGGCCGCCGGCGGTACTTCGTCGAGGCGGGAGCCGCTCTCTCCACGGGAGCTGCGCGTGTGGTTCGCCCGCCGCTGGAGACGTGCTGCTGAGTCTGGGGGTACTGTTGGAGCTGCTGGGGGTGTTGGCGCTGGTGTTTCTACTGGTCCTGCTCCTCCCCTAGAGTGTCCATCGCCTGTCCAGTCGCAGTCACAGTTACCGCCCGCCTCCCCTCTACCTGCTCTTTCTCCCTACACTGGTCCTACTGGAGGTCTTGCTGAGCGTCGTGAGCCTGCGTCTCGTCCCGCGTCACCTGTTCGTGCTGCTCGCACTTGTGGTCGTACTGCACGTCCGCGTCCTCCTGCGGTCCCCGGCACACACCAGATAGCACTACGTCCTTCCACTGCTCCTCTGCGTGTCCCGTTGCCGTCTCCTCCAGAGTCCTCTCCTCCTTCTCTTGGTGACCCGGAGTCTGACTCCCTTCGTGCTGCTAGTCCTTCGGTCACGCGCCTTCTTGCTACTGTCATCACTGACCCTTCCTTTGAGTCTGCTGTTGCGTCTGCTCTAGTTGCTGAGCTTGTCGACTTCGCTGCTCGCTGTCGTCTAGACTACGCTGCCCGTCTTGTTGCTGAGTCTGATTCTGTCTGTCCTCCGTCCGTCGGGGGTGAGTGTGCTCTTAGCACAGACGTCCTTGAGGACAGGCAGGAGGAGTTCTAGTGCTTTGCGGCTGCTTTGCCCCATCTCGTGTCCACGCTGATTGCCCCTGAGGGAGACCCGGATGCACCAGACATTCCTACTCCTCGATCGTACGCTGAGGCGATTTAGGGTCCCTACTCCTCTCAGTGGCAGTCGTCCATGGACGCAGAGATGGCTTCCTGGAAGTCCACAGGCACCTACGTTGACGAGGTTCCCCCACCTGGGGCGAACATCGTCAGTGGGATGTGGATCTTCAGGGTGAAGCGGCCGCCGGGCTCTCCGCCTGTCTTCAAGGCGCGTTACGTGGCTCGAGGCTTCAATCAGCGGCAGGGAGTTGACTACTGTCAGACCTTCTCTCCCACCCCGAAGATGACCACTCTTCGGGTGCTGTTGCACACAGCCGCTCAGCGCGACTACGAGCTTCACTCTCTTGACTTCAGCACAGCTTTCCTGCAGGGTAGCCTGCACGAGGAGATCTGGCTGCGCCGCCCTCCTGGCTTCACTAGGTCGTTTCCTCCTGGCACCCAGTGGAGCCTCCAGCGGCCAGTCTACGGTCTCGGCCAGGCGCCCCGTGAGTGGCACGACACACTGAGGACTACACTTGCGGCTCTTGGGTTTGCTCCTTCTACAGCCGACCCGTCGCTGTTTCTATGCACCGACACCTCTTTGCCGCCGTTCTACATCCTCGTGTACGTCGACGACGTAGTCTTTGCCACTACTGACACTGCTGGACTCGCCCACGTGAAGTCCGAGCTGCAGAAGAGACCCACGTGCACAGACCTGGGTGAACTGCGCAGCTACCTTGGCTTGCAGATCACCCGGGACAGAGCACAGCGCACCATTACCCTGACTCAGTCACACATGGTGCAGCAGGTCCTTCAGCGCTTCGCCTTCACGTACTCCTCGCCTCAGGCCACTCCTCTGTCTACTCGCCACTCGCTCTTAGCTCTGCCTTCGGATGAGTCCGTAGAGTCGAGTGGCCCGTACCCAGAGCTTGTTGGCTGCCTCATGTACCTGATGACCTGCACACGACCTGACCTTGCATACCCTCTTAGCATCTTGGCACGCTATGTTGCTCCTAGGAGACACTGACGAGAGCACATGGCTGCAGCAAAGAGGGTGTTGCGCTACCTGTGCAGTACGTCGGGCATGGGGCTAGTGCTTGGAGGGCGACGTCGAGTAGTCCTCATAGGTCACGCTGACGCTTCTTGGGCTGAAGACCAGGCTACGCAGCGGCCGTCACAGGGTTACACCTTCAGCCTTGGCTCCGGCTCTGTCTTGTGGCGGTCTACCCGCTCGTCCTCTGTTCACGGCTCCAGCTGTGAGGCTGAGATCTACGCAGGGGCCATGGCTGCACAGGAGCTACGCTGGCTCACCTACCTGCTGAATGACCTAGGAGAGCCGCCTCGTTCTCCTCCAGTTCTGTACGTAGACAACAAGGCCATGCTGGCCTTGTGTAGGGAGCACAGACTGGAGCACAGAACGAAGCACATTGCTCTCCGCTACTTCCTGTCTCGTGAGCTGCAGCAGCGTGTTCAGCTCAGCCTCACCTACGTGGCCTCTGAGGCCAACACTCCTGATATCTTCACCAAGGCACTTCCGCCTTGTGATCATCAGCGCTTCTGTACTCTGCTAGGTCTTGTGCCTACCTGGCCTCACTTGCTCACTTCTTGATCTTGTTTGTACTGTCTTCTTTCTATACCTGCCCTTGCTTGTTTTACCTCTATATATATGACCTTGCATGTGAACTGGCCTTGTGGCCTTACTCTTGTGCTCGTAGTGTGTGGTGACTTTGTGATCCACCCTGAGCTTGCTTTGCTTTGCTTTGCTTGTCTGGTCTTGTGACCACTTGTTCTCCCCCACTTTGCCTATGGGGGTGTGTCAGAACATTATAGCTTATACATTTGTGTAGGCTGTAGTGGGGTAGCCCATAAGGGGTACAGCCCAATTAGGGTTAGTACTTGTACCCAACTGTTTCATAGTTCATTCATTCCATTCTCACTTCTCGTCACCCACTTCTTGACCTTGCTTGTACTGTGATCTTTCTATACCTGCACTTGCTTGTTTACCTTTATATATGATCTTGCATGTGAACTGGCCTTGTGGCTTTGCTCTTGTGCTCGGACTGTGTGGTGACATTGTGATCCACCCTGAGCTTGCTTTGCTTTGCTTGACTGGTCTTGTGACCTCTTTTTCCTCCCCACTTTGCCTACGGGGGTGTGTCAAACTCATATGCTATAGTCTGTGTAGGCTGTAGTGGGGTAGACAATATGGGGTACAACACTTTTAGGTTTTCCTACTTGTACCCACCTGCTTGCTAGTTCATTCATTCCGCATTTCTTCACACATCCAACACGACTTATCATTCCCCGTTCTTCTTGAATTACGGGATGGACCCGGTGGTGCCAACCACGACTACACTTGACAACCCGGTGTCAAGATATGTTTTATATATCTGTTGTATAACTGCTTGTGGTTAGATCGTAGTGTAGTCATACTGCTTATTGTTGGTGGTGCACCCTTCCTATGCTTTCACTATATCTTGTATCTCATGCTATAGTGAATATTTTTCTTGTTTGGCCAAACCCTCTCGCCATTCCCCTTCGTAGCTCCATGGCTCCTAAGTTCCTCGCTTAGTCTTCTGACATGGTATCAGCGCCAGGTTCCTCCTAGGACCTGCCTCATTGGGCCCACCCTTAAGCTTCCGCTAATGCGTCGTTTTTCTGCCCGTCGCGCGCCCGCGACGGTTTCTGCCCGTCGCGCGCCTTGGATGCGCGACGGTCTCTGCCCGCCCGCGCGGCTCCTACCCCGCCCCCTCGCCCCCCCTTCTCCTCCATCACCCTGCTGCGGGTGCAGCAGTGGGGGGGAGGGTATGGGGGTGGCAGGTGTGCGTAATTAGCTGCCGCCCCTCCTCTCTCTCCCACTGCCGCACATGCCGCTCTGGGGGGAAGGGTGTGGAGAGACGAAGGAGTGGCGGTAGGGATGCCGAAGGGTGTGAAAGGGAGGTTTGGTGAGAAGGGGGAGGTTGAAGGGGGGTGGCCGCTGTGAAGCCAGCAGCTCCAGGCGCCCGTGAGCTCGTTGCTCCAGTGGCCCGTGAGCCGTTGCTCTTGTCGTCTGTGAGTCATTTGCTCCAGCCGCTCGTCTAGCCGCAGAGCCAGTTACTCCAGTTGTCCGTGTGCCAGTTGCTCCAGTTGCTCGTGTGCCAGTTGCTCCAGTTGCTCGTGTGCCAGTTGCTCCAGTTGCTCGTGTGCCAGTTGCTCCAATAGCCCGTGTGCCAGCAGCTTCAGCCGTCGCCCACCACCTCCTCTCCTCTCATGATCCTTCCTCCTCCTCACTTGCCTTCTACTTCTTCTTTTGGACTCTGCATGGTGTACCCCTTCAAGGGGCATTTGCTACACTACGGGGGCGTGTTAATATATATTTTATATATCTGTTGCATAACTGCTTGTGGCTAGATCATAGTGTATTCATACTGCTTATTGTTGGTGGTGCACCCTTCCTATGCTTTCACTATATCTTGTATCTCATGCTATAGTGAACCTTTCTCTTGTTTGGCCAAAGCTTCTCGCTATTCCCCTTCCTAGCTCCATGGCTCCTAAGTTCCTAAACTCGCTTAGTCTTCTGACACCCGGTCCCCAGGTCACAACATTTTGTTAATGAACTCCAGGAGACCCGCAAAAAAGCAGTCGATGCCATCCGCAAGGCTAACACTACTGCCCGTAAATATATGGACATGCTGTGACGGGAAATTGGCATGACAGCTAGGCAACTAGTGCTACTAGGCACGAAGAACCTTCGCCTTCCCAGCTCGTCAAAGCTACGGCCACGATTTTGTGGACCGTTTTGCATCATGAAAATGGTGACACCTATCACCGCGAAGCTGGTCCTACCCGACAATTTGCGTGTGCACGACGCCTTCCACATCAGCCTTCTTCGCAAAATCGTGCCCGCAGCGACAGACTTTGCCCGTCAAAACGCCGCCCCGACATCTCGCTCTGTCCCGGAACCGACACTTGACCCGTAAAAATTTTTGGCGCATCGTGTTCAGCTCAACGCCTCTGGCCGCCGCATGGACTTCCTAGTCCGCTGGATTGCCGCACTAGTGAAGACGACACATGAGTGCAATCCACCTCGCTTGAAGCTTACCTGCTTGTTATTGATTACCTCGCCCGCAAGCGAGCTGCGGATATTGACCACATTTCTTAAAGGGGGTGGGGGGAGGGGTGGTGGTGGTAGTGTTAGGAAATTTCTCTTTTCTTATCGGGGTTGACTGCTACGCGTACACCCCGAACACTTTCGGACTCCACGATTTCGAGGCTGCCCCGCGTCGCCTTTGGTTTTCCGTTCGCCAAACCTGCACCCGACCTCGTTTTCCCGAGGTTTCCTTCTAGCTATGGTAGTCACTATATTAGCACGTGCCTTCATTATATTATCCGTTTTCCTCTTAACTCTGTTGTACAACTCATAACACACGCTATAGATCCACCGTTTTTGTTTCCTCGTTTGTTTACAATGGCCAGATGTCAGGCTACTCTTTTGGCGAGGAAGTTGGGTCAAAGCGAGTCTTACCGTTTAGATGAGAGAACCCAATTGGTCGCGATGCAGGCGATGCTGGCGACCACTGTCGCCTGCTGAAGTTAGGTTCGGTGGGATAATTCCCCACCAGGACATCAGACTCGTAGTAGTCTGATGGGGCAGCTTTGATGGTGTCCAGACCTGGGACTGCAATATTAGCTTTGGGACGAACCATTCAGGTGTTTCTTCCCTGACCTTCGGGCTGGGGGTCTGGGACCTCAGATACACCTCGGCCAGCCGGCTGGCTTTGGTTGGCTAGCAAGTCATGACATCAGCTGCTTTGGGCGGGGATTTGTTGGAATGCTGAGCTGGATGATCTGCTGGCTGCTGAGACCAGGCGACTGAGTCGCACAAATCGTAGGCAAAGGTGCCACCCACCACAACTGCTGTATTGGTCAGTTGTTTTGGCTAGCTTTGGCAAGCAAGCTCACACATCGAGCGCTGGCTGGGTTGGGGGGATAGAGCACAACAGTCATCGTCGCATACCGGTATGCTGAATTCTGTACTCGTTCAAAACATTGAAGGGGGGACAAAGAAATTAGTGAACTTCATTCCTAGTATCTAACTTGAAATGCGAGACAACCACGTTGCGGCGGCGTGCGACCAAGGCGACGTCCCAATGACGTTAAGGCGAGGTAGCCATGTGGTCCTCCGTAATAGCCGCGTGCTCGCCGTCGCCTTCTTACTCGTGAGTGCAGCCTTTCGAGGTGATTTTCCGTTCAAGCTTCTCTCAGATAGATTTTGAGATGTAGTTGTTCCCGTTTCTCTTTCGGAAAGCTTTATGATGAAGCTTTCAAAAAAAAAAAAACTGGAAATTTGCTTTTTCATTTTTTAGAGTTTTCAGGTGATTGAGTATCGAGGCATTAATCCGAAAGTGCCCCTTGAGAATCCTGGGCTTTGTTACCCGCAGAGTGTTTTTTAGGCAAATTTATCATGGGATCCGCCCAAGATTAGTCGCTCAAAAAAAAAAACGAAAGAATCAAGAGAGGCAACGGACTTGCAATTGGCACCACTGATGTAAAGTTGTGCGAAGCAACAGGTATGTTGGTGGTGAAGATCTGTCCTCCAAATGTTGAGCCTCGTCCTTAGATTGGTAAGCCACCTTACCTTTTTATCCTCTCATGAGTCACCCACCCATAATCTCTCTCACCGAATCCACGCAGGTCGTTTCACCCCCCCTCCTTACACAGCACACTGTGGAATTTTGTCTCCAAGATTCATCTGAATCCGATGCTTCACGGCCTCACTGCCAGTGAGACGATTTTGCTGAACCAGTGGTTAAATTCGTTGAATCTATTCAAGCCGATCCGCAAGCCCAAATGGCCCATCAGCAAGCGGCCTGGCCACCTCGTCGTGCTCACTCCCACCCGCCCATGCTCACTCCCACCCACCCATGCTCACTCCCACCCACCCTTGCTCACTCCCACCCACCCATGCTCACTCCCACCCACCCATGCTCACTCCCACCCACCCATGCTCACTCCCACCCACCCATGCTCACTCCCACCCACCCATGCTCACTCCCACCCACCCATGCTCACTCCCACCCACCCATGCTCACTCCCACCCACCCATGCTCACTCCCACCCACCCATGCTCACTCCCACCCAGCCATGGTCACTTCCACCCACCCATGCTCACTCCCACCCACCCATGCTCACTCCCACCCAGCCATGGTCACTTCCACCCACCCATGCTCACTCCCACCCAGCCATGGTCACTCCCACCCACCCATGCTCACTCCCACCCAGCCATGGTCACTCCCACCCAGCCATATTCACTTCCACGCATTCATTAGCAAACCCCCAACTAAAACATTCCATTCTACCCCTTTTCCTTCTCCCATTTCACCCCGTCCCCCCTGCTTCTGTTTCATCCCTGACAGCAGCTCCTCTCCCCGTTGCTCGCATTAGCGTCCCCTCCCAGGCCGTTCTTGGATTTCACATTCTCCGAGGCGCAATGTGGCACCTGGGCGGCTGACTATTCCGCCCTGCACTCCCGCATTCGCCAAGCGGCCCGCGCCCACGCCAGCACCCTGGCTCAGACTGCTGCTGCCGCTGCTGTTGCTGCTGCCGCAGCGAAAACACCACCCATGCCACCGCTGCCACCACCTTCACCACCACCACCATCACCCCCACCTCCATCACCACCACCACCGTCACCCCTACTTTCCTCACCTCGTCCGCTATCTCCTACTCCTCCATCTCCCCCTCCCCCGTCCCCTCCTCCACCATCCCCCCCTCATCCACCTCCGCCCCCACCATCCCCTCCACCCCCAGCCGAATACCCCCAGCCGCCTAGGGACCCATCCATTCGCTTTCTCACATACGAATGGCTGGATGAACCAGGCGGGCTAGGAGACTATCTCACAGGGCTGGCCACCAGCTTTGCATGTGCCATGCTCACTCAGCGGGCGTTCATTGTACGGCACGCTCTCCTGCCGCTTGCATTCGAGCCGAACCTCATTGATTGGTCCTTCTCATTGGAGGTTCCTGTGGAGCCGGCTCGCGTGATGAATATTGATGATGTGATGGGATGGGGCGAGGGAGGGGGGCCTGAAGGAGGAGGAGGAGAAGGGGGGGAACGAAGAAGAGAAGGGGAAGAGGGAGGAGAAGGAGGAGGACGAGGAGAAGGAGGAGGAGGGGGGGGAGGGCGAGAAGAGGCAGAGGAGGTAGTACAGGATGGGGAGGTGGTGGAGGTGGACTTGAAGAATCAGCGGTTTGTGGAGCCGGAGGACATATTCGCACAGCTGGATAAGGCAATGAACGTGCGCCTGTCGTGGAACAGAGGACTGCTTACGTACTGGCTTGCGGAGGTGGGTGAAGCGGTTTTGTAGAAACAGGAAGGAACTCTTGCGTCATCTCACATGGGAAGGCCGGCCTTCGCACATGCTGGATCGTACAGGTAAGCAACATGTGCAGGTGAAGCAGCAGGAGGGGTTGGGAGGCTGAGGCTGAGGTTGGGGTGCTCACAGCGCGTCTTGTGCAGGTGGGTAGTGTTTTTGTGGAAGAAAGGGGAGAAGTGGAGAATTGATTGAGGGCAAGGGAAAGGAATGGAAGGGAGAGAAAGGGGATGAGAAATGGAGGAATTGGGGAGAAGGAGGGGAGAAGGAGTGGGAGGACTAGGGGAGAAGTGGGGTGAGAAAGGGGACGACAAGCGAGAGGAACGGGACGAAAAAGGGAAGGGGGAAGGGAGGAAGAAGGGGAGAGGAAGGGAGAAGAGGAGAAGTGATGAGATCAGGAGAGGAATAAGCATTAATACAAAACAAAGGACCGTTCTGAGAGGAATAAGTGGAGAGAGTTACAAATGGAGAGGGCATGGGAAACTAAATGCGGTGGTGTGCTCAAATTTATGCAAAATAGCTCGACTGGTAGGGCTTAAAATAGCACATTCTCTCTCCGCCCTTTCCTCCCTCTTTTTCATGCCCATGTGCTGTCCATATCACTTGGCTGGGTTCAGGAGGAGGGTAAGAAGTGGAGTGAGAGGCTCAAGGACATGGGCATGCGGCCTCCCTACAGCTTCGGCTGCATCCTCCGCTTTCTTCTCAAGTACGTAACCATGGGAAACACCTTTTGGAGCGCCTCAAAAGGCTGCTTTCTTCCCTCTCTCCTCCAGTAGGCCCCCATGGATAACACCTTCGAGAGCACCTCAAAAGGCTGCCTCCGCCGCTTTCTTATCAAGTACGCTCCCATTGGCGCACATATCACATCTCTAAGTCATGTGAAACCATGTGCACCTTTGCCCCAGGGCTTCATGGTTTCGAGACAGCTACTCATTCCCCTGCCCTTGCAAGCCTATCCCCTTCCCGGCTCACTTTGCTTTGCCCTGGGGCCTCCTGCTTCTCGACAAACACCCCTTAGGCTGCAATCAGATGTCACATCAACTCTCCAATCCAAGCTACGTCAACTGTGTGTGACGATTCCAGTGGACTAGAAACCCTCTCCGTTACCCCTCCACACACAACCCCTGTCCCCCCCCTCCTCCCCACCTCCCCCCTTTGACAACCCCCACCAGGCCCCTCCCAGACATCCTGTCAAGAACCGAAGCTATGTACCACCACCTCTTCTCCCCTCTCGCCTCCTCCTCCCCCCCTTCGGCCCTCCTCCAAGCCCAAACCCCTCATCACCTGAGTGCTGGACAATCAGGGGCCTCCCATCACTCCTCAAGCGATAGGGTGGTGGTGGTGGGCATGCACATGAGAGCACCTGATTCGTTCGTGTGGCAGGGCGAGAGTGGGTTCGGAGATCCCAAGGTTCTGAGTGAGACAGAGAGAACTGAACTCATCAAGTGGGCTATGGGCTATGTTGCTTGTGCCCAGGTGAATACGATATGGGGGTTGTTGGTACTGGCCAAGTTCGCTGTAAGGATTGTGCCATCAAAATCCGCCCTTTCCCTTTCTATGTTGTCGGCTGCGTTTTCTTCCCCCCTTTTTCTTCACTCGTTTCCCCCCTCTCGTGTATCAAGTTCCCATGCATGTTCCTCACGTGCCTCGGATTCAGAGCATCCTATTGCGTGCCCCCATGTTCATTCCAGTAACTTTCGTGCCTCTTATTTCCGAGCTTCCGGTTTTTCACAGAGGCTCGAGGCATGGTGGGTGCCCCCTCCCACCATTGTTAAATGGCTTATCATCAGCAACTCTCAGGATTTGAAGGCAATACTAAAACTCATATACCCTGACAAGGTATTTGTTTTCTCTCCATAATGGTAAAGGAGTCTGTCTGTGGAATGGGGGGGGGAAGCATGGGGAGAGGGAAATGAAACTGGGGGGGAGGGCAGGGCGGAGACCAGCATATATCTACTCTGCAAGGGGAGGTAGTGCAGGTAAGAAGGGGGCGAGCGGGTTGCCTGAGAAAAATTCCTTAACAACAGCAACTGCTCAACGCGTGGCAGGGGGGTGGCGAGTAGGTAGGCTTGGGTGGAGGTTTATGAAGATCTGGGAGATAGCTACGAAAGAAGAAATTGCAGAACCAAAATTGGAAAAAGAAGAACAAGGCGATGAAGCATCATATGCACCCCCACCCCCTCCGTCTCCCCCACACCCCCACCCCCCACCCCTCCACACACACACCCACGCACGCATGCACGCACGCACGCACACACACACTACACACACTCTACATCCAACCTTCAACCTTCCTTTTCCCACGCTTCACAGGCACATAACATTTCTTGTACACTGTTCCTGGTTCCCTCAGCACGTCTCTTACGCTTTGGTTCTTCATCATTATGATCATCCCCTCCCTGAGCCTTAAGCCCTAAACCCTGGCAATGTCACACATTGTGGTCTCACACACTCTTCCATATTGTGCCATTTGTGTAGGTGGCATTCATTACACTATTCCCTTAAGTTTCGCAAATTTCACTCTCATATTTGTCACAGGTGGTGGTATCAGATATTGTCCCGATGCATGTCAACAACCTCATGCTCGATGCTGCTGATCCATCCTCACCACCCTCTTCAGCAAAAGCTACTCCCACTAAACAAGCATCGGTATATACTGGCGCTATCACAGAGTGGCTCCTTTTGGCAGCTTCTGACATTCTTGTTTTATCCATGTCTGGATTCTCTCACACGGCAGCGTTTTTCTCGTATCGCCTAAACGCTGTCCATGACCTGGATACCTGCGACCCAGAGGTCCCATTGGAGACATACACTTTAGGACGCATATGGAGTGGAGTGTGATGTTCTTATGCTGCACCTCTGGATCTGCGAGGATGGTGCAGTGGAGCCTCAGCACCTGGCACTCTATCCACTTGAAGCAACCAACAAGAGTCATCCTTTATATAAGCAACCATTTAGGCAATATACCAAGATAAGGTGTGATAAGGTGACTAGTGAAATGGCCACAGTGAATGGGTGCAAAGTTCCCTAAATATGTATGTATATGTATTTATAAATATGTATCGTACCCCCCCCCCCCCACATATAGGACCCGGGGGACTTCCTTGAAACCGTATTGAAGCCGTTTTCTTTAGTGTATGGCTTACGAAGGGGAGGAGGGGGGTATTTTATTTTGCGCATATCGAAACACAAAAATCTGTTAAGGAACGAGATATTGCCACGCGTTCACGTTTGAGGCACGTTAGAGAGAGGCTCGGCAATGTTACCGTCATTGCCCGGATAGTAGACATATATGTCTTATCTCGTACACTACTCAAAATGCTTGGGTTATCTCGTATTTGGGATGGTTTAGGGTGTCTTATAAGTCTTATAAATGGAAAAAAAAATAAGAACTCTGTGACACTTGCAAAGTGTGTAGAAACCACCTCTGTACCATTAGACCTTTGAATTAGGGCGACCTCGGTGGTGATGCATGCAGCGCCCCCTCTTGCCACGTGAGGGATGCAGCAAAGCTGCCACTGCTGGCAACATCCCTCTGTGCTGGCAGCATCTAATGATGCTGCCAGTGTCGTTTTGCTGCCAGCAGCGCTTGGATGCTTCCAAAACGCAGCTGGCAGCACGATGGCACCATGAGGGCTGTCCCCTACGAGGAGATTCCTCGTAGAGGAGCGGCTCGGCACCTTTGGAAGGGGCACTGTGGCTAGGGGGGGTAGTTGGGCGTGAGCTTCATTTGGTGCTCAAGGAGGTTGAGATCTCAACTCAACCTTTGCTCTCGGCAGGCTTACCGGAACCATGCGCAGTTAAGTCCCCACAGGCACGTCCTCACCTCGCCCTCATGTGCAGGTGAATAACTACGGGCGAATTAACTCGCCCGGTGATGACATCCGTGTTGCCATGACGAACAATACGCGCAAGGCGGGAAGATCTACCGCCGCCTCCCATGCGAGCTGTGACGGGGACGATGGCGACGAAGGACGCGGCGGCGATGAAGGACATGGCGGCGACGACGGCGACGGAGAACACGACGACGACGGCGACGAGGATTGGCCAGAGAACGGCCACGACGTTAGTACTTCGGGGGATGAAGAAGCCCCTGCCGACATCGATGAGGACGAATGGTGGAATCGGCCGGTTAGGAGGGACGACTAAGTCGAAGAGTGGCGGGCTGGTGATTCGGACAACGACGAGGGTGTCGATGCTGATGGCGAGCACGTGGAGGCAGCTGCGCATGCAACGGGAGCGACGGGCGATGACGGTGCGAAGGCTGACGACGAGGCGGATGCGGAAGCGAGGACGACGACGGTGGAGGGAGATGTGGAGGCTGACGACGAGGCGGAGGCGGAAGCGGCACCCGATGCTGTTGCGCCCGCGGATGTGGTCGCAATTGCGGATGTGGATGCTGCGGAGGGAGGTGCCGATGACGACCCGTGGAGCATCGCGGGTGACGACGATGTTCCGCTTCTGAAACGGAGGCCGCGTCATCGCTTACAGACCAAGCCGAGGCGTGCCTGCGTGGTGCTCTCTGATGACGACAGTCCGGGGGAGGAGCTTCAACCGCGCATCTCTACTGCAGAGAAGGGGAAAACCAAGGTCGCGGATGCCCCTGCTAAGGCCACCATTCGTCGCCGCCCAAGCACCAAGAAGCGGAAGAACGACGGCGACCCCGGATCCAGCATGGGTGCTGCTAAGAAAAAGAAGAAGGGGTCAAACAAGGACGACATCCTGGTCAACGAGGCGCTCCGCAGCGACGATGACTACGCTGAGGCGGCAGCCCCGATTCCTTCATTCCCTGAGAAGGCGAAGCCGAAGGACCCCACCCTCCATAATCCCAACTCCCGTCCACCTTCCCCTTGCAGCAAGGACAGTAAGAAGACGCCACAGATGGACCGTACGCGAGAAGCTCAAGTGGGAGCGCCACTACCAAGAGCTCGGCTCATTGAAGAAGACCTCGCTGGAGTCTACCGCATCTATCGCTTGCATGAGACGCTGGAGGGCGGAGGCTGCTGCAGGAGTCTACAAAGGAGCGGCTAACTGCCGCAAGCGGATGCACGGGGGGGGGGGGGGGGGGGCGCCACGCACACTACCCCGGCATGGAGGCGGCGTTGTACCGCTACGTCTGCCTGGAGCGCGCTAATGGGGTGGCCATCTCGGTGAAGGACACCCAGAAGTGGAGCCGCGAGTGGATGAATAAACACCACCCCGGCAAGAACCGGAACGCGAGCTCTCACTGGAGCCAGCGTTTCCGTGACCGCTCGAACCTGGTTATGCGTGTGAAGACCAAGGTCGGCCAACGGTTATCGGCTGGTGAGTGTTAACTGCCTTGAATTCCTTGCCCCTTGCATGACTGCATGTTCCTTGCCCTTTGTTTCTAGCCATCTCGTCCTGCCATGGCGTGTGTTCCCTTTGCAGAGTGCGCTAAGGACTGCGAGTCGTTCTGGAAGTTCGTGTGCATCAATCGGGCGCGGCACAACATCAACCGGGCCCGCATCATCAACGCGGACCAGACGCCGCTCTTCGTTGAGATGCCGGCCAAGAGGACGATCGAGCGCCGTGGCGCGCACTCGGTCCCAATCCACACTGCAGGATACAAGAAGACGCGGCTCACGGTGATGCTCGCATGCACCGCATTCGGGGAGAAGTTGCGCCCTTGGGTTTGGTTCAAGCTCAAGAACGTGCCCAACTGTGAGATTTCGGAAGGTAAGCTCAAGGAATTCGGGACCGTAAGCCTGGTGAGCCTACCCTCCTCGACTGACACCCGTATATCCCCTATATGCCTGGCAGGAATCGTATGCCAAGCACAGGACAACGGGTGGATGGACGAGAGCGCTGTGCAGACTTGGCTGACCAAGGAGGTGCTGCCCCATCTGAACTCCCAGCGCGGCGAGAACGTGAGGCGTGCGATGCTGGTGTTGGACTCTTACCGTGGCCACATCACCCAGACCATGCTCCAATCTTACCGCACGCACAGGATCACCCCTGCAGTGATCCCAGCTGTTTGCACGAGCCAGATTCAACCCCTTGACGTCAGCATCAACCGGTGCTTCAAGGCTAGTGTGCGAGCGCGCTACGCCAGGTGGTTCATGCGTGAAGGGATTCATCTAAAGACGAAGAAGGGTGAGTAGCCATGTGAATTCAACTTTTGCTTTGTTTTCTTTCCATGTCTCTAACGACTCGCTACCCATGCCTCTGACCCACACGCAGGGAACCTGCGGAGGCCTCCGCTCCCCGTGGTGAGGCAGTGGATCGCGAAGGCGTGGGATCAAGTCCCCAAGCAGGTCATCATTGACGTGTTCCGCCACTGTGTGATTTCAAGCAAGCTGGACGGGACGGAGAACCACCTGGTGATGTCTCACCTACGCGCCAGGAGCAGTGTCAATGTCTCCGAGAACATGAGCCTCGAGGGAACCACGGGCGACAACACGCGCCTGCTTGGGCAGGCGCCAGAGGAGGAGGAGGAGGAGATGCAGGCGGAGGGTGTGAGGGAGGTGGCAGTGGCAACCGGCCTGGAGGTGCTGTACCAGGAGACCCCCAACTACCGCGGAGCAGCGGCTGAGGCTGACCGCATGATCGAGCCTAGGGAAACGGCCAGGCATGCCTGGCGAGTGCCAGACTTGGGTGTTGACCCTGGAGTTAGTGCAGGGGAGGAGGCCGTGACTGAGGAGGGCTAGGTAGAAGTAAATATTCTTAGATGTACATGCATGTAACCCCTAGAGGAACTAGTGATCGTTTAGAAGACACCCCTTGTTTAAAAGAAACCCCCTAAACCCCTGGTCTGGTTATAAGACATATATGTCTTATCTCATACACACAAATAGGTGTCTTATAACGAGGCTAGTCTGTTTATAAGAGACATCCGGATAATAGACAACCCCTGTCTACTATTCAACACTGTCTACTATCCGGGCGATGACGGTATCGAGTTGCAGGGCATCTTGAGTGCCAACACATCCACCTAATCCCTCCGCTTTTGGACCCCTTGCCTCACCTTTGCGAGGTGATGCGGATGTGGGGTGCCTAAGGTCTCACGTCCATCACTCTACCGAGCATTGCTACTCTCTCGCCATTCCGTTCTTTCAAGCACTCAGATATGAATTAAAGGGTAAAAAAATAGTGCGTCCCCCATGGCTCCTTTCACGATAAAGCCGCATAGGCACTTACCATAGCTTCACCAAGATGTCTGCCTTTGAGAGCCCGTGGCGTTCACGCCGCGGTAGCGTTAACCATTCTCCAGTTGCTTCGCAAGGTATACGGATTTCATCGCCAGCCCACCTTCTCCACCTGCACCGCCTGCTCCTCCTGCACCCCTGGCAGCACCACTTGTCTTTGTTGGGTTTCCTCGAAGAGTACGAGCCCCTCTGCGGTGAGGAGTCCCATGTTCCCAACGATGAAGAAGTGAACGTGGAAATTTCGGACGATGTCGATGGTCCCATTGCGGACTTCCCCGTCCCGTCCTTTCCTGGCGAGATTCTGCACGACGACTCCACACGTGATTCCCTCCCTCCCGAGCCCTGCAACAAACCTACGCAGCATCGTCGAGTGGCGCATACCATGGCGGAGAAGGTTGGCTGGCTGGAGCGGATGGAAAAGGAAAATATTTCTGTCCACCACGTAGCTCGACTCGCCGGTGTTTAGCCGGTGTGTGTGCGCCGTTGTATGAAAGCTGTCGAGGAGATCAGGAGGGCTCCTGGATGCAGGAGGCGTCTCAGTAAGGGAGGCCGTAAGGACAAGTACCCGGACATAGAGAAGGTGGCACACCGCAAGTTGCTCGCCTTCCGAGCGCGAGGTCTAGTGGTACCAATAAAGCTTCTCCAGCAGTGGAGCAGGAATTCGATGGCGAAGAGTCATCCTGATGTGGACTGGAGAGCATTCTTGCGTTGCAATTTCCGATTCCGCGCTTGGTGGGGGCTCTCCGTATGCTTCAAGACGAAGTTGGGGCAACGGCTCGCAAAAGGTAAGCTACATCTACGTATGTGATGTTGATGTTTCACGCAACCGTAGCTCTATCTAACTGGCTCTTGCTTTTGTGTCCAGAGTGCAAATCAAAGTGCATAAGTTTGTTGACGTTTGTGAGAAAGAACGTGATCAAGCACAGGATCGATCCGTGAAACATGACTAACGCGGACCAAACATCCGTTTTTCTCGAGATGCCGTCCGACCGCACCGTGGCGAACGTTCCGTGCATGTTCGCAGTGCCGGGTATGAAAAGGTGCTCGGTGTAACGGCGATCGGAGAGAAGTTGCTAGCGATGGTAGTTTTCAAGCGCAAGACCATACGGAAGATTGACATCCCGCCCATAAGTGAATTTCACAAGGTCATTTGATGTCGTGTGTCAGAATATTATTCTTATGTTCTAGCCTGTAGTGGGGTGCTCTATAGCGAGTACAACCCTTCTAGGGTTTGCTATTTGTATCCCCATTTCTGCTAGTTCATTCCTCTTGCTAGTTCATCGTGCACCTGAACCACTCAAACTAACACGAATTCGGCCTTATGTGTGTAGATATCCTCATACGCGCGTAGGAGCACGGCTGGATGGACACAATGTGAAGAAATGAGGAATGAATGAACTAGCAAGCAGGTGGGTACAAGTAGGAAAACCTAGAAATGCTGTACCCCATATTGTCCACCCCACTACAGCCTACACAGACTATAGCATATCAGTTTGACACACCCCCATAGGCAAAGTGGGGGAGAACAAGAGGTCACAAGACCAGTCAAGCAAAGCAAAGCAAGCTCAGGGTGGATCACAACGTCACCACACATTCCGAGCACAAGAGCAAGGCCACAAGGCCAGTTCACATGCAAGATCATATATAAAAGGTAAACAAGCAAGTGCAGGTATAGAAAGATCACAGTACAAGTAAGGTCAAGAAGTGAGCAAGTGAGGCCAAGTAGGCACAAGACCTAGCATCGTACAGAAGCGCTGATGATCACCAGGCGGAAGTGCCTTGGTAAAGATATCAGTAGTGTTGGCCTCAGAGGCCACGTAAGCAAGGCGCAGCTGACCACGCTGTTGTAGCTCACGAGCAAGGAAGTAGCGAAGAGCAATGTGCTTCGTTCTGTTCTCCAGTCTGTGCTCCCGACACAAGGCCAGCATGACCTTGTTGTCTACGTACAGAACTGGAGGAGAACGAGGCGGCTTTCCTAGGTCAGTCAGCAGGTAGGTGAGCCAGCGTAGCTCCTGTGCAGCCATGGCCCCCGCGTAGATCTCAGCCTCACAGCTGGAGGTGAGAACAGAAGACGAGCGGGTAGACCGCCACGAAACAGAGCCGGAACCAAGACTAAAGGTGTAACCCTGTGAAAACCGCTGCGTAGCCTGGTCGTCAGCCCAAGAAGCGTCTGCGTGACCTGTGAGGACCACTGAACGTCGCCCTCCAAGCACTAGCCCCATGCCCGACGTACTGCACAAGTAGCGCAACACCCTCTTCGCTGCAGCCATGTGCTCTGGTCGGTGTCTTCCAGGAGCAACATAGCGTGCCAAGATACTAAGAGGTATGCAAGGTCAGGTCGTGTGCAGGTCATCAGGTACATGAGGCAGCCAACAAGCTCTGGGTACGGGCCACTCGGCTCTACGGACTCATCCGAAGGCAGAGCTGAGAGCGAGTGGCGAGTAGACAGAGGAGTGGCCTGAGGCGAGGAGTACGTGAAGTCGAAGCGCTGAAGGACCTGCTGCACCATGTGTGACTGAGTCAGGGTAATGGTGCGCTGTGCTCTGTCCCGGGTGATATGCAAGCCAAGGCTGCGCAGTTCACCCAGGTCTGTGCACGTGTGTCTCTTCTGCAGCTCGGACATCACGTGGGCGAGTCCAGCAGTGTCAGCAGTGGCAAAGACCAAGTCGTCGACGTACACGAGGATGTAGAACGGCGACAAAGAGGTGTCGGTGCGCAGAAACAGCGACGGGTCGGCTGTAGAAGGAGCAAACCCAAGAGCCGCAAGTGTAGTCCTCAGTGTGTCGTGCCACTCACGGGGCGCCTGGTGGAGACCGTAGACTGGCCACCGGAGGCTCCACTAGGTACCAGGGGGAAACAACCCAATGAAGCCAGGTGGGTGGCGCAGCCAGATCTCCTCGTGCAGACTGCCCTGCAGGAAAGCTGTGCTAAATTCAAGAGAGTGAAGCTCGTAGTTGCGCTGAGCGGCTATGTGCAGCAGCACCCAAAGAGTGGTCATCTTCGAGGTGGGAGAGACGGTCTGAAAGTAGTCAACTCCCCGCCGCTGGCTGAAGCCTCGAGCCACAAAACGCGCCTTGAAGACAGGCGGAGAACCTGGTGGCCGCTTCACCCTGAAAATCCACATGCCACTGACGATGTTCGCCCCAGGTGGAGGAACCTCATCGACGTAGGAGCCTGTGGACTTCCAGGAAGCCATCTCTGCGTCCATGGCTGACTGCCACTGTGAGGAGTAGGGGCCCTTGATCGCCTCAGCATATGATCGAGGAGTCGGGATGTCTGGTGCATCCGGGTCTCCCTCAGGGGCAATCAGCGTGGACACGAGATGAGGCAAAGCAGCAGCAAAACACTGGAACTCCTCCTGCCTGTCCTCAAGGACGTCCGTGCTAAGAGCACACTCACCCCCGACGGACGGAGGACAGACGGACTCAGACTCAGCAACAAGAATAGCGGCGTAGTCTAGACGACAGCGAGCAGCAAAGTCGACAAGCTCAGCAACCAGGGCAGACGCAGCAGTGGACTCAAAAGAAGGGTCAGTGACAACAGTGGCAAGGAGACGCGTGACAGTAGGACTGGCAGCACGAAGAGAGTCAGACTCAGGGTCAGCAAGGACAGGAAGAGAGGAATCTGGAAGAGACGGCAACGGGACACGCAGAGGAGCAGTGGAAGGACGCAGTGCCATCAGGTGAGTGCCTGGGACCGCAGAAGGACGCGGACGCGGAACACGACGACTAGTGCGAGCAGCACGCAGCAAGACCTCCACTAGGACCAGTGTAGGGAGAAGGAGCAGGAAGAGGGGAGGCGGGCTGTAACTGTGACTGCGACTGGATAGGCTGCGGACACTCTAAGGGAGGAGCAGGACCAGTGGAGGGCAGGAGATCAAGATCCTGCTCAAGGAGCGGAACAAAGTACGGCCGCGGCCGCGCAGCGTCTCCAGAACCAGCAGGGACAGCACGAGTACCCCCAGCGGCAGCACCAGCGCCAGCAGCAACTGCACCTCCAGCAGCGCCAACTCCAGAACCCTCAGAAGCACCAGCGCCAGCAGCACCACCATGGCCAACACCCTCAGCAGCTCCAGCTCCAGCAGGACCGGCAGCGACGGTACCGCCAGCAGCTCCATCAGTACCTCCAGCAGAACCAACTCCAGCAGCCCCAGCAGCACCCCCAGTCTCAGCAGCTCCAACACCGCCAGTACGAGTACCTCGGGGACCAGCACCAACAGAAGTACCTCCAGCTCCAGCAACACGGCTCCAGCACCAGGCAAACCACTCGCGCAGCTCCTGTGGAGAGAGTGGCTCCCACCTCGATGAAGCACCGCCGGCGGCCACACGAGCAGACCTAGCACCCCCAGGCTTCGCACCCCCAGACTCAGCACCCCCAGGCTCCGCACCCCCAGGCTCAGCACCTCCAGACTCAGCACCCCCAGGCTCAGCACCCCCAGGCTCAGCACCCCCAGACCCGGTACCCGCACGCTCAGCACCTCTAACAGCACCAGAGTCAACAGCTACATCGACAGGCTCGATTGCGTCTACCTGGGACAGACCTGACGGGGCAAGACCCTGAGGGGGGAGGGGGTCTACCGGGGGAGGGGCGCAAGGAAGAGCGGCGGCGGGGGGAGGGGCGTAGTGCGGTAGGGGAAGAGACGGTAGTAAGGCACCGACTCGTCAAAGGTGACGCTCTGGGAGGACAGAACACGGCGCAAGGTGGGGTGGTAAAACTGCCAACCAGGCGCCAACCAGACAAACGCCTAAGATCCCCAGACCCGAAACGCAGACGCATCGCCAACCTTCCCCGTCCACCGCAAGGTGGGGGAGGTCTCTGGCAAGGAGACCCGGGGCTGAAGGTTGAGCTGATGCGCGGCGTACTGAACCGCAAACGGCCACAGAAAATGGGGGGCAGCCGCATGGATCATGGACGTACGAGCGACGTCCATGACCATGCCAATGCGGCGCTCAGCAATCCCATTTTGTTGTGGAGAGGCCGGAAGCGTGAAGGTCTGGCGGATGCCCTGTGCAGGACAGAGGGCTCCCAGACGGGCAGAGGAAAACTCCCCGCCTCTGTCAGAGTGCAGACGCAGAACAGGAAAGTCCGAGCCGAAACTCTTCCTGAGCTGGAGACGAGCTGCGCGGATCCAGTCGATCAACACCTCAGTGACGTCACCCTTGCTGCGCAAGGGGAAGACTGTGGTGTAACGCGAGTAGTCGTCAACCACCAACAGGAAGTAACGCTCGTGCCCCTGTCCACGGACGCGGGCGGGGCCCCACACGTCCATGTGGAGAGTCTGCAGCAAAGCCTCTGTCGAAGGAAACTCGAAGGAGTGAGGGGCGGCGCGCTGTCGGCCCTCGACGCAGGGGACGCAGGTAGGGGCAGGCCCCGGAGGTAGGGGAGGGAGAGACCGGGGGATACCAGAGACAAGAACACGGGAGGCCATGCCTCGGAGACGAGGCAGGGAGGGATGACCAAGACGGTGGTGCCAAAGGAGAGTCTGGTGGGACAGGAGACGACACGAGTAGGGAGCAGACTCAGGATCAGACCTGGACGCTGCAGCAAACACCTGACTCGACGCAGCTACCTCACCAGAATCAGCAGCCGGAGGAGACTCAGTAGTAAGGGTGTACAGGCTCGACCCTGGCCGACGAGTGAACGTGGCCAAGTGTCGGCCTGTCCGAGCAGACGTGCAGTGGGTCACCCGCTGACTCGCAGGAGTGAACTGGTCAACCCTCCTATCCTATAGGTCCGCTCCACTCACCAAGTTCGTAGAGAACGAGGGGAGGTAGAGACCTGACAGGGTGCCAGAGTGGGCTGCCGGGCACGGTAAGACAGTGGAGAAGCGAGCAAGGACAGGACCCCCAGAGGGGTCCGCCAGGGAGACTGCAACCGGCCGACTAAGCGGCGTAAGCGTGGTGCGGTCTCGAAAGAAGGAGCGGGAAGCACCCGAGTCAAGGGTGAAGGTGTGTAAGGCCTGAGCCGACGTAGTACGTGAGAGAGCAGACTCACCAGCACTTGGGGCAGCAGACACACTAGCACCAGGGGCAGCAGACGCACTAGAACCTAGAGCAGCAGCCTCACCAGCACCTAGACCAGTAGCCTCAATGCCCAGGTCAGGCAGTACACACAGGTAACAGTCACCCTCAGCACTAGCAAACACAGCATACATGGCAGCAAGGATAGCATTATAGTCAAGATCAAAGATGGCAACCCCCGCCCTAGACAGATCTCCCCAGCGAGGGATCTCTGACGCCTCGGGGAACTGGTGATGCCACGCGTCCGTCAGGCAGCCGGAGCAGCGCTGGGTGGAGTGCGGACCCCCACACTGCTCACCAGCGTGGTCGCCGGGACGGAGGACGTAAGTGCAGGGACCAGTACCCCCACCGTGCTGACGCGCAGCGTACCACTCATGAAGCTGCTGAGGGGACAGGGTCTCACGACTGTGTTGCTGCTGCTTGGGCGGACCACCACCGGACCCACTCCTCTGCGCAGAGTCGCGACCAGCTCCACCGCCGCCGCCGTCGCCGCCTCCGAAGCCTCCGCCTCCTCCGCCGCCTCCGCCGCCTCCGCTCCCTCCGCCACCACCGCCGCCTCCTAATCCACCACCGCTGCCACCGCCGCCTCCACCCCCGCCACCACTCCCACCACCACCCCCACCCCCTCCACTGCCTCCACCACCACCTCCACCGCCCCCGCTAGCCCCTCCAGCTCCCTTGACCCCCTTGCCCTTGCCGGTGCGGCGTCTCTCACTAGGGGCAGACGCAGCGCCGACCCCGTAGAAACCAACGAGGCCGGCAGCAGCAGCAGAAGCAACAGAGGGCAAGAGGGGGGGGGGGAAACACCCCTCAAAGATGGGGGTGCGAGGGTCACCACGAGAGGCTCCTACAGCGACTATGCTCTTCTCTGCTGCCATGAGGCGCTCCTCGAGGAGGTCAACGGTGAGTGTGGTGGGGCAAACTGAGAGGAAGTGGTCCCTGACTAAGCGAAGAGAGTCAGGGAGCTGGGTGACTATGTAGTAGAGGGTGATATACATGGGGGGGGGGGGGGGGGTTCTTGGCGCAGAACTCAGTAGGAAGCGCAGCGCGGTAGCGAGTGTCACTAGTGCGGAGGTGCGTAATGAGGTCAGCGACTGTGGGAAAGGCAGCAAGGTCAGGGAAGAGGCACGGTAGCATGAGTCGGCTCAGTGCAGCAGTGGCGGGGGAAGAGTAGCGTGCAACTACAGCGTCGTACAAGGTCTGAGCACTCTTGTACTGGCTAAAGTGTGCACGCTCAGTGGTCGGTACGTGGCGACGCACAGCAAGACGGGCAGCAGCATCGCGTGTCGCCCACTGTGAGCGAACAGTGCTGTCAGCAGTAGCAGGCGGGGCAGGGGAGGCACCAGAGGTGAGGTCGAACAGGGAGAGGCCGTCTGCCCTATCGCATTGGAGGAACAGCTGGAGGTCATCGACCCAGACCTCAAAGTCAACAGCACGACCCTCAGTATCAAAGGTAAGAACACTGGGGGTAGCCATGACTGCAGTGGCCTAGCAAGGAGTGAGCTCACCAGTCCGAGTAAGTGGGTCCGGGGCGCGCCGGTAGGACGAGGAGCGGCTCGACGGCAGGGCGGCTCGGCTGCTCAGCGGCTTTGCTGCTGGGCGGCTTGGCTGTCGATCGGCTCAGCAGTTCGGCTGCTGGGCGGCTTGGCGGCTCGGCTGCTGGGCGGCTTGACAGCTCGGCTTCTGGGCGGCTCGGTTGCTGGGCGGCTCGGCTGCTCGGCGGCTCGGCTGCTGGGCGGCTCGGTTGCTGGGCGGCTGGGCGGCTCGGCGGCTCGGCTGCTGGGCGGCTCGGCGGCTCTGTTGTTGGGCGGCTCAGCTGCTGGGCTGCTCGATAGGGGCGGCGTTGGGGCCGCTAGGAGCGGCGACGGGGCCGCTTAGAGAGGGGAGCGGCGACGAGGCCGTGTAGTGGCGGCGATAGGGCCGCGTAGGGGCGGCAACGGGGCCGCTTAGGGGCGGCGACGGGGCCGCTTAGGGGCGGAGACGGGGCCGCTTAGAGCGTGTAACTTTTTTGCATTTTGTGATTTTGACGTACCGTCCGATTATATGGAATCGGACGGTACGTTTATAACGAACCGGACTGTCCGATTTGAATGTTTGCAACTTCGGACGGTACGAATGCATATGTGACACTTTTTCCACATGCTAGGGTTCCGCGATGGTTTTCCTTTCGCCATCTCAAATGTACACCAGTAACGCCAGTAACAATCCATCGCAATTTTCGCCTGTGGAGTTCAGCGCTTGGGACATACATTTTGTGGTTGGTTGTATTGTAGTGAGGCTAGTTGTGGTTGGTCAATGTCAACTTTTGAATCCGAGCCGCATTTTCCAATGTTTTGGCGAGGCGGTCCGCTGAAATCCAAATTCGCCCGCCAATCGCGTGCGCGGACAGGCGGACAGTCTGTTTGTGTTTCGGACCGTCCGTTGTCAGAGTTTCGTGTCGTTGGAAAGTGGAAAAAGTGTCATGACGGTTCGTTCTTGTAGCGACGTCGCACACATCCTCGCGAAGAACTGCACGACATTAAACGACGATGGTAACCCTTCGCATCGACGTACGGTCCATGGTTCGTTCCGTCGCGTGCAAAAAAGTTACACACCCTTAGGGTGAGAGGCGGCGACGGGGCCGGTAGGGGCGGCGACGGGGCCGCTAGGGGTGGCGACGGGGCCACGTATGGGCGGCAACGGGGCCGTGTAGGGTGAGAGGCGGCGACGGGGCCGCGAGGGGTGGCGACGTGGCCGCTAGGGGCGGCGACGCGGCCGCTAGGGGCGGCGACGGGGTCGCGTAGGGGCGGCGACGGGGCTGCGTAGGGTGAGAGGCGACGACGGGGCCTCTAGGGGCGGCGACGGGGCCGCTAAGGGCGGCGACGGGGCCGCGGAGGGGCGGCGACGGGGCCGCGTAGGGGCGGCGACGGGGCCGCGTAGGGTGAGAGGCGGCGACGGGGCCGCGTAGGGTGAGAGGCGGCGACGGGGCCGCTAGGGGCAGCGACGGGGCCGCTAAGGGCGGCGACGGGGCCGCGTAGGGGCGGTAACGGGGCCACGTGAGGGGCGGCGACGAGGCTGCTAGGGGCCACTAGGGGCCTGGAAAGGGCGGCAAAAAAGGCGTGCCTCGGGCAGGAGCGACTGGCGCTCCGGTTAGAAAGGAAATTTTCAGTCGTGGGCCCAAGGAAGCGTTCCGGTTAGAAAGGAAATTCCCAAGGCACTAGGGAACATGCTCTATACCATGTCAGAATGAGGAATGAATGAACTAGCAAGCAGGTGGGTACAAGTAGGAAAACCTAGAAGTGTTGTACCCCATATAGTCTACCCCACTACAGCCTACACAGACTATAGCATATAAGTTTGACACGGGTGAATCTTCCTCTACACCAATGGCAAGCAGGATGGAGAGGGTGCAGCACAGCATGATGACAACAACAACGGTGATATGTCGGCCGAGTCAGAGGATGAGATGGGCAAGAACAATGACATGTCCGACGATGACTAATGATTAGTTGGCCCCTAATTGTAGGAAGATTCACAAGTGACTATTTGAAGACTGTGTTTCTCCTTGTGCTAGAATTGACATGTGTATGTGAAGATAGTAGGTCCCTATGATGTTTAGGAAGGAATATTGTATGTTTGGCAATGCAGAAGTAAGAAAAGAAAAAAAAAAAAAAAAAAAAAAAAAAAAAAGGGGGTGGGGTGGGGGGGGGGGGGGGGGGGGGGGGGGGGGGGGGTCTTATAACTTTTTACTTCGTTTTAGAGGACCCTCTGCCGTGATGGGGTCCAGTGGGACTTTCTTACCGGCGGGTTGTAGGGTACGTTCCGGACAAGATGTGCCATAATAGTTCGTGTCACAATCGGTTGTACAGCTCTGCACCAAATTATACCGAATAACATCCAAGTATCAAGCATTATTGAAAATTTTCGAACTTAGGTGTAGTTTGGTGCAGAGCGGTACGACCGATTGTGGCGTGAATTTTTGTGACGCGTCTTGTCCCGAATGTACTGTTAGATGCAGGGGAATATGGTATGTATATAATATGAGCATTTTACCACTTCTTATCATAGCGTAATCACATGGATAGTATACATATATGTCGAATCTCATACATTCGCAAAAAAATAAAAGCCTCTACCTAAAATAGTGACCCCCCCTTTCTAGTTGGGTCCAACTTCAAGACTCTGTGTGATACATTTGGAAAGTTGAAGTGCAGCGAGTTTCGTTTTGCACCATTTCCTGGTACTCCATCTTTATATTGTCTAACTGCTTCAGAAGTGATAGTTCTGACACCGAAACCTTGGCCTAGTACGTATCCATTCACTATTCTCATGCTTCAAATGCCGAGCTGTAGGATTCCGAGAACATGTCCAGCTGCAGCTGAATCGTGGCGCTCACGCTGTGCATTAAGACCCAAAAGGCGGGTGTTGCACGCTGTAAGTAATCCGCTTGTAGCATTTTCAACTGCTCCATAGCGTCGTCAATAATACCATTCTCCATAATAAATGGGTACTCCATGGGTCACAAAGAAATCCCACAAATTTGTCACACGTGCTTTCATTCGCAACCGTAGTGCCCATTTGCGGAAGTTGGAGCCGTCAAACGAATTCGTGGTGAACGCCTTGTCCACCATTGCTCCCACCATTTTGCGTAACAGTCATTCCTTGTCTTCTTTCGTGTATTCTCGTCGTCGAGCGAGGTTGAAGAGCCACGGGTTGAGCCCCCATAGCCTCCACCCCTGCCGGCTCCACCCCAACCGCCTCCACCACCCCCGCCGCCTCCACCACCCTGGCCACCTCCACCACCCCCGCCACCTCCACCGACTCCACCTCCGGTGCCACCTCCATCGCCTCCACCCCCACCACCACCACCCCCGCTACCACCACCGCTAGCGCCACCCCCACCTCCCTTACCCCTCTTGCCCTTGCCGATGCGGCGCCTATCACTAGGAGCAGACACACCGCCGACTTCCTCAGCACCAAGGGGGTCGACAGCAGCAGCAGTGGCAACTGAGGGTATGAGATGGGAGGGAGCACACCCCTCAAAGAAGGGGGAGCGGGGAGTGACACGAGAGATAGCGACAGTGACAATACTGGTCTCAGCCTCGAGAAGGTACTTCTCCAGCGAGGCAAGCGTGAGCTCAGTGGGGTCAAGGGCGAGAAAGTGGTCCCTAACTGTGCGGAGGGAGTCCGGGAGGCAGGTGACAAGGAAGTACAGGGTGATATAAAGTGGGGGGGGGGGAGAGTTCTCTTTGAGGAAGTCCGGCTTGAGAGCGGCGCGGTAGCGAGTCTCACTAGAGCGGAGGTGGGTCATGAGGTCATCAACAGTGCAGAAATTTGAGAACTCAGGAAAGAGGTACGGCAGAATGGTGGTCTACGACAGCAGTAGCTGGGGAGGAGTAACGAGCGACAACTGCTGTCTTGTGCTGGCCAAAATGGGCTCTCTCAGCTAGCGGGAGGTGATTGCAGACAGCAAGGCGAGCAGTAGCGTCACGTGTGAGCCACTTCGACTGATCTGAGCGGTCAGCTGTAGCAGGTGGGGTGAGGAGGGATCCGGACGTATGTTCTATCAGTGAAACTCCATCCCTAGCCTCGCTCTGCAGGAACAGCTAGAGATCATCAAGCCAAATGTCAAAGCTAATCGGGTGACCCTCTGCATCAAAGCTAAGAACCGAGATGGTGGCCATAGTGGCAGGAGCAGGAGCAGCAGCAGCAGCAGTAGCAGCAGTAGGGCAGTGCGGCTTGGTAAGGGATGATGGATGAGGTTTCTGGCTCTAAGAAGACTTGTGACAAAGAGCACATGACATTGAGTGATTATGATGATGAGATGTGAATTATAAGTCTTTGTTCTAACAATTCATGATAATAATGGCATAAATGGCATGCTATAGACTCGCAATTGGATTATGATCAGTAGTAGTAATACTGTATTCGGGTTTCCAAAACTTCGAGCCTCTATTGGGGGAGTTGGAGCATGGGACAAGGTGGTGGTCACTGTTTTGAGTCAAAGGAAGATCAGGTCAAAATGCACTGGGTTATGATCCCATGGTGAAACTTGAGCGAAGCAAGAAAGGCATGGATGTAATGGGGAGGGAGAAACACGCTACGATAAAATGAGAGGGGAATGGAAAGGTCCAAGTGCAATCGTATCTCTCACCCTAAGCATTCCATTGTACAACTATAATCTTTGTGTGAAATACAGAACCTAAAAACTAGGGCCCAAATTATCAGGGTAGAATACCCTTTTTGCCCTGATGGTAGGCTGCTTTTTCCCAGTTACCCTTGCCAAATCAGGGTATTGAAATTTTTACCCTAGTGAAATCAGGATAAGCTGTGAAGTACACTAATAATCAATTTGATTACCCTAACGGTATCAAGGTACGATGCCAACTACACTGATACCGAATATTTTTTTACCGCGGATTCCGCCACATATCGCATGCAGACATAAATCACCACGGGTCCACTGCCACACTTGTCTCTCTCGACCACAGCTGCACGACCGTCAAATTTTGGCGGCGGCACGCTTTCCATTTGGTCCTTAGAGCCACTATTGCGCAAACTCACCCGGGTTAAGGGCCACACAAAGCCACGTTCACTGCCAATGGTGCCAATTTGTGCATCACATGACAGTCGATATTGTGCTGCACTGCAGCAACTGCCATGCAATTCCCGCGTTGCCAGTGCGCCAGGCACTGATTAGTTGTGTTTGCATTGCTTAAGTAGTTAAATGGACTAATATTTGTGAAAGTAATGAGTTAAACCTATTGCATTACAAAAACGTAACAACAATTTTACCCTAGTAAAATCAGATACGGAATCAGATACGGAACAATTGTAACAGGATTTTTAGGCTGTTTTAGGCTGCTGGCATCAGGGTACGGAAATTTTTACCCTAAGGGTCAGGGTATGGGGTGGGGGGCCTGGTTCATGAGAAAAGAGAATGATTGAACTAACCCTAATTGGGTTGTACCCCTTATGGGCTACCCCACTACAGCCTACACAAATGTATAAGCTATAATGTTCTGACACACCCCCATAGGCAAAGTGGGGGAGAACAAGTGGTCGCAAGACCATTCAAGCAAAGCAAAGCAAGCTCAGGGTGGATCACAAAGTCACCACACAGTCCGAGCACAAGAGTAAGGCCACAAGGCCAGTTCACATGCAAGATCATATATATAAAGGTAAACAAGCAAGTGCAGGTATAGAAAAAGTACAGTACAAACAAGATCAAGAAGTGAGCAAGTGAGGCCAGGTAGGCACAAGACCTAGCAAAGTACAGAAGCGCTGATGATCACAAGGCGGAAGGGCCTTGGTGAAGATATCAGCAGTGTTGGCCTCAGAGGCCACATAGGTGAGGCGGACCTGACCACGCTGCTGCAGGTCACGAGCCAGGAAGTAGCGAAGAGCAATGTGCTTCGTTCTGTGCTCCAGTCTGTGCTCCCGACACAAGGCCAGCATGGCCTTGTTGTCTACGTACAGAACTGGAGGAGAACAAGGCGGCTCTCCTAGGTCAGTCAGCAGGTAGGTGAGCCAGCGTAGCTCCTGTGCAGCCATGGCCCCTGCGTAGATCTCAGCCTCACAGCTGGAGCCGAGAACAGAAGACGAGCGGGTAGACCGCCACGAAACAGAGCCGGAGCCAAGGCTGAAGGTGTAACCCTGTGACGACCGCTAGAGAGCCTGGTCGTCAGCCCAAGAAGCGTCACCGTGACCTGTAAGGACCACTCGACATCGCCCTCCAAGCACTAGCCCCATGCCCGACGTACTGCACACGTAGTGCAATACCCTCTTCGCTGCAGCCATGTGCTCTGGTCGGTGCCTCCCAGGAGCAACATAGCGTGCCAAGATGCTAAGAGGGTATGCAAGGTCAGATCATGTGCAGGTCATCAGGTAAATGAGGCAGCCAACAAGCTCTGGGTACGGGCCACTCGACTCTACGGACTCATCCGAAGGCAGAGCTGAGACCGAGTGGCGAGTAGACAGAGGAGTGGCTTGAGGCGAGAGTATGTCAAGCCGAAGCGCTGAAGGACCTGCTGCACCATGTGTGACTGAGTCAGGGTAATGGTGCGCTGTGCTCCGTCCCGGGTGATCTGCAAGCCAAGGTAGCTGCGCAGTTCACCCAGGTCTGTGCACATGTGTCTCTTCTTTAGCTCGGACTTCACGTGGGCGAGTCCAGCAGTGTTAGCAGTGGCAAAGACCAAGTCGTCGACGTACACGAGGATGTAGAACGGCGGCAGAGAGGTGTCGGTGCGCAGAAACAGCGACGGGTTGGCTGTAGAAGGAGCAAACCCAATAGCCGCAAGTGTAGTCCTCAGTGTGTCGTGCCACTCACGGGGCGCCTGGCGGAGACCGTAGACTGGCCGTCGGAGGCTCCACTGGGTACCAGGAGGAAACGACCCAGTGAAGCCAGGAGGGCGGCGCAGCCAGATCTCCACGTCCAGGCTGCCCTGCAGGAAAGCTGTGCTGAAGTCAAGAGAGTGAGGCTCGTAGTCGCGCTGAGCGGCTATGTGCAGCAGCACCCGAAGAGTGGTCATCTTCGGGGTGGGAGAGAAGGTCTGAAAATAGTCAACTCCCTATCGCTGACTGAAGCCTCGAGCCACGTAACGCGCCTTGAAGACAGGCAAAGAACCCGGCGGCCGCTTCACCCTGAAAATCCACATGCCACTGACCATGTTCGCCCCAAGTTGGGGAACCTCGTCGACGTAGGTGCCTGTGGACTTCCAGGAAGCCATCTCTACGTCCATGGCTGACTGCCACTGAGAGGAGTAGGGACCCTCGATCGCCTCAGCGTACGATCGAGGAGTCGGGATGTCTGGTGCATCCGGGTCTCCCTCAGGGGCAATCAGCGTTGACACGAGATGGGGCAAAGCAGCAGCAAAGCACTGGAACTCCTCCTGCCTGTCCTCAAGGACGTCCGTGCTAAGAGCACACTCACCCCCGACGGACGGAGCACAGACAGACTCAGACTCAGCAACGAGACTGGCAGCGTAGTCTAGACGACAGCGAGCAACGAAGTACGGCCTCTGCCGCGCAGCGCCTCCAGAACCAGCAAGGACGGCACCAGTACTCCCAGCGGTAGAACCAGTGCCAACAGCACCTCCAGCTCCAACAGCGCCAACTCTAGTACCCTCAAAAGCACCAGCACTAGCGGCACCACCAGCGCCAACACCCCCAGCAGCTCCAGCTCCAGCAGCACCAACTCCAGTAGGACCGTCAGCACCAGCAGTCTCAGCAGTACCCCCAGACGCACGAGCGCCAGTAGAAACACCAGCGCAAGTAGAAACACCAGCGCCAACACCCCCAGCAGCTCCAGCTCCTGCAGCACCAGCACCACCAGCAGCTCCAACAGGACCAACTCTAGTAGCCCCAGTAGCACCCCTAGTCTCAGCAGCACGTCTCTAGCGTCGGGCAAACCACTCGCGTAGCTCCTGTGGAGAGAGCGGCTCCCGCCTCGACGAAGCACCGCCGGCGGCCACACGAGCAGACCCAGCGTCCCCAAGCTCAGCACCCCCAGGATCCGCACCCCCAGGCTCCGCACCCCCAGGCTCCGCACCCCCAGTCTCAGCATCCCCAGACTCATCACCCCCAGTCTCAGCACCCCCAGTCTCAGCACCCCCAGACCCGGCACCCGCAGGCTCAGCACCTCTAGCAGCACCAGAGTCAACAGCTACCTCGACAGGCTCGACTGCGTCTACCTGGGACACACCTGACGGGGCAGGACCTTGAGGGGGGAGGGGGTCTACCGGGGGAGGACCTGGTGCAAGGAAGAGCCGCGGCGGGGGGAGAGGCGCAGTGCGGTAGGGGAAGAGACGGTAGTAAGGTACCGACTCGTCAAAGGTGACGTCCTGGGAGGACAGAACACGGCGCGAGGTGGGGTGGTAAAACTGCCAACCAGGCGCATCAGGGGGGAAGCCAAGGAAGACGCAGGGAACAGCACGGGGGGACAGCTTGTCCGCAGACAAGTCGCAGACAAACGCCCGAGATCCCCAGACCCTAAACGCAGACGCATCGCCAACCTTCCCGGTCCACCGCAAGGCGGGGGAGGTCTCTGGCAAGGAGACCCGGGGCTGAAGGTTGAGCTGATGCGCGGCGTACTGAACCGCAAACGGCCACAGAAAATGGGGGGCAGCCGCATGCATCATGGACGTACGAGCGACGTCCATGACCATGCCAATGCGGCGCTCAGCAATCCCTATTTGTTGTGGAGAGGCCGGAAGCGTGAAGGTCTGGCGGATGCCCTGTACACGATAGAAGGCTCCCAGACGGGCAGAGGAAAACTCCTCGCCTCTGTCCGAGTGCAGACGCAGAACAGGAAAGTCCGAGCCGAAACTCTCTCGGAGCTGGAGACGAGCTGCGCGGATCAAGTCAATCAACACTTCAGTGACGTCACCCTTGGTGCGCAAGGGGAAGACTGTGGTGTAACGCGAGTAGTCGTCAACCACCAGCAGGAAGTACCGCTCGCGCCCGTGCCCTCTGACGCGGGCTGGGCCCCACACGTCCATGTGGAGAGTCTGCAGCGGAGCCTCTGTCGGAGGGAACTCGGAGGAGTGAGGGGCGGCGCGCTGTCGCCCCTCGACGAAGGGGACGCAGGTAGGGCCAGGCCCCGGAGGAAGGGGAGGGAGAGACCGAGGGAGACCAGAGACAAGGACACGAGAGGCCATGCCTCGGAGACGAGGCAAGGAGGGGTGACCAAGGCGGTGGTGCCAAAGGAGAGTCTAGTGGGACAGGAGACGACACGAGCAGGGAGCAGACTCAGGACCAGACCTGGACGCCGCAGCAAACACCTGACTCGACGCAGCTACCTAGGCAGACTCAGCAGCAGGAGGAGACTCAGTAGTAAGGGTGTACAGGCTCGACCCTGGCCGATGGGTAAACGTGGCCAAGTGTCGGCCTGTCCAAGCACACGTGCAGTGGGTCACTCGCTGGAGTGAACTGGTCAACCCCCCGATCCTGTAGGTCCGCTCCACTCACCAAGTTCGTAGAGAACGAGGGGAGGTAGAGACCAGACAGGGTGCCAGAGGGGGCTGCTGGGCACGGTAGGACAGTGGAGAAGCTAGCAAGGACAGAACCCCCAAAGGGATCTGCCAGGGAGACTGCAACCGGCCGACTGAGCGGCGTAAGAGTGGTGCGGTCTCGAAAGAAGGAGCGGGACGCACCCGAGTCCAGGGTGAAGGTGTGGAAGGCCTGAGCCGACGTAGTACCTGAGAGAGCAGACTCACCAGCACCTGGGGCAGCAGACGTACTGGCACCTGGGGCTGCATACGCACTAGCACCTAGAGTAGCAGCCTCACCAGCACCTAGAGCAGCGGCCTCAATGCCCGGGTCAGGCGGTACACACAGGTAACAGTCACCCGCAACACTAGTATCAACAACATACATGGCAGCAAGAATAGCATCAAAATAAAGATCAAAGATAGCAACCCCGGTCTTAGACAGATCTCCCCAGCGAGGGATCTTTGACGCCTCAGGGAACTGGCGACGCCACGCGTTAGTCAGGCAACCAAAGCAGCGCTGGGTGGAGTGCGGGCCTCCGCACTGCTCACCAGCGCGGTCGCCGGTACGGAGGACGTAAGAGCAGGGACCAAAACCCCCACCGCGCTGACGAGCAGTGTACCACTCACGAAGCTGCTGAGGGGACAGGGTCACACCACCCCGCTGCTGCTGGCGCGGACCACCACCTGAGCCACTCCTCTGCGCAGAGTCGCGACCCGCTCCACCACCGCCGCCGCCACCGCCTCCGCCGCTTCCTCCACCTCCGCCTCCTCCGCCACCTCCGCCGCCTCCGCTCCCTCCGCCACCTCCACCGCCTCCGCCTCCTCCACTGCTGCCGCCGCTGCCGCCACCCCCGGCACCACTCCCACCACCACCCCCACTCCCTCCACTACCTCCACCACCACCTCCACCGCCCCCTCCAGCCCCTCCAGCGCCCTTGCCCCCCTTGCCCTTGCTGGTGCGGCGTCTCCCGCTCGGGGCAGACGCAGCGCCGACCGACTCGAAACCAACGAGATCGCCCGCAGCAACAGAGGCAACAGAGGGCAAGAGGGGGGAGGGAGAACACCCCTCAAAGACGGGGGTGCGAGGGTCACCACGAGAGGCTCCTACAGCGACTATGCTCTTCTCTATCGCTAGGAGAGCCTTCTCGAGGAGGTCAACGGTGAGAGCGGTGGGGCAAACTGAGAGGAAGTGGTCCCTGACTACGCAGAGAGAGTTAGGGAGCCGGGTGACTATGTAGTAGAGGGTGATGTACATGGGGGGGGGGGGGGGGTTCTTGGCGCAGATCTCAGCAGGAAGCGCAGCGCGGTAGCGAGTGTCACTAGTGCGGAGGTGCGTAATGAGGTCAGCGACTTTGGGAAAGGCAGCAAGGTCAGGGAAGGGGTACGATAGCATGAGGCGGCTCAATGCAGCAGTGGCAGGGGAAGAGTAGCGTGCAACTACAGCATCGTACAAGGTCTGAGCACTCTTGTACTGGCTAAAGTGTGCACGCTCAGTGGTCGGTAAGTGGCGGTGCACAGCAAGGCGAGCAGCAGCATCGCGCGTGGCCCACTGTGAGCGAATAGTGGCGTCAGCATCAGCAACAGGGGCAGGGGAGGCACCAGAAGTGAGGTCAAACAGGGAGAGGCCGTCTGCCCTATCGCACTGAAGAAACAGCTGGAGGTCATCGACCCAGACCTCAAAGTCAACGGCACGGCCCTCATCATCAAAAGTGAGGAGACTGGGGGTAGCCATGACTGCAGTGGCCTAGGAGGAAGCGAGCTCACCAGTCCGAGGAAGGAGGGGCCGGGGAGCACCGGTAGGAACAGCAGCTGCTAGACAGTAGGGCGGCTCGGCGGCTCGGCGGCAGGGCGGCTCGGCTGCTGGGCGGTTCGGCGGCAGGGCGGCTCGGCTGCTGGGCGGCTCAGTTGCTGGGCAGCTTGGGTGCTGTGCTGCTCGGCGGCTCGGTCGCTAGTGGCGGTGATGGGGCCGCTAGGTTAGGGCGACAGGGCCGCTAGGTGGCGGTGGGGCCGCAGGTGGCGACGACGGGGCCGTAGGTGGCGGTGGGGCCGTAGGTGGCGGCGGAGGGGCCGTAAGGGGCCTAGGCGGGGCCGTAAGGGGCCGTACGGGGCGGAGGGGTCTAGACGGGGCCGCAAGGGGCCTAGACGGGGCCGCGGAGGGGCCGTAAGGGGCCTAGGCGGGGCCGCGGAGGGGCCGTAAGGGGCCTAGGCGGGGCCGTAAGGGGCCTAGGCGGGGCCGTAAGGGGCCGTATGGGCGGCGCGAGGGGCCTTAGAGGGCGGCGCGAGGGGCCGTAAGGGCGGCCAAAGGGGCCACTAAGGGCGGCTCGAGGGTAGGTAGGGCACACGAAACGCGACTCGGGTAGGAGTGAAGCACGCTCCGGGCAGGAAAAAAAAAAGTCGTGGTGGGCCCTAGGCAGCATTCCCATTCGGGAACCTGCTCGATACCATGTTGAGAAACGAGAATGATTGAACTATGAAAGAGTTGGGTACAAGTACTAACCCTAAGTGGGTTGTACCCCTTATGGGCTACCCCACTACAGCCTACACAAATGTATAACTATAATGTTCTGACACTGGTACCCTGATTTGCAAGAGTGGACCTAAACCTATTTTGGGCCCTGCTAAAAACACTTTCCGCACCCACCTCCACACATCCAAGCTTGCCCACTTTTAAAGCGGTGACAACCCCCATATGTTTATCCCCCTTCTCACCTGAGCACAACACAGTCCTCTACCCACGCCATCATCTCAGCATTTTTCCGTATCATTCAGAACCTTGGGATCTCCGAACTCACTCCCGCCCTGCCATACAAACTTGTCAGGTACTCTCATGTGAAGCCATACGCCCCACCACCACCGCCTTTTTGCTCGACGCGCCATGGGAAGCGAATGATTGGTGAATGCTCAGGTCATGTGGGGAATGTGCTGGTAGCAGGGTGGGAGAATGGGAGGAGGTGGCGAGAGGGGAGAACCGATGCTGGTACATGGCTTCAGCTTTTGACATGATATCTGGCCGTGGCCTGTTGGTGGAGCCTCGCTACTGTCTGCCTCACTGCAGCCTAGCATACACAAATATATGCTCATATAGTTTGACAGTCTACTAGGCACTGCCGCAGCCGAGGGGGTGTGTTAAAGTACACTCATGCACTTCTAGGTGTACATTTAATAGGCTAGGTACGATAGGTTAGTGCTGTACAAGGCCTGAGTGTTCCGCTTATACGTTTTACGGGACTCTCTTAGCAAATGGTCATGTATAAAATGAATCAAAAGTTGGTCAAATTAGAAAGTACTCCATTTAGGCATTCGTAATGGAACAAATGGTGGAGTATCAAATCGTCATATTCCACTCCAAATCCGTCCTAAAGCCTCTGTATTCGCGGGACCCTCCGGGTTGCAGCTATTAGGGACATGGACAGCGCCCATACGAAATGAGAAGAATGCTGCTGTGTGAGAAAATCCAGACTTGGATAGAATGAGAGTATCGGAAGCTGCCAGAAGGAGCCACTCTGTGATTATGTCACTATATACTGATTCTCCTTTACTGTGACTAGCTTGCGTAGAAGAGGGTGGTGATGGTGAGTCAGCAGCATTGGACACAAGGTTGTTAACATGCATCGGGATGATGTCTGATATTACCACCTGTTATACGAATGAGGGCAAGAAACGATGGGAATAGGGTAGTGAGTGTCGCTTTCAGAAGATGGCATGATGGAGGGGTATGTGTGAGAGGAGAAAGCAGGTGGGGATGATGATATTGGCGAGTCACTAGTATGTGGCAGGGGGGCTGAAGGTCTGTGAAGGGTGCATGGTTATCGAGAGTAGCTGTGTGTCTGTAAAAGGGGGATGTAGGAAAGGTTGGAGGTTGTGTATAGAGTCTGTGTATGTATGTGTATGACTGAAAGCATGTGTGTGTGTGTGTGTTGGGGGGAGTGTTTTGGTGTGCGTGTGTTTCCGTGTGCGTCTGTGACTGTGAACACACTCTTTCATCGCCTCGGGAAGGAAGCACAGACACACACACACACACACACACACACACACACACACACACACACACACACACACACACACACACACACACACCTTGTCTGGGTACTTGAGACGCAAAGCTGTCTTGAGATCCTGAGAGCTGCTGATGACAAGCCATTTAACGATGATGGGAGGAGGCATCCACCAGGCCTCGAGCATCTAACAGGGAAACAAGGCACAGGAAACGGATAGGCACGGGTGCTTGGAATCAGAGGCACAGGAAATGGATATGCATGGGAATCTGAACTCATGCAGCAAGCCAGTGCGAAGCAGAATGGGCATGAAAATGAAAACTAGTGGGGGGGGGGGGAGAGGGGGAGGAAACACGACACGCAACAAGGCAAAAAAGTGGGAAGGGGGTGGACATGGGCAGGTGCAATAACGTGCCTCGCCCTAGTCATGCCATTGTACAACTATAAACTTTCTTTCTGTGAATAACAGACCCTAATGCTACCCGCACCCACCTACCTTGCCGGCTATTCAAACAGTGACACCCCCTATATCATCTTCCCGATATTCACCTGGGCACAATCGATGTATTCCTGAGCCCACGCCATGAGGTCAGCCCTCTCCGTGTCGTTCAGAACCTTGGGATCTCCAAACCCGCTCCTTCCCTTCCACACGAACCTGTCAGGTACTCTCATGTGCAGCCCCACCACCACCACCCTTCTGCTCGACGCAGCATGGGAGGCTGATGATTGGCCGTTGCTCAGGTGATGTGCGGAGTGTGTTTGGAGGAGGGCAGGGGGAGTGGAGGAAGAAGCGAGATGGGAGAACAAATGGTGGTACACGGCTTCGGCTTTTGCCAGGATCTCTGGCCGTGGCCTGGTGAGGGTGGAAGGGGGAAGGGGGGCATAGGCTTAGTAGGAGGGCAAGAGAGGGGGTTACTCAAAGACGGGAACTTAGACAAGGTTGTGAGAACCTGATGAGGTTGTCACAGCATGGGAGGCTGATGAGTGGCTTGGGTTGCAGTGGTAGGGGGCTGCATCGAGAAACGAGAGGCCCAGGGGCAAAGGAGAGCGAGCCGGGAAGCGGGATGGGCTTTCAAGGCAAGGGCATGAGTTGTCTCAAAGCCTTGGAATTGACGTAGTACATTGCTTACAATCAACACCCTTTGAGGGGGAACAAGGAGTACAGTGAACGCATGACGGATGCACAGTGGTGATATTTAAGACGCCTTGATAAAACTTCCTTAATTGCGCTAATGGAGTCATGCTAAACGTGTAAGAACTTGAGCTACGATAAAATGATAATGGGTTGGAACGGATGAGTTGGGAATGTGATGCAATCCCACATGAGATTGGCTAGAATCTCCTATTGGGGGGTTGGATATTTTAGTTGATGACGTTCGGATAGGGTTGGGATATGGTGGTGTAACACCCAGCTTACGAAATATAAAACCTCATTAAACTAGGATATATAGTACAGCTACAATATATGTGATTCAATCTCATACATAACAATATGTTTATATACTCCATGGGAACGTACTTGAGAAGAAAGCGGAGGATGCAGCCAAAGCTGTAGGGAGGACGCACGCCCATGTCCCTCAGCCTCTCACTCCACTTGTAGCCCACTTTCTGCACCAACCCAGATTAAGCAGGCAGCACACGAGCATGATAAGAAGGGGGGAAGGGAAGCGGTGGAGAAAGAATGCTCTACTTTGTGCTTCACTCATCCGTGGGCGTCTTTTGAGTAGGCTCAGAAGCAATCAGGAAGCGGCAAAGAAAAGAATGTTCCTTGTGCTTCACTCGTCCGGGGGCGTCTGCATACCCATGCTTCTAAAGCTGAGCGACCTCTACCTATGATTTGTGTTTTCTTTCCTTTTCCTTTTCCCCTGTCCTCTCCACTTGCAATTCTCTTTGTTGGATCTTACCCACTCCTGATCTTCTCTCTGCATCTCCTAACTTCTCCTCCTACCACTCCATACAGCCCTCTCATCTTCCCTCCTCTTCCCTCCTTCTCACCTTCTCTTCCTCCAATCTACTTCCGAGCTGAATAACATATCCGTCCCACTAGATAACAGCACCAATGCACCCACCCACCTGCACGAGCCAGTAGGTAAGCAGCCCTCTGTTCCATGTCAGGCGCACGTTCATCGCCTTGTCCAGCTGTGAGAAGAACTCATCAGCATCCACAAACCGATTCCTCAGGTCCAAAACAACAACCTCCCCATCCTGTACCACCTCCCCTCCCCCTCCCCCTCCTTCTTCTCCTCCTCCTCCGCCTCCTCCTCCGCCTCCTCCTCCTCCTCGTCCTCCTCCTCCTCCCCCTCCTCCACCTTCCTCGCCCTGCCCCACCATCACCTGCTCAACAGTCATCACCCGTGCCGGCTCCACAGGAATCTCCGATGAGAAGGACCAATCAACGAGGTTCAGCTCGAACGCAAGTGGCAGGAGGGAGTGCCGTACAATAAACGCCCGGTTTGTGAGCATGGCGCATGCGAACGAGGTTGCTAGCCCTGTCAGGTAGTCCCCTAAACCTCCTGGCGAGTCGAGCCATTCGTATGTGAGAAAGCGGATTGATGGGTCCCTGGGCGGCTGGGGGTACGCGGCAGGGGGTGGTGGGGATGGTGGCGGCGGGGATAGAGGAGGGGGAGATGGTGGAGGGGGGGGCGGAGGAGGGGGGGATGGAGGAAGGGGGGACGGAGGAGGGGGGGATGGAGCAGTGGGAGGTAGGGGAGGAAGAGGAGAGAGTAGGGGACGTGGTGGGGGGGGTGCGGGTGGTGATGGTGGTGGTGGTGATGGTGGTGGTGGTGACGGTGCTGGGGGTGAGGGTGGTGGTGGCGACGGTGGTGGCAGCGGCGGCAGTGGTAGTGCGGCAGCAGCAGCGGCAGCAGCAGCTACAGCAGCAGCAGCAGCAGTCTGAGCGAGGGTGCTGGCGTGGGCGCGGGCAGCTTCGCGAATGCGGGAGTGCAGGGTGGAATAGTCAGCCGCCCAGGTGCCACACTGCGCCTCCGAGAACGTGAAATCCAGAAACGGCCTGGGAGGGGACGCTGAAGCGCGCAACGGGGAGAGTAGCTGTTGCCAGGGGGGAGGGGGAAAAGGGGGAAGAGGTAGAACAGGGAAAGGGGAGAAGAAGAAGGGGTAGAATGGAATGTTTAGGTTGGGGGTCTTGTTAATCGTAAGTGCATGGGAGTGAGCATGGGAGGGTGGGAGTGAGCATGTCGCCAGTCTGTCGCCATGCTCCCTGCGAATCTGGCGACAAGCAGTGTGCGGCATGGTTGGCGGAATATAAGACCGCCTTAGATTCGGTGAGCGGCGTATGGTTGGGTGAAGTGAGCGAGCACGAGCGGTTTGGAAGAACTTCTTCCAAACGAATGAGGCTCAAGAGCAGGAGGCCCAAGGATGGTAATGGATCAGATCCCACCATTGATTCCGCAATGCATTTCAGATCAGCCCAGAAACATGTCATGATGGTGCGCGTGGTTACAAACTTTTATTTATGGACTCTCTAGACCAGAAATCACTTGGAAGTTCGGAGCTTCAGATCCAAAGCGTTAACGGGAAGCAGCGAATGGATAGGACTCGCAGGAAGTCGAGAGGAAGCACGGACATTCTCAGCACTGACGAGCCGTGAAAGTCTTTACGGCGTCCAGCGGAGAAGAAGAAGAGGAGAAAAAGCTTGATCAAACGCGGAAACCACCTCCGAGGTAGGAAGGCGGCTGCGCTCACCTAGCACTCACAAGTAGGAAAGCGATGGCGAGCACGCGGCTATAGTAGACCACATACTGCCGGTTATGTCGCCTTGACGTCATTGGGACGCCTTGGAAGTCTCACGCCAAGTCACATACTAGTATTTGCACCAGGTGGTTGTTTCGCATCCCAAGAAGTTACTATATATGACGTGACGTTGACTGAGTGCTCCCCGTTCAACGTCCTGAACTGGGTACAACTTCCGCATAACGTGTGACGATGACAGGTTCTCAGTAGTTCCTGGAGTTAGGCTCCCAATAACCAATGGCGGTGGTTTGTAAGGCGCACTTTCATTTTCATGGTAAGAATGGGGCCGGCAAAACACCGCCAAATGTGTGAGCTTGCCAAAACACCGGCAAAGCTAGCCTACTACACACAAATTTGTCACCACGACATCGCATCTGCTGGTAACTTCTCTTATTCGCGCGAAATCACGATTGGTGCACGCTCCATCGTTACGACCTGTACGACTCACTCTACCGTCGCCTGTTACCCTCACAACTCTCTTGGAAGAAGCCAGCGGACTTCGGATTTCCCACCCTAAGCCGCCGGCCGAGACGGCGCGAGGAGCACCAGCTTCTCCTTGTTTTACTCTCTACATAAAGAGAGTACATATTGTCATGTTAATCCTATCGTGTGTCCATATTTGAAGATCAACTATATTATGCTATCTTAAGATGTGCAGCCATACTATGGCTTCTAGCCTTTTTTTTTTGGGTGTACCAGCAATGGCCAGCACGAGACATTGAAACATAGACCATAACTACCCCCTAAACAGCCCGAATTGACGACGACACACAGCAACAACCCAATACCCTGCCCTAAGGATGCTGAGGGAACCCACGTTCCTTTCCACCCTCCCCACCAATCCCAACCCCCTAACCCCCTCCCTTTCCCCCTCCTGTACCACTTCACAACCGTGCATCCGAAAAATACGGGGCCTCCACCCAGAGAGCTCCCCCCTCATCCACCCTGTCCTCCCTCTCCCTATCTACCAAGTCAACGTCCACCCCGCCCATGGACGACGCAGCCCTCAACAAAATAACGTGAGCCTGTGCCCGTTGCAATACCAGCCCAATAAGCGTCTTCAAAGACCCCAAGAGATATGACGAGAATGACGTGTCATCTTCCCGACAGGCCCCTTGCGACACAGCTAACCGTAAGTGAGTGTCCCTCTGCTGACTCAACTGCTGATATAAGCAAAGGATCCAGTAGATAGGATAGGATCTGTTAAGTCTGAGAGGAGACAATGAAGTCTCTGTAATGACCTTGTTGAATAATAATTTATAGATAACAAGATGATTAAAAGATAGGAGTACAAGAGGTTAAATAGAAATCTAGCTAGCCATGAACTGTGAAGGGTACATTCCCTTATTCATTGTATTGCATAGCTACAGTAACTGCGAATATTGCTATGCTCGACAGTTACCATGTTGCAGTGAATTAATGTCAGAATCTAAACCACTAGACCATTAGGATAAAATGACTTGTTAAGTAGCGGGTCAGTGCGCCCATAACCCCCCAAGACAACGAGCCTGTAACCCTTCCCTAGGATCAATCGGGGATCACCAGTGGACCTCTGACACCCCCTCGCACTGGGACGCCCAAAGTGCACTGACTGGGATTCGAACCCAAGACCTTTCCTCTGATACCATGTCAGAATCCCAACCACTAGACCTTTGGGATAAAAGCACTTGTTAAGTAGCGGGTCAGTGCGCCCATAACCCCCCAGGACAACAAGCCTGTAACCCTTCCCTAGGATCAATCGGGGATCACTAGTGGACCTCTGAAAATTAACTGCCGCGCGATTACTGGATCGTCAAGGGTCACGACAGTTGACTTCCTCAAACGGTTGACCTTCGGGTGACCCTCGACATTCCGCATGCTCTATTTGAGCTATTGCGGCACTGGTACAGTGGAGCAGCTTCGGGAATGCTTTATATAACCTTTCGGTTATTCCAACATCAACCAACGTCTGAAACGTCCACCCAAGCACCCCCACGTCTCAACAATCAAAGGTGTGAACTGCACCCCCCGATTGCTCGCTAGCAACGGCGCGTAATCGTTCGCCTTCCGTCGCTCCCACTCCTTGACCGCCACGCCCATAGACCGCCCGCACTGTCCGACCAAAGATGGAGAGAGCGACAAGGGGTATGCAACACTGATCTCCAAGGCGTGCGCTTCTCCGTCCATCGGTCGACGCACTGCAACATCCACACGCTTTCATGGCAACAACGTGTCATCCTCTATCGTCACCACCCCCCCGGATGCCTTGGAAATCTCCGCCACCGCAAACTTTACCCAATCATGCATCCGAGAGGGACCGTGCTGGTGCTTGCATCGCAGTGCATGGTGCGGGTCCGCCGGGTCTGCGTACACCGAACCGCATACACAACGCCCTACCACGTGCAGCTGCTGGATCGCAAGGCCCAGACGCACAGCTGCAGCAATGCTCCACTCAGCAGCTGTGAAGGTGAAATCCGCATGAGCTGGGATAGCCGAGACCCATGCACCAGCCCTCGGGCCCTGAAGGGATGTGAAACGGGCCAGGTCGGCATCGTCACGGGCCAATCGGCGCACAGCATGAAGTTCATCCACAGCCAACTGCCGCAGCTGCGCCTGGAATAGACGAACGGGGGGGGGGGGGGGTGGTGGGGGGGGGGGGGGGCAGCGACGCAGATAGGCAAGCTCGGCATCTCCCGACGTACAGCCTCTGGCAGCTGGTCGAGGCTCTTGGAGAACCAGCCTTTTCCTGTTGTATATATGTTTATCATATTGTTCTAACCTTACTGATCTCTATAAGGGTGTGAATTTGTTCTTTTTTTCCAGAAGGTCCGGGCATTGATAGTACATGTTATTACCCGTAATTAATGTACATGCTAGTTGAAATCTATCATACGTCGCAGAACTATGGCAGTCCTTTTGTTTGTTTTTTAAGACTTTCCCATGCATACATGCTTATGGGAGATCTTCTATTGCCCTTCCATTGTGCTTTATGTGAAACGGGAAAATACTAGTTTTGTAATGAAGCAGCTTGCTTTTGGATATTGGCGATTCTTCACACGCACCTTCGCCACGTCATGCCCAAGATTTTTCGAGGACATGAAGTCATGACATGACTCATAACCCTTGGTCTTGTTCAGCGGGCATTGGTCCTTTCATTAGCAGCTTTTGCTGTGTCTGCCACGTCAACTTGCGTGGGTGTACCAATCTCACCATCCGAGTTACATCCGCTCCGATTTTTATGTCAGGTCAAGTACAGCAATGTCTGTGATATTGCACGACGCCGGAGGTACTCTGAAATGAAATTGTCTGCATAATTTTCGTACCATAGGGTACTCTTCTTTAGCAAATCACATCCCAAGGGTTCGACCACGACAGTCTATGCTGACCCAATTGATACTCTGGTCTGTTGCCCAGTCTTCGTCCTAACCAGAATCGTCAGATAATTAATTTTTGGGCGAAACTATTTCTTGAAAACAGACTCGACGGGCTAAGTAATCTATCAAGTGAAAATAACAGTTAAAACTTTGAGAATTCGGTGTATGCTGTTTGACTTCCAGTACAGTCGATGCTCACCTTATGCTGTGTCCAAAGGTGCCCAGATCAAAAATACAGTCACTCGCGAACGTTTTTGCCCGTGAGTGACTGAATCGAGCATTGGGGTAGAGTCACCAAGCTGCAGAAGATCGACGTCAACAGTTCAGAAACAACAGAGGCTGCCAGTCGCATACGTCATCGCATACATCATCTTTTCAGGGCTGACCGAGTTACAGCGACTTGACGAAGGTCCCACTTTTACTTTACAGTCCCATTTTTGCCCGTGGCGACGTGGCGAAGATCGACGAAATGCTCGCTGCCCGTTTCAGTTCATTGCCGCCTGCCTACCTGGTGTTCTTGAAATGAGCACCGACTGTATAGACCTCCCACATATAGCCTTGTTTTTCAGGCACCCCGCGTCCTTCTGTAGCCTCACCCACACCAGTTGAGGACATAGGATTTTTTTTTTTTTTTTTTTTTCCGACTGTACACCATATGTCTGTTAGATATTCATAAATCGTCTCGTAATTTGAGTGTTTAGTGAGTAACAAGGATTTCGCCTGCTCGCCAGCGTTCGCCACGAGCAATAGTGGGACTGTAGTGGGCAGGTGAAGAAATGTAACCAGCTTCTTCAAAATATCTCACGAACGGACGGATGCCAGCGTGATAAGCTGTATGTTGAACGGCTGCGATCAAAATATGGGCTTGTATCGTGCGTGTAGCTGGCTAGTACTAAGTGCAATTGGGCAGGCTGTCAAAATCGGGCAGACCAAATTTGCGTGCAACAGGTGAGCCATCCTGTGTATTTCCGTTTCTATTTTCACTGATGTCGTGTTGTATTTTGGATGGACAGAGATGGACAGAAACGTTTTTACACACAAATATAGCATACAGTGTTGTTCCGACCAATGTTTGGTGGAATGTTTGAGTACAACATTTTGGTTTTCGGAATGCTTGTGTAGGACACTCTGCCCATAAGAAGGCCAATCACCGATTCACGTGCGCCGCGTCTGTTTTCTCCTCGCGCGCCCCAGCCCTCCTGAGTCAGCCTGTTGCTCTGACAACATTGCGGACCTGTGTCGAGCTGGCGAAACCAAGCTGAATGCAATGCCCCACTCCCCTACTCATGCTTGAAATTCCATCCAGCATTGACAGCATCTGGCAACAGGTACCCCCGCTGTCTTCCCACGAAAAGTTGCCCCAGGACCAAGTCCTTGGTGGTTTCAAACGGCCTATCCTTGGTGGTTCTTAGCGCCGCGCCGCGACGTTTTTCACTAATCCGTTCAATTTCGTCAGCGAAGATAAATTTCGAGCAAGTTCATCTTTGAGGTGCATCAATGTTCATGTCTCTAGAGCTACCACGGTACGAATATGAGAAATCCTTTCACTCCCAACATGAGACATCCCTTCAGTCCCGTCATTCCGCCAGGCGCCCGCAAGGCTACCACTTCCACACCACGTAGAAGGCCGCACCAAGTTGAGGATGAGATAAACCGCATGGATGCAACGTCCACTGTTGTGCTGCTTCCGGATGGCTCTGTGCGACTCTACGACGCTCCCATCCTTGTCGCCGGCGACGTTCTACAAGAGTTTCCGCACCACAATATCTTCTGCTCGTCGCCAAGCGGAGGATTCGCGCCGCTCCATCCCCAATGTCGCTTGACCTCCGGGGAGACGTATCACCTCATGCAACGCCATAATCATATCGGCGCAACGACGGCGACGCACAAAAAAGACGAGAGCGACGCGGGTTCTTCGTGTTTCTTGATGTCATCCTCTCCGCCTCCTCGTCCTCCCCCAGTACCTCAACTCGTCGCTCGGAATGGGAGTCACCATCACGCCCACGACCACCCCGCGAGGTTCTGTGCGACCTCACCGCGAGTGTCGCTTGTCAAGTCGCAAGATGGCGGGACGTCGCTGAGCGACTCAGTGCGCGTGGGGTCGCCGAGGGATTATCTGCGCCAACCGTTTGATTCGGATGCGTATACCCCAAGCCTGAGCCCCAATGATAGTGTTACTACGTCGCCTACGCCCATCTCTGATGAAAGAAACCTCGATTTATGGCATCCTCGTTATGGCGTCCAAGATCGGCGTCACGGCGATTTTCGCCATCACGGAATGGCCCGAACCAAGTCCATGTCACCCCAAACCCGGATGGGTTCGCCCCCAACCCCCTGCCGAACGCCAGGCTCTGGAGCGGCCATTCGAACCTTAGGTTCGGGCTCCTGGATCCAGCATCATCTTGAACCGGACTCGAGTAGCTCTTCGGCGGAATCTGTTTCACAAAGTGTTGATCCGGGCAGCACCGTTTGCAGTGTGACCAGGGAGCAGCAAGCTCACTTGGAAGGAGCCGGAGGCTGCCGTAGTAGTGGTCGGTCAATGAGACAGATGCGGCAAGACGCGCTGAACATTGAGTCTGCCGTGGCACGCCTGGGGAGCTTGCGGGACCTTGACGTGGAGGCTTTCTGGGAAAGTGGGATGGAAACGGAACAAATGGAGGAGAGCAATGCAAGGGAACTGATGGAGTGACTAAATAAAGGGAACAGGGGCACGAGGACAGTATTCCACGGGCAGTGCAATAAGTGGCGGATCTTGAATGTGTCCGCCAAAATCTGTTTTCGGGATCCTCCTTGCCATCATTGCTAGTGTTGTTGATTTGGATGTGCGAAGGTGGTCGGCAGTGACGTGCTGCTGAGGGCCGTTGAGCACAGTTGAGAGGGTGATCATGCTCACTCTTTCAACACAGCAAGACTCGGCCTTGTACGGTGTAAAGCAACATCGCACTGGCTTAGTGCGGCGAAGCTGTTGTCTATCCGTGGATTTCACCTGTACATGCCTGTGATTATCGTTTCCATGTGGTGTGTATGTAGGCCCATGTCAGAGTCTATATTACGAGAACGGTGTGTTTATGATCGGACTTTTGAGTTGGAAGCGTATTATGAGAAGGTTTTGAAGGTTGTAATTTGGAAGGGTGGAGGAGAGGAAGAGTGTGTGGAAAGAAAAAGGGAGGAATGGAGCAAGGGGAGGATGTGAGGTGCTAGGATGGATTGTTGGAGCAAGGAGCAAGGGTGGTAGGGAGGGAGGAGAGCAAAGGTGCAGAAACAACTTGGGGATGAGATGAGATGAAGGGAGGTGGGGACTACCCGACGAATGGAGCGATGGATGGATGAAAGAAAGGGATGAAGAAAAGAAGAGTTGGGGAGAAACAGGGAGGGGAGGGGAAGGGAGAAAGAGGGGAGGAGGAGCTGAATAGCACCCATAACATTATGGATTATATGCATTTTCTTAGTTCCTAGTTTTTTCTGAGCTCCTGGCGGAAACGGAAAACGGGATGAGGGCGACCAAAACCGCTTGCTTGTGGCTCGCGGATGGAGTGATGTGGTGCTGCTGTCTGATTCGTCCTTGCCGTGTTCCATCATCGAATTGTCATAATTTCGTTAATAGTTTCTCCGATATAAATCTCAGGCCAGGAGACCCTTCTTGCTAGCTTGGAGTTCGTGATTCTAAACTAAGATGCAATTGAAGGTGCACACATCCCCCAACAACCCCGCTCCCTACGCAGCTTCTACGCATTTATCCATCCTCTCCTCAGCCTTCTCCCCTTCCTCCAAGCCAAGCCTATCAACGTTCATAATGGTCTGATCAACCCGGCTATGTTCGGATTTTCCGGTGCTTCGCCTCGCGATGGTTTAATTGGCGTCTGAGTGCGATAATATTATGGGGAATTACCCGTTGGGGTCACGTGTTACTGGCCCGAATGGGGACTAGGCACTGGTAGATCAGACTGACTTGGAGCTGAGCCAATCGCCATTTCTCGGTACCACCTATTTTTGTTCTAGTGTTAAGTTTCTCTTCGACCTCCGCTTTTTTCGGGTCCGTTACGAGAAGATAATGTGCTCTACTTAACCACTCAGAATTACCCAGCATTCGCTATAAGCTCCGTCCACACCATTGGTCAGAGTCATGGCACGGCGATCAGAGAGTTCCGCGATTCGCGCGATCCCCTTCTTAATTCTTTGCCTTATCTTCGAGGTGCCGGCACGTTGCGCGTCGGAACCGATTGATCCAAGCAGCCACTCCGTTGGAGGAGAGTCCGGCTTCGAGCACGTCATGTCACTATATCGAGTCAGTGCCAACCCTCGTCACTGTATCGAGTAGATTTCACCTCTCGTCAGTCAATTAGCTGCGCCGTTTTCTTCATCCAGCGTCTTCGCGAAAATTTCCCTGTTACTCTATCTGCGCTACTCGATCGTGCGATCCCCTGCTATTTCCGCTGTCTGCTCTGTCTGCGCCATTTGCGCTACTTGCGTTGCGATAATTGCTTGGAGCCCATTGCAGAAAATCTGGAGTTCGGTGTCTGTTCCCGGTGTTACTGCGTAACTGGTCTAAGATTGCGGATATCTCTCTAGCCTGATTCAACTTACGGAGTTTCGACTTCGCTCATTCTACTCGCAGTCTCACTCCATCCTCTCTCACTCACCCTCTCCACGTTTTACTCTCCCTCTCCATCCTCACCCCATCCCTCCACCTCGTCTCAACCCCCCCTCCATTCCCGCCCACTTCTTTTTTCCTCTCCCCGCAACTCTCCCTTCCTCCTCTTCTTTCCTCCTGTCCTATCCTTTCCTCCTCTCCTCCTCTCCGTTCCTCCTCTCTTCAACCAGGTATGGGAGTCGATCTACGGCTTGCACGAGGACAACCAACTTCCCCCCGCCAACATCTCCCTTCCGCCCAACGTGCCCCCCGCGCCGCATCTCGAGGACTGCGCGGCGCGCACGGCGTTCCGCCTGGCGGCGGAGCAGCGCGGGGCGAACGGGGAGCCGCCGGAATGGGCGCGCCCGCCCAAGTGCTGCGGATGCAACCCGCAACCCCCGTGGGTGAGACTGAACCGCGGGTGTGACGGGCGCGGGTGAGATGTGAGCGCGAGTGCGGAAGGAGCATGAGCGGGCAAGCAGTGGGGAGGGGTGCAAGCAGCGGGGGGGGGGGGGGGGGGGGGGGGGGCAAGCAGTGGGGAGGGGCGCAAGCACCTGTTTCCCGCTCCTTGACATTTACTGCCCATCACATCACAGCGTCTCGCTCTTCTCATCTACCGCGTCTACCGCCCCCGTCCACTCCGACAGCCAGCCCTCACCCACCCCTCAACCAACCCTCACCCACCCTCTCGCCCTCCCCCTCTTTGTTTCGCCACTTGGCGTCCTGCTCCTCTTGTCAGACGTCGCTTCTCTCTTTACAGTGTCATGTTGTTTGTTGAAAGAGCTTCATCATGCACTACACACTCTGTGATTTGCCTTGCTTGCTGTGCTTGCTCTCCCAAAACAGCTCATCTCATCTCCTCCCAAACTGCGTCGTTCTGATACAATTGCTCCCTCTCATCCTTCTCCGCATTAAAACGCTTCCAGCAAAGTCAACCTCCACTCTGTACACACCTACTCTGCTTTCTTCTAATTCCTGTAGCCACATCGCAGCATTGGTGGGGCAATTCACGTGCCACCCCATCACCTCTCTCCCCTCCTTTTCTCCCTCCTCCCACCCCTTCCTCCCCTTCCCTCCCCCTCCCCTTCCGCGTCCTCCTCTCCTCCCCCTCCCCTTCCCCCTCTTTCCCCCCGTTCCATTCCCCCTCCACCCCCTACTCTCCCTCCCGCGCCCGAACCACCCCCATACCTTCCAAACCTACCAGGTGCGGGGAGCGGACGATGAGAACCTAGCGATGACGCGGCGGGTGCAGAAGGAGATATGGGAGAACCAGTTTCCAGCGGAGCGCAAGTGCGCGGGCAGGAAGCTGCTGGTGGTGCAGTGGGCGCCGCAGAACCACCACGGCGTGGGGTCGCAGGTGCATGTGATGGGCGCGTTCCTGAGCATCGCCATGCAGTTCAACCGCACGCTCGTCGCCATCCCGGGCTCGTATGGCCGCGCGGAGGAGGCTGGCTGTAAAGGTGAGAAGGACGGAGGGAGGATGGGAGGATGGGAGGGGGGGGGAGGCGGGAGCGGCTGCGTGTGGGTGGTTGGGAGAGTGAGGGGGTGGTGGTGGGGGGAAGCTGTGAAAGGGGGGGCGATGAAAGGGAGGAATGGGTGTGGTGGTTGTTGTGAGTACTGTCATGGCATGAACGGGAGGGAGGCGTATGAGGGGTTGAAAGAGGCTGGGTGTTAAGGTGAGGAGGGAGGGACTGACTGACTGAGTAAGACTGGCTGATCAATTGACTGACTGACTGATTGGCTGACTGACCTAAGTTGGAACTTACGTTTTCGGTTCCTTACGTTTTCGGACGATTACGACAATTTTTACGTTTACGAACGGTCGCCCAGATTCGGCCTTACGTTTACGGTCACCTAAAAACTTTTCTGAGCTGCCCGAGGGAAAAAAACGACCAGAGCATCAAGAAGATTCTCTCCAACCTAGTTCCGTAATTTGATATCTTGTCGACGTCAACCTAGCAGCTCGTTCGCAACCTATCGTGTTTCTCTCTTACTAACCTGGTCAACGCTGAATTTGAAACTTTCACGGCCTTGAAAGGCGCTCCATACGTAGTAAAGTCGCTATTCTAGAAAGGCACATGACAAATTAGTGGTACGATCTGGTACCCGTACACAATCCAATAAAAAGTATCACATTAGTTTTTTTTTCCTGCTCGCCTCATACTTACGTGTAATTTTACGCTTTCGTTTACGTTTACGCTAAATTTTGCGAAATTTACGTTTACGAGACCTCAAAAAACGTAAGAGACCAACTTAGTGACTGACTGACTGGCTGACTGGCTGACTGACTGACTGACTGGCTGACTGACTGGCTGATTGACTGGCTGACTGACTGACTGGCTGACTGACTGGCTGACTGACTGACTGGCTGACTGACTGGCTGACTGACTGGCTGACTGACTGACTTGCTGACTGACTGACTTGCTGACTGACTGTCTGACACTGACAGGTTACCTTGACTGACTGACTGAGTGACTGGCTGACTCACTCACTCTCTCAAATGCCCTCTCATGCCACCCTCTCCACTCTCCCTGTCTTGCCCATGTGTGTTCATGCGTGACTTGCCCTCCACCCAACGTGCACAACATATCAAACCCCTCCCCCCATACCCTCCCCCCACACCCTCTCCTGCGCGCCCATGCATGCGCGTGCATACGTCACATCGTCCTCTGCAGCTATACGGCTGCACGCAACTCTAGCAACATCGCAAAAACACTCCCATACCTTCCCCACACTCCCTTCCCCCCCTTTTCCACCAGCCCATGCATAGACATGAGCAAATGGCGAACACGAACGTGTTTGCCATGACATGAACCTCAACGAACACCACAGGTTGGCGAACCGAACCCGTTTGGTTTGCCACGAACCAAATTCCTGAAATAGGCGTTCGCGTGTTCGTGGTCCCAGGCGAACACTTACGGTTTGCCACGAACCTCTTTAGACGTTTGAGGCGAACTCGAACCTGTTCGGGTTTGGGTGCCATCCTAAACCGCCGAAACGAGGGCGAAACGAAATTAAACTCCCTAATGGCTTAGAGTAGGCACTATTTAAGGATAGTATAGTGGCTGTTCGCCAAAATCGAACCATCTCACTTAAAAACGCCTGAAAAATGTCGACCAGAAACGCATTTCCTTGGTAACTAACTACCCTAAACTGAAATGCTCTAATTCATGTGTTTCTAGGGCGGCTGTGTGTAGGGAGGGAATAACAATATTGGATCTGCTCATTTAAGCTCGATTTGAGCTCAAATGATGAGTTGGTTCACTACATACCCGTAGGGTTTGCAGCAAACCTGTTTTAAGGGGGAACGCGTTTGCGTTCACCCCATGTCCCACACACGCCCCGAACATCACGAACGCCCCGAACATCACGAACGCCCCAAACATCACGAACGCCCCGAACAGCACGAACGCCCCGAACATCACGAACGCCCCGAACATCACGAGCGCGCTTGTGACGAACTGGGGGTGTTTGTCATGAATGTTTTTGGGGAAAAATAACCCCCCGTTCGGTTTGTCACGAACGCGTTTGTGACGAACCGAACAGGGGTTCGCGAATTTTCTCAAGCCTACCCATGCATGCATCACCTCGGCTCGGCCTGTGCAGTCGCAGGGCAGTACGGCGAGTGGGAGTGCTTCTTTTTCTCATTCGCGGACCCCGCGTGCCAGCAGATCGCGCGCGGCACGAAGGATAGCAAGGCGCTCCAGTGCAATTTGATGCCTGAGAATCTTTAATAGCCAACTCGCCCTGCCCCTCTCCTCCCCCCCCCCCTCCCCCACATCCCCCGCCCATGCATTCACATACCCGCATCATCTCGTGAGCAGCTGCGGGGCAGTACGGCGAGTGGGAGTGCTTCTTCTTCTCCTTCGCGGACCCCGCGTGCCAGCAGATCGTGCGCGAGATGAAGGACAGCAAGGCGCTCCAGTGCTCGCAGTCCTTTGCCTCACAGGTGGCGGGGTCGTCAGACGTGGTCGCCTGCCTGGATTACATGCCGTATGGGGATCTCGAGATGAAGGCCAATATCACATGGTGGGTTCATGAGTCGACTCAAATTTGTTGACTCAAATCAAAAGTCAATATCACATGGTGGGTTCATGAGTCGACTCAAATTTGTTGACTCAAATCAAAAGTCAATATCACATGGTGGGTTCATGAGTCGACTCAAATTTGTTGACTCAAATCAAAAGTCAATATCACATGGTGGGTTCATGAGTCGGCTCGAAGTTCCCCTCGGCTTGGTCGCCACACGTGGTTCCCTTGCGTGCCTGGATTACATGCCTTATGATGACCTCGAGATGAAGGCCACTATCACATGGTGGGATCAGGTTGAGCTTGGTTGGGGTATTTGGAGTGGGTTGGGCTGGGTTGGATTGGGTTGGGTTGGGTTGGGTTGGGGTGGGTTACGCAGGGCTGTTATGAACTGGGCTGGGCCTCTCCCCTCTCCCCTCTCGCCTCTCCGCTCCCCCCTTTCCCGTTCCCCGTTCCCCGCTTCGCTTCCCCACTCTCCTCTCCATTTTCGCTTTTCCCTTTTCCCTTCTCCCTTTCTCGTGACTCCCGATCCCCTCTCCCCTCTTCTTTCCCCCCTCCCTTCTCCCTTCGCCTCTCCCCCTAATTCGCTCTTCCCTCCATTCTCCCCCTCTCTCCTCTCCCATCCATCCCTCTCCTCTCCCCCTTTCCTCTTGCTCCTCCCCCGCTGCCCACGCATTGATTTCTTGGCGTGGCAGGCGATGGGGAGGGGCGCAATGGCAACAGCCGGACACGGTGTGGCATGTCCCGGGCACAGAGTCGCACAAGGCACACACAATGCAGGTACGCAGTTTTGAAAAGTACCAGCATTGACTTTTGAGTCGACTCATAAGTCACCTCATGGCAACAGCCAGACACGGTGTGGCATGTTCCAGGCACAGAGTCGCACAAGGCTCACACAATGCAGGTACGCACTTCCGAAAAGTCCCAAAATGCAGGTGCCCTTGGCATGTGTTTCAACTGCGAGTTTCGGGACGTCTCAAAGCACCTGCAACAGCCGGGCTCTGTGTGGCATGGCATGGCATGTCCACTCCTTAGCATAGAGTGGCAGAAGGGACCCGCACTGCAGGTGTGTATGCAGTGGCATGTGGTGGTGTGATGCTGTGTGGGTGCTGGCATACTGTCATGGTGCATGTGGTGTGGGCAGTGAGAGACTGGATGGCTGGCTGCAGCACAGGTCAACTAGTCGTACAAGCACAAGGTAAACCTCGGAGTTCACTGTGCGTGAATCTCCCTTGGAACAGCACCCTGTCCCCTGCAAGCACGTCTCATAACCACATCCTCGTTTAGCGGCTCCTCACAGTGAAAAGCCAGCAACCAGGCTGGATGGTTGGTTGGGCGGATGGGGTCAGTACAGCGTGAAGGAGGGAGGGAGAAGCTGAGCTCATTCCTGTTGCTGGTTATACCCCCGGTTTCCCCCTTCTCGTCTCTCACACGTGCTCTGCATCCCAGGTGGCAAGCCCAAACCATGCACTGTGACCTCAGAGAGTCATGCCGAATCCATTCCCCTTCTTCCTCTAGGGCCTTCCCTCCTCTCATCTGCTTTGCATCCCCCCCCTCCTCTCTCCTCTCCCACCCCCTTCCTGCTTAAGGTCCACTGGTGGCGAGCGCAGGCCACGCGCTTCATGCTGCGCTGGCCCTCGGCGTACCTCTGCCACGTGACCAACCGCGTGCGCCACTCCTCCTACGGCCACCGCGTGGCGGCCCGCCTCGCCCGCTTCGATGTCACACGGGCAGAGATCCTCCGGGAACTCGCAGGGGACACGGCCGGCGATGCAGCCCGCAGCAACATCAAACTGTCCCCGCAGGCCACAGCCGCTGCTGCCGTGCCATTCCGGGAAGGGTCGTTTAAACAGTCCCAGGGGTTGTTTCCCTGGGCGCACGGCGCGTGCAGCAAGGACGCGTGCGGCGGCGGCGGGGAGAGGGAGAGGCGGGTGGTGTACCTGAGGGAGATGTTTGAAGGGGTGGGCGGGGAACCGTATGTGATGAGTCCGATTGTGAGCCTGCATGTGCGGCAGAGTGACAAGGTGGAGGAGATGCAGCTCATGCCGCTCAGCTTGTATATCTTCTATTTGAACCGGCTGCGGCTCATTCGTGCGGATCTGTCTTATGTGTGGCTTAACACCGAGTCTCAGGTGCGTGGGTGGGTGGGTGGGTGGGTGAGGGGGTTGGGATGCATGAGTGTGTGGAGTGTGTGGGTTGCGGCTTGTTGATTGCTAGGGCTGGTTCCTGAAGATTTGTGCATGTCGGCGTGTGCTGTTCAATATGTGTGAATTGCCATGCATTTGCTTTTTCGATGATAGTCTTTGATAGTGTATTCTATCCCTTTTTATCATTTGAATTTTGGTGCAGGCTGTGATTGATGGAATCGCCAAGTACAAGGACTGGACGTTTATATACTCCAAGAATGCCCGGCAAGATTCATCCACCAAAGACACACGGCAATATGATGACGCACAATCTGTGGCTATAAGCTTTGCGAGTGTACTAATATCTGCGCAAAGTGACTACTTCATTGGGACCCTTGGGTCCAACTGGAGTAGATTGATGAATGAGCTTCGTTCTACAAGCGGACGTCTATTTTATCCCTTCATTGCCATGAATGATGGAGACTGGTGACATTTATTATTGGCTTGTAGAATGTTTCTTCATTGGCTGGTGCTTTGTTAGTAGTCAAATAGGGGTCATTTGAGACTGAACGGTAGTACGGTATTAGACGTAATATGAGAAATATACAGTAAGCCATGCGAATATCTACAGTTTGCCTCCCTTGACAGAGTTCTCATTTGTACCTGACCAGAAAGCGATAGTCATCCCCCAACCAATCACACCGAGCAGACACCTCATAGGCTTCTCCAGGCCCGAACTTTGTTACAGAGTATCCAGCTCTCGTCACCACCCAGTCGCCACAATTCGGAAACAGACCAGCCAGATCACCCACCCCGCATACGATCACCACCAGAACGCATCAGACCACACAACTAGCAGCGCACCGTCGTCACCCGCATTTTGCGCTTCACTCAAAATCCGCAGGAAATTATCCCCCCTCGACATTTCTTCCCAGCTTATCTCGCGATCGATCGGCTCGCTCCCTCGGGCAGTAATTTGTTATTTTTTCTATTAGACCGCGTTTCAATATGTTGTGGCGGCGGCAGCGGTTGCTAGACTGTATTCCGTGACCAGTCTTCTTTACCTGATCAGCAGCTTCGCGAAATGGGTGAGGGCTCCTCGCATTTCGCCAGCTCGTCGCATTTCTCAACGAAGAACTTGTCAGATTGCTCTATCCGCTCTCGTCGTCGGCTTCTTCCGTCTCGCTTCGCCACTCCTGCGACCCATTCTCGCGACGACTCCACCAATACCCTTCAGCCATCTGTCACCATGTCTTTGAATTCATCATCTCATCCCTCATCGCGCCATCGGTGTCATTACCAACAAAGATCTCGATCCCGCGAGCCGCATCGGCGGAGAAGCGCCCTCCACGCGGTCCCGGAACACGTGTCACTTGCCACGTGGGCCGTTTTGTGCTGCGTCGCCGTGTCGCCGTTGATCGCGGAGATCACGGCGAGCAGTGGCGGCGCGATGCGCCACGTCAGCAGCGATCGAGTGGCCTTGGAACGCGCCAAAAAACTCTTCGAGGTATCATTTTGTATTCGTGCAGCGATACCCTGTCAAGCAATCGCGATTAATTTCCACTCTTTTAGGACCCCCCTCCGTTGTGCTTACCAGCACCGCTTATCACCGCACTCCACCTCAACCTGGCCTGCTTGACCATCCTGCCTGCTCGACAAATATTAGTCATTGTCAAGGTTTGACTTTTGAGTCGACTCAAATATTAGTCATTGTTAAGGTTTGGCCGTGGTTTCACTGTGCTGATACCAAACATGCCACCTGATACGCATAACCTGATTGAATGTATCGAATAAATTCCCCTCCCTCTGTACGTCTGTCTCCCCTTCTTCCCCTGACCCCACCCCCTCCCACCCGCTCCCCTCTATCTCCTCCCTCCCTCTCCCTTCCCCTGCGCCCATTCCATTCCCGGGCCCCCTTCCCCCACGTCCAGGATTGGGAGACCGCCTATGGGCTCGCCAACGGCTCGCTATCCCCGCCCGCCGCGCTCGCCTTCCCCCCGGGCGTGCCCCCCGCGCCCCACCTGGAGGACTGCGGCGCGCGCACGGCTGCGCGCGCGCGCGCGGAGGCTAGGGGGCCAAACGGGGAGGCGCCCGCGTGGGCGCGCGCGGGGGAGTGCTGCCAGTGCAGCGCCGCCGTTCCCCCCGCCAACTGCACCCCGCAAACGCCTTGGGTAGGGCTTTGGGGGGAAGTGGGGAGGGGGGGAGGGTGGGGAAGGGTGGAAGTGAGGGGGTCGGGGGTGCGGCAGGTGGGGACTTGGTCAGGTTGAGGGAGTTAGGAGAGATAGAGGGGGGATTTGAATATGGACACTAGAAGGTGCTCACTGTTGTTCTCCCACCCCATTCATCGTCCCCTCCCCTCTTCCCTCCCCTTGTTCGCTCTCCCTTCTCCCCCTCCTCTTCCCACTCCTCTCCCCCCTCCCCTTCCCCCCTCCTCTCTCCCCTCCCCTTCCCCCCTCCTCTCCCCGCGCCCTTTCCCCCCACTCCTCCCTCCTCCTCCTCCCCCCACTCCTCCGCCGCCGCGTCCCCCCTCCTCTCCCCAGATCCGCGGGCCAGACGCAGCAAACCTCGGCCAGACGCGCACAGCACAGCGGGACCTATGGGCAAACCAGTTCCCCGCGCCCCCGGACTGCACCGGGCGGCGTCTGGTGCTGACGTTCTGGCCGACGCTGCACCACGGGCTGGGGTCGCAGCTGCACATCATGTCGTCCTTCCTCAGCCTCGCTGTGCGCTTCAACCGCACGCTTGTTATCAAACCGGAGACGTTCAATCGCGCCACTCAGGCCTGTAGAGGTGCGTGCAGGCAGGGGGACTGGCGGAGTGAATGGGGGGTGTGGGAGGGAGGGGGGTGAAAAGAGGGAGTTGTCGAACCAGAGACGTTCAACCGCGCCACTCAGACGTGTAGAGGTGCGTGCAGGCAGGGGGGAAGCTTCCATTGGGGCTTGCAGGCCTGGGGGGGGAATACGTGCTGCTGAGCAGTGCTGGAAAAAAGAGGACGAGGGGACATGGGGAACAAGAAAGGGGCGGGGGGGGGGGAGGGGGGAGGGAAGGAAAAGGGCTGTGCGGGCTTTTGAGACACCTGAAACGCCGCATCCCTGTGGTGAAGCGAGAGAGTGCAGATTGATTCGCCAACTAAGGCCTGCCGAGGTAAGCCTTAGTCTTTGTATGGTGAAGTCAGGGGGTGCACTACAGAAAGGCTTTGTTTCTTGGAAGCTCTGGTCTCTTGTTTCACAGTGCAACCATCCACTCATCCATCCATCCATCCATCCATCCATCCATCCATCCATCCATCCATCCATCCATCCATCCATCCATCCATCCATCCATCCATCCATCCATCCATCCATCCATCCATCCATCCATCCATCCATGGATGGTGAACAGCGACGGCACGAGCATGGGGAAGAGAGAACAGGCGCCTCTCTCTCCTTTTTCAACACCCCAATTTGTCCTCCTCCTTCCTTCGTTTCCCCTCCTTCACCTCCCCTTCCCCTCCTGTCCCCACTCTTTTCCGTCCCCCCCCCCCCCCCTAACCTCTCTCCCGTCCCTTCCCCCTTCCCCCTTCCCCCCTCCCTCCCCCAGACCTCGGCCAGGGCAACAACCTAGAGTGCTACTTCTTCCCACGAGGCTCCCACTCTTTTCCATCCCTCTCCCTTCCCTCTCCACCCCCCTTTCCCCCTCCTTCCCCAGATCTGGGCCAGGGCAACAACTTAGCGTGATACTTCTTCCCCCCACTCCCCTCCCCGCTCTTACCTCCCTCCCCTTCCCTCCCCGTCCCCCACCCCTCGCCCCCCCTCAGACCTGGGCCAGGGCTAAGTTAGAATATACGCTACTTTCATTTTGCGTTTTGCGTTTATACGCTTGTCGAATTCGTACGTTGCGTGTAGTTTGAAAATTCGACGAGTTGAATTTCGGGCAGACCGAAAAAAAAAAACAAAATTTCAATCTGAAGCTCGCGACGTGGCGATCTCAATTCCGAGTCGCAAATGTCGCGAAATGAACTCAAAATTTGAATTTTGAGCACCAAACCTCATCAACCCCTCCCCTCAAACGTTTCACACCCCTTTGAACCACAACATTCCACCATCCCCTCCAAGTGCTACTTTACTGGTTGGGAGCTCAACCCAACCCAATCTCCCAGGCATAAAGAGAGGCGTTTGTTCCCTCGACATTCATTCTCTCGCTTCCTATTCTAGCTATCTCCTTTCCCAAGCCACCATGGCTTCCACTCCTACAGCAACCACTTCTCGTACGCCACCCTTAGACTCTCCTGGTAGTTCCGCTGGTGGGACCTCTTCTAGTACGTCTTTGGTCTGCATGGACAGCAAGCACGCAGTCTACCGTCACTTCAAGGTGCCGGCCAATAGCGTTGGCGAGAACGGCACCAAGGTGTGTACCTACTGCAACTTCACATTTGTTGGCGGGGTTCACCGTTGCGCGCAGCATATCACCAGCTGGAACGGCATGCGCCGTCGCGAAGTGCATCTCTGCACTGCAGCGCCGAAGACTGCACATGACGCCGTGAAGGCGCTTTACGATTCCAAGTTGAAGGCCCGTGAAGCGAAGCGTGCGGCTGAAATTGCGGCGGTCGGCGCAGTCAACGGCAGAGGTTTGGATAAGAAGAAGATTCGGATGACCGACTTCTACGGCGACGACGCCGCGTGCGCGAACCAAGCTGCGGACGAGGCCATAAGCCTCTTCTTTGCCGCTCTTCATGTGCCGGAGCATCACGCGGACCACCCACTGTGGCGGAATGTGGTCTCCAGCATCCAGCGCGCGGGGCCGAATTACGTCGCGCCGAAGAGACGCTACATCGGTGGCGCCGGTCTTCCAAAGTGTCGCCAGCGCATTGAGGTGGCGCTCGCTCCTATCTCAGCAAGCTGGCGCCGTGACGGTGTCACCGTGGCAAGCGACATGTTCTCCGACAAGGCCGGCCGCCCGCAAGCCAACGTGCTCCTCATCAACGATAGCGGTGCGGTGTTTGTGGAGTCGATCGACACGAACATGGAGATGAAGACCGGGGGCTACATCGTGGGCATCTTGCGGCCCATCATCGAAAAGGTCGGCCCCGAGAATGTCGTCGCCTTGTGTTTTAACGGCGGCTCCAACTACGCGGCGGCATGCAAAGTGTTGATGCGCGAGTATCCCCACATTGAACACATCCCTTGCGCGACCCATGTCCTCGATCTCCTGATGGAGGGCATCGGGATAAAGGGATGGGCGAAGGACATCATCACGCGCGGGGACACCCTCATCTCGTTCGCCCGCAACCATCACTTCACCCGGGGATATATGCGGAGTCCGCTCGTGAACGGCGGCAAGGGGAAACAGGTTCTCAAGCCCGCGGGAACCCGATTCGGCACCAACTACATCGCCATCAACCGCCTCTGTGAAGTGCGCGCCGGCTTGACGCAGATGGTCCTCAGCGATGAGTGGGTCGAGTGGACTGCGGCTGCAGACAGGGCTGGGGCAGACACATTCAAAGACAACATCCTCGATGCCGCGTGGTGGACGCGCGCCGAGTTCTTCGCTAAGCTGATGAGGCTGCCATTCGTCGTCATGCGCAAGACTGACTCGGATTCGAAGGGCATGATGGGTCGTCTCTACGACCTCATGCTCCAGCTCACCGAGGACATCCGCGACTTCCTCGACGAGCATGCGGAAGGGGTCCTGACAAGCGACGAGGTGGGGGATATTCGGGAGATCGTGCAGGACCGCTGGGACAACGGGCTGGCGTTCAACCTGCACGTGATTGGCCTTCCTGGTGGAGAGTGCATTTTCCGCACCGACCTGGAGTGCAGGATGGTCTTCAAGTGGTACGTCTCCAAGCACCATGGTGACAAGACGGTCACTAGGAAGGACGGGGTCGAGCGCCGCGCCTCTCTCGTCATCTAGGAAGGCCTCAATGCCTTCCTGAACCTCCAAGGCAGCTTCGGCATGCCCGACGCTATTGCCGACCGCCAGGCAGTGAAGGAGGGCAAGATGACGGCGATGGACTGGTGGACATGGCACGGGATCGATCATCCTGAGCTCACCACCATGGCTTGCCGCGCCATCACGCAGCCGGTGTCCGCGTCTCCATGTGAGCGTAACTGGGCGAAGTTTGATGCTGTGCATACGGCAAGGAGGAACCGCCTCGGCGCGGTGAAGCTTCGTGACCTGGTGTATGTGACGCACAATTGGCAGGTGGTGCACAACTGGCACAAGGCCCCTGAAGGGCTGGGGGTGGTGAAGGGAAACATCGAGGACCCCCCCACTCCGGCTGGCTATAACGTCCCGGAGGAGGTGGAGGAACCTGAGGAGGGGGAGGATGATGTGATGGCAGATGAGTACTAGTGGATGGAAGACTCCATGCATGAGCGGCAGGCGGGGGATGGAGGGTGGACATGAGTAGAGTAGGGGATGGGGGGGTAGTAGCATGATTAAGGTGGGTGAAGTTGTAGTGGCAGATTAGTTTTAAGGGTTTTTTTTTCCTGTACCTTTCATATTAATACAAAGGGGATGGGGGTTACAACACCCCCCCATCCCCACCTCTTACCCCAAAAATCTGCCCGGGGAAGCGGATTCTTGTGCGTACCAGACCCCTCAGGGACTGCGGTTTGCGTATATACTCTAGCGTTTATACAGCAAGCGTACAAAACGCTAAACGCGTATATTCCAACTTAGGGCCAGGGCAACAACCTAGAGTGCTACTTCTTCCCGCTAGGCCCCCACTCTTTTCCGTCCCTCTCCCTTCCCTCTCCAACCCCCTTTCCCCCCTCCCCCCCCCCAGACCTGGGCCTGGGCAACAACCTAGACTGCTATATCTTATCCTCACTCCCCTCCCCGCTCTTTCCCTTTCCCCCCGCTCCCCTCTCCCCTCCCTTCCCCCTTCCCCCCTCCCTCCCCCAGACCTGGGCCTAGGCAACAACCTAGAGTGCTACTTCTTTCCCCTAGGCGCCCCCGCGTGTTTGCAGGTGGCACTGGCAGCGGAGGCGAAGGGGGAGGTGGTGAACAGCGATGGTGTGGCGATGGAGGAGAGGGAGCGGATCCTGGGGTCGGATGCGGTGGTGGTGCAGGTGGCCAATACGGGGCTGTTTGGTGAAGTGAGCGCTACCGAGTGAGTGAGTGGGTGGGGGGAGAAGGAGTGGGTGGGGAGAGGGAGAGGATCCTGGGGTCGGATGCGGTGGTAGTGCAGGTGGCCAATACGGGGCTGTTCGGTGAAGTGAGCGCCACCGAGTGAGTGAGTGGGTGGGGGGGGGGAGGGAGGAGGGCGGGCTGGGAGGGATGACTTTTGAGTCGACTCAAAAGTGTGGGGTGGGAGGGAGAGTGGGTGGGGGGAGGGAGCGGATTCTGCGGTCGGATGCGCTGGTAGTGCAGGTGGCCAATACAGGCCTGTTTGGTGAAGTGAGCGCTACCGAGTGAGTGAGTGGGCTCGGAGGGAGAGGGAGAGGAAGAGGTGAGGGAGAGCAGGGGAGGGGGTAGTGTTTCTTAGCATTGTTAGAAAGCAGGGAGCGACGAGATAGAAGGTGCAAGGGAGAGAGGGTCATGGGAATGAGAGAGGCGGTGGGTAGGGGGAGTGGGAGCAGACGCAGGGTTTGGAAACATTTGTGGTTGAGGTGAGCCAATACGGGGCTGCTGTTTTGAAGGGACGCATGTATGGGAAGGTTACATGAGTGGTTGGGGAAGGCGTGCGGTGAGAAAGGTGTGGAAGGAAGGAGGAGGCGAGTGAGGGAGGGAGGGACGGAGTGTGTGTGTGGAAAGGGGAGGGATGGGTAGGGGAAGAGGGAGTGGGGGATGTGGGAGTTGTGTGTGTTGGAAGAGATGGGTGGAGCGGGGGTGCATGTTTTCTTATTCTCCTTCATTTTTTCCTGTTTCTTTGGCCGCGCATGTTCCTACAGTTCTCCTGTGTGCATGCACGCATAAATGTCTGTATCGTCATCCTCGTTCCCTGTGCCATGGCTCTCTCATCCTCTCACCCACCCTTGCAGCCTGTGGGGTGCACCGTCCCTTGACCGGCCACTCACAATACAGCAGCTGGGGAGGATACAGGGACAGTACTTTGCATGGGGGCAGGTGCGTTTCCCCTGGCTCTTCCCCTATCCCACCTTCCCTTCCATTTTCAACTATGTTTTCATCGTCATTTCCATCGCCTCACAACTCACCCTCTTCTGGGGAAGGCGCAAGGCCAGGACCACTTTAATTGTCTCAGGTCCGTTTCAAATCTAGTCATTTCAGCACGGGTCTGCTGCTGTGCGTGCGTGGCACTACTGTGTCACTCTGCTGTTTCCACCACTGCTGGGCTGTGCTGGGCTGTGCTGGGCTGTGCTGGGCTGTGCTGTGCTGTGCTGGGCTGTGCTGTGCTGTGCTGTGCTGTGCGGGCGGTGCTGTGCGGTGAGGTGCGGTGCTGTGCTGTGCTGTGCTGTGCTGTGCTGTGCGGTGCTGTGCTGTGCTGTGCTGTGCTGTGCTGTGCGGTGCTGTGCTGTGCTGTGCGGTGCTGTGCTGTGCTGTGCTGTGCTGTGCTGTGCTGTGCTGTGCTGGGCTGTGCTGTGCTGTGCTGTGCTGTGCGGGCGGTGCTGTGCGGTGAGGTGCGGTGCTGTGCTGTGCTGTGCGGTGCTGTGCTGTGCTGTGCTGTGCTGTGCTGTGCGGTGCTGTGCTGTGCGGTGCTGTGCTGTGCTGTGCGGTGCTGTGCTGTGCTGTGCTGTGCTGTGCGGTGCTGTGCTGTGCTGTGCGGTGCTGTGCTGTGCTGTGCTGTGCTGTGCTGTGCTGTGCGGTGCTGTGCTGTGCTGTGCTGTGCTGTGCTGTGCTGTGCTGTGCTGTGCTGTGCTGTGCTGTGCTGTGCTGTGCTGTGCGGTGCTGTGCTGTGCTGTGCTGTGCCGTGCTGTGCTGTGCTGTGCTGTGCTGTGCTGTGCTGTGCTGTGCTGTGCTGTGCGGTGCTGTGCTGTGCTGTGCTGTGCTGTGCTGTGCTGTGCTGTGCTGTGCTGTGCTGTGCTGTGCTGTGCTGTGCTGTGCTGTGCGGTGCTGTGCTGTGCTGTGCTGTGCTGTGCTGGGCTGTGCTGTGCGGTGCTGTGCTGTGCTGTGCGGTGCTGTGCTGTGCTGTGCTGTGCTGTGCTGTGCTGTGCTGTGCTGGGCTGTGCTGGGCTGTGCTGTGCGGTGCTGTGCTGTGCTGTGCTGTGCTGTGCTGTGCTGTGCTGTGCTGTGCTGTGCGGTGCTGTGCTGTGCTGTGCTGTGCTGTGCTGGGCTGTGCTGTGCGGTGCTGTGCTGTGCTGTGCGGTGCTGTGCTGTGCTGTGCTGTGCTGTGCTGTGCTGTGCTGTGCTGGGCTGTGCTGGGCTGTGCTGTGCGGTGCTGTGCTGTGCTGTGCGGTGCTGTGCTGTGCTGTGCTGTGCGGTGCTGTGCTGTGCTGTGCGGTGCGGTGCTGTGCTGTGCTGTGCTGTGCTGTGCTGTGCTGTGCTGTGCTGTGCTGTGCTGTGCTGTGCTGTGCTGTGCTGTGCTGTGCTGTGCTGTGCTGTGCAGTGCTGTGCTGTGCTGTGCTGTGCTGTGCTGTGCTGTGCTGTGCTGTGCTGTGCTGTGCTGTGCTGTGCGGTGCTGTGCTGTGCTGTGCTGTGCTGTGCTGTGCTGTGCTGTGCTGGGCCGTGCTGGGCTGTGCTGTGCGGTGCTGTGCTGTGCGGTGCGGTGCGGTGCTGTGCTGTGCTGTGCTGTGCTGTGCTGTGCTGTGCTGTGCTGTGCATGTGCGGTGCTGTGCTGTGCTGTGCTGTGCTGTGATGTGCTGTGCTGTGCTGTGCTGTGCTGTGCTGTGCGGTGCTGTGCTGTGCTGGGCTCCTTCTTGTTGCTCTTGCCTCCCAGGAGGAGGATATAGTCTTGTTTCATTCTCCCATTCTCCCTCCTCTTTCCTTCAGTCCCTGCTCATTGCCTCTTGCTTGTCTCAATCCCAACCCGCCGTCCAATTCACCCCCACACGCAAGAACAACCCATTCTTTTCGCTTTTTTCATTCGCTTCAGGTCCTCGTGAAGTCTTGCTCCTCTTCCCTCAACCACCCCCCACCCTCATCCCCTCACCCTCCCTCTTTCCTCCCCTCACCCTCCCCCTCCCCTCATCCCCTCCCCTCATCCCCTCCCCTCATGCCCTCGCCTAACCCCACCCCCACTCCCACCTCTTCCAACCCCACCTGCTCACCCTCCCTCTCCTCTCCCCTCATCCCCTCGCCCACCCCCACCCCCTCCTCCTCCCCGCCCCCTTCACAGCCAGAGACAGCTATTCCACACTCCCACTCCCTCCCCCCTCCCAGTGCCCCACATTATAGAAAGCGCTTTTTGAGCCGCCTCGGAATGAGACAGCTATTCCATGTCATAGTCATCGCGTGTAGAGAGATCACTTTGACGCGCCTCAGAAGAAGTTCCACAATATCAAACCGCAACCCTCCTTTCTTCCCCTTTCTCTCAGCAGGCGCGTTGGTGGTGTCCGTGTCCCCAGGCCGTCTGCTTCGTGCTGTTTTTTGAGAATTCTCACAAACCAGATGGTGTCCGTGTCCCCAGGCCTTTTGAGTCGACTCAAATGTCCCCAGGCCCTCTGCTTCGTGCTGCGCTGGCCCTCCACTGTCCCGCTCGAGCCACAGGCAGCTGCAATCTCACAAAAAACGAAGTTTCAAGCCTCCTTTCGCCCCTTTCCCCCCTTTCCCCCCTTTCTCTCTGCAGGCGCGCTGGTGGCGAGCGCAGGCGCTGCGCTTCATGCTGCGCTGGCCCTCCCCGCACCTGTGCCACGCCACCAACCGCATGCGCCACTCCGCGTACGGGCTCCTGGTAGCAGACCGAGTGGCATCCGTTGCCCTGAAACAAGCCGAGCTGTTACAAGCACTCAACGCCTCTGCAGCTGCTGCAGCTGCTGCTACCGGCGGTGCTAGCAGCACTGTTCCTCCCGCCTCCTCCTCCTCCTCCTCCTCGTCACCTTCTTCTCAAGACCCCTCCCAGCCTCCATCTGCCGATTTAGCAGATGATATTCGATTCCTCTCCTCCTCTCCCATCACCCCTCCTCCCTCCACCTCCTCCCCTTCTTCCTCCTCCCCTCTCGTCTCCCCTCCTCCCACTGCCGCTCCTCCCTACACTCCCGCCTCTCGCTCCCCACCATCCCTCACCTCGCACACCTGGCCACTGCAAGGCCTATCCGGCTGCAGCAGCTGCAGCAGCAGCAGCACCAACCCTCCACCACAACAACCACCAGCCACATGCACATGGGAGGAAAGCGCTCGGGTGTACCAAGAAGTGGGAGCATCGCCGTTCATGCTACGGCCAGTGGTCAGCATGCACGTGCGGCAGGGCGACAAGGGCATCGAGATGACTCTTCACTCCCTCGCCACCTTTGTGTTCTTCGCGTACCGCATGCGCCGCCACCGCCCCGACCTGCAGTACATCTGGCTCAGCAGTGAAATGGAGGTGAGGGACGACCGTGCTATGTGTTTGTGGAAACACATAGATTGTATAATGTTGTATGTATGTACTGCGTGCAGCTGCACTCCCTCGCCACCTTTGTGTTCTTGCGTACCGCACGCGCCGCCACCGCCCTGACCTGCAGTACATCTGGCTGAGCAGTGAAATGGAGGTAAGGCGGTGACTGTAGAGTCGAATGAAAGGGCAGGAAAGGGCATGAAAGGGCATGGAAGGGCATGGAAGGGCATGAAAGGGCATGGAAGGGCATGGAAGGGCATGAAAGGGCATGAAAGGGCATGTAAGGGCATGAAAGGGCATGAAAGGGCATGAAAGGGCATGATAGGGCATGAAAGGGCATGAAAGGGCATGAAAGGGCATGAAAGGGCATGAAAGGGCATGAAAGGGCATGAAAGGGCATGAAAGGGCATGAAAGGGCATGCAAGGGCATGCATCGCCACCAGCCTGACCTTCAAAACATCTGGCTCACCAGCGAGATGGAGGTATGAAAGTGATACACACCTGTGTATGTTATTGTGTAATGTTTGTGTATTATTGTATGATTGTGTATGCAGCGTCTACAGTATGCGTGTAGGCCTGGCCTTGAGTATATCTGGCTCAGCCGCAAGATGGAGGTGAGGTGACGTACGAAAGTGTTACATCCCCCTTTTCCCCCCTGCCCCCTTCTTCTTCCTTCTTCCCCCATCCCCCCTCCCGCCTCCCCACCAGTCGGTGACGACAGTAGCAGAGACCTTCCCCGACTGGACCTTCCTACGCCACCAGCAACGGGGCAACCAACGCAAAACTCTTAGCACTCATTTGCCCCGCATTCCCCACCTCTACCTTCCTCTCCCCCCACTCCCCACCAGTCGGTAATGGCAGCAGCAGAGACCTTCCCCGACTGGACCTTCCTCTACGCCAACAGCAACAGAGCAACAGACGTGGAGCAGATGAAGCAGCAGCAGTTCTCAGGCCAGCAGCCCATAGCTGAAATCTTTGCCAACTTGCTCATCACGTCCGAGAGCGATTATTTCATCGGCTCGCTGGGCTCCAATTGGAATAGAGTAATTGATGAGTTGAGGTCCACTGGTGGGAGGCTGTTTGGAGGGCTGGTTACCCTGACGCATGGGGTTTAGGTTACGGTGCAGTGCACTGCAGTGGTGCCTTTTTGTTTTGTGGATGTTACAGTGGTATTGTGCCTTTTTGCTGTTGCCGCGAACAATCAAGGTTTCATAAAGCCCGTAGCCCTAGTTGCACAAGACTACTAAGGTTAAATTCGTTCATAACACATCACATCACACTCTGCAGTTTCCTCCCCCTCCCCTACTGTTTTTTTTCGCCACATTCAACTGCTCCACATTTTCCCCCCTGGTGGGTGGGCTCACTACTCAAGGCATGTCAAGAACACATACGGTACCACGACAATACCGTACAAATTACGACGATTATTCCTCCCTACTATGCACCAGTGTTATTACAAAAGAATTCTCGGTACACCTCGTCGAGCGACGGATCCGCGTCCCGCATGCGACGCAGCAGCAGCTGCTGCGAGTCGCGCGTGCTGAGCTTCCACGGGTGCAGCGCGGGGATGCGCGTGGAGTAGGACGCGTTGGCATCGTCGCGCTGAGCATCCCAGAGGTAGACTGTGGCGTCTAGCACTGGGTCCCACTCGGAAAAGGGCTCCACGCAGAGCAGCATGTTTCCCACAGCCACCTGGAGGAGAATAGGGAGCGGGATGGGGGAGAGAGGTCTTGAAAGTCATCCCAGAGGTAGACTGTGGCGTCTAGCACTGGGTCCCACTCGGAAAAGGGCTCCACGCAGAGCAGCATGTTTCCCACAGCCACCTGGCGAGGAGGATGGAAACGGGTGGGAGGGGTGAGAGAGGGGGCGATGGGAATGGGAGGTCACACCTTGCTCCGCCTGAAACAAATACGGGGGCACACGGTCGAGGATCTCTACCTCACCGCATCTCACCTCAACTCACCGCATCTCACCTCGTCTCACCTCTGAGTACACCCGACTGAACGCAGGCAGCAGCTGGGTGGAGATGAGGGGAGCATGGCGCATGGGCACATACACCACGTCTGCGATCCGCTTGGTGTACATCCCCTTGTGCTCCGCAGTCGCCGCCTCAAACCGCGCGCGCAGGGGCGGCGACAGGCTATCCACTGCCGCCCGCACTTTTTCCCTTATTGGCGGGTTGTTGGTCCAATCGGACACGTTCGGGGTGAACGGGCCCGAGGGGGAGAGGGAGACCCAGCGGTAGGCGAGAGTGGGGTTGTTGGGGAACCAGATACGCGACTGGGAGGGAAAGCGGAAGAGACGGGGTGGGGGAGAGGGAGCGGGCGGAAGGTGGGGAGAAAGAGAGAGGGGTTGGGACTATTGAGCAGAGGAGTCAAAACGGAGCGTTCCAGGATGAATGGGCCTGAGGAGGGGAGAGGTAATGTACTCAGCAGTAGAGGAGTGCAGGGTTGCTGGGGAACCAGATGCGCGGCTGTGAGAGAGGAAAAGGAGGGATCTGGGAAAAACGTCTACGCGAATCATTATGTCTTGAGACGACTAAAGAAACGACTTGAATACAGACCACCATCATCAGCCGATAATCACCATCCAAAGTTCATCCCCCCTTGCCCGCAACCCTCTTGCCGCCTCTACTCCATCCTTTCATCCCTCCCTCTCCCACAAACCCCTCCCTCCCCTCTCTGGACGGTCTTCTCCCCCTCTCCCCCTCTCCCCCTCTCTCCCTCTCCCCCTCTCCCCCTCTCCCCCTCTCCCCCTCTCCCCCTCTCCCCCTCTCCCCCTCTCCCCCTCTCCCCCTCTCCCCCTCTCCCCCTCTCCCCCTCTACCCCTCTACCCCTCTACCCCCCTCCCCCTCTCCCCCTCTCCCCCTCTACCCCTCTACCCCTCTCCCCCTCTCCCCCTCTTCCCCTCCGTTCCCCACTCCTCTCCCCTGTATCCCCTTCTGATTCCCAACCCCCCCCTCCCCTCTCCCCCCACCCCCAAGCACCGTATTGGCACCAGCAAGGGTCCAGTAGTTGAGAATAACGTCGTCGTTGGACCAGAGCACGCCGGCAGCGGAGGGGTAGCGCTCAAACACGTCCGCCAGCGTGGCGTGCGCGAAATACCATGGCGTGTGCTCCCCACGCAGCTGGGTGGGAAGAGAGGTGGGAGACATGGGGGTTGGGCGATGGAGGGAGGAGGGAGACGGGAGAAGGGAGAAGGGTGGAGGGGGGAGGGAGAAGGGAGAAGGGTGGGGAGAAGGGGGGAGGGAGAAGGGGAGAGGTGTGGGAGATTCTGATTGCATGCTACTTGAGACGTTTCCACCTTGAGCCATGTAGACTTGAGACGTTTCTACGAGCGACGAGCAAGGATACATGATGAAAGCACGCCACCCTCCAAAACGCCCTCTCTGTTGCGTAATGGATTCGAAAATACCACGACGTATGGACTAGAAGGCATCCCACCAGGAATCCCTGTAAAACAATGAACGCACGCACAATGCAAAGCGCACGTAAGGATCCATGCGTGCCACCCGGCGCCACCGCCAGCGCTGCTGCCCCTGTGGCACATAAGACTTATGCCACACGGGCAGCAGCGTTGGCAGTGGCGCCGGCAGCAGCAGCAGCTGCTGCGGCTGCGCTTTTCTGCGGCAGCACATCGCATGAGCAGCAGCACAGATTATTACAGCAACCCTTACACGGCACATCAGTACAAAAACAGCTTGCAAGCTTCATCAGGAGTGAAGTGAGGCACCACTTGAGACATGACCCTGCCTTTTTGAGCAATACAGACGAAAACATCCCGTCTAACTCGCGTGCTATGCACCACATGAATCCAGTCGAGCTGACCTGCACGGCGCACACACCACTCCCATCCCAAACCTCCCTCACGCAAGGGTCAAGAGACGCCCATCAGTCAGTCTACCGAATAAAGAGCCTATGTCACATAGTGAGAGAATATGGTATTCTCTCACCGGCAAGACAGAAGTAGTGTTTTGAGACGTCTCAAGACGCCCATCAGTCAGTCTACCGAATAAAGAGCCTATGTATTCTCTCACCGGCAGAACGCCGAGCTCAGGGATTGCCTCGTCCGAGTAGACCACTACGTCGCGGAACACGCGCCCGTACACGCTCCGTAGCAGCGCCACGGACGAGTTCACGAGCGGCGCGCGATTGTACAGAATCGCCAGCACCACTCCGCGCAGCTGCTCGCGCCACAGGGTCAGGTTCGCGGGCTCGGGGGGGGAGGGGTCGGGGGGGGCGCAGCAGAGCGGATCCCGATGCGCGCAGGGCTGCGGGGGGCTGGGCGCGGCGTGGCAGGGGACGGCGACTGGGAAGAGCTGTGTCAGGGGTGGAAGAGGGGGAATGGGGGGAAGAGGGGGAAGGAGGGGAAGAGGGGGAAAAGGGGAAGGAGTAGTAGGAAAGTGGGGAGTAATGGAGGGGTGAGGAAGTGGGGACGGAGAACTAGTGTGGGGGAGGGGGCGACAGCGAAGGTCGGAGCGGGGGAGGAGGTGGGGCGGGCGTTGGGGAAGGGGGAAGAGGGGAGGGGAGGGGAGGGGAGGGGAGGCGACGGGAGGGGAGCGGCGGGGAGAGGAAGGAAACGAAGTGATACAAGCAGGGTAAGGAGCAAGAGAAAGAGCGCGGCCTCACATACAACGGCGCCGCGACGCAGCAAACTTCGCAGCAACGACGCCCCACCTCTCGGAGAAGGTCGCAGTCGCGCGGCGGCCCGACGCGGAAGGCGAGCCCAAGGGAGAACACGGGGCCGCCCTGAAGGAGGAGGTATGAGATGAGGAGCACGAGAGTGACGCCGCAGCCCGCTGCCGTGCTGACGTGCCACTGGCGCAGCGACGGCGCAAACCCCTGATCAGGGAACAGCGGATTCGCCTTTTGCGCGATGATTTCGCGAGGTGACAAGTGGTGGATAATGTGGGGAGATATCGAGGCGCGGCCGGATTTAACCGTGGCATGAATATCATCGTCGTGACTGGAATTCCGATAATTATGGTTGTAATCCGGACGACTCGTCGGACGAGGGAGCCATCTGACGGCGTGGCGCCACCACTCCATTGCGGCGGATGGGTGGAGGTGATCACGCGCGCGAACCAAAGAATCGGGGCCAGAGACAATGGTTGCAGAATGCTTTGACGATGTAGTACAGAGTACCTCGTGTGGTGAACGCTACGCAGCGACAGACCCGCTTATCAGACTGAGCTTGTACTAAGAAATCTAAGTGTGGAGTTGTGTCGCGCTCGTGAATGTAGTGGGCCTGAGAATCACAATGCCGGCCTGGTATGATCACCTCAGAATGCTGATGTGAGCGTACTAGGATTTATTCTTAGAAAAACTAACAGCGGTTGGCATAAATAAAAGGGAGGGGGGAATAGCCATTGCCACCTGGGCGCAGCGGAATGCCCGAGGTGTTATGTGGGAGGCGGAAGAGTAGGATTTGAGGGTGTGTACGGCCTTTTCGAAACGGACGTTCCCTATCTGCTGTGAATGTTTCTTGTTTCGAGCGGCTTGACTTGGACATGGTAAGGCGTCGGCGCAATGGATCAATCCCCCCCATCCATTCCGCTCCGCCGCAGCGCACCATGCGGGTTGCTCGGTGCAGCTGCGCCTTGCACGCATGACGCGGATGACGTGACGAGACAAGTGCTACTGGTGGAAGGCAGAGGCGTAAGGGCGTGTGTGAATCTAGTTTCACCTGAAGTTTAGGTTTTTGACTCGATTGTAGCAAGTGAACACTAAGCGAACCTGACTCGATTTTGAGTGTTTGCAAGGTTCGAACCGCGAGTGTCAAAAGTTGTAAACTCAACCACACGCGCAAGTGCGAATCTGCAAGTTCGAGCCTGTAGGGGGGAACCGAACCGCTTCTAGGGTGCGTAGGTTACCCAGTATCAGCATCTTGACAGCGCGACACGTCAACGAAGTCACACGAACGTGTTACGAGTGTCGCACCTTCCGCGTACGTGCCTGAAACCACACACGTTCACTACAACGTGCAAAACCACGTTTGCTCATAAACTCGAATCTTGTTCACTTTTCGGGGTTCGAGTTTCGTGCGTGACAAAGCGAACAAGGCATTGGCGAAGACATTGGCGAACATGAACGTAAATAGTTACCACACTATGTTCGATCCCATTTTCGAACTGCAATTAGATTCACACACACCCTAAGGAAGAAAGCACCCGAGGCAATCCACACGGGTTTTTATACGGGCCATCACAAAACATTTAGGAGTTATCACGAGTAGTCAAATGTTCCGCCAAATCTATCACGGACAGTCACAAAATCCGCCAAATCTATCACGAACCATCATACGGGTATCACCCGCCGTCACTCAAAGGCACTAATTTCTATCACGGGTAGTCACACTCGAAACTTTGCTATCCCAGATGAGCCATGTCATCATTTCGTTGACCCGCCCTGAAACACTGTACAGATTTAGGGACTTTATTTCAGGTTGCTCGTTTTTGTCCTGTATACGCGACCATTTTGGGTGCAAAGATACCTGGTTACGTTCGAATCGTCGTAACAAAACATAATGGTTCACAAATTTTATGAAAGAATTCGAACGCATATATGTATTGCTAGAGTTCACAATTCATTGAATCTGCCTAAATGTTTATCAAAATGTTAAACAATCCATAACTAGGAACGCACAATTTATACTTCGTTATACAGCGGATAGAGTATACAAATCGAGAATAATCTCAGCGTAGTACTGCAACACTAGCCTTCAATTACATACTATAGACATAAAATAATCTCATGCCAGCGGCTGGCAGCCAGCCTATCTCCACATAGTTTAAACACGCAGGCATTGTATCACAAGGGTTTTGGAAACCATGTTGCACAAACCATGCTTTGTACTGCAAATTTCACATCTAGTCAAGCGCTGCCGATGTGTTGAGTGTTTCCTTTAGGAAATGTGCACAACATGAATACGCTACCAGTGTTACGGTATCCTAAAAATGATGCAAGGACTGCACTGCATTGTTCAATAACATTAATTTAAGGTTTCTAACATTTAAACAGTTTCCCAGCCAATGTATGAACCTGCCGGATGGACACGCGGGTGCCCACAGTGGACGATTCACTCCGAGTGGTGGTGATGATGATCTTGGTTTTGCTGCCATACCCACACCCCTTTTTGGCTGATCCACACCCACCCCCTTTTCTTGCTGCCCCTTAACCAGGGCTTGTTTTCCTTGATGCTCCACACCCACTCCTTCTTTCCTGCTCCATCCCCACTCCCCTATTGCTTTCAATTCCCACTACTCTCCCTTTCAGCCCCATACAAACTTGCAGCTCCACACATGAACCCCTCCATTCCTGGTCCATGCCCTCTCTCCTCCTTTTCTGATCCATTGCAACTCCTCCCCTTGCTGCTCCACACCTACTCCTCTCCCTGAGTGCCCAATACCCACTCATCCCCCTTCCTGCCCACACTGACTCCACTTCCTTGCTGCTCCCTACCCACCCACTCCCTTGCAGCAACCCGCCCACTTCTCACCCTTTCTGCTCCACACCTGTGCCGTTCCGTATAGCCACAAACCCACTCCTCAGTCCTGATGCTCCACACCTGTTTCCCTCACTTGCTCGTGTGCACCCACTCCCCTCCCGACTACAGGGCGTGTCTGCTCCATACCCACTCCCCCACCTTGATGCTCACCACCTTCACCCCACCAGCGCTGCTGCATTCCCACAAACCTGTAGCGATCCATATCCACTTCCCTGCCTGGCTGCATCATTCCAACACCCCTCCATTGCTGTCCCGTAGCCAGTCCACTCCCTTGCAGCCCCATCACCCATCCCGTCCCCTGCCATCCCGTAGTCACCCCACTCCCTTGCTGCCCCATCACCCCTCCCGTCCCCTGCCGTCCCGTAGTCACCCCACTCCCTTGCTGCCCCCCCCCTGTCTGCCCCATTCCCAACCCACTCCATTGCTGTCTCGTAGCCAGTCCACTCCCTTGCAGCCCCATCACCCCTCCCGTCCCCTGCCGTCCCGTAGTCACCCCACTCCCTTGCTGCCCCCCCCCTGTCTGCCCCATTCCCAACCCACTCCATTGCTGTCTCGTAGCCAGTCCACTCCCTTGCAGCCCCATCACCCCTCCCGTCCCCTGCCGTCCCGTAGTCACCCCACTCCCTTGCTGCCCCCCCCCTGTCTGCCCCATTCCCAACCCACTCCATTGCTGTCCCGTAGCCAGTCCACTCCCTTGCAGCCCCATCACCCCTCCCGTCCCCTGCCGTCTTGTAGTCACCCCACTCCCTTGCTGGCCCCCCCCTGTCTGCCCCATAGTCACCCCACCCGAATGCTGCTGCATAGCCACTCCTCTCCCTTGCTGCACCAATCCTGGCTGCACCATAACTCCTCTCCCTGGCTGCCCCACACCCACACTTGTCCCTGGCTGCCCCACACCAACAGCCCTCCCTTGCTGCCCCACACCCACACTTGTCCCTGGCTGCCCCACACCCACACTCCTCCCTTGCTGCCCCACACCCACACTTGTCCCTGGCTGCCCCATACCCACACTTGTCCCTGGCTGCCCCACACCCACTCCTCTCCCTTGCTGCCCCACACCCACTCCTCTCCCTTGCTGCCCCACACCCACCCCTCTCCCTTGCTGCCCCACACCCACTCCTCTCCCTTGCTGCCGAACACCTCTCGCCGTTCCACGCCTGCCATTGCCTCTCCCAGCACGCCCTCCAGCTTCGCTGCTCCCCCTACCCCGTCTGCTTGTTCCTCTACTTCCCATCTGCTTGTTCCTCTACTTCGTGGCAGCAATGGTTCCTCCTCCTGCGGATCCAAGCCACTCCGCTCCATGCTGCTAGGGTCGACAACTTCCCTCTGAATATTTAGACACTGCAACCGCCTCAACCTCCTAGCGGCGACGGACTCTCTAGACCCCCTCCCATGCGTCACAGCAGCACCAACGGTGTCATCCCTGCAGGGCACCCCAGAGTCAAATGCTGCCATTTCCACTGCAGCCGAACTTTCCTGAGTTCCCACTTGCACAAGATTAGGGGACTCTTCAGCAACAGGCTGTTGTCCTTGACCCTGGTTGCCCTCGGGGGTCGTGGCAGTAGCTTGTGCATCTGTTTCTAGCCCCGTGTGTGACCGAGTGAAGATCACATGCGCCACGTTACCGCCCTCACCATTGTTTTCATCCGAGGAATCATCACACACCTCATCAGTGATATCCTCAAGTTCATCACCAGAGGAGCCCTCCCCTTCATCATCTTGTCCCGTCCCCTCACGCCTCAACGACTCACAGATCACCTCCCTGCCATGTCGTCCTCCGCACGCCCTGCATGAGATCGTGCGGACGGTCCCATCAACGCTTGTCACCGTTTGGGCATGCAACTCCCCTTCAGGTGTCATCAACGCCTCCCACATAGCCCTACTAGCTGCACGCACGTCACATGTACGAGAGTTGTGGCCGTATTCCGAGCACTTCTTACACTTGTGCAATCTCTTGGGATCGAGCTCACCATGCGATCGAAGCCTCTTCTTGGGGGGGCGGCCTGACTTCTTCTTGTACTTTGGAGGCAGTGTGGTACCATCCGGCTTCACACTTGTAGGGTCGATCAATTTCCAGGGCGTCACATACACTTCCTTCAGGGCCGCCACAGTGTGATACTTGCTGATCATAGCCAGAGCCCTCTCCCCATCCTTTCTGAAGACCGCGAACATATGGACGCATGGCAGTCCGTATTCTCTGCAGATAAAACAAAATGGGCACACGGGGGCAAGACAAGAAAGAGCAGATCCCTCCAACCATAGGTAGGTGATCGTACGTTGCATGCATACACATGCATGTGGGAAATGTACGATGAGCCGTATGTTAAAATAAATATTAACATAGATTTTAGATAGACAGGCAAGATGGGCAACTTGAACTCACTGTGTATAGTTGCAGGAGCACTTGGTGTTGTCCACCTTTTCCGGATCCGTTGTCACGATTCTGCTCTCCGTCTCCCCCTGCTCAACCCTGTACTCGTTCTCTCCCGTACATGACACCTCATAAGATCGGCTGCGGTCCCGGTTTGCTTTGACAATCAGCCCTGTCTTAGTGGGTAGGTCGGAATCAGTCAAGGCAGAGTACTCTTTGCGCCTCTTTTCCATTATTGGGGCGAGTTTATATGACAGCCTCAATAGCACCTGAGGTGCGTTCTTCTCTCTCAATCCAGAGAGTGACGCATGATGCGACTCAACTGGATTTGAGGAGTAGCAGCCGAATCGGGGTGCACTAAACTCGGTTGTTGCCCACTTCATGGACAGTGATTTGTCCACGAGATATGCTACCCCCCCAGGACATTCCTCATCGATCTTGGCCATGTGTCCAGCATGTACAGCATCAGTCAAAGCTACGGCTGCAGCCAAAATCCGACCATCGAGGTCTGATCCGAATTTGCTTTTGAAATTCCGCACTAGATGGGTGATGCAGTATGATTCCCGAATCAATGGCAGGCATCTCGCGGTGGCTGCCTTCCAAGCGCCACCACGGTCATGCATCATGACGTAATCAGCAGAGTTCACTTCAGGAACAGCCCTCAGAAGCAGATTGAAGATGTAACTGCATGACTCCTTGTTTTCTCCCTCCACCCAAGCACAAGCAAGTCTCACCAACTTGTGCTGGCTGTCAAGGAGACACAAGTTGAGGGTGTGGCCTGCCCACTGGGTTTTGTCATGACAACCGTCAGCAAATATGATTGGCAGGCAGTTCTCTAACATCTTCCTTGCACCAAGGAAAATGACACCTGCTCGGAAAAAACGACCTCGTTTTTTCTCCATGGATACCACACTAGTGGGGTTCTTGTCTTCGAAAATCCTCAAAAGGTCTTCCATGTACTGAAAGCCCTCATCCCCCGCGAATGCTTTCTCCAGTCTCACCTCAGCAATCACTCCATGGGCTAGAGCGTACGAGCAAGACACACCCAGCACTTCTGAAACCCTCTTCATCAAGCCCTTAGATTTCACCTCACTATGACTCATGATGTCTCGTGCGATCTGTTTTACCTCGTCTCTCCGCACACGACCGGGACCAACCGTACACTTGTCCGCATGATGCAAACGAGCAGTAGTGACCCTAAGACAGCTTGACGAAGGACCACATATGATAACACGGAAAGGGCAAAACCCTTCAGGTGCTTTAGTCTCATTGACAGGCCAACGTTTCCCAGCCATGGACTTGCACCATGCCTCGATGCGCGTGGAATTGTTTCTCGGGAAAATCAGCTCAAACATATGCTTTCGGCCATAGCGGCGCACCTCATCCCTTGCGGTGTCCACCGAGGAGTAGACTTTACCCACAGTGATGTTGACATCAGATTCGTTCTGCGAGGCAAATGCTCTTGAGGGCAGAGCGCATGAAATAGGGACACAAAGGTGCACGTTGCATTTGAGTTTCACGCAGAAACATACGCGTATTACGTCCACACACATGGTTCTATGCTGCACAAGGAAATGACAGCTACTGATGACTGCCCAAACAAAACATGACCTTACCGTTTCCGTAGGAAAGTTAACATGGCTAGTGCGCTTAGAAATCTGCGAGCAACAATACCGACGGGGATTGAGTCACAAAAACAGAAAAATCAGTGTCATAAAAAGGGCATGCGCACATTGTAAAAGGGTAATCATGACAATGGCCAGACTTTAGCGTCGATGTAGAGCGTTATAGTCACGCCAAGGCAGCGCTAGACTTTGGCGCCAGAGCAGCGCCGGACTTTGGGCCCATTGGCGCCAGAACAGCGCGAGGCTTTGGCGCCAGAGCAGCGCCTGCCTTTGGCGCCATTGGCGCCCGAGCAGCGCCAGGCTTTGGCGCCAGAGCAGCGCCGGACTTTGGCGCCATTGGCGCCAGAGCAGCGCCAGGATTTGGCGCCAGAGCAGCGCCTGCCATTGGCGCCAGAGCAGCGCCAGGCTTTGGCGCCAGAGCAGCGCCCGCCATTGTGTGAGAATGAGAACGAGAGAATGGTGTGAACTATGAATGAAGCGAGTACAAATATGAAACCCTAGTTGGGTTGTACCCCCTATGGGATACCCCACTATAGCCTACACAATAGCATAAACTAGAATGTTCTGACACACCCCCATAGGCAAAGTGGGGGAGAACAAGGGGTCACAAGACCAGTCAAGCAAAGCAAAGCAAAGCTCAGGGTGGATCATAAAGTCACCACACATTCCGAGCACAAGTTCAAAGGCCAAAAGGCCAGTTCACACGCAAGAGCACGTATATATATATATACGAGACTAAGCAAGCAAGAGCAGGAGTATATATATGTGACAGTACAAGCAAGGTCAAGAGGTGAGCAAGTGAGGCAAGACAGGCACAAGACCCAGCTGAGTGCTGAAGCGCTGATGATCACAAAACGCAAGTGCCTTGGTGAAAACATCAGCAGTGTTGGCCTCAGAGGCCACGTACGCAAGTCGCAACTGTCCACGCTGCTGTAGCTCACGAGCAAGAAAGTAACGGAGAGCAATGTGCTTTGTCCTGTGCTCCAATTGTTGCTCTCGACACAAGGCCAGCATGGCCTTGTTGTCTACGTACAGGACTGGAGGAGAACGAGGCGGCTCTCCAAGGTCGCTCAGCAGGTAGGTGAGCCAGCGAAGCTCCTGGGCAGCCATAGCCCCGGCGTAGATCTCAGCCTCACAACTGGAGCCGAGAACAGAAGACGAGCGGGTAGCCCGCCACGAAACAGAGCCGGAACCAAGACTGAAGGTGTAACCCTATGACGACCGCTGCGTAGCCTGGTCGTCAGCCCAAGAAGCGTCCGCGTGCCTAGTGAGGACCACTGGACTCCGCCCTCCAAGCACTAGCCCCATGCCCGACGTACTGCACAAGTAACGCAGCACCCTCTTCGCTGCAGCCATGTGCTCTGGTCGGTGTCTCCCAGGAGCAACATAGCGTGCAAGAATGCTAAGAGGGTATGCAAGGTCAGGTCGTGTGCAGGTCATCAGGTACATGAGGCAGCCAACAAGCTCTGGATACGGGCAACTCGACTCTACGGACTCATCCGAAGGCAGAGCTGTGAGTGAGTGGCGAGTAGGCAGAGGAGTGGCCTGAGGCGAGGAGTACGTGAAGCCGAAGCGCTGAAGGACCTGCTGCACCATGTGTGACTGAGTCAGGGTAATGGTGCGGCGTGCTCTGTCCCGGGTGATCTGCAAGCCAAGGTAGCTGCGCAGTTCACCCAGGTCTGTGCACGTGTGTTGCTTCTGCAGCTCGGAATTCACGTAGGCAAGTCCAGCAGTGTCAGCTGTGGCAAAGACCAAGTCGTCGACGTACACGAGGATGTAGAACGGCGGCAGAGAGGTGTCGGTGCGCAGAAACAGCGACGGGTCGGCAGTAGAAGGAGCAAACCCAAGAGCCGCAAGCGTAGTCCTCAGTGTGTCGTGCCACTCACGTGGCGCCTGGCGGAGACCGTAGACTGGACGCCGGAGACTCCACTGGGTACCAAGAGGAAAAGACCCAGTGAAGCCAGGTGGGCGGCGCAGCCACATCTCCTCGTGCAGGCTGCCTTGCAAGAAAGCTGTGCTGAAGTCGAGAGAGTGGAGCTCGTAGTCACGGTGAGCAGCAATGTGCAGCAGTACCTGAAGAGTGGTCATCTTCGGGGTTGAGGAGAAGGTCTGAAAGTAGTCAACTCCCTGCCGCTGACTGAAGCCACGAGCCACGTAACGCGCCTTGAAGACAGGCGGAGAACCTGGCGGCCGCTTCACCCTGAAAATCCACATGCCACTGACGATGTTCGCCCCAGGAGGGGGGACAGCATCAACGTAGGTGCCTGTGGACTTCCAGGAAGCCATCTCTACATCCATAGCTGCCTGCCACTGAGAGGAGTAGGGACCCTCTATCGCCTCCGCGTAAGAGCGCGGAGTCGGGATGTCAAGTGCATCCGGGTCTCCCTCAGGGGTAAGCAGTACGGACAAGAGATGAGGTGAAGCAGCTGCCAGACACTGGAACTCCTCCTGCCTGTCCTCAAGGACGTCCGTGCCAAGGGCACACTCACCCCCGACGGACGGAGGACAGATAGACTCAGACTCAGTGACAAGACTAGCAGCGTAGTCTAAGCGACAGCGAGCAGCAAAGTCGACGAGCTCAATAACGAGAGCAGACGCTGCAGTAGACTCCAAAGAAGGGTCAATGACAGCAGTAGCAAGGAGACGCGTGACAGTAGGACTGGCAGCACGAAGAGAGTCCGACTCAGGGTCGGCAAGTGGAGGAAGAGAGGACTCAGGAGGGGAAGGCAAAGGGGCACGCAGAGGAGCAGTAGACGGACGCAGAGACATCCGGTGCGTGCCAGGGACAGGAGGAGGACGCTGGCGCGAACCGCGACCACTAGCGCGAGCAGCACGGACAGGCGACGCAGGGCGAGACGCAGGCTCACGACGCTCAGTAAGACCTCCAGTAGGACCAGCGTAGGGAGAAGGAGCAGGCAGAGGAGAGGCAGGCTGTAGCTGTGACTGTGGCGGGACAGGCTGTAGACACTCTAAGGGAGGAGGAGGACCAGTAGAAGGAGGAAGACCAAGAACCTGCTGGAGGAGTGGAACAAAGTACGGTCAAGGCCGCGTGACGACGCCAGAAGCAGCAGGGACAGCACCTGTACCCTCAGTAGGAGCACCCGCTCTAGCAGCACCTCCAGCAGCACCAGGAGCACCCCTAGTAGGACCGCCAGCGGTAGTCTCAGCGCCAACTCCCTCAGCAGCACCAGCTCCAGTCGAACCCGTAGGCCCAGCAGCTCCAGTACTCCCAGTACGAGCACCTCCGGGAACCGCGACCACAACACCCTCAGCAGCCGAAGAACCTCCAGCACCAGCAGTACGGCGCCAGCGCCGGGCAAACCACTCGCGCAGCTCCTGTGGAGAGAGTGGCTCCCGGCGAGAAGAAGCACCCGGAGAACCTCCAGGCGGAGCACCTCCACTCTCAGCACCCCCAGGCGTAGCACCTCCAGGCTCAGCACCCCCAGGCTCAGCACTCCCAGGCTCAGTACCCCTAGGCTCAGCACCCCCAGACTCCGCACCCCCAGGTCCAGCACCCCCAGGCTCAGCACCCCCAGCAGCAACAGAGTCACCAGTGACCTCGATAGGCTCGACTGCGTCTACCTGGGACACACCTCAAGGGGCAGGACCCTGAGGGGGGAGGGAGTCTACCTGGGGGGGACCTGGTACAAGGAAGAGCGGGGGTGGGGGGAGGGACGGAGTGCGGTAGGGGAAGAGGCGGTAGTAGGGGACCGACTCGTCAAACGTGACGTCCTGGGAGGACAGAACACGTCGAGAGGTGGGGTGGTAGAACTGCCACCCAGGTGCATCGGGGGGGAACCCCAGGAAGACGCAAGGAGCAGCACGAGGGGACAGCTTGTCCGCAGACAAGTCGCGGACAAACGCCCGAGAACCCCAGACCCGGAACGCCGACGCATCGCCAACCTTCCCCGTCCACAGTAAGGCTGGGGAGGTCTCCGGCCTGGAGACCCTGGGGTGGAGGTTGATCTGATGCGCCGCGTACCTGACCGCGAACAGTGACAGAAAATGAGGGGCAGCCGCATGCATCATAGACGTACGGGCGACGTCCATGACCATGCCAATGCGGCGCTCAGCAATCCCATTTTGCTGCGGTGAGTCCGGAAGCGTGAAGGTCTGACGGATGCCTCGTGCGCGACAGTAGGCTCGCAGTAGGCCAGAGGAAAACTCTCCGCCTCTGTCCGAGTGCAGACGCAGAACAGGGAAGTCCGAGCCAAAGCTCCGCCTGAGCTGGAGACGAGCCGCGCGGATCCAGTCGATCAGCACCTCAGTGACATCACCCTTGCTGCGCAAGGGGGAGACTGTGGTGTAACGCGAGTAGTCGTCAACAACGAGCAGGAAGTAGCGCTCGTGACCCTGTCCACGGACGCGGGCTGGGCCCCACACGTCCATGTGAAGCGTATGCAACGGGGCCTCTGTCGGAGGAAACTGGGAGGAGTGAGGGGCAGCCCGCTGGCGCCCCTCGACACAGGGGACACAGGCAGGGCCAGGGCCCTGAGGAAGGGGAGGGAGGGACCGGGGGAGACCAGACACAAGAAGATGGGAGGCCATGCCTCTGAGCCGAAGCAGAGAGGGGTGACCAAGACGGTGGTGCCAGAGGAGAGTCTCATGAGATAAGAGACGACACGAACAGGGGGCAGACTCAGGACCAGACCTAGACGCTGCAGCAAACACCTGACCGGACGAAGCGACTCTTCCAGACTCAGTAACGGGAGGAGACGCAGTGGTCAGTGTGTACAGGCTCGACCCCGGCTGACGGGTAAACGTAGCCAGGTGCCGGCCTGTGCTAGCCTCTGTAGAGTGCGTCACCCGCTGACGCGCAGGAGTGAACTGGTGTACTCCCCCATCCTGTAGGTCAGCACCACTCACCAGGTTCGTAGAGAACGAGGGGAGGTAGAGACCAGACAGGGTGCCAGAGGGAGCCGCCGGACACGGGAGGAATGTGGAGAAGCGATTCAGCACAGGACCCCCGGAGGGGTCAGCCAGGGACACCACAACCGGCCGACTAAGCGGCGTGAGTGTGGTGCGGTCCCGAAAGAAGGAGCGAGACGCCCCAGAGTCAAGGGTGAAGGTGAGGGAGGCCGAAGCCGACGTAGTACCGGAGAGCGCAGACTCACCAGTACCTGAGGACGCAGACACACTAGCACCTAGAGCAGCAGCGTCGCAAGCACCTAGGGCAGCAGCCTCAATGCCCGGATTGGGCGGGAAACAGCGGTAGCAGTCACCCTCATCACTATGAGACACAGCATACATGGCAGAGAGAATAGCATCAAAGTCAAGATCAAAGATGGCAACACCCGCACCTCCACCGCCGCCACTGACCCCCCCACCCGCACCTCCACTCCCACCGCCACCCCCACTACCCTCACCGCCTCCACCTCCACCTCCACCGCCCGCTCCTCCAGCTCCCTTGCCCCCCTTGCCCTTGCCAGGGCGGCGTCTCCCGCTAGGGGCAGACGCCGCACCGACCGACTCAAGACCAAGGAGGTCGGCCGTAGCAGCAGAGGCAACAGAGGGCAGCAGGGGGGAGGGGGAACACCCCTCAAAGATGGGGGTGCGCGGGTCACCTCGAGAGGCTCCTACAGCGACTATACTCTTCTCCACTGCTAAGAGGGCCTTCTCGAGGAGATCGACAGTGAGTGTGGTGGGACAGACTGAGAGAAAGTGGTCCCTGACTACTCGAAGGGAGTCAGGGAGGCGAGTGACTAGGAAGTACAGAGTGATGTACATGGGGGGGGGGTTCGCGGTGCAGAAGTCAGCAGGAAGTGCAGCGCGGTAGCGAGTGTCACTAGTGCGGAGGTGCGTAATGAGGTCAGCAACGGTGGGAAAGGCAGCAAGGTCAGGGAAGAGGTACGGCAGCATGAGACGGCTTAGTGCAGTAGTGGAAGGGGAGGAGTAGCGCGCGACTACAGCGTCGTACAAGGTCTGAGCACTCTTGTATTGACAAAAGTGCGCACGCTCGGAGGTAGGGAGGTGGCGACGCACAGCAAGACGTGCAGCAGCATCGCGCGTGGCCCACTGGGAGCGAACAGTGGCGCCAGCATCAGCAGCAGGGGCAGGGGAAGCGCCAGAGGTGAGGTCAAAGAGAGAGAGGCCGTCCGCCCTATCGCACTGTAAGAACAGCTGTAGGTCATCTACTCAGACCTCAAAGTCAATGGCCCGACCCTCAGCGTCAAAAGCGAGGACACTAGGGGTAGCCATGACAGTAGGAGACCATGTCAAACATTATATGTTTGTGTGGTTCTAGGCTATAGTGGGTCACACCATAGGGGGTACACCAGTTTAGGGTTTCATATTTGTACTGTTCGTGTTAGTCACAACCATTCCTGTTTCTCATTCTGACATGGTATTACGAGCCTAGGTTCCACCTAGGACCGGAACGTTAGGGCCCACCGTTTCCGCTAGCCGCGCCCTCGTGCGCCGCCTTTTCCTAGCGCCCTCGTGCGCCTCGTTCCCTCGCGTCGCCCCTTACGGCCTCTCACGGCCACGTCTTAAGACCCCGCGCTAGCCCCTTAAGGTCCCGCGTCGGCCCCGCGCTAGCCTCTCACGGCCCCCTACGGCCCCGCGCTAGCCCCGAACGGCCCCGTGTAGCCCCGCGCTAGCCTCCCACGGCCCACCTACGGCCCCGCGCTAGCCTCCTACGGCCCCGATTGGCCCCGCGCTAGCCTCGAACGGCCCCGTGTGGCCCCCGCGCTAACCTCCCACGGCCCCGTAAGGCCCCACGCTAGCCTCCCACGGCCCCTTCAGGCCCCGCGCTAGCCTCTCACGGCCTCGTAAGGCCCCGCGCTAGCCTCCCACGGCCCCTTCAGGCCCCGCGCTAGCCTCCCACGGCCCCTTAAGGCCCCGCGCTAGCCTCCTACGGCCTCGAATGGCCTCGCGCTAGCCCCGACCGGCCCCCAAACGGCCCCCCCGCGCTTGCCTCTCACGGCCCCTCCCGCGCTCGCCCCTCTACGGCCAAGCCGCGCTGCGCGACCCGACCTGAACCGCGCCGCCCTAGCCGAGCCGCGCCGCCCTAGCCGAGCCGCGCCGCCCTAGCCGAGCCGCGCCGTCCTAGCCGAGCCGCGCCCTCCTTACTTGAGCAGCAGCACCAGTACTGAACTACTACTACTACTGCTACTGCTACTGCTACTGCTACTGCTGCTGCTGCTGCTGCTGCTGCTACTGCTACTGCTACTTCAGCTATGGCTAGCCCTCCAGTTCTCTCGTTCGATACTGAGGGCCGCCCGATTAAGTTTGAGACCTGGCTCGATGATCTGCATCTGTTCCTCCAGCTCACTGCCAGAGAGGATATCTCGCTGTACGATCACGCACTAGGCACAGTCCCTACTCCTGCTACTACTGCTACTGCTACTGCTCGCTCACAGTGGCAAACTCGCGATGCCCACGCCCGCTTTGCTATTCGCAACTCCCTGCCAGTAGACGAGCGCGAGCACTTTGGCCAGCATCAGACTGCGCACGCCCTGTACACTGCTGTAGTTGCGCGCTACTCCTCCCCGGCCTCAGCTGCACTAGGCCGCCTCTCGCTTCCCTACCTGTTCCCCGACCTGTCCGCCTTCCAGACAGTCGCTGACCTCATAACTCACCTCCGCACTAGTGATGCCCGCTTCCGTGCAGCCATGCCCGCTGAGTTTCTTGCCTCCAACCCTCCCCCGCTCTGGCTCACTCTCTACCACCTAGTCACCCGCCTCCCTGACACTCTGCGTACAGTCAGGGACCACTTCCTAGCTCGCTGCCCCATTGAGCTCACCATTACCGCCCTAGAGAAGGAACTACTTGCAGCTGAGAAGAGTATTGTAGCTGTAGGTGCCTCTCGTGGCGACCCCCGCACCCCTTTCTTCGAGGGGTGTTCCCCCTCCCCCCTACTCCCCTCTGTCGCCTCTGCTGCTGCTGTCGACCTCCTTGGTGCTGAGCAGGTCGGCTCTGCGTCCGCTCCCAGCGGGCGTCGCAGCGGCAAGGGCAGGGGAGGCAAGGGCGGTGGAGGTGACAGCGGGGGAGGCGGTGGTGGGGGTGGTGGCGGCGGTGGGGGTGGTGGCGGGGCTGGAGGGGCTAGTGGCAGCGGTGGGGGTGGTGGAGGCAGCGGCGGCGGCGGTGGCCGGGGTGGGGGCGGTGGTGGTGGCGGCAGTGGACGTGGAGGCGGCAGGGGTGGTGGTGGTCGTGGTGGAGGCGGCGGTGGTGGTCGTGGAGGCTCTGGCACTGGCCAGAGCGCGCAGCACCCTCAGTCCTCCCAGGAGCTTCGTGAGTGGTACTTACAGCACGGGGGTGGGGGGGGTAGCCTTAGCTGCACGTACGTCATCCGCACTGGTCGCCGCAAGGGACAGACGTGCGGGAGGGCGCACACTGCGCAGCGCTGCTTCTCTCGCCTAGATGACGCGTGGCGTGCTCAGTTTCCTGACGCTCCTGAGCTCCCTCAGTGGGCTGATCTCCTCAAGAAGGATATCGATATCTATGCTCTTGATTTTGATGTTATTCTCAAAGCCATGTATGCATTGACTATTAGTGGAGAGGAGGACCAGTACCTGTGTGTTCCGCCTGACCCACGCATCCGCACGAGTGAGGCTGCCGCCCTAGGTGCTTGCGTGTCTGCTGCCCCAGGTGCTAGTGCGGCTACTGCTCTAGGTGCTTGTGTGTCCGTCACCCCAGGTACTACTGAGTCCACTGAGGCACTGCACACCTTCACTCTAGACTCAGGCGCTTCGCGCTGTTTCTTTCGTGACCGCACTGCTCTTGAGCCCCTTGCTCGACCAGTCGCTGTCTCGCTCGCTGACCCCTCTGGGGGTCCGGTCATTGCGACCTCCTCCACTGTCCTTCCTTGTCCTGCTGTCCCGTCGGGCACACTGTCAGGTCTCCACCTCCCCTCGTTCTCTACGAACTTGGTGGCGGGTTGTGCGCTTCAGGATGGGGGTGTTCACCAGTTCACCCCTGCCTACGAGCGTGTGACACACTGCACGTGTGCTCGGACGGGCCGTCACCTGGCTACCTTCACTCGGCAGCCGGGGTCGGACCTGTACACACTGACCACTGAGTCCCCTCAGGTAGCGGCGTCTGCGTCTGCGTGTGCGTCAGGTCAGCTGTCTGCCCCCTCCTCGTGTCGCTCTCTAGCGCACAAGACTGTCCTGTGGCACCACCGACTTGGTCACCCGTCAGTGCAACGCCTTCGGGGCATGCACTCCCGGTACCTTGTCTCTGGTCTTCCTCGGGTACTCCCTCCCCTCCCACCCTCCCTTGCTCCTCCTTGTCTTCCCTGTGTCGAGGGGCGGCAGCGCGCTGCCCCTCACTCCTCCTCGTTCCCCCCGACGACTGCTCCTTTGCAGACGCTCCACATGGACGTGTGGGGCCCAGCCCGCGTCCGTGGTCAGGGCCAGGAGAGGTACTTCTTGATCGTCGTTGACGACTACTCGCGCTACACCACGGTCTTCCCCTTGCGCACCAAGGGTGAAGTCCCTGATGTTCTGATCCCTTGGATCAGCAGAGCACGTCTTCAGCTGCGAGAGCGTTTTCGCTCGGAGTTTCCTGTCCTGCGCTTGCACTCTGACAGAGGTGGCGAGTTCTCCTCCGACCTCTTGGCAGCCTACTGTGCAGAGCACGGCATTCGCCAGTCGTTCACGCTTCCGGCCTCTCCACAGCAGAATGAGGTTGCTGAGCGCCGCATTGGCTTGGTCATGGAGGTCGCTCGTACCTCCTTAGTCCACGCGGCTGCCCCCCACTTTCTGTGGCCGTTTGCGGTCCGGTACGCTGCGCATCAGCTCAACCTCTGGCCCCGTGTCTCTGCTCCGGAGACCTCGCCCACACTGCTGTGGACGGGGGAGGTTGGCGATGCGTCACGCTTCCGTGTCTAGGGATCCCGAGCTTTTGTTCGCGACACGTCTGCGGACAAGCTCTCCTCCCGCACTGCTCCCTGTGTCTTTCTTGGCTTTGTCCCAGATGCGTCTGGCTGGCAGTTTTACCCACCCACCTCGCACCGCGTCTTCCCCTCTCAGGACGTCACTTTTGACGAGTCCGTGCCCATCTACTGCCTCTTCCCCTACCGCACTGCCCCGCTCCCTCCCCCGCCTCTCTTCCTCGTGCCAGGTGCTGCACTGGTAGACCCCCTTCCTCCTCAGGGTGCCGCTCCCTCAGGTGTCTCTCAGGTAGACCCGGTTGAGCCTGCCGAGGTAGCTGTCGACTCGCGTCCTGCTAGAGGTGCTGAGCCTGAGCGTGCGGAGCCTGAGCGTGCGGAGCCTGCGCGGGCGGAGCCTAGGGGTGCTGAGTCTGGGGGTGCTGAGACTGGGGGTGCTGAGCCTGGGGGTGCTGAGACTGGGGGTGCTGAGCCTGGGGGTGCTGGGTCTGGGGGTGCTGCGCCTGGAGTTGCTGAGTCTGGGGGTGCTGAGCCTGGTGGTGTTGCAGTTGACTGTGAGACGCCTGGAGGACCTCCCTCTTCGCAGCAGCTACGTGAGTGGTACTCACGGTACTGCAGCCTCCGGCGGGGTGCGTCTCGGGCTAGTGGTGCTACTGGAGTTGGTACTCGTGTTTCCCCACCACGGCGGGAGCCGCCCTCTTCCCCACAGTTTCGAGAGTGGTACGCTCGGCACATCAGTCTCCGGAGTGGAGCTGCTAGTGCTGGGGTCCCCGGAGTTGACGCTGCTGCGGGTGCTGCGGACCCTGGTGCTGGAGGTGCTGCTGCTACTGGCGGTGCTGCTGGAGGTGCTGCTGGTGCTGTTGGAGGTGCTGCTACTGCTGCTGGAGTGGAGGACCCGGCGAGTGGAGCTTCTGCTAGTCCTGAGGACCCTGCCGCTGGTGTGTCTGCTGGTTCGAGAGTTGCTGCACGGCCACGGCCGTACTTCGTTCCGCTCCTTCAGCAGGTTCTTGGTCAGCCTCCTCCTCCTTGTTCTCCTCTCGCCTTAGAGTGTCCGCCGTCTGTCCAGTCACAGCCACAGTTACCGCCTGCCTCCCCACTCCCTGTGCCTGCTCCTTACACTGGTCCGACTGGAGGTCTTGCTGAGAGACGTGAGCCTGCGTCACGTCCTGTGTCACCTGCGTCTCGTCGAGCGTCGCCTGTTCGTGCTGCTACCACTGGTAGTCGTGTCCAGCGTCAGCGTCCTCCTGCTGTCCCAGGCACTCACCAGATGGCGCTTCGTCAGTCCACTGCTCCGCAGCGTGTTCTCCTACACGTTGCCGCTCAGCGTGACTATGAGCTCCACTCTCTTGACTTCAGCACAACTTTCTTGCAGGGCAGCCTGCACGAGGAGATCTGGCTGCGCCGCCCACCTGGCTTCACTGGGTCGTTCCCTACTGGGTCGTTCCCTCGAGGGTAGAAAAAAAAAAGGGAGAGCGCGACTCGAGGCGCGCTTCGGTGGGCCCTAGGAACAGTCCCTAGGAGGGGACCTGCTCTTATTCCATGTGAGAATGAGAACGAGAGAATGGTGTGAACTATGAATGAAGCGAGTACAAATATGAAACCCTAGTTGGGTTGTACCCCCTATGGGATACCCCACTATAGCCTACACAATAGCATAAACTATAATGTTCTGACACATTGGCGTCAGAGCAGCGCCAGGCTTTGGCGCCAAAGCAGCGTTTTACTTTGGCGCCAAAACAGCGTTTCACTCTGGCGCCAAAGCAACGTTTTACTTTGGCGCCAAAGCAGCGTCCTACTTTGGCGACATGTATCAGCCGTAACAATGGCGAAGTTAGTGCGCCTTGGACTGCGGGCCAAGGATGCGAGATTATGGCGCCTGAATCGAACCCGCTCTGGTACGACGATCAAGGCTCACATAAGAGCGCCTGTTACGCGCAGTTTAGTCTCGCTGGAAATGCACTATAGCGAGCCAAATAAGTAAAATCAAGGCAACATACTCCAGATAGTAGTTTATGAAAGATAGGCTGACATTCACTTGGAACCCTAGGCCATAGATACGATAAGTGTGTCAAACATTATACATGTTATGCTTGTGTAGGCTACAGTGGGTTAGCCTATAGGGGGTACACAATTCTAGGGTTTACTACTTGTACTCATTTCACTTCTAGTTCATCCATTCCTGTTCGCTTATTCTCACATGGTATAGAGCGGGTCCTTCTACGGACCGTTTTTTTTTTGGGCCCACCGAAGCGCCCCCCGAGGCGCGATTTTTTTTAGCGACCCCTCGGGTCGTCATTTCCCCTGCGGCCCCGCCGCCTTCACTGACGCGGCCCCGCCGCCCTCTCTGACGGGGCCCCGCCGCCGGCCCTTACGCGGCCCCGTCGCCGGCTCTCACGCGGCCCCGCAGCCGGCTCTGTCGCGGCCCCGCCCCGGCCTTTACGCGGCCCCGCCGCCTGCTCTCACGCGGCCCCGCCCCGGCTCCTTCGCGGCCCCGCCGCCTGCTCTCGCGCGGCCCCGCCCCGGCTTCTACGCGGCCCCGCCCCGGCTTTCACGCGGCCCCGCCGACGGCTTTGTCGCGGCCCCGCCCAGGCCCTTACGCGGCCCCGCCGCCTGCTCTTGTGAGAATAAGCGAACAGGAATGGGTCAACTAGAAGTGAAAAGAGTACAAGTAGTAAACCCTAGAATTGTGTACCCCCTATAGGCTAACCCACTGTAGCCTACACAAGTATAACATATATAATGTTTGACACACCCCCATAGGCAAAGTGGGGGAGAACAAGGGGTCACAAGACCAGTCAAGCAAAGCAAAGCAAGCTCAGGGTGGATCACAAAGTCACCACACAGTCCGAGCACAAGAGCAGGGCCAGAGGCCAGTTCACATGCAGGAGTACAGACATATATACAAAACTAGACAAGCAAGAGCAGGTATATATATATGTCACAGTACAAGTAAAGTCAAGAGGAGAGCAAGTGAGGCAAGACAGACACAAGACCCAGCTGGGTGCAAAAGCGCTGATGATCACAAGGCGCGAGTGCCTTGGTGAACACATCAGCAGTGTTGGCCTCAGAGGCCACGTACGCAAGTCGCAACTGACCACGCTGCTGCAGCTCACGAGCAAGGAAGTAGCGGAGAGCAATGTGCTTCGTTCTGTGCTCCAAGCGCTGCTCTCGACACAAGGCCAGCATGGCCTTGTTGTCTACGTACAGCACTGGAGGAGAACGAGGCGGCTCTCCAAGGTCAGTCAGCAGGTAGGTGAGCCAGCGAAGTTCCTGTGCAGCCATGGCCCCGGCGTAGATCTCAGCCTCACAACTGGAGCCGAGAACCGAAGACGAGCGAGTAGACCGCCACGAGACAGAGCCGGAACCAAGGCTGAAGGTGTAACCCTGTGACGACCGCTGCGTAGCCTGGTCGTCAGCCCAAGAAGCGTCCGCGTGGCCGGTAAGGACCACTGGACTCCGCCCTCCAAGCACAAGCCCCATGCCCGACGTACTGCACAGGTAGCGCAATACCCTCTTCGCTGCAGCCATGTGCTCTGGTCTGTGTCTCCCAGGAGCAACATAGCGTGCAAGAATGCTCAGAGGATATGCAAGGTCAGGTCGTGTGCAGGTCATCAGGTACATGAGGCAGCCAACAAGCTCTGCATACGGACCACTCGACTCTACGGACTCATCCGAAGGCAGAGCTGAGAGTGAGTGGCGAGTAGGCAGAGGAGTGGCCTGAGGCGAGGAGTACGTGAAGCCGAAGCGCTGAAGGACCTGCTGCACCATGTGTGACTGAGTCAAGGTAATGGTGCGGCGTGCTCTGTCCCGAGTGATCTGCAAGCCAAGGTAGCTGCGCAGTTCACCCAGGTCTGTGCACGTGTGTCTCTTCAGCAGTTCGGACTTCACGTAGGCGAGTCCAGCAGTGTCCGCTGTGGCAAAGACCAAGTCGTCGACGTACACGAGGATGTAGAACGGCGGCAGTGAAGTGTCGGTGCGCAGAAACAGCGACGGGTCAGCAGTAGAAGGAGCAAACCCAAGAGCCGCAAGCGTAGTCCTCAGTGTGTCGTGCCACTCACGCGGTGCCTGGCGGAGACCGTAGACTGGCCGTCGGAGGCTCCACTGGGTGCCAGGAGGGAAAGTCCCAGTGAAGCCAGGTGGACGGCGCAGCCAGATCTCCTCGTGCAGGCTACCCTGCAGGAACGCAGTGCTGAAGTCGAGAGAGTGAAGCTCGTAGTCGCGCTGAGCGGCTATGTGCAGCAGCACCCGAAGAGTGGTCATCTTCGGGGTGGGAGAGAAGGTCTGAAAGTAGTCAACTCCCTGCCGCTGACTGAAGCCACGAGCAACGTACCGCGCCTTGAAGACAGGTGGAGAGCCCGGCGGCCGCTTCACCCGGAAGATCCACATGCCACTGACGATGTTCGCCCCAGGAGGGGGAACTGCGTCAACGTAGGTGCCTGTGGACTTCCAGGAAGCCATCTCTGCATCCATAGCTGCCTGCCACTGAGAGGAGTAGGGACCCTCTACGGCCTCCGCGTAAGAACGCGGAGTCGGGATGTCTAGTGCATCCGGGTCTCCCTCAGGGGCAAGCAGTACAGACGCGAGATGAGGTGAAGCAGCCGCCAGACACTGTAACTCCTCCTGTCTGTCCTCTAGGACGTCCGTGCCAAGAGCACACTCACCCCCGACGGACGGAGGACAGACAGACGCAGACTCAGCAACAAGACCAGCAGCGTAGTCGAGACGACAGCGAGCAGCAAAGTCAACGAGCTCAGCGACTAGAGCAGACGCAGCAGTGGACTCAAAAGAGGGGTCAGTGACGACAGTAGCAAGCAGACGCGTGACAGTAGGACTGGCAGCGCGAAGAGAGTCCGACTCAGGGTCGGCAAGCGCAGGAAGAGAGGACTCAGGAGGAGAAGGCAAAGGGGCACGCAGAGGAGCAGTGGACGGACGCAGAGACATCCGGTGCGTGCCAGGGACAGGAGGAGGACGCTGACGCGAACCGTGACCACTAGCGCGAGCAGCACGAACAGGCGACGCGGGACGAGACGCAGGCTCACGACGCTCAGCAAGACCTCCAGTAGGACCAGTGTAAGGAGAGGGAGCAGGCAGAGGAGAGGAAGGCTCCAACAGTGACTGCGACTGGACAGGCTGTGGACACTCTACCGAAGGAGAAAGACCAAGAACCTGCTGTAGGAGCGGAACGAAGTACGGCCGAGGCCGCGCGGCAGCTCCAGACTCAGCAGGGACAGCACCAGCACCCTCAGCGACAGCACCAGCGCCACCCACACCTCCAGCGGCAGGACCAACAGCAGTAGGCTCAGCACGAACGCCCTCAGCAGCTCCAGCTCCAGGAGGACCCACAGGTCCAGCAGCTCCGGGACCGGCAGCACCCGCACCCTCGACGGTCGAAGAAGCTCCAGCTCCAGCTCCAGCAGCACCTCCAGACTCAGCAGCACGCCTCCAGCGGCGAGCGTACCACTCGCGCAGCTCCTGTGGAGAGAGGGGCTCCCGGCGAGACGCAGCAGCAGGAGAAACCCCAGGCTCAGCAGCTCCAGACGCAGCAGGGACAGCACCAGCACCCTCAGCTACAGCACCAGCGCCACCCACACCTCCAGCGGCAGGACCAACAGCAGTAGGCTCAGCACCAACGCCCTCAGCAGCTCCAGCTCCAGGAGGACCCGCAGGTCCAGTAGCTCCGGGACCGGCAGCACCCGCACCCTCGACGGTCGAAGAAGCTCCAGCTCCAGCCCCAGCAGCACCTCCAGACTCAGCAGCACGCCTCCAGCGGCGAGCGTACCACTCGCGCAGCTCCTGTGGAGAGAGGGGCTCCCGGCGAGACGCAGCAGCAGGAGAAACCCCAGGCTCAGCAGCTCCAGACGCAGCACCCCCAGGCTCAGCAGCTCCCGACCCAGCACCCCCAGACCCATCACCTCCAGGCACAGCACCCCCCGGCTCAGCACCCCCAGGCTCCGCACCCTCCGCAGTAGCACCCGCAGGCCCAGTACCCCCAGCAGTAGCACCCCCAGGCTCAGCACCCCCGCGCACAGCACCCCCAGAGTCAGCACCCCCAGGCTCAGCACCCGCAGCAGCACCAGAGTCACCTGTAACCTCGACCGGGTCAACGGCGTCTACCTGGGACACACCTGAGGGGGCAGGAACCTGAGGGGGGAGGGGGTCTACCGGGGGGGGAACCGGTACAAGGAAGTCCGGGGGAGGGGGGAGGGAAGGAGTGCGGTAGGGGAAGAGACGGTAGAAGGGGACTGACTCGTCGAACGTGACGTCCTGGGAGGACAGAACACGACGAGAGGAGGGGTGGTAAAACTGCCACCCTGGGGCGTCAGTGGGGAAGCCAAGGAAGACACAGGGAGCAGCACGAGGGGACAGCTTGTCCGCAGACAAGTCGCGGACAAACGCCCGAGATCCCCAGACACGGAACACAGACGCATCGCCAACCTTCCCTGTCCACAGCAAGGCTGGGGACATCGCAGGCCGAGAGACCCGGGGGTGAAGGTTGAGCTGATGCGCCGCGTACCTCACCGCAAACGGCCACAGAAAATGGGGGGCAGCCGCATGCATCATGGACGTACGAGCGACATCCATGACCATGCCAATGCGGCGCTCAGCAATCCCATTTTGCTGTGGTGAGTCCGGAAGCGTGAAGGACTGGCGGATGCCTCGCGCACGACAGTAGGCACGCAGAAGGCCAGAGGAGAACTCTCCGCCTCTGTCCGAGTGCAGACGCAGAACAGGAAAGTCCGAGCCGAAGCTCTTCCTGAGCTGGAGACGAGCCTCGCGGATCCAGTCGATCAGCACCTCAGTGACCTCACCCTTGCTGCGCAAGGGGAGGACTGTGGTGTAACGCGAGTAGTCGTCAACCACCAACAGGAAGTAGCGCTCGTAACCCTGCCCACGGACGGGGGCTGGGCCCCACACATCCATGTGAAGCGTCTGCAGGGGAGCCTCTGTCGGGGGGAAGTGGGAGGAGTGAGGAGTAGCCCGGAGGCGACCCTCGACGCAGGGGACACAGGAAGGTCCTGGCCCTGAGGGGAGAGGAGGGAGAGACTGGGGAAGACCAGAGACAAGGACACGGGAAGCCATGCTCCGAAGACGGGGCAAGGAGGGGTGGCCAAGACGGTGGTGCCACAGGAGAGTCTCGTGAGACAGGAGGCGACAAGTACAGGGGGCAGACTCAGGACCAGACCTGGACGCAGCAGCAAACACCTGACCTGACGCTGCTACCTGACCGGACGCGGGGACAGGAGGAGACTCAGTGGTCAGGGTGTAGAGGCTCGACCCCGGCCGACGCGAAAACGTGGCCAGGTGCCGGCCTGTGCGTGCGTCCGTGCAGTGGGTCACCCGCTGACTCGCAGGAGTGAACTGGTGAACCCCCGCATCCTGTAGGTCTGCACCACTCACCAAGTTCGTCGAGAACGAGGGGAGGTACAGGCCAGACAGGGTGCCCGAGGGGGCAGCCGGACACGGGAGGACAGTGGAGAAGTGAGCGAGGACAGGACCCCCAGAGGGGTCAGCCAGGGAGACTGCAACCGGCCGACCAAGCGGCGTGAGTGTGGTGCGGTCCCGAAAGAAGGAGCGAGAAGCCCCAGAGTCAAGTGTAAAGGTGAGGGAGGCCGAAGCCAACGCGGTACCTGAGAGCGCAGCCTCACCCGCACCTGAGGAAGCAGACTCACTAGCACCTAGAGCAGCAGCCGCACCTGTACCTGGAGCAGGAGACTCACTAGCACCCAGAGCAGCAGCCTCACCAGTAGCTAGAGCAGCAGGTCCTATACCTGGGTCAGGCGGGACGCACAGGTGACCGGCACGGTCAGCACTAGTAGGCAATGCATACATGGCAGTGAGAATAGCATCATAGTCAAGAGCATATATATCTACCCTCTGCCTAAGCAACTCCACCCAGTCGGGAAGCTCAGCCTCGTCGCCAAACACGGTACGCCAGGCGTCGCTCAGACGGGCGAAGCAGCGGGACGGTGTATGACTACGTGTCCCACAAGGCTGACCAGTCCGAGTACCAGTGCGAATCACGTAAGAGCAGCGAACAGCACTGAGAGACCCTCCACTCTGAGCGTACCACTCACGAAGCTGGCGAGGCGTGAGAGACACGCGAGAGGGTCGCGGGAGCTGCATCTGGCCGCCACCACGAGTAGAAGCAGCAGGAGTGGTAGTAGGAGTAGCGTCGCCACCCCTACAGCCCCAACCAGCGTACCACTCACGCAGCTGCTGGGGCGTGAGGGACTCACGCCGGCGTCGCTGGGGCTGCATTTGGCTCCGCAAGTAGAAGGAGGAGCAGGACTAGCAGCAGGGAGGCAGGCAGCCAGGCAAGCCAAAAGGCAGGCAGGCAGGCAAGCAGGCGACGCGCAGCGTGCTAGCAGGGCAAGAGCTCACCAGTGGTGTGAAGAGTAGGCTCGGCGACTCAGCGGCTCGGCAGCTCGGCGGCTCGGCGGCTCGGGCGACTCGGGCGGCTCGGCGGCAAGGCGGCTCAGCAGCAACTGCAGCTCAGCAGCTCGGTGACCCGGCGGCTCGGCGGCAGGGCGGCTCGGCTGTGGGGCGGCTCGGCTGCTGCAGGTGAGCGGCTCGGCTGCTGCAGTGAGAGAGGAAGGAGGAGGAGAAGCAGGGGAGGCCACACACCTGCCACCCCTCTGCTGGCCTCTCCCGCAAGCGGCCCCCTCAGGTCGCCTCGACAGGCGACGAGAAAAGGGGGGGTGGGTGGTGGGGGGCCGGTAGGTGCAGCGGCGGGGCCAGCAGGTGCAGTTGCGGGGCCGGTAGAAGGGGACGGCAGGGCCGTCACGAAGGGGACGGCGGGGCCGTCAGGAGGTGACCGGGCCGCGACGGGGGCAGGCGGCGGGGCCGCGTAAGGGCCTGGGCGGGGCCGCGACAGAGCCGTCGGCGGGGCCGCGTGAAAGCCGGGGCGGGGCCGCGTAGAAGCCGGGGCGGGGCCGCGCGAGAGCAGGCGGCGGGGCCGCGAAGGAGCCGGGGCGGGGCCGCGTGAGAGCAGGCGGCGGAGCCGCGTAAGGGCCTGGGCGGGGCCGCGACAAAGCCGTCGGCGGGGCCGCGTGAAAGCCGGGGCGGGGCCGCGTAGAAGCCGGGGCTGGGCCGCGCGAGAGCAGGCGGCGGGGCCGCGAAGGAGCCGGGGCGGGGCCGCGTGAGAGTAGGCGGCGGGGCCGCGAAGGAGCCGGGGCGGGGCCGCGTGAGAGCAGGCGGCGGGGCCGCGAAAGAGAGGGCGGCGGGGCCGCGTCAGTGAAGGCGGCGGGGCCGCAGGGGAAATGGCGACCCGAGGGGTCGCTAAAAAAAAGATCGCGCCTCGGGGGGCGCTTCGGTGGGCCCAAAAAAAAAAAAACGGTCCGTAGAAGGACCCGCTCTATACCATGTGAGAATAAGCGAACAGGAATGGGTCAACTAGAAGTGAAAAGAGTACAAGTAGTAAACCCTAGAATTGTGTACCCCCTATAGGCTAACCCACTGTAGCCTACACAAGTATAACATATATAATGTTTGACAGCTCTCACGCGGCCCCGCCCCGGCTCCTTCGCGGCCCCGCCGCCTGCTCTCGCGCGGCCCCGCCCCGGCTTCTATGCGGCCCCGCCCCGGCTTTCTCGCGGCCCCGCCAACGGCTCTGTCGCGGCCCCGCCCAGGCCCTTACGCGGCCCCGCCGCCTGCCCCCGTCGCGGCCCCACCCAGTCGCGGCCCCGCCCCATCCCGGCCCAGCCGCCCCGTCGCGGCCCGGTCGCCTCCTGACGGCCCCGCCGTCCCTTCGTGACGGCCCCGCCGTCCCTTCCTGACGGCCCCGCCGTCCCCTCCTGACGGCTCCTGCCGTCCCCTTCTACCGGCCCCGCAACTGCACCTGCTGGCCCCGCCGCTGCACCTACCGGCCCCCACCACCCCCCCCCCTTTTCCCGTCGCCTGTCGAGGCGACCTGAGGGGGCCGCTTGCGGGAGAGGCCAGCAGAGGGGTGGCAGGTGTGTGGCCTCCCCTGCTTCTCCTCCTCCTTCATCGCTCACCTGCAGCAGCCGAGCCGCCCCACCGCCGAGCCGCCCTGCACCCGAGCCGCCCAGCAGCCGAGCCGCCCTGCCGCCGAGCCGCCGGGTCGCTGAGCTGCTGAGCTGCAGTTGCTGCCGAGCCGCCCTGCCGCCGAGCCGCCGAGTCACCGAGCTGCTGAGCTGCAGTTGCTGCCGAGCCGCCTTGCCGCCGAGCCGCCCGAGTCGCCCGAGCCGCCGAGCCGCCGAGCTGCCGAGCCGCTGAGTCGCCGAGCCTACTCTTCCCACCACTGGTGAGCTCTTGCCCTGCTAGCACGCTCATGTCGCCTGCTTGCCTGCCTGCCTGCCTTTTGGCCTGCCTGGCTGCCTGCCTTCCTGCTGCTAGTCCTGCTCCTGCTTCTACTTGCGGAGCCAGATGCAGCCCCAGCGACGCCTGCGTGAGTCCCTCACGCCCCAGCAGCTGCGTGAGTGGTACGCTGGTTGGGGCTGTAGGGGTGGCGACGCTACTCCTACTACCACTCCTGCTGCTTCTACTCGTGGTGGCGGCCAGATGCAGCTCCCGCGACCCTCTCGCGTGTCTCTCACGCCTCGCCAGCTTCGTGAGTGGTACGCTCAGAGTGGAGGGTCTCTCAGTGCTGTTCGCTGCTCTTACGTGATTCGCACTGGTACTCGGACTGGTCAGCCTTGTGGGACACATAGTCATACACAGTCCCGCTGCTTCGCCCGTCTGAGCGACGCCTGGCGTACCGTGTTTGGCGACGAGGCTGAGCTTCCCGACTGGGTGGAGTTGCTTAGGCAGAGGGTAGATATATATGCTCTTGACTATGATGCTATTCTCACTGCCATGTATGCATTGCCTACTAGTGCTGACCGTGCCGGTCACCTGTGCGTCCCGCCTGACCCAGGTATAGGACCTGCTGCTCTAGCTACTGGAGCGGCTGCTGCTCTGGGTGCTAGTGAGTCTCCTGCTCCAGGTACAGGTGCGGCTGCTGCTCTAGGTGCTAGTGAGTCTGCTTCCTCAGGTGCGGGTGAGGCTGCGCTCTCAGGTACCGCGTTGGCTTCGGCCTCCCTCACCTTTACACTTGACTCTGGGGCTTCTCGCTCCTTCTTTCGGGACCGCACCACACTCACGCCGCTTGGTCGGCCGGTTGCAGTCTCCCTGGCTGACCCCTCTGGGGGTCCTGTCCTCGCTCACTTCTCCACTGTCCTCCCGTGTCCGGCTGCCCCCTCGGGCACCCTGTCTGGCCTGTACCTCCCCTCGTTCTCGACGAACTTGGTGAGTGGTGCAGACCTACAGGATGCGGGGGTTCACCAGTTCACTCCTGCGAGTCAGCGGGTGACCCACTGCACGGACGCACGCACAGGCCGGCACCTGGCCACGTTCTCGCGTCGGCCGGGGTCGAGCCTCTACACCCTGACCACTGAGTCTCCTCCTGTCCCCGCGTCCGGTCAGGTAGCAGCGTCGGGTCAGGTGTTTGCTGCTGCGTCCGGGTCTGGTCCTGAGTCTGCCCCCTGTTCGTGTCGCCTCCTGTCGTACGAGACTCTTCTGTGGCACCACCGTCTAGGCCACCCCTCCTTGCCCCGTCTTCGGGGCATGGCTTCTCGTGTCCTTGTCTCTGGTCTTCCCCAGTCTCTCCCTCCCCTTCCTTCGGGACCAGGACCTTCCTGTGTCCCCTGTGTCGAGGGGCGCCTCAGGGCTGCTCCTCACTCCTCCCAGTTTCCGCCGACAGAGGCTCCTCTGCAGACGCTTCACATGGACGTGTGGGGCCCAGCCCCCGTCCGTGGGCAGGGTCACGAGCGCTACTTCCTGTTGGTGGTTGACGACTACTCGCGTTACACCTCAGTCTTCCCCTTGCGCAGCAAGGGTGCTGTCACTGAGGTGCTGATCGACTGGATCCGCGAGGCTCTTCTCCAGCTCAGGAGGAGCTTCGGCTCGGACTTTCCTGTTCTGCGTCTGCACTCTGACCGAGGTGGGGAGTTCTCCTCTCGCCTTCTGCGAGACTACTGTCGTGCACAGGGGATCCGCCAGACCTTTACGCTTCCGGACTCTCCACAGCAAAATGGGATTGCTGAGCGCCGCATTGGCATGGTCATGGAGGTCGCTCGTACGTCCATGATGCATGCGGCTGCCCCCCATTTTCTGTGGCCGTTTGCGGTTCGGTACGCGGCGCATCAGCTCAACCTTCACCCCAGGGTCTCTCGTCCCGCGATGTCCCCAGTGTTACTGTGGACGGGGAAGGTCGGCGATGCGTCTGCGTTCCGTGTCTGGGGATCTCGGGCGTTTGTCCGCGACTTGTCTGCGGACAAGCTGTCCCCCCGTGCTGCTCCCTGTGTCTTCCTTGGCTTCCCCCCTGACGCTCCAGGGTGGCAGTTCTACCACCCCTCCTCTCGTCGTGTTCTGTCCTCCCAGAACGTCACGTTCGACGAGTCAGTCCCCTTCTACCGCCTCTTCCCCTACCGTACTCCTTCCCTCCCCCCCCCACCGGACTTCCTGGTACCAGTTCCCCCCCCGGTAGACCCCCTCCCCCCTCAGGTTCCTGCCCCTTCAGGTGTGTCCCAGGTAGACACGGTCGAGCCAGTCGAGGTTGCTGCTGAGTCTGGTCCTGCTGCGGGTGCTGAGCCTGGGGGTGCTGCTGTTGGGGGTGCTGAGCCTGGGGGTGCTGAGCCTGGGGGTGCGAGGCCGGGGGGTGCTGAGTCTGGGGGTGCTGAGCCGGGGGGTGCTGAGCCGGAGGGTGCTACGTCAGGAGCTGCTGAGTTTGGGGGTGCTGGGCCTGGAGGTGCGGAGCCTGCGCCTGCTGGACCTGGGGGCTCTCCGGTTCTTCCGTCTCGGCGGGAGCCGCTCTCTCCACAGGAGCTGCGCGAGTGGTTTGCTCGCTGCTGGAGGCGTGCTGCTGGAGCTGGAGCTTCTTTGCCTGCTGAGGGTGCTGCCGGTCCCGGAGCTGCTGGGCCTGCGGGTCCTACTGGAGCTGGAGCTACTGAGTCTGGGGGTGCTGAGTCTGGAGCTGCTGAGCCTGGAGGTGCTGAGTCTGGAGCTGCTGAGCCTGGGGGTGCTACGTCTGGAGCTGCTGTGCCTGGGGGTGCTGAGTCTGGAGCTGCTGAGCCTGGGGTTTCTCCTGCTGCTGCGTCTCGCCGGGAGCCCCTCTCTCCACAGGAGCTGCGCGAGTGGTTTGCTCGCCGCTAGAGGAGTGCTGCTGGAGCTGGAGCTTCGTCGACTGTCGAGGGTGCTGGTGCTGCCGGTCCCGGAGCTGCTGGGCCTGCGGGTCCTACTAAAGCTGGAGCTGCTAAGGGTGTTGGTGCTGAGACTACTGCTGTCTGTCCTGGCGGTGGTTCTGCTGCTGGTGCTGCTGGAGGTCCTGTCGCTGGAGGTGTTGGTGGCGCTGGTGCTGTCGCTGAGGGTGCTGGTGCTGTCCCTGCTGAGTCTGGAGCTGCCGCGCGGCCTCGGCCGTACTTCGTTCCGCTCCTACAGCAGGTTCTTGGTCTTTCTCCTTCGGTAGAGTGTCCACAGCCTGTCCAGTTGCAGTCACTGTTGGAGCCTTCCTCTCCTCTGCCTGCTCCCTCTCCTTACACTGGTCCTACTGGAGGTCTTGCTGAGCGTCGTGAGCCTGCGTCTCGTCCCGCGTCGCCGGCTCGTGCTGCTCGCGCTAGTGGTCGCGGTTCGCGTCAGCGTCCTCCTCCTGTCCCTGGCACGCACCGGATGTCTCTGCGTCCGTCCACTGCTCCTCTGCGTGTCCCTTTGCCTTCTCCTCCTGAGTCCTCTCTTCCTGCGCTTGCCGACCCTGAGTCGGAATCTCTTCGCGCTGCCAGTCCTACTGTCACGCGTCTGCTTGCTACTGTCGTCACTGACCCCTCTTTTGAGTCCACTGCTGCATCTGCTCTAGTCGCTGAGCTCGTTGACTTTGCTGCTCGCTGTCGTCTCGACTACGCTGCTAGTCTTGTTGCTGAGTCTGCGTCTGTCTGTCCTCCGTCCGTCGGGGGTGAGTGTGCTCTTGGCACGGACGTCCTAGAGGACAGGCAGGAGGAGTTACAGTGTCTAGCGGCTGCTTCACCTCATCTCGCGTCTGTACTGCTTGCCCCTGAGGGAGACCCGGATGCACTAGACATCCCGACTCCGCGTTCTTACGCGGAGGCCGTAGAGGGTCCCTACTCCTCTCAGTGGCAGGCAGCTATGGATGCAGAGATGGCTTCCTGGAAGTCCACAGGCACCTACGTTGACGCGGTTCCCCCTCCTGGGGCGAGCATCGTCAGTGGCATGTGGATCTTCAGGGTGAAGCGGCCGCCGGGCTCTCCACCTGTCTTCAAGGCGCGGTACGTTGCTCGTGGCTTCAGTCAGCGGCAGGGAGTTGACTACTTTCAGACCTTCTCTCCCACCCCGAAGATGACCACTCTTCGGGTGCTGCTGCACATAGCCGCTCAGCGCGACTACGAGCTTCACTCTCTCGACTTCAGCACTGCGTTCCTGCAGGGTAGCCTGCACGAGGAGATCTGGCTGCGCCGTCCACCTGGCTTCACTGGGACTTTCCCTCCTGGCACCCAGTGGAGCCTCCGACGGCCAGTCTACGGTCTCCGCCAGGCACCGCGTGAGTGGCACGACACACTGAGGACTACGCTTGCGGCTCTTGGGTTTGCTCCTTCTACTGCTGACCCGTCGCTGTTTCTGCGCACCGACACTTCACTGCCGCCGTTCTACATCCTCGTGTACGTCGACGACTTGGTCTTTGCCACAGCGGACACTGCTGGACTCGCCTACGTGAAGTCCGAACTTCTGAAGAGACACACGTGCACAGACGTGGGTGAACTGCGCAGCTACCTTGGCTTGCAGATCACTCGGGACAGAGCACGCCGCACCATTACCTTGACTCTGTCACACATGGTGCAGCAGGTCCTTCAGCGCTTCGGCTTCACGTACTCCTCGCCTCAGGCCACTCCTCTGCCTACTCGCCACTCACTCTCAGCTCTGCCTTCGGATGAGTCCGTAGAGTCGAGTGGTCCGTATGCAGAGCTTGTTGGCTGCCTCATGAACCTGATGACCTGCACTCGACCTGACCTTGCATACCCTCTGAGCATCCTTGCACGCTATGTTGCTCCTGGGAGACACCGACCAGAGCACATGGCTGCAGCGAAGAGGGTATTGCACTACCTGTGCAGTACGTCGGGCATGGGGCTAGTGCTTGGAGGGCGGAGTCCAGTGGTCCTTACAGGCCACGCGGACGCTTCTTGGGCTGACGACCAGGCTGCGCAGCGGTCGTCACAGGGTTACACCTTCAGCCTTGGTTCCGGCTCTGTCTCGTGGCGGTCTACTCGCTCGTCTTCAGTTCTCGGCTCCAGTTGTGAGGCTGAGATCTACGCCGGGGCCATGGCTGCACAGGAGCTTCGCTGGCTCACCTACCTGCTGACTGACCTTGGAGAGCCGCCTCGTTCTCCTCCAGTGCTGTACGTAGACAAGAAGGCCATGCTGGTCTTGTGTCGAGAGCAGCGCTTGGAGCACAGAACGAAGCACATTGCTCTCCGCTACTTCCTTGCTCGTGAGCTGCAGCAGCGTGGTCAGTTGCGACTTGCGTACGTGGCCTCTCAGGCCAACACTACTGATGTGTTCACCAAGGCACTCGCGCCTTGTGATCATCAGCGCTTTTGCACCCAGCTGGGTCTTGTGCCTGTCTTGCCTCACTTGCTCTCCTCTTGACTTTACTTGTACTGTGACATATATATATACTTGCTCTTGCTTGTCTAGTTTTATATATATGTCTGTACTCCTGCATGTGAACTGGCCTCTGGCCCTGCTCTTGTGCTCGGACTGTGTGGTGACTTTGTGATCCACCCTGAGCTTGCTTTGGTTTGCTTGACTGGTCTTGTGACCCTTTGTTCTCCCCCACTTTGCCTATGGGGGTGTGTCAAACATTATACATGTTATGCTTGTGTAGGCTATAGTGGGTTAGCCTATAGGGGGTACACAATTCTAGGGTTTACTACTTGTACTCATTTCACTTCTAGTTCATCCATTCCTGTTTGCTTATTCTCACATAGTGATACTACACGCACCGCTTACAATGGTGTGCTCTAGATAAGTAGACTTAAGGGTACCTTAGACGGATTAGTAGACTTGCTCCGCCCCCCCTTTCCATCGAAGGCGCGAAACCCTAACTAGAGTTTGAGATGTGTGTTCAGTTTATCAAAACCTAGAGTTGGTTGATTGGTTTGTATGATCGCCCCTTTAGAAAACCACTCAGTAGGAAACAAGTCTGTATATGTTAATTTGACTAATACGTTCTGATACCCGCCATGTTTCATTTTAATAAATTGTTCATCGTACTAATTAAATCTGTTTCTTTTCCATGAGTCAAATTGCGTCTCGTGTATATGTCAGAACATTATAGCTTACTCATTTATGTAGGCTATAGTGGGGTATCCCATAGGGGGTACAACCCAGTTAGGGTTTCCTATTTGTACTCACTTAGCGCCGCCCGTTAGCGCCGCCCGTGCGGCTGCCCGTTCGCGCCGCCCTTTGCGCAGCCAGTAGCGCCGCCCGTGCGGCCGCCCGTTAGCGCCGCCCGTGCCGCCGCCCGTAGCGCCGCCCGTGAGCCGCCGCCCGTAGCGCCGCCCGTGAGCCGCCGCCCGTCGCGCCACCCGTTAGCGCCGCCCGTGCGCCGCCGCCCGTCGCGCCACCCGTTAGCGCCGCCCGTGCGCCGCCGCCCGTGAGCGCCGCCCGTGACGCAGCCGCCCGTGAACCGCCGCCCGTGACGCCGCCGCCCGTGACGCCGCCGCCCGTCACGTCGCCCCCCCCCCCCCCCCCCCCCCCCCCCCCCCACCGCCGTGACGCCGCCGCCCGTCCCGCCGCCCGCCCGTCACGCCGCCCGCCCGTGGGCCGGCGCTGCCCGCCGACGCCACCCGTGAGCCGCCGACGCCGCCGACGCCGCCCGTGAGCCGCCGACGCCGCTGCCGCTGCCGTCGCCCGTGAGCCGCCGACGCCGCCGCCGCCGCCCGTGAGCCGCCCTGGCCGCCCGCCCAGCCGCCCGTGAGCTCCCCACGCGCCGTCCCAGCCGCCCGTGAGCCGCCACCGAGCCGCCCCAGCCGCCCGTGCCGCCGCCCGAGCCGCCTGAGCCGCCCGAGCCGCCCGGGCCGCCCGCGCCGCCCTAGCCACCCGAGCCGCCCGAGCCGCCCGAGCCGCCCGAGCCGCCCGCGCCGCCCGAGCCGCCCGAGCCGCCCGAGCCGCCCGAGCTGCCCGAGCCGCCAGAGGAGCTGCACTCCTGCTCCTGTCGGGCTACTGCTGCTCCTGGGCTGTGTACCTGCGCCGCTGACCTACCCGACTCTTCCTGCCCAGTGAGACTGTCAGCTGCTGTCATGGCCACCCCCAATGTCCTAGCTTTTGACGCTGAGGGTAGAGCCATTGACTTTGCAGTCTGGATTGAGGACCTGCAGCTCTACTTACTGTGTGATGCGGTCGATGAGGTCTCTCTCTTTGACTTTGTCTCTGGCGCTGTCCCTGCCCCTCCTCCTGATGCTGATTCCGCCGTTCGCTCCAAGTGGGCGACCCGCGATGCTGCTGCACGTCTTGCTGTGCGTCGCCACCTCCCTTCCTCCGAGCGTGCCCACTTTAGTCAGTGCAAGACCGCTCAGGCCTTGTACGACGCTGTAGTTGCACGCTACTCCTCCCCTTCCTCCGCTACGCTGAGCCGCCTCATGCTACCTTTTCTCTTCCCTGACCTAGCTGCCTTTCCCACTGTCGCTGACCTCATTACCCACCTCCGCGCTAGTGACGCTCGCTACCGCGCTGCCCTTCCTGCTGAGTTCCGCGCCGCCAACCCTCCTCCCATGTACATCACTCTCTACTTTCTTGTCACCCGTCTCCCTGAGTCCCTTCGTGTCGTTAGGGACCAGTTTCTCTCTGTCTGTCCCACCACCCTCACTGTCGACCTCCTTGAGGAGTCCCTGCTAGCGGCTGAGAAGAGCATAGTCGCTGTAGGGGCCTCTCGGGGTGACCCTCGCACCCCCATCTTTGAAGGGTGTTCTCCTTCCCCCCTGCTGCCCTCTGTCGCCTCTGCCGCTGCGGCCGACCTCGCTGGTTTTGAGTCGGTCGGTGCGGCGTCTGCCCCCAGCGGTAGACGCCGCTCTGGCAAGGGCAAGGGGGGCAAGGGGGCGGGTGGAGCTAGAGGAGGCAGTGGCGGAGGAGGTGGGGGTGGCGGGGGGAGTGGGGGTGGCGGTGGAGGTGGTGGCGGGAGTGGAGGTACTGGTAGAGGCGGTGGAGGCGGAGGTGGCGGCGGAGGCGGTAGCGGAGGAGGCGGGAGCGAGGGTACCAGTGGGGGCGGTGGCGGTGGAGACGGGGGCGGTGGTGGAGGCGGGAGTGGCGGAGGCGGCGGGGGTCGGAGTGTCTCGTCCCAGCGCAGCAGCTCTGGGGGTGGTCAGCGCCAGCAGCAGCAGCAGCAGCAGCAGCAGCGCTCTCGCACCGTCCCCGCCCCTCAGCAGCTCCGTGAGTGGTACTTGCAGCGTCAGCGTGGTGGTGCGTTTGGTCCCTGCCCCTACGTTCTTCGCACCGGCGACCGTGCGGGGGAGAGGTGTGGAGGCACCCACACAGTCCGCCGCTGCTTTGGCCGCCTGACCGACGCCTGGCGTCAGCAGTTTCCGGAGGCCGCTGAGATCCCCCACTGGGGGGAGCTGTCTAGGGCTGGTGTAGCCATTTATGATCTTGACTTTGATGCTATTCTTTCTGCTATGTATGTTGTGACTGGTAGTGATGAGGATGACTGTTACCGGTGTTTCCCGCCCGACCCGGGCATTGGTACTGCTGCGTCAGGTACTAGTGAGGCTGCTGCTCTAGGTGCCAGTGCGTCTGTGCTCTCAGGTGCTGGTGAGTCTGCCCTCTCAGGTACTGTGTCGGCTTCGGCCTCTCACACCTTCACACTTGACTCTGGAGCGTCTCGCTCCTTCTTTCGGGACCGCACTACTCTCACGCCGCTGAGTCGGCCGGTTGCGGTGTCCCTGGCTGACCCCTCTGGGGGGCCTGTCCTGTCTCGCTTCTCCACGGTACTTCCGTGTCCGGCGGCCCCCTCTGGCACCCTGTCTGGTCTCTACCTCCCCTCGTTCTCGACGAACCTGGTGAGTGGTGCTGACCTACAGGATGCGGGTGTCCACCAGTTCACTCCTGCTCGTCAGCGGGTGACCCACTGCACGGAGGCTAGCACGGGACGCCACCTGGCTACGTTTACACGTCGGCCAGGGTCGAGCCTGTACACACTGACCACTGCTTCTCCTCCAGGTACTGAGTCTGGTAGGGTCCCTTCGTCTGGTCAGGTGTTTGCCGCAGCGTCCAGGTCTGGTCCTGAGTCTTCCCCCTGTTCGTGTCGTCGTCTGTCTCACGAGACCCTCCTCTGGCACCACCGCCTTGGCCACCCCTCTCTGCTTCGGCTCAGAGGCATGGCCTCCCGTCTTCTTGTGTCTGGTCTCCCCCGGTCTCTACCTCCCCTTCCTCAGGGCCCTGGCCCTGCCTGTGTCCCCTGTGTCGAGGGGCGCCAGCGTGCTGCCCCTCACTCCTCCCAGTTTCCTCCGACAGAGGCCCCGCTGCAGACACTTCACATGGACGTGTGGGGCCCAGCCCGCGTCCGTGGACAGGGTCAGGAGCGCTACTTCCTGCTCGTTGTTGACGACTACTCGCGTTACACCACAGTCTTCCCCTTGCGCACCAAGGGTGAGGTTACTGAGGTGCTGATCGACTGGATCCGCGCAGCTCGTCTTCAGCTCAGGCAGAGCTTTGGCTCAGACTTTCCTGTGTTGCGTCTGCACTCTGACAGAGGCGGAGAGTTCTCCTCTGGCCTTCTCCGTGCCTACTGTCGGGCGCGAGGCATCCGCCAGTCCTTCACGCTTCCGGACTCTCCACAGCAAAATGGGATTGCTGAGCGCCGCGTTGGCATGGTCATGGACGTCGCCCGTACGTCCATGATGCATGCGGCTGCCCCCCATTTTCTGTGGCCGTTTGCGGTCAGGTACGCAGCGCATCAGATCAACCTCCACCCCAGGGTCTCCACGCCGGAGACCTCCCCAGCCCTGCTGTGGACGGGGAAGGTTGGCGATGCGTCGGCGTTCCGGGTCTGGGGATCTCGGGCGTTTGTCCGCGACTTGTCTGCGGACAAGCTGTCCCCTCGCGCTGCTCCCTGCGTCTTCCTAGGGTTCCCCCCCGACGCCCCTGGGTGGCAGTTCTACCACCCCTCCTCTCGACGTGTTCTGTCCTCCCAGGACGTCACGTTCGACGAGTCGGTACCCTACTACCGCCTCTTCCCCTACCGCACTCCGTCCCTCCCCCCACCCCCGCTCTTCTTGGTACCAGGTCCCCCCCCGGTAGTCCCCCTCCCCCCTCAGGGTCCTGCCCCTTCAGGTGTGTCCCAGGTAGACGCGGTCGAGCCTGTCGAGGTCACTGGTGACTCTGGTGCTGCTGCGGGAGCTGAGCCTGGGGGTGCGGAGTCTGGGGGTGCTGAGCCTGGGGGTGCGGAGTCTGGGGGTGCTGAGTCTGGGGGTGCTGAGCCTGGGGGTGCTGAGCCTGGGGGTGCTGAGCCTGGAGGTGCTGAGCCTGGGGGTGCTGAGCCTGGAGGTGCCGTGCCTGGGAGTGCTGTGCCTAGGGGTGCTGAGCCTGGGGGTGCTGAGCCTGGGGGTGCTTCGTCTCGCCGGGAGCCACTCTCCCCACAGGAGCTGCGTGAGTGGTTTGCCAGGCGCTGGAGGCGTGCTGCTGGTGCTGGTGGTTCTTCGGCTGCAGAGGGCACTGCTGCCGCGCGTCCCGGCGGTGCTCGTACTGTGGGTGCTGGAGCTGCTGGGTCTGCGAGTTCTCCTGGAGCTGGTGCTGCTGAGGGTGTTGGCGCTGAGCCTGCTGCTGGCGGTCCGACTGACAATGCTCCTGGTGCTGCTGCTGGAGGTTCTGGAGCTTCTGGTGGTACTGCTGGAGGTGCTACTGGAGTGGGTGCTCCTGCCGAGGGTGCTGGTGCTGTTCCTGCCGTTTCTGGCGTCGCCGCGCGGCCCCGACCGTACTTCGTTCCGCTCCTGCAGCAGGTTCTTGGTCTTCCACTTTCTCCTCCTCCCTTAGAGGGTCCGCAGCCTGTCCGGTCACAGCCACAGCTACAGCCTGCCTCCCCTTTGCCTGCTCCTTCTCCCTACGCTGGTCCGACTGGAGGTCTTACTGAGCGTCGTGAGCCTGCGTCTCGTCCTGCGTCGCCTGTTTGTACTGAGCGCGCTAGTGGTCGCGGGTCGCGTCAGCGTCCTCCTCCTGTCCCTGGCACGCACCGGATGTCACTGCGTCCGTCCACTGCTCCTCTGCGTGCCCCGTTGCCTTCTCCTCCTGCTTCCTCTCTTCCTGCTCTTGCCGACCCGGAGTCGGACTCTCTTCGTGCTGCCAGTCCTACTGTCACGCGTCTCCTTGCTACTGCTGTCACTGACCCTTCCTTCGAGTCGTCTGCTGCGTCTGCCCTTGTCACTGAGCTTGTCGACTTTGCTGCGCGCTGTCGTCTAGACTACGCTGCCAGTCTTGTCGCTGAGTCCGAGTCTGCCTGTCCTCCGTCCGTCGGGGGTGAGTGTGCCCTCGGCACGGACGTTCTTGAGGACAGGCAGGAGGAGTTCCAGTGTCTGGCCGCCGCTTCACCCCATCTCGCGTCTGTACTGCTAGCCCCTGAGGGAGACCCGGATGCACCAGACATCCCGACTCCGCGCTCTTACGCGGAGGCGATAGAGGGTCCCTACTCCTCTCAGTGGCAGGCAGCTATGGATGCAGAGATGGCTTCCTGGAAGTCCACAGGCACCTACGTCGACGCTGTCCCCCCTCCTGGGGCGAACATCGTCAGTGGCATGTGGATTTTCAGGGTGAAGCGGCCGCCGGGTTCTCCGCCTGTCTTCAAGGCGCGTTACGTGGCTCGTGGCTTCAGTCAGCGGCAGGGGGTTGACTACTTTCAGACCTTCTCCCCCACCCCGAAGATGACCACTCTTCGGGTTCTACTGCACGTTGCTGCTCACCGTGACTACGAGCTGCACTCTCTCGACTTCAGCACAGCTTTCTTGCAGGGCAGTCTGCACGAGGAGATCTGGCTGCGCCGCCCACCAGGCTTCACTGGGTCTTTCCCTCCTGGTACCCAGTGGAGTCTCCGGCGTCCAGTCTACGGTCTCCGCCAGGCGCCACGTGAGTGGCACGACACACTGAGGACTACGCTCGCGGCACTTGGGTTTGCTCCGTCTACTGCCGACCCGTCGCTGTTTCTGCGCACCGACACCTCTCTGCCGCCGTTCTACATCCTCGTGTACGTCGACGACTTGGTCTTTGCCACAGCTGACACTGCTGGACTCGCCTACGTGAAGTCCGAGCTGCAGAAGAGACATACGTGCACTGACCTGGGTGAACTACGTAGCTACCTTGGCTTGCAGATCACCCGGGACAGAGCACGCCGCACCATTACCCTGACTCAGTCACACATGGTGCAGCAGGTCCTTCAGCGCTTCGGCTTCACGTACTCCTCGCCTCAGGCCACTCCTCTGCCTACTCGCCACTCGCTCTCAGCTCTGCCTTCGGATGAGTCCGTAGAGTCGAGTGGCCCGTTTGCAGAGCTTGTTGGCTGCCTCATGTACCTGATGACCTGCACACGTCCTGACCTTGCATACCCTCTTAGCATTCTAGCACGCTATGTTGCTCCTGGGAGACACCGACCAGAGCACATGGCTGCAGCGAAGAGGGTGTTGCGTTACTTGTGCAGTACGTCGGGCATGGGGCTAGTGCTTGGAGGGCGCAGTCCAGTGGTCCTCACTGGGCACGCAGACGCTTCTTGGGCTGACGACCAGGCTACGCAGCGGTCGTCACAGGGTTACACCTTCAGCCTTGGTTCCGGCTCTGTTTCGTGGCGGGCTACTCGCTCGTCTTCTGTTCTCGGCTCCAGTTGTGAGGCTGAGATCTACGCTGGGGCTATGGCTGCACAGGAGTTACGCTGGCTCACCTACCTGCTGACCGACCTTGGAGAGCAGCCTCGTTCTCCTCCAGTCCTGTACGTAGACAACAAGGCCATGCTGGCCTTGTGTCGAGAGCAGCGACTGGAGCACAGAACGAAGCACATTGCCCTCCGCTACTTTCTTGCTCGTGAGCTGCAGCAGCGTGGACAGTTGCGACTTGGGTACGTGGCCTCTGAGGCCAACACTGCTGATGTCTTCACTAAGGCACTTGCGCCTTGTGATCATCAGCGTTGTTGCACGCAGTTGGGTCTTGTGTCTGTCTTGCCTCACTTGCTCACTTCTTGACCTTGCTTGTACCTTCACACATATATACTCTTGCTCTTACTTGCTTGACTCTTGTATATCTTTATATATGATCTTGCATGTGAACTGGCCTTCTGGCCTTTTGAACTTGTGCTCGGAATGTGTGGTGACTTTGTGATCCACCCTGAGCTTTGCTTTGCTTTACTTGACTGGTCTTGTGACCCCTTGTTCTCCCCCACTTTGCCTATGGGGGTGTGTCAGAACATTATAGCTTACTCATTTATGTAGGCTATAGTGGGGTATCCCATAGGGGGTACAACCCAGTTAGGGTTTCCTATTTGTACTCACTTCGTTCATAGTTCACCCATTCTCTCGTTCACTTCTTGTCAGTATATGCGTGTAGTTTAATCACATAGCACTCAAGAACTTATAAATCTTATTTCCATTCTTACGAAGCCCAAAAATCATCGATATATGAGTACATTAATATGTTTCTGCAAACGAGCTGCTAAACAAAAAAAAAAGTTGAGAAGGATAAATTAGATGTATAGTAGATGACAACGGTATTTATGACACATATTTATATAACAAAATGAACCACGAGTCGCGAATGATCACGATTTCAAGAAGCCTCACACACATTCTCATATTTGGCAAAAATAGCGATGGATTTTGGGTATCACAAGACCCAGTTTGTAAATGATAGAACATACTATATACAACCGTTAAATCACAAAATGGCATGTGATTAAACATTCTGGAAGATACTTTAAATCGTTAACTCTAGCAATATATATATCTATGCGTTCGTTTGATATTGCGTGTTATGACGATTCGAACGTAACCAGGTATCTTTGCACCCAAAATGGTCGCGTATACAGGACAAAAACGAGCAACCCGAAATAAAGTCCCTAAATCTGTACAGTGTTTCAGGGGGGGTCAACGAAATGATGACAGGGCTCATCTGGGATAGCAAAGTTTCGAGTGTGACTACCCGTGATAGAAATTAGTGCCTTTGAGTGACGGCGGGTGATACCCGTGTGATGGTTCGTGATAGATTTGGCGGATTTTGTGACTGTCCGTGATAGATTTGGCGGAACATACTACCGTCTCTTCCCCTACCGCACTCCGTCCCTCCCCCCGCCACCGCTCTTCCTTGTGCCAGGTCCCCCCCCGGTAGACCCCCTCCCCCCTCAGGGTCCTGCCCCTTCAGGTGTGTCCCAGGTAGACGCTGTTGAGCCTGTCGAGGTCGCTGGTGACTCTGGTGCTGCTGAGGGTGCTGAGCCTGAGGGTGCTGACTCTGGGGGTGCTGAGCGTGTGGGTGCTACGCATGGGGGTGCTGAGCCTGAGGGTACTGAGCCTGGGGGTGCTACGCCTGGGAGTGCTGAGCCTGGGGGTGCTGAGCTTGGGGGTGCTACGCCTGGAGGTGCTGAGCCTGGGGGTGCGGAGCCTGAGGGTGCTGGGCTTGCTCGTGTGGCGTCTGGCGGTGCCGTGCCTGGCGGCTCTCCGGGTGCTTCGTCTCGCTGGGAGCCACTCTCTCCACAGGAGCTGCGTGAGTGGTTTGCCCGGCGCTGGAGGCGAGCTGCTGGAGCTGGAGGTGCTGCGGGTCCTGGAGGTTCTACTGCTGCTAAGGGTGCTGGTGCCGCGATTTCCGGAGGTGCTCGTACTGGGAGTACTGGAGCTGCTGGGCGTGCGGGTACTTCTGGAGCTGGAGCTGCTGCGGGTGTTGGCGCGGAGGCTACTGCTGTCGGTCCTGGAGGCGGTCCTGCTGGGGGTGCTACTTGTGCTACTGGAGGTACTGGAGCTAGAGGTGCTGCTGGTGCTGGTGCTGCCGCTGGGGGTACTGGTGCTGTCCCTGCTGTGTCTGGAGTCGCCGCGCAGCCTCGGTCGTAGTTCGTTCCGCTCCTTCAGCAGCTTCTTGGTCTCCCGCCTTCTACTGGTCCTCCTCCTCCCTTAGAGTGTCCATAGCCTGTCCCGTCACGGTTACAGTTACAGCCGGCCTCCCCACTGCCTGCTCCGTCTCCCTACACTGGTCCTACTAGAGGTCTTGCTGAGCGTCGTGAGCCTGCGTCTCGCCCTGCGTCGCCTGTCCGTGCTGCTCGCACTAGTGGTCGCGGTTCGCGTCAGCGTCCTCCTCCTGTCCCTGGCACGCACCGGATGTCTCTGCGTCCGTCCACTGCTCCTCTGCGTGCCCCTTTACCTTCTCCTCCTGAGTCTTCTCTTCCTGCTCTTGCCGACCCGGAGTCGGACTCTCTTCGTGCTGCCAGTCCTACTGTCACACGTCTCCTTGCTACTGTTGTCACTGACCCTTCCTTTGAGTCCACTGCTGCGTCTGCCCTAGTTGCTGAGCTCGTCGACTTTGCTGCGCGCTGTCGTCTAGACTACGCTGCCAGTCTTGTCGCTGAGTCCGAGTCTGCCTTTCCTCCGTCCGTCGGGGGTGAGTGTGCCCTCGGCACGGACGTCCTTGAGGACAGGCAGGAGGAGTTCCAGTGTCTGGCCGTCGCTTCACCCCATCTCGCGTGTGTACTGCTAGCCCCTGAGGGAGACCCGGATGCACCAGACATCCCGACTCCGCGCTCTTACGCGGAGGCGATAGAGGGTCCCTACTCCTCTCAGTGGCAGGCAGCTATGGATGCAGAGATGGCTTCCTGGAAGTCCACAGGCACCTACGTCGACGCTGTCCCCCCTCCTGGGGCGAACATCGTCAGTGGCATGTGGATTTTCAGGGTGAAGCGGCCGCCGGGTTCTCCGCCTGTCTTCAAGGCGCGTTACGTGGCTCGTGGCTTCAGTCAGCGGCAGGGGGTTGACTACTTTCAGACCTTCTCCCCCACCCCGAAGATGACCACTCTTCGGGTTCTACTGCACGTTGCTGCTCACCGTGACTACGAGCTGCACTCTCTCGACTTCAGCACAGCTTTCTTGCAGGGCAGTCTGCACGAGGAGATCTGGCTGCGCCGCCCACCTGGCTTCACTGGGTCTTTCCCTCCTGGTACCCAGTGGAGTCTCCTGCGTCCAGTCTACGGTCTCCGCCAGGCACGGCGTGAGTGGCACGACACAGTGAGGACAACACTTGCGGCTCTTGGGTTTGCTCCCTCTAATGCCGACCCGTCGCTGTTTCTGCGCACGGACACTTCTCTGCCGCCGTTCTACATCCTCGTGTACGTCGACGACTTGGTCTTTTCCACAGGTGACACTGCTGGACTCGCCCACGTGAAGTCCGAGTTGCAGAAGAGACACACGTGCACTCACCTGGGTGAACTGCGCAGCTACCTTGGCTTGCAGATCACCCGGGACAGAGCACGCCGCACCATTACCCTGACTCAGTCACACATGGTGCAGCAGGTCCTTCAGCGCTTCGGCTTCACGTACTCCTCGCCTCAGGCCACTCCTCTGCCTACTCGCCACTCGCTCTCAGCTCTGCCTTTGGATGAGTTCGTAGAGTCGAGTGGCCCGTACCCAGAGCTTGTTGGCTGCCTCATGTACCTGATGACATGCACACGACCTGACCTTGCATACCCTCTTAGCATTCTCGCACGCTATGTTGCTCCAGGGAGACACAGACCAGAGCACATGGCTGCAGCGAAGAGGGTGTTGCGCTACTTGTGCAGTACGTCGGGCATGGGGCTTGTGCTTGGAGGGCAGAGTCCAGTGGTCCTCACTGGGCACGCAGACGCTTATTGGGCTGACGACCAAGCTACGCAGCGGTCGTCACAGGGTTACACCTTCAGCCTTGGTTCCGGCTCTGTTTCGTGGCGGGCTACTCGCTCGTCTTCTGTTCTCGGCTCCAGTTGTGAGGCTGAGATCTACGCTTGAGCCATGGCTGCTCGAAGCTTCGCTGGCTCACCTACATGCTGACTGACCTCGGAGAGCCGCCTTGTTCTCCTCTAGTGCTGTATGTAGACAACAAGGCCATGCTGGCCTTGTGTTAGGAGCAGCGACTGGAGCACAGAATGAAGCACATTGCTCTCCGCTACTTTCTTGCTCGTGAGCTGCAGCAGTGTGGTCAGCAGCGTCTTGCGTACGTGGCCTCTGAGGCCAACACTGCTGATATCTTCACCAAGGTGCTTGCGCCTTGTGATCATCAGCGCTTCTGTACTCAGCTGGGTCTTGTGCTTGCCTTGCCTCACTTGCTCACCTCTTGACCTTGTTTGTACTGTTACATATATATATATACACCTGCTCTTGCTTGTCTAGCCTTTTTATATACATATATGTACTCCTGCATGTGAACTGGCCTTGTGGCTCTGAACTTGTGCTCGGAATGTGTGGTGACTTTGTGATCCACCCTGAGCTTGCTTTGCTTTGCTTGACTGGTCTTGTGACCCCTTGTTCTCCCCCACTTTGCCTATGGGGGTGTGTCAGAACATCATAGCCTATGCATTTTGTGTAGGCTATAGTGGGGTAGCCCATAAGGGGTACAACCCAATTAGGGTTAGTACTTGTACCCAAATCTTTCATAGTTCATTCATTCTTGTTCATTTTCACATTTTTTTGTACCTAGTCTGCACTCAAAGATTTTTTTTAGGCACCCTGTATGATTTTTCACAGTTTTTTTAACTGACTTGTTTCAAACTATAGATATGCTATGGTATAATGGGTAGGCTATAGTGGGGTAGCCAACATGGGGTACAACCCCTTCATGTTTTGTACTTTTACCAACTCTCTCCATAATTCACACCATTCCAGCTTGTTGATTCTCTCTTGGTATCAGAGCAGTAGGTCCGTAGGACCGTTTTTTTTTTTTTCAAGCCCACCATTACGTAGTTATCGACTACGGTTACTGCGTTACCCCACGCCCTGCCCTTTGCTGCGCTGTCAGCGCGCGCCCTGCCCTGCCCTGTCCTGCGCGCACTGACGCCCTGCCCTGCACCAGCGCCCTGCCTTGCGCCAACGCCCTGCCCTGCGCCCGCGCCCTGCCCTGCGCCAGCGCCCTGCCCTGCGCCAGCGCCCTGCCCTGCGCCAGCGCCCTGCCCTGCGCCAGTGCCCTTCCCTGCTCTGCGCCAGCGCCCTGCCCTGCGCCATCGCCCTGCCCTGTGCCAGCGCCCTGCCCTACGCCAACGCCCTGCCCTGCGTCCTGCTGCAGCCCGCGCCCTGCGGCAGCTGCACGTCGCGCCCTGCTGCCATGCGCGTCGCGCCCTACGGCAGCTTGCGCGTCGCGCTCTGCTGCCCCGCGCGTCGCGCTCTATGGTAGCCCGCGCGTCGCGCGCTGCTGCCCCGCGCGTCGTGCTCTGCTGCCCCGCGCGTCGCGCCCTACGGCAGCCCGCCCGTCGCACGCTGCTGCCCCGCGCGTCGCGCCCTACGGCAGCCCGCGCGTCGCGCGCTGTTGCCCCGCGCGTCGCGCTCTGCTGCAGCCCGCACGTTGCGCCCTGCTGCCCTGCGCGTCGCGCACTGCTGCAGCCAGCGCGCCGCGCCCTGCTGCCCGCGCCGCCCAGGCTGAGCCGCACCACCCGACACGATCCGCCCTTCTGCTCGTGCTACTGATATTGCTGGTGGAGGTGCTGCTAGGAGTGCTGGAGGTGCTGCAGCCTAGCCTCACGAGCCGCTCTGCTGTTCGTCTTACTGCTGCTGCTACTCGTACTACTGCTTTTACTCCGTACTGCCCTAGAGGTCGCGCTCCTCCTAGCTTGCCCACCATGACTTCACCTTGTAGTCGCGGTGGGAGTGGCAACGGCGGTGGTGGCAGCAGTGGGAGTCGTGGCGGCCGTAGTAGCAGTCTCTGTAGAGCTGTGTGGTGTGGAGTCTCTGGTGGTGGCCAGATGCAGCTACGACGGCGTCCGACCCTTACGCCTCGGCAGCTTCTTGAGTGGAATTATCAACGTGGGACGTCTCCGAGTCCTGGTCGCTGTCCGTACGTCATTCGCATAGGTCGTCGAGCTGGTCAGACCTGTGGGACACCTGGTCACGCACAGTCCCGCTGCTTCGCCTATTTGACTAACGCCTGACACGCAGAGTTTGGGGACGAGGCTGAGATCCCCCACTGGCTTGAGCTGCTTAGGTCGGGCGTTGATATCTTTGCTTTAGACTATGTCGCCATCCTTAATGCCATGTATGTTTTGCCCGGTGGAGCTGAGAGTGACTGTTACCTGTGTGTGCAGTATGACCCCAGTATAAAGGTTGCTGCTCTATGTGCTAGTGAGGCTGCTGCCTTAGGTGCTAGTGAGTCTGCTCTCTCAGGTACTGCGCCTCCTGAGGCCTTGCACACCTTCACGCTTAACTCAGGTGCTTCCCGCTGCTTCTTCCGTGACAGTACCGCACTCACACCACTCCCTGCACCTGTTGCAGTGTCTCTGGCTTACCCCTCAGGGGGCCCAGTTCTTGCACGGTCCACCACTGTGCTTCCGTGCCCGGCGGTTCTATCTGGCTCACTGTCAAGTCTCCACCTCCCCTCGTTCTCGACGAACTTGGTGAGCAACGCTGTCCTCCATGATCATTGGGTTGACACCTTTACCCCTGGAGGGCAGCGTGTGAGGATCTGTACGTGCTCCAGGACTGTCCGTCACCTGGCCACGTTCACCCGTCGGCCAGGGTCGAGTCTTTACAGACTGACGACTGTGTCTCCTCGGGTAGCTGCTGTCGGTCCGGTGTCTACGTCAGGTCTGGTAGCCTCCCCCTGTGAGTGTCGCTCCCTGTCGCACCAGAATCTTCTCTGGCACCACCGCCTGGGTCACCCCTCCTTGCCACATCTCCGTGGCATGCACCGTTGCCTCCTTGTGTCTGGTCTTCCCAGGTCTCTCCCTCCCCTCCCTGCCTCGCCTACGCCGCCCTGCCTTCCTTGCGTCGAGGGGCGGCAGCGCCGCTCCTCACTCCTCCTCGTTTCCCCCGATAGAGGCTCCTCTGCAGACCCTCCACCTGGACGTGTGGGGCCCAGCCCGCGTTTTTGGACAGGGCGGTGAGCGGTACTTCATGGTGGTTGTTGACGACTACTCGCGTTACACCACGGTCTTCCCCTTGCGCACCAAGGGTGAGGTCCCTGCTGTCCTGATCCCTTGGATCCGAGCAGTTCGTCTCCAGCTCCGCCGCAGGTTCCGCCAGGACCTTCCTGTCCTGCGTCTGCACTCTGACAGAGGTGGTGAGTTCACCTCCGACCTCTTGCGGGCCTTCTGTCAGGGGGGGGGGGCATCGAGCAGTCGTTCATGCTTCCAAGCTCACCGCAACAAAATGGGGTTGCTGAGTCATGGAGGTGGCTCGTACCTCCATGATCTATGCGGCGGCTCCCCATTTTCTGTGGTCGTTTGCGGTCCGGTATACCGCGCAGCAGCTCAACCTCTGGCTCCGTGTCTCCTTGCCGGAGACCTCGCCCATACTGCGTTGGACGGGGGAGGTTGGCGATGCGTCGCGTTTCTAGGTCTGGGGTGCTTGTGCCCTTGTCCCGTTACGTCCGCGGACAAGCTCTCCTCCCGCACCATTCCTTGTGTCTTCCTTGGCATTGTCCCTGACGCGCCTGGCTGGCAGTTTTACCACCCCACCTTGCACCGTGTCTTCCCCTCTCAGGACGTCACCTTTGACGAGTCGGTTCCTTTCTACCGTCTCTTCCCCTACCGCACTGCCCCTCTCCCTCCCTCGCCGCTTTTCCTCGCTCTAGGTCCCCCTCCGGTAGACCCCCTCCCCCCTCAGGGTCCTGCTCCTTCAGGTGTGTCTCAGTTAGACCCGCCCCCCGTGGTTGAGCCTGTAGAGGTCACTAGCGACTCAGGTGCTGCTGTGGGAGGTGCTGCTGGGGGTGCTGCGTCTGGGGGTGCTGAGCCTGCGCGTGAGGTGCTGGGGAGTGCAGAGCCCGGGGGTGCTGAGCCTACGGCTGCGGAGTCTGGGGGTGCTGAGCCGAAGGGGTGCTGGGTCGGGGGGTGCTGAGTCTGCTGGCGTTCCTCTAGGTCTCGTTTCACGACGCGGGCCTGTCTCACCACAGCAGGCACGAGAGTGGCTTGCGACGCGTACCCGCCTGAGGAGTCGTTCTGTTGGAGCTGCTTCTCGTAGAGGCGCTGGGAGTGCTGGTGTCTCTGGTCCTGGAGGTGCTCGTACTGGAGGTACTGGAGCTGCCGGGATGGGTACTACTCCTGGGGGTGCTGAGCATGCGGCTGCGGAGTGTGGGGGCACTGAGCCTACGAGTGCGGAGCCTGGGGGTGCTGAGCCGGAGGGTGCCGGGTCGGGGGGTGCTAAGTCTACTGGCGTTCCTCTAGGTCTCGTTTCACGCCGCGGGCTTGTCTCACCACAGCAGGCACGAGAGTGGCTTGCGTCGCGTACCCGCCTGAGGAGTCGTGCTGCTGGAGCTGCTGGTCGTGGAGGCGCTGGGAGTGCTGGTGTCTCTGGTCCTGGAGGTGCTCGTACTGGAGGTACTGGAGCTGCCGGGACTAGTAATGCTCCTGAAGCTGGAGGTGTCGGCTCTGGAGGTGCTGCTGTTGGAGGCCCTGGGCTGGAGGTTCTGGAGCTGCTAGAGGCGCAGGAGCTACTAGTACTGGTGGCGCTGCACCGTCGCGACTGTTTTTCACTCCGCCGTCACCGTCGTCTCTGCCACCACCTGACTCCGTGCTTCGCCAGGTTCTTAGCCTCCCGTCTTCTACTGGCCTCCCGTTACAGCCCGGCGCACCACTGTTTGCTCCTTCTCCTTACACTAAGCAGACAGACTGGATTACAGGGCGACGTGAGCCTACGTCTCGTCCTGCCTCGCCTGTTCGCGCATGTCGCACTGGTAGTCGTGTTCCTCGTGAGCGTCCGCCTCCTGTCCCTAGCACGCACGCTATGGCAATTCGTCCTTCCTTTGTTCCACAGCGTGTTCCCCTGCCGTCTCCTCCTGCGTCTTCTCTACATGACGTTGCAGACCCTGAGTCTGACCTGTTTCGTGCTGCTCACCCCACTGTCACCCGTCTGCTAGCCACTCTTGACACTGACCCGTTGTTTCAGTCTGCTGCTGCTTCTGCCTTAGTCTCTGAGCTTGTTGACTTTGCTGCTCCTTGTCGTCTAGACTTCGGTGCTAGTCTTGTTGCTGAGTCTGAGTCTGTCTGTCCTCCATCCGTCAGGGGTGAGTGTGCTCTTGGCACGGACTTCCTTGAGGACAGGCAAGAGGACTTTGAGTGTCTTGCAGCCGCTGTGCCTCCTCTCGTGGCCATGCTGCTTGCCCCTGAGGGAGACCCGGATGCTCCAGACATCCCGACCCCGCGCTCTTACGCTGAGGCGATCGCGAGTGAGTACTCCTCTCAAGGGCAGACAGCCATGGACGCAAAGATGGCATCTTGGAAGTCCACAGGCACTTACGTTAACGCAGTTCCCCCTCCTGGGGTGAACGTAGTCGATGGCATGTGGATTTTCAGGGTGAAGCGGCCGCCGGGTTCTCCGCCTGTCTTGAAGGCTCGTTACCTTGCACGAGGCTTCAGTCAGCGACAGGGAGTTGACTACTTTCAGACCTTCTCCCCCACCCTGAAGATGACCACTCTTCGGGTTCTGATGTACGTCGTCTGTGAGAGTACGACGGCTTATGCCAGCTATGCTTGCTTGCCTTTACTTTATTATGCTATTTCTAGCATAGGATAATTATATGCATGCATGAATTACTTGATTTCCTAGGCTAGGTGTTTCCCTATATTTTGTTATAGTTATAGCACCGAGCTAGGTTGCGTGCACCGAGCTAGGTTATGGGCTTTTCGGTTGCCACTGAATTGCCATCTACTGAATTCGGGAAGGATCTGTTTGGGACGCTTCGCGACCCGCCGAACCTTCGCGTAACACCTGGTTACGGGACCTTGTGTCGAGCCCATATATAGCCTCGTGTTGTACCCAGGTGATTCATTCAATTACAATTCTCTTTTCTGAGCTCGATCCTAGATCCTCACACTTGGTAATCAGAGCCTGTTTAGACGCGAAGTTTTTCGACCGCTAAAACCTAGCTTTTAAAACCGCGGGGGCGACGACGGAAAGCGCCGATTTCGGGTACGTAAACCAGTTCCGCGCTATTTTCTAATGTCCCCCTCGAACCAGTTTTCGAGCACTCCTCAGGTCCAGTGGCGAAAAACTTGGATTTTCGACTGTCGGATCGATTCGAATCCCAACGGCCTCGAGAATTTCGCAAAAAAACGTTGGAATTTGGAGCGTCGGATCGAATTTCTTCTCAACGGCCGAGATCAGACGCGAATTTCGAGTGAGGGAGAATTAGGCGACTGTCAAATTATAATGTTGTCTAGGCTTTAGTGGGGTAGCCCATATGGGGTACACATTTCTAGGGTTGCATATTTGTATCACTTTCATTCCATAGTCATCTCATTCTCGTTCTAATTTCCTCTTGCGGGCCTTCTGTCAGGGGGGGGGGGCATCGAGCAGTCGTTCATGCTTCCAAGCTCACCGCAACAAAATGGGGTTGCTGAGTCATGGAGGTGGCTCGTACCTCCATGATCTATGCGGCGGCTCCCCATTTTCTGTGGTCGTTTGCGGTCCGGTATACCGCGCAGCAGCTCAACCTCTGGCTCCGTGTCTCCTTGCCGGAGACCTCGCCCATACTGCGTTGGACGGGGGAGGTTGGCGATGCGTCGCGTTTCTAGGTCTGGGGTGCTTGTGCCCTTGTCCCGTTACGTCCGCGGACAAGCTCTCCTCCCGCACCATTCCTTGTGTCTTCCTTGGCATTGTCCCTGACGCGCCTGGCTGGCAGTTTTACCACCCCACCTTGCACCGTGTCTTCCCCTCTCAGGACGTCACCTTTGACGAGTCGGTTCCTTTCTACCGTCTCTTCCCCTACCGCACTGCCCCTCTCCCTCCCTCGCCGCTTTTCCTCGCTCTAGGTCCCCCTCCGGTAGACCCCCTCCCCCCTCAGGGTCCTGCTCCTTCAGGTGTGTCTCAGTTAGACCCGCCCCCCGTGGTTGAGCCTGTAGAGGTCACTAGCGACTCAGGTGCTGCTGTGGGAGGTGCTGCTGGGGGTGCTGCGTCTGGGGGTGCTGAGCCTGCGCGTGAGGTGCTGGGGAGTGCAGAGCCCGGGGGTGCTGAGCCTACGGCTGCGGAGTCTGGGGGTGCTGAGCCGAAGGGGTGCTGGGTCGGGGGGTGCTGAGTCTGCTGGCGTTCCTCTAGGTCTCGTTTCACGACGCGGGCCTGTCTCACCACAGCAGGCACGAGAGTGGCTTGCGACGCGTACCCGCCTGAGGAGTCGTTCTGTTGGAGCTGCTTCTCGTAGAGGCGCTGGGAGTGCTGGTGTCTCTGGTCCTGGAGGTGCTCGTACTGGAGGTACTGGAGCTGCCGGGATGGGTACTACTCCTGGGGGTGCTGAGCATGCGGCTGCGGAGTGTGGGGGCACTGAGCCTACGAGTGCGGAGCCTGGGGGTGCTGAGCCGGAGGGTGCCGGGTCGGGGGGTGCTAAGTCTACTGGCGTTCCTCTAGGTCTCGTTTCACGCCGCGGGCTTGTCTCACCACAGCAGGCACGAGAGTGGCTTGCGTCGCGTACCCGCCTGAGGAGTCGTGCTGCTGGAGCTGCTGGTCGTGGAGGCGCTGGGAGTGCTGGTGTCTCTGGTCCTGGAGGTGCTCGTACTGGAGGTACTGGAGCTGCCGGGACTAGTAATGCTCCTGAAGCTGGAGGTGTCGGCTCTGGAGGTGCTGCTGTTGGAGGCCCTGGGCTGGAGGTTCTGGAGCTGCTAGAGGCGCAGGAGCTACTAGTACTGGTGGCGCTGCACCGTCGCGACTGTTTTTCACTCCGCCGTCACCGTCGTCTCTGCCACCACCTGACTCCGTGCTTCGCCAGGTTCTTAGCCTCCCGTCTTCTACTGGCCTCCCGTTACAGCCCGGCGCACCACTGTTTGCTCCTTCTCCTTACACTAAGCAGACAGACTGGATTACAGGGCGACGTGAGCCTACGTCTCGTCCTGCCTCGCCTGTTCGCGCATGTCGCACTGGTAGTCGTGTTCCTCGTGAGCGTCCGCCTCCTGTCCCTAGCACGCACGCTATGGCAATTCGTCCTTCCTTTGTTCCACAGCGTGTTCCCCTGCCGTCTCCTCCTGCGTCTTCTCTACATGACGTTGCAGACCCTGAGTCTGACCTGTTTCGTGCTGCTCACCCCACTGTCACCCGTCTGCTAGCCACTCTTGACACTGACCCGTTGTTTCAGTCTGCTGCTGCTTCTGCCTTAGTCTCTGAGCTTGTTGACTTTGCTGCTCCTTGTCGTCTAGACTTCGGTGCTAGTCTTGTTGCTGAGTCTGAGTCTGTCTGTCCTCCATCCGTCAGGGGTGAGTGTGCTCTTGGCACGGACTTCCTTGAGGACAGGCAAGAGGACTTTGAGTGTCTTGCAGCCGCTGTGCCTCCTCTCGTGGCCATGCTGCTTGCCCCTGAGGGAGACCCGGATGCTCCAGACATCCCGACCCCGCGCTCTTACGCTGAGGCGATCGCGAGTGAGTACTCCTCTCAAGGGCAGACAGCCATGGACGCAAAGATGGCATCTTGGAAGTCCACAGGCACTTACGTTAACGCAGTTCCCCCTCCTGGGGTGAACGTAGTCGATGGCATGTGGATTTTCAGGGTGAAGCGGCCGCCGGGTTCTCCGCCTGTCTTGAAGGCTCGTTACCTTGCACGAGGCTTCAGTCAGCGACAGGGAGTTGACTACTTTCAGACCTTCTCCCCCACCCTGAAGATGACCACTCTTCGGGTTCTGATGTACGTCGTCTGTGAGAGTACGACGGCTTATGCCAGCTATGCTTGCTTGCCTTTACTTTATTATGCTATTTCTAGCATAGGATAATTATATGCATGCATGAATTACTTGATTTCCTAGGCTAGGTGTTTCCCTATATTTTGTTATAGTTATAGCACCGAGCTAGGTTGCGTGCACCGAGCTAGGTTATGGGCTTTTCGGTTGCCACTGAATTGCCATCTACTGAATTCGGGAAGGATCTGTTTGGGACGCTTCGCGACCCGCCGAACCTTCGCGTAACACCTGGTTACGGGACCTTGTGTCGAGCCCATATATAGCCTCGTGTTGTACCCAGGTGATTCATTCAATTACAATTCTCTTTTCTGAGCTCGATCCTAGATCCTCACACTTGGTAATCAGAGCCTGTTTAGACGCGAAGTTTTTCGACCGCTAAAACCTAGCTTTTAAAACCGCGGGGGCGACGACGGAAAGCGCCGATTTCGGGTACGTAAACCAGTTCCGCGCTATTTTCTAATGTCCCCCTCGAACCAGTTTTCGAGCACTCCTCAGGTCCAGTGGCGAAAAACTTGGATTTTCGACTGTCGGATCGATTCGAATCCCAACGGCCTCGAGAATTTCGCAAAAAAACGTTGGAATTTGGAGCGTCGGATCGAATTTCTTCTCAACGGCCGAGATCAGACGCGAATTTCGAGTGAGGGAGAATTAGGCGACTGTCAAATTATAATGTTGTCTAGGCTTTAGTGGGGTAGCCCATATGGGGTACACATTTCTAGGGTTGCATATTTGTATCACTTTCATTCCATAGTCATCTCATTCTCGTTCTAATTTCCTCATACTCTAATTTCCCCCGTGGGAACTGTGCCTAGGGCCCACCACATCGAGTTTTTTTTCCTGCCCGAAGCGCGCTCAGCCCGAGTCGCGCTCCGGGCTCTCACTTCGTCGAGCCGCCCTAGTGGCCCCAACGCCCTAGCGGCCCCGCAGCCCGTCGAGTCGGCCCCGCCGCCCTTCGCTGCGGCCCCAAAGCCCTTCGCTGCGGCTCCGCCGCCCTTCGCTGCGGCCCCGCGGCCCTTCACTGCGGGCCCGCGGCCCTTCACTGCGGCCCCGCCGCCCGTCTCAGCGGCCCCGCCGCCCTTTGCTGCGGCCCCGCCGCCTCTCTCGCTGCGGCCCCGCCGCCCTTCTCAGCGGCCCCGCCGCCCGTCTCAGCGGCCCCGCCGCCCTTCGCTGCGGCCCCGCCGCCCTTCAGTGCGGCCCCGCCGCCTCACATTGCGGCCCCGCCACCTCACACTGAGGCCCCGCCGCCCGTCTCACCGGCCCCGCCGCCCTTCGCTGCGGCCCCGCCGCCTCTCTCGCTGCGGCCCCGCCGCCCTTCTCAGCGGCCCCGCCGCCCTTCTCTGCGGCCCCGCCGCCTCTCTCACTGCGGCCCCGCCGCCCTTCTCAGCGGCCTCGCCGCCCTTCACGGCGGCCCCGCCGCCCTTCACTCCGGCCCCGCCGCCCCTCCCACTGCGGCCCCGCCACCTACCTTGCGGCCCCGCCGCCCTACCAGCAGCCCTACTGCCCTACACCGCCCGCGCCGCCCGAGCCGCCCGAGCAGCCTGAGCCGCTGAGGAGCCGAGCCGCCCGAGCAACCTGAGCCGCCCGACCTGCCCGAGCCGCCCGAGCCGCCTGAGCCGCTGAGGAGCCGAGCCGCCCGACCCGCCCGACCCGCCCGAGCCTCCGGAGCCGCCCGAGCCTGAGGAGCCGAGCCGCTGGTACCGCGGAGCCGCAGTTGCTGCTGAGCCGTCCGAGCAGCCGTGTTGTCGTGTTGCTGTGCTACTGAGCTGCCCGAACCGCCCTGTCTGGTGAGAGCAGCGCTTCTGTCACTGCACTGCCCCTGTCCTACGGCTGGTACTGCTAGTCTACTGTTGTCATGGCTACCCCTAGTGTGCTCACGTTTGATGCTGAGGGTCGAGCCATTGACTTTGAGGTCTGGGTCGACGACCTGCAGCTGTTCTTACAGTGCGATAGGGCAGACGGTCTCTCTCTCTTTGACCTCACCTCTGGCGCCTCTCCTGCCCCTGCTGCTGATGCTGACCCCACTGTTCGCTCCCAGTGGGCCACGCGCGATGCTGCTGCACGTCTTGCTGTGCGTCGCCACCTGCCTACCACTGAGCGCGCACACTTTAGTCAGTACAAGAGTGCTCAGACCTTGTACGACGCTGTAGTTGCGCGCTACTCTTCCCCTGCCACTGCTGCACTGAGCCGCCTCATGCTACCGTACCTCTTCCCTGACCTTGCTGCCTTTCCCACAGTCGCTGACCTCATTACGCACCTCCGCACTAGTGACACTCGCTACCGCACCGCGCTTCCTGCTGGGTTCTGCGCCAAGAACCCCCCCCCCCCATGTACATCACTCTCTATTATATAGTCACCCGCCTCCCTGACTCCCTTCGTGTAGTCAGGGACCACTTCCTCTCAGTCTATCCCACCACTCTCACTGTTGACCTCTTAGAGAAGGCCCTCCTAGCAGCGGAGAAGAGCATAGTCGCTGTAGGAGCCTCTCGTGGTGACCCTCGCACCCCCATCTTTGAGGGGTGTTCTCCTTCCCCCCTTTTGCCCTCTGTCGCCTCTGCCGCTGCGGCCGACCTCGTTGGTCTTAAGTCGGTCGGTGCGGCGTCTGCCCCTAGCGGGAGACGCCGCTCTGGCAAGGGCAAGGGGGGCAAGGGCGCAGGTGGAGCTAGCGGGGGCGGTGGAGGTGGCGGTGGAGGCGGCGGAGGGAGTGGGGGTGGCGGTGGGAGTGGTGGCGGGGGTGGTGGTGGTGGTGGCGGCAGCGGAGGCGGAGGCGGTGGCGGCGGCGGCGGTGGGAGCGGGGGCGGCGGTGGTGGCGGAGGTGGAGGCGGCGGTGGCGGAGGGGGTGGAGCTGGTCGGGGTGGTGCCCTGCAGCGGAGCGGCTCTGGTGGTGATCAGCGCCAGCAGCAGCAGCAGCAGCAACAGCGTTCTCGGGACATCCCCCCGCCTCAGCAGCTCCGTGAGTGGTACGCGCAGCGTCAGCGTGGTGGGGGTTTTGGTCCGTGCACCTACGTCCTTCGTTCCGGCGACCGCGCGGGTGAGCAGTGTGGGGGTGCCCACCCCACCCACCGCTGCTTTTGCCGCCTGACGGACGCTTGGCGTCAGCAGTTCCCCGAGGCTAGTGAGATTCCCCGCTGGGGAGAGCTGTCTAGGGCTGGCGTAGCTATCTTTGATGTTGACTTTGATGCTATCCTTGCTGCCATGTATGCTGTGACTATTACTGATGAGGGTGGCTGTTACCGGTGTTTCCCGCCCGACCCGGGCATTGGTACTGCTGCGCTAGGTGCCGGTGAGGCTGCTGCTCTAGGTGCGAGTGCGTGTGCACTCTCAGGTGCTGGTGAGGCTGCGCTCTCAGGTACTGCGTCGGCTTCGGCCTCCCTCACCTTCACACTTGACTCAGGGGCTTCTTGCTCCTTCTTTCGAGACCGCACCACACTCACGCCGCTTGGTCGGCCGGTTGCAGTCTCCCTGGCTGACCCCTCTAGGGGCCCTCTCCTCTGTCACTTCTCCACTGTCCTCCCGTGTCCGGCTGCCCCCTCGGGCACCCTGTCTGGTCTGTACTTCCCCTCGTTCTCGATGAACTTGGTGAGTGGTGCTGACCTGCAGGATACGGGGGTTCACTAGTTCACTCCTGCGAGTCAGCGGGTGACCCACTGCACGGACGCTCGGACAGGCCGACACCTCGCCACGTTTACACGTCGGGCGGGGTCGAGCCTGTACACACTGACTACTGCGTCTCCACCAGTCACTACGTCTGGTCAGGTAGCTGCGTCGAGTCAGGTGTTTGCTGCCGCGTCCAGGTCTGGTCCTGAGTCTGCCCCCTGCTCGTGTCGCCTCCTGTCTCACGAGACTCTCCTGTGGCACCTCCGTCTTGGCCACCCCTCCTTGCCTTGTCTTCGGGGCATGGCTTCCCGTGTGCTTGTCTCTGGTCTCCCCCGGTCTCTCCCTCCCCTTCCTCCGGGGCCAGGACCTTCCTGTGTCCCCTGTGTCGAGGGGCGGCTCAGGGCTGCCCCTCACTCCTCCCAGTTTCCCCCGACAGAGGCTCCTCTGCAGACGTTTCACATGGACGTGTGGGGCCCGGCCCGCGTCCGTGGACAGGGCCACGAGCGCTACTTCCTGCTAGTGGTTGACGACTACTCGCGTTACACCACAGTCTTCCCCTTGCGCAGCAAAGGTGATGTCACTGAGGTGTTGACCGACTGGATCCGCGCAACTCGTCTCCAGCTCAAGAGGAGCTTCGGCTCGGACTTTCCTGTCCTGCGTCTGCACTCTGACCGAGGTGGAGAGTTCTCCTCTGGCCTTCTGCGAGCCTACTGTCGTGCGCGAGGCATCCGCCAGACCTTTACGCTTCCGGACTCTCCACAGCAAAATGGGATTGCTGAGCGCCGCATTGGCATGGTCATGGACGTCGCTCGTACGTCCATGATGCATGCGGCTCCCCCCCATTTTCTGTGGCCGTTTGCGGTTCGGTACGCGGCGCATCAGATCAACCTTCACCCCAGAGTCTCCCGGCCGAAACCTCCCCAGCTCTGCTGTGGACGGGGATGCGTCTGCGTTCCGTGTCTGGGGATCTCGGGCGTTTGTCCGCGACTTGTCTGCGGACAAGCTGTCCCCTCGTGCTGCTCCCTGTGTCTTCCTAGGCTTCCCCCCTGACGCCCTAGGGTGGCAATTCTACCACCCCTCCTCTCGTCGTGTTCTGTCCTCCCAAGACGTCACGTTCGACGAGTCAGCCCCCTTCTACCGCCTCTTCCCCTACCGCACTCCTTCCCTCCCCCCGCCACCGCACTTCCTTGTGCCAGGTCCCCCCCAGGTAGACCCCCTTCCCCCTCAGGGTCCTGCCCCTTCAGGTGTGTCCTAGGTAGACGCAGTCGAGCCGGTCGAGGTTGCTGGTGACTCTGGTACTGCTGCGGGTGCTGAGCCTGGGGGTGTTGACTCTGGGGGTACTGCGACTGGGGGTGCTGGGCCTGGGGGTGCTGAGCCTGGGGGTGATGCGACTGGGGGTGCTGAGCCTGGGGGTGCTGAGCCTGGGAGTGCTGAGTCTGGGGGTGCTGAGCCTAGGGGTGCTGCAACTGGGGGTGCTGAGCCTGGGGGTGCTGAGCCTGGGAGTGCTGAGTCTGGGGGTGCTGAGCCTGGGGGTGCTGCGAGTGGGGGTGCTGAGCCTGGGGGTGCTGCTTAGCCTGGAGTTGCGGAGCCTGCGGCCAGTGGACCTCTCCCCCTGGCGTCTGGCGGTGCGGGGCCTGGAGGATCTCCGGGTGCTTCGTCTCGGCGGGAGCCACTCTCTCCACAGGAGCTGCGCGAGTGGTTTGCTCGCCGCTGGAGGCGTACTGCTGGAGCTGGAGCTTCTTCGGGTCCGCCTGGCGCTGGAGCTACTGAGGGTGTTGGTGCTGAGACTGCTGCTGTCCTTCCTGGCGGTGGTCCTACTGCGGGTGCTGCTGGTGCTGCTGGAGGTTCTGCCGCTGGAGGTGCTGTTGGCGCTGGTGCTGCCGCTGAGGGTGCTGGTGCTGTCCGTGCTGTGTCTGGAGTTGCTGCGCGGCCTCGGCCGTACTTCGTTCCGCTCCTACAGCAGGTTCTTGGTCTTTCTCCTCCTGTAGAGTGTCCACCGCCTGTCCAGTCACAGTCACAGTTACCGCCGGCCTCCCCACTGCCTTCTCCTTCTCCGTACACTGGTCCTACTGGAGGTCTTGCTGAGCGTCGTGAGCCTGCGTCCCGTCCTGCGTCGCCTGTTCGTGCTGCTCGCACTAGTGGTCGCAGTTTGCGTCAGCGTCCTCCTCCTGTCCCTGGCACGCACCGGATGTCTCTGCGTCCGTCCACTGCTCCTCTGCGTGCCCCTTTGCCCTCTCCTCCTGAGTCCTCTCTTCCTGCGCTTGCCGACCCTGAGTCGGACTCTCTTCGTGCTGCCAGTCCTACTGTCACGCGTCTCCTTGCTACTGTCGTCACTGACCCCTCTTTTGAGTCCACTGCTGCGTCTGCGCTTGTTGCTGAGCTCGTCGACTTTGCTGCTCGCTGTCGTCTAGACTACGGTGCTAGTCTTGTTGCTGAGTCTGTGTCTGTCTGTCCTCCGTCCGTCGGGGGTGAGTGTGCTCTTAGCACGGACGTCCTTGAGGACAGGCAGGAGGAGTTCCAGTGTCTGGCTGCTGCTTCACCTCATCTCGCGTCCGTACTACTTGCCCCTGAGGGAGACCCGGATGCACTGGACATCCCGACTCCGCGCTCTTACGCGGAGGCCGTAGAGGGTCCCTACTCCTCTCAGTGGCAGCCAGCTATTGATGTAGAGATGGCTTCCTGGAAGTCCACAGGCACCTACGTTGACGCGGTTCCCCCTCCTGGGGCGAACATCGTCAGTGGCATGTGGATCTTCAGGGTGAAGCGGCCGCCGGGCTCTCCACCTGTCTTCAAGGCGCGGTACGTGGCTCGTGGCTTCAGTCAGCAGCAGGGAGTTGACTACTTTCAGACCTTCTCTCCCACCCCGAAGATGACCACTCTCCGGGTGCTGCTGCACATAGCCGCTCACCGCGACTACGAGCTCCACTCTCTTGACTTCAGCACTGCTTTCTTGCAGGGTAGCCTGCACGAGGAGATCTGGCTGCGCCGTCCACCTGGCTTCACTGGGACTTTCCCTCCTGGCACCCAGTGGAGCCTCCGACGGCCAGTGTACGGTCTCCGCCAGGCACCGCGTGAGTGGCACGACACACTGAGGACTACGCTTGCGGCTCTTGGGTTTGCTCCCTCTACTGCCGACCCGTCGTTGTTTCTGCGCAACGACACTTCTCTGCCGCCGTTCTACATCCTCGTGTACGTTGACGACTTGGTCTTTGCCACAGCGGACACTGCTGGACTCGCCTACGTGAAGTCTGAGCTGCAGAAGAGACACACGTGCACAGACCTGGGTGAACTGCGCAGCTACCTTGGCTTGCAGATCACTCGGGACAGAGCACGACGCACCATTACCTTGACTCAGTCACACATGGTGCAGCAGGTCCTTCAGTGCTTCGGCTTCACGTACTCCTCGCCTCAGGCCACTCCTCTGTCTACTCGCCACTCGCTCTCAGCTCTGCCTTCGGATGAGTCTGTAGAGTGGAGTGGCCCGTACCCAGAGCTTGTTGGCTGCCTCATGTACCTGATGACCTGCACACGACCTGACCTTGCATACCCTCTTAGCATTCTTGCACGCTATGTTGCTCCTGGGAGACACAGACCAGAGCACATGGCTGCACCGAAGAGGGTGTTGCGCTACTTGTGTAGTACGTCGGGCATGGGGCTAGTGCTTGGAGGGCGGAGTCCAGTGGTCCTCACTGGGCACGCGGACGCTTCTTGGGCTGACGACCAGGCTACGCAGCGGTCGTCACAGGGTTACACCTTCAGTCTTGGTTCCGGCTCTGTTTCGTGGCGGGCTACTCGCTCGTCTTCTGTTCTCGGCTCCAGTTGTGAGGCTGAGATCTACGCCGGGGCCATGGCTGCTCGGGAGCTTCGCTGGCTCACCTACCTGCTGAGTGACCTTGGAGAGCCGCCTCGTTCTCCTCCAGTGCTGTACGTAGACAACAAGGCCATGCTGGCCTTGTGTCAAGAGCAGCGCCTGGAGCACAGAACGAAGCACATTGCTCTCCGCTACTTTCTTTCTCGTGAGCTGCAGCAGCGTGGTCAGTTGCGACTTGCGTACGTGGCCTCTGAGGCCAACACTGCTGATGTTTTCACCAAGGCACTTGCGCCTTGTGATCATCAGCGCTTCTGCACTCAGCTGGGACTTGTACCTGTCTTACCTCACTTGCTCACCTCTTGATCTTACTTGTACTCTTGCATATATATATACCTGCTCTTGCTTGTTTAGTGTTATATACATGTGTGCACTCCTGCATGTGAACTGGCCTTATGGCCTTGACCTTGTGCTCGGACTGTGTGGTGACTTAGTGATCCACCCTGAGCTTGCTTTGCTTTGCTTTGCTTGACTGGTCTTGTGACCCCTTGTTCTCCCCCACTTTGCCTATGGGGGTGTGTCAGAACATTATATAGCTTATACATTTGTGTAGGCTGTATTGGGGTATCCCATAGGGGGTACAACCCAATTAGGGTTAGTACTTGTACCCACTTCATTCATAGTTCATTCATTCTCGTTCAACTTCTCTCAGTCTTGTGACCCCTTGTTCTCCCCCACTTTGGCTATGGGGGTGTGTCAAATTATAATGTTGTCTAGGCTTTAGTGGGGTAGCCCATATGGGGTACACATTTCTAGGGTTGCATATTTGTATCACTTTCATTCCATAGTCATCTCATTCTCGTTCTAATTTCCTCAGCGACCTACAGAATCAGCCCTCGTCATTTGTGCAGTCAACTCGACTCACAGTAAGATGACCAGTGCCTAAAACTCATTTATTTTCATCGCAAATCTTTCTATAAATCGCCAAATGGAGGAAAACGGTAATAATTCCGTACGGAAAATTACGGAGTTACACACCGGCTTGGACCATACGCGAGCGGCACTCCAGCGAATAGAGGCGCTTCTCGCGAACCTGTCGGCAGCCGCCACAGCAATAGCGAACGCAGCGGTAAATGCAGCAGCGACGTCAGCAGCAGCAGCGGCGACACCGACACTTCACCCAGCAGCAGCGGCAACAGCTACAGTGAATCTTGAGGCGGCACGTCCGAGGCTACCGGAGACGTTCAATCCGAATGCAAGAGACACTGACGTCCGTCGATTCATTGCGACCCTCGAAATTTACTTCGAGGCCATTGGCTGTACGACCCCGACACACGATGCAATGCGGATTCAGCTCGCAGCGACACTGTTACGAGGCCTAGCGCTCGAGTGGATTTACAACAGCAATAAGATCCGAGGCGAGGGGTCATGGACGCAGTTTCGGGAAGCTTTAATTCAACGTTTCGAACCAATCAACTCCAGCTACATGGCGCGGCAGCATATTCATCGGCATAAACAGTTTGGCAGTGTAACACAGTACACGCAGCAGATGGAGAGCCTCTTCAACCGAATTACCGACCTGACCGAAGGGGAAAAAATCCAAGCGTATACTGACGGGCTAAAAATGGAAGTCCGCCAATAGGTGATTGCCGCGAACTACAACAACTACCGCGACATGGTGCGTGCAGCAGAGAGATACGATGCGCTGATGCGATGTGAACCCGAGACACGACGCCACGTGCCGGACCGATCATTTGGCACGAAGCGATCGGCACCACCCACGACCGCCGACCCAATGGTGTTAGAATATTATGTTTCTCTAGTTTGCAGTGGGGTACTCTATAGTGAGTACAACCCTTTTAGGGTTTGCTATATGTATCCCAATGTTTGCTAGTGAACCCCTCACTCTCTTCTCATTCATTTCTCGTTTCTTCACAAATGGATATCGACAAGATCGACGCGAAGAAGCGACCGACAAAATATGAGAAGTACGAATTTTGCGGCGCAGCAGGACATCGATTCTTGGCATGTTGGAAAATGAAGAAGGCACGAGCGGAGCTGCAGGGCAACAACAGTGCGACATCCACGGTGGCGAAAAAAGGAGGACACGATGGCGCGAATTTAAAACGTCACGACCGGCCGGCAACAGGAGAAATTGCCGAGACAAATGGAGGCTCCACGAAACAAGACTCTGCACCGACTGGGAAACTCCAGCCGAACACCCCCGAGAGTAAGAATATTCCCTCTTGAGGTTTGCAAGCCTTTAAAAAAAGCAGGGGAGATTTCAAGGCCAAGAAAAAGCCTTCAGACATTATTCAGGTACCTGAGAAGTTGGGCAAACCACTCCGGAGCGTTGAAAAGGGTCGTGCGTTCCAAGGAGTTAATATTCTCTCCCCGCAGCATAGTGTAAAGGCTCCCCATTGCCCACAGGAGAAGCCTACACAGCTGCAAAGGCTTAAGGGAAGGTTCTAGGCCAAGACGAAGCTGAATCGGCCTCGGATAAATCCTTCAAACCCTGCTCAGTTGGAAACTGATATGTAGTCAGCAGCTTCGAGCGTAGGACCGAGGGATAATCTATTCGACATACCCTACGATCCTATAAGCGAGACCACCTACATTTACTCGGAGTAGCATCAACCACTACTACTTGAGATGATCTGCAACGGGCGACGCCTCCAGGCACTGGTGGACAGCGGTGCATCTCACTCGTTGTGCGACCACGGGACGTTGGAGAAAATTGGAGAATCTTCGGAGGAGACCAAGTTCACGGCAACGATGGTGGACGGTACGAAACTTCCCATCCGACGGCCACCTTGACGGCAACGGTTCCGCTGCTCGCCGACGTCGACGAGCCTTCTCATGAGGATGTTGTGGCGGTTCTTCCACCTCCCCCTGTTCTTGCTCCTCCCTCTCCCGTCGCAGATCGACCTGCTTCGACACCTGTGTCGGCCACCGGCGATGAGGGGAGCCTTGAGGCGCCGCCTGTGGCTCCGACCCATGACATCGCCGACGGTCGACAAGGCGCCAAGCTCGTCGACCAGGATGGGAAGCCGTTGACGACGGGGGAGCAGCCAGGGGAGCCGGTCGAACAGGAGGCTATAGCAGCGGTGCGGTCGACAGGGGAGCTGTCGAAGTCAACAGCGGGCGAGCAGCCGGTCGACGGGTCGAAGCAGCTGGTCGTTGGGTCGAAGCAGCTGGTCGACGACGAGGATGTCGATGAGGAAGGGGAGCAGTCGGCGGGTGAGGAGTCCACCGACAGCGACGTGGTGGAAGTGCCGATCAGGAAGCCTGAGCTGCGACGCACAGGTCGAGCTGGACAGCCACCGGACCGGCTGAGCTACCACGCCTGCCTACCGCCAGCTGCCTTCACCACGGTGTTCGACGAGGTCGACGACGACCTGTTGTACGACGACGCCGAGGAGGATGAAGACCTGCCGGAGCTCGACCCTAACGTGCATGCCGACCCCGAACGCCGCTGGGACATCGCCATGATGACGGTGAAGGAGGCGCTGTCGAGCTGGAAGGGCGAGGCGGTGAAGGCCGCCATGGAAGAAGAGATCCGCAGTCTCATCGGCATGGGGACTTGGGAGCTGGTCGAACGCCCACGCGGGGTGAACATCATGAAGAACCGGTGGGTGCTGACGACCAAGTACCGCATCGACGACACCGTCGAGCGCGAGAAGGCGAGGCTGGTCGTGAAGGGCTTCACGCAGGTGTACGGTGCCGACTACGACGAGACGTGCTCGCCGGTGAGCAGCTATGTCACGCTGAGAATCTTCCTCAGCATCGTCGCCGTTCTGGACCTCAACCTGATGCAGCTCGACATGAAGAATGCTTTCCTGCAGAGCAAGCTCGACAGGATGCTCTAGATGTACCAGCCGGACTACTTCGACGACGGGACCGGCCGGGTGTGCAAGCTGCTGAAGAGCCTCTACTGGCTGAAGCAGTCGCCGCTACTATTGTACAGGGCTCTCGACAGTGTGCTGCTGGGTGCTGGCTGGAAGAAGAGCCAGGTCGACGAGGCGCTCTACTTCAAGGCCGGCGACGATGGAGTGACCTGCTGGGTGCTGGTCTACGTCGACGACCTGCTCGCCGCCAGCAGCAGCACCGCGATGCTGAAGAAGTTGAAGGATCTGCTGGAGGCCGCCTTCGAGCTGCGTGAGATCTCACCGGTGGTGAAGTACCTTGGGCTGGAGATCTTGCGCGACAGGCCGGCCAGGAAGCTGTGGCTGCACCAGCAGGGCTACGCCGACAAGCTGCGCAGGCGCTTCATCGATGAGGAGCAGGGCAGTCGAGTCCCGAAGACGCCAATCTGGGTTGATGCCTACGCTCAGCTGACATTCGACGACAAGGAGGCTCAAGAGCGCGAGGAGGAGGAGTACCGGCAGAAGGTCGGCTCGCTGCAGTTCGCGGCGACGACGACGAGGCCGGACATCGCGTTCGCCTGCAGGAAGCTGGGGAGCGGCCTCACGGTGAGGAGCGACCAGCATTGGCGCGAGGTCGACCGCTGCCTCGCCTACCTCGCCGACACCCGCGACACTGCCCTGGAGTTTGGCGGTGGACCAGAATCGTTGGAGCTGATCGGCTACGTCGATGCCGACGACGCGGGCAACAAGCAGAACCGGACGAGCACGGGAGGCTACGTGTTCCTCTACGGAGGGGCCGCCGTCTCCTGGTCGAGCTCGCGCATCAAGTGCGCGATCTTGTCATCGACCGAGTCGGAGTACGTGGCGGCCACGGACGCCAGCAAAGAGGGGCGTCGACTTCGCTTCCTCCTTGCGGAATTCAAGCTGTTCGACGCTGGGAAGCCGACCATTCTCCGCGTCGACAACAAGTCGGCAATCACGGTCGCTGAGGGCTTGGGGCTGACGGGCAACCTCAAGCACATGGAGCGACGCTATGCCTGGCTGCAGCACATGGTGAGGCGCGGGAAATTTGTGCTGAACTACATACCGACCACTGGAGCAGCCGGCGGACTTCCTGACGAAGGCGCTGCATTTTCCGGCTTTCAACCGGTGCTCTATCGCCATCGGCCAAGTTTGTCTGGTCGGCGTTGGCGACGGCGACGACGAGGTGCAGCAGTAGGTGCCATGCCCTTCTGCACGGCTGGTGCGGTGACGGCGTGCTATGTGTGGGGTGCACGCCGAGGACGAGTTTTCTCCGTGGAGTAATGCCGTGTGGGCTGGAGGCCCAAGCGTGAGCGTGGCAGGGGAGTGTTAACAGGAATGGAGTGTTGGCCCCGCCCTCGCTTGGGCAACGCCGACGACTTGGTCGGATGTACGGGAGTAGCAGCCGACCGTTCACAGTGGGAGAGCTGCTCGACAGGCTTCGTCTGTCAGTAGATCTGCACTGTGGATGCCCGATTGATCCTGGAGAGGGTTACAGGCGCGTTCGCCTGGGGGGTTATGGGCGCACTGACCCGCTACTGAAACAAGCCCTTTTATCCCAATGGTCTATGGGTTGGGATTCTGACATGGTATCAGAGCGGTCTCGGGTTCGATTCCCGGTGCATGCATATGTAGGCCGTTGCCGCTGTGCTTAGTCCTGGGCCTCCCAGTGTGGAGGGGTGTCAGTAGATCTGCACTGTGGATGCCCGATTGATCCTGGAGAGGGTTACAGGCGCGTTCGCCTGGGGGGTTATGGGCGCACTGACCCGCTACTGAAACAAGCCCTTTTATCCCAGTGGTCTAGTGGTTGGGATTCTGACATCGTCGAGCTGCAGGCGACCGTTGTGGTGTTTCTGTCGACCAGGGAGCTCGACAGCTGCAACTGACTGGTCTGGGCGACGGGTGGGACGTCGACCAGGACCTGCGGTTCGACGGGGAGGTCTCCGGAGCATCCTGTCGACCTGCACTTCGACCGAGAGGTCTCCGGAGCCTCCCGTCGACCTGCAGCTCGACCGGGAGGTCTCTGGAGCATCCCGTCGACCTGCAGTTCGACCGGGAGGTCGACAGAGCAGTTCTGGTCGACGGAAGGGGTCCGTCGACCAGGGGGTAGCTCGACGGGAGTTGTGGTCGACCAGGAGCGCCTGGTGGTCGACTAGAGGGACCCAGGGGTCGACCAGAGCATCAGGGGTCGACCAGGTCGACCGGGTAACCTTCTCGACGAGTTCTGCGGAGGCACGCGAACGTCGTCGAGATCGCGATGGCGCAGGCAACTTTGGGCTGGTATCCCGAAGTCGATGTGGCTTGTCAGGCGCAGACAACAGCCGACGAATGCCCAACGAGGCAAGTCGGGCCAATCGTCTGCGCACACCTGCGAGCGCGCGCACTGCTGTGTTCTACGGGGCACGCCATCGACCTGCTTTGTTGGCAGGTCGCCATTCTGCAGTGCTAGCGCGGCTCCTCTACGCAATGCTGGCAGGCGGTCGACCGAGCTGCGTTGGCGGTCGACCAGGCTAGCTGCAGGGTTGCTAGGTGCCTGATGTAGTCATTGTTGTCATTGCTTCTTGAATTATTCTAGAATTCCAACTTTGCTAGTGGAAACTCTTGCCAATTTCTCCCGTGAATGTGCAAGCACTAAGGAACCAAGCAAAGCTACGATCACCTCTAGTAGTTCGTGCCAACCCTGTAGTCTAGCTCACTAACGTTGTAGAGTGAATCTCCGCAGCAAGGACCGGACCCCCAGAGGGGTCAGCAAGGGAGACTGCAACTGGCCGAGCAAGCTGCTCGATGGTCGTGCGGTCACGAAAGAAACAGCGAGAAGCACCTGAGTTCAGTGTGAAGGTGTGCAGTGCCTCAGTCCGCTCAGTACCAGGGGGCGCAGACTCACTAGCAGCTAGAGCGGTAGCCTCACCAGCACCTGGGGTAGTAGACACTCTAGCACCTAGAGCGGCAGCCTCACTGGTCCGAATGCCCGGGTCAGGCGGAACACGCAGGTACTGAGCACCCTCTCCACTAATAGACATCAGATACATGGCAGTGAGAATAGCATCAAAGTCTAGTGCAAAGATATCAATGTTTTTCTTCATCAGATCAGCCCAGCGGGGCAGCTCAGTGGCCTCAAGAAACTGAGTGCGCCAAGCGTTGTCGAGGCGAGAGAAGCAGCGCTGCGTGGGGTGAGCCCTCCCACACGTCTGACCAGTGCGGTCACCAGTGCGGATAACGTACGTGCAGCTAAGGCCACCCCCCCCCCCGTGCTGAGAGTACCACTCACGGAGCTCCTGGGGCGACGGAGTGCGCTGCTGGCTCTGGCCACTGCCAGCGCCTCCACGACCACCATGTCAGAACATTATAGCTTATACATTTGTGTAGGCTATAGTGGGGTAGCCCATAAGGGGTACAACCCAATTAGGGTTAGTACTTGTACCCAAATGTTTCATAGTTCATTCATTCCATTCTCACTTCTCGTCATGGTATCGAGCAGGATCCCAAGTGGGAATACTGCCTAGGGCCCACCACGAACTTTTTTTTTCCTTCCCTGCCCGGAGCGCGCTTAGCTCCTAACCCGAGTAGCGCCTCGAGCCGCCTTAGTGGCCCCTATTGGCCGCCCTTACTGCCCCTCGAGCCGCCCTCTACGGCCTCGCTTAGGCCGCTACGGCCCCGCTACGGCCTCGCTTAGGCCCCGTCGGCCCCGCTACGGCCCCGCTTAGGCCCCGCTACAGCCCCGCTACGGCCCCGCTACGACCCCGTCGGCCCCGCTTAGGCCCCGCTACGGCCCCGCTACGGCCCCGTCGGCCCCGTCGACCCCGCTTAGGCCCCGCTACGGCCCCGCTACGGCCCCGCTACGGCCCCGCTTAGGCCCCGTCGGCCCCGCTACGGCCCCGCTTAGGCCCCGTCGGCCCCGTCGGCCCCGCTACGGCCCCGCTTAGGCCCCGTCAGCCCCGCTACGGCCCCGCTTAGGCCCCGCTACGGCCCCTCTACGGCCCCGTCGGCCTCGCTTAGGCCCCGCTACGGCCCCACTACGGCCCCGCTACGGCCCCGTCGGCCTCGCTTAGGCCCCGCTACGGCCCCGCTACGGCCCCGCTTCGGCCCCGCTTAGGCCCCGCTGCGGCCCCGCTACGGCCCGACTTCGGCCCCGTCGGCCCCTCTACGGCCCCACTTAGGCCCCACTTCGGCCCCGTCGCCACCGCGGCCCCGCCCACCCTTGCGGCCCGCCGCCACCTGCGACCTCGCCACCACCTGCGACCCCGCCTCCCAGCGCCCGCAACGCCGAGCAGCCGAACCGCCGGCCACCTAAGCCGCCCGACCTCCCGAGCCGCCCGACAGCCGAGCCGCCCAGCACCGTGCAGCCGAGCCGCCCAGCAGCCGAGCCGCCCAGCAGCCGAGCCTCCCGACTGCCGAGCCGCCCCGCACCAGCAGCCGAGCCGCCTAGGAGCCGAGCCGCCCAGCAGCCGAGCCACCCGACAGCCGAGCCGCCGAGCAGCCCGATCGCTCCACCTACCTGGTAAGAGCACAGTCTCTGCCACTGCACTGCCCTGCCTCCTGCTGTTATGGCTTCCCCTAGCGTTCTCACCTTTGACGCTGAGGGTCGGGCAGTGGACTTTGAGGTCTGGGTAGATGATCTGTAGCTTTCCCTGCAGTGCGATAGGGTAGACGGCCTCTCCCTGCTTGACCTCACTTCTGGTGCCTCCCCTGCCCCTGCTGCTGATGCTAACGGCACTGTTTGCTCACAGTGGGCCACACGTGACGCTTCTGCTCGCCTTGCTGTGCGCCGCCACTTACCGACCACTGAGCGTGCGCACTTTAGCCAGTACAAGAGTGCTCAGACCTTGTACGACGCTGTAGTTGCACGCTACTCTTCCCCTGCCACTGCTGCACTGAGCTACCTCATGCTACCGTACCTCTTCCCTGACCTTGCTGCCTTTCCCACTGTTGCTGACCTCATTACGCACCTCCGCACTAGTGACACTCGCTACCGCGCTGCGCTTCCTGCTGAGTTCTGCGCCAAGAACCCCCCCCCCCATGTACATCACCCTCTACTACATAGTCACCCGTCTCCCTGACTCTCTCCGTGTAGTCAGGGACCACTTCCTCTCTGTTTGCCCCACCACTCTCACCGTTGACCTCCTCGAGAAGGCCCTCCTAGTGATAGAGAAGAGCATAGTCGCTGTAGGAGCCTCTCGTGGTGACCCTCGCACCCCCGTCTTTGAGGGGTGTTCTCCCTCCCCCCTCTTGCCCTCTGTTGCCTCTGCTGCTGCGGCCGACCTCGTTGGTTTCGAGTCGGTCGGCGCTGCGTCTGCCCCAAGCGGGAGACGCCGCACCGGCAAGGGCAAGGGGGGCAAGGGCACTAGAGGAGGTGGAGGGGGCGGTGGAGGTAGTGGTGGAGGCGGTGGAGGGAGTGGGGGTGGTGGTGGGAGTGGTGCTGGGGGTGGCGGCGGCGGCGGCAGCAATGGAGGCGGCGGAGGCGGTGGAGGTGGCGGAGGGAGCGGAGGCGGTGGAGGTAGTGGAGGAGGCAGAGGTGGAGGAGGTGGCGGAGGCGGCGGAGGCGGCGGCGGCGGTGGAGGCGGCGGTGGTGGAGCGAGTCGCGACTCTGCGTCGAGGAGTGGCGCCGGTGGTGGTCAGCGCCAGCAGCAGCAGCGGAGTGGTGTGACCCTGTCCCCTCAGCAGCTTCGTGAGTGGCACACTACACGCCTCCGCGGTGGGGGTTTTGGTCCCTGCTCTTACGTTCTCCGTACCGGCGACCGCACTGGTGAGCAGTGCGGGGGTCCGCACTCCACCCAGCGCTGCTTTGGTCGCCTGACGGACGTGTGGCGTCGCCAGTTCCCTGAGGCGTCAGAGATCCCTCGCTGGGGAGATCTGGCTAAGGCCGGGGTTGCTATCTTTGATCTTGACTTTGATGCTATTCTTGCTGCCATGTATGCTGTTGCTGATAGTGTTGAGGGTGCCTGTTACCTGTGTGTACCGCCTGACCCGGGCATTGAGGCTGCTGCGCTAGGTGCTGGTGAGACTGCTGCTCTAGGTGCTAGTGCGTCTGCTGCCCCAGGTGCCAGTGCGTCTGCCGCCCCAGGTGCTGGTGAGTCTGCTCTCTCAGGTACTACGTCGGCTCAGGCCTTCCACACCTTCACCCTGGACTCGGGTGCGTCCCGCTCCTTCTTTCGAGACCGCACCACTCTTACGCCGCTTAGTCGGCCGGTTGCAGTCTCCCTAGCAGACCCCTCTGGGGGTCCTGTCCTTGCTAGCTTCTCCACTGTCCTTCCGTGCCCTGCAGCCCCCTCTGGCACCCTGTCTGGTCTCTACCTCCCCTCGTTCTCTACAAACTTGGTGAGTAGAGCGGACCTACAAGATCGAGGCGTTGACCAGTTCACTCCTGCGAGTCAGCGAGTGACCCACTGCAGGTGTGCTCGGACAAGCCGACACTTGGCCACGTTCACCCGTCGGCCAGGGTCGAGCCTGTACACCCTTACTGCTGAGTCTCCTCCTACTGCTGAGTCTGCCCAGTTAGCTGCGTCGAGTCAGGTGTTTGCTGCGGCGTCCAGGTGTGGTCGTGAGTCTGCCCCCTGCTCGTGTCGTCTGCTGTCCCACCAGACTCTCCTTTGGCACCACCGCCTTGGTCACCCCTCCTTTCCTCGTCTCCGAGGCATGGCCTCCCGTGTCCTTGTCTCTGGTCTTCCTCTGTCTCTCCCTCTCTTTCCTCCGGGGCCTGGCCCTACTTGCGTCCCCTGTGTCGAGGGGCAACAGCGCGCCGCCCCTCACTCCTCCGAGTTTCCTCCGACAGAGGCTCCGCTGCAGACTCTACACATGGACGTGTGGGGCCCAGCCCGCGTCAATGGGCAGGGGAGAGAGCGGTACTTTGTGCTGGTCGTTGACGCCTACTCGCGTTACACCACAGTCTTCCCCTTGCGCAACGAGGGTGACGTCACTGAGGTGTTGATCGACTGGATCCGCGCAGCTCGTCTCCAGCTCAGAGAGAGTTTCGGCTCGGACTTTCCTGTTTTGCGTCTGCACTCGGACAGAGGAGGGGAGTTTTCCTCTACCCGTCTGGGAGCCTTCTGTCGGGCACAGGGCATCCGCCAGACCTTCACGCTTCCGGCCTCTCCACAGCAAAATGGGATTGCTGAGCGCCGCATTGGCATGGTCATGGACGTCGCGCGTACGTCCATGATGCATGCGGCTGCCCCCCATTTTCTGTGGTCGTTTGCGGTTCAGTACGCCGCGCATCAGCTCAACCTTCAGCCCCGGGTCTCCTTGCCAGAGACCTCTGAGAAAAGTAGAACGAGGATGAATGACTATGGAATGAAAGTGATACAAATATGCAACCCTAGAAATGTGTACCCCATATGGGCTATCCCACTAAAGCCTAGACAACATTATAATTTGACACACCCCCATAGGCAAAGTGGGGTAGAACAAGGGGTCACAAGACCAGTCAAGCAGAGCAAAGCAGAGCTCAGGGTGGATCACAAAGTCACCACACATTCCGAGCACAAGTTCAAGGCCAGAAGGCCAGTTCACATGCAGGAGCACATATATATATAAGAGGCTAAGCAAACAAGAGCAGGTGTATATATGTATATGACAGTACAAGCAAGGTCAAGAAGTGAGCAAGTGAGGCAAGACAGGCACAAGACCAAGCTGAGTACAGAAGCGCTCATGATCACAAGGCGCAAGTGCCTTGGTGAAAACATCAGCAGTGTTGGCCTCAGAGGCCACGTACGCAAGCTGCAACTGACCACGCTGCTGTAGCTCACGAGCAAGGAAGTACCGAAGAGCAATGTGCTTTGTTCTGTGCTCCAGTCTCTGCTCTCGACACAAGGCCAGCATGGCCTTGTTGTCTACGTACAGGACTGGAGGAGAACGAGGCGGCTCTCCAAGGTCGGTCAGCAGGTAGGTGAGCCAGCGAAGCTCCTGAGCAGCCATGGCCCCGGCGTAGATCTCAGCCTCACAACTGGAGCCGAGAACAGAAGACGAGCGAGTAGCCCGCCACGAAACAGAGCCGGAACCAAGGCTGAAGGTGTAACCCTGTGACGACCGCTGCGTAGCCTGGTCATTACCCCAAGAAGAGTCCGCGTGCCCAGTGAGGACCACTGGACTCTGCCCTCCAAGCACTAGCCCCATGCCCGACGTACTGCACAAGTAGCGCAACACCCTCTTCGCTGCAGCCATGTGCTCTGGTCTGTGTCTCCCAGGAGCAACATGGCGTGCAAGAATGCTAAGAGGGTATGCAAGGTCAGGTCGAGTGCAGGTCATCAGGTACATGAGGCAGCCAACAAGCTCTGCATACGGACCACTCGACTCTACGGACTCATCCGAAGGCAGAGCTGAGAGGGAGTGGCGAGTAGGCAGAGGAGTGGCCTGAGGCGAGGAGTACGTGAAGCCGAAGCGCTGTAGGACCTGCTGCACCATGTGTGACTGAGTCAGGGTAATGGTGCGGCGTGCTCTGTCCCGGGTGATCTGCAAGCAAAGGTAGCTGCGCAGTTCACCCAGGTCTGTGCACGTGTGTCTCTTCTGCAGCTCGAACTTCACGTGGGCGAGTCCAGCAGTGTCAGCAGTGGCAAAGACCAAGTCGTCGACATACACGAGGATGTAGAACGGCGGCAAAGAGGTGTCGGTGCGTAGAAACAGCGACGGGTCAGCAGTAGAGGGAGCAAACCCAAGAGCCGCAAGCGTAGTCCTCAGTGTGTCGTGCCACTCGCGCGGTGCCTGGCGGAGACCGTAGACTGGCCGTCGGAGGCTCCACTGGGTGCCAGGAGGGAAAGTCCCAGTGAAGCCAGGTGGACGGCGCAGCCAGATCTCCTCGTGCAGGCTACCCTGCAGGAAAGCAGTGCTGAAGTCAAGGGAGTGAAGCTCGTAGTCACGCTGAGCGGCTATGTGTAGCAGCACCTGAAGAGTGGTCATCTTCGGGGTGGGAGAGAAGGTCTGAAAGTAGTCAACTCCCTGCCGCTGACTGAAGCCACGAGCCACGTACCGCGCCTTGAAGACAGGCGGAGAGCCCGGCGGCCGCTTCACCCTGAAGATCCACATGCCACTGACGATGTTCGCCCCAGGTGGGGGAACCGCGTCATCGTAGGTGCCTGTGGACTTCCATGAAGCCATCTCTGCATCCATAGCTTCCTACCACTGAGAGGAGTACGGACCCTCTACGGCCTCCGCGTAAGAGCGCGGAGTCGGGATGTCAAGTGCATCCGGGTCTCCCTCAGGGGTAAGCAGTACGGACACGAGATGAGGTGAAGCAGCAGCCAGACACTGGAACTCCTCCTGCCTGTCCTCAAGGACGTCCGTGCCAAGAGCACACTCACCCCCGACGGACGGAGGACAGACAGACGCAGACTCAGCAACGAGACTAGCAGCGTAGTCTAGACGACAGCGAGCAGCAAAGTCGACGAGCTCAGCAACAAGAGCATACGCAGCAGTGGACTCAAAAGAGGGGTCAGTGACGACAGTAGCAAGGAGACGCGTGACAGTAGGAATGGCAGCACGAAGAGAGTCCGACTCCAGGTCGGCAAGGGCAGGAAGAGAAGACTCAGGAGGAGAAGGCAAAGGGGCACGTAGAGGAGCAGTGGACGGACGTAGAGACATCCGGTGCGTGCCAGGGACAGGAGGAGGACGCTGACGCGAACCGCGACCACTAGCGCGAGCAGCACGAACAGGCGACGCAGGACGAGACGCAGGCTCACGACGCTCAGCAGGGGGAAAACTCAGGACCAGACCTGGACGCTACATCAAACACCTGTTCCCAGAGGGGTCTGCCAGGGAGACTGCAACCGGCCGACCAAGCGGCGTGAGTGTGGTGCGGTCTCGAAAGAAGGAGGGAGAAGCCCCTGAGTCAAGTGTGAAGGTGAGGGAGGCCGAAGCCGATGTGGTACCTGAGAGCGCAGACTCACCAACACCTGAGGGCGCAGACGCACTGGCACTTAGAGCAGCAGCCTCAACAGCATCTAGAGCAGCAGTACCAATGCCCGGGTCGGGCGGGAAACACCGGTTACAGTCACCCTCATCACTAATAGTCACAGCATACATGGCAGCAAGGATAGCATCAAAGTCAAGATCATAGATAGCTACGCGTGCCGGAGACAGCTCTCCCCAGGGGGGGATCTCACTAGCCTCCGGGAACTGCTGACGCCAAGCGTCCGTCAGGCGGCCAAAGCGGCGCTGGGTGGGGTGGGCACCCCCACACTGCTCACCCGCGCGGTCGTCGGAGCAAAGGACGTAGGTGCACGGGCCAAAACCCCCACCACGCTGACGCTGCGTGTACTACTCACGGAGCTGCTGAGGAGGGGGGATGTCCCGAGAACGCTGCTGCTGCTGCTGCTGCTGGCGCTGACCACCACCGGAGCCGCTCCGCTGCGAAGCACCACCCCGACCAGCTCCACCTCCTCCACCACCGCCGCCTCCACCTCCGCCACCACCGCCGCCTCCGCTCCCACCGCTACCGCCGCCGCCGCCTCCGCCTCCGCTGCTGCCACCGCCACCTCCACCCCCACCACCACTCCCACCGCCACCCCCACTCCCTCCGCCGCCTCCACCGCCACCTCCACCACCCCCGCGCCCTTGCCCCCTTTGCCCTTGCCAGAGCGGCGTCTCCCGCTAGGGGCAGACGCCGCACCGTCCGACTCAAGACCAACGAGGTCGGCTGCAGCAGCAGAGGCGACAGAGGGCATTAGGGGGGAAGGGGAACACCCCTCAAAGATGGGGGTGCGAGGGTCACCACGAGAGGCTCCTACAGCGACTATGCTCTTCTCCGCTGCTAGGAGGGCCTTCTCTAGGAGGTCAACAGTAAGACTGGTGGGACAGACTGAGAGGAAGTGGTCCCTGACTACGCGAAGGGAGTCAGGGAGGCGGGTGACTATATAATAGAGAGTGATGTACATGGGGGGGGGTTCTTGGCGCAGAACTCAGCAGGAAGCGCGGCGCGGTAGCGAGTGTCACTAGTGCGGAGGTGCGTGATGAGGTCAGCGACTGTGGGAAAGGCAGCAAGGTCAGGAAAGGGGTACGGTAGCATGAGGCGGCTCAGTGCAGCAGTGGCAGCGGAAGAGTAGCGTGCAAATACAGCGTCGTACAATGTCTCAGCACTCTTGTACTGACTAAAGTGCGCGCGCTCAGTGGTAGGCAGGTGGCGACGCACAGCAAGACGTGCAGCAGCATCGCGTGTGGCCCACTGGGAGCGAACAGTGGCGTCAGCATCAGCAGCAGAGGCAGGAGAGGAGCCAGAGGTGAGGTCAAAGAGGGAGAGACCGTCTGCCCTATCGCATTGTAGGAAAAGCTGCAGGTCATCTACCCAAACCTCAAAGTCAATGGCTCGACCCTCAGCGTCATAAGAGAGAACACTGGGGGTAGCCATGACAGCAGTAGACTAGCAGTACCAACTGTAGGACAGGGGCAGTGCAGTGACAGAAGCGCTGCTCTCACCAGACAGGGCGGGTCGGGCAGCTCAGCAGTACAGCAGCACGACAACACGGCTGCTCGGATGGCACAGCAGCAAATGCAGCTCCGTGGCACCAGCGGCTCGGCTCCTCAGGCGGCTCGGGCGGCTCAGGCGGCTCAGGTGGCTCGGGCGGCTCGGGCGGCTCAGGTGGCTCGGGCTGGTCGGGCGGCTCGGGCGGCTCGGGAGAGTCGGGCGGCTCGGGCGGCTCGGGCGGCTCTGGCAGGTCGGGCGGCTCGGGCTGCTCGTGCGGTTCGGGCGGCTCGGGCGGCGCGGGCGATGTAGGGCGGCAGGGCCGCTGGTGAAAGGGGCGGCGGGGCCGCTGAGAAGGGCGGCGGGGCCGCTGAGAGGGGCGGCGGGGCCGCAATAGAAGGGCGGCGGGGCCGCTGAGTAGGGCGGCGGGGCCGCTGAGAAGGGCGGCGGAGCCGTAGTAGAAGGGCGGCGAGGCCGCTGAGTAGGGCGGCGGGGCCGCTGAGTAGGGCGGCGGGGCCGCAGCGAGAGAGGCGGCGGGGCCGCAGTGAAGGGCGGCAGGGCCGCTTAGTAGGGCGGCGGGGCCGCAGCGAGAGATGTTAGAGACTAAGGATCGAGTCTGTGAAGATTAGGAGCCTAAATTTCTCAAAATCGTTGGCTTGAAATTCTGGACAGAAACCGCGACTTCACAAGAAACGTTGTCGACGGAAAGTGCACCGTTAGGTTAGAGCTCTTGTTTGTGGCTATCATTCCCAATTTGAATCGTATCGAAAGGTGGAGTAAATCTCGAGTTATGCTTCTCGGCGCACCAGGGGGTATGCTGCCACATAGAAATTAAATTCACTCACAATAGTTTCACAAGTTCACAAGAGTTGCAGACAAGAGAGTTAGAGTAGCACTAAACCAGGTAGGAGGAAAGAGGAGGACGAGAGGGAAGGTCCCAAGGAGTCCCCAACCAAAGAAAACTCCATGCCACACAATTCCCTTCCCCATAGGCAACCCAACTTTGACCTTTGTTACTATCCCAACCTCCACAATCCACCTCAACCCAACTTGGCCACACTTGCCAACCTGGTTTGGTTTCTCCCAACCAATTGGCAGCAACTACAGTAGTAGTGACGAGTTTCCCAACCCCCAAAAGTCTGTACCCCATATTGTGTCAACCCCACAACTCTCCATGGTCACCACAACCAAATATCAAAAGCATACGAACTCCAACGTTCGTAACTTTCTTGTTCGTGCTCCGATTGAAGTGATTCTTGGTTCGTCGGAAAGCTCTTGAGCAGTGGAGTCACTTCAGATATCTGCTCAAGCCAAATAACATTCACACACACTCAGAAAATCCAAACCACAGAAAAACACAAATTCTTGCGCACGCTCATTTCACACATGCAACGCACGAACACATGATGGGAGGCAGACAGACGTGAATGCAAATGATAGCATCACATAACAAGAGAGGCGGCGGGGCCGCAGTGAAGGGCGGCGGGGCCGCTGAGACGGGCGGCGGGGCCGCTGAGACGGGCGGCGGGGCCGCTGAGACGGGCGGCGAGGCCGCTGAGACGGGCGGCGGGGCCGCAGCGAAGGGCGGCGGGGCCGCAACGTGAGGCGGCGGGGCCGCAGCGAAGGGCGGCGAGGCCGCGAAGAAGGGCGGCGGGGCCGCTAAGACGAGCGGCGGGGCCGCAGCGAACGGCGGCGTGGCCGCAATGTGAGGCGGCGGGGCCGCAGCGAGGGGCGGCGCGGCCGCAGCGAAGGGCGGCAGGGCCGCGAAGAAGGGCGGCGGGGCCGCAATGTGGGGCGGCGGGGCCGCAGCGAAGGGCGGCGGGGCCGCTGAGAAGGACGGCGGGGCCGCTGAGAAGGGCAGCGGGGCCGAATCGACGGGCGATGGGGCCGCTAGGGCGTTGGGGGGGCGCTAGGGCGGCTCGAAGAGGTGAGAGCCCGGAGCGCGACTCGCGCTGAGCGCGCTTCGGGCAGGAAAAAAAAGATCGATGTGGTGGGCCCTAGGCACAGTTCCCACGGGGGAACCTGCTCGATACCATGAGAAAAGTAGAACGAGGATGAATGACTATGGAATGAAAGTGATACAAATATGCAACCCTAGAAATGTGTACCCCATATGGGCTATCCCACTAAAGCCTAGACAGCATTATAATTTGACAACCTCCCCCGCCTTGCGGTGGACAGGGAAGGTTGGCGATGCGTCTGCGTTTCGAGTCTGGGGATCTCGGGCGTTTGGCCGCGACTTGTCTGCGGACAAGCTGTCCCCCCGTGCTGTTCCTTGCGTCTTCCTTGGCTTCCCCCCTGACGCGCCTGGCTGGCAGTCTTACCACCCCACCACGCGCCGTGTTCTGTCCTCCTAGGACGTTACCTTTGACGAGTCGGTGCCTTACTACCGTCTCTTCCCCTACCGCACTGCGCCCCTCCCCCCGCCGCCGCTCTTCCTTGCGCCATGTGCTACTCAGGTAGACCCCCTCCCTCCTCAGGGTCATGCCCCTTCAGGTGTGTCCCAGGTAGACGCAGTAAAGCCTGTCGAGGTAGCTGTAGACTCTGGTGCTGCTAGAGGTGCTGAGCCTGCGGGTGCCGGGTCTGCGGGTGCCGGGTCTGGGGGTGCTGAGTCTGGGGGTGCTGGGTCTAGGGGTGCTGAGCCTGGGGGTGCTGAGTCTGGGGGTGTGGAGCCTGGGGGTGCTGGGTCTGCTCGTGTGGCCACCGGCGGTACTTCCTCGAGGCGGGAGCCGCTCTCTCCACAGGAGCTGCGCGTGTGGTTCGCCCGCCGCTGGAGACGTGCTGCTGAGTCTGGAGGTGTTGGCGCTGGTGTTTCTACTGGTGCTGGTGCGTCTGGGGGTGCTGCTGAGGCAGCTGGTGCTGACGGTCCTACTAGAGTTGGTGCTGCTGAAGCTGGAGCTGCTGGGGGTGTTGGCGCTGGTCTTTCTACTGGTGCTGGTGCGTCTCGGGGTGCTGCTCAGGCAGCTGGTGCTAACGGTCCTACCGGAGTTGGTGCTTCTGGAGCTGGAGCTGCTCGGGGTGTTGGCGCTGGCGGTGCTGCTGGCGCTGGTGCTTCTGAGGGTACTGGAGTTGGCGCTGTTGGAGCTGGAGGTTCTGCTGGCGCTGGTGCTGCCGCTGGGGGTACTGGTGCCGTACTTGCTGGTTCTAGAGGCGCTGCGCGGCCGAGGCCGTACTTCGTTCCGCTCCTGGAGCATGTTCTTGGTCTCCCGCCCTCTACTGGTCCTGCTCCTCCCCTAGAGTGTCCACCGCCTGTCCAGTCGCAGTCACATTTACCGCCCGCCTCCCCTCTACCTGCTCTTTCTCCCTACACAAGTCCTACTGGAGGTCTTACTGAGCGTCGTGAGCCTGCGTCTCGTCCCGCGTCACCTGTTCGTGCTGCTCGCACTAGTGGTCGTACTGCGCGTCCGCGTCCTCCTGCGGTCCCCGGCACACACCAGATGGCACTGCGTCCTTCCACTGCTCCTCTGCGTGTCCTTTTGCCGTCTCCTCCAGAGTCCTCTCTTTCTTCTCTTGCTGACCCGGAGTCTGACTCCCTTCGTGCTGCTAGTCCTTCGATCACGTGCCTTCTTGCTACTGTCGTCACTGACCCTTCCTTTGAGTCTGCTGCTGCGTCTGCTCTCGTTGCTGAGCTTGTCGAATTCGCTGCTCGCTGTCTTCTAGACTACGCTGCCAGTCTTGTTGCTGAGTCTGAGTCTGTCTGTCCTCCGTCCGTCGGGGGTGAGTGTGCTCTTAGCACGGACGTCCTTGAGGACAGGCAGGAGGAGTTCCAGTGCTTTGCGGCTGCTTTGCCCCATCTCGTGTCCACGCTGATTGCCCCTGAGGGAGACCCGGATGCACCTGACATCCCGACTCCTCGATCGTACGCTGAGGCGATCGAGGGTCCCTACTCCTCTCAGTGGCAGTCGGCCATGGACGCAGAGATGGCTTCATGGAAGTCCACAGGCACCTACGTCGACGAGGTTCCCCCACCTGGGGCGAATATCGTCAGTGAGATGTGGATCTTCAGGGTGAAGCGGCCGCCGGGTTCTCCGCCTGTCTTCAAGGCGCGTTACGTGGCTCGAGGCTTCAGTCAGCGACAGGGAGTTGACTACTTTCAGACCTTCTCTCCCACCCCGAAGATGACCACTCTTCGGGTGCTGCTGCACATAGCCGCTCAGCGCGACTACGAGCTTCACTCTCTTGACTTCAGCACTGCTTTCCTGCAGGGCAGCCTGCACGAGGAGATCTGGCTGCGCCGCCCTCCTGGCTTCACTGGGTCGTTTCCTCCTGGCACCCAGTGGAGCCTCCGGCGGCCAGTCTACGGTCTCCGCCAGGCGCCCCGTGAGTGGCACGACACACTGAGGACTACACTTGCGGCTCTTGGGTTTGCTCCTTCTACAGCCGACCCGTCGCTGTTTCTACGCACCGACACCTCTTTGTCGCCGTTCTACATCCTCGTGTACGTCGACGACCTGGTCTTTGCCACTGCTGACACTGCTGGACTCGCCCACGTGAAGTCCGAGCTGCAGAAGAGACACACGTGCACAGACCTGGGTGAACTGCGCAACTACCTTGGCTTGCAGATCACCCGGGACAGAGCACAGCGCACCATTACCCTGACTCAGTCACATATGGTGCAGCAGGTCCTTCAGCGCTTCGGCTTCACGTACTCCTCGCCTCAGGCCACTCCTCTGTCTACTCGCCACTCGCTCTCAGCTCTGCCTTCGGATGAGTCCGTAGAGTCGAGTGGCCCGTACCCAGAGCTTGTGGGCTGCCTCATGTACCTGATGACCTGCACACGACCTGACCTTGCATACCCTCTTAGCATCTTGGCACGCTATGTTGCTCCTGGGAGACACCGACCAGAGCACATGGCTGCAGCGAAGAGGGTGTTGCGCTACGTGTGCAGTACGTCGGGCATGGGGCTAGTGCTTGGAGGGCGACGTCGAGTAGTCCTCACAGGTCACGCTGACGCTTCTTGGGTTGACGACCAGGCTACGCAGCGGTCGTCACAGGGTTACACCTTCAGCCTTGGCTCCGGCTTTGTTTCGTGGCGGTCTACCCGCTCGTCCTCTGTTCTCGGCTCCAGCTGTGAGGCTGAGATCTACGCGGGGGCCATGGCTGCACAGGAGCTACGCTGGCTCACCTACCTGACTGACCTAGGAGAGCCGCCTTGTTCTCCTCCAGTTCTGTACGTAGACAACAAGGCCATGCTGGCCTTGTGTCGGGAGCACAGACTGGAGCACAGAACGAAGCACATTGCTCTCCGCTACTTCCTGTCTCGTGAGCTGCAGCAGCGTGGTCAGGTCCGCCTCACCTACGTGGCCTCTGAGGCCAACACTGCTGATGTTTTCACCAAGGCACTTGCGCCTTGTGATCATCAGCGCTTCTGTACTGTGCTAGGTCTTGTGCCTACCTGGCCTCACTAGCTCACTTCTTGGTCTTGTTTGTACGATCTTCTTTCTATACCTGCCCTTGCTTGTTTTACCTTTATATATATGACCTTGCATGTGAACTGGCCTTGTGGCCTTACTCTTGTGCTTGGACTGTGTGGTGACTTTGTGATCCACCCTGAGCTTGCTTTGCTTTGCTTTGCTTTGCTTGACTGGTCTTGTGACCACTTGTTCTCCCCCACTTTGCCTATGGGGGTGTGTCAGAACATTATAGCTTATACATTTGTGTAGGCTGTAGTAAGGTAGCCCATAAGGGGTACAACCCAATTAGGGTTAGTACTTGTACCCAGCTGTTTCATAGTTCATTCATTCCATTCTCACTTCTCGTCACACCACTGCCGCCGCCACCTCCTCGACCACCCCCTCCCTTGCCGCTGCCGCGTCCACCGCCGCCCCCACCACCACCCCCGCCCCTGCCACCTCCCATGCCGCTGCCGCCACCACCCCCACCGCTGCCACTAGCCCCTCCAGCCCCACCACCACCCCTCCCGCCGCCACCACCCCCACCACCGCCTCCCCCGCCGTCACCTCCGCCTCCCTTGCCCCCTTTGCCCTTGCCGCTGCGGCGCCAGCTCGAAGCAGACGCAGTCCCGACCTTCTCAGCACCAAGGAAGTCGACAGCAGAAGCAGAGGCTACAGATGGAAGAAGGGGGGAAGGGGAACACCCCTCGAAGAAAGGGGTGCGGGGGTCGCCACGAGAGGCACCTACAGCGACTATGCTAGCCTCAACTGCAAGTAGTTCCTTCTCAAGGAGGGCAATGGTGAGCTCAGTGGGGCAGCGAGCTAGGAAGTGGTCCCTGACTGCACGCAGAGAGTTAGGGAGGCGGGTGACTAGGTGGTAGAGAGTGAGCCAGAGTGGGGGGGGGTTCGTGGCAAGAAACTCATCAGGCATAGCGGCACGGAAGCGGGCCTCACTAGTACGGAGGTGCGTGATGAGGTCAGCGACTGTGTGGAAGGAGGCGAGGTTGGGGAACAGGTAGGGGAGTGAGAGACGGCCTAGCGCGGCAGAGGCAGGTGAGGAGTAGCGGGCAACGACAGCAGTGTACAGTGCCTGTGCAGTCTTGTGCTGGCCAAAGTGCTCGCGCTCATCTATCGGCAGGGAGTTGCGAATAGCAAAGCGAGCGTGGGCGTCACGAGTCTGCCACTGTGAGCGGGCAGTGCTGTCAGCAGTAGCAGCAGGGGGAGTGGCATGGCCTAGGACGTGATCGTACAATGAGATGTCCTCCTTGGCAGTGAGCTGTAGGAAGAGGTGCAGGTCATCTAGCCAGGTGTCAAACTTCACTGGGCGGCCCTCAGCATCGAAGGCTAGCACAGGAGGGCTAGCCATAGTAGCAGTAGGAGCAGCAGTATAGTAGAAGGAGCAGTAGCAGTAGTAGCAGTAGGTGCACCCTAAAAGCAGTCAGCAGCGCGACTCAGGTAGGGCGGCTCGGTCTAGAAAGGCTGCTCAGTACGGGCGGCGCGGCTCGGTTCAGGTAGGGCGGCGCGGCTCGGTTCGGGCGGCGCGGCTCGGCTCGGGCTGGGCGGCTCGGTTCGGGCGGCCTGGTTCTGGTGGGGCCGTGGCTATCGCGTGCGGGGCGCTAAGGGGCGGCGCGTGGGGTCGACAGGGCCGCTAAGGGGTGGGCGCGCGGGGTCTACGGGGCTGACGGGGCCGCTAAGGGACGGCGCGCGGGGTCAACAGGACCAGCGGGGCCTCTAGGCGGGGCGCACGTAGGGTCGACAGGGCCAGCGGGGCCTCTAGGCGGGGCCGTCGGGGCCTCTAGGTCGGGCGTGCGCGGGGTCGACGGGGCCTTTAGGTGGGGCGCGCTCGGGGTCGACGGGCCGACGGGGCCTCTAGGTGGGGCTTGCACGGGGTCGACGGGCCGACGGGGCCTCTAGGTGGGGCCGACGGGGCCTCTAGGTGGGGCGCGCGGGCCGACGGGGCCTCTAGGTGGGGCCGACAGGGCCTTTAGGTGGGGCGCGCTCGGGGTCGACGGGTCGACGGGGCCTCTAAGGGGCGGCGCGCGGGTCGCTAAGGGGCGGGTCTCGGGTCGCGGGGCCTTACGGGGCCGTTAATGAGAAAACTGAAACGAGAATGAATGAACTATGAATGAAGTGGGTACAAGTACTAACCCTAATTGGGTTGTACCCCCTATGGGATACCCCACTACAGCCTACACAAAAGCATAAGCTATAATGTTCTGACAGTTAAAAGAGGGGCGCACGAGGGCCTTGGGGGAGGCGCTCGAGGGCGCTCGAGGGCGCTCCGACAGTGAGGCGCACGAGGGCGCTAGTAGGCAGTCAGCAGTGGTGGGCCCTAAGAGATCGGTCCTAGCGAAGGACCTGCTCTGATACCATGTTAGAGAATGAGTGGTTGGATTGAAAGAGAAGTGAGTACAAGTACCTAAACCTAGAATTGTGTACCCCCCAAAAGGCTAACCCACTGTAGCCTAAACAACTATAACATATATAATGTTTCACACCCCCTTCACTTGGGGTCGGCCGGCGACCGTTCTACACGCTCAACCGATCTGGCCAGCGGCCTAAGCGTGCCGTGTTGCCAATGCAAATCCTCTCGGCGCCCCCAAGTGGTTTCCCTCTCAAGGGGTCACACCACCGGCGCGGGACCTTGGGGTCCCCGCCCATTGTTAGGGCACACATTGACCATGTGGCCTGGCTGCCCGCACTTGAAGCAAGTTCCACGAAAGCTCCTGCCGTTTGCGTCCATTGGCGGCCCGCGTTTGTTGCCAAATGCTCCGGTTCCTCGCCCTCCACCGCGTGCGGCATGACCGAGATTGCCTTGCGCGCGTTCCATGGCCGCAACGTTCGCCATGGCTTGCTTGAATGGGCGTGAGGTGAACAAGCTCTTCTCCTCGTACATCTTGAACCGGTTAGCAACGCGGAAGTTCGTGTAATCGGCGACGTGAAGAAGCTTGGAACGATTGTTGACGAGCGTGAGTGCCTCCTCGAGAAGTTCGATGGCACTCGCCGGTTCGTTGAGTCGCACCTTCTGTTCCGCGTGCATCAGGTAAGCGCGCTGGTCCTCGAGGAGCTTGGCTTGCTCACGGAAAGCCGCGTTCTTGAATGAGGATGCGGTGAGGTTGGGGTTGGAGGTGGGATAAGGGGGAAGGTGCTCGGTGGTCGAAAAAAATGCATTATCAGCAGGTGCCTCAACAGCTTCGTCGTCTGAAGTGTCGCTGTCGGCGGGATTTTCCGGTCCCGGGGTAGCCTTGACAGTGGCGCCCTCGGTGCGTGCGATTTTTGTCGTGCGAGCGCGTTGCACCGTCTCCCTTTTTTCCTTTGCGCTTTTAGCAGAAATTGAAGTCGCGTTTGGTGTAGCGGTTGCTTCTGTAATGAAAGAGGGACAACAGCTGCTGCAGTTGGGCCAAGGTGAGAGGGGCGAGGCCACAGGCGCGTCAGGGGCCTGAGGCGCGTCAGGGGCCTGAGGCGCGTCAGGGCCCACGTGCGCCTGAGGCCTCGCGTCAGGCGCGTCTGCCTGCCTGCGGCGCTGACGCTGACGGGGGGTGCCGGTCGCGCTGGCGGCGTTGACTTGGCACCCTCGGCGGTGGCCGGCGCCTCAGGCCCCTCAGGGGCCAAGTGCGCTCGAGGCCCCCCAGGGGCGTGTGTCCCAGCGAGGTCGGCCTCGCGCAGCAGGACTTCGACGGCGGTCGGGGTCGACTCCTCGTCGTCTGCCCGGCGCTTGTTACGACGTTCGCCCATGGGATCGCGGGTAAAATTTCCGTCGTCGGGACAAATTGGGGCGTGGCGTTATCACCGTTGTCGCCGTTAAGTGCCATTGTAGCCGCATTGTGAGCGAAAATATCTGAAAGCAGTCTCGACGGACACTGAAAGCGAGGTAGTGATTTCAACTTCGCCAGCTTGGAATTGGGGAGTCTAAACCTGACTAAACCGTTTGAAAAATAAGAGACGTGGGTGGAGGGAATCGCGTTTTGTATTCCAAAACGGGTGTTTAGCGCGGTTCGCCGATGACCATTGCTAGATTACAAGCCGCTTCGCTTTCAAAATACACAATTGTGAAAAGCGTTACAGCTTTTAAAAATATTCATATTTTACAACCGCATATGGAGCCCCCAGCCCCACCTTCCTCATCTAGTGGCGCAAATTTTACGCGCCACTGACTAGTGCCAGACCGAGGGCAAAAAACGAACCAGGGTAACAAGCGCAAAAATAATAATAATAATAATAATAATAATAATAATAATAATAATAAAAACGAACGATTTCGACCAAGGGTGCGTTTCTATCCCGTGTCAGACATTAGGTTTGGCACGAAGTGGAGGTTCGGAAGACCCGAAGTGGCTCGTTTTTGGGGCGATTGGAAGTTCGGAAGAGACAAATTGGAGACTAAGGCCGCATGACTTGATGTCTGACACGGGATGGAAACGCACCCCAAGTCATGCGCGGGGGCCACTACAAAGGTGTGTTCGGGAGGGGGAAAATGGGGGGTATTCGAACCCCCCTTTGTCAAACAACAAGCTTGTTCAGAGGTTCCCCTCTGAACAGCAATGCGACGGCTGTCCCATCGCTGTGCTTCAAAAAACGCGGCATGACAATGGCGTGGCTTGGGGATAGAGCTTTGCCTGAGGACGAAGTTGCGTCCCCGCTTCCATATGCCATCGAGCAGTTCGTTTTGGTGGACAAATGGGGGCGTTCGCCAGACACCCACTTTGATTGTATGTTTGGACAGTTGGGGAGGCTCGGCACCTTTTTTACGGGCTGACCAGGCTGACGGAAGTAAACGAACCCTAACTGACGGGATCAGGAAGGCGAGACCCACCTTCCAGATCCCGTCATTATCCCATGGTTTTTTGCTTCATTGGTTCTGGCGAACAGCACCATTATGTTTTTCCCCGTGTTTACTTCGCTTGGGAGGAAAACAGAGTGACGTCCTTGTGAACACTGGCATGGACAGCCGGACGGCTACCTGTATGATTTGCGATGTACAGTAACACATTCTTCGGAACTATGCACGGCTCAAATGTGACCCCATTCTTGCTGGTTTGACTTGACATTCACATCAGCAGGACGTCAGCTGGTTCGACCAGTCCCCTCCATCCTGCGGAGATAACTGCTGCAACGGGAGCTAGACTACGGGCTAGGCACGTGTGCTCGTGTGATTTCTGCGTTCGTTCACTTAGTCATTTCCTTGTGTTTATGCTTCTTGCTAGTTCACGGGGAGAATTGGCAAGAGTTTCACTAGGAAAACATGACAACAATGATACAATGAAGTTGGCAATGCAAGACTACATCAGAGCTAGCATTCAGGTCGGCCAACTGCCAGCGCAGCTTGGTCGACCGCGTTCCAGCACGACTTGGTCGACCGCACTCCAGCAAGGCAAGGTCGACGGCGTGCCAACGTTGCAGGTTGATGGCGTACCAGCATTGCTCACGCAGGACAGCAGTGCACCCGCTTTGCAGGTGCGCGCAGATGATTGGCGTGCAGAGTCTCGTCACCTGCAAGGCGCACACACCACGTCAACCTCGAGCTGACGACTGCCTCTGATCTGCCACGACGACCTCGGGATACCACCACCGAGGTCGGTCTCGCCAACTTCGCCTGGGCGACCGTCGCACTCCTCCGCAACACTTCGTCACCTAGGTAACCTGGTCGACCGGGCAACCACATCGACCAGCAGCTCCCGTACGTGCCCGTCGACCTCCCAAGTCGACGACCACCTCCATGTCGACCTCACTAGGACGACCACGCCCCTCGGTCGACCTCCTCCAGGTCGACGTCCCTTCTGGTCGACCAGCTCCACGTCGACCAGCACTAAGTCGGCCAGCGCAGTTGTCGGCCGACCACCCTCGTCGGCCACCCGAAGTCGGCGTCACGAAGTTGACGCCCCGCTACTCGACGCCCAACTGCTCCGCGTCCTGAGTCGAGGTCGACGTCGGCCCCTCCTTCGTCGACCACCAGGTCCAGTCGACCACCCGCAGGTCGACCAGCAGTCCATCAGCCGACCACCGAAGTCGGCTTCCCCAAGTTGACGTCACCAAGTTGACGTCCTCCGCAGGTCGACTCCTAAGTCGACCTCCCCGAAGTTGGCGCCACCCTGAAGTCGGCGCCCGTGCAGTGGTCCCCGTGCAGGTCGACCTCCTCGTCAACCAGCTCGCCCACTGCTGCAGGTCGGCTGCTCCCCTAACACCCGACCACGATGTTGGCTCCGCCCAAGCGAGGACGGGGCCAACACACAACTCCCGTTGACACTCCCCTGCCGCGTTCACGCTTGGGCACCCAGCCCACACGGCAGCACAGCTCCGAGAATAGCCCGTCGGCGTGCACCCAACACACAGCACGCCGGTCACCGCACCAGCCATGCAAGAGGGCATGGCACCTACTGCTGCACGTCGTTATCGCCGTCGCCCACGTCGGCCAAGCGCACCTGGCCGATTGCGACGGAGCACCGGTTGAAGGCCGGATAGTGCAGCGCCTTCGTCAGGAAGTCGGCTGGCTGCTCAGCGGTCGGGATGTACTACAGCGAGAACTTCCCGCGCTTCACCATGTGCTGCAGCCAGGCCTGTCGCCGCTCCATGTGCTTGAGGTTGCCCGTCAACCCCATGCCCTCAACGATTGTGATAGCCGACTTGTTGTCCACTCGCAGGACAGTCGGCTTCCCGGCGTCCAGCTGCTGGAACTCCGCAAGAAGGAAGCGAAGGCGGCGTCCCTCCTTGCCAGCTTTAGTGGCCGCAACGTACTCCGACTCGGTCGACGACAGCGTCGCGCACTTGATGCGCTGGCTCGACCAGGAGACCGCGGCCCCACCGTAGACGAACACGTACCCACCCGTGCTCGTCCTGTTCTGCTTGTCACCGGCATCATCAGCGTCCACGTAGCCGGCCAGCTCCAGCGACTCAGGTCCACCGCCGAACTCCAGGGCGGTGTCGCGTCTGTTGGTGAGGTAGGCGAGGCAGCGGTTGACCTCGCGCCAGTACTGGTCGCTCCTCACCGTGAGGCCGCTCCCCAGCTTGCTGCAGGCAAGGCGATGTCCGGCCTCGTCGTTGTCGTCACGAACTGCAACGAGCCGACCTTCTGCCTGTACTCCTCTTCCTGGCGTTCCTGCGCCTCCTCGTCGTCGAAGGTGAGCTCGGCGTAGGCGTCGACCGAGACCGGCGTCTTCGGGGTGCGCCCGGTCTGCTCCTCGTCGATGAAGCGCCTACGCAGCCTGTCGGTGTAGCCCTGCTGGTGCAGCCACAGCTTCCCCGCCGACCTGTCGCGCACGATCTCCAGCCCGAGGTACTTCTGCACCGGCGAGATCTCGCGCAGCTCGAAGGCGGCTTCCAGCAGCTCCTTCAGCTCCTTCAGCATCGCGGCGCTGCTGCTGGCGGCAAGTAGGTCGTCGACGTAGACCAGCACCCAGCAGGCCACTCCGTCCTTTCCGACCTTGAAGTAGAGAGCCTCGTCGACCTGGCTCTTCTTCCACCCGGCGCCGACCAGCACATCGTTGAGCGCCAAGTACCACAACAGCGGCGACTGCTTCAGCCCGTACAGGCTTTTCAGCAGCTTGCACACCCGGCCGGATCCGTCGTTGAAGTAGTCCGGCTGGGACATGTACAGCACCCGATCGAGCTTGCTCTGCAAGAAGGCGTTCTTCATGTCGAGCTGCATCAGGTTAAGGTCGAGGACGGCGACGATGCTGAGAAAGATCCTCAGCGTGACGTAGCTGCCCACCGGCGCGAACGTCTCGTCGTAGTCGGCGCCGTACACCTGTGTGAAGCCCTTCACGACCAGCCTCGCCTTCTCGCGCTCGACGGTGTCGTCGACGTGGTACTTCGTCGTCAACACCCACCGGTTCTTCATGACGTTCACTCCCGGCGGGCGTTCGACCAGCTCCCACGTTCCCATGTTGAGGAGGCTGCGAATCTCCTCCTCCATGGCGGCCTTCACCGCCGGGCCCTTCCAGCTCGCCAACGCCTCCTTCACCGTCATCGTCGAGATGTCCCAACGGTGCTCGGGGTCGGCTAGCATGTCGGGGTCGAGCTCTGGAAACTCCTCATCCTCCTCGGCATCGTCGTACAGCAGGTCGTCGGCCTCATCGTCCACGTCGTACACCGTGGTGAAGGCAGCGGGGACGAAGAAGTCAGGCGGCCTCCGAAGTCGGCCTGAACGCCGTGGTCCTGGCTGGACCTCCTCGGCGTCCCCTCCATCGTCGCTGTTGTCGCTGCCCTCGGCGTCCTGCTGCTCCTCAGCCGGCGTCCCAGCCGACTTCTCCCCTGTGGTCGGCGTCCCAGCCGACTTCTCCCCTATGGTCGGCTCCCCTGCCGATTGCCCGGTCGCCGACTGCTCCTTGGTCGGCGTCACTGCTGCCTGCTCCTTTGTCGGCCGCTGGTCCTCGACCTGCTTCTCGACCTGCTCCTCCCCTGTCAACGTCGACTGCAATCCCACGTCGACCTGCCGCTCGTCACGTCGGCCACCGGCGATGCACTTGGCCGAAGGCGACGTCCCACTACTCCCCTCATCGCCGGAGGCCGACACCGAGGTCAGCCCACGCAGGTCGGCCACGAGGGGAGGGGCAGGGGTCGGAGGGGGAGGGGTAGGGGGGCGGACGTCCTCGACGTCCTCAATAGCAAGCTCACCGACCTCGGCAAGCAGTGGCAGCGTCGCCGACGAGGTGTCAGAGGGCGGGGTGGGCGACGAGCGGCCGGACACCGACCCGTACTCCGTCTTCCACTCGGCCAGCGACATCTCCTCGTAGAACACCACGTCCGACGTGGTGACCACCCGGTCGGTGTCGACGTCGAGGAGCTTCCAGCCCTTGCTCGCCGCCGACACGCCAAGGTGCAGGCCCCACCTGGCCTTTGGCTGCAGCTTCCCACCACGCTGCTGCTCAACGACTAAGAACTGCGCCATGCAGCCCCACACCCGCGCCAGCGACAAGTCGAGCTTCTTCCCGGTCAGTAGCTGGTATGGCGTCGTCCCCGGCGGCAGCACCGACCTCTCAAGGCAGTTGCGGACCCAGATGGCCTGCCAGAGAGCGAGGTGCCACCAGTGGTGCTGCACGCCCATGTGCAGCAGCATTGTCCGCACCGACTCCACCACCGTCCTCATCTCCCGCTCCGCCATGCCGTTCTGCTGCGGGGTGTATGGGCAGGTCAGGTCGTGGACGATCCCCTTGCCGTTCACGAAGTCGGTGAACTGCTTCCCGAGGAACTCCCCTCCCCGGTCAGAGCGCAGCATCAACACCGACTTCTTCGTCTGCCGCTCAGCCACCGCCGGCCACTGCACGAACACCGGCAACGCATCTGACTTCTTGGTGACCGGCTTCACCCACGCGTAGCGGGTCTTGCGGTCCTTCAGCAACAAGAAGTACAGGCTGCCATCCTTGGCAGCCACGCGGAACGGTCCGCACAGGTCCATGTGCACGACGGCCAGCACGTCGTCGGCGTCGGAGCCTTGGTCGGGGAAGGTGTGCCGTGCCAGCTTCCCGCCGACGCACGAGACACACGGTGAGTCGGCGTCCGTCGCCGACTTGAGGTCCAGCCCAATGGCAACCTCGTTCTTTGCCGAGCTCCGTATGGTGTCCATGCCGACATGTGCAAGCCGCGCATGCATCCGGTCCGGCGTCGACTTCGTCTTCGAGACGATCGCCCGCAGAGCCACAACCTCCGTCGTGGGCGACGTCGACCTCGTTGAGCAGGGACGCAGGTCGGTGCAGAGGACGCGCCCGGAGTACGTCGCCCGACCGAGCACCACTCCGGCTGCAGAGACGAGCATCATTCCCTCTCCGTCCTCCTGCAGCTTCACACCGTGCTCCTTCAGCTGGCCGGACGACAGCAGGTTGGCCCGCACACCCGGGACATACAGTACGTCGGGGATGAGTACCTGCTTCCCGGCCTCCCCTTGTAGGGCGGCGGTGCCACGGCCCTGGACGTCCTGCAGCGCCCCATTGAAGCCGCGCACATGCCTGATGGCGCCGCTCGGCTGCAGGTTGACGAAGGCTTCCTTTGTCCCCATCAGGTGGTGGGAGCAACCGCTGTCGAGCACGACCACCGCCGGGTTCGCCTGCACAGCTGCCGCCACCGCCTGGAAGTCCTCTCCGGCCTCCGGCGCCAGCGAGACGGTCGGCTCCACGACGCCGACCAGCGAGCACGACGCCGTCTTGTCATCCCGCGCCTTGCCGCCAGCAGGGGAGTCGGCGTCCTTCGCCGAAGTCGACATCTTGGTCGACTACTTCTCCTTGCGCGGCCGGTTTCCTCCTCGACAAGGACGACGACTGCTCGACCTCCCGCGGCCGCCCTTGTCGTCGTCGTCGGAGTCACTGCAGTCGGGACACTCGAAGGAGAGGTGATTGGGGCTGTGGCAGATCCAGCACTCCCGACGTCGACCTCCTCCTCCTTGACCGCCGTCCTTGGTCGACTTCTTCTCGACCTCCTTGGTCGACTTCCAGCCACCGCTCCCGCCGCCACCAGACTGTCCGCGCTGTCTTTGTCGGCCTCCTTGCTTCGCCGGGGCGACGAAGTTGGCTTGCGCCAAGAGTTCCTGTGACCGCTCAGCCTCCTGCATCGCCTCGTCCTGCAGGATGTACGAGGTCAGGTTGTCCTCGTTGAGCGTCGCCCTTGTGCTCGGCGCCATGGACAGCCGCTTCAGGAGGTTATAGCTGCTAGAAAGTCCCTGCATGACATGGGTGATGTACGACGCCGTGGAGTACTGCGCGCCGGCCATCCTGATAGTGGCGAGAATTCGCCGGGCTCGGTTGTAGTAGTCAGTCGCTATCTCCTCGTCACCCATACGCAGGTGCGTCAGCTGTCCCTCCAGCTGGGCGATAAACAGGTCGTCGGTGACCTGGTACGTTGACTCAATGAAGTGCCACGCCCGGTGGCCGGCGTCGATGTACTCCCGGCACCACTTTAAGGCGATCTGCACGCCCGGCGAGCAGCACCGCGAGATGACCGTGAAGGTCAACAGCTGCACGGCGCGAAACTCCGCCCGCAAGTCGAGGTGGTGCTCCCCAGGCGTTGCCACGGTCCCTCGGGCGAAGCCGATCAGCCCGGCCATCTCTAGCTGGGGCTCGATAGCTTCCTTCCAGGTGAGAATGTCGGGTCGACCGACCAGTGGGGGGGTGACTGAGATCCTGTCCGGCGTGAACTTGAAGTAGCCGTAGCTCGGCGCAATCCAACATGCCGTCACCTGGGACGCCGACATCGGCGACAGCCCACTACCTCGACCTCCGATGTCACCCTGCGAAGAGCCTGCAGCCGCCGACGACTGCATCCCTCGCGTCTGAATGCCGCCGACTTCACCGGCGTGTATCACACCTCTCTGCCTCAACGTGCCTCCAGCACTGCTGGCAACTTGACCACCACCGGCGTTGATGCCCACGTCGACGCCGCCTTCGTTGTTCACCGGACGAGGAGAGGCAGGTCGAGATGGGTGCTCCGTCGCCCACATGGAGAGGAGTCCAGCCTCGACGACCGCCCAGGGCAAGTCGCCATACTCGTTGGCCTCGTGCTTCTTCCTCGCGTTCTCCAACTGTGCCTCTAGGGTGTCCACCAACCCCGCGTCACCTACGGCTCCTACCATAGAGACTACCGCATAGTTGCCGGCCTGTAACTACGAAATAGGTAAGTGGTGTCTACGTCGACCTGACTGAAAGGTAAGTCATGTGCCGTCCACGCTCACCGCACCATGCGGAGATAACTGATGCAACGGGAGCTAGACTACGGGCTAGGCACGTGTGCTCGTGTGATCTCTGCGTTCGTTCACTTAGTCATTTCCTTGTGTTTACGCTTCTTGCTAGTTCACGTGGAGAATTGGCAAGAGTTTCACTAGGAAAACATGACAACAATGATACAGTGAAGTTGGCAATGCAAGACTACATCAGAGCTAGCATTCAGGTCGGCCAACTGCCAGCGCAGCTTGGTCGACCGCGTTCTTGCACGACTTGGTCGACCTCACTCCAGCAAGGCAAGGTCGACGGCGTGCCAACGTCGCAGGTTGATGGTGTACCAGCATTGCTCACGCAGGACAGCAGTGCACCCGCTTTGCAGGTGCGCGCAGATGATTAGCGTGCAGAGTCTCGTCACCTGCACAGCGCACACACCACGTCAACCTCGAGCTGATGACTGCCTCTGATCCGCCACGACGACCTCGGGATACCACCATCGAGGTCGGTCTCGCCAACTTCGCCTGGGCGACCGTCGCACTCCTCCGCAACACTTCGTCACCCAGGTAACCTGGTAGACCGGGCAACCACATCGACCAGCAGCTCCCGTACGTGCCCGTCGACCTCCCTACTACTGCTTCCGCTGCTACTCGATCTCTCGCACGCCCCGTGACGTGCGACCTATTTTTCATCTCGGCGCGCGGCGATTTTCTCTCTGGCGCGCGGCCCCGTTCCTTCCAGGCGTGCACTCCCCACTACCCCGTCCCGGCGCCCTAGGGAGCCGCGCGCGACCCTTTGCTGCCCCGTCGCGGCCCCATCTCGTCGCGCCGCCCTAGCGACCGCGTCGCGCCGCCCTCGCGGCCCTGATCCGCCGCCCTAGCGGCCCCGTCACCTACCCCTGCGGCCCCGGCGCCGCCCTTCCCGGCCCCGGCTCCGCCCTTCCCGGCCCCGGCGCCACCTCGGCTGGCCCCGTCGCCTACCCCGGCGACCGCGACGCCGCCCTTCCCGACCCGGCCCCGCCTCTGCTGGCCCCGTCGCCTGCCCCTGCGGCCCCGGCTACGCCCTTCCCGGCCCCGGCGCCACCTCGGCTGGCCCCGTCGCCTACCCCGGCGACCCCGACGCCGCCCTTCCCAACCCGGCTTTGCCTCTGCTGGCCCCGTCGCCTACCCCTGCGGCCCCGGCGCTGCCCTTCCCGGCCCCGGTGCCACCTCTGTTGGCCCCGACGCCGCCCTTCTCGGCCCCGGCGCCGCCTCAGCTGGCCCCGTCGCCTACCTCTGCGGCCCCGGCGCCGCCCTTCCTGGCCCCGGCGCCGCCTCTGCTGGCCCCGCTGCCGTCCCCAAGCGGCCCCGCCGTCACCACCGAGCCGCCGTCGCCGTCGAGCTGCTGCCGAGCCGCCCCAGCCACCCGAGCCGCAGCGCCACCTGAGCCGCCCGAGCCGCCAGGTCGCCGAGCCGCCGAGCTGCAGTTGCTGCCGAGCCGCCGTACCGCCGAGCCGCCCGAGCCGCCCGAGCCGCCGAGTCGCCGAGCCGCAGTTGCCGCCGAGCCGCCCGAGTTGCCCGAGCCGCCGAGCCGCAGTTGCTACCGAGCCCCCGTGCCGCCGAGCCGCCCGAGCCGCTCGAGCCGCCCGCACCGCCGAGTCGCCGAGTCGCCGAGCCTGCTCTTCCCACCACTGGTGAGCCCCTGCCTTTCTAGCGCGCTGCCCGCTACTGCTTACCTGCCTGCCTGCCTTTCGGCCTGCCTGGCTGCCTGCCTTACTGCTGCTACTCCTGCTCCTGCTTCTACTGGCGGAGCCAGATGCAGCCCCAGCGACGTCCGCGTGAGTCCCTCACGCCCCAGCAGCTGCGTGAGTGGTACGCTGGTTGGGGTTGTAGGGGTGGCGGCGCTGCTATTGCTACCACTACTGCTGCTACTACTACTGGCGGCGGCCAGATGCAGCTCCAGCGACGTCCACGCGCGTCTCTTATGCCCCAGCAGCTTCGTGAGTGGTACGCTCAGAGTAGAGGGTCTCTCAGTTCTGTTCGCTGCTCTTACGTGATTCGCATTGGTGCTCGGACTGGTCAGCCTTGTGGGACGCCTAGTCACACACAGTCCCGCTGCTTCGCCCGTCTGAGCGACGCCTGGCGTACCGAGTTTGGCGACGAGGCTGAGCTCCCCGATTGGGTGGAGTTGCTTAGGCAGAGGGTAGATATATTTGCTCTTGACTATGATGCAATTCTCACTGCCATGTATGCATTGCCTACTAGTGCTGACCGTGCCGGTCACCTGTGCGTACCGCCTGACCCGGGTATAGAGCCTGCTGCTCTAGCTGCTGGTGAGGCTGCTGCTCTGGGTGCTAGTGAGTCTCCTGCTCCTGGTACAGGTGCGGCTGCTGCTCTAGGTGCTAGTGAGTCTGCTTCCTCAGGTGCGGGTGAGTCTGCTCTCTCAGGTACCGCGTCGGCTCCGGCCTCTCACACCTTCACTCTTGACTCGGGGGCTTCCCGCTCCTTCTTTCGAGACCGCACCACACTCACGCCGCTTGGTCGACCAGTTGCAGTCTCTCTGGCAGACCCCTCTAGGGGTCCTGTCCTTGCTCACTTCTCCACTGTCCTCCCGTGTCCGGCGGCCCCCTTTGGCACCCTGTCTGGTCTTTACCTCCCCTCGTTCTCTACGAACTTGGTGAGTGGTGCTGACCTACAGGATGCGGGGGTTCACCAGTTCACTCCTGCGAGTCAGCGGGTGACCCACTGCACGGACGCTCGGACAGGCCGACACCTGGCCACGTTTACACGTCCGTCGGGGTCGAGCTTGTACACACTGACCACTGCGTCTCCTCCAGTCACTGCGTCTGGTCAGGTAGCTGCGTCGGGTCAGGTGTTTGCTGCAGCGTCCAGGTCTGGTCCTGAGTCTGCCCCCTGCTCGTGTCGCCTCCTGTCTCACGAGACTCTCCTCTGGCACCACCGCCTTGGTCACCCCTCCCTGCTTTATCTCCGAAGCATGGCCTCCCGTGTCCTTGTCTCTGGTCTTCCCCGGTCCCTCCCTCCCCTTCCTCCGAGGCCTGGCCCTACCTGCGTCCCCTGTGTCGAGGGGCGGCAGCGGGCTGCCCCTCACTCCTCTTAGTTTCCTCCGACAGAGGCCCCGCTGCAGACGCTTCACATGGACGTGTGGGGCCCGGCCCGCGTCCGTGGACAGGGTCACGAGCGCTACTTCCTGCTGGTGGTTGACGACTACTCGCGTTACACCACAGTCTTCCCCTTGCGCAGCAAGGGTGATGTCACTGAGGTGTTGATCGACTGGATCCGCGCATCTCGTCTCCAGCTCAGGCGGAGCTTCGGCTCGGACTTTCCTGTTCTGCGTCTGCACTCTCACCGAGGCGGAGAGTTCTCCTTTGGCCTTCTGCGAGCCTACTGTCGTGCACGAGGCATCCGCCAGACCTTCACGCTTCCGGACTCTCCACAGCAAAATGGGATTGCTGAGCGCCGCATTGGCATGGTTATGGACGTCGCCCGTACGTCCATGATGCATGCGGCTGCCCCCCATTTTCTGTGTCCGCTTGCGGTCCGGTACGCGGCGCATCAGATCAACCTTCAGCCCAGGGTCTCCATGCCGGAGACCTCCCCAGCTTTGCTGTGGACGGGGAAGGTTGGCGATGCGTCTGCGTTCCGTGTCTGGGGATCTCGGGCGTTTGTCCGCGACTTGTCTGCGGACAAGCTGTCCCCTCGTGCTGCTCCTTGCGTCTTCCTGGGTTTCCCCCCTGACGCGCCAGGGTGGCAGTTCTACCACCCCACCTCTCGCCGTGTTCTGTCCTCCCAGGACGTCACGTTCGACGAGTCGGTCCCCTACTACCGTCTCTTCCCCTACCGCACTCCGTCCCTCCCCCCGCCACCGCTCTTCCTTGTTCGAGGTCCCCCCCCCGGTAGACCCCCTCCCCCCTCAGGGTCCTGCCCCTTCAGGTGTGTCCCAGGTAGACGCTGTTGAGCCTGTCGAGGTCGCTGGTGACTCTGGTGCTGCTGAGGGTGCTGAGCCTGGGGGTGCTAACTCTGGGGGTGCTGAGCGTGTGGGTGCTACGCATGGGGGTGCTGAGCCTGAGGATAGTGAGCCTGGGGGTGCTACGCCTGGGAGTGCTGAGCCTGGGGGTGCTGCTACGCTTGGAGGTGCTCAGCCTGGGGGTGCGGAGCCTGAGGGAGCTGGGCCTGCTCGTGTGGCGTCTGGCGGTGCCGTGCCTGGCGGTTCTCCGGGTGCTTCGTCTCGCCGGGAGCCACTCTCTCCACAGGAGCTGCGTGAGTGGTTTGCCCGGCGCTGGAGGCGAGCTGCTGGAGCTGGAGGTGCTGCGGGTCCTGGAGGTTCTACTGCTGCTGAGGGTGCTGGTGCCGCGGGTCCCGGAGATGCTCATACTGGGAGTACTGGAGCTGCTGGGCCTACGGGTACTTCTGGAGCTGGAGCTGCTGCGTGTGTTGGCGCGGAGGCTACTGCTGTCGGTCCTGGAGGCGGTCGTGCTGGGGGTGCTACTGGTGCTACTGGAGGTACTGGAGCTGGAGGTGCTGCTGGTGCTGGTGCTGCCGCTGGGGGTACTGGTGCTGTCCCTGCTGTGTCTGCAGTCGCTGCGCGGCCTCGGCCGTACTTCGTTCCGCTCCTGCAGCAGTTTCTTGGTCTCCCGCCTTCTACTTGTCCTCCTCCTCCCTTAGAGTGTCCACAACCTGTCCCGTCACAGTTACAATTACAGCCGGCCTCCCCACTGCCTGCTCCGTCTCCCTACACTGGTCCTACTGGAGGTCTTGCTGAGCGTCGTGAGCCTGCGTCTCGCCCTGCGTCGCCTGTCCGTGCTGCTCGCACTAGTGGTCGCGGTTCGCGTCAGCGTCCTCCTCCTGTCCCTGGCACGCACTGGATGTCTCTGCGTCCGTCCACTGCTCCTCTGCGTGCCCCTTTGCCTTCTCCTCCTGAGTCTTCTCTTCCTGCTCTTGCCGAACCAGAGTCGGACTCTCTTCGTGCTGCCAGTCCTACTGTCACGCGTCTCCTTGCTACTGTTGTCACTGACCCTTCCTTTGAGTCCACTGCTGCGTCTGCCCTAGTTGCTGAGCTCGTCGACTTTGCTGCTCACTGTCGCCTAGACTACGCCGCCAGTCTTGTTGCTGAGTCTGAGTCTGTCTGTCCTCTGTCCGTCAGAGGTGAGTGTGCCCTTGGCACGGACGTCCTTGAGGACAGGCAGGAGGAGTTCCAGTGCTTGGCCGCTGCTTCACCTCATCTCGTGTCCGTACTACTTACCCCTGAGGGAGACTAGGATGCACTTGACATCCCGACTCCGCGCTCTTACGCGGAGGCAATAGAGGGTCCCTACTCCTCTCAGTGGCAGGCAGCTATGGACGCAGAGATGGCTTCCTGGAAGTCCACAGGCACCTACATTGACGAGGTTCCCCCGCCTGGGGCGAACATCGTCAGTGGCATGTGGATTTTCAGGGTGAATCGGCCCCCGGGTTCTCCCCCTGTCTTCAAGGCGCGTTACGTGGCTCGTGGCTTCAGTCAGCGGCAGGGAGTTGACTACTTTCAGACCTTCTCTCCCACCCCGAAGATGACCACTCTTCGGGTACTGCTGCACGTAGCTGCTCACCGTGACTACGAGCTACACTCTCTTGACTTCAGCACTGCTTTCCTGCAGGGAAGCCTGCACGAGGAGATCTGGCTGCGCCGCCCACCTAGCTTCACTGGGACTTTTCCTCCTGGCACCCAGTGGAGCCTCCGGCGGCCAGTCTACGGTCTCCGCCAGGCACCGCGTGAGTGGCACGACACACTGAGGACTACACTTGCGGCTCTTGGGTTTGCTCCCTCTACTACCGACCCGTCGTTGTTTGTGCGCACCGACACCTCTTTGCCGCCGTTCTACATCCTCGTTTACGTCGACCACTTGGTCTTTGCCACTGCTGACACTGCTGGACTTGCCCACGTGAAGTCCGAGCTGCAGAAGAGACACACGTGCACAGACCTGGGTGAACTGCGCAGCTACCTTGGCTTGCAGATCCCCCGGGACAGAGCACGCCGCACCATTACCTTGACTCAGTGATACATGGTGCAGCAGGTCCTTCAGCGCTTCGGCTTCACGTACTCCTCGCCTCAAGCCACTCCTCTGCCTACTCGCCACTCGCTCATAGCTCTGCCTTTGGATGAGTCCGTAGAGTCAAGTGGCCTGTACCCAGAGCTTGTTGGCTGCCTCATGTACCTGATGACGTGCACACGACCTGACCTTGCATACCCTCTTAGCATTCTCGCACGCTATGTTGCTCCTGGGAGACACAGATCAGAGCACATGGCTGCAGCGAAGAGGGTGTTGCGCTACTTGTGCAGTACGTCGGGCATGGGGCTTGTGCTTGGAGGGCAGAGTCCAGTGGTCCTCACTGGGCACACAGACGCTTCTTGGGCTGACGACCAGGCTACGCAGCGGTCGTCATAGGGTTACACCTTCAGCCTTGGTTCCGGCTCTGTTTCGTGGCGGGCTACTCGCTCGTCTTCTGTTCTCGGCTCCAGTTGTGAGGCTGAGATCTAAGCAGGAGCCATGGCTGCTCAAGAGCTTCGCTGGCTCACCTACCTGCTGAGTGACCTTGGAGAGCCGCCTCGTTCTCCTCCAGTGCTGTACGTAGACAACAAGGCCATGCTGGCCTTGTGTCGGGAGCAGCGACTGGAGCACAGAACGAAGCACATTGCTCTCCGCTACTTTCTTGCTCGTGAGCTGCAGCAGCGTGGTCAGCTGCGTCTTGCGTACGTGGCCTCTGAGGCCAACACTGCTGGTATCTTCACCAAGGCGCTTGCGCCTTGTGATCATTAGCGCTTCTGTACTCAGCTGGGTCTTGTGCCTGCCTTGCCTCACTTGCTCACCTTTTGACCTTGTTTGTACTGTTACATATATATATATATATATAGATATACACCTGCTCTTGCTTGTCTAGCCATTTTATATATATATATGTACTCCTGCATGTGAACTGGCCTTGTGGCCCTGAACTTGTGCTCGGAATGTGTGGTGACTTTGTGATCCACCCTGAGCTTGCTTTGCTTTGCTTGACTGATCTTGTGACCCCTTGTTCTCCCCCACTTTGCCTATGGGCGTGTGTCAGAACATCATAGCCTATGCATTTTGTGTACGCTATAGTGGGGTAGCCCATAAGGGGTACAACCCAATTAGGGTTAGTTCTTGTACCCAACTCTTTCATAGTTCATTCATTCTCGTTCATTTTCACAATACTGACCAAGACTACGCACAGGATCGCGAGAACGATAACGAGTTTGAGGCGACCGAGGAGGATTTGTTTCAGGGTGGTCTCTACGAACCATCCGTCCGAATTCAAGTCCAGGGGAGTGAAGAAGAGAGTGAAGGGCCGGGAGGCGATGGAGTGCGCCCACGACCTGGTGCACCCGAAGAACGTTACGAGGAGGATGGAGATCACTCTGACGCAGCAGAGGAGGGAGAATCATCGCCGGGACGACGACGACCTCCCAATTCTGCGAGCCATGTCGAGCAGGCTGCGGCCCCGGAAATGCGCAGCGGCAGACCGACGTTGCGGAAAAGGAGAGTAGGATCCGGCGTTCAACAATCCCGCTTCGACTGATAGAGGCCGGCACGAGAAGGCACTATTGTTTCCACTTTCTACACTTGAAGTGGTGGGTGATAATCTTCATGGCAACTATGGTAGATGTCCCTGTGGCAGATAGGCTTGCTCCCTCTCGCACGACGAGGTTGGGTTTCATATGAGCAATAACTTGGGAAATGATGGGTGGTCGTGCAGCTCTGACGAGTGGCTGATTCATCTCCACGGGCCGCGAGTCACGGAATGGAGGCTCGGCCGATACATCGAGTATCTCTTCTGCGAAAATGACGAGCAGGCAAAGTTTTTGCGTGGAAAAATGCGGCCAGGCGTCGAGAAATATGTGGGGAAGGAGGCACAGGGGTGCACGGCTTCAATGATCAAGGCAAAGATGAACGCAATGGGATGCCTTGCCAGATGCGAGGCGAGGCTCTACAGCTTCTCCATCACACTGACCAAGGAGTGGATCAAGGATGCTCGGGATTATTTCAAATTCAAGCTGAAGGATCTGAACGACGAGCAAGTCGCGTGAGTAACATATACGTGTGCTTTCTGTTTGTGTGAATGTTGTTCTACATGGTTTACATAATTACTGTGCTATTCTATGCAGGGATGGTCGAGATCAAACCCGTGGATCAATTGGTGATTGCTATACGGGAAGTATAGGATGCTGCATCTTACTGTTCTGCGAAAAGAGCTCCTAGAGATCTGGTGGCGGACGCCTCCGTCACAAATCTCGCTTCCTCTCAGGAAGGCTCTGCAAGTCCCGGTTATGATGCACCTCGGACACCAATTTCTTGGAAGAGGGTGCAGCATTCGAAAGATTCGCCTTGGGAACCTGTTTGTTAGCATGACGCGGAGCACATCACACCTCGACGACTATCTGGACGTTTTCGTGCTCGTCGTTGTTTCCAGGAAGTCGAAGACCAACCCCAACAACAAGCTGAGTCATCAGTTTCTTGCAAGGCATAGGGACTGGCGGCTCTGCGGAATGGGCCATGTGTTCCTGTGGCTTTATTTCATCTACGAACTCGTTCCTCTGCGCTACGGCCCCGGTATCGTCGAGCCTCTCGACTTTTCTGAGCCGATCTTGTGGACTAAAGCGCACCTCCTCTTTTCTTTGAAGAAGGGCGGCCAGGGAAAGCAGAAGCAAGACGAAATGCACTACAAAACGCATAACACCTGGATTAAGTGGGCCATGATGAAGGCGAGATGGATTCTGAGCAAGGTGACACATGCATTCCGCAGATCCGGAGCGCAACAACTCAATGACGACGGTTGCTCCGACAACGATATCGGCACTCTGGGCGGATGGGCGCAGGGGGAGTTGCGGAGGTGTTATGTGTTCGGCATTCCGTTCAAGCCGGTTTGGCTGCTGGCAGGATTCAGCGGGGATCGTGGAGACTACTACAACGGCAGAGCCCGCGCCAAGCTTCCGCGGCATAAGGATAAGGAGAAGGATGAGTGGTTGCAGCTCTTGGATCTCTTGAGGCTTCACATTTTCCCGTGGGTCGAAGAGGGTTGGAAGAAGGTACGTGCTAGTGTACAGTCTTCGCGTTCGTAGCTTAATTTTGATACGCAATTATGAACCGTCGCATTTCTCCTGCATACTCGTCCCGTCAGGTCGAAGAATGGAACGCTGGGCAGACCGATCCGCTGAAGAGGCACTATGCGGGGGCGAGGTTCCTTGAGACCCTCGCGAGCATCAGACGCCTCGTTGTTGCACAGGATCTTGCTATGATGTGGGCGTTCTGCCATCAGCACGGCGTGAGAAACCTGCGGTGCAATTGCGAGAGGCATCCATATGTGCAGATGAGCCCCTTGTGCAACCACCCGCTGTTCCAAAAGTGGGCGTACCTGGTCGCTATCTCTCACTTCCAGGGCGAGAAGCTTCGGGCAACCTGCCAAACCACCGCCAAAGCAGTAAGTGCCTGCCATTAGTGGTGGAGAGAGGGAGTTATTCGTTCATGCTGAGTTCTGCCGTGTTGATTTTTGCAGGACGCTATCTTTCGCACGACCGCAGAAGAGAAGCTGCAGAAGATGCACCTCACCGCCAATATGCTCAGGGAGGAGCTTGGGATTTTGAGAGGACGTGAAATGCAGTTGGCGATGGAGAACGCTGAACTGAGGGAGAAACTCGCCGCTCAGCGAGAGGACAAGGCTCGGGTCATTGCAGAGTTCGAAGCATACAAGAGGTCTGTTGCGGCCAGGGATGTCGCGGCAAACACCTCTTCAGAGATCGACGGATCGTCGAAGAGCGCGGGAACAGGAGCAAACCAGGCAACGGACGCATCCAAAGCACCAGTCGCAGTCGAAGAATTCTTCGTCGTGGTCGTTGTGTCTTGGCGCGAAGCCACCACCACTGCTGCTGCCTGGAAAGTGTGGGTGCAGCCAAGCCTCATCATGGGCGGCAGGTCACTGCGCGAAGTCTTTGCAGAGTTCGACCGGTATAAGAAGAAGGACAAGAATTCCAGCTTCATCACTGCATATTCCCGCTTCGCTGACAAAGGTACGCCCGGGATGGCTGTGGGTGCATGCGAGCGAAAGATGTGTCGCGTGCATCGTGTCATGGTTTCCGTGGAGACGCTAAGAAAAGACAGCTCTGAGGCGGCGACCGCAACGGCCATTAAGCTGCTGGACGAGGTTTTACTCTTGTGCAACTTCACGGAATTCACCAACGGCCTGGCGGTGCTGCATGAGACTCCGCCCATCAAGAAACAGAAGACCGGTTCGTCGACGGAAAAGAGGGCCGTCAACGACTTGGCGCAACGTAGAGTGGGCTGGCTGTTAGTCAAGAAGGGCCTTCGCAACCAGGAGTGGGCAACTTCGCTGTTTGGGGATGATGAGTGGGAGGAGATCCACAAGGAACACATGGCGCAGGAGAAGGCTGACAAAGTTTGAAGAAAGAAAGAGGAAAGAGGAATGAACTAGCAGAAATGGGGATACAAATAGCAAACCCTAGAAGGGTTGTACTCGCTATAGAGCACCCCACTACAGGCTAGAACATAAGAATAATATTCTGACAAAGGCGGAAGAGGAGAAACAACGAACCGCTGCGGCGAAGAAGGCGGAACGGGAAAAGGCGAAGGGCGAAGCGTCGAAACGCTAGGAGCAGAAATGAGGGGGCATGTACCTTAAGGGTGGGGCGGTTTAGTTATTTGGGTACTTTATTCCGGTTGTACTAAATATACACTACAGGCACTTGTCTGTCTCTGTAGAAGCCCGATTTGGGGCTTGTATGCCACCTTCTTCCCTGGACGCGCTGTTTTTCGTAGAATGTTTTTCTGGTCTATGCATTGAAGCACACATCGATGGTATACACCGGGCGAAATTGTGCGGACTCATGTTGTATACGATGTTATTCTATAGAGCGGCGTCGATAAATTCACTCTCACGATTGTAGATGTGTGTTCTTAGGCCACTCGGTAGACTTTTGCGTGGATGAATTCAGTCTCAGCATATGTTTCTGGGCAAAGGAGTGTCATATTCTACTAGTAGCAACGAAGATCCTATCCATGACGGTAGATATTATCCATACGTGGGTTTTTCTGCGGTATACTGTCGTTTCCGATTTGCCTCCACTACCTGGCGTCGAGGAATTCAATCTCCATAGCAGAAAGGTCTGTGCATAGGAATACCGTATACGATTCTTAACAAGTTGTTCCCTAAGACAAGATGTTATGCGATTGTTTAGCCCCATACTTCTACCTCCTCGTAGAAGCCGAGTATTTAACGTAGATTAAGTGTCGGAGAAGGCCGTCATGCCGTCAATTATTTTATTCGGCTGGCCCTCCCTTTGATGGCGAGTTCTATCGGCTGCATTGCTAACTCCATACGCGCCCTACAAATTTCGCGAGTGTAGTGAAGGTTTGCATAGCAACAATACATCTCTCATTGTATTGTATACAACACCACCTATATTTCTACACGGTTAAAAAATAAAATGGAAAGGAAAATCTATTTCTACTGCGGTACAAACAAGACCTCCAAAGAACCCGTCTGCCTCTATCACCCCTGGCCGCCAGTGCCGGTGTTCTCCTCCGTCGACGCATCCTTCGTCGCGTTCCCCTTCGCGGACGATTTCTTGGTTTTCTTCTCCTTATCCGCCCCTGTTGTGGTATCCCGGCCGCCCAACTTCTTCTGCAGGACTCCGAGGCAGACGCCCTGGTACTGGCGAAGGCCTCTTGATGCCATGCTGCATAGGCACCAAGAGGTCACCACCTTTGCCACCACCCTCGTCATCCGCTTCGCATCCCCGGCCGCTCGCGACTCTGCCGGAAGCGCTTTCATCAGCGCATCCGACAGGGGCAGAATCCACGCTTCCTTGTCATGCTCCTGATCCTTGACCGACCTCATCGCCTCAACCGCAACGCAAGCAACCGAGGCTGCAAGCGTCGCAAGGGCATCAAGGACGGCAGAGGACACATCGGCCGCAGAAGATGACGAGGCAGCCGACGAGGCGGTGGCAGCAGTGGACGATCTGGCAGTAGAAGATGCTATGGCCGTAGAAGTTCCACGTGCAGCTGTTGTTGCGCCCGTCTCCCACTGGGTCTGGTCCACATTCGTGGATGCGGCCCACATTACATACAACGTGGCGGCAAGTCCGATTGCGTGTTCTTCCGTCGAATAGCCGTTTTCACCCTCCACGCCTCCCACCATCTTCTGCCACGCAGTTATTCCGACACCAGTGCAGGCAGCTACCTGAAAGCCACCCCCCTGCTGCTGCCGAAGAGCTGTGTTGGTTTGAACGAGTGAGAATCTGCACAAGACACCAGTGTCACAAGATCAGAACCATCGAACTTCGCGTGTGTTTAGAAGTTGGAACTGTCCATCACATAAACACTCACCCGTCCGGTTTGTCCAGGTGGAGTTCGTTGATGACGCTCCACACCCCTGTTGGAAGCCATGTTGTGAAGTCGAGGTCTTCCCGCCACTTGTTAATACGGTTTGGATTCATGCCGTATGCGTGCATGTCAATATCCGTGAAGTAGAACTTCCAGCAGACTGCGACCGTGTATACCCTCTCCCACACCGTTTTGTGAGAGCCGAGGTTCCGCTTCCGGCCGCCGACGGTCTGCTCAGACGTCCACTTCTACAAAGCTCCCTCGCCCCGTTGAGAGAACCCGCTTCCCCTGAACGGCAGGCAGACACCCAAAGTCTTACCCTTGTCGTCCACTACGGCGTTTTTCCTGTTGTCACACTTGTCGATCTTCATCCCTTTCTTTTCCCCTGGGATTATTGGTATCAACTCCTGTATACCAGCTGCACGCCGTCTCTTAGCCGCATGACCCTCTGGCTCCCTGTCCTCCTGTCTAGGCCGCCTCTTGGACACCTCTACATTCTGTCCAGGAACAATAGCCACGCCCTCTGCTACATTCGCCTCCCCGCTCTCAATCAATAGCAAACTCGCTTGGCCCTCAGCCATTTCCTCCTCGACTCCCTTCCAGGTCCCCTCCCCCTGCATGGTCAAATCCTCCTCTTCTATCTCCCTTGCCAATCGTTCCGTCTCTTCAGCCATCGCCTTTGCCTTTGCCTCCAGTTGCCGCTGCTGTTCCGCGTAGGATGCAAGTCTGGCCCTCTTCTCTGCTCGGCACTGCTCCGCCTTCTACAGGCGCTCCATCTCCTGCTGTTCTGCCCTCTGCTGCCGCTCCGCCTCCTCTGCCTCCTTCTGTGCTTCCTCCTTCTGCAGGCGCTCCATCTCCTGCTGTTTCGCCCGTTGCTGCTGCTCGGCCTCCTCTGCCTCCTTCTTCTGCGCCTCCTCCTTCTGCAGGCGCTCCATCTCCTGCTGTTTCGCCCGCTGCTGCCGCTCGGCCTCCTCTGCCTCCTTCTTCTGCGCCTCCTCCATCTGCAGGCGCTCCATCTCCTGTTGTTTCGCCCGCTGCTGCCGCTCGGCCTCCTCTGCCTCCTTCTTCTGCGTCTCCTCCTTCTGCAGGCGGTCCAATTCCTGCTTTTTCGCCCTCTGACGCCGCTCTACCTCCTCTGCCTCCTTCCTCTGCCTCTCCTCCTTCTGCAGGCGCGCCATCTCCTGTTGTTTCTCCCTCTCCTGCCTCTCAGCCTCCTCTGCATCTTTCCGCTGCGCCTCCTCCTTCTGCAGGCGCGCCATCTCCTGTTGTTTCTCCCTCTCCACCCGCTCTGCTTCCTCTGCCTCCTTCCTCTGCGCATCCTCCTTCTGTCGCCGATCTCCCTCCGTTGCCTTCCTACCCTGCTCCTCCTTTTGCCGCCGCTCTGCGTCCAATCTCAGAACCACTGACAGCCGCTTTTCCACCTCACTTAGCATCCCCTCCTTCCACCCCTTCATCCCCGTCTTCATCTACTTCACAGCCTCCATCACTTCCTTAATTCCCGCCTCCACCTCCTTCTGCCGTCGCTCTTCCTCCTCATGTTTGTTCTTCCTCCGCCGCTCTGTGGCCTCTACATCCTTCCTCTTCTCCTCCTCCTCCTTCCGCCATTGCTCGTCCAGTTGTTTCTTCTTCTGTCTCTCCTCGTCGTCCGCCACTTGTTTCCTCTTCGCGTCCTGCTGTTGTCGCCGCTCCGCGTCCTCTTGCCTCGCCTTCTTCTGCCGCTCGGATTCTTCTCGCAAAACCGCGCTCAACCTCCCCACAATCTGGTTTACCATCCCATCCTTCATCTCCTTCATTTCTGCCTTCATCTCCTTCATCATCGCCTCCTTCATCTCCTTCATTCCCTCTCTCATCTCCTTCTGCCCACGCTCTTCCTCCTGCTGTTGTTCCTTCTTCCGTCTCTCTGCGGCGTCTGTCAGATATATATGACATAGCTATTGTAGGCTATAGTGGGGTAGCACATATGGGGTACAACTTTCTAGGGTTTGTATTTGTACCCAACTTTCACTTAGTCATTCCATTCTCTCGTTCTCATTTTCACATGGAATCAGAGCAGGTCCCCTCCTAGGGACTATTTCTTGGGCCCACCGAAGCGCGCCCCGAGGCGCGCGTTTTTTTTAGCGACCCGTAGTGTCGCCCTCCCCCCCTCCCAGCGGCCCGTCGCGCCGCCTTTCGGTCGCGGCCCCGCCGCCCTACTCTAGCGGCCCCGCCGCCCTACGTCGCGGCCCCGCCGCCCTACCCTTCGACGGCGCCGCCGCCCTAAGTCGCGGCCCCGCCGCCCTACTTTGACGGCCCCGCCGCCCTACGTCGCGGCCCTGCCGCCCTACCCTATGTCGCGGCCCCGCCGCCCTACCCTTCAACGGCGCCGCCGCCCTACGTCGCGGCCCCGCCGCCCTACTTCGACGGCCCCGCCGCCCTACGTCGCGGCCTCGCCGCCCTACTTCGACGGCCCCGCCGCCCTACCCTACGTCGCGGCCCCGCCGCCCTACCCTTCGACGGCGCCGCCGCCCTACGTAGCGGCCCCGCCGCCCTACTTCGACGGCCCCGCCGCCCTACGTTGCGGCCCCGCCGCCCTACTTTGACAGCCCCGCCGCCCTACGTCGAGGCCCCGCCGCCCTACCCTACTTCGCGGCCCCGCCGCCCTACCCTACTTCGCGGCCCCGCCGCCCTACGTTGCGGCCACGCCGCCCTACCCTACATCGACGGCCCCGCCGCCCTACTCAGCGGCCCGCCAGCCGCCCTACCTGCGGCCCACCCGCCGCCCGACCGCCGGGTCGCCCAGCCGCTGAGCCGCCGAGCCGCCCAGCAGCCGACCGCCGAGCCGCCGAGTAGCCGAGCCGCCGAGCCGCCGAGCAGCCGAGCAGCCGGGCCGCCGAGCAGCCGAGCCGCCCCGCAGCCGAGCCGCCGAGCAGCCGAGCCGCCCTGCAGCCGAGCCGCCCCGCAGCCGAGCCGCTCAGCAGCCGAGCAGCCGAGCCGCCGAGCAGCCGAGCCGCCCCGCAGCCGAGCCGCCGGCCGCTGAGCTGCCCTACTTCCATACGGCCCGTTCTACCAAGCCTGGTGAGCACAGAGCCTTCTTTTTCACTGCGCTGCCCTCACCCTACTGTTTGCACTGCTAGGCGTCTGTCGTCATGGCTACCCCCAGTGTCCTCGCTTTTGACGCTGAGGGTCGGGCCATTGACTTTGAGGTCTGGGTAGATGACCTCGAGCTGTTCTTACAGTGCGATAGGGCAGACGACCTCTCTCTCTTTGACCTTACCTCTGGCGCTTCCCCTGCCCCTGCTGCTGATGCTGACCCTACTGTTCGCTCCCAGTGGGCTACGCGCGATGCTGCTGCACGTCTTGCTGTGCGTCGCCACCTCCCTACCTCTGAGCGTGCGCACTTTAGTCAGTACAAGAGTGCTCAGACCTTGTATGACGCTGTCGTTGCGCGCTACTCCTCCCCTGCCACTGCTGCACTGAGCTGCCTAATGCTACCCTTCCTCTTCCCTGACCTTGCCGCCTTTCCCACAGTCGCTGATCTCATTACGCATCTCCGCACTAGTGACACCCGCTACCGCGCTGCGCTTCCTGCTGACTTCTGCGCCAAGAACCCCCCCCCCCATTTACATCACTCTCTACTTTTTAGTCACCCGCCTCCCCGACTCCCTTCGTGTCGTCCGGGACCACTTCCTCGCGGTCTGTCCCACCACTCTCACAGTCGACAGCCTAGAGAAGGCCCTCCTAGCGGCGGAGAAGAGCATCGTCGCTGTAGGGGCCTCTCGAGGTGACCCCCGCGCCCCCATCTTTAAGGGGTGTTCTCCTTCCCCTCTCTTGCCCTCTGTCGCCTCTTCCGCTGCGGCCGACCTCGTTGGTCTTGAGTCGGTCGGTGCAGCGTGTGCCCCTAGCGGGAGACGTCGCCCTGGCAAAGGCAAGGGGGGCAAGGGAGCGGGTGGGGCTAGCGGGGGCGGTGGCGGTGGAGGTGGAGGCGGCGGAGGGAGTGGGGGTGGCGGTGGAGGAGGTGGCGGGTTTGGGGGTACTAGTGGCAGCAGTGGTGGCGGAGGCGGCGTCGGCGGCGGCGGTACCGGCGGGGGTGGCGGCGGTGGCGGAGGTGGAGGCGGTGGAGGAGGAGGTGGTGGAGGTGGTCGGAGTGGCACTTCACAGCGGAGCGGCACTGGGGATGGTCAGCGCCAGCAGCAGCAGCAGCAGCGTTCTCGTGACGTCCCCACCCCTCAGCAGCTCCGTGAGGGGTACACGCAGCGTTAGCGTGGTCGGGGACTTGGTCCCTGCACCTACGTCCTTCGCACCGGCGACCGCGCGGGTGAGCAGTGTGGGGGTGCCCACCCCACCCAGCGCTGTTTTGGCCGCCTGACGGACGCTTGGCGTCAGCAGTTTCCGGAGGCCACGGAGATCCCCCGCTGGGGAGAGCTGTCTAGGGCTGGCGTGGCTATCTTTGATCTTGACTTTGATGCTATCCTTGCTGCCATGTATGCTGTGACTATTAGTGATGAGGGTGACTGTTACCGGTGTTTCCCGCCCGACCCGGGCATTGGTACTGCTGCGCTAGGTGCTTGTGAGGCTACTGCTCTAGGTGCCAGTGCGTCTGCGCTCTCAGGTACTAGTGAGGCTGCGCTCTCAGGTACTAGTGAGGCTGCTCTCTCAGGTACCGCGTCGGCTTCGGCCTCCCTCACCTTCACACTTGACTCAGGGGCTTCTCGCTCCTTCTTTCGAGACCGCACCACACTCACGCCGCTTGGTCGGCCGGTTGCAGTCTCCCTGGCAGACCCCTCTGGGGGTCCTGTCCTCGCTCACTTCTCCACTGTCCTCCCGTGTCCGGCTGCCCCCTCGGGCACCCTGTCGGGTCTGTACCTACCCTCGTTCTCGACGAACTTGGTGAGTGGTGCTGACCTGCAGGATGCGGGGGTTCACCAGTTTACTCCTGCGAGTCAGCGGGGGATCCACTGCTCGGACGCCCGCACAGGCCGACACCTAGCCACGTTTTCGCGTCGGCCCGGGTCGAGTCTCTACACCCTGACCAATGAGTCTCCTCCAGTCCCTGCGTGTGGCCAGGTAGCTGCGTCGGGTCAGGTGTTTGCTGCTGCGTCCAGGTCTGGTCCTGAGTCTGCCCCCTGCTCGTGTCGCCTCCTGTCTCACGAGACTCTCTTGTGGCACCACCGTCTTGGCCACCCCTCCTTGCCTCGTCTTCGGGGCATGGCTTCCCGTGTCCTTGTCTCTGGTCTCCCCCGGTCTCTCCCTCCCCTTCCTTCGGGGCCTGGACCTTCCTGTGTCCCCTGTGTCGAGGGGCGGCTCCGGGCTGCCCCTCACTCCTCCCAGTTTCCCCCGACAGAGGCTCCTCAGCAGACGCTTCACATGGACGTGTGGGGCCCGGCCCGCGTCCGTGGACAGGGTCACGAGCGCTACTTCCTGCTGGTGGTTGACGACTACTCGCGTTACACCACAGTCTTCCCCTTCCGCAGCAAGGAGGATGTCACTGAGGTGTTGATCGACTGGATCCGCGCGGCTCGTCTCCAGCTCAGGAGGAGCTTCGGCTCGGACTTTCCTGTTCTGCGTCTGCACTCTGACCGAGGCGGAGAGTTCTCCTCTGGCCTTCTGCGAGCCTACTGTCGTGCACGAGGCATCCGCCAGACCTTCACGCTTCCGGACTCTCCACAGCAAAATGGGATTGCTGAGCGCCGCATTGGCATGGTCATGGACGTCGCTCGTACGTCCATGATGCATGCGGCTGCCCCCCATTTTCTGTGGCCGTTTGCGGTTCGGTACGCGGCGCATCAGCTCAACCTTCACCCCAGGGTCTCCCGGCCGAAGACCTCCCCAGCTCTGCTGTGGACGGGGAAGGTCAGCGATGCGTCTGCGTTTCGTGTCTGGGGATCTCGGGCGTTTGTCCGTGACCTGTCTGTGGACAAGCTGTCCCCTCGTGCTGCTCCCTGTGTCTTCCTAGGCTTCCCCCCTGACGCCCTAGTGTGGCAGTTCTACCACCCCTCCTCTCGTCGTGTTCTGTCCTCCCAGGACGTCAGGTTCGACGAGTCAGTCCCCTTCTACCGCCTCTTCCCCTACCGCACTCCTTCCCTCCCGCCACCGCCGCACTTCCTTGTACCAGGTCCCCCCCCGGTAGACCCCCTTCCCCCTCAGGGTCCTGCCCCTTCAGGTGTGTCCCCAGGTCGATGCAGTCGAGCCGGTCGAGGTTGCTGGTGACTCAGAAACTGCTGGGGGGGCTGAGCCTGGGGGTGCTGACTCTGGGGGTGCTGAGTCTGGGGGTGCTGAGCCTGGGGCTGCTGAGTCTGGGGGTGCTGAGCCTGGGGGTGCGGAGCCTGGGGGTGCTGCCTCTGGGGGTGCTGAGCCTGGGGGTGCTGACTCTGAGGGTGCTGCGCGCGTGGGTGCTGAGCCAGGGGGGTACTGGGCCTGGAGGTTCTCTGGGTGTTTCGTCTCGGCAGGAGCCACTCTCTCCACAGGAGCTACGTGAGTGGTTTGCTCGCCGCTGGAGGCGTACTGCTCGAGCTGGCGCTTCTTCGGCCGCTGAGGGTGCTGGTGCCGCCGGTCCCGGAGCTGCTAGGCCTGCGGGTCCGCCTGGAGCTGGAGCTGCTGAGGGTGTTGGTTCTGAGACTACTACTGTACGTCCTGGTGGTGGTCGTGCTGCGGGTACTGCTGGCGCTACTGGAGGTCCTGCCGCTGGAGGTGCTGTTGGCGCTGGTGCTGCCGGAGGTGCTGAGGGTGCTGGTGCTGTCCCTGCTGTGTCTGGTGCCGCCGCGTGGCCTCGGCCGTACTTCGTTCCGCTCCTTCAGCAAGTTCTTGGTTTTCCTCCTCTCTTCGAGGGTCCACCGCCTGTCCAGTCGCAGTCACAGTTACCGCCGGCCTCCCCACTGCCTGCTCCGTCTCCCTAAACTGGTCCTACCGGTGGTCTTGCTGAGCGTCGTGAGCCTGCGTCTCGTCCTGCGTCGCCTGTTCGTGCTGCTAGCACTAGTGGTCGCAGTTCGTGTCAGCGTCCTCCTCCTGTCCCTGGCACGCACCGGATGTCTCTGCGTCCGTCCACTGCTCCTCTGCGTGCCCCTTTGCCCTCTCCTCCTGAGTCCTCTCTTCCTGCACTTGCCGACCCTGAGTCGGACTCTCTTCGTGCTGCCAGTCCTACTGTCACGCGTCTCCTTGCTGCTGTTGTCACTGACCCCTCCTTTGAGTCCACTGCTGCGTCTTCTCTTGTTGCTGAGCTCGTCGACTTCGCTGCTCGCTGTCGTCTAGACTACACTACTAGTCTTGTTGCTGAGTCTACGTTTGTCTGTCCTCCGTCCGTCGGGGGTGAGTGTGCTCTTGGCACGGACGTCCTTGAGGACAGGCAGGAGGAGTTTCAGTGTCTGGCTGCTGCTTCACCTCATCTCGCGTCTGTACTGCTTGCCCCTGAGGGAGACCCGGATGCACTAGACATCCCGACTCCGCGCTCTTACGCGGAGGCCGTAGAGGGTCCCTACTCCTCTCAGTGGCAGGCAGCTATGGATGCAGAGATGGCTTCCTGGAAGTCCACAGGCACCTACGTTGACGAGGTTCCCCCTCCTGGGGCGAACATTGTTAGTGGGATGTGGATCTTCAGGGTGAAGCGGCCGCCGGGCTCTCCACCTGTCTTCAAGGCGCGGTACGTGGCTCGTGGCTTCAGTCAGCAGCAGGGAGTTGACTACTTTCAGACCTTCTCTCCCACCCCAAAGATGACCACTCTTCGGGTGCTGCTGCACATAGCCGCTCAGCGCGACTACGAGCTCCACTCTCTTGACTTCAGCACTGCTTTCTTGCAGGGTAGCATGCACGAGGAGATCTGGCTGCGCCGTCCACCTGGCTTCACTGGGACTTTCCCTCCTGGCACCCAGTGGAGCCTCCGACGGCCAGTCTACGGTCTCCGCCAGGCACCACGTGAGTGGCACGACACACTGAGAACTACGCTTGCGGCTCTTGGGTTTGCTCCCTCTACTGCTGACCCGTCGTTGTTTCTGCGCACCGACACTTCTTTGCCGCCGTTCTACATCCTCGTGTACGTCGACGACTTGGTCTTTGCCACAGCGGACACTGCTGGACTCGCCTACGTGAAGTCCGAGCTGCAGAAGAGACACACGTGCACAGACCTGGGTGAACTGCGCAGCTATCTTGGCTTGCAGATCACTCGGGACAGAGCACGCCGCACCATTACCTTGACTCAGTCACACATGGTGCAGCAGGTCCTTCAGCGCTTCGGCTTCACGTACTCCTCGCCTTAGGCCACTCCTCTGTCTACTCGCCACTCGCTCTTAGCTCTGCCTTCGGATGAGTCCGTAGAGTCGAGTGGTCCGTATGGAGAGCTTGTTGGCTGCCTCATGTACCTGATGACCTGCACACGACCTGACCTTGCATACCCTCTTAGCATCTTGGCACGCTATGTTGCTCCTGGGAGACACCGACCAGAGCACATGGCTGCAGCGAAGAGGGTGTTGCGCTACGTGTGCAGTACGTCGGGCATGGGGCTAGTGCTTGGAGGGCGGAGTCCAGTGGTCCTCACTGGGCACGCGGACGCTTCTTGGGCTGACGACCAGGCTACGCAGCGGTCGTCGCAGGGTTACACCTTCAGCCTTGGTTCTGGCTCTGTTTCGTGGCGGGCTACTCGCTCGTCTTCTGTTCTCGGCTCCACTTGTGAGGCTGAGATCTACGCCGGGGCCATGGCTGCTCAGGAGCTTTGCTGGCTCACCTACCTGCTGACTGACCTTGGAGAGCCTCCTCGTTCTCCTCCAGTGCTGTACGTAGACAACAAGGCCATGCTGGCCTTGTGTCGAGAGCAGCGCCTGGAGCACAGAACGAAGCACATTGCTCTCCGCTACTTTCTTGCTCGTGAGCTGCAGCAGCGTGGTCAGTTGCGACTTGCGTACGTGGCCTCTGAGGCCAACACTGCTGATGTTTTCACCAAGGCACTTCCGTCTTGTGATCATCAGCGCTTCTGCACTCAGCTGGGACTTGTACCTGTCTTACCTCACTTGCTCACCTCTTGATCTTACTTGTACTCTTGCATATATACATACCTGCTCTTGCTTGTTTAGTGTTATATATATATGTGCACTCCTGCATGTGAACTGGCCTTGTGGCCTTGACCTTGTGCTCGGACTATGTGGTGACTTTGTGATCCACCCTGAGCTTGCTTTGCTTTGCTTTGCTTGACTGGTCTTGTGACCCCTTGTTCTCCCCCACTTTGCCTATGGGGGTGTGTCAGATATATATGACATAGCTATTGTAGGCTATAGTGGGGTAGCACATATGGGGTACAGCTTTCTAGGGTTTGTATTTGTACCCAACTTTCACTTAGTCATTCCATTCTCTCGTTCTCAGTTTCACAGCGTCTGCTTCCTTCCTCGTGGCCTTCTGCCTCCGCTCCTCGTCCTGCAGTCTATCCCTGTTCCGCCGCTCAGAGTCTTCTCTCAGAACCTCTCTCAACCTCTCTTCCACCCCCTTTAACGTGCCCTCCGCCATCCCCCCTCCCGACTGGCGAACCTGATCACTCACCCTTACGATACTCTCCTGCAAGTTGGAGAGTCTTGTGTCCACCTGCTCGCGAAACCTGGCCGCCGTTTCAGCTTGGCGCCGCCGTTCCTCGTTTCCATGGCGGACTTCTTCCAGGTTGGCCAGGGCGTCGCGGCAGTAATGGACGGTCAGATCGGCCACGTCGCGACTAATGCTACTGTTGCGGGCCGCCAAGTTGCAGAACGTCTGCGTCACCATTCGGGCTAAGAGCGTCAGACGACGCGTTACCTCTGCCGGGCTTATGTCCCAGCTTTCAACCTCGACGAACCTGTCACCTTGTTCGTCCAGGACTGTACTCGTCCGATGCAGGATCCGCCGTATTGCCGTCTCTGCCTCGACCCACTCTACCTGCCAAAACGCTTCTGCCACCCCGCCTCGGCCGAGATTCCTCTCCACTGCTCTCCGGTGAAGGGTAGGCCGCCTCTGCCTGTTGAGATCCACTGTATCCCTAGGCGCCCCAACGTCTGCCACCCTCCATGGCCCCTCTACCCCGGTTCCTGGTCTCCGCGTTGGACTTCCTCCCAAAAATATCCGGACTGCCGGATGTACCGTATCCTCCTTATTCTGCTCCTCTTCTGTTTCCAGCGCATCTCCCTCGTAGTGCCCCACTCCAGCCTCCGGGACCACACGAACCTCCTCCTCAGTATTTTGACGCCCTGTCTCTGCCATGCTCTGCGTCTCTCGGTATGCGAATACCTGCGACGCTGCCTCCTCGTCATGCTGCCCCTCTTCCTCTGCGATGATGTGCCCCTCAGCACCCGCCGTCTCCTGTCCCTCTGTTTGTATCATTTTATTCCCATCTGAACCGTCCTCTCCATCTGGCTTCCTACGTGCGTCTGCCTCAGCCTGCTTCTGCTCCTCGGCCTCTGCCATCTTCTGCGCCTCACCCTCCGCCTTCTACCGCGCCTCTACAACAGCCTTCTTCCGCGCTTCTGCCCGAGCCAGTTGTAGTGCCTCTTCCGCAGGCTGTTTCTGCTCCTCTGCCTCCGCCTTCTGCTGCGCCGCTGCTTCTGCCTTATTCCGAGCCTCTCCTTCCTTATGTGCGTCTGCCTCCTCCTTATGCAGCGCCGCTGCCTTATCCTTCTGCTTCGCCGCTGCCTCTGATTCCTTCTGCGCCTCTGCCTCAACCATCTTCGGCGCCGCACCCTCCTCCTTCTGCTGTGCCGCTGCCTCTGATTCCTTCTGCACCTCTGCCTCAACCATCTTCAGCGCCGCACCCTCCTCCTTCTGCTGCGCCGCTGCCTCTGATTCCTTCTGCGCCTCTGCCTCAACCATCCTGGGCGCCGCACCCTCATCCTTCTGCTGCGCTGCCGCCGCTGATTCCTTATGTGCGTCTGCCTCATCATTCTGCTGCGCCGCTGCCTCATCCTTCTGGCTCGCCGTTGCCTCTGATTCCTTCTGCGCCACTGCCTCCACTACCTGCAGCTCGACTGCCTCCGACGTCAGCTCTGCTGCTGCACCCGCTTCTTTACGCGCGACTGCCTCCGCACTCTTGACCGCCTCTGCACCCACCTTCTGCTGCGCCGCAGACTCTGCTTCCTTTCGCGCCCCGTCCTCTGCCGTAAGTGCCGCCTCTGCATCGACGAACCAATGGGCCGCATCCTCTGCATTCTAGTGCGCCTCTACCTCCGCCATCTTATGAGCCTTTGCACCCGCGTTGCTCTGCGCCTTCTTTTGTCAAAAGTTAGAAGAAATAAAAAGAGAGGATTGAACTAGCAAGAATGAGGATACAAATAGCAAACCCTAGAAGGGTTGTACTCGCTATAGAGCACCCCACTACAGGCTAGAACAATAAGATAATATTCTGACACACCCCCATAGCCAAAGTGGGGTGTAATCAGCAGTGCAGGCAAAGCAAAACAAGCTCAGGGTGGATCACAATGTCACCACACATTCTGAGCACAAGTTCAAGAAGAAATAGTTCATAGTTCACAATTATAAGCAAAACTAGTGGTGGTCACAACGGGCAAGTGAGGAGGAGGAGTGAGAGCGAGAGGAGTTGGGAGGCGACAGCTGAAGCTGCAGACACACGGGCAACAGGAGGCACACTGGCACAGCGGCTACCGGGCGACGCCCCCGGACTACTGGAGTAACTGGCCCCGCGGCTAAAGTAGCGGCAGACGAGCAACGGACCCACGGGCGGCTGGCACAGCTGGCTACGACTGGGCTACCGGGCGAAGCCCCCGGAATACAGGTGTTGCTGACGACAAACTGGCAACCTCCACTCATCCTCCCGCACACAGTCCCACCCCCCTCATACACACCCACTGCTACACCACTAGCTCTACTCCCACACACCCCCCTAGCACCACTCCTTCGTCTCCCACACACCCACCCCCCTCAGCGGCAGCTGCAGCAGTGGGAGACGGAGGAGGAGGAGGAGCAGGGGACCGCGCACACCCGCCACCCCCATACCCGTCACCCCCATACCCTGAGTGTGCGGTAGGCGAGCTCAGGTGTGCGCGAAGCATGCACAAGCGTGCGGGAAGCAAAATCGGGTGTGCGGGAAGCGAACTCGGGTGTGCGGTAAGCAAACGCAGGTGTGCGGGGAGGGGGGGGGGGGGGGGGCCGCAGGGCGACACGCGGGTCGACGGGGATGGGCACACCGGTCGCCGGAGGCGGCGCGCGGGTCGACGGGGCCGCCACTAAGGGCGACAGGGAGCCTCGCGCGGGTTGACGGGGACGCCGCGAAGGGCGACGAGGAGCCGCACGCAGGTCGACGGGGACGGGCGTGCGGGTCGACGGAACGCGAAACCGCCGCGTGCGCCCAGGGTGCGCGGTGGGCAGAAAACCGCCACGCGTCCTGAGCGCATGGCGTGCAGAATACCGCCGCGCGAAGCAGGAAACCGCCGCGCGCCTCGGGGCGCACGGTGGGCAGAAAACCGCCGCACGCACTGAGCGCGCGGTGGGCAGAAAACCGCCATGCGCCCCGAGCACGTGGCGGGAAGAAAAAACTGCCGCACGCCACGGGGCGTGCGGCATAGAGAGTAGCAGTAGCAGTTGCAGCGGAAGCAACGAGGTGGTGAGCCCACCCACAGGATCGATCCAAGGGGATCGACCTGCTCTGATACCATGTCAAAAGTTAGAAGAAAGAAAAAGAGAGGATTGAACTAGCAAGAATGAGGATACAAATAGCAAACCCTAGAAGGGTTGTACTCGCTATAGAGCACCCCACTACAGGCTAGAACAATAAGATAATATTCTGACATCTTTTTCGCCCGAATTCTCTGGCACGTCGACGTCCCCTCTCCGGGCCTCTTCAGCCGCCTTCCGCTTTACGCTGGGCAAGCGAACTTTCACGTATCCCCTATCCTCCTCGATATGCTGCCGCACATTGCTGGCGAGCTCCTCTCCTGCCTCTCCCACGTGTGCCCTTGCAGCGGCTCGAGCCCCACGCTCCCATGCTTCACGTATGTCTCTAGTTCCCGGAAAAGAGACGGTAGGATCGGTGTCGCCATCACTTCGCCGTTGCCTCTCTTCAGCCCGTCTCCTCTTGGCTTCTGCTTCGGCCATCCGCTTATCATCAGCCGCCTTCCTCCACTGCTCCTCTGCCTGTTCGACCTGACTTGGCAGCTGTGGATCTTCTACACCCTCCTCGCCTTCATCTGCTACACTTGCCAAGTCGGTCTCCGTCCGTGCTTCGCGTTCCGGCGGCCTCCTAACCCGATCAGCAAACCTAAGCTGCCTAACTCCAGACCTAACACGCTCGTCCGCAGTGGCTGACCTTGATCTCGGGCCACTCAGTAGGGAACCCCCGGTGCAGGTCGGCGGGAATATGAAATAAACCCTACTCTTGGATTTGCGTCCCGGTTTGCGGCAGGTACGTCTATCTGTCCCTCTACCGCTTCGGATCTGTTCTGTGCCGCCGGCTCCATGGTATTCCCGGACCGTTCCGGTGCGCTCTCCACCACTCAAGCCTCATGGGTGGTCATGACTGCATCCGGGGCGGGACGGAGCTGGACTCCTTGTAGGTTGAAGAAGGCCCTGCAGGTCGACTCCAGCATACTCCGAATTTCTTTCGCGCTGTTTTTCCCCTTCCCTAAGGCGATCATCGGCTCTGCAGTTTGAATCGCCATGACATCCCCCCATTTGTCCAGCAACTTGCTGAACAGATGGGTAACGTGCAGCCCGGAACCCACTTGCCTCTGTCCCTGAACCTTGTTGATCTGCAACATGTGCGTGAAAAGGTGGTTGTCAGACACTCCCGTAACTTTTTACAAGCTTAATATCATACAACGCTTAAATCATAAAAATACAGGCTCCTTACCCTACCTTCCTCCATAATCAGTTCATCTAGGCGAGCCCTCAAATCTTTCTGCACTGCTTCGGCGTGGCTGCCAGAGACCCTGCGACCTCGGCTGTATTCCACATCTAGTTGTCGAATAAGCCAGCTGCAGGGCAAGGGGGTCGCAAATAATCAATTACATGCGTCCATACAAACCGCACATCTGATTAAGGAGTGACACTTACTCGAACACCTCCTTGGCATGGTCGCTGTGGCGATGGGTTGGGATTGCAGACTTAGGGTCGAAGTGTAGCACACGCGTACGGTACTCTCCGCGGGGATGTGCTAACAAATCTTGCGAGTTCATCAGCACCATGAGACTGATTGCCGTCGAGTGAACGACAGGGACTCTTCGGTACATCGAAGTTTGGATTAGCAAGATAAGCTGGTGTCAACGACAGACGTTGCGGATCCATGTCAAGAAACTCACTCTGATATGATGGGTATTAAAACCATCTGGTAGTTCAACAGCGACCGATGTTCGCTGCCACAACTGGGGACACGCAGGACGGCAGACCTCAAACGCCGATGCTCGGTAGGAGCCAGAATCTTTATGTCCCTGCGAACGCGAGGATCCCCGATCTTGTCCTTGGCAACCTCCCTGCATCCAAGCCGACATGTCGCAGAGGTAAGAAGATAGCAAGTGTGTGTCTAAAAAAACAAGGGTTCAACGTGCCGATGAAGTCGGCGTGCGTTACAAACTGCGCTTGGATACATACACAAGGCCGAAAAGTAACAACGCCTCGTTCCACTCTTCCTGACGAGCGATTAACCTTTCATAAGACTCCCGCCCTAGTCGTACAGACAATCCGCAGCCATCTGTGATTAACTGGGACGACATCGCGTAAGTAAGCCAGAAGATGGCAGGTAGCTATACGGTTACTACCATACACTGTCCGCCTGCAGGATTTTGAGGCCGACACTAGAATGAGAGGGAAGCTTGTGAGGAGGCTAGTTGTGGAACCTAGACTCAGATTGGAATGGCGAGAATGACCTTGAGCTTTGGTGCACCCACCCTGATAACAACTTCTGCTTCGCTGGTAGAATTGGTTGTGCTCTCGTCCTCACAGAAGGTGGGAAAGGCTTTGCTACAAATGCCAGGCGTAGTAAGACTTTTCTGCCCCCTACATCAAAATATTAGGCTTCTCACCATTTCCCTTCGAACATATGCGAACTACTCTTTGCATCCTTCTGCAGTGATTGGCCTATTTGTCGCCAGATTGTTCTCCTAAATGTTCTACTTCAGTTGCTGGTTGGTTGATTGCCAACCTTATATGCCATGTAAGCATATTGCATGTTCTGCGGTGCATTGCATGGTCTCAGCTTTGCCTCGACCTAGTACGAAATGACGACGGGCAGCCCCTAAAAAAAAAGAGACGTGTCCTGTGACAGGTTCATGACATGCTGCCTAGTATAACTATCCCATCCGCATGCTTCCCTCCGCAACGTGGAAATAGAGCAGTCTCTGCGACCTGTCACACGTGTCAGAAACCGAATGACACCCTACATCCCACAGTACCGCTCTAGGGGTAATCGCGTAGCACGTATAGTGCTAGTTTTTGTAACCCATAAAACAAACACAAGCATGAACTTTGCATGATTAGCACACCCAATTCTAAAACGGATAATCCTTTAAGTGTGAGATGAGTGCCCTAACAATAACGGCTCATTAGCACCCGTATAACAACGGCATTTAAATACAAAACAAATGCCGTACATTTCAACAAAGTGATCTGCTCCCGCCTGCAGAGAAGAGCATGCAAAAACATATCAAACCTTGGGCAAATGAGATGAATTTCAGGTGGGGGTCTGAAATATGTGTGGTGAGAGTTCCCTATAAAAATCAGCTCATTTGCCCAAGGATAAGTGGTTGATTTCAATTGCAACCTGATTCAAGGCAATTCTGTACAGAATTCTGCAGACTGCTGCACAACAAGGCTTAAAAACCATATCAAACCTTGGGCAAATAAGATGAATTTCAGAGGGGAGTCTGGAATACGTGTGATCAGAGTCCCCTACAAACATCGGCTCATTTGCCCAAGGATAAGTGGGTGATTTCAGTTGCAACCTGATTCAAGGCAATTCTGCACAGAATTCTGCAGACTGCTGCACAACAAGGCTTAAAAACCATATCAAACCTTAGGCAAATGAGATGAATTTCAGAGAGGAGTCTGGAATATGTGTGCTGAGAGGTCCCTATAAAAATCAGCTCATTTGCCCAAGGATAAAGGGGTGATTTCAGTTGCAACCTGATTCAAGGCAATTCTGCACAGAATTCTGCCGACTGCTGCACAACAAGGCTTAAAAACCAAATCAAACCTTGGGCAAATAAGATGAATTTCAGAGGGGAGTCTGGAATACGTGTGACGAGAGTCCCCTATAACAATCAGCTCATTTTCCCAAGGAGAAGTGGGTGATTTCAGTTGCAACCTGGTTCGAGGCAATTCTGTACAGAATTCTGCAGACTGCTGCAAAACAAGGCTTAAAAATCATATCAAACCTTGGGCAAATGAAGTGAATTTCAGAGGGCAGTCTGGAATATGTTTTATGAGAGTTCCCTTTAAAAATCAGCTCATTTGCCTAAGGATAAGTGGGTGATTTCAGTTTCAACCTGATTCAAGGCAATTATGTACAGAATTCTGCAGACTGCTGCAAAACAAGGCTTAAAAACCATATCAAAACTTCGTCAAATGAGATGAATTTCACAGGGGAGTCTGGAATATGTGTGATGAGAGGTCCCTTTAAAAATCAGCTCATTTGCTCAAGGTTAAATGGGTGATTTCATTTGCAACCTGATTCAAGGCAATTCTGCACAGAATTCTGCAGACTACTGCACAACAAGGCTTAAAAACCAAATCAAACCTTGGGCAAATAAGATGAATTTCAGAGGGGAGTCTACAATACGTGTGATGAGAGTCCCCTATAAAACTCAGCTCGTTTTCCCAAGGAGAAGTGGGTGATTTCAATTGCAACCTGATTCAAGGCACTTCTGTACAGAATTCTGCAGACTGCTGCAAAACAAGGCTTAAAAACCATATCAAACCTTAGGCAAATGAGATGAATTGCAGAGGGCAGTCTGGAATATGTGTGATAAGAATTCCTTATAAAAATCAGCTCATGTGCCCAAGGATAAGTGGGTGATTTCAGTTGCAACCTGGTTCGAGGCAATTCTGTACAGAATTCTGCAGACTGCTGCAAAACAAGGCTTAAAAATCATATCAAACCTTGGGCAAATGAAGTGAATTTCAGAGGGCAGTCTGGAATATGTTTTATGAGAGTTCCCTTTAAAACTCAGCTCATTTGCCCAAGGATAAGTGGGTGATTTCAGTTGCAACCTGATTCAAGGCAATTCTGCACAGAATTCTGCAGACTGCTGCACAACAAGGCTTAAAAACCATATCAAACCTTGGGCAAATGAGATGAATTTCAGAGGGCAGCCTGTAATACGTGTGATAAGAGTCCCCTTTAAAAACCAGCTCATTTTCCCAAGGAGAAGTGTGTCAAATCATAATGTTCTGTAGGCTGTAGTGGGGTAGCCTATATGGGGTACACATTTCTAGGGTTGCATATTTGTACCACTTTCCATTCCTTAGTGCATTCATTCTCGTTTCAATTCTCACATGGTATCGAGCAGGTTCCCTCGTGGGAACTGTGCCTAGGGCCCACCAAGTCGAAAGTTTTTTTTCTGCCCGGAGCGCGCTCTGCCCGAGTCGTGCTCCCTTCTCTGACTCCGTCGAGCCGCCCTAGCGGCCAAGTCGCGCCGCCTTAGCGGCCCCTGATTCGTCGCCCTAGCGACCCCGTCGCCCTACCTACGACCCCGGCCCCGTCGCCCTACCTGCGCCTCGGCCCCGTCGCCCTACCTGCGCCCCGGCCCCGTCGCCCTACCTGCGCCTCGGCCCCGTCGCCCTACCTGCGCCCCGGCCCCGTCGCCCTACCTGCGACCCCGGCCCCGTCGCCCTACCTGCGCACCGGCCCCGTCGCCCTACCGTCTACCCGGCCCCGTCGCCCTACTTACGGCCCGACCCCGGCCCCGTCGCCCTGCCTACGGCCCGGCCCCGTCGCCCTACCTTCGACCCGGCCCCGTCGCCCTACCTACGGCCCGGTCCCGGCCCCGTCACCCTACCTACGGCCCGGCCCCGGCCCCGTCGCCCTACCTTCGACCCGGCCCCGTCGCCCTACCTGCGCCCCGGCCCCGGCCCCGTCGCCCTACATGCGCACCGGCCCCATCGCCCTACCTTCGACCCGGCCCCGTCGCCCTACCTACAGCCCCGCCCGAACCGCTTATGCAAATGAGCCGCCCGCGCCGCTCAGCAGCCCGAGCCGCCCGTTCCGCCCGAGCCGCCCGAGCCGCCCGAGCCACCCGAGCCGCCCGAGCCGCCCGAGCCGCCCGAGCCGCCTGAGCAGCTGAGGAGCCGAGCCGCGGGTGCCGCCGAGCCGCAGTTGCTGCCGAGCCACCCGAGCTGCCCGAAACGCCCTGTCTGGTGAGCGCAGCGCCTCTATCACTGCACTGCCCCTGCTCTACAGTCAGCGCTGCTAGTCTACTGCTGTCATGGCTACCCCTAGTGTCCTCGCTTTTGACGCCGAGGGTCGAGCCATTGACTTTGACGTCTGGGTAGATGACCTGCAGCTGTTCTTACAGTACGATAGGGCAGACGGTCTCTCCCTCTTTGACCTCACCTCTGGTGCCTCTCCTGCTCTTGCTGCTAATGCTGACGCCACTGTTCGCTCACAGTGGGCCACGCGCGATGCTGCTGCACGTCTTGCTGTGCGTCGCCACCTCCCTACCTCTGAGCGTGCGCAATTTAGTCAGTATAAGAGTGCTCAGACCCTGTACGACGCTGTAGTTGCACGCTACTCCTCCCCTGCCACTGAAGCGCTGAGCCGTATCATGCTACTGTACCTCTTCCCTGACCTTGCTGCCTTTCCCACAGTCGCTGACCTCATTACGCACCTCCGCACTAGTGACACTCGCTACCGCGCTGCGCTTCCTGCTGACTTCTGCGCCAAGAACCCCCCCCCCATGTACATCACTCTCTACTACATAGTCACTCGCCTCCCTGACTCCCTTCGCGTAGTCAGGGACCACTTTCTCTCAGTCTGTCCCACCACTCTCACTGTTGACCTCCTCGAGAAGTCCCTCCTAGCGGCCGAGAAGAGCATAGTCGCTGTAGGGGCCTCTCGTGGTGACCCGCGCACCCCCATCTTTGAGGGGTGTTCCCCCTCCCCCCTTCGCCCTCTGTTGCCTCTGCTGCTGCGGCCGACCTCCTTGGTCTTGAGTCGGTCGGTACGGCGTCTGCCCCTAGCGGGAGACGCCACTCTGGCAGGGGCAAGGGGGGCAGGGGCACTGGAGGAGCGAGCGGGGGCGGTGGAGGTGGAGGTGGAGGCGGCGGGGGGAGTGGGGGTGGCGCTGGGAGTGGAGATGGGGGTGGAGGTGTCGGTGGCGGCAGTGGAGGCGGAGGCGGCGGCGGCGGTGGCGGTGGGAGCGGAGGTGGCGGAGGTGGTGGCGGTGGAGGAGGAGGCGGAGGCGGCGGTAGTAGCGGAGGCGGCGGAGGCGGCGGAGGCGGCGGGGGTGGCGGTGGAGCTGGTCGCGGGTCTACGCAGAGGAGTGGCTCCGGTGGTGGTCCGCGCCAGCAGCAGCAGCGCGGTCATGAGACCTTGTCCCCTCAGCAGCTCCGTGAGTGGTACACTGCACGCCAGCGGGGTGGGGGCTTTGGTCCGTGCACCTACGTCCTGCGCACCGGCGACCGTGCGGGTGAGCAGTGTGGGGGTGCGAACCCCACCCAGCGCTGCTTTGGCCGCCTGACGGACGCGTGGCGTCACCAGTTCCCGGAGGCCACAGAGATCCCTCGCTGGGGCGAGCTGTCTAGGGCGGGAGTTGCCATCTATGATCTTGATTTTGATGCTATCATTTCTGCCATGTATGCTGTGTCTATTAGTGATGAGGGTGACTGTTACCGGTGTTTCCCGCCCGACCCGGGCATTGAGACTGCTGCTCTAGGTACTGGTGAGGCTGCACCTCTAGGTGCTAGTGAGGCTGCTGCTCTAGGTGCCAGTGCGTCTGCGTCCTCAGGTGCTGGTGAGTCTGCGCTCGCAGGTACCGCGTCGGCTCCGGCCTCCCTCACCTTCACACTTGACTCAGGGGCTTCTCGCTCCTTCTTTCGAGACCGCACCACACTCACGCCGCTTGGTCGGCCGGTTGCAGTCTCCCTGGCAGACCCCTCTGAGGGTCCTGTCCTTTCTCACTTCTCCACTGTCCTCCTGTGTCCGGCGGCCCCCTCTGGCACCTTGTCTGGTCTTTACCTCACCTCGTTTTCTACAAACTTGGTGAGTGGTGCTGACCTACAGGATGCGGGGGTTCACTAGTTTACTCCTGCGAGTCAGCGGGTGACTCACTGCTCGGACGCTCGCACAGGCCGGCACCTGGCCACGTTTACGCGTCGGCCGGGGTCGAGCCTGTACACCCTGACCACTGAGTCTCCTCCTGTCCCTGCGTCTGGTCAGGTAGCTGCGTCGGGTCAGGTGTTTGCTGCAGCGTCCAGGACTGGTCCTGAGTCTGCCCCCTGCTCGTGTCGCCTCCTGTCTCACGAGACTCTCCTCTGGCACCACCGCCTTGGTCATCCCTCCCTGCCTCGTCTCCGAGGCATGGCCTCCCGTGTCCTTGTCTCAAGTCTTCCCCGGTGCCTCCCTCCCCTTCCTCCGGGGCCTGGCCCCACCTGCGTCCCCTGTGTCGAGGGGCGGCTGCGAGCTGCCCCTCACTCCTCTCAGTTTCCCCCGACAGAGGCCCCGCTGCAGACGCTTCACATGGACGTGTGGGGCCCGGCCCGCGTCCGTGGACAGGGTCACGAGCGCTACTTTCTGCTGGTGGTTGACGACTACTCGCGTTACACCACAGTCTTCCCCTTGCGCAGCAAGGGTGATGTCACTGAGGTGTTGATCGACTGGATCCGCGCAGCTCGTCTCCAGCTCAGGAGGAGCTTCGGCTCGGACTTTCCTGTTCTGCGTCTGCACTCTGACAGAGGCGGAGAGTTCTCCTCTGGCCTTCTGCGAGCCTACTGTCGTGCGTGAGGCATCCGCCAGACCTTTACGCTTCCAGACTCTCCACAGCAAAATGGGATTGCTGAGTGCCGCATTGGCATGGTCATGGACGTCGCCCGTACGTCCATGATGCATGCGGCTGCCCCCCATTTTCTGTGGCCGTTTGCGGTTCGGTACGCGGCGCATCAGATCAACCTTCACCCCAGGGTCTCCATGCCGGAGACCTCCCCAGCTTTGCTGTGGACGAGGAAGGTTGGCGATGCGTCTGCGTTCCGTGTCTGGGGATCTCGGGCGTTTGTCCACGACTTGTCTGCGGACAAGCTGACCCCTCGTGCTGCTCCTTGCGTCTTCCTGGGTTTCCCCCCTGACGCGCCAGGGTGGCAGTTCTACCACCCCACCTCTCGCCGTGTTCTATCCTCCCAGGACGTCACGTTCGACGAGTCGGTCCCCTACTACCGTCTCTTCCCCTACCGCACTCCGTCCCTCCCCCCGCCACCGCTCTTCCTTGTGCCAGGTCCCCCCCAGGTAGACCCCCTCCCCCCTCAGGGTCCTGCCCCTTCAGGTGTGTCCCAGGTAGACGCTGTTGAGCCTGTCGAGGTCGCTGGTGACTCTGGTGCTGCTGAGGGTGTTGAGCCTGGGGGTGCTGACTCAGGGGGAGCTGAGCGTGTGGGTGCTACGCCTGGGGGTGCTGAGCCTGAGGGTGCTACTACTAGGGTTGCTGAGTCTGGGGGTGCTGAGACTGGGGGTGCTACGCCTGGGGGTGCTGAGCCTGGGGGTGCTACGCGTGGAGGTACTGAGCCTGGGGGTGCAGAGCCTGAGGGAGCTGGGCCTGCTGGTGCTGTGCCTGGCAGTTCTCCGGGTGCTTCGTCGTGCCGAGAGCCACTCTCTCCACAGGAGCTGCATGAGTGGTTTTCCCGGCGCTGGAGGCGAGCTGCTGGAGCTGGAGGTGCTGCGGGTGCTGGAGGTTCTGTTGCTGCTGAGGGAGCTGGTGCCACGGGTCTCGGAGGTGCTCATACTGGGAGTACTGGAGGTGCTGGGCCTGCGGGTACTTCTGGAGCTGGAGCTGCCGCGGGTGTTGGCGCGGAGGCTCCGGCTGTCGGTCCTGGAGGCGGTCCTGCTGGGGGTACTACTGGTGCTTCTGGAGGTACTGGAGCTGGAGCTGCTACTGGTGCTGGTGATGCCACTGGGGGTGCTGGTGCTGTCCCTGCTGTGTCTGGAGGCGCCGCGCGGCCTCGGCCGTACTTCGTTCCGCTCCTTCAGCAGGTTCTTGGTCTCCCGTCTTCTACTGGTCCTCCTCCTCCCTTAGAGTGTCCACAGCCTGTCCCGTCGCAGTTACAGTTACAGCCGGCCTCCCCACTGCCTGCTCCGTCTCCCTACACTGGTCCTACTGGAGGTCTTGCTGAGCGTCGTGAGCCTGCGTCTCGCCCTGCGTCGCCTTTCCGTGCTGCTCGCACTAGTGGTCGCAGTTCGCGTCAGCGTCCTCCTCCTTTCCCTGGCACGCACCGGATGTCTCTGCGTCCGTCCACTGCTCCTCTGCGTGCCCCTTTGCCTTCTCCTCCTGAGTCTTCTCTTCCTGCTCTTGCCGACCCGGAGTCGGACTCTCTTCGTGCTGCCATTCCTACTGTCACGCGTCTCCTTGCTACTGTCGTCACTCACCCTTCTTTTGAGTCCACTGCTGTGTCTGCCCTAGTTGCTGAGCTCGTCGACTTTGCTGCTAGCTTTCGCCTAGACTACGCTGCTAGTCTTGTCGCTGAGTCTGGGTCTGTCTGTCCTTCGTCCGTCGGGGGTGAGTGTGCCCTTGGCACGGACGTCCTTGAGGACAGGCAGGAGGAGTTCCAGTGTCTGGCTGCTGCTTCACCTCATCTCGTGTCCGTACTGCTTACCCATGAGGGAGACCCGGATGCACTTGACATCCCGACTCCGCGCTCTTACGCGGAGGCCGTAGAGGGTCCCTACTCCTCTCAGTGGCAGGCAGCTATGGATGCAGAGATGGCTTCCTGGAAGTCCACAGGCACCTACGTTGACGCGGTTCCCCCACCTGGGGCGAACAGAGTCAGTGGCATGTGGATCTTCAGGGTGAAGCGGCCGCCAGGTTCTCCACTTGTCTTCAAGGCGCGGTACGTGGCTCGTGGCTTCAGTCAGCGGCAGGGAGTTGACTACTTTCAGACCTTCTCTCCCACCCCGAAGATGACCACTCTTCGGGTGCTGCTGCACATAGCCGCTCAGCGCGACTACGAGCTTCACTCTCTTGACTTCAGCACTGCTTTCTTGCAGGGTAGCCTGCACGAGGAGATCTGGCTGCGCCGCCCACCTGGCTTCACTGGGACTTTTCCTCCTGGCACCCAGTGGAGCCTCCGGCGGCCAGTCTACGGTCTCCGCCACGCACCGCGTGAGTGGCACGACACACTGAGGACTACGCTTGCGGCTCTTGGGTTTGCTCCCTCTAGTGCCGACCCGTCGCTGTTTCTGCGCACCGACACCTCTTTGCCACCGTTCTACATCCTCGTGTACGTCGACGACTTGGTTTTTGCCACTGCTGACACTGCTGGACTCGCCCACGTGAAGTCCGAGCTGCAGAAGAGACACACGTGCACTGACCTGGGTGAACTGCGCAGCTACCTTGGCTTGCAGATCGCCCGGGACAGAGCACGCCGCACCATTACCCTGACTTAGTCACACATGGTGCAGCAGGTCCTACAGCGCTTCGGCTTCACGTACTCCTCGCCTCAGGCCACTCCTCTGCCTATTCGCCACTCGCTCTCAGCTCTGCCTTCGGATGAGTCCGTGGAGTCGAGTGGCCCGTACCCAGAGCTTGTTGGCTGCCTCATGTACCTGATGACCTGCACACGACCTTACCTTGCATACCCTCTTAGCATTCTTGCACGCTATGTTGCTCCTGGGAGACACAGACCGGAGCACATGGCTGCAGCGAAGAGGGTGTTGCGCTACTTGTGCAGTACGTCGAGCATGGGGCTTGTGCTTGGAGGGCAGATTCCAGTGGTCCTCACTGGGCACGCAGACGCTTCTTGGGCTGACGACCAGGCTACGCAGCGGTCGTCACAGGGTTGCACCTTCAGCCTTGGTTCCGGCTCTGTTTCGTGGCGGGCTACTCGCTCGTCTTCTGTTCTCGGCTCCAGTTGTGAGGCTGAGATCTACGCCGGAGCCATGGCTACTCAGGAGCTTCGCTGGCTCACCTACCTGCTGACTGACCTCAGAGAGCCGCCTCGTTCTCCTCCAGTGCTGTACGTAGACAACAAGGCCATGCTGGCCTTGTGTCGGGAGCAGCGCCTAGAGCACAGAACGAAGCACATTGCTCTCCGCTACTTTCTTGCTCGTGAGCTGCAGCAGCGTGGTCAGTTGCGACTTGCGTACGTGGCCTCTGAGGCCAACACTGCTGATATCTTCACTAAGGCACTTGCGCCTTGTGATCATTAGCGCTTCTGTACTCAGCTTGGTCTTGTGCCTGCCTTGCCTCACTTACTCACTTCTTGACCTTGCTTGTACTGTCACATATATATACTCCTGCACTTGTTTGTTTACCTTTTTTATATATATGTGTGCTCCTGCATGTGAACTAGCCTTCTGGCCTTGAACTTGTGCTCGGAATGTGTGGTGACTTTGTGACCCACCCTGAGCTTTGCTTTGTTCTGCTTGACTGGTCTTGTGACCCCTTGTTCTCCCCCACTTTGCCTATGGGGGTGTGTCAAATCATAATCTTCTGTAGGCTGTAGTGGGGTAGCCTATATAGGGTACACATTTCTAGGGTTGCATATTTGTACCACTTTCCATTCCTTAGTGCATTCATTCTCGTTTCAATTCTCACAAAGTGGGTGATTTCAGTTGCAACCTGATTCAAGGCAATTCTGTACAGAATTTTGCAGACTGCTGCACAACAAGGCTTAAAAACCATATCAAACCTTGGGCAAATGAGATGAGTTTCAGAAGGGAGTCTGGAATATGTGTGATGAGAGTTCCCTATAAAAATCAGCTCATTTGCCCTAGGATAAGTGGGTGATTTCACAAGAAACATGGTTCCAGGCATTTCTGCACAGAATTCTGCACCGGCCTGCAGAATATAACATGAAAAGCATGGCAAACCTTGATGAAATGAAGTGAAAACTGGATGGGGATCAGGACTAGGTGTTATGACAGTGCCCTATCAAAATGGGCTCATTTTCCCAAGGAGAAGTGGGTGATTTCACCTGACACATCACACCAGGCAACTCAGCACTAACTTCCTTGCAAGAAAAAGTCCACCAAATCAGTTTGCATAGAGCTGAAAATGTTCAGGGGGGCTGGAACATGTGTCATAACACTAAAAATGCAAAAACAAAATATGGTCACCACATAACACATGTGTGTGATGCCTAGAGAATGACTTTACATGTGCTATGGGCAACCTTAGTTGACCCAAAAGTGACAAAATGTAACAAATTTGACAAAATAACAAACTCATGCCCGCTGGTAGAGGACATCAAGGAGATACCATCTCTTTCCCGTCACTCACACTTTTCGTCACACTATGCACTCGCGGATTCCTCAATCCAGTCCGTAGCGTGTCGCCATACCACCCTTATCACCCTCCCGCATCTTCCCATTCGTCGCGCCTCCTTCTCCTTACGTTTGTGGCGGTCGTGCCCCCGTTTCCGCCCAAATCGCGCTCTGCCGGCCCCCCTCCCCCCCAACTTTCCCCTTCTTCGTAGTATGGTCTCTTCTAAGCTTCTTCATGGCCTCTCTCCTCTCTCCCTCCCCTTCTCCCCTCTCCTGCTCCTCCGTGCACCCCATGTGTCCAGGCCAAACTCTCCCAGTCACCTCATCCCTCTTCGCCCTCTGCCTCTCCCCAACCCCTTAACCTTGTTCATATGGACCTCTGGGGTCCTTCACCTACTGCTTCTCATCAGGGTCATCGATATTTTCTGCTTTTGGTTGATGACCACTCACGATTTGCTAGTGTCTATTCCCTCCATGCCAAATCTGACGCTCCCTCCCTCATCATTCGCTGGGCTGAGCAAGCTCGTCTACGCTTTAAGCATCCTGTCGCGCGCTTCCTCTCAGATGGTGGTGGCGAATTCTTTAACCACTGTCTCTCCTCTTATTGTGCCTCTCATGGCATTCTCCAGACCTCCACTCTTCCTCACTCCCCAGAACAGAATGGGGTTGCTGAGTGTCAGAGTGTTATGTTTGTCTAGCCTGCAGTGGGGCACTCAATAGTGAGTACAGCCCAATTTAGGGTTTGCTATATGTACTCCACTACTTGCTAGTGAAACCTCTTCCACTCCATTCCTCGTTATTTCACATGGTATAGAGCTGTTTCCCTCCTGGGACTGTTCCTTCCTAGGGCCTACCACTTCGCTAAACTTTTTTTTTTCTGCCCTGCCCTTAGCGCGTTTCGCGCTCTGCCCTGCTGCCCGTCGCGGCCCTTCGTGGCCCCTTCGTGGCCCCTTCGCGACCCAGTCACGGCTCTGTCGCGGCCCCGTCACGGCCTCGCCCCGGCCCTGCCCCGTCGCCCGGCCCTGCCCCGTCGCCCGGCCCTGCCCCGTCGCCCTGTCGCGGCCCCCCGTCGAGGCCCTGCCCCGGCCCTGCCCCGGCCCTGCCCCGACCCTGCCCCGGCCCCGCCCCGGCCATGCTCCGTCGCCAGTCGCGGCGCGCCGGGGACCCGTGCACCGCCCCCCCCTCTTTTCCCGTCGCCTGTCGAGACGACCTGAGGGGGCCGCGGCGACCTGGGGGGGGGGGGGGGGGGGGCGAGCGTCGCCCCTTCTGCCACCTGTTTTGGCGCCCTAGGAGGCCGCGCGTCGCCCCCCCCCCCCCCCCCCCCCCCCAGTAACCTCCCTACCCGTCGCCCGGCCCTGCCCTGTGTTAGGGTTTGGGAGTGGCGAGTAGGGATTGGCGGGTGTGTGGTCTCCCCTGCTCCTCCCCCTCCTCTGTCTCCCACTGCTGCAGCTGCCGCTGACGGGGGTGGGTGTGTGGGAGTCGACGGAGTGGTGCTAGGGGGTGGGGTGTGAGTGAACCTAGGGTGCAGCAGGGGGTGTGTGAAAGGGGGGTGGGATAGTTTGGGGAGGTTGAAGGGGGGTGGCCGCCGTGAAGCCCGCAGCTCCAGTCGCCCGTGAGACCGTTGCGCCAGTCGCCCGTGAGCCCGTTGCGCCAGTCGCTCGTGAGCCAGTTGCTCCAGTCGCCCGTGAGTCCGTTGCTCCTGCGGCTCAGAGTTAGCCGCGGAGCCAGTTACTCCAGTAGCCCGTGTGCGAGTTGCTCCAGTTGCCAGTGTGCCAGTTGCTCCAGTTGCCCGTGTGCCAGTTGCTCCAGTTGCGCCGTGTGCCAGCAGCTTCAGCTGCCGCCCACTACCTCCTCTCCTCTCATAGTCCCTCCACCTCCACTTGCCCTCGGTGATAGCCTCTAGCTTTGCTTATTATTGTGAACTCCTGCTATGCCTGCTCATTGTGCTGATTACACCCCACTTTGGCTATGGGGGTGTGTCAGAGTGTTATGTTTGTCTAGCCTGTAGTGGGGCACTCAATAGTGAGTACAGCCCAATTTAGGGTTTGCTATATGTACTCCACTGCTTGCTAGTGAAACCTCTTCCACTCCATTCCTCATTCTTCACACTGAGCATCGCAATCGCACTCTCATGGAAATTACTCGCTGCCTTCTCACCCATGCCTCTGCTCCCCACTCTCTTTGGAGCTATGCTCTTCTCCATGAAACTCTACTCTCTAACCTCCACCCTCTTCCTCTTCGCCCCACTACCACCCCTTCCAGCTTTGGACTGGCTGCCAGCCCTCTGTTCGCCCTCTTCGGGTATGGGGGTGTGTCTCCCATGATCTTGTAAATCCAACAGACCGATCTCAACAGGGTGGGAAGCTCGCTCCCAAGACGCAACTCTGTGCATTCCCTGGCATCAACTCTGGCTGTCCTGGTTATCTTTTCTATGCCCCTTCCTCTCACCCACTCATCCGCAGCCAGGACGTCATTTTAGATGAGACTCAATCCCCATTCCATTCTCCCCCACCCGCCCCTCCTGTCCCCTCTCTTCACTAGTCTAATTTGGATCAGCCGCCCTCTGTCCTCCCCTCCCCTCCTTCCCCGCTTCCTATCCCGCCCCTTCTCGCCCCTCCCCTCGCGCTAGCCTCTACTACCCCCCCTTCCGATATCATCTCTGGCGCCTTCCCACCCGCCTCTTCCTCTTCGGCTCCCCTTCCTTCCTCACCTCCATCTTCCTCTCAACCTCCTTCTCCCGTTCCCATTTCCCCCCCTTCCCCGCGCCATACTCACTCCATGACTCGCGAACTGTCTAATTTTCAGCACTCTGCTCTTTTCACTCGTCCATCTCCATCCCAGGATGTTAATCTTCTTGAAGATCGCTTTCAGAAGCTCTTCACCATTCATCCTGTTTCTCCTCTGCTATGTGTCACCGTCGGTGACTTTAGCAATTCTCCCACTCTTCTCTCTGTTGACACCGCTGCCATTCCCACCCCTCAGTCCTACTCCGAGGCCGTGCCGGGCTTTCATGCCACTGAGTGGATGGCTGCCATCATTGCTGAGTGTGAGGCATTTACCACAACTAATTCCTACATTGACTCTGTTCCCACCCATGGCGCCACTATTGTCAAAGGCAAATGGGTTTTCTGTCTCAAGCAACTGCCCAGCAAACGTCTTGTCTTCAAAGCCCGCTACTGTGCCAAGGGCTTCACTCAGCGTGAAGGCATTGACTACTTTGCCACTTACCCCCCCACAGCCCGTCTCCCCATTCTCCGCCTCCTTCTTGACTTAGGTGCTCACTGGGAATGGGAGATCCATTCCATGGACGTTTACAATGCTTTCCTTCATGGCGCACTACATGAGCGCATATTCCTCAAGTGCCCCGCTGGCTTTCCTCGCCCTTTCCCTCCAGGCACTGTTTGGGAATTAAAGCGACCTGTGTATGGCCTTAAGCAGGCCCCGTGCGAGTGGCACGCCAAGCTTGCCTCCACCCTTCACTCTCTTGGCTTCTCTACCTCCACCTCCGACCCTAGTCTTTACATTCGCACATCCCCTCACAAGCTTTGCATCCTTCCCTACGTGGATGATTTGGTGTTGCTTGCCGAGGACTCCGCTGATCTTGCAGCTGTCAAGAAAGCCCTGCAGGCGTGTCTCCTATGCAAGGATCTTGGCGAGCTTCGTCACTACCTCGGCATGGAGATCCATCGTGATCGTGCTGCCCGCACCATCTCTCTCTCCTAGTCTTTCTACATCCAGTCCATCCTCCAGCGGTTCGAGATGTCGCAGGCCAAGCCGGTCTCCACCCCTCTTCCTGCTAACCATCACTCCCTCTGCCCTTGTCGTTCCTGCGCCCTCCTATGAGCTGCGTCCTTATCCTAAGCTCGTTGGGTCTCTCATGTATGCTATGATGTGCACTCGCCCCGACCTTGCTTACCCCCTCAGTGTTCTTTCTCGCTTTGTCAGTTTAGGCGACCACACTGACGTGCACTGAGCAGCTGCTAAGCGTGTCCTGCGCTATCTGCGAGCCACCTCTGACCTTGCTCTCACTCTTGGTGGCTCTGTTCCTCCCGTTCTCTCCGGCTACAGTGATTTTTCCTATGCTGACTCTTGCCCTGATCGCCGCTCATCTCAGGGCTATGGTTTCACTCTTGGCAGTGGTCTCATCAGCTGGCGCTCCACTCGCTCATCCTCTGTCTGCCTTTCCACCTGCGAGGCTCAGTTGTACGCAGGCACCTTGGCACCTCAGGAGGCTTGCTGGCTCTCCTTTCTCCATGTTGAGCGTGGTCACTCTCAGTCCTCTGTGATGCTCTCCTGTGACAGTGCGAGCATGATTCATCTTACTGAAAATCCTGTCTATCACGCCCGCATCAAGCATATCAAGGTCGGCTATTTCTTCGTGCGCAAGCTGGTGCAGTTTGGCTTCTTACGTCTTCGCAAGGTGGACGCTACTGCCAACCTTGCATACATTTTCACCAGGGCCCTCTTGCGTGCGCCACACCGTTTCTACGTGCGCGAGCTTGGGCTCACGCGTCTCTCCACTTCTGGGGGTGTGCCGGTTCGCTAGGTGTTTTGCTCCAGAGCTTCACCTAGCCTAGGGGTGTGTTGGAGTAGGCTAGAGCTCGCTCTGGTCTTTATTTTGGTGCTCTTATATTATTTCTCCATGCTTAGAGAGAGTTATGCATTCAGGTACATTTTAGGTTTACTTCGTAGTTTTTAGTATAAACCGAACACACCCTAGGTTCAATTAGGGTTTCCAACCCTATCTCTTTTGTACCTCGACATTTTCTTGCAAGTCCAACTTTTTCGACCCTACCTAACTCTCTCGCCATCCATGGCTCCTCACAACTTAACACCCAATATTTCGGATCACAAGTTATGAACAAGAGAGAGGTGCGAGCGACAATCAATGACACTCAACATGCACAAATTATCTCGCTTCATGAGATTTGCGAACTGATTGTGAACGTTGGCGAATGAAGTTTCCACCGATAACTTTGATCGCTGCTGTATGGAGGACTAGTGCGACGTTCGCAGAAGTTGGAGTGGTTTCTTAGGGTTGCTTTACCCTACCCGACCACGACTAAGACACTGAGGTCAATGCCAGAGAACACACAATGGGGATTGTCTTCAACTACTGGTCTCAAATAGTGGAAGAAATCAATACCTTTTCAGCTCCTGCCCCATATCAATATGGGTCGCAGCCAGTCTTGCCTTTGTTATCGAGTATCCACTACCAAAGCAAGCTAAGGAGCAGCTCCAAACTTCCTTGACAATTGCCCCGCTCGAATCCTACCCAAACCATAGAAAGATTTCGTGGGGAAAGCAGACTCCAGCAATTAGCAATTTGAGAAGTATTGATGAAGGATCACGGATGCGAATTGCAATCGATCGCGTACCTTAGTAAGAAGCTACATGAAGCAGTGTTGAACTATCCGATTCATGATAAGGATGTCATGGCGATCGTTAGAGCTTTCAAAGCGTGAAGGTGTTATCTCAAAGGAGCAAAAAGGGCTGTCCACACTGACCATTGCAGTCTAAAGTACATGAAGTCACAGCCAACCCTTTCCAGGCGGCAAGTTCGGTGGATGGACTTTATTTAGATCCACTTCTGCTATGATGCCGTCTACAAACTGGGACTCAACAACAAGGTAGATGCTCTAAGCCGACCCAGCCACGTGGCATGGATTCATACAGAAGGGACGAGTCATGCAATTGTTGTGCTTGCAGGCCACCTTCGTGCGACGTTGGCAAGCTGCCTTTGTGCTGCGCTGGAACTGACTTGCTAGGTTGCTAGGTGAGTTGCCGTGTATGCAATCATTTACTGTAGGTGGGTTTACCCTTTCTCCTTGCTATACCTTGTCCTCATCTTCTCTTAGTGCTACTATTTGGCCTACCCTTCTCGCTCGACACCATCGCCATACTCCTATCTCCTAAGTTCACAGTTCAACGTGGTATTAGAGCGAGTTTTAACTCCTAGGCCTAAGTCGCCATGGCCTTTGCTGCTAGTGGCGTGGATTCTGCTGCTGCGTCCGCGAAATCTACTGCTGCTGCGTCCGCGAAATCTGCTGCTGCTTCCGCGAAATCTGCTGCTGCCGCAATTTTTCTGCTGTAGTGAAATCTACTGCGATGTTTGGGCCTACTGCACGACGGTCGTGCTGGTCGTCGCGGCCTTGCGTCGTCGCTGCCACAAGCGCCAGCCTTGAAATCAGTGCCAACCAGCGCCAGCCACGACAAAAGCGTTAGCCGCGATTGAAGTGCCAACAGCGCGAGCCGCGATAGAAGCGCAAGCAGCGCTTGATGCGACAGAAGCGCCAGCCGCAACATCAGCACGAGCAAGCGGCAGCCGCGACAACAGCGCCAGCCGCGAGAGCAGCGCCAGCCGCGAGAGCAGCGCCGACTAGCGCCAACCGCGGCCCTTATCTCTCCCTGCCGCGCCTTTTGACGTGGGGGGAAGGGTGAGGGTGGGGAGGGGGGGGGGGAGGGGTTGGCGGGGGTGACCAGCAAACTGCCACCAACTGCCTCTCTTCCTCCTCTCTCGTCTCTGTTTCCCGCCGCCTCCTCCTCCATTTGTTTGCTCCTCCAGCCATCTCCGTCGTTGTTGGGGGGGAGGTTTGAGGGGGGGTGGGGGGGGGTGGGGGGAGAGGTTGGAGGAGGGTGGCCGACGTAAAGCCTGTACTCCCAGTCGCCAGTGAGCCGGTTGCTCCAGTCGCCCGTCGGGTCGGTTGCTCTATCCATACGAGCGGGATGCTCCAGGCGTTCGAGCTAGTTAACGCCAGTGCTCAAATACCGTAGGATAGCAACTTCAGCCGCCGCCCACCTCTTCTCTCTCTCTATCTCTCTCTCTCTCTCTCTCTCTCTCTCTCTCTCTCTCTCTCTCTCTCTCTCTTTCTCTCTCTCTCTCTCTCTCTCTCTCTCTCTCTCTCTCTCTCTCTCTCTCTCTCTCTCTCTCTCTCTCTCTCTCTCTCTCTCTCTCTCTCTCCTCGTTTGTCATCTCCTTCCGTATGTAATCATTTGCTGCACATGGTGTACCTACTTTCTCCATGCTATACCTTGTATTCATCTTCTCTTAGTGCTCCTCTTTGGCCTACCTTTCCCTCTCGATACCATCGCCATGCTTCTTCTAGTTCCTTATCTCATAATCTCCTAAGCTCACAGTTTAACAATATCGACCCTGTCATCTCATTGTCTGGAATTTTTTTCCAACATTCGCGAGTGGAACTCTTGTCCACCTACGAGAAGAACGAACTTGCATAAGTGCTAGACAGTGCTCCGATCAGCCCGTATAACACGTGACTCTCCGCACTGGCCCTACGGCTCGACAATTCTCAACCGGGCACTAGGGCCGCAGGGCACCCTTTTGTTCATTGTTAAAGTTACCATCTTGTTTAGCTATGCCTTCTCTCATTGTATGGATTATCCTCGATAGTGCAATCTTCACTCGCTCGCTAGATTGCACTCGCCAACGCATTTCGGATTTTCTCTACCATGCCCGAATAGTTCTCATTAGCGTCGTCTAGTGCTTTCGGTAGCGTTGTTTAGCGGTCGGTTGCGCTACCGAGCACTACCAAGTGAATCATATGGGCTTCAATCTCTTACTACGTAAATTTCGTACTTATATCCAAGTCGGGAGGGTAAAGTGAATGGTTCTGTTTTTGTCACTTCCTAATGAGTTAGACCAGCGTGAGAAATGTGATTTTAAAGCGAAGACCAATCAACGTTGAGAAAGTCCAGGTTGATTACACCTGAGAACGCGCTCAGGCGAAATCTGAGTACAGATGTTCTTGCTTTTAGTCCCGCTAAAAAACACGCGCGGCGCGGGACTATGGTGAAAACTCGCGAAACCCCAGGCAAATGGGAACTTATAGTCCAACTGGGCGGGTATTTTCGCCGTCACGCATGGTGTTTGGTACGGCGTCAGCCGGTGTTTTCTGGCGACGAGGAGTTACTACCAGTTCGCATGAAATGAAACGCCCACCTCGTGCGACACACGGTACTTCTCATCAACAATTAACTCAATTCGTAACATGAAGTGGGCATTCAAATAAACTTCCATTAAAGAGTACTGATACAAACACACATGCAAACAGAGAATCAAACCGAACTGAAACCAGAGTTGCTTCTCGTTCCAAACAAAAGGCACATCCCAACACATTCACACCTTCCACTCAACCACAGCACACTCACGCAGTGCGAGCATCCAAGCACACATAGAAACAAACATTCACGCGCATTTCACTCAAACACAGCACACTCAAACGCCATTCAAGCATAACAAGCACACACAAAGAAACATCGCACAGACATTCGCACGCACAAAATAACCCCACAAGCACATTAGCCACAGGATGCACATCACAGCACATGTCAGACGAGAGAAACATTCAGCCATCGCCGACGATCCACGCAACGGCGCACCTTCCACACACAGATTTGCAGCAGAACAGCCCCGGAAATTCGACTCTTACTAGAATATTAGAAACTCCCAGGAATAAAGCCACTCCCAACTGTGAAATAAGACACTCAAATGACACAAAAGCTCTTCCAAACACAGAACAAATACACACGCACAGAGGACCACCACCATACAGCGAACCGGACGGCGCCCACACGCTCTTACAGCAACATGGCAGTAGCACACGGCAAAATTCACGCCCGCTCTTGTAGAAATTGCCGGAGTTACTCGGCAAAGCCGTCCAGGATCCCTGCTGCCGAGAGGGGCCTCTCTCTGCTGGAAAGAGAGTCCTCTGGTGCATCAGCTGCTACACCGCTGTTGAGGGGGGGTTTGTTCAGGTTGAGGGTTCCGCGACTAGCGCGATCCAAACGCGCCACGACCTCGGTGTTGTTGATGCCGAAGATATGCGCAAGCTCGCTTGGCATAATGTGAGAAGACTGAAACGAGAATGATTGACTAAGGAACGAAAGTGATACAAATATGCAACCCTAGAAATGTGTACCCCATATAGGCTACCCCACTATAGCCTACACAGTATTATAATTTGACACACCCCCATAGGCAAAGTGGGGGAGAACAAGGGGTCACAAGACCAGTCAAGCAAAAAAAAGCAAAGCTCAGGGTGGATCACAAAGTCACCACACATTCCGAGTACAAGTTCAAGGCCATAAGGCCAGTTCACATGCAGGAACACATATACATATAACAGGCTAAACAAGCAAGAGCAGGAGTATATATATATGTCACAGTACAAGCAAGGTCAAGAAGTGAGTAAGTGAGGCAAGACAGGTACAAGACCAAGCTGAGTACAGAAGCGCTGATGATCACAAGGCGCAAGTGCCTTAGTGAAGATATCAGCAGTGTTGGCCTCAGAGGCCACGTACGCAAGTCGCAACTGACCACGCTGCTGCAGCTCACGAGCAAGAAAGTAGCGGAGAGCAATGTGCTTCGTTCTGTGCTCCAGGCGCTGCTCTCGACACAAGGCCAGCATGGCCTTGTTGTCTACGTACAGCACTGGAGGAGAATGAGGCGGCTCTCCGAGGTCAGTCAGCAGGTAGGTGAGCCAGCGAAGCTCCTGAGTAGCCATGGCTCCGGCGTAGATCTCAGCCTCACAACTGGAGCCGAGAACAGAAGACGAGCGAGTAGCCCGCCACGAAACAGAGCCGGAACCAAGGCTGAAGGTGCAACCCTGTGACGACCGCTGTGTAGCCTGGTCGTCAGCCCAAGAAGCGTCTGCGTGCCCAGTGAGGACCACTGGACTCTGTCCTCCAAGCACTAGCCCCATGCCCGACGTACTGCACAAGTAGCGCAACACCCTCTTCACTGCAGCCATGTGCTCTGGTCTGTGTCTCCCAGGAGCAACATAGCGTGCAAGAATGCTAAGAGGGTATGCAAGGTCAGGTCGTGTGCAGGTCATCAGGTACATGAGGCAGCCAAAAAGCTCTGGGTACGGGCCACTCGACTCTACGGACTCATCCGAAGGCAGAGCTGAGAGCGAGTGGCGAGTAGGCAGAGGAGTGGCCTGAGGCGAGGAGTACGTGAAGCCGAAGCGCTGAAGGACTTGCTGCACCATGTGTGACTGAGTCAGGGTAATGGTGCGGCGTGCTCTGTCCCGGGTGATCTCCAAGCCAAGGTAGCTGCGCAGTTCACCCAGGTCTGTGCACGTTGAAAAAAGTAGAACGAGAATGAATTGACTAAGGAATGGGAGTGATACAAATATGCAACCCTAGAAATGTGTACCCCATATAGGCTACCCCACTATAGCCTACACAATATTATAATTTGACACACCCCCATAGGCAAAGTGGGGGAGAACAAGGGGTCACAAGACCAGTCAAGCAAAGCAGACAAAGCTCAGGGTGGATCACAACGTCACCACACAGTCCGAGCACAAGGTCAAGGCCACAAGGCCAGTTCACATGCAGGAGTACACATATATATATAAGGCTAAACAAGCAAGAGCAGGCATATATATATATGGAAGGGTACAAGCAATGTCAAGTGGTGAGCAAGTGAGGCAAGACAGGCACAAGACCCAGCTGAGTGCAGAAGCGCTGATGATCACAAGGCGGAAGTGCCTTGGTGAAAACATCAGCAGTGTTGGCCTCAGAGGCCACGTACGCAAGTTGCAACTGACCACGCTGCTGCAACTCACGAGCAAGAAAGTAGCGGAGAGCAATATGCTTCGTTCTGTGCTCCAGGGGCTGCTCCCGACACAAGGCTAGCATGGCCTTGTTGTCTACGTACAGCACCGGAGGAGAACTAGGCGGCTCTCCGAGGTCAGTCAGCAGGTAGGTAAGCCAGCGAAGCTCCAGTGCAGCCATGGCCCCGGCGTAGATCTCAGCCTCACAAGTGGAGCCGAGAACAGAAGACGAGCGAGTAGCCCGCCACAAAACAGAGCCGGAACCAAGGCTCAAGGTGTAACCCTGTGACGACCGCTGCGTAGCCTGGTCGTATGCCCAAGAAGCGTCCGCGTGCCCAGTGAGGACCACTGGACTCCGCCCTCCAAGCACTAGCCCCATGCCCGACGTACTGCACAAGTAGCGCGACACCCTCTTCGCTGCAGCCATGTGCTCTGGTCTGTGTCTCCCAGGAGCAAAATAGCGTGCAAGAATGCTAAGAGGGTATGCAAGGTCAGGTCGTGTGCAGGTCATCAGGTACATGAGGCAGCCAACAAGCTCTGGGTACGGGCCACTCGACTCTACGGACTCATCCGAAGGCAGAGCTGAGAGCGAGTGGCGAGTGGACAGAGGAGTGGCCTGAGGCGAGGAGTACGTGAAGCCGAAGCGCTGAAGGACCTGCTGCACCATGTGTGACTGAGTCAGGGTAATGGTGCAGCGTGCTTTGTCCCGGGTGATCTGCAAGCCAAGGTAGCTGCGCAGTTCACCCAGGTCTGTGCACGTTTGTCTCTTCTGCAGCTCGGACTTCACGTGGGCGAGTCCAGCAGTGTCAGCTGTGGCAAAGACCAAGTCGTCGACGTACACGAGGATGTAGAACGGCGGCAGAGAGGTGTCGGTGCGCAGAAACAGCGACGGGTCAGCAGTAGAGGGAGCAAACCCAAGAGCCGCAAGTGAAGTCCTCAGTGTGTCGTGCCACTCGCGCGATGCCTGGCGGAGACCATAGACTGGCCGTCGGAGGCTCCACTGGGTGCCAGGAGGGAAAGTCCCAGTGAAGCCAGGTGGACGGCGCAACCAGATCTCCTCGTGCAGGCTACCCTGCAGGAAAGCAATGCTGAAGTCAAGAGAGTGAAGCTCGTAGTCGCGCTGAGCGGCTACGTGTAGCACCACCCGAAGAGTGGTCATCTTCGGGGTGGGGGAGAAGGTCTGAAAGTAGTCAACTCCCTGCCGCTGACTGAAGCCACGAGCCACGTACCGCGCCTTGAAGACAGGTGGAGAGCCCGGCGGCCGCTTCACCCTGAAGATCCACATGCCACTGACGATGTTCGCCCCAGGAGGGGGAACCGCGTCAACGTAGGTGCCTGTAGACTTCCAGGAAGCCATCTCTGCATCCATAGCTGCCTGCCACTGAGAGGAGTAGGGACCCTCAACGGCCTCCGCGTAAGAGCGCGGATTCGGGATGTTTAGTGCATCCGGGTCTCCGTCAGGGGTAAGCAGTACGGACGCGAGATGAGGTGAAGCAGCAGCCATACACTGGAACTCCTCCTGCCTGTCCTCAAGGACGTCCATGCCAAGAGCACACTCACCCCCGACGGACGGAGGACAGACTGACGCAAAATCAGCAACAAGACTAGCAGCGTAGTCTAGACGACAGCGAGCACCAAAGTCGACGAGCTCAGCAACAAGAGCAGACGCAGCAGTGGACTCAAAGGAGGGGTCAGTGACGATAGTAGCAAGGAGACGCGTGACAGTAGGACTGGCAGCACGAAGAGAGTCCGACTCAGGGTCGGCAAGCGCAGGAAGAGAGGACTCAGGAGGAGAGGGCAAAGGGGCCACAGAGGAGCAGTGGACGGACGCAGAGACATCCGGTGCGTGCCAGGGACAGGAGGAGGACGCTGACGCGAACTGCAACCACTAGTGCGAGCAGCACGAACAGGCGACGCAGGACGAGACGCAGGCTCACGACGCTCAGCAAGGCCTCCAGTAGGACTAGTGTACGGAGAAGGAGAAGGCAGTGGGGAGGCCGGCGGTAACTGTGACTGCGACTGGACAGGCGGTGGACACTCTAAGGGAGGAGGAAGACCAAGAACCTGCTGAAGGAGCGGAACAAATTACGGCCGAGGCCGCGCGGCGACTCCAGACAAAGCAGGGACAGCACCAGCACCCCCAGCAGCAGAACCAGCGTCAACAGCACCTCCAGCTCCAGCACCTCCAGCAGCACCAGCAGCACCCGCAGCAGGACAGCCACCAGGACTGACAGCAGTAGCCTCAGCGCCAACACCCTCAGCAGCTCCGACTCCTGTAGCACTCGCAATACTAGCACCTCCGAGACCGGCGGCACCAGCACCCTCAGCAGCCGAAGAAGCACCAGCTCCAGTAGTACGCCTCCAGCGCCGGGCAAACCACTCGCGCAGCTCCTGTGGAGAGAGTGGCTCCCGCCGAGACGAAGCGCCCGGAGAACCACCAGGCCCAGCACCGCCAGACGCCACACGAGCAGGTCCAGCGGCCGCGGGCTCCGCACCCCCAGGCTCAGGAGCTCCAGACTTAGCACCCCCATGCTCAGCAGCTCCAGACGCAGCACCCCCAGGCGAAGGACCCCCAGGCTCAGCACCCCCAGTCGTAGCACCCCCAGGCTCAGCACCCCCAGTCGTAGCACCCCCTGGCTCAGCACCCCCAGGCTCAGCACCCCCAGTCGCAGCACCCCCAGAGTCAGCACCCCCAGGCTCAGCACCCGGAGCAGTACCAGAGTCACCAGCAACCTCGACCGGCTCGACTGCATCTACCTGGGACACACCTGAAGGGGCAGGACCCTGAGGGGGAAGGGGGTCTACCGGGGGGGGACTTGGCACAAGGAAGTGCGGTGGCGGGGGGAGGGAAGGAGTGCAGTAGGGGAAGAGGCGGTAGTAGGGTACTGACTCGTCGAACGTGACGTCCTGGGAGGACAGAACACGACGAGAGGTGGGGTGGTAGAACTGCCACCCAGGGGCGTCAAGGGGGAAGCCAAGGAAGACACAGGGAGCAGCACGAGGGGACAGCTTGTCCGTAGACAAGTCGCGGACAAATGCCCGAGATCCCCAGACACGGAACGCAGACGCATCGCCGACCTTCCCCGTCCACAGCAAGGCTGGGGAGGTCTCCGGCCTGGAGACCCTGGGGTGAAGGTTGATCTGATGCGCCGCGTACCGAACCGCAAACGGCCACAGAAAATGGGGGCAGCGGCATGCATCATGGACGTACGAGCGACGCCCATGACCATGCCAATGCGGCGCTCAGCAATCCCATTTTGCTGTGGAGAGTCCGGAAGCGTAAAGGTCTGGCGGATGCCCCAAGCACGATAGTAGGCTCACAGAAGGCCAGAGGAGAACTCTCCGCCTCGGTCAGAGTGCAGACGCAGAACAGGAAAGTCCGAGCCGAAGCTCCTCCTGAGCTGGAGACGAGCTGCGCGGATCCAGTCGATCAACACCTCAGCGACATCACCCTTGCAGCGCAAGGGGAAGACTATGGTGTAACGCGAGTAGTCGTCAACCACCAGCAGCAGGAAGTAGCGCTCGTGGCCCTGTCCACGGACGCGGGCCGGGCCCCACACGTCCATGTGAAGCGTCTGCAGCGGGGCCTCTGTCGGGGGAAACTGAGATGAGTGAGGGGCAGCTCGGAGCCGCCCCTCGACACAGGGGACACAGGAAGGACCAGGCCCCGGAGGAAGGGGAGGGAGGGACCGGGGAAGACCAGAGACAAGGACACGGGAAGCCATGCCTCGGAGACGAGGCAGGGAGGGGTGACCAAGACGGTGGTGCCAGAGGAGAGTCTCGTGAGACAGGAGGCGACACGAGCAGGGGGCAGACTCAGGACCAGACCTGGACGCTGCAGCAAACACCTGACCCGACGCAGCTACCTGACCACGCGAAGTAACTGGAGGAGACGCAGTGGTCAGTGTGTACACGCTCGACCCCGGCCGACGTGTAAACGTGGCCAGGTGTCGGCCTGTCCGAGCGTCCGTGCAGTGGGACACCCGCTAACTCGCAAGAGTAAACTGGTGAACCCCCGTATCCTGCAGGTCAGCACCACTCACCAAGTTCGTAGAGAACGAGGGGAGGTAAAGACCAGACAAGGTGCCAGAGGGGGCAGCCGGACACGGGAGGACAGTGGAGAAGTGAGAGAGGACAGGACCCCAGAGGGCTCTGCCAGGGAGACTGCAACTGGCCGACCAAGCGGCGTGAGTGTGGTGCGGTCTCGAAAGAAGGAGCGAGAAGCCCCTGAGTCAAGTGTGAAGGTGAGGGAGGCCGAAGCCGACGTGGTACCTGAGAGCGCAGACTCACCAGCACCTGAGGGCGCGGACGCACTGGCACCTAGAGCAGCAGCCTCACCAGTACCTAGAGCAGCAGTACCAATGCCCGGGTTGGGCGGGAAACACCGGTAACAGTCACCCTCATCACTAATAGTCACAGCATACATGGCAGCAAGGATAGCATCAAAGTCAAGATCAAAGATAGCTACGCCTGCCCTAGACAGCTCTTCCCAGCGGGGGATCTCACTAGCCTCCGGGAACTGCTGACGCCAAGCGTCCGTCAGGCGGCCAAAGCAGTGCTGGATGGGGTGAGCACCCCCACACTGCTCACCCGCGTGGTCGCCGGAGCGAAGGACGTAGGTGCACGGGCCAAAACCCCCACCACGCTGACGCTGCGTGTACCACTCACGGAGCTGCTGAGGAGGGGGGATGTCCCGAGAACGCTGCTTCTGCTGCTGCTGCTGGCGCTGACCACTCCCGGAGCCGCTCCGCTGAGAAGAACCACCCCGACCAGCTCCACCTCTTCCACCACCGCCGCCTCCACCTCCGCCGCCACCGCCGCCTCAGCTCCCACCGCTACCGCCACCGCCGCCTCCGCCTCCACCGCTGCCACCACCACCTCCACCCCCGCCACCACCCCCACCGCCACCAACACTCCCCCCGCCGCCTCCACCGCCACCTCCACCACCCCCGCTAGCCCCACCTGCGCCCTTGCCCCCCTTGCCCTTGCCAGAGCGGCGTCTCCCGCTAGGGGCAGACGCCGCACCGACCGACTCAAGACCAACGAGGTCGGCCGCAGCAGCAGAGGCGACAGAGGGCAACAGGGGGGAAGGGGAACACCCCTCAAAGATGGGGGTGCGAGGGTCACCACGAGAGGCTCCTACAGCGACTATGCTCTTCTCCGCCGCTAGGAGGGCCTTCTCTAGGAGGTTAACAGTGGTGGGACAGACTGAGAGGAAGTGGTCCCTGACTACACGAAGGGGGTCAAGGAGGCGGGTGACTATATAATAGAGAGTGATGTACATGGGGGGGGGGGGGGGGGGGGGGGGTTCTTGGCGCAGAACTCAGCAGGAAGCGCGGCGCGGTAGCGAGTGTCACTAGTGCGGAGGTGCGTAATGAGGTCAGCGACTGTGGGAAAGGCAGCAAGGTCAGGAAAGAGGTACGGTAGCATGAGGCGGCTCAGTGCAACAGTGGCAGGGGAGGAGTAGCGTGCAACGACAGCGTCGTACAAGGTCTGAGCACTCTTGTACTGACTAAACTGCGCGCGCTCAGTCGTAGGCAGGTGACGACGCACAGCAAGACGTGCAGCAGCATCGCGAGTGGCCCACTGGGAGCGAACAGTGGCGTCGGCATCGGCAGCAAGGGCAGGGGAAGCACCAGAGGTGAGGTCAAAGAGGGAAAGACCGTCTGCCCTATCGCACTGTAGGAAAAGCTGCAGGTCATCCACCCAAACCTCAAAGTCAATGGCTTGACCCTCAGCGTCAAAAGCGAGAACACTGGGGGTAGCCATGACAACGGTGGACTAGCAGTACCAACTGTAGGACAGGGGCAGTGCAGTCACAGAAGCGCTGCTCTAACCAGGCAGGGCGGGTCGGGCAGCTCAGCGGTACAGCAGCACGGCAACACGGCTGCTCGGACAGCACTGCAGCAACTGCGGCTCCGTGGCACCACCGGCTCGGCTCCTCAGGCGGCTCGGGCGGCTCAGGCGGCTCGGGTGGCTCGGGCGGCTCGGGCGGCTCGGGCTGGTCGGGCGGCTCGGGCGGCTAAGGAGAGTCGGGCGGCTCGGGCGGCTCGGGCAGCTCGGGCAGGTCGGGCGGCTCGGGAGGCTCGGGCGGTTCGGGCGGCTCGGGCGGCACGGGCGGTGTAGGGCGGCAGGGCCGCTGGTGCGAGGGGCGGCTTGGCCGCTGAGAAGGGCGGCGAGGCCGCTGCGGAAGGGCGGCGGGGCAGCTGAGTAGGGCGGCGGGGCCGCTGAGCAGGGCGGCGGGGCCGCTGAGGAGAGGGGCGGCGGGGCCGCTGAGTAGGGCGGCGGGGCCGCTGAGGAGAAGGGCGGCGGGGCCGCTGAGGAGAAGGGCGGCGGGGCCGCTGAGTAGGGCGGCGGGGCCGCTGAGGAGAAGGGCGGCGGGGCCATTGAGTAGGGCGGCGGGGCCGCTGAGGAGAAGGGCGGCGGGGCCGCTGAGTAGGGCGGCGGGGCCGCTGAGTAGGGCGGCAGGGCCGCTGAGGGGAAGGGCGGCGAGGCCGCTGAGTAGAGCGGCGGGGCCGCTGAGGAGAAGGGCGGCAGGGCTGCTGAGTAGGCAACGGGGCCGCTGAGGAGAAGGGCGGCGGGGCCGCTGAGTAGGGTGGCGGGGCCGCTGAGCAGGGCGGCGGGGCCGCTGAGGAGAAGGGCGGGGGGGCCGCTGAGTAGGGGCGGGGCCGCAGCGACGGGCGGCGAGGCCGCAGAGACGAGCGGCGGGGCCGCGATGCGGGGCAACGGGGCCGCTGTGACGGGCAGCGGGGCCGCACGAAAGGGCGGCGGGGCCGAAACGAAGGGCGGCGGGGCCGCTAGGGGAAGGGGCCGCTAGGGCGTAGGGGGGGGGGGGCGCTATGGCGGCTCGGCGAGGTGAGAGCCCGGAGCGCGACTCGGGCGGAGCGCGCTTCGGGCAGGAGAGAAAAAATATTTGAAACTCGATATGGTGGGCCCTAGGCACAGTTCCCAAGGGGGAACCTGCTCGATACCATGAGACAAGTAGAACGAGAATGAATTGACTAAGGAATGGGAGTGATACAAATATGCAACCCTAGAAATGTGTACCCCATATAGGCTACCCCACTATAGCCTACACAATATTATAATTTGACACACGTGTGTCTCTTCTACAGCTCGAACTTCACGTGGGCGAGTCCAGCAGTGTCAGCAGTGGCAAAGACCAAGTCGTCAACGTACACGAGGATGTAGAACGGCGGCAGAGAGGTATCGGTGCGCAGAAACAGCGACGGGTCAGCAGTAGAGGGAGCAAACCCAAGAGCCGCAAGCGTAGTCCTCAGTGTGTCGTGCCACTCGCGCGGTGCCTGGCAAAGACCGTAGACTGGCCGTCGGAGGCTCCACTTGGTGCCAGGAGGGAAAGTCCCAGTGAAGCCAGATGGACGGCGCAGCCAGATCTCCTCGTGCAGGCTACCCTGCAAGAAAGCAGTGCTGAAGTCAAGGGAGTGAAGCTCGTAGTCACGCTGAGCGGCTTTGTGTAGTAGCACGCGAAGAGTGGTCATCTTCGGGGTGGGAGAGAAGGTCTGAAAGTAGTCAACTCCTTGCCGCTGACTGAAGCCACGAGCCACGTACCGCGCCTTGAAGACAGGTGGAGAACCTGGCGGCCGCTTCACCCTGAAGATCCACATGCCACTGACGATGTTCGCCCCACGAGGGGGAACTGCGTCAACGTAGGTGCCTGTGGACTTCCAGGAAGCCATCTCTGCATCCATAGCTGCCTGCCACTGAGAGGAGTAGGGACCCTCTACGGCCTCCGCGTAAGAGCGCGGAGTCGGGATGTCAAGTGCATCCGGGTCTCCCTCAGGGGAAACCCCACTACGGACACGAGATGAGGTGAAGCAGCGGCCAAGCACTGGAACTCCTCCTGCTTGTCCTCGAGGACGTCCGTGCCAAGGGCACACTCACCCCCGACGGACGGAGGACAGACAGACTCAGACTTAGCAACAAGACTGGCGGCGTAGTCTAGGCGACAGCGAGCAGCAAAGTCGACGAGCTCAGCAACTAGGGCAGACGCAGCAGTGGACTCAAAGGAAGGGTCAGTGACAACAGTAGCAAGGAGACGCGTGACAGTAGGACTGGCAGCACGAAGAGAGTCCGACTCCGGGTCGGCAAGAGCAGGAAGAGAAGACTCAGGAGGAGAAGGCAAAGGGGCACGCAGAGGAGCAGTGGACGGACGCAGAGACATCCGGTGCGTGCCAGGGACAGGAGGAGGACGCTGACGCTAACCGCGACCACTAGTGCGAGCAGCACGGACCGGCGACGCAGGGCGAGACGCAGGCTCACGACGCTCAGCAAGACCTCCACTAGGACCAGTTTAGGGAGACGGAGCAGGCAGTTGGGAGGCCGGCGGAAGCTGTGACTATGACTGGACAGGCGGTGGACACTCTAAGGGAGGAGGAAGACCAAGAGCCTGCTGAAGGAGCGGAACGAAGTACGGCCGAGGCCGCGCGGCGACTCCAGACACAGCAGGGACAGCACCAGCGCCAACACCACCGCCAGCTGCAGGACCTCCAGCAGGACCAGCAGCACCCGCAGCAAGACGAGAGCCAGCAGCACCTCCAGCAGCACCAGCAGCACCCCCAGCAGAACCGTCTCCAGGACTGACAGCAGTAGCCTCAGCGCCAACACCCTCAACAACTCCAGCTCCTAGCGAACCCGCAGGCCCAGCAGCTCCAGTACTCACGGCACGAGCACCTCCGGGACCGGCGGCACCAGCACCCTCAGCAGCCGGAGAAGCTCTAGCAGTACGCCTCCAGCGCCGGGCAAACCACTCACGCAGCTCCTGTGGAGAGAGTGGCTCCCGCCGAGACGAAGCACCCGGAGAACCTCCAGGCCCAGCACCGCCAGACGCCACACGAGCAGGCCCAGCGGCCGCCGGCTCCGCACCCCCAGGCTCAGCAGCTCCAGACGTGGCACCCCCAGGCTCAGCACCTCCAGACGTAGGACCTCCAGGCTCAGCACCCCCAGGCGTAGCACCCCTAGGCTCAGCACCCCCAGGCGTAGCACCCCCAGGCTCAGCACCCCCTGGCGCAGCACCCCCAAGCTCAGCACCCCCAGCAGTACCACCCGAAGGCCGAGCACCCCCAGGCGTAGTACCCACCCGCGCAGCACCCCCAGAGTCAGCACCCCCAGGCTCAACACCCACAGCAGCACCAAAGTCACCAGTAACCTCGACCGGCTCGACCGCGTCTACCTGGGACACACCTGAAGGGGCAGGACCCTGAGGGGGGAGGGGGTCTACCGGGGGGGGACTTGGCACAAGGAAGAGCGGTGGCGGGGGGAGGGAAGGAGTGCGGTAGGGGAAGAGGCGGTAGTAGGTGACCGACTCGTCAAACGTGACCTCCTGAGAGGACAGAACACGACGAGAGGTGGGGTGGTAGAACTGCCACCCTAGCGCGTCAGGGGGGAAGCCAAGGAAGACACAAGGAGCAGCACGAGGGGACAGCTTGTCCGCAGACAAGTTGCGGAGAAACGCCCGAGATCCCCAGACACGGAACGCAGACGCATGGCCTACCTTCCCCGTCCACAGCAAAGCTGGGGAGGTCTCCGGCCTGGAGACCCTGGGGTGAAGGTTGAACTGATGCGCCGCGTACTGAACCGCAAACGGCCACAGAAAATGGGGGGCAGCCGCATGCATCATGGACGTACGAGCGACGTCCATGACCATGCCAATGCGGCGCTCAGCAATCCCATTTTGTTGTGGAGAGTCCGGAAGCGTAAAGGTCTGGCGGATGCCTCGCGCACGGTAGTAGGCTCGTAGAAGGCCAGAGGAGAACTCTCCGCCTCTGTCAGAGTGCAGACGCAGAACAGGAAAGTCCGAGCCGAAGCTCCTCCTGAGCTGGAGACGAGCTGCGCGGATCCAGTCGATCAACACCTCAGTGACATCGCTCTTGCGTCGCAAGGGGAAGACTGTGGTGTAATGCGAGTAGTCGTCAACCACCAGCAGAAAGTAGCGCTCGTGACCCTGTCCACGGACGCGGGCCGGGCCCCACACGTCCATGTGAAGCGTCTGCAGCGGGGCCTCTGTCGGGGGAAACGGAGAGGAGTGAGGAGCAGCCCGTAGCCGCCCCTCGACACAGGGGACACAGGAAGGACCAGGCCCCGAAGGAAGGGGAGGGAGGGACCGGGGAAGACCAGAGACAAGGACACGGGAAGCCATGCCTCGGAGACGAGGAAGGGAGGGGTGACCAAGACGGTGGTGCCACAAGAGAGTCTCGTAAGACAGGAGGCGACACGAGCAGGGGGCAGACTCAGGACCAGACCTGGACGCTGCAGCAAACACCTGACCAGACGCATCTACCTAACCAGACGCAAGGACAGGAGGAGACTCAGTGGTCAGGGTGTAGAGGCTCGACCTCGGCCGACGCGTAAACGTGGCCAGGTGCCGGCCTGTGCGAGCGTCCGAGCAGTGGGTCACCCGCTGACTCGCAGGAGTAAAATGGTGAACCCCCGCATCCTGCAGGTCAGCACCACTCACCAAGTTCGTAGAGAACGAGGGGAGGTAAAGACCAGACAAGGTGCCAGAGGGGGCAGCCGGACACGGGAGGACAGTGGAGAAGTGAGAGAGGACAGGACCCCCAGAGGGGTCTGCCAGGGAGACTGCAACCGGCCGACCAAGCGGCGTGAGTGTGGTGCGGTCTCGAAAGAAGGAGCGAGAAGCCCTTGAGTCAAGTGTGAAGGTGAGGGAGGCCGAAGCCGACGCGGTACCTGAGAGCGCAGACTCACCAGTACCTGAGGACGCAGATACACTGGCACCTAGAGCAACAGCCGCACTAGCACCTAGAGCAGCAGCCTCACCAGCACCTAGAGCAGTAGTCTCAATGCCCGGATCGGGCGGGAAACACCGGTAACAGTCACCCTCGTCACTATAAGTCACAGCATACATGGCAGCAAGAATAGCGTCAAAGTCAAGATCAAAGATAGCTACACCTCCCCTAGACAGCTCTCCCAAGCGGGGGATCTCAGCGGCCTCCGGGAACTGGTGACGCCAAGCGTCCGTCAGGCGGCCAAAGCAGCGCTGAGTGGAGTGGGCACCCCCACACTGCTCACCCGCGCGGTCGCCGGTGCTAAGGACGTAGGTGCACAGACCAAAACCCCCACCACGCTGACGCGCAGCGTACCACTCACGGAGCTGCTGAGGGGGGGGGATGTCCCGAGAACGCTCGTGCTGCTGCTGCTGGCGCTGACCACCACCGGAGCCGCTCCGCTGCGAAGCGCCACCCCGACCAGCTCCACCTCCTCCACCACCGCCTCCTCCACCTTCGCCACCACCGCCGCTTCCGCTCCCACCGCTACCGCCTCCGCCGCCTCCGCCTCCACTGCTGCCACCGACACCTCCACCCCCGCCACCACTCCCACCGCCACCCCCACTCCCTCCGCCGCCTCCACCGCCACCTCCGCCACCCCCGCTAGCTCCACCCGCGCCCTTGCCCCCTTTTCCCTTGCCAGAGGGGCGTCTCCCGCTAGGGGCAGACGCCGCACTGACCGACTCAAGACCAACAAGGTCGGCCGCAGCAGCAGAGGGGAAAGAGGGCAAAAGGGGGGAAGGGGAACACCCCTCAAAGATGGGGGTGCGAGGGTCACCACGAGAGGCTCCTACAGCGACTATGCTCTTCTCCGCTGCTATGAGGGCCTTCTCTAGGAGGTCAACAGTGAGAGTGGTGGGACAGACCGAGAGGAAGTGGTCCCTGACTATACGAAGGGAGTCAGGGAGGCGGGTGACTATATAATAGAGAGTGATGTACATGGGGGGGGCGGGGGTTCTTGGCGCAGAACTCAGCAGGAAGCGCAGCGCGGTAGTGAGTGTCACTAGTGCGGAGGTGTGTAATGAGGTCAGGGACTGTGGGAAAGGCAGCAAGGTCAGCGAAGAGGTACGGCAGCATGAGGCGGCTCAATGCAACAGTGGCAGGGGAAGAGTAGCGCGCAACTACGGCGTCGTACAAGGTCTGAGCACTCTTGTACTGACTAAAGTGTGCGCGCTAAGTGGTAGGCAGGTGGCGACGCACAGCAAGACGTGCAGCAGCATCGCGAGTGGCCCACTGGGAGCGAACAGTGGCGTCGGCATCGGCAGCAGGGGCAGGGGTGGCACCAGAGGTGAGGTCAAAGAGGGAGAGACCGTCTGCCCCATCGCACTGTAGGAAAAGCTGCAGATCATCTACCCACACCTCAAAGTCAATGGCCCGACCCTCAGCGTCAAAAGCGAGAACACTGGGGGTGGCCATGACAGAAGTAGGCTAGCAGTGCTAATTGTAGGACAAGGGCAGTGCAGTGACAGAAGCGCTGCTCTCACCAGACAGGGCGGTTCGGGCAGCTCGGCAGCACAGCAGCACGTCAACACGGCGGCTCGGGCGACTCGGGCAGCTCAGCAGCAACTGCGGCTCGGCGGCACCAGCGGCTCGGCTCCTCTGCGGCTCAGGCGGCTCGGGCAGCTCGGGCGGCTCGGGCGGCTCGGGCGGCTCGGGCGGTTCGGGCGGCTCGGGCGGCTCGGGCGGAACGGACGGCTCGGGCGGCTTGGGCGGCTCGGGCGGCTCAGGCGGCTCGGTAGGGCGGCGGGGCCGCAGCGAAGGGCGGCGGGGCCGCGGCGAAGGGCGGCGGGGCCGCAGCGAAGGGCGGCGGGGCCGCAGCGAATGGCGGCGGGGCCGCAAGGTAGGCGGCGGGGCCGCAGCGAGAGGGGCGGCGGGGCCGTAGCGAGAGGGGCAGCGGGGCCGCAGCGAAGGGCGGCAGAGCCGCAAGGTAGGCGGCGGGGCCGCAGCGAGAGGGGCGGCGGGGCCGCAGCGAAGGGCGGCGGAGCCGCAAGGTAGGCGGCGGGGCCGCAGCGAGAGGGGCGGCGGGGCCGTAGCGAAGGGCGGCGGGGCCGTAGCGAAGGGCGGCGGGGCCGCAAAGAAGGGCGGCGGGGCCGCAGCGAAGGGCGGCGGGGCCGCAGCGAAGGGCGGCGGGGCCGCAGTGAAGGGCGGCAGGGCCGCAGCGAAGGGTGGCGGGGCCGCAGCGAAGGGCGGCGGGGCCGGGACAGGGCGGCGCCGGGGCCGTAGGGCGAGGCGACGGGGCCGTAGGGCTAGGCGACGGGGCCGCTAGGACGATGGGGCCGCCAGGGCGACGGGGCCGCTAGGGCGACGGGGCCGCTAGGGCGGCGCGACGCAGTGAGAGAGAGGAGCGCGACTCGGGCTGAGCGCACTCCGGGCGGGAAAAAAAAAATCGATGTGGTGGGCCCTAGGCACAGTTCCCACTAGGGAACCTGCTCGATACCATGAGAAGACTGAAACGAGAATGATTGACTAAGGAACGAAAGTGATACAAATATGCAACCCTAGAAATGTGTACCCCATATAGGCTACCCCACTATAGCCTACACAGCATTATAATTTGACATGATGCGGGTCGCACGAGCATACCCAATAAGAATCTCGGTCGCGCGCCTTGCGACGCGCCGACGCTCGCGGGGCCTCTCTGCTTCCGCCGGGAATAATGCGGTCTCGTCAAAATTGAAGAGGTCCTTCGGAGACACTTCGAGGTACTTGATTAACTCAGGAAGCCACAGCCGCGCCGTAGTAACAGCCTGCATGTCGGCGTTGGCAGCCTCTCCCGCGCGTGTCAGGTTACGGAAACCCAGAGGGTGCATCCATCACAATCTTCCCGCTTTTTTTAGGGTTGGGTCCCCTTTTGTTCGGAGCACATTTTCGGTCCCAAACCGCCTCAATTTTCCGACTGGAAATTTGGGCTCTGTATTTCAACCGCGGCGCGACTGAAAATTTTTGCAGCCGCATGAAATTTGGTTTTCAGCGTGATTTCAGCCGGATTGCCTTTTCACAAACGCGGCTCGTCGTGACATTGTCAAATTCGCGAGTCGTAACTTTTTTTGTGGGTTGCTTATTGGCGCAAATTTAGTTGATTCGACAATGTACAGAATTTGAGTATGTTTAGTACAATCAAATTCGATACGAAATCATTTAATCTTAAACAATCTGTATGTATCTTTCCATGCTTCCACCAGAAACGCTTGTACATTACACAATGTACTTATTCAGCATGAACTCGTCCGAATCTGCGACGCCAAACATCTGCACCACATGCACGTGACGCAGGATGGCCGCAATCGGGATAACGCGGAAAGCGTTTTCGTGCGCATGCCAACGCATCCGCATACAGCCGGTGCTTTCATCCACGCCCGATTGAAGGTAGTACATGACATACGCAAGGTCATGTGTTACCCCGTTTCTCTTGCAATGAAACAGCAGCATCAACTTGGCAAATTCCACCGTGCCTCCCTCGCACGACACGGCAACGTTTGAGAACCAAGGTTTTTGGTAGCTGTCAGGTGTAGCCCGCACGAAATGGGCCTCCTTCGAGGATTGCGGCCCTCCATCAGCTGGGATTGCCATTGTTGGATGGGCCTGCAGTCCATGGCAATGACACGGGATGTTATTCATGTTGGAAATTTGGTGTGGAGTGGACCGATTGTTGTGCAACTTATTTTGTGAACTCACCATAACTTTTTCAGCCCGCAGTCCATAATCGCTTAAGGCCGAGCGGAAGTACTGGTGAGCCATCGGTTGTTGCGCAGCCCACCCCGTGTAAAACGCGTTCATCTTCGTTGGTTCACTTGGAGGTGTGACAAAGACGGCATACGCGTCTTGCGTGACAACCGGCACTCCCTGAGTTGTGGCCTGCATGTACACAAAGTGATGTATGTTACGAATAAGTGTGACGTAACAGCGTTGCATCGCATTCGTTGAATTTACTGCCTTACCTTCTGCATCGAGGTGTTGTGCGCGCACTCGGGGGTGTCGAGGGATTGGTATGCCGCCCTCTTCTCGTGTTGCTTCATGATTTGCGCCTCTACATCGCGCTTGTTTGAGCGTCGGTAGATTTGTTTCAGCAGAGGGCCATGCAGATGCTCAAACATGGCTGTTGAATAATTTGAGACGTGGCCCGCCCTCCTGATCGCCTCCGGGTAGTGGGTCATCAGGTGTGTTTTTATTAAACACCACTCTGATTTCTGCTCGGGAAAAGCAGCCTGAAGCTTTTTCACGAGCCTGTTGGGGTGGGATTGGTTGGGATTTCAAGGGGGGTGATAATCTCCAAAGATCACATTCTGCAGTTCATTGGGTTAGGATGTTTATTTCGTGTTGTATAATGGTGTCTGCACAAATCAGTACCAAATCAATCCAAGGTAATAAAATAAACTTAATTTGAGAAATACCTAGTCGTCAACCTCTCTAGAGTCGACAAATCTGCCTCGGTGTGGCCTGGTTGCTTGGCGCAGAAGAGGTACCACTCCAGGTACGCTCGGATGGCGCTCAAGCGCTTCTCCTCCAGCGTGTCTAACACGATGAACAGGAGCACCTAATGGCGGGAGGGTGTTAGTACGGCGCATGATTATTCATACGGCCAGCGAGTGCCGGAAAGCACCACATGCAGCATGTGACTAAACTTGAAAACGTACCATTAGCACTGCTCGGTGCTCGTGTGCTGCCACTCGAGCCCCGGATGAGAAGTACTCGTGTGCTGGGAACCGGATGTTGGTCATCCGGGTCTCCTCTCGAATCTGCGCCAGCCGCCTGAGGATGGGTTTAGGGTGGTGGGAGGGGGTGTAGGCATGGCAGTAGGGGTCATGACTATGAATAAGGGTGAGAGGAGGGGTGCATGAATGTGGAGCAGAGGGTTTGGGAAGGGGTATACGCATGGCAGCACGGGTAACGAATAGGAATCAGGGTGAGAGGAGGCCAGCATGACTGTGCACCATTGGGTATGGGAAGGGGTTTAGCCATTGCTGGATGGGTAAGGAATGTGAGTAGGGGTGAGAGGAGGGGAGTATGGGAAGGGGAATATACTTGGCAGAGTGGGTAACGAATATGGAATAAGTGTGAGAGGAGGGGAGCATGAAGGTGCAGCAGTGTGTATGGGAAGGGGAATAGGCATAACAGGGTGTGTAATGAATAGGAAAAAGGGTGTGAGGAGGGGAGCAGGAAGGTGCAGCAGTGTGCATGGGAAGGGGAATAGGCATGACTAGCAGGGTGGGTAATGAGTAGGACTAAGGGTGAGTGGAAGGGAGCATGAAGGTGCAGCAGTGTGAAAGGGAAGGGGAATAGGAATGGCAGGGTGGGTAATGAGTAGGACTAAGGGTGAGAGGAGGGGAGCATGAAGGTGCAGCAGTGTGAAAGGGAGGGGGAATTGGCATGGCAGGGTGGGTAATGAGTAGGACTAAGGGTGATTGGAAGGGAGCATGAAGGTGCAGCAGTGTGAAAGGGAAGGGGAATAGGCATGGCAGGGTGGGTAATGAGTAGGACTAAGGGTGAGAGGAGGGGAGCATGAAGGTGCAGCAGTATGAAAGGGAGGGGGAATTGGCATGGCAGGGTGGGTAATGAGTAGGACTAAGGGTGAGAGGAGGGGAGCATGAAGGTGCAGCAGTGTGTAAGGGATGGGGAATAGGCATGGCAGGGTGGGTAATGAAGAGGAATAAGAGTGAGTGGAAGGGAGCATGAAGGTGCAGCAATGTGAAATGGAAGGGGAATTAGCATGGCAGAGTGTGTAAGGAAGAGGAATAAGAGTGAGAGGAAGGGAGCATGTAGGTGCAGCAGTGTGTATGGGAAGGGGAATAGGCATGGCAGTGTGGGTAATGAGTAGGACTAAGGGTTAGAGGAGGGGAGCATGAAGGTGCAGCAGTGTGTAAGGGATGGGGAATAGGCATGGCAGGGTGGGTAATGAAGAGGAATAAGAGTGAGTGGAAGGGAGCATGAAGGTGCAGCAATGTGAAATGGAAGGGGAATTAGCATGGCAGAGTGTGTAAGGAAGAGGAATAAGAGTGAGAGGAAGGGAGCATGTAGGTGCAGCAGTGTGTATGGGAAGGGGAATAGGCATGGCACTGTGGGTAATGAGTAGGACTAAGGGTTAGAGGAGGGGAGCATGAAGGTGCAGCAGTGTGTAAGGGATGGGGAATAGGCATGGCAGGGTGGGTAATGAAGAGGAATAAGAGTGAGTGGAAGGGAGCATGAAGGTGCAGCAATGTGAAATGGAAGGGGAATTAGCATGGCAGAGTGTGTAAGGAAGAGGAATAAGAGTGAGAGGAAGGGAGCATGTAGGTGCAGCAGTGTGTATGGGAAGGGGAATAGGCATGGCAGTGTGGGTAATGAGTAGGACTAAGGGTTAGAGGAGGGGAGCATGAAGGTGCAGCAGTGTGAAAGGGAAGGGGAATAGGCATGGCAGGGTGAGTAAGGAAGAGGAATAAGAGTGAGAGGAAGGGAGCATGAAGGTCCAGCAATGTGAAATGAACGGGGAATTTGCATGGCAGGGTGGGCAAGGAATAGGAATAAGAGTGAGAGGAGGGGAGCATGAAGTTGCAGCAGTGTGTATGGCAGGGTGGGTAGGTAATAGGAATGAGGGGTCGTAAGGCGCTTACCCGTCGAACATTGCCAGACTTCCGCTGTGTGAAGCTCGAATAGCGGCCACGATGTGGTGGAGAATCCCGAGGTCGGACTGGTGCATGATGTCTGGCATGATGGCCAGATACGGGTTCGCCCATGGGCCACCAGGGACTTCCCACTGCCACAGAGCACACTGCCATGCAAGCAAATCCCGAATAGGGGAAAAATTTATGGGACAACTGAGGGAGAGTTTCATGGCGTGGCGAAAGGGGTGAAGGGTAGGCTGGGAAATGGGTACAGAATAAAGGGGAGTTGTGGCAGGGGACGGGAGAGAGGAAAGGACGGGCTGAGGAAGGGAAGGTGAGGTTGAGAGGGGGCAGGGAGAGGGGTCGGCTGGAGCGATAGTATGGATAAACGGCACTTGGAGAGGTGAGCATGTGAGCATGCCTCGCATCTACACGCAGCAGTGGATGCTCGCTTACAGCGGAGGCATGAGCAAGGCGCCCGAGCGGAGGCATTAGCCTGGACCACGAGCGGACCTACCTCAAATGCGAACGTCGAGAACTGAACTGCAGCACCCTTCTTCGTGCCCAGCTTGTCCGCTGCGTGTTCGACAATCCAGCGCTGCTGGTCGGGTGTCCTCGGCGTGTTCACAGCGGAGACACAGTCGAGATGTTCCTAGGAGGCACGAAGAACAAACAGTGTGTGGTGTTGAAGGGATGGGTGATATGCAACGCATGGTGAAATAGGTTAGAAGGGAGGTAAGATGCATAATTACGGGGTATAGTGTAACGTTTAGGGTACTGGAGCACACGAGATAAGAGTGAAGTTATCACAGGAGGGGGCATGAATCCAACTGTCACGCTCACCTTTTGCGCATAACAAATGCTGCACGGTCTACCGGTGGATCCAGAGAAAGTGCAAGTGACCTTCCCACTCTCTGGATAGTCTAACACCCATGCGTACAGCAAAGGCTTGACAACATGCTCGACGCCATTGGGATCCCTTAGCAAAAACCCGCTGCACATACATGGGAGGGAAGGAAGAATTTTAAGAATGAGGATGATCAAGTTATTGGTAACAATGTCGGCATAGGATGCGGGCTTAGGGTTCAATGCAGTGAGATAATGGCTGGAATAGCAGGACTGTAGTGTTAAAGTGATGAGGTTCGTGTTGGGTTGGGTGATGGAAGAAATTTTTTGGATTCAGGGCGCAATGTTGCGCCGAAACATGCAGGTACCTCTCACGACCGTCCAGGAGACCCTGAAGCATTGTCAAGGCCGCACGTTGGAAGAGCTGCGTTTTCTGCTCCGAAGTCATATTCGAAGGCGGGATTGGAAGCGTTCCGAGCAAGCAGTGGCCTGCAGACGCCCAGCGTTTGCCTTGCTTGATGTTGCCGAGGGTCATCATGACAGGCCACGCCAGCTTGTGTCCGTTCTCGCTCAGGTGCGTGACGTCGCTGTACAGGATGATGGCGGCCACCACTCCGTCTTCTCCCACAAATTCCTGTGCGCGGGGAAAAGGAAAGCAAACAGCAGGAGCAGGGCGGTTCACTCACATGTTTACGCCAGGGCAGAGAAGCAAACAGCAGGAGCAGGGCGGTTCACTCACATGTTTACGCCAGGGCAGAGAAGCAAACAGCAGGAGCAGGGCGGTTCACTCACATGTTTACGCCAGGGCAGAGAAGCAAACAGCAGGAGCAGGGCAGTTCACTCACATGTTTATGCCAGGGCAGAGAAGCAAACAGCAGGAGCAGGGCGGTTCACTCACATGTTTACGCCAGGGCAGAGAAGCAAACAGCAGGAGCAGGGCGGTTCACTCACATGTTTACGCCAGGGCAGAGAAGCAAACAGCAGGAGCAGGGCGGTTCACTCACATGTTTACGCCAGGGCAGAGAAGCAAACAGCAGGATCAGGAAGAAGCCTTTTGGCACGTGCATACCTGGGCTTCATGCCACCAGGTGCCGGACTCTGGTGTTGAGTAGCGCCTCTTGCGAGTGGCCGGGTCGATGTCCACGTGGGGTTTCAGAACAAATCCTTCGGCGTTGTCCGGGTGCCCAAACATGTCAGCCAGAGCCTGTAAAGTACATTCAGTCCGTGAATTGGGATGGGGATGGAAGCACCAGGCAATCCAAAAATAGTGTCGAACAGCTTTATACTTGGATCAGGGCATGGAAGAGACAAGCAAACAACACAAAACAGCATGGATCGGTGCAGCGAATAGACACTCTGGCGTCTCAAAACAGCACAGGTCAGGCTGTGGGTGTTCACCTGAGCCGGATCTCTGAAGAACATGAGCTGGTCATCGAAACCTTCCAGTTTGAAAGTCGCCACACTCCACCCTCGGCCCAGCCCCGTCATCTCCTCGATTTCGAAGCGTTCAAGCTCTCTGCAGTTCGTGAACTTTGACAACACGGCCTCCGCGAGTTCGGGATGCATGAGGAGCTGGAGGATCCGATTGATGTCAACCTCCGCCATCCCTGTCTTTCCGTTTGCCATCCTGATGACATGAATGAACTTGAACACAATCGGATGTGTGCTGGATGGCGTTTTGTTGGTTGACGGGACGGAGATCGGAGGGGGACAAGACTCCCCGGTATTCTCTGGTGGCAGAGGGTCTCCACTTGATCCGCACGCAGCCGTGTCAGAGGAGCTCGTGTCATGGCTGTCGTCGGTCGCGCTCGTGTCATGGTTGTCGTCGGTCCCGCTCGTGTCAAGAGTGTCGTCGGTCGCGCTCGTGTCATGAGGGACGTCCCTGGCGCAAGCGTCGTTAGGCGTCGCATCAAAGGGGCGGTGCGTGGTGTCAGGTGACTGCTGTTCATGATCAAGTGGCGGCGGCTGTGGTGTAGCCGTCATAAACACGTACTGCTCTAAAATATCGGAGCGACCAGCGCGACCGGCGGCATACTTGAGGCGGCACGAATTGGAGGTCCCCTTGTGCTGTCCGAAGGCCTTGGCGTTCTTGAAGTGATTCCCACAGTAAATGCACGTGATCCATTCATTTTGAGACATACAGCTGTGACGTGAACGACCCTAACCGAGTGGCTGTCGATAACTGTCTCGACTCGGGCACAGCTGTTATGAGTCGTCGACAAACTAATGACGGTGAAATATGGGGATCTGCCATCGAGGTGCTACTCGAATCGCGTCTGGGTAGGTGATCGATGCTAAGCTGCTAACTTGGCGAACTACGCGCGGTGCTATCGGTCGTGAGGCTGTTTGAATCTCGAGATCGAAGTGCAAAGAGATCAGAGAAATGTTGGTGTATGTGTTACAACCGATAGATATCCAACACTTACCAAACACGTTAAACATCATATAAGAAATACAAAAGCAGATGACCTCCTAATGCCCTCAAACAAGTATGGCATTCACGGGCATGCACTAGACAGAATAATGACGGTGCAGTACCATCATGTGGTTATTCACGATCTCCAACAATGGGCACCCGTGCCTGTCCAGCGTGCAGGCGTTCGTCGAATGCCAATACAACAGTCGAACGTCGCCAGCATGTGCGCATGTGCATTTGCCAAAAGGCTGTGATGCTTTAGATGATCTGACAGAGGGTTGGTGGTGTACCAACACCTATTAAAGACTCTCTACAGAGCAAGAGCTCCATCAAAGAACTCCACGCTTGTAGTCCGACACATTGTTCCTCAACATGCGCATACTGTATTAGGATGTCGCCAGCTTGTGCGCATGTGCATTTGCCGACAGAGGGTTGATGCTCCAGTGTGAGAACAAGCGAACAGGATCTGCAAGCCAAGGTAGCTACGCAGTTCACCCAGGTCAGTACACGTGTGTCTCTTCTGCAGCTCGGACTTCACGTAGGCGAGTCCAGCAGTGTCAGCTGTGGCAAAGACCAAGTCGTCGACGTACACGAGGATGTAGAACGGCGGCAGAGAGGTGTCGGTGCGCAGAAACAGCGACGGGTCGGCAGTAGAAGGAGCAAACCCAAGTGCCGCGAGCGTAGTCCTCAGTGTGTCGTGCCACTCACGTGGCGCCTGGCGGAGACCGTAGACTGGACGCCGGAGACACCACTGGGTACCAGGAGGGAAAGACCCAGTGAAGCCAGGTGGGCGACGCAGCCAGATCTCCTCGTGCAGGCTGCCCTGCAAGAAAGCTGTGCTGAAGTCGAGAGAGTGCAGCTCGTAGTCACGGTGAGCAGCAACGTGCAGCAGAACCCGAAGAGTGGTCATCTTCGGGGTGGGGGAGAAGGTCTGAAAGTAGTCAACCCCCTGCCGCTGACTGAAGCCACGAGCCACGTAACGCGCCTTGAAGACAGGCGGAGAACCCGGCGGCCGCTTCACCCTGAAAATCCACATGCCACTGACGATGTTCACATCCACATGCCGCTTCGAAGCCAACACAGTACCTGAGAGGGCGGACTCACCAGCACCTGAGAGCACAGCGGACTCACCAGGTGTTCCAACACCTACTAGAGACTCCCTACAGAGCTAGAGCGAGAATCCATTAACTCTGAACTGGCCTTTCCCTTCTTTGTTCCATACCATGTGCTTCTTGCACCAGTACTTTGCAGGCTTTGGCACGTGTCGCCTCGCCGACAGGCTGTGCTGCTCCAAATGATCTGAAACTGGTATGGGGGTGCCATAACACCTATTAGAAGCTACTCACAAAGCAAGAGCTCCATCCAATAACACTACCCGGGTCTTTCATACCATTGTTCCACACCATGCGTAGCTCCCGCAACAGTACTTTGCAGGCTTTGGCACGTGTCGCCTCGCCGACAGGCTGTGCTGCTCCAAATGATCTGAAACTGGTATGGGAGTGCCACAACACCTATTAGAGCCTACCCACAAAGCAAGAGCTCCAACCAATAACACTACACGGGTCTTTCATACCATTGTTCCAGACCTTGCGCAGCTCCCGCAACAGTACTTTGCAGGCTTTGGCACGTGTCGCCTCGCCGACAGGCTGTGCTGCTCCAAATGATCTGAAACTGGTATGGGAGTGCCACAACACCTATTAGAGCCTACCCACAAAGCTAGAGCTCCATCCAATAACACTACACAGGTCTTTCATACCATTGTTCCACACCTTGCGCAGCTCCCGCAACAGTACTTTGCAGGCTTTGGCACGTGTCGCCTCGCCGACACGCTGTGCTGCTCCAAAGGCACTGGTATGAACTGCTAATGAAAGGGTGATATGTCACTAGCCTTCTGAGTCACCACTAACACGTTGATATGTTTCGAGAGCTACATCACAGTGATGACCCAAATACTGAGATGCCAAGTGCATGGAGCTCCAGTGTTGTAGCTTCAAGTCTGACATGTATAATGATCTTTTGCACTCTCAGAAATTCCATGGAAACTTGTAAGATAGGTATGGTGGAGGCAAGAGAGCCATTAAACTGATGTTTTAGAGCACACACAGGGTATTGGTAAGCCATAGAAGCCATCGAAATGGAGTTGCATTTAGAGTCGCATAACACCTCATTGAATAACTATGGGCATTCTTTCAGCTATAATCAGGTTTTGTATACCATGCTTCATCGCATACACCCAGTTAATTTCAAACGGCAAGAATTACATCACTTCACCATTTTTTGTGTCATATCTATGCATCTATGTGAGTGACTTTCTGATCCTTAATCAGTTTAACCACACCTGGTTGTACATGTTGACATACAGTACAAACGCCAGCGCCCCCGTTATGCGACCATGTGCAGTCCAAGCTGTACCTTACCACCCAGACTTTGGCGAGCTTTATGGCAGGGCATCTTCAAAGCAGCTCCACACAACCTCAGACTAGGGTTGATCCTAAACCGTGCACGTTGGCTCGTTCAGACCTCCTCACGTTCGCTTGTACACCCCAGGCCACCCACCAACCACGACCGTCATCCGCTTCAGCGTCCCGCCTCCACTCCCCCCTTCCCGATACTCAGTCCCTGTTCAGGTTCTCTGCCACGCCCACCTCCTCTCCCTTCTCCTCTTCCTCGTGCTCCTAGCGCTCGATGGACGTTCCTTACGACAAGACCTGCTCGACACGTCCTAAGTGTCACACAAACCTACAGCTTAGACTCTACAGCCACGGTAGTTACCCTGCAGCGCGAGCCAACGTAGTCCGTGGTTTTACAGAGCGCGTTTCATCGCGACCCTGTTAAGGTCGGTTTCGCGATAGATGCACATACCTCAGGACGCCGTGATTGACGACGCACAGACTTCGCGACGCCGTGAAATACGACGCACATACTACGCGGCGCCCAGTATACGACGCGCAACTTTCGCGACGCCTTGTTTGCGACCCACATGCTTCGCGACGCCGTGATTTGCGACGCACAGATTTCGCGGCGGCGTGTTTACAAGGCGCCTTGAGCATGTCACGCCTGCGTCGACACCGTGAGCGATCCGTGACTCACTCGTTCCAGCTGCGGGCTGAGAGCATCTACCGTTTCAAAGCCACCCACAGACGTTCGTTTAAAGGTAAGGCATTTCATATTCTTAGCCCCACTACTTTCCACATACCTACCTTTATTGCCATACAAACCTAGACCGCGCCTCTGTTCTTGCAATCATGGCTGTACCATCCAGAGGGGGATCGGAAGTAGGTAGCCATGGATTGGCTAAGGGCGAACCGACCAAGCCGCGCAAGAGGGTTAAGGGAGCCGCTAATAAAAATAAGGGCGCGGCTGACAACCATAATGCGGTTGTGAGCTGCTTTGACACCGAAATTCTCGGCGAGAGTCAAGCCGGGGACCATGCCGGTAACAAGCATGTTCCCACTCATTCCCTGCAGGATGGCACGGCTGAAGGCGTTGAAACACACGAGGAGCGTGTCGAGGACAACCAGGCAGAGGATTTCGCCATGGGGGACGGTGCGGAGGACGAAGGCAACGATGGCGGGGAGGGCGACGAAGAGGAAGAAGGCGACGATGGGGACGAAGGCGACGAAGGCGACGAAGCCGACGAAGGCGACAAAGGGGAGGAAGGCGACGAAGGCGACGAAGGCGACGAAGGCGACGAAGGGGAGGAAGGCGACGAAGGGGAGGAAGGCGAGGAGGAGGACGAGGGGGACGAAGGAGAGGAAGGCGACGAAGGTGACGAAGGCGAGGAGGAGGACGAGGGGGACGAAGGGGAGGAAGGCGACGAAGGTGACGAAGGCGAGGAAGGCGACGAAGGGGAGGAAGGCGAGGAGGAGGACGAGGGGGACGAGGGGAACGAGGGGGACGACGAGAACGAGGGGGACGAGGGGGACGAGGGGGACGAGGGGGACGAGGGGGACGAGGGGGACGAGGGGGACGAGGGGGACGAGTGGAACGAGGGGGACGAGGGGGACGAGGGGGACGAAGATGAAGAAATGGTTAACCAGGCTGTTGAGGAAGCAGCCGGGGAGGAAGATGAAGACTGCACGGAATCGGATGCTAGTGCATACGCTGTGAGAGAGATGCGAAAGCGTGGCGTTCAAGAAGCTAGTCGCGGGACGACCGTGGACGAGGATGCAGAAGAGGCACAGGCGTTGCAAAGGGGGAGGTTCAAACTGTTGTTCGGTTTGGGCCCTGCCCTCCCCGAGCAGGAAGCACAGGAGGACGGAGAGGAGCCCACTCCCAAAATAGGAGAGGTCGTGGTTGCTGCAGGCCGCGCTCGGACTGTCAACAATGGCCGTCCTTTGCAGCCTAAGAAGAAAAGAAAGGTTAACGGGGGCGAGGAGAAAGGTGCGCCAAGGCTACACTTCTTACCCGCCTTTACGCAAGCCCATTGCCCTATATTGCATGAACGTGCCACGGTTATGCACTAAGTTGTTCCCGCATCTCATTCCTCGTCGCATATGTGATTACATGCCAACACACTCCCTATATCTCGTTCCTGTGTTTACATGTCCTTTTGTGGTGCACAGGAGAGGCAAAGCCAGGCTCAGCTGGAAAGGCAAAGCCAGGCTCAGCTGGAAAGGCAAAGCCAGGCTCAGCTGGAAAGGCGCCAACCAAGAAGAAAGGTGAGTCCATCAAACTCTGGCGCATGTGATGCACAGTCAGCTTGCTTTATGGTTTGACTCTCTGGCATCCTGACATTTCCTCGTACCTTGCCTCCTGGATTGATCCCGCCCCCCTCTCCCCCAGCCCCACCCTTCTGTTGCCCTTCCCGTCCTCTCTCCATCACACACTTTAACCCATCTCATTGTTGTTCTACTGAGTCTAGCTGTTCAAGCCAGCGTCGTGGTTTTTAGTTGTCCAGTTGTTTCAGGTTGAAAGCTTGATATGCGACGGATCATTGTAACCTGCCCTTTGCACTCTCGCCCCTCCTCACAGGCCCTCTCTCTCACATCCTATTCACTAAACTTTTGTTCTCGTCTCTCCCTCTCCCTCTCTCACTCCCGTCTCTATCTCTCCCCATGTCACTCCCGTCTCTCCCTCTCCCCATGTCACTCCCGTCTCTCCCTCTCCCCATGTCACTCCCGTCTCTCCCTCTCCCCATGTCACTCCCGTGCCCATTCTGTTATCACGCAAATAGCTGTACTCAACACGGGTATAGGTCCACCATGCTCGGTGGAGCGTTTTCAACTGACCCCGGGGGGGAAGAAGGCGGTGCAGAACGGCAAACCACGCCAGCAAGTGTCGACGCCCTGCTCTAATGGCGGTTTGGTACCAACAAAGCTACATAGTGGGGCAGGGTCGCTCGTGCCAAGTGAGGAGGCAGCGAGCGCAATGGTGGCAGTCCTGGAGGGAGCAAAGACAGCTGCAGCGAAAATCTCCGAGGCAGCAAGGGCGGCGGCCGGTCCTCAAAGGGCTGCATCAGGTGCGTCGATCTTGTCCTATCCTGAGAAAAAGGCAGCGAGCTTGATTTGCCTCTCCTCGCTTGAGTGTTGCCTCTTCTTGCGGTGCTTTGACATATCCTCGTACCATGTTTAGCTCCTTCCTCGAATCCGCCCCCTCTCCCCCAGCCCCACCCCCCACTTCCCTTCCAGTCTGACCCACATTTAGTGCCGCTCATTGTTCTGACCTCACAGCTAGTGTTGTGGTGTTTTATTGTTAGCTTGATTTTGAGGTTGCTACCATGACGTACGATGGATCATTCTATCCTGCCTATCTCACTCTCGCCTCTCTTACTAAGCCCATTCCTCCAAATCTCCAATCTTTGACTCATTTCTCCTACTCCCTACACATGTTCCTCAGGTGTGAGGGGCCAGCCCCAAAACGCAGGAGCAACCGCGGGGGCAGCTCCAAGGGCGGTGGCCGGCGCGAAGGGGCAGGGAGCAGGCGCAGAAAGGCGCGCGGGTGCAGCTCCCGGGTCACCGCCATCTGCACGTGCTAAGGGGCAGGGTGCAAGCGCGGGTGCAGCTCGCAAGGCGTTATCTGGTGCGAGGGGGCAGGGAGCAGGCGCAGGAAGGAGCACGGGTGCAGCTCCCGGGTCACCGCCATCTGCAGGTGCTAAGGGGCAGGGTGCAAGCGCGGGTGCAGCTCGCAAGGCGTTATCTGGTGCGAGGGGGCAGGGAGCAAGCGCAGGGGGGAGCACGGGTGCAGCTCCCGAGTCACCGCCTTCTGAAGGTTCTCTGGGGCAGGGAGCAAGCGCGGGTGCAGCTCGCAGGGCGTTATCTGGCGCAAGGGGACAGGGACCAAGCGCAGGTTCAGCTCCAATGGCGGTCCCTGGTGCGAGGGGGCAGGGAACAAGCGCAGGTGCTGCACCAAGGGCGGTGGCGGGCGCAAGGGGTCCAGGAACTACCGCAGCTGCAGCTGCAAGGGCGCTGGTACCAGTCACTGCGAGGACAAATCAGCAGGCGTTTGTCACGCGTGCGGAGCTGGAAGCAGTTAGGGCCGAAATCCTTCGTGCAATCGCACATGCTCCACTGGTTCCAGGCACCGCACCGGGTGTGCCACCCAACGCAACTACGGGCGTGCAACGTGTGGAAAACCGTGGTCCAGAGCAAATCGCTTTGGATGCGGTTTTCTGTGATGCCGGCGACTGGAAGGTGTGTTTCTCAATCCACACCAACCTAAACACATTCTCCCGTCCACCAATCTGGCCCCCCCGTCCAGCCCACCCCCATTACCCCAGCCCACCCCCTACCCCCCGCTTCCATGTCTCTCCATCCCTCTCTGGCCTGACAACTTTCACATATTTCGTCTCGGCTGTGGAAATACGTTTCTGTAACTTCTCTGATAATATCCCACCCTCTTCCCACCTCGTGCCAACAGGGGAAGTGTCGCACGCTGATCACAGAATTCTACTGGTCAAGGGATGCGGATATGATCGAAATGTACCCCTCAGAGACAGAGGTCATTGAGGGTTTCAGAGGATATTTGTCTCCTGACACAATTCCTCATCTGATAATGCTATGGAAGCACCAGTGCCCCACCACCAAGGGTGCCTTCCTCAAAGCGTGTAGCAACACGCGCTGCTCTATAGGCAAGGTTTTTAGGCGTATTGTATTCGCTGCATTGGGCAGTGACAAGTACACGACCAAGGTGAAGTACCTGCCAAAAGGGCTGCCGCGCCCAAAGGACGTGGTGAAGCATGAGGACTTGCTTCAAGCCAGCATCAGTGGTGAGTTAAAGTGGGGTTTTGTCGGCTCAAAGCATGTGCGGTGGATTGTACACCCTTAAGCACTTCCACCCCTGTACCTCATGCTTTAGGCCCAAATCTGCCCCTCATTTGTACCCCGAAATGCCCATTTCTCTCCCGTACCCACATATTTTCCTTTCTCTCATGTACCCCATGATCTGCCCCTTTCTGTCCCATACCCGAAGCAGCCCCTTTCAAACCCATAGGCAAAGCTGTCACCCTCACACCCATTCCCATGTCTTCCCTTTCACACCCATACAACGAATTGCCCATTTCACACCCATACCCGAATCTGCCCCTGACAGATTGGGGCCCAGGATGGCATGTCAACCCCATCACCCAACATCCTTTTGCCACGAAGCTCTTTGCCGTCGCAATGAGGAGGGCGTTCACAAGGCGTGGTGTGCACCTCGTGGTGTGGAAGTCACGCATGGTGGCTTTCGCGTTGTTCACTGTAAGTAGTATGGCAATATGTTTTTTTCCGCAGCTACCACTCATACCCACACCCATATCTGCCCCTCACAGCAAACCCCAATCTGTCCCCTAAACCCATACCCCAATCTGTCCCTCCTACCCAAACCCCGATCTGCCCCTCACACCCACACCCCAATCTGCCCCTCTCACCCATACCCCAATCTGTCCCTCTCATCCACACCACAATCTGCCCCTCACCCAAACCCCAATGTGCCCCTCACACCCATACCCCAATTTGCCCCTTCCACCCATACACCAATGTTGCAGCTGGAGAACCCTCTTCTGGAAAAGGCTACTGATGGCAAGCTGAGCAACGACCAGAGTGAGAACCGCACCAAGTTTCACGAGACATGTGACAGGGTTCGCCGGTGGGTGGAGCATTCCGTGCTCAAGTTGGCGGTCCCCTATGATCGCGCTGCGCAGGCGTATGTGTTTGGCGGCCATGGTGTTTGCATTGATGCATCTGACTTCCCACAACTCCCCCGTACTTGAGCAAAAAAGGACGCAAGCTGGCGTCGTGTCACGCTTAGAGTTTCTGGTAGCATAGGTATTAGGCTTAATAACCCTTTTTTTTAACTCACAGGCTAATTTTTGGTTCATTATATCTTTGGGGTCTGCAGTGGTGGTGAACAAAGCAAATAAATAATAGTGGCATTTATATTTCTAGAATTATCCAGAATTGCTTTTATAAAATGCAGAAAAAAAACAAACAACCATTATAGTGCGAGTACATATTTATGGTGTACACATTCGTGTAACCCTAAAACGGATCCCCGCCGTACCTTGTAACCGTAACAAATTACGGTCCGAAACCATGCTGAACCTGGTCGGGAACAAAGCCCTGAAATGTGGCTGTGTTACGCCCGCAAATCATGTGAAAACCACTCGAGCGACTGCCTTGGTTTCAGACTGAAAACTACCATGCTTTCCTGCCTGATTTCAGCCGCGCGTACTGTTTTCGGACTGAGAACAAGCCGAAAACCGGACCTGGTTATTGTGATGTCATGCGATGGACCCAGCTGAGTGAACATCTGAAGCGTGGGTCCACGTTGAGTTCGCGACGAAGTGACCGTGCCTTTTCTTGGATCAATTTCAGAGTCAAGGGCACGCCTGCCTCACAGGCATTTCGAACCCAATTGTGAAGTGAAAGTTCGAGTTGGGGGTACTTAGGATGGCGAAGTCGGTAGGCGCGCCCCTGTACAGTTGTCGCAGCGCGCCACTTCCTCTCGCTGCGGAGGATTTTTCCGATTGTGCTCCGGTCAGGCCGGAGCCATATCTGGTGAAGCACCAGAGTGACAAATCCTCGAGACGAAGGTGCGGGTGCTGAGCAAAATGCTCACAGATTTCACGCTTAGTGACGAGAGAAATACGCTGGCGCTTCTGGGTGCGAGCAATGTTGCTTACGAAAAAGAGTGGATTCAGACTCGGAAGACTGGAACGCGAGATTGAATGGTTTGAGAGTTGTGAAACGGCGCAGATATAGCCTCGGTCACACTGACTTTGAAGACTTCAAAACCCGCCACGTTGCTAGGGAGGGGTACGATTCAATCGACGTGGCACTTGAAGCAGACTACGAAACAGCTGACGTGGGCCTGGAAATCGCACAGGTTTCGCCTCTCTGATTTCTCCATAACATTCAATTTTCGCACACATGATACACGTCGCCCATGTGATCTGACCAGCGATTTTGATTGGTTGTTTCCCAGGTCCGCTCTACAGTGATTCGGATCAGGCCCAGGCCTGTCGATGTTCCTGGGGCCCATACTTGGAGCCCCCAGCTCCTCCCTATCTGACCCTGTATTGGCCGTAGCTGAGTGTTTTGGCGCCCTTAACGGTCACGGGCGCAGGCCGAAGTGGAAACTTGATATCCGGGCTTGCAACTACACTTTCTTAGCTAAGGGAAAGTTCGGCTGCTCCAAAGCTGACTTAGAGAGATCACAAACACGGGATTGGCTAGAAAACGCTAAGGGAAAAATCCCCTTGGCGCGCTCTCGTGCAACCAAGGAGAAAGGGGGGGGGGGGGGGGGTGGAGTGGGGGGGTCAGGCAGAATTTCCTAGGGGGGGGGTCCCTAGAACCGGAAATCAAAACTTTGTGGGTGGGGAGGCCTGTTTGGAGCACTTAACGCATCCGGGATAGGGTCGAACGAAGCACTTAATGGCACGGGTACAAGGCGGTCCTAACACTTAATGCAGTCGAGCTGGAGCGAAAGTAGCCCGGAATTTCAGGGCATTAAGGGCATATGCCCGTAAATCGGCAGGCCTGATCAGGCCCCTTTCTGTACACTGTTGGCCGCCCACAAGGGGACTGTACAAGAGGGGATACACCTAAGAATGATAGGAAAATTCTACTTCTGGCGGAAAATGGACTCTGTTAGCGAGGGCCTCTAAACCGGAACCTCTGTATCGGAGATAATGGCCGTAAGAAATTCTGTGTCCTTCCTCCCTAGTCAAACGCGACAATGGCCCTCGCCTTGTCCTGAGTTCTTTCTGACCCTCCTTCGCATCAGCCACCAATCAAATAGTTGCACCGCAAACACGGTACTGCAGTGATTGGTCAGTCGCGTACGCGGACCTGCTCATGTTCATTTCCATTTCTCTTCGGTTTTGGTTGGTTTGGGAAGACCTCAGACGGCGCTGCTTGCGGGCCTCCTCCACATCATGTTCACGTTTCCCCCACGGTAACATTCGATTCTTCCTGCCGAACCCAGACTGAGTGAATTCAGCCTAATGAAGACTACCCTATAGGCTGCCCAAAACGAGCTCATGCAGCATGAGTCTACTAAGCTACCTCAGACTTTCTCGATTGGTGTGAAAAAAATCGATGATTCTGAGTTTTTTCGACTTTAGGGCTGTCATGCGGCACCAGAACAGACGGGTGATTCTTGGACTTCAACTGTGGTAGTCCAGCCCGAATGGTAAGGAATATTTAAATATTCGGTTTCTTTGAGAAGCAAAGCTGCTAGTACGTCAAGAATCTATAATCCTGAGGGACATTACCAAGCCTCTTCCCACCACAACCACCCCGCACCAACCAGTCACGCAAGTACTTCTTTCTCTTGGTGGTGCGCGGTGAGTTCCAGTTTCAAGCTTCACCATAAGTGCTGCCACATTAGTTCGCTGGTGGATAGTACACATTTGGATTTCCTTCGTCCATAGTATCTATTCGTATATTCCCGACACGAACAGAACCAGTTTTAGAGAGGAGCCTGCTCCATCAGTCACCACACGACACTTTAACAAAGATGGAGGCAGCACCGCAAGCCCTAGTCAGACTCAAACAGGAATGGCAGCAGGAACAGCGCGCTGTCAACGGCGGGGCGTTGGAGCAAGCTGGTGACACGACGCGGGATTCCGGCCGCCATGAATTTAACAAATTCGAGGATCAACCATGGACGTCTCCCTCTGGCCCTTTCGACTCGACCGTCCCATCCGAGACGAAACCGAACATTGACTTTGAGTTAATGGATAACCATCAAGGTGGCGACATAAGCGACCTAGATAGTCGCGGTGACATGGTGTTCGGCAGTGAAGCTTCAACGACGGCAGCGACGACACCAGCGGTTGGTGGCGAACCCGTCGACCACGATTCCGTTGAGCAGAATCCCGTTGACCATGCAGTAGACCGTCCCGTTGACCATGCTTCTTCAGCTAATATTTGTCCCTCCACGATCGACCGCGTCCCGCCGCCAATGTATTTTCGCCGACAAGAAATGAATATCCAGCGACGGGTAACAGGGTTACTCGATTTGGACGCGGACGTCCTCCTGTCTATCGCGCGTATGACGGGTCGCCCTCTCCGAGCCATCGCCGTCCTCGCCATGTGCTGCACGCGGCTCCGTCAACTCGCCGCGACTGACCTCTGGCCGCACTACTGTCACACCCGCGGGAGAGATCTCGTCCTAGAAATAAACAAGCGACAGGAGATGGAAAATCTAGTTTTGAACGGCCGCGACGGTGACGCACAGTCGTCTCGCCGGACGAGTCTTTCCAAGCGAAAACTCGTCGGGTTACCAACCGCCGCTCTTTCGCCAAAGCTTCTCAGCTACTCGCCCGGTATCGTCGAGGTGCCGTTCAGCCTACAGAACCCGCGAATCTCGGAGCTTATGGAGAAAGTCAGCCAATGGTGGTCCGACGGATACTTTGACGGAGACGACGCGAGCCGCTGTTCCGAAATTACCTCGGATGGTCCCCGCCGTGGGGGCGCGTGGCGCAGGTGTCGGCGCGCCGCGTCGCGCGTTGCGTGGGTGCCTGTGATCGCCGTGCTCGTGCCGATCGTCGTGGGGTATTTCGCATGCGTCTTCGTGAAGCGGACGGCGCGGACCGCGCGACGTGTGGCTGTAAGGGGAGGGAGGAGGCTGGCGAGGAGGGTTGGGGAGACAACGATGGGGAGGGTGGGAGGGAGGGTTGTGTCGAGAATTGGAGAGAGATTGGGGTGGAGGAGGGGGGGTGAGATGGGGGACGGAGGAGGAGGGATTGACATTGAGGCGATTCTGAGGGGGGCGGGATACGCGGATTGGGATGGGGATGAGTTTGTGGAGCAGTATGGGCGCATGTGGGATGATGCTACTGATGATGGCGTGGTGGGTGATGGTGACGGTGACGGTGACGGTGATGGTGATGGTGATGGTGATGGTGATGGTAATGGTGATGGTGATGGTGATGGTGATGGTGATGGTGGTGGTGATGGTGATGGTGATGGTGATGGTGATGTTGGTGGTGATGGTGATGTGGATGATGTTGGTGGTGATGGCGATGGTGATTCTAATCATGCGGTTGTTGGTGTTCCTGACGAGGAAGCTGATGATGCCGGCGCTCAGGATGCTGACGCTGCTGATGGTGCTGATGGTGCTGATGGTGCGGCTGATGCTGCTGATGCTGGTCTTGAAGGTGATGGTGATGCTGCAGAGCGAGACACACATGTATGGAGGGACATGGGCGGAGATTTAGCAGCAGCGGAGGAGGGAACAACAGCGGAAGAGAGAGAAGCACGTATGGTAGCCATAGCGTCGCGCGTGGGGGGCAAGAAGTTCGCGTGGGGGCTTGTGGGCCACGTGGACGAGACGTGCCTTCTTTCGCCCTACCTCCTCGCATATCTCTTCCCCCCCGCGCTGCTCTCCGTCTCTCTCGAGGAGGAGGGAGAGGGGAAGGGGGAAGGGGAGGAGGGAGAGGGGGAGGCAGGGGCGTCGTTTGCTGTGATGGAGCCATCGTTGAACATGTGGGACATCTCCGTCTGCCGAGGCTTCATCGATTCGTTCCCACTCACCATGTAAGGAGTGCTGGAAATCTCTCAAACCTTCGACTCCCAAAAGTAGCACATACACAGATGGATGCGTTATTTGGCCTCGTTGCCTTTCCCCGTGGCTATTTCAAGCCGACATTCTCCTCCATTCTTGGTCACAATATTTGGGTGGACACACCATCTTCTCTTCCCTCTTCCCCCCCACCTCCTTCTGCGTCTCTTCGAGTTCTTATTGCACCAACTGTGTGTCACTTCCTGATCTACCTGTCGTCCCCCCCACCGAATCCACCAGGCTGTATCGACAGCTGGCGGCTCGTTCTGCTGCTGTTGACAACCATGGGAAATGCCCCTTCTGCTGCTGCAAGGTAATGCCGCTCCCTTCAAAATCAGTCATTGCTACCGCAAGCTTACCTTGCCCAAGATTCCAGGTTTAGGGTCTCGGGTAGTACGGTGAACCAATGCACACATTTTTCACACTTGAAACGAGCTAAAATTCACTGTGGGGTGACCCTTGGTGCAAAAAGGATGGTGCCTTGTGTGTTTCCGAGGTGCCTGTTTGCAAGGTAGCATGCCCAGTCATTAGGTTGCGTCGGATCGCACAGTGCTAACGGTGGGTACTGGAACAGGCAACGGCAGGCGGCGGGAGGTTCAGTGTTTGCATTTCATGATTGGTGCGTGTGCAGGTTTGGAACGCATTGGACATGCTTGCAGACACGGACGCCCTAAGCTTTGCCGTATGTGAAAATGTGAGTGGCTAATGCGAATGGTTCAAGGTGTCCAAAGTTGCAGGCTTTGGAGTTGCGATTTGTAGCCGTGCTTGCATGCTGCCCAGATCTGTCATTCACTGTCTAGTTTCTTTCCGTCCCCATCTCCCACTCACACACGTTCGCACACTCGTATACGCACACGCACATGCATTGTGTGCTTGCATTTGTGGTTTCCACCCTCGATCACACCCGCAAACCACTCTCCTCCCTTTGCTCTCATCCGTCTCTGATCCTATTCTTGCAGGGCCACTTTTGCGGATTATTTAAAGTGAGTACTTCATGTCTCTTGAGTTGCTCTCTTTTCAGTTGCACCTTTTCCTTGTTACCGTAATCACTTGTTTGGTGTTGTCTTCATGTCACTTCCTGCCTTTTGCTATTCTTGTCCTTACCAAGTTTTGCCCCCTCCCATGCACACCCCATCCCCATACCTTGCCTGCCAAATTGCCTCGCTTGCTTGCAGGAGAGTTGATAAATATTTACTTGAGAAATGCAGGGAAACACTGGAATCGGAAAATAAGAGCGTGTTTCTACAGCCAACTTGACTCGACCCCCTTGCCGATATTTAATATATATTTAGGCCAAGCTCTTGTCGTACGGTATGTTACAGTACATGTTTGCTGGTTGCCAAGGTGTGAGTGCAACAAAGATGATGTGGAACCACGTGTGACTAAGCTGCCCTGAAAATGAATGCAGAAGAATGTGGATTTCATGAATTTAAGGGTTTAGGGTGTAGGGTTAGGTCTAGGGTTTAGGATTTAGGAGCCATGATACCTCATGAACAAAACAGACCTTAGGAGCCTGGATACCTCTTCCCAAGGCATGGGTCATGTATCCGTAATAACCCGGATATACCCCCAGGTGGGGGTGTAATAAAACCTGGAAAAATGCTGGGTGGGCTTATAATGAGGCATTTTTTATAACCCCATTGGGGAAAATATATGACACTTAGAGAAATATGAATTTAGAACATAGAGCTGTAGAGCTCAGCCTTAGGTTTCAATCGAGATTACCACAAAAATGTTCGCTTCGAAATTCACTGAGAATGTGCCACCCTGGCAAAAATCTCTGCCATCGCGTGCTGAAAAGTTGCGAACACGTGCGCGCCTGTGGCAATTTCGCCAGGTGGGCCACGGAAGATTTTGCTAGACACGTCAGCAACGATTGTTCCTGGCACGTTAGTGGCGAACTCACGAAAAAAAGACAAATTGCAGTAAAAAATCATTGGGTGCGCTTATACGAAGATGACCCAAATTTTGGGTGGGCTTATATAATAGGCAACCGGCTATAAGCCCACTGGTACGATTATAAGCCCATGGGTGTATCATAGGCCTGGGGGTATATCCGGGGTATGACGGTATTGGTAGTGCATGGTATCAAGCATGGTCATCATTAACCGTTCAGCATCTCTACATCACAGCAATGTACGGTTGCAGAAGACCGGTTAGGAGAAGGTTGATTTTGACTGTACGAGCAAGAGAGATAATGATGTTAACAGTGCACCTCTTTGAGGCTGAGGGTATCTTAATCGTTTTACCTATATGAAAAAAAAAATACTGCAAAAAAAAAAATTTACAGATTGTGATTCGAATTGACGAGGGGTGTGTTGAAAAGGAGACAAGCTCCTTCATCTTCCGGCAGGTCCTGGGGACCTGCCACCTAGTCTCATTTGCAACTTCAAACTCTTTGCTTACCACGAGCACACTCCTAAAACCTCTCCTATGCCCAGATCTGGGCATAGGAGCTCATTGTTGGAGGACGTAATTGTTGCCCGTTTTTCCACCATGGCTAACGGTTTAGTTTCAACTGTATCTGGAAGGCCTCCTCCGTCTCGAATGAATTTACGGAGCAATAACGGACGTCGTAGGTCACCAACGCGTGATGGGGATCGCGACTCTTCTTCTCGGCGTGACCGCTCTCGCTCTCCTCGTCCGGAAACGGGAGGCACAGTTACCGCCCTCAATTTGCTTAATGGCTCTCGGCAAATTCCGGCCCCGAATCCCCAGAATATCGGTGCTGACGCGGATGGCACACGTCAACGCGATTTCCCCCCCGGATTTCACGGCGAACGAGGTGCTGCGGGCGAACGTAATGATACGAATGTCGCGGGCGAAAACTGTCCGTCACGACCCGTGGGATCGCCTGTGCACGTGGAAGGCACCCCACGCGCGGCACCCTCAGACCTCGATTCTGGACGGGCAGCTCGTGGCGAGAATCGCGAGCTGGGGCGCGATCGGAATCTTGACCGGCATCCCCAGCTCGATCGTCATAATGTCGACCGAGATTTTGAGCCAGCCGCACGCCGCGAGAATCAGGACCAGCGCGACCAGAATCGCGAAGTGTGGCGCGACCAGAATCTTGACCGGCGCGCCCAGCAAGATCGGCGACACAAGGCGAGAAAATCGGCGCCCAGATTCTGCAGCTCGCCGATCGAATCAGCGCGCCCCGCACTGTGAAGAAATGAGGAATGTGATGAACTAGCAAGCAGGTGGGTACAAGTAGGAAAACCTAAAAGTGTTGTACCCCATATTGTCTACCCCACTACAGCCTATACAGACTATAGCATATGAGTTTGACACACCCCCATAGGCAAAGTGGGGGAGAACAAGAGGTCTCAAGACCAGTCAAGCAAAGCAAAGCAAGCTCAGGGTGGATCACAACGTCACCACACAGTCCGAGCACAAGTTCAAGGCCAGAAGGCCAGTTCACATGCAAGATCATATATAAAGGTAAACAAGCAAGTGAAGGTATAGAAAGATCACAGTACAAGCAAGGTCAAGAAGTGAGCAAGTGTGGCCAAGTAGGCACAAGACCTAGCATCGTACAGAAGCGCTGATGATCACAAGGCGGAAGTGCCTTCGTAAAGATATCAGCAGTGTTGGCCTCAGAGGCCACGTAAGCAAGGCGCAGCTGACCACGCTGCTGCACCTCACGAGCAAGGAAGTAGCGAAGAGCAATGTGCTTCGTTCTGTGCTCCAGTCTGTGCTCCCGACACAAGGCCAGCATGGCCTTGTTGTCTACGAACAGAACTGGAGGAGAACGAGGCGGCACTCCTAGGTCAGTGAGCAGGTAGGTGAGCCAGCGTAGCTCCTGTGCAGCCATGGCCCCCGTGTAGATCTCAGCCTCACAACTGGAGCCGAGAACAGAAGACGAACGGGTGGACCGCCACGAAATAGAGCACGAACCAAGGCTGAAGGTGTAACCCTGTGACGACTGCTGCGTAGCCTGGTCGTCAGCCAAAGAAGCGTCAGCGTGACCTGTGAGGACCACTGGACGTCGCCCTCCAAGCACTAGCCCCATGCCCAACATACTGCACAAGTAGCGCAACACCCTCTTCGCTGCAGCCATGTGCTCTGGTCGGTGTCTCCCAGGAGCGACATAGCGTGCCAAGATGCTAAGAGGGTATGCAAGGTCAGGTCGTGTGCAGGTCATCAGGTACATGAGGCAGCCAACAAGCTCTGGGTACGGGCCACTCGGCTCCACGGACTCATCCGAAGGCAGAGCTGAGAGCGAGTGGCAAGTAGACAGAGGAGTGGCGTGAGGCGAGGAGTACGTGAAGTCGAAGCGCTGAAGGACCTGCTGCACCATGTGTGACTAAGTCAGGGTGATGGTGTGCTGTGCTCTGTCCCGGGTGATCTGCAAGCCAAGGTAGCTGCGCAGTTCACCCAGGTCTGTGCACGTGTGTCTCTTCTGCAGCTCGGACTTCACGTGGGCAAGTCCAGCAGTGTCAGCAGTGGCAAAGACCAAGTCGTCGACGTACACGAGGATGTAGAACGGCGGCAAAGAGGTGTTGGTGCGCAGAATCAGCGACGGGTCGGCAGTAGAAGGAGCAAACCCAAGAGCCGCAACTGTAGTCCTCAGTGTGTCGTGCCACTCACGGGGCGCCTGGCGGAGACCGTAGACTGGCCGCCGGAGGCTCCACTGGGTACCAGGGGGAAACGACCCTGTGAAGCCAGGTGGGCGGCGCAGCCAGATCTCCTCGTGCAGGCTGCCCTGCAGGAAAGCAGTGCTGAAGTCAAGAGAGTGAAGCTCGTAGTCGCGCTGAGCGGCTATGTGCAGTAGCACCCGAAGAGTGGTCATCTTCGGGGTGGGAGAGAAGGTCTGAAAGTAGTCAACTCCCTGCCGGTGACTGAGGCCTCGAGCCACGTAACGTGCCTTGAAGATTGGCGGAGAACCCGGCGGCCGCTTCACCCTGAAAATCCGCATGCCACTAACGATGTTCGCCCCAGGTGGGGGAACCTCGTCGACGTAGGTGCCTGTGGACTTCCACGAAGCCATTTATGCGTCCATGGCTGACTGCCACTGTGAGGAGTAGGGACCCTCGATCGCCTCAGCGTTCGATCGAGGAGTCGGGATGTCTGGTGCATCCGGGTCTCCCTCAGGGGCAATCAGCGTGGATACGAGATGAGGCAAAGCAGCAGCAAAACACTGGAACTCCTCCTGCCTGTCCTCAAGGACGTCCTTGCTAAGAGCACACTCACCCCCAACGGACGGAGGACAAACAGACTCAGACTCAGCAACAAGAGTAGCAGCGTACTCTAGACGATAGCGAGCAGCAAAGTCGACAAGCTCAGCAACTAAGGTAGACGCAACAGTGGACTCAAAGGAAGGGTCAGTGACAATAGTAGCCAGGAGACGCGTGACAATAGGACTGGCAGCACGAAGAGAGTCAGACTCCGGGTCAGCAAGGACAGGAAGAGAGGACTCTGGAGGAGACGGCAATGGGACACGCAGCGGAGTAGTAGAAGGACGCAGTGCCATCTGGTGTGTGCCTTGGACCGCAGGAGGACGCGGACGCGGAGCACGACTACTAGTGCGAGCAGCACGAACAGGCGACGCAGGACGAGACGCAGGCTCACGACGCCCAGCAAGACCTCCAGTAGGACCAGTGTAGGGAGAAGGAGCAAGGAGGGGGGAGGAGGGCTTTAACTGTGACCGCGACTGGACAGGTTGTGGACACTCTAAGGGAGGAGCAGGACCAGTAGAGGGCGGGAGACCAAGAACCTGCTCAAGGAGCGGAACGAAGTATGGCCGCGGCCGCGCAGCGCCTCCAGAACCAGCAGGGACAGTACCAGTACCCCCAGCGGCAGCACCAGCGCCAGCAGCACCTCCAGCTCCAACAGCGCCAACTCCAGCACCCTCACACGCACCAGCGCCAGCAGCACCTCCAGCGCCAACACCCCCAGCAGCTCTAGCTCCAGCAGCTCCTGCTCCCGCAAGACTGTCAGCTCCAGTACCGCTAGCAACTCCAGCAGTACCTCCAGTAGGAGCAACTCCAGCAGCCCCAGCAGCACCTCCAGTCCTAGCAGCTCCAGTACCACCAGTACGAGCACCTCCAGGACCAGCAGCAACAGTAGCACCTCCAGCTCGAGCGCCGGGCAAACCACTCGTGCAGCTGCTGCGGAGCTCCCGCCTCGACGAAGCACCGCCAGAGGCCACACGAGCAGACCCAGCACCCCCAGGCTCCGCACCCCCAGGCTCAGCACCCCCAGGCTCCGCACCCCCAGGCTCAGCACCCCTAGACTCAGCACCCCCAGGCTCAGCACCCCTAGACTCAGCACCCCCAGGCTCTGCACCCCCAGGCTCAGCACCCCCAGACCCCGCACCCGCAGGCTCAGTACCCCTAGCAGCACCAGAGTCAACAGCTACCTCGACAGGCTCGACTGCGTCTACCTGGGACACACCTGACGAGGCAGGACCCTGAGGGGGGAGAGGGTCTACCATGGGAGGACCCGGCGCAAGGAAGAGCGGCGGCGGGGGGAGGGGCGCAGTGCGGTAGGGGAAGAGACGTTAGTAAGGCACAGACTCGTCAAAGGTGACGTCCTGGGAGGACAGAACCCGGCGGGAGGTGGGGTGGTAAAACTGCCATCCAGGCGCGTCAGGGGGGAAGCCAAGGAAGACGCAGGGAACAGCACGGGGGGAGAGCTTGTCCGCAGACAAGTCGTGGACAAACGCCCGAGATCCCTAGACCCGAAACGCAGACGCATCGCCAACCTTCCCCGTCCACCACAAGGTGGGGGAGGTCTCTGGCAAGGAGACCCGGGGCTGAAGGTTGAGCTGATTTGCTGCGTACTGAACCGCAAACGGCCACAGAAAATGGGGAGCAGCCGCATGCATCATGGACGTACGGGCGACGTCCATGACCATGCCAATGCGGCGCTCAGCAATCCCATTTTGCCGTGGAGAGGCTGGAAGTGCGAAGGTGTGGCGGATGCCCTGTGCACGACAGAAGGCTCCCAGACGGGCAGAGGAAAACTCCCCGCCTGTGTCAGAGTGCAGACGCAGAACAGGAAAGTCCGAGCCGAAACTCTCTCTGAGCTGGAGACGAGCTGCGCGGATCCAGTCGATCAACACCTCAGTGACGTCACCCTTGCTACGCAAGGGGAAGACTGTGGTGTAACGCGAGTAGTCGTCAACCACCAACAGGAAGTAACGCTCGTGACCCTGGCCACGGACGCGGGCGGGGCCCCACACGTCCATGTGAAGAGTCTGCAGCGGAGCCTCTGTCGTAGGAAACTCGGAGGAGTGAGGGGCGGCGCGCTGCCCCCCTCAACGCAGGGAACGCAGGTAGGGGCAGGCCCCGGAGGGAGGGGAGGGAGGTACCGGGGGAGACCAGAGACAAGGACACGGGAGGCCATGCGTCGGAGACGAGGGAGGGAGGGGTGACCAAGGCGGTGGTGCCAAAGGAGAGTCTGGTGGGACAGGAGACGACACGAGCAGGGAGCAGACTCAGGACCAGACTTGGACGCTGCAGCAAACACCTGACTCGACGCAGCTACCTGACCAGACTCAGCAACCAGAGGAGACTCAGTAGTTAGTGTGTATAGGCTCGACCCCGGCCGACGGGTAAACGTGGCCAAGTGTGAGAGTACGAGGGCTTATGCCAGCTATGCTTGCTTGCCTTTACTTTATTATACTATTTCTACCATAGGATAATTATATGCATGCATGAATTGCTTGATTTCCTAGGCTAGCTGCTTTCCTATATTTTATTATAGTTATAGCACCGAGCTAGGTTGCGTGCACCGAATTCTGTCTTTTCGGTTGCCACCGCATTGCCTTCTACCGAATTCGGAAAGGATCTGTTCGGGACGATTCGCGACCCGCGGAACCTTCGCGTAACACCTGGTTATGGTGCCTTGTGTCGAGCCTATATATAGCCTCGTGTTGTACCTAGGTGATTCATTCAATTACGATTCTCTTTTCTGAGCTCGATCCTAGATCCTCACACTTGGTAATTAGAGCCCGTTTACTAAACCCTCATTCTCTCGACCCTTCTCTCCTTTCCAACTTTCTCGACACTCTACTCAACTCACTCGATCCAACTAGCCATGGCTCCTAAGCCTTGCTAGAAACTTTTCACATTTACACGCGAAGTTCTTTCGACCGCTAGAACCTGTCTTCAAAAAACCGCGGGGGCGACGCAGTCAAACATCGATTTCGGGTACGTAAAATCGGTTCTGTGTTTTTCTCTCCCCCTTGATTTGGTTTTTCGGACGCGTTGATGTCAGGCATGGAGGGCCAAGGCGACAACTACGCGACTACGAGCGACATCGCGAGCCTCCGCACCGACATGGAGCAGACGCAGGCGACGCTTCGTCGACTCGAGGCTTTTCTGACAAGCCAACCAGGGTTTGCCACCGCAACAGCAGCGACCGCAGCGACTGCAGCACCAACAACTCCAGCAGCAGTGGCGACACCGACATTTCACGGACCAATGGCACCACTGTCGCCGAACCTCGAAGCAGCACGACCGAGGCTCCCGGAGGCGTTCGATCCAAGCGCGAAGGGATCCAACGTCCGGCGATTCGTGGCCACCCTCGAAATTTACTTCGAGGCCATTGGCTGTTCGACCCCGCAACACGACGCAGCAAGGATTCGGCTCGCAGCGACACTGTTGAGAAGAAGTGAACGAGAATGAAATGACTATGAACGAAGTGAGTACAAATAGGAAACCCTAATTGGGTTGTACCCAAGTAAGCTATATGTTCTGACACACCCCCATAGGCAAAGTGGGGGAGAACAAGGGGTCACAAGATTAGTCAAGCAAAGCAAAGCAAAGCTCAGGGTGGATCACAAAGTCACCACACATTCCGAGCACAAGTTCAAAGGCCACAAGGCCAGTTCACATGCAAGATCATATATAGAGATATACAAGAGTCAAGTAAGCAAGAGCAAGAGTATATATAGGTGAAGGTACAAGCAAGGTCAAGAAGTGAGTATGTGAGGCAAGACAGGCACAAGACCCAGCTGCGTGCAACAACGCTGATGATCACAAGGCGCAAGTGCCTTGGTGAAGACATCAGCAGTGTTGGCCTCAGAGGCCACGTACGCAAGTCGCAACTGTCCACGCTGCTGTAGCTCACGAGCAAGAAAGTAGCGGAGAGCAATGTGCTTTGTCCTGTGCTCCAGTCGCTACTCTCGACACAAGGCCAGCATGGCCTTGTTGTCTACGTACAGGACTGGAGGAGAACGAGGCGGCTCTCCAAGGTCGGTCAGCAGGTAGGTGAGCCAGCGAAGCTCCTGAGCAGCCATAGCCCCGGCGTAGATCTCAGCCTCACAACTGGAGCCGAGAACAGAAGACGAGCGAGTAGCCCGCCACGAAACAGAGCCGGAACCAAGACCGAAGGTGTAACCCTGTGACGACCGCTGCGTAGCCTGGTCGTCAGCCCAAGAAGCGTCCGCGTGCCCAGTGAGGACCACTGGACTGCGCCCTCCAAGCACTAGCCCCATGCCCGACGTACTGCACAAGTAGCGCAACACCCTCTTTGCTGCAACCATGTGCTCTGGTCGGTGTCTCCCAGGAGCAACATAGCGTGCGAGAATGCTAAGAGGGTATGCAAGGTCAGGTCGAGTGCAGGTCATCAGGTACATGAGGCAGCCAACAAGCTCTGCATACGGGCCACTCGACTCTACGGACTCATCCGAAGGCAGAGCTGAGAGCGAGTGGCGAGTAGGCAGAGGAGTGGCCTGAGGCGAGGAGTACGTGAAGCCGAAGCGCTGAAGGACCTGCTGCACCATGTGTGACTGAGTCAGGGTAATGGTGCGGCGTGCTCTGTCCCGGGTGATCTGCAAGCCAAGGTAGCTGCGCAGTTCACCCAAGTCAGTGCACGTGTGTCTCTTCTGCAGCTCGGACTTCACGTAGGCAAGTCCAGCAGTGTCAGCTGTGGCAAAGACCAAGTCGTCGCCGTACACGAGGATGTAGAACGGCGGCAGAGAGGTGTCCGTGCGCAGAAACAGCGACGGTTCGGCAGTAGAAGGAGCAAACCCAAGTGCCGCAAGCGTAGTCCTCAGAGTGTCGTGCCACTCACGTGGCGCCTGGCGGAGACCGTAGACTGGACGCCGGAGACTCCACTGGGTACCAGGAGGGAAAGACCCAGTGAAGCCAGGTGGGCGACGCAGCCAGATCTCCTCGTGCAGGCTGCCCTGCAAGAAAGCTGTGCTAAAGTCGAGAGAGTGCAGCTCGTAGTCATGGTGAGCAGCAACGTGCAGCAGTACCCGAAGAGTGGTCATCTTCGGGGTGGGGGAGAAGGCCTGAAAGTAGTCAACTCCCTGCCGCTGACTGAAGCCACGAGCCACGTAACGCGCCTTGAAGACAGGCGGAGAACCCGGCGGCCGCTTCACCCTGAAGATCCACATGCCACTGACGATGTTCGCCCCAGGAGGGGGAACAGCGTCAACGTAGGTGCCTGTGGACTTCTAGGAAGCCATCTCTGCATCCATAGCTGCCTGCCACTGAGAGGAGTAGGGACCCTCTATCGCCTCCGCGTAACAGCGCGGAGTCGGGATGTCTAGTGCATCCGGGTCTCCCTCAGGGGCGAGCAGTACAGACGCGAGATGAGGTGAAGCGGCGGCCAGACACTGGAACTCCTCCTGCCTGTCCTCAAGGACGTCCGTGCCTAGGGCACACTCACCCCTGACGGACGGAGGACAGGCAGACTCAGACTCAGCGACAAGACTAGCAGCGTAGTCTAGACGACAGCACGCAGCAAAGTCGACAAGCTCAGTGACAAGGGCAGACGCAGCAGAAGACTCGAAGGAAGGGTCAGTGACAGCAGTAGCAAGGAGACGCGTGACAGTGGGACTGGCAGCACGAAGAGAGTCCGACTCCGGGTCGGCAAGAGCAGGAAGAGAGGACTCAGGAGGAGAAGGCAAAGGGGCACGCAGAGGAGCAGTGGACGGACGCAGAGACATCCGGTGCGTGCCAGGGAAAGGAGGAGGACGCTGACGCGAACTGCGACCACTAGTGCGTGCAGGACGAACAGGCGACGCAGGACGAGACGCAGGCTCACGACGCTCAGTATGTCCTCCAGTCGGACCAGCGTAGGGAGAAGGAGGCAAAGGGGAGGCAGGCTGTAGCTGTAACTGGGACTGGACAGGCTGTGGACCCTCTAAGGGAGGCGGAGGAGGACCAGGAGAAGGTGTAAGACCAAGAACCTGCTGCAGGAGCGGAACGAAGTACGGTCGGGGCCGCGTGGCGACGCCAGAAACAGCAGGGACAGCACCAGTACCCCCAGCAGGAGTACCCGCTCCAGCAGCACCTCCAGCAGCACCTCTAGCAGCACAAGGAGCACTGCCAGTCGGACCGCCAACAGTAGTCTCAGCGCCAACACCCTCAGCAGCACCAGCTCCAGGAGAACCCTCAGGCCCAGCAGCTCCAGCACCCACAGTACGAGCACCTGCGGGACGCGCGGCAGCAGCACCCTCTGCAGCCGAAGAACCTCCAGCACCAGCAGCACGCCTCCAGCGCCGGGCAAACCACTCACGCAGCTCCTGTGGGGAGAGTGGCTCTCGGCGAGACGAAGCACCTCTAGGCGGAGAACCTCCAGGCGAAGAACCTCCAGGCGCAGCACCCTCAGGCAAAGCACCTCCAGGCGGAGCACCCCCAGTCTCAGCACCCCCAGGCTCAGCACCCCCAGACTCAGCACCCCCAGGCTCAGCACCCCCAGACTCAGTACCCCCAGACTCCGCACCCCCAGGCTTAGCACCCCCAGGCTCAGCTCCCGCAGCAGCACCAGAGTCACCAGTGACCTCGACAGGCTCGACCGCGTCTACCTGGGACACACCTGAAGGGGCAGGACCCTGAGGGGGGAGGGGGTCTATCGGGGGGGGACCTGGTACCAAGAAGAGCGGGGGCGGGGGAAGGGAAGGAGTGCGGTAGGGGAAGAGGCGGTAGTAGGGTACCGACTCGTCGAACGTGACGTCCTGGGAGGACAGAACACGCCGAGAGGTGGGGTGGTAGAACTGCCACCCAGGGGCGTCGGGGGGGAACCCCAGGAAGACGCAGGGAGCAGCGCGAGGGGACAGCTTGTCCGCAGACAAGTCGCGGACAAACGCCCGAGATCCCCAGACCCGGAACGCCTAGGCTTAGCACCCCCAGGCTTAGCACCCCCAGGCTCAGCACCCCGAGTAGTAGCACCCTCAGGCTTAGCACCCCCAGGCGTAGCACCCACACGCTCAGCACCCCCAGAGTCAGCACCCCCTGGCTCAGCACCCTCAGCAGCACCAGAGTCACCAGTAACCTCGACAGGCTCGACTGCGTCTACCTGGGACACACCTGAAGGGGCAGGACCCTGAGGGGGGAGGGGGTCTACCGGGGGGGGACTTGGCACAAGGAAGAGCGGTGGCGGGGGGAGGGACAGAGTGCGGTAGGGGAAGAGGCGGTAGTAGGGGACCGACACGTCAAATGTGATGTCCTGGGAGGACAGAACACGGCAAGAGGTGGGGTGGTAAAACTGCCACCCTGGCGCGTCAGGGGGGAAGCCAAGGAAGACGCAAGGAGCAGCACGAGGGGACACCTTGTCCGCAGACAAGTCGCGGACAAACGCCCGAGATCCCCAGACACGGAACGCAGACGCATCGCCAACCTTCCCCGTCCACAGCAAAGCTGGGGAGGTCTCCGGCATGGAGACCCTGGGGTGAAGGTTGATCTGATGCGCCGCGTACCGAACCGCAAACGGCCACAGAAAATGGGGGGCAGCCGCATGCATCATGGACGTACGGGCGACGTCCATGACCATGCCAATGCGGCGCTCAGCAATCCCATTTTGCTGTGGAGAGTCCGGAAGCGTGAAGGTCTGGCGGATGCCTCGTGAACGACAGTAGGCTCGCAAAAGGCCAGAGGAGAACTCTCCGCCTCTGTCAGAGTGCAGACGCAGTGACACCCCAGTGACATCACCCTTGCTGCGCAAGGGGAAGACTGTGGTGTAACGCGAGTAGTCGTCAACCACCAGCAGGAAGTAGCGCTCGTGACCCTGTCCACGGACGCGAGCCGGGCCCCACACGTCCATGTGAAGCGTCTGCAGCGGGGCCTCTGTTGGAGGAAACTGGGAGGAGTGAGGGGCAGGCCGCTGCCGCCCCTCGACACAGGGGACGCAGGTAGGGCCAGGCCCCGGAGGAAGGGGAGGGAGGGACCGGGGAAGACCAGAGACAAGGACACGAGAGGCCATGCCTTGGAGACGAAGCAGGGAGGGGTGACCAAGACGGTGGTGCCAGAGGAGAGTCTCGTGAGACAGGAGGCAACACAAGCAGGGGTCAGACTCAGGACCAGACCTGGACGCTGCAGCAAACACTTGACCTGACGCAGCTACCTGACCGGACGCTATGACTGGAGGAGACGCAGTGGTCAGTGTGTACAGGCTCGACCCCGGCCGACATGTAAACGTGGCCAGGTGTCGGCCTGTCCGAGCGTCCGTGTAGTGGGTCACCCGCTGATTTGCAGGAGTGAACTGGTGAACCCCCGCATCCTGTAGGTCAGCACCACTCACCAAGTTCATAGAGAACGAGGGGAGGTAAAGGCCAGACAGGGTGCCAGAGGGGGCCGCCGGACACGGGAGGACAGTGGAGAAGTGAGCAAGGACAGGACCCCCAAAGGGGTCTGCCAGAGAGACTGCAACTGGAGGAGGACGGACGCAGAGAGGAGTAGGGACCCTCTATCGCCTCCGCGTAACAGCGCGGAGTCGGGATGTCTAGTGCATCCGGGTCTCCCTCAGGGGCGAGCAGAACAGACGCGAGATGAGGTGAAGCGGCGGCCAGACACTGGAACTCCTCCTGCCTGTCCTCAAGGACGTCCGTGCCTAGGGCACACTCACCCCCGACGGACGGAGGACAGGCAGACTCAGACTCAGCGACAAGACTAGCAGCGTAGTCTAGACGACAGCGCGCAGCAAAGTCGACAAGCTCAGTGACAAGGGCAGACGCAGCAGAAGACTCGAAGGAAGGGTCAGTGACAGCAGTAGCAAGGAGACGCGTGACAGTGGGACTGGCAGCACGAAGAGAGTCCGACTCCGGGTCGGCAAGAGCAGGAAGAGAGGACTCAGGAGGAGAAGGCAAAGGGGCACGCAGAGGAGCAGTGGACGGACGCAGAGACATCCGGTGCGTGCCAGGGACAGGAGGAGGACGCTGACGCGAACTGCGACCACTAGTGCGTGCAGGACGAACAGGCGACGCAGGACGAGACGTAGGCTCACGACGCTCAGTATGTCCTCCAGTCGGACCAGCGTAGGGAGAAGGAGCAGGCAAAGGGGAGGCAGGCTGTAGCTGTGACTGGGACTGGACAGGCTGTGGACCCTCTAAGGGAGGCGGAGGAGGACCAGGAGAAGGTGTAAGACCAAGAACCTGCTGCAGGAGCGGAACGAAGTACGGTCGGGGCCGCGTGGCGACGCCAAAAACAGCAGGGACAGCACCAGTACCCCCAGCAGGAGTACCCGCTCCAACAGCACCTCCAGCAGCACCTCTAGCAGCACCAGGAGCACTGCCAGTCGGACCGCCAACAGTAGTCTCAGCGCCAACACCCTCAGCAGCACCAGCTCCAAGAGAACCCTCAGGCCCAGCAGCTCCAGCACCCACAGTACGAGCACCTCCGGGACGCGCGGCAGCAGCACCCTCTGCAGCCGAAGAACCTCCAGCACCAGCAGCACGCCTCCAGCGCCGGGCAAACCACTCACGCAGCTCCTGTGGGGAGAGTGGCTCTCGGCGAGACGAAGCACCTCTAGGCGGAGAACCTCCAGGCGAAGAACCTCCAGGCGCAGCACCCTCAGGCAAAGCACCTCCAGGCGGAGCACCCCCAGTCTCAGCACCCCCAGGCTCAGCACCCCCAGACTCAGCACCCCCAGGCTCAGCACCCCCAGACTCAATACCCCCAGACTCCGCACCCCCAGGCTCAGCACCCCCAGGCTCAGCTCCCGCAGCAGCACCAGAGTCACCAGTGACCTCGACAGGCTCGACCGCATCTACCTGGGACATACCTGAAGGGGCAGGACCCTGAGGGGGGAGGGGGTCTACCGGGGGGGGACCTGGTACCAAGAAGAGCGGGGGCGGGGGAAGGGAAGGAGTGCGGTAGGGGAAGAGGCGGTAGTAGGGTACCGACTCGTCGAACGTGACGTCCTGGGAGGACAGAACACGCCAAGAGGTGGGGTGGTAGAACTGCCACCCAGGGGCGTCGGGGGGGAACCCCAGGAAGACGCAGGGAGCAGCGCGAGGGGACAGCTTGTCCGCAGACAAGTCGCGGACAAACGCCCGAGATCCCCGGACCCGGAACGCCGACGCATCGCCAACCTTCCCCGTCCACAGCAGGGCTGGGGAGGTCTCCGGCCTGGAGACCCTGGGGTGGAGGTTGATCTGATGCGCCGCGTACCTGACCGCAAACGGCCACAGAAAATGGGGGGCAGCCGCATGCATCATAGACGTACGAGCGACGTCCATGACCATGCCAATGCGGCGCTCTGCAATCCCATTTTGCTGCGGTGAGTCCGGAAGCGTGAAGGTCTGGCGGATGCCTCGCGCACGACAGAAGGCACGCAGAAGGCCAGAGGAGAACTCTCCGCCTCTGTCCGAGTGCAGACGCAACACAGGAAAGTCTGAGCCAAAGCTCTGCCTGAGCTGGAGACGAGCCTCGCGGATCCAGTCGATCAGCACCTCAGTGACATCACCCTTGCTGCGCAAGGGGAAGACTGTGGTGTAACGCGAGTAGTCGTCAACCACCAACAGGAAGTAGCGCTCGTGACCGAGTCCACGGACGCGGGCAGGGCCCCACACGTCCATGTGAAGTGTCTGCAACGGAGCCTCTGTCGGAGGAAACTGGGAGGAGTGAGGGGCAGCACACTGGCGCCCCTCGACACAGGGGACACAGGCAGGGCCAGGGCCCTGAGGAAGGGTAGGGAGGGACTGGGGGAGACCAGAAACAAGAAGACGGGAGGCCATGCCTCTGAGCCGAAGCAGAGAGGGGTGGCCAAGGCGGTGGTGCCAGAGGAGAGTCTCGTGAGACAGACGGCGACACGAACAGGGGGCAGACTCAGGACCAGACCTGGACGCTGCAGCAAACACCTGACCAGACAAAGGGACTCTACCAGACTCAGCACCGGGAGGAGAAGCAGTGGTCAGTGTGTACAGGCTCGACCCTGGCTGACGTGTAAACGTAGCCAGGTGGCGACCTGTGCTAGCCTCTGTGCAGTGTGTCACCCGCTGACGAGCAGGAGTGAACTGGTGGACACCCACATCCTGTAGGTCAGCACCACTCACCAGGTTCGTAGAGAACGAGGGGAGGTAAAGACCAGTCAGGGTGCCAGAGGGAGCCGCCGGACACGGGAGGACTGTGGAGAAACGAGACAGGACAGGACCCCCAGAGGGGTCAGCCAGGGACACCGCAACAGGCCGACTAAGCGGCGTGAGAGTGGTGCGGTCCCGAAAGAAGGAGCGAGACGCCCCAGAGTCAAGGGTGAAGGTGTGAGAGGCAGAAGCCGACACAGTACCTGAGAGGGCAGACTCACTAGCACCTGAGAGCACAGACGCACTGGCACCTAGAGCAGCAGCCTCACTGGCACCTGACACTGCAGTACCAATGCCCGGGTCGGGCGGGAAATATCGGTAACAGTCACCATCATCACTAACAGTCACAGCATACATGGCAGCAAGGATAGCATCAAAGTCAAGATCAAACACAGCTACACCAGCCCTAGAGAGCTCTCCCCAACGGGGGATCTCAGAGGCCTCCGGAAACTGCTGGCGCCAAGCGTCGGTCAAGCGGGCAAAGCAGCGGCTAGTGGTGTGGGTGCCCCCACACTGCTCACCCGCGCGGTCGGCGGTGCGAAGGACGTAGGTTCAGGGACCGAACGCCCCACCACGCTGACGCTGCGAGTACCACTCACGGAGCTGCTGAGGGGCGGGGACGTCGCGAGAGCGCTGCTGCTGCTGCTGCTGCTGCTGCTGCTGCAGCTGCTGCTGCTGCTGCTGCTGGTGCTGACCACCCCCAGTGCTGCTCCTCTGGGACGAGCCACTCCGACCACCTCCACCACCGCCACCCCCGCCTCCGCCGCCACCGCCGCCACCGCCACCCTCGCCCCCGCCGCTCCCACTGCCTCCTCCGCCACCACCTCCGCCGCCACCTCCGCCTCCATCGCCGCCACCAGTACCTCCACTCCCACCTCCACCCCCACCGCCACCCCCACTCCCCCCGCCGCCCCCACCTCCTCCGCCACCGCCCCCGCTAGCTCCACCTGCTCCCTTGCCCCCCTTGCTCCTGCCAGAGCGGCGCCTACCGCCGGGGGCAGACGCCGCACCGACCGACTCTAAACCAACGAGGTCGGCCGCAGCAGCAGAGGCGACAAAGGGGAGCAGGGGGAAAGGAGAACACCCCTCAAAGATGGGGGTGCGCGGGTCACCACGAGAGGCCCCTACAGCGACTATGCTCCTCTCGGCCGCTAGCAGGGACTTCTCGAGGAGGTCGACAGTGAGGGTGGTGGGACAGACAGAGAGAAACTAGTCCCTAACAGCACGAAGGGACTCAGGGAGACGGGTGACTAGAAAGTAGAGGGTGATGTACATGGGAGGGGGGTTTTCGGCAAGGAAGGCAGCAGGAAGCGCAGCTCGGTAGCGAGTGTCGCTAGCGCGAAGGTGGGTAAAGAGATCAGTGACTGTGGGAAAGGCAGCAAGGTCAGGGAAGAGGTACGGTAGCATGAGGCGGCTCAGTGTAGCAGTGGAAGGGGAGGAGTAGCGTGCAACTACAGCATCGTACAAGGCCTGAGCGGTCTTGCACTGACTAAAGTGTGCACGCTCGGAGGAAGGGAGGTGGCGACGCACAGCAAGACGTGCAGCAGCATCGCGTGTGGCCCACTTGGAGCGAACAGTGGGGTCAGCATCAGCAGGAGGGGCAGGGACAGCGCCAGAGACAAAGTCAAAGAGAGAAACCTCATCGATCTCATCGCACAGTAAGTACAGCTGCAGGTCCTCAATCCAGACTGCAAAGTCAATGGCGCGACCCTCAGCGTCAAAAGCCAGGACACTGGGGGTGGCCATTGTAGCAACTGACAATCTCACCGGGCAGGAAGAGTCGGGAAGCACAGCGGCACAGCAACACGGCAGCACAGCAGCTGCGCCGGCCCAGGAGCAGCAGCAGCCCCACAGGAGCAGGAGCTCGGCACCTCAGGTTGCTCGGGCGGCTCGGGCGGCTCGAGCGGCTGGGGCGGCGCGGGCGGCTCGGGCGGCTCGGGCGGCTCGGGCCGCTCGGGCGGCTCGGGCGGCTCGGGCGGCACAGGCGGCTCGGGCGGGTCTGCTGCACGGGCGGCTCGGGCGGCTCTGCTGCACGGGCGGCCCGTTCGGCTCGGGTGACGCGGGTGGCACGGGTGGCGCGGGCGTCGCGACGGGCGGCTCGCTGGCGGCTCGCGGGCGGCTGCACGGGCGGCTCACGGGCGGCTGCGGGCGGCTGCACGGGCGGCTCACGGGCGGCTGCAGGCGGCTGCACGGGCGGTTCACGGGCGGCTGAGGGCGGCTGCACGGGCGGCTCACGGACGGCGGCCTGGGCGGTCGCGGGCGGCTCACGCTGGGCGGCTGCACGGGCGGCTGCACGGGTGGCTGCACGGGCGGCTGCACGGGCGGTTCGTCGGGCGGCGCACAGGCGAGCTGCTGAGGGCGACGCACGGGCGGCGCACGGGCGGTGCGACGGGCGGCTCGCGGGCGTCGGGCGCTAGGGCGCTAGGGCGACGACGGGCGGCGCTCAGGCCCTAGGGCGGGCGGCCGTCAGGCTCTAGGGCGGGCCGCGCTCGAGCTCTAGGGCGGGCAGCGCGCGGGCGCTAGGGCGGGCGGCGCTCAGGCTCTAGGGCGGGCGGCCGTCAGGCTCTAGGGTGGGCCGCGCTCAGGCTCTAGGGCGGGCAGCGCGCGGGCGTTAGGGCGGGCGGCGCGCGGGCGTCTAGGGGCCGTTAGGGCAGATCGAAAAAAAAGGAAGTAAGAGGGCCCGGAGCGCGCTCCGGGCAGAAAAAAAAGTCACCAGGTAGCGGAGGTGGGCCCTAAGAAAAGTTCCCACAGGGGAACCTGCTCGATACCATGAGAAGAAGTGAACGAGAATGAAATGACTATGAACGAAGTGAGTACAAATAGGAAACCCTAATTGGGTTGTACCCCCTATGGGATACCCCACTATAGCCTACACAAATAAGTAAGCTATATGTTCTGACAACTGTTACGTGGACCGGCTCTCGAATGGATTTACAATACTGACGTAGCCCGCGGGGAGAAAACGTGGCAGCAGTTTCGGGCAGATTTAATCGAGCGTTTCAAACCAATTAATACGACCTACATGGCGAGGCAGCAGATACACCGACACAAGCAATACAGTAGTGTAGCATAGTACACGCAGCAGATGGAGTTACTGTTCAACCGCATCACCGACCTGACCGAAGGCGAAAAAATCCAGGCGTACACCGAAGGGTTAATAATGGAGATTCGGCGGCAGGTGATTGCGGCGAATTACAACAGCTACAGAGACATCGTGCGTGCTGCCGAGCGATACGACGCGCTGACTCGAGGTCAACCCGAAACATGACGCTTCACGCCAAACCGTACATTCGGCACGGAGCGATCGGCACCCCCCACGTTCGCCGGACCGATGGATATCGACAAATACGACGCGAAGCAGCAGCCGACAAAATGCTAATTTTGCGGCGCAGCAGGGCATCAGTTTTTGTCGTGCTACAAAATGAAGAAAGCACGTGCGGCACTCCGGGACGGAAACAGTGAAGCACCCTCGAAGTAAAAAAACGGGAATCGCCAGTAGCCGCGGATCGACCTGGCGATCGCGTAAAGATCCGAAAAGCAGAAAAAGGCGACGACGTGGCGACTTCGGAGCGGGTGAAAAAAAGGAGAAAATGATGGCGCGAATCTAAAACGCCACGAACGGCCGGCATCAGGGGAAAGCGCCGAGGCGAATGGAGGCTCCGCGAAAAAATTCCTCTGCACCGACCGGGAAACTCCAGCCGAACACCCACGAAAGTAAGAACTCGTTAAAAGTATCCTAAAAAGATACTCTAACGAAGAATATTGCTTCTCGTGGTTTTCAAGCCTTTAAAAAATTCAGGGGAGGTTAGAGGCCCAAAAAAAGCCTTTAGAAATTATTCAGGTACCTGAGAAGTTGGGCAAAGTACTACGGAGCGTAGAAAAGGGTCGTGCGTTCCGTGGAGTAAATATACTCTCCCCGCAGCACAGTGTTAAGGCTCCCCGTTGTCCACAGGTGAAGCCTACACAGCTGCCAAGGCTTAGAGGAGACATCCAGGCTAAAGAGAAATTATACAAGCCTCGGAAAAATCCTCCTACCTCCCAGGTGAAGTTGGAAAGCGCTGAGTCAGGTATAGGAAATAGGGAAGGTATTAAGTTTGATGTACCCTATGATCCTATTAATAAGACCCTCTTTGGCTACACAGCGCAGCAGAAACCACTACTCCTCGAGGTGTCATGCAATGGGCGACGCCTCCAGGCACTGGCGGACAGCGGTGCATCTCACTCGGTGTGTGAATTTGGAGCATTGGAGAAAATTGGAGAGAAGGCGGAAGAGACCCAGTTTTCAGCAACCATGGTGGACGGTACGAAGCTTCCTATCCACAGCGAAGCATCACTACAGCTACACATAGGGGCGCTGAGGTGGAAGCCGACGTTGCCGATCATGAACATCAAGGGCTAAGATTTCATCTTGGGGCGAGATTTCTTGAAGCGGTTCAACCGCGAGATCGACTGGGTCAGCAGGAAGGTGTGCATCTACAACAACGGGAAACGAGTGGAGCTGCGAAGCTGGACGGATACAGGGAGCGTTCCTGAAACGACACTCGCATGGTTCGAACGGACAGTGAACGAGAGTAACACGGGTTACTTAGCAATGGTTATGGCAATAGCAGAGGAGGAGAAGCCGAGTTCCGAGCTCCCTGCAGCAGTAAAGGAGGTCTTGGAGCAATATAAGGATATAATGCCCGACGACCTACCTGCAGGCGCACCTCCAGCACGCACCCACGAGCATGAGATCGTGGAGGAACCAGGTGCGAAACCCGTCTCACGTGCACCATACCGACTGAGTCCGACAGAACTAACAGACATGAAGAAACAGATAGAGTATCTACTGGACAGACAACTGATTCGCCCATCTACCTCACCCTACGGTGCATCAGTTCTCTTCACTCCAAAACCAGACGGCAGTTTACGGATGTGCATCGACTACCGTGCACTGAACAAACAGACAGTTGAAAACAAATACCCCATACCGCGCATAGACGACCTACTGGACCAACTGCGTGGAGCAACGGTCTTTTCGAAGTTGGACCTATGGTCGGGTTACTGGCGGATCAAGATGGCGGACAACTCGATCCACAAGACGGCGTTCCGTACCAGATATGGCTCCTACGAATGCTTGGTGATGCCGTTCGGACTCTGCAACGCACCAGCAACGTTTCAAGCGGAGATGAATCACATCTTACGATCCCTGCTGGACGAGTGCGTGGTGGTGTACCTGGACGACATTCTCATCTACTCCAAGAACATGAAGGAGCACGTGGAGCATCTGCGGAAGGTGTTCCTGATCCTGCGGAAAAACAAGTTCTACGTGAAGCCGTCAAAGAGCGACTTTGCCCTGAAGAAGGTGCAGTTTCTCGGGCACATGGTGAGTGCCGAGGGCGTACACGTGGACCCGCGGAAGATCGAAGCCGTCAAGAAGTGGAAAGTACCGGAGAACGTGAAGGAGTTGAAGCAGTTCCTTGGCTTCGACAACTACTACAACAGGTTTGTGCCGCAGTACGCTAAGATAGCAGCGCCACTGACCGACCTACTGAAAAAGGATACGCCCTTCAAATGGGATACTCCTCATCAGCAAGCCATGGAACAGCTACAGACAGCACTGACTACAACGCCAGTACTCATCTTGCCGGATCCAGACAAGGACTACGTGGTGGAAGCAGACGCTAGTGACCAAGCAGTCAGAGCAGTACTAATGCAGGATCATGGACGCGGTTTACAGCCCATTGCCTACCTCAGTAAGAAGCTACTGTCAGTAGAGCTACACTGTGAGATCCCCGATCGATCCTAGGGGGGGTTACAGGCGCGTTTGCCTGGGGGGTTATGGGCGCACTGACCCGCTACTGAAACAAGCCCTTTTATCCCAATGGCCTAGTGGTTGGGATTCTGACATGGTATCAGAGCGGTCTCGGGTTCGAATCCTGGTGTATGCACATGTTGGCCGTTGCCACTGTGCTCAGTCCTGGGCCTCCCAGTGTGGGGGGGTGTCAGTAGAGCTACACTGTGAGATCCCCGATCGATCCTAGGGGGGGTTACAGGCGCGTTTGCCTGGGGGGTTATGGGCGCACTGACCCGCTACTGAAACAAGCCCTTTTATCCCAATGGCCTAGTGGTTGGGATTCTGACAGCTACACGGAGCAGAACTAAACTACCCCATTCACGACAAGGAAGCCTTAGCGATAGTCATAGCCTTGAAGGCGTGGAGGTGTTACCTAGAGGGAGTCAAGACTACAGTCTATACTGACCACTGCAGTCTCAAATACTTGAAGTCGCAGCCGACGCTCTCACGACGACAGGTGCGGTGGGTGGACTTCCTAGAAACTCACTTCCACTACGACATCGTCTACAAGCCCGGGCTACACAACAAGGCAGACGCGTTAAGCCGCCCCGGACATGTAGCAGGCATCCAGCTCGACGGGATGAACCCTCTGCTCAAGGGTCTATTCCAACATGGGTACTCCGTGGACGCAGAGATCACTACAGCACAGAACCAGAAGCTGTTACACTGGGAGAAAGACCTAGCGGTAAGGAAGGGTTCAGGAAAGATTTGGGTACCGAATTACGCCCCGCTACGGCAGATCCTATTGGAGGAATTTCACGACGTACCATACGCGGGACATTTCAGGAGCAATAAGACGTTAGCGGGAATAGCGAAGTATTACTACTGGCCCGGGATGGCAGCAGACGTGCAGCAGTTCGTCACCTCTTGCGACACGTGCCAGCGGATGAAGAGCAGCAAGCAGAAAAAATCAGGGTAACTTCAGCCTCTTCCTGTACCGGAGCAGCCATGGCAGGTCGTTAGCCTCGACTTCATCACAGGACTTCCTTTGACCTCACGGGGGCACGATTCCATCCTCGTAGTAATCGATAAGTTCTCCAAAATGGGTCACTTCATACCGACCAACGCCACAGCTATAGCTGAAGCAACTGCTCGCCTCTTCTTCGACCGCATCATCACCATCCATGGCATCCCCGCTACACTCATCTCAGACAGAGACCCAAAATTCACCAGTAAGTTCTGGAAGGAGCTCATGGGACTGTTGGGGACAAAGCTTGCAATGTCTTCAGCATACCACCCCCAGACTGACGGACAAAGAGAGCGACTCAATCAAGTGGTTGAACACTTACTGCCCACAGCTTGCAAGGACGACGTCAGCCACTGGGACACACAGTTACCGACCCTAGAGTTCGCTTACAACAACGTTTCACATGCGGCCACAGGGAAAACTCCTTTCTTCCTGTGTTACGGACGGGAACCACTCACACCACAACACCCAACCACACCGTCGGACGTCTAAGCCGCACATGACTTCGTCACCACCATGCAGCAGCTATGGGAGAAGACTCAGCGACGTGATCACGCAACTTGAACCTGTCTCACCTCCCATCCAAACTCCGGCCTCGCTTCTATGGTCCTCTTCTCGTGGAGGCACTAATGACACCAATTACATTCCGCTTGCGCTTACCAGATACGTGGAAGCTTCACAACGCTTTCCATGTGCAGCTACTGAAACCCTACAAGGACCCCAACCGCCAGTTCCAGGGACAGCAGCTACCGCCACCTCCACATGTTCTTGTGCAAGATGAACCCGAGTACGAGATTGAGCGCGTTCTCTCTCATGGGGGCCGTGGCGGCAAGACCCTCGAGTTCCTGATACGCTGGAAGGGATACGACCCCACTGAGGACAGTTGGGTTGCTGAAGTTGATATGGGCAACGCACGCCGTGCTCTCAAGGACTATGTTGTTAAGCAGGGTGTATCTCAAGCCACCCAGCTTGGAGGAGGGGACGTGTGAGAGTACGACGGCTTATGCCAGCTATGCTTGCTTGCCTTTACTTTATTATGCTATTTCTAGCATAGGATAATTATATGCATGCATGAATTGCTTGATTTCCTAGGCTAGGTGCTTTCCTATATTTTATTATAGTTATAGCACCGAGCTAGGTTGCATGCACCGAATTCTGGCTTTTCGGTTGCCACCGAATTGCCTTCTACCGAATTCGGAAAGGATCTGTTCGGGACGCTTTGCGACCCGCGGAACCTTCGCATAACACCTGGTTACGGGGCCTTGTGTCGAGCCTATATATAGCCTCGTGTTGTACCCAGGTGATTCTTTCAATTGCAATTCTCTTTTCTGAGCTCGATCCTAGATCCTCACACCAAGTGTCTGCCCGTCCGAGCACACGTACAATGTCAGAATAATATATATAATTCTATATATTGTTCTATAACTGCCTGTAGTGTAGGATACTGTAGTCATATAACTTTCTTGTTGGTGTACCTCTTCAGGGGGCGTTGACTGCACATTCTTCCCTACAGTCACTTATGGGGGTGTGTCAGAATAATATATATAATTCTATATATTGTTCTATAACTGCCTGTAGTGTAGGATACTATAGTCATATAACTTTCTTGTTGGTGGTGCACCTTGCATGCTCTGTTTGCTATATGTACTCTTGTGCTATAGTGAACAAAACATTCTCCTTCACAACTTTCTCGACACTTCTCCTTACCCTCGACCTCTCAACTACTTAGCTCCTAAACTATGGCTCCTAAGCCTACTTAGTCTTTTAACATACAGTGGATCACCCGCTGACTCGCAGGATTGAACTGGTCAACCCCCCCATCCTGTAGATCAGCACCACTCACCAAGTTCGTAGAGAACGAGGGGAGGTAGAGACCGGACAGGGTGCTAGAGGGGGCTGCCGGACACGGTAAGACAGTGGAGAAGCGAGCAAGGACAGGACCCCCAGAGGGGTTCGCCAGGGAGACCGCAACCAGCCGACTAAGCGGCGTAAGTGTGGTGCGGTCTCGAAAGAAGGAGCGGGAAGCACCCGAGTCAAGGGTGAAGGTGTGTAAGGCCTGAGCCGACGTGGTACCTGAGAGAGCAGACTCACCAGCACCTGGGGCAGCAGACGCACCAGCACCTAGAGTGTAAACGTGGCCAGGTGTCGGCCTGTCCGAGCGTCCGTGCAGTGGGTCACCCGCAGACTCGCAGGAGTGAATTGGTGAACCCCCGCATCCTGTAGGTCAGCACCACTCACCAAGTTCGTAGAGAACGAGGGGAGGTAAAGACCAGACAGGGTGCCAGAGGGGGCCGCCGGACACGGGAGGACAGTGGAGTAGTGAGCAAGGACAGGACCCCTAGATGGGTCTGCCAGAGAGACTGCAACTGGCAAGCCAAGCGGCGCGAGTGTGGTGCGGTCTCGAAAGAAGGAGCGAGAAGCCCCTGAGTCAAGGGTGAAGGTGTGGGAGGCCGAAGCCGACGCAGTACCTGAGAGAGCAGACTCACCAGCACCTGAGGGAGAAGACACCCGAGCACCTAGAGCAGCAGCCTCGCTAGCACCTAGAGCAGCAGCCTCACCAGCACCTAGAGCAGCAGCCTCAATGCCCGGGTCAGGCGGAACACACAGGTAACAGTCACCCTCATCACTAGTAGACACAGCATACATGGCAGCAAGAATAGCATCATAGTCAAGATCAAAGATAGCAACCCCCGCCCTAGACAGCTCTCCCCAGCGAGGGATCTCGGTGGCGTCAGGGAACTGGTGACGCCAAGCGTCCGTCAGGCGGCCAAAGCAGCGCTGGGTGGAGTGCGAGCCTCCGCACTGCTCACCAGCGCGGTCGCCGGTACGGAGGACGTAGGTACAGGGACTAGTACCCCCACCTCGCTGACACCCAGCGTACCACTCACGAAGCTATTGGGGGGACGGGGTCTCACGAGTGCGCTGCTGCTGCTGGCGCTGACCACCACCTAAGCCGCCCCACTGCGCAGAGCCACCCCGACTAGCTCCACCTCCTCCGCCGCCACCGCCGCCACCGCCGCCTCCTCCGCTCCCACCGCCACCGCCGCTGCCGCTTCCGCCGCCACCGCCGCCATCGAAGCCCCCACCCCCGGCACCACTCCCACCACCACCCCCACTCCTTCCGCCTCCTCCACCTCTACCTCCACCGCCCGCGCTAGCCCCTCTAGCGCCCTTGCCCCCCTTGCCCTTGCCGGTGCGGCTTCTCCCGCTAGGGGCAGACGCAGCGCCGACCAACTCGGTGCCAACGAAGTCGACGGCAGCAGCAGAGGCAACAGAGGGCAAAAGGGGGGAGGGGGAGCACCCCTCAAAGACAGGGGCATGCGGGTCACCTCTAGAGGCTCCTACAGCGACTATACTCTTCTTAGCTGCCAGGAGGCGCTCCTCAAGGAGGTCAACGGTGAGTGTGGTGGGGCAAACAGAGAGGAAGTGGTCCCTGACCGAGCGAAGGGAGTCAGGGAGCCGGGTGACTATGTAGTAGAGGGTGATGTACATGGGGGGAGGGGGTTCTTGGCGCAGAACTCAGCAGGAAGCGCAGCGCGGTAGCGGGTGTCACTAGTGCGAAGGTGCGTAACGAGGTCAGCGACAGTGGGAAAGGCGGCGAGGTCAGGAAACAGGTACGGCAGTATGAGGCGACTAAGAGCAGCAATGGCAGGGGAAGAGTAGCGTGCAACTACAGCGTCGTACAAGGTCTTAGCACTCTTGTACTGACTAAAGTGTGCACGCTCAGCGGTCGGTAAGTGGCGACGCACAGCAAGACGGGCAGCAGCATCGCGTGTGGCCCACTGAGATCGAACAGTGCTGTCAGCATCAGCAGGCGGGGCAGGAGAGGCACCAGAGGTGAGATCGAACAAGGAGAGTCCGTCTGCCCTATCGCACTGTAGGAAGAGCTGGAGGTCATCGACCTAGACCTCAAAGTCAATAGCACGACCCTCAGCATCAAAGGTAAGGACACTGGGGGTAGCCATGACAACAGTGGTCTAGCAGGGAGTGCTCTCACCAGTCCGGGTGGGTAGGGCTGGTGCGCGCCGATAGGAACAGTAGCGGCTCGACGGCGGCCTCGGCGGCTCATCGGCTCGGTGGCTCGCCGGCTCGGCTGCTGGGCGGCTCGGCTGCTGGGCGGCTCGGCTGCTCGGCAGCTCGGCTGCTGGGCGGCTCGGCTGGTGGGCGGCTCGGCTGCTGGGCGGCTCGGCGGCTCGGCTGCTTGGCAGCTGAAGGGGCCGTGAAGGGCGGCGACGGTGCCGCTAGAGGCGGCGACGGGGCCGCGAAGGGCGGCGACGGGGCCGCTAGGGGCGGCGACGGGGCCGCGAAGGGTGGCGACGGGGCCGCGAAGGGTGGCGACGGGGCTGCTAGGGGCGGCGACGGGGCCACTAGGGGCGGCGACGGGGCCGATAGGGGCGGCGACGGGGCCGCTAGGAGCGGCGACGGGGCCGCAAAGGGGCCACGAGGGGCCTTGAAGGGCGGCGACGGGGCCGCTAGGGGCGGCGTTGGGGCCGCAAAGGGGCCGCGAGGGGCCTCGAAGGGCGGCGACGGGGCCGCTAGGGGCGGCGACGGGGCCGCGAAGGGGCCGCGAGGGGCCTAGAGGGGCAGCGACGGGGCCGCGAAGGGGGCCGCGAGGGGCCTAGAGGGGCGGCGACGGGGCCGCAAAGGCGACGGGGCCGTAAGGGGTGGCGACGGGGCCGCTAAGGGTGGCGCGAGGGGCCGTGAGAGGCAACGTGAGGGCGGCCAACCGGGCGGGCCTCGGGTAGGGGCGACTTGCGCTCCGGTCAGGAAAAAAAAAATCGATTTCAGTGGTGGGCCCTGAGAAGCGTTCCCACTAGAGAACCTGCTCTATACCATGTGAAGAAATGAGGAATGTGGGTACAAGTAGGAAAACCTTAAAGTGTTGTACCCCATATTGTCTACCCCACTACAGCCTACACAGACTACAGCATATGAGTTTGACACGCACAATGCGCGCGTATCCAATTCGGGAGCTGCCGATTTTGCAGAGATTTCGGCGTGCCTGAATCCTGACGCCCAGCGCATTCTTCAGCGAATCTTCACGGGCGCTGCAGGAGAATGGGTTACAGCTCGCTCCACTGCATTTACAGCGCCCCTTTCTGCGGAGAATAATTCGGCTCGTTATACCAACGACAATATTCCAACCGCCAACAACGACGTGATCCACCACGTGATCGGTCTTCTCTCCGCCCTCCAGCGCGGAAATTATGGCGAACCCGCTCCACCGCTAGAACCGGTTCGCCTTCCTGCGGCAGCAGCAAACCGCGCTCCCCCTCTTCCTCCCGCCGCCGACGAACCGAACGGCGACGACGCGGATCCCGACGCACCCGCCGAGAACCCGGAGGAAGGTAATACTCATCGCCCAAAGACTGGATCTGCCACCCTCAATCTTGCCCCTATCCCTCCTGCGCGTCCCTAATTGCATTCGTCTTTGGTAAAAAGTGATGGCATCCGTACGCAACTTTTCAGTTTCGAACGTATCCAATCTATTGCACGTCATGCCATCTCGGTCTTGCCCCCGCATGGCGGAGAACACGTTGCCGATTACCTTCAGCAGATAGTCGAGGAAGCAGAAGAATGTCAAAGTGAGCAGGCAGAAACAGAATTGAAGAAAGGAGGGGTTTCACTAGCAGCAGTTGGGATACATATAGCAAACCCTAACAGGGTTGTACTCGCTATAGAGCACCCCACTACAGGCTAGACAATAACATTCTGACAAAGAAAAGATTCACTTTCTGTTCACCGCTGACCAACACGGTTTTGAAGTGGCCAACATGGCCCTAAAGATTAAATATGGAGAAGTAGTTGAAGATAAGAATGTGAAGGCCGCCACTCAGATTGTGGCGGCTAGCAAAAAGAGGCCTACTCGGCCCACCAACTCGGGCCCTCGTGCCTGTCAGATTTATATGACATAGCTACTGTAGGCTAAAGTGGGGTAGCACATATGGGGTACAGCTTTGTAGGGTTTGTACTTGTACCCAACTTTCCCTTAGTCATTTCATTCTCGTTCAATTTCATATGGTATAGAGCAGGTTCCCCTGTGGGAACTGTTCCTAGGGCCCACCGATTTTTTTTTTCCTGCCCGGAGCGCGCTCAGCCTCTGCCCGAGTCGCGCTCCCCTCTCACGACCCCGTCGCGCCGCCCTTACGACCCTGTCGCGCCGCCTTAGCGGCCCCGTCGCGTCGCGCCTCCCTAGCGGCCCCGTCGAGTCGCCCTTGCGACCCCGTCGCGCCGCCCTCGCGGCCCCATCACGTCGCGCCGCCCTCGCGGCCTCGTCGCGCCGCCCACGCGGCCCCGTTCCGCCGCCCTCGCGGCCCTGTCGCGTCGCGCCGCCCTTGCGGCCCTTTCGCGCCGCCCTCGCGGCCCCTTCGAGCCGCCCTAGCGACCCCTCCAAGCCGCCCTCGCGGCCCCGTCGCCTACCCTTGCGGCCCCGGCGCCTACCCTCGCGGCCCCGTCGCCTACCCTGCGGCCCCGTCGCCTACCCTGCTCGCCCCGGCGCCTACCCTGCAGCCCCGGCGCCTATCCTGCGGCCCCGTCGCCTAACCCTGCGGCCCCAGCACCGCCCTTCCTGGCCCCGGCGCCGCCCTTCCCGGCCCCGGCGCCGCCTCTGCTGGCCCCGTCGCCTACCCCTGCGGCCCCGGCACCGCCCTTCACGGCCCCAGCGCCGCCCTTCCCAGCCCCGGCGCCGCCTCTGCTGGCCCCGTCGCCTACCCTGCGGCCCCGGTGCTACCCTTCCCGGCCCCGGCGCTGCCTCTACCGGCCCCGCCGCCGTCCCCACGCGGCCCCGCCGTCACCACCGAGCCGCCGGCGCCACCGACCTACTGCCGAGCCGCCCGAGCCACCTGAGCCGCCCGAGCCGCCGCGCCACCTGAGCCGCCCGAGCCGCCGGCTTGCTGAGCTGCCGGGTCGCTGAGCTGCCGAGCCGCCGTACCGCCGAGCCGCCCGAGCCGCCGAAACGCCGAGCCGCCGACCCGCCGAACCGCCGAGCCGCCCGAGCTGCCCTGTCCGGTAAGAGCAGCGCCTCTGTCACTGCACTGCCCTTACCCTTCTGTTCGCGCTGCTAGTCTACTGCTGTCATGGCTACCCCTAGTGTCCTTGCTTTTGATGCTGAGGGTCGGGCCATTGACTTTGACGTCTGGGTAGATGACCTGCAGCTTTTCCTACAGTGCGATAGGGCAGACGGTCTCTCCCTCTTTGACCTCACTTCTGGTGCCTCTCCTGCCCCTGCTGCTGATGGTGACGCCACTGTTCGCTCACAGTGGGCCACACGCAATGCTGCTTCACGTCTTGCTGTGCGTCGCCACCTGCCTACCTCTGAGCGTGCGCACTTTAGTCAGTACAAGAGTGCTCAGACCTTGTACGACGCTGTAGTTGCACGCTACTCCTCCCCTGCCACTGCTGCACTGAGCCGCCTCATGCTACCGTACCTCTTCCCTGACCTTGCTGCCTTTCCCACAGTCGCTGACCTCATTACGCACCTCCGCACTAGTGACACTCGCTACCGCGCTGCGCTTCCTGCTGAGTTCTGCGCCAAGAAGCCCCCCCCCCATGTACATCACCCTCTACTACATAGTCACCCGGCTCCCTGACTCCCTTCGCGTAGTCAGGGACCACTTCCTCTTAGTTTGCCCCACCACTCTCACTGTTGACCTCCTCGAGAAGGCCCTCCTAGCAGCAGAGAAGAGCATAGTAGCTGTAGGAGCCTCTCGTGGTGACCCTCGCACCCCCATCTTTGAGGGGTGTTCCCCGCCCCCCCTTTTTCCCTCTGTTGCCTCTGCTGCTACGGCCGACCTCGTTGGTCTTGAGTCGGTCGGTGCGGCGTCTACCCCTAGCGGGAGACGCCGCCCTAGCAAGGGCCAGGAGGGCAGAGGCGCTGGAGGAGCTAGCGGGGGCGGTGGAGGCGGCGATGGAGGCAGCGGAGGGCGTGGGAGTGGCGGTGGGGGTGGTGGTGGGGTTGGAGGTGTCGGTGGCGGCAGTGGAGGCGGAGGCGGCGGCGGTGGTGGCGGTGGGAGCGGAGGTGGCGGAGGTGGCGGCGGTGGAGGAGGCGGTGGCGGAGGAGGTGGAGCTGGTCGGGGTGGCGCTGCGCAGAGGGTCGGCTCCGCTGGTGGTCAGCGCCAGCAGCAGCAGCAGCAGCAGCGCACTCGTGACATGTCAAACATTATATATGTTGTTGTAGTTGTTTAGGCTACAGTGGGTTAGCCTATAGGGGGTACACATTCCTAGTTTTTCATACTTGTACTCATTTTCACTGTTAGTTCATTCATTCTTGTTCAACATGGTATAGAGCAGGTCCTTCCTAGGACCGATTTTTTTTAGGGCCCACCACTACCTACCTACCTACCTGCGCCCTAGGGTGCCTCCGCTTTCACGCCCCTAGAGGCCCCGTCGGCCCCACGCTCTCGCACCTAGAGGCCTCAGTCGGCCCCACGCTCGCTTTTAGAGGCCCCGAATCGGCCCCGCGCTTACCCCTAGAGGCCCGCGTCGGCCCCGCGCTCGTCCTTAACGGCCCCGAATCGGCCCCGCGCTTACCCCTAGAGGCCCGCGTTGGCCCCGCGCTCGTCCCTTCCGGCCCCGATCGGCCCCGCGCTCGTCCCTCACGGCCCCGATAGGCCCCGCGCTCGCCCTTAGAGGCCCACGTCGGCCCCGCGCTCGTCCCTTACAGCCCCGATCGGCCCCGCGCTCGTTCCTTAACGGCCCCGATAGGCCCCGCGCTCGCCCTTAGCACCCACGTCGGCCCCGCGCTCGTCCCTCACGGCCCCACCCGCTCCCCGCGCTCTCCCTTAGCGGCCCCGAGCCGACCAGAGCCGCCCAGCCCTAACGGAACCGAGCCGCCCGACCCGAGCCGCCAGCCGTGCCCGAACCGAGCCGCGCCGCCCGACCCGAGCCGCGCCGCCCTACCTATACCGAGTCGCGCCGCCCTACCTGTACCGAGCCGCGCCGCCCTACCTACTCTACTGCTTTTCCTACTGCTGCTACCATGGCTAGCCCTCCTGTGCTAGCCTTCGATGCTGAGGGCCGCCTAGTGAAGTTTGACACCTTGGCTTGATGACCTACACCTCTTCCTACAGCTCACTGCCAAGGAAGACATCTCGCTGTACGATCATGCCTTAGGCCACGCTACTGCTCCTGCTGCTACTGCTGACAGCACTGCCCGCTCATAGTGGCAGACTCGTGACGCTCATACTCGCTTCGCTATTCGCAACTCTCTGCCGATAGATGAGCGCGAGCACTTTGGGCAGCACAAGACTGCACAGGCACTGTACACTGCTGTCGTTGCCCGCTACTCCTCGCCGCTCTAGGCCGTCTCTCTCTTCCCTACCTGTTCCCCGACTTAGCTTCCTTCCACACTGTCGCTGATCTCATTACCCACCTCCGCACTAGTGAGGCTCGCTTCCGCGCCGCTATGCCTGATGAGTTCCTTGCCAAGAACCCACCCCCGCTCTGGCTCACTCTCTACCACCTAGTCACGCGCCTCCCTCACACTCTGCGCTCAGTCAGGGACCACTTCCTAGCTCGCTGCCCCACCGAGCTCACCATTGCCCTCCTCGAGAAGGAACTGCTTGCAGCTGAGGCTAGCATAGTCGCTGTAGGTGCCTCTCGCGGTGACCCCCGTACCCCGTTATTTGAGGGGTGTTCTCCCTCCCCCCTTCTTCCCTCTGTCGCCTCTGCTGCTGCTGTCGACCTCCTTGGTGCTGAGAAGGTCGGGACTGCGTCTGCTTCGAGTGGGCGCCGCAGCGGCAAGGGCAAGGGGGGCAAGGGCGGTGGTGGTGACAGCGGGGGTGGCGGTGGTGGGGGAGGTGGTGGTGGCGGGGGGGGTGGCGCGGGTGGGGGAGGTGGCAGCAATGAGGGGGGTGGCTGCAGCGGCGGGGGAGGTGGCCGGGGCGGAGGAGGTGGTGGGGGTGGCAGTGGACGAGGCAGCGGCCGGGGTCGGGGTGGTCGAGGAGGTGGTAGCGGCAGTGGTGGTCGTGGAGGCACTGGCGGTGGCCAGGGCCAGCAGCACACTCCGTCGCCCCAGGAGGTCCGTGAGTGGTACTCTCAGCACGGGGGGGGGGGGGGGGTGGCCTTAGCTGCACGTACGTCATTCGCACTGGTGACCGCACTGGCCAGCCGTGTGGGGGACCGCACGCCACACGGCGTTGCTTCGCTCGTCTGAACGACGCTTGGCGTGTTCAGTTCCCTCAGGCCACTGAGTTGCCCCGCTGGGTTGATCTCCTGAAGAAGGGGATTGATATTTATGCTCTAGACTTTGATGCTATTCTCACTGCCATGTATGTGATGTCTACTAGTGGAGAGGGTGCTGAGTACCTGAGTGTCCCGCCCGACCCGGGCATTAGGACTAGTGCGTCTGCCGCTCCAGGTACTCGCGTGTCCGCTACCCCAGGTGCTGGTGAGGCTGCTGCTCTAGGTGCGTGTACGTCTGCCCCCCCTAGTACTTTGTCGACTGCAGCACTGCACACCTTCACACTGGATTCAGGTGCCTCTCGCTGTTTCTTTCGTGACCGCACTGCCCTTGAGCCCCTTGCTCGGCCAGTTGCTGTCTCCCTCGCTGACCCCTCTGGAGGTCCGGTCCTTGCGACCTCCTCCACTGTCCTTCCCTGTCCTGCGGTCCCGTCGGGCACACTGTCAGGTCTCCACCTCCCCTCGTTCTCTACGAACTTGGTGGCAGGTTGTGCACTACAGGACGCGGGTGTTCACCAGTTCACCCCTGCCTACGAGCGTGTCACACACTGCACGTGTGCCCGTACAGGCCGCCACTTGGCTACCTTCACCCGGCAGCCGGGGTCGGACCTGTACACACTGACTACTGCCCCCCCTCAGGTCGCTGCGTCTGCGTCTGCGTCCGCGTCAGGTCAGCTGTCCACCCCCTGCTCGTGTCGCTCTCTAGCGCACGAGACTGTCCTCTAGCACCACCGACTTGGCCACCCGTCTGTGCAGCGCCTTCGTGCCATGCACTCCCTCTACCTTGTCTCTGGTCTTCCCAGGGTCCTCCCTCCCCTCCCACCCTCGCCTGCTCCTCCCTGTCTTCCCTGTGTCGAGGGGCGGCAGCGCGCCGCTCCTCACTCCTCCTCGTTTCCCCCGACGACTGCTCCTTTGCAGACGCTCCACATGGACGTGTGGGGCCCAGCCCGCGTCCGTGGTCAGGGTCAGGAGAGGTACTTCCTGATCGTTCTTGACGACTACTCGCGCTACACCACGGTCTTCCCCTTGCGCACCAAGGGTGAGGTCCCTGATGTTTTGATCCCTTGGATCCGCAGAGCTCGTCTCCAGCTCAGTGAGCGATTCCGCACGGACTTTCCTGTCCTGCGCTTGCACTCTGATAGAGGTGGTGAGTTCTCCTCCGACCTCTTGGCAGCCTACTGTGCTGAGCACGGCATTGAGCAGTCGTTCACGCTTCCGGCCTCTCCACAGCAGAATGGAGTTGCGGAGCGCCGCATTGGCCTGGTCATGGAGGTGGCTCGTACCTCCTTGAACCATGCGGCTGCCCCCCACTTTCTGTGGCCGTTACGGACCCGGGCATTGGAGCTGCTGCTGGTGTTGCGGACCCTGGCGTTGGAGCTGCTGCTGGTGCTGCGGACCCGGGAGTTGGAGGTGCTATTGGTGCTGAGGACCCGGGCGTTGGAGCTGCGGCAGGTGCTGTGGACCCTGGTGTTGGAGCCACTGCTGGTGCTGAGGACTCGGGCGTTGGTGCTGAGGCTAGTACTGGGGACCTGGGCGTTGGAGCTGCTGCTGGTTCAGGTACTGCCGCTGGGGGTACAGGTGCTGTCCCTGCTGTGTCTGCAGTCGCCGCGCGCCCTCAGCCGTACTTCGTTCCGCTCCTTCAGCAGGTTCTTGGTCTCTCGCCTCCTCCTGGTCCTCCTCCCTTAGCGTGTTCACAGCCTGTCCCGTCACAGTTACAGTTGCAGCCGACCTCCCCACTACCTGCTCCTTCTCCTTACACTGGTCCTACTGGCGGTCTTACTGAGCGTCGTGAGTCTGCGTCTCGTCCTACGTCGCCTGTCCGTCCTGCTAGCGCTAGTACTCGTAGTTCGCGCCAGCGTCCTCCTCCTGCCCCTGGCAAGCACCAGATGTCTCTATGTCCGTCTACTGCTCCTCTGCGTGCCCCTTTGCCTTCTCCTCCTGCGTCCTCTCTTCCTGCTCTCGCCGACCCTGCGTCGGACTCTCTTCGTGCTGCCAGTCCTACTGTCACGCGTCTCCTTGCTACTGCCGTCACTGACCCTTCTTTCGAGTCTTCTGCTGCGTCTGCCCTAGTTGCTGAGCTCGTCGACTTTGCTGCTCACTGTCGCCTAGACTACGCTGCGAGTCTTGTCGCTGAGTCTGACTCTGTCTGTCCTCCGTCCATCGGGGGTGCGTGTGCCCTTGGCACGGACGTCCTTGAGGACAGGCAGGAGGAGTTCAAGTGCTTGGCCGCTGCTTCACCTCATCTCGTGTCCGTACTGCTTACCCCTGAGGGAGACCCGGATGCACTTGACATCCCGACTCCGCGCTCTTACGCGGAGGCGATAGAGGGTCCCTACTCCTCTCAGTGGCAGGCAGCTATGGATGCAGAGATGGCTTCCTGGAAGTCCACAGGCACCTACGTTGACGATGTCCCCCCTCCTGGGGCGAACATCGTCAGTGTCATGTGGATCTTCAGGGTGAAGCGGCCGCCGGGCTCTCCGCCTGTCTTCAAGGCGCGTTACGTGGCTCGTGGCTTCAGTCAGCGGCAGGGAGTTGACTACTTTCAGACCTTCTCCCCCACCCCGAAGATGACCACTCTTCGGGTACTGCTGCACGTTGCTGCTCACCGGGACTACGAGCTGCATTCTCTCGACTTCAGCACAGCTTTCTTCCAGGGCAACCTGCACGAGGAGATCTGGCTGCGCCGCCCACCTGGCTTCACCGGGTCTTTCCGTCCTGGTACCCACTGGAGTCTCCGGCGTCCAGTCTACGGTCTGTTATGGTCAAGAGTCCACTTAGAGGTCGCGGATGCCCATGAAACCGCCTAAGCAGAATCTGACGTCTTCAAACCGCCTCTGTTCAAAACGCCGTCACGATCAGCTCTAGAAACATACGAGGCTAAAACTTGGACAGCGGTTAGCCTTTGGTGTCTGCTTTCCAACGGTATATTATTTGCTACTATCAGAGGTGTGTGCAGTACGCAGTGAATGAAAACGTAAGCTCGGCTGAAAAACGTGTAGTTTCATTGATGCAAGGAAGAGATGAGTACAAACATTGCCTAGGGGACTCGTAAGGAGTTGGGTCATCCTGGGAACTCAGAGAAGGTTGAGTCCTAGGGGAGAAAGGCTAGAGAAGAATGGGAAACCTCCTAGCTAGGTCAGCAAAGCCAACCACACTTGGATGTTCAGAGCTGTACTCAAGGCTACCAATAGTGAGTCAAGCCAACTTGAGTCAGCTTGTCTTCCCACTTGCACCCTCTTGCAAGCTGCTTCCAGGACGACCACACTTCTCAAAAGGAGGGTTGTAGAGTCCCACTTGACCAACTGTACTTCTTGTCTCATTCTCTGTCCCTGCACCATTGGCATGACAACAATGAAAGGGTGGCAAGGGAAATGCTGCCAACAGTGCACCATAACCACGGAACAGTGAATTTCGGCAGCTGTCACGCAATTCTCAGATGTTGGATCGTTCTGAAACTTGGTGACCACCTGCACAGCGCGGCAAAGGACTGCCAGACCGAATTTCAGACCAATCAAATCTCGGTAGACGAGTCAGCAGCCGAAATGGTGAACTCGGGTGTTACCAAAAACGAGTAACACACACTTCCGGGATGCCATAAGTCTTGAAACATAAAATGTTGTCATGCCTTGGTAACTGCTTTAAAACCTCTGAAACTTTGAGGGTTTGAAGAACACATGTTGAACAACCTCCCCACAAAATTCCAGAAGCTGAGCAGGCTTGTAGGCTGAATGGGAGTGCGATGACCGTGCCACTATAATGTGTTGGCACAACAAACTCCCCCTCATCGTGCTCTCATTCATCCCTTAGCTGCTCCCTGAAGCTGCCTCCCTTAGTTGAAGGACATGCCACACAAGGTGGCGCAGGTCCAATGCTGATGCTCTGCAAGCCGCTTCGTCAAAATGTCTGCAGGTTGCTTGGTAGTGTTGATGTAGTGCAAGGAGACCGTGCCCTTCTTCACCTCCTTCCTCACCCAATGCCATTTGATATGCATGTGCTTGTTCAGCCCATGGAGAACAGCATTGCGAGCCATTGCAATTGCTCCCTGGCTGTCACAAAACACAGGTGTAGGACCCTCTTGCTCCTGCCCCAACTCCTCAAGCAACCTCCTCATCCAAACCACCTCTTTCACCCCATGAAACAACGCCATGTACTCGCTCTCCGTTGATGAGTGAGCTATCTCCCCTTGCTTCTTAGACTTCCAGCTCACTGGACTCCCTCCAACACAGCATACATAGCCACCATGGGATGTTGCATCACTGATGTCACTTGCCCAGGTAGCATCGGTGAAGCACGAGAGGTACAAGTGTCCACGCCTTGTAGGTGCACCGGTCTTCGTGCTCACCTCCTCCACTCCCTTTTGCTTCAGCTGCCCATGCACTGAATATTGCAGCCCCACCCTTGAGGTTGCCATGCAGTACCTCACCAGCCTCTCTGCTGCATCAAGGTGCTCTTGAAGGGGCCTAGACACCACACGAGCCAGCTGCGAAACCGCAAATGAAATATCGGGGCGAGTGTTGACCGAAGCATACATCAAGCTCCCCACCATTGACTGGAACCGACGCTGCAACTCGGGCTCCAACACCTCACCCTCCTCTTCATCAAGGTGTAGCTGAAACCCTGAGGGTAGAGGTGTCTTCACACTCCTCCCTTCCTCCAGCCCATACCTCTCCCCCATGGCTGCAAGGTACTTGTGTTGGTGAAGCCTCAACCATCCCTTCACCTCGTCCCGCTCCACATGAAGACCAAGGTAATACCCCACTGGTCCAAGGGCCTTGCATTGAAAGGTCTCCTTCAGCTTCCCTTGCACCTCCTTGATCCTCTCCAGGGATGGAGAGAAGAGGAGAATGTCATCGACGTAGACAAGAAGAAACACCTTCTCCTCCTTCCCCTCGGTCATGAAGAGACTCTCGTCGCACCCGCTGACCTTGAAGCCAAGAGCCTCCAAAGCCTCCATCAGCCTTGCATACCAGCACCTTGGAGCTTGTTTGAGGCCATAGAGGGCCTTGTTGAGCCTGCAAACACGTCCGCTTCCATCGTCATACCCCTCTGGTTGCTTCATGTAGATCTCCTCATCTACCACGCCATAGAGGAAAGCCGTCTTCACATCCATTTGCTCCACCTTCCAACCACAAACGGCAGCTGCTGCCAGCAACACCCGAAGCGTAGGAGCCTTGGCAACAGGAGCAAACACCTCCTTAAAGTCAACCCCCTCCCTCTGCTGGAAACCCTTGATCACAAGTCTTGTTTTGCGCCTCTCCAACTTCCCCTCCGCATCGGTCTTCACACGTAGTATCCACGTGCAATCCAATGCCTTTCTTCCAGGGGGCAGATCAGTGAGGGTCCATGTTCCATTCTCCATGAGGCTCTCAAACTCATCCTCCCTAGAAGCCAACCAAGCCTCTCGATCATCTCCAGCAAGTGCTTCCTCCATTGAAGCCGGTTCATGAGGTAAGTTGACACCGAAGCAACAAATCTGCTCCATCTCTCCCTCGGCTCCCTTCTCATCATCTTCCTCCTCCTGGACCAGCAATGCCTTGGGACCCCCAAGCCTTTCATACTTGAGGAAATCCCTTGGGTGAGCAGCTCTCTTGGGCCTCTCCTTGGCTGCACCCTCCTTAGCTCCACCGCGGACAGCGCCATGCTTCCTTTGGGTTGTCCGCCTTGATGGAAGTGAAGGGGATGATGTTGGCTGCTGCACCTCCTCCCCGGCATCACCTCTCTCAGCTACAGGGGCCTCCTCTTAATGCAAAACTCCTTCCACCTCTGTTGCCTCCCCTTCAGCACCTCCCAAGTCATGTGACACCTCCGTTACCTCTGAAGATGAAGACAACTCGATGGGAATGAGGAGTGGGTCATTCTTTCCCACCTCTATTCCGAGCGGAATGGTGACCTTGCTCCTCCCTCGCTCCAACCACTCCTTGAACATGAGCCCCTCCATGAACTTGGCGTCTCTGGTGGTGAAGATGGTGTTGGCTTTTGGGTCCCACATGAGCCACCCCTTGCTCCCTTGTGCAAGTCCCAAATGAACAGCCCACACCGCCGCCGCTTGAAGCTTGTCACGCTTCTCCTTAGGGATGTGCACGAGTCCCATGCACCCAAAGACTCGAAGCATATCCACCAGAGGCTTCTTGCCTCTCCATTTCTCCATAGGGACCCAATGCTGCCCTCCCACATGAGTCAATACTCGGTTCTTGACGACGGTGGCATGGCGAATAGCGAGAGGCCAGAACCGTAAGGGTAGACCCGAGTCTACCAACATCGTTCTCCCGCCCTCCAAGATGGTCCGGTTCGCTCTCTCTGCCACGCCATTGGATTGAGGGGTGTAGGCCGTGGTGAGCTGCTGCTTGATGCCGTGCCGCTTCAGCCAGCTCCGGAACTCCGCTCCCAAGAACTCCCCACCACGGTCGCTACGAATCGCCTTCACCCGCTTGCCGCTCTCTCGCTCCACCATGGGCAGCCACTCTTCAATGATGACCCTTGCAGCATCACTCTTCTTTGCAAGTGGAAAGGACCAGGTGAGCCTTGTGTTGTCATCCACCATGGTCATAGAATACAGGGCCCCACCATCTCCCTTCACCTTCATGGGTCCCACGAGATCCACATGCACGAGCTCCACCGGGTCACTCGACTTCCCCTCCACGGAATGGAAGGGAAACCGTGAAAACTTGCTGGTCAAGCAAGTCTCACAAGATCCCACCTCCTTGGGCTCCCCCTTTATCCTCAGCCCCTGGACTCTTTCCTCCTTAAATAGCTGCTGCAACTGAGGTAGCGCCATGTGGCCAAAGCGACGGTGTGCGGTGAGCCAATCCGTCTCACCCGTGCTAGGAGTTACACTTGGAAGCGCAGCCCCTCCATACCCAAGGAGCCCACCATCACTGTCATCACCACCCCCTCCATTGTCCACGTGGTTAACACGCCCTCCTCTCACATCTCCAGCAGCCAAGCGTGCAGCCGCCTCCTTCCATGGCAGCACCGGTATCTCCCACATGGACCGGTGCATGTCCTTGCCGCCTCGGAGGTCCCACAATACACGCCCATCCAGAGTTGCCTTGAAAACCTTTGTGCCCAACATCTCCATCTTCATCCCTGCCTCACTCAGGGCCTTGGTAGAGAGTAGGTTGGCACACAATCCAGGAACAAGGAGAACACGCTTCAGCCCCACAAGCCTCCCATCCGCACCCATGAACATGGCTCTCCCCTCGCCACGCACGGGTACAACTTGGCCGGTGGCTGAAACGACGGTGGCTGCCTTTGATGGCCTAACTTCATCCAGTAGATCCTCTCGGTTGGTCATGGTCATGAAGGCTCCCGTGTCGATGACCCAATGGGAGGAGCGGTGAAGAGCAATCTTGCTGGCCGGCACAACCATGTCCTCGGGGCACGCCTCCCCTACATGGTAGAACATGCCGCCGTATCCACCAGCACCTCCATCGCCCTCCTCACTGCCCATGCCTTCTCCCATAGCTCCATGAACACCCTTGGAGCCCTCAATTGATGGCTGACCAGGCCTCCAACCGTCAGGTAGCTTGCGGCACTTAAACCATGGGTGCCCTTCCACATGGCAATACCAACACTTGCCGCCACACCGCTTGCCTCCCTTGTTGCCACGCTTCCCTCCCGAATGCTGCTCCCCTCCAGAGCCTTCCTTGGCCTTCCCTTTCTTGCTGCCACGCCCCTTGAAGCCCTTCATGCCATAGGCAGAGCCTCCACCTTCACCGGCAGCGGCAGTCAACTCCTTCCTACGAAACTCCTCTTGAAGAAGTTGCGCGCGAATCCACTCAAGGGACCACGAGTCCTTCATGCCATTAAGGTTGACCACCAAGGGCCCCCATGACTCCGGCAGCAGGGAGAGAGCCTTGTAGCACTTGATTTTCTCAGGGTAGTCCACACCAGCAGCAGAGAGCTTCACATAAAGGTCCCGGAGTTGATCGAACGCTCCTTGCACGGCATCACCCTCGTTGATCTTTACCGCATGGAGTTGTCGCTCGAGCACCACCACCATAGCTTCGCTGCTGGGGGCATGGACATCCTTCAATATCTTCCAGGCCTTTGGACCACACTCAACTTCCTTGATGAGATGCTTGATGTGGTGCAGCTGGTTGGATGAGAGGCATTGGGAGAGAAGAAAGAATCCATCCTTGGACCGGCGATCCCATTCCTTGGTCGCTCCTTCGCTCGCAGGCCTCTTCAATTCTCCATCCATCACTTCAAGCAGCCCATAATGGTTGAAGAGAAGCTCCATCCTGAAGCTCCATGATGCCCAATCCTCCCCAGAGAACTTCTCCAGGTTGAATGCCTTCACATCATCCTTAGCTGATGTTGAAACGGAAGCCATTGGTGCAGATCCGCCTGCAACGCCTCTTCCCGCTTCCCCAGCGCCTCTCACGCCACCACTGCCACTAGGACCAGCGGGAGCAGAACCTTCAGCCTCCATATTCACCCACTAACAGAGTAGAACAGCTCTGATACCACTTGTTATGGTCAAGAGTCCACTTAGAGGTCGCGGATGCCCATGAAACCGCCTAAGCAGAATCTGACGTCTTCAAACCGCCTCTGTTCAAAACGCCTTCACGATCAGCTCTAGAAACATACGAGGCTAAAACTTGGACAGCGGTTAGCCTTTGGTGTCTGCTTTCCAACGGTATATTATTTGCTACTATCAGAGGTGTGTGCAGTACGCAGTGAATGAAAACGTAAGCTCGGCTGAAAAACGTGTAGTTTCATTGATGCAAGGAAGAGATGAGTACAAACATTGCCTAGGGGACTCGTAAGGAGTTGGGTCATCCTGGGAACTCAGAGAAGGTTGAGTCCTAGGGGAGAAAGGCTAGAAAAGAATGGGAAACCTCCTAGCTAGGTCAGCAAAGCCAACCACACTTGGATGTTCAGAGCTGTACTCAAGGCTACCAATAGTGAGTCAAGCCAACTTGAGTCAGCTTGTCTTCCCACTTGCACCCTCTTGCAAGCTGCTTCCAGGACGACCACACTTCTCAAAAGGAGGGTTGTAGAGTCCCACTTGACCAACTGTACTTCTTGTCTCATTCTCTGTCCCTGCACCATTGGCATGACAACAATGAAAGGGTGGCAAGGGAAATGCTGCCAACAGTGCACCATAACCACGGAACAGTGAATTTCGGCAGCTGTCACGCAATTCTCAGATGTTGGATCGTTCTGAAACTTGGTGACCACCTGCACAGCGCGGCAAAGGACTGCCAGACCGAATTTCAGACCAATCAAATCTCGGTAGACGAGTCAGCAGCCAAGATGGTGAACTCGGGTGTTACCAAAAACGAGTAACACACACTTCCGGGATGCCATAAGTCTTGAAACATAAAATGTTGTCATGCCTTGGTAACTGCTTCAAAACCTCTGAAACTTTGAGAGTTTGAAGAACACATCTTGAACAACCTCCCCACAAAATTCCAGAAGCTGAGCAGGCTTGTAGGCCGAATGGGAGTGCGATGACCGTGCCACTATAATGTGTTGGCACAACACGGTCTCCGCCAGGCGCCACGTGAGTGGCACGACACACTGAGGACTACACTTGCGGCTCTTGGGTTCGCTTCTTCTACTGCCGACCCGTCGCTGTTTCTGCGCACCGACACCTCTCTGCCGCCGTTCTACATCCTCGTGTACGTCGACGACTTGGTCTTTGCCACAGCTGACACTACTGGACTCACCTACGTGAAGTCCGAGCTGCAGAAGAGACACACGTGCACTGACCTGGGTGAACTGCGCAGCTACCTTGGCTTGCAGATCACCCGGGACAGAGCACGCCACACCATTACCCTGACTCAGTCACACATGGTGCAGCAGGTCCTTCAGCGCTTCGGCTTCACGTACTCCTCGCCTCAGGCCACTCCTCTGTCTACTCGCCACTCGCTCTCAGCTCTGCCTTCGGATGAGTCCGTAGAGTCGAGTGGCCCGTACCCAGAGCTTGTTGGCTGTCTCATGTACCTGATGACCTGCACACAACCTGACCTTGCATACCCTCTTAGCATTCTTGCGCGCTATGTTGCTCCTGGGAGACACCGACCAGAGCACATGGCTGCAGCGAAGAGGGTGTTGCGCTACTTGTGCAGTACGTCGGGCATGGGGCTAGTGCTTGGAGGGCGGAGTCCAGTGGTCCTCACTGGACACGCAGACGCTTCTTGGGCTGACGACCAGGCTACGCAGCGGTCGTCACAGGGTTACACCTTCAGCCTTGGTTCCGGCTCTGTTTCGTGGCGGGCAACTTGCTCGTCTTCTGTTCTCGGCTCCAGTTGTGAGGCTGAGATCTACGCAGGGGACATGGCTGCTCAGGAGCTTCGCTGGCTCACCTACCTGCTGACCGACCTTGGAGAGCCGCCTCGTTCTCCTCCAGTCCTTTACGTCGACAACAAGGCCATGCTGGCCTTGTGTCGGGAGCAGAGACTGGAGCACAGAACAAAGCACATTGCTCTCCGCTACTTCCTTGCTCGTGAGCTACAGCAGCATGGTCAGTTGCGGCTTGCGTACGTGGCCTCTGAGGCCAACACTGCTAATGTCTTCACCAAGGCAATTCCGCCTTGTGATCATCAGCGCTGTTGTACCCAGCTGGGTCTTGTGTCTGTCTTGCCTCACTTGCTCTCCTCTTGACTCTCTTTGTACTGTTACAGATATATATATCACTGCTCTTGCTTGTTTAGTCTTATATATATATATGTACTCCTGCATGTGAACTGGCCTTGTGGCCTTGCACTTGTGCTCGGATTGTGTGGTGACGTTGTGATCCACCCTGAGCTTGCTTTGCTTTGCTTTGCTTTTCTTGACTGGTCTTGTGACCCCTAGTTCTCCCCCACTTCGCCTATGGGGGTGTGTCAAACATTATATATGTTGTTGTAGTTGTTTAGGCTACAGTGGGTTAGCCTATAGGGGGTACACATTCCTAGTTTTTCATACTTGTACTCATTTTCACTGTTAGTTCATTCATTCTTGTTCAACATGAGATCCCCCCCCCTCAGCAGCTCCGTGAGTGGTACGCTGCACGCCAGCGGGGTGGGGGTACTGGTCCGTGCACCTACGTCCTACGCACCGGCGACCGCGCGGGTGAGCAGTGCGGGGGTGCGCACTCCACCCAGCGCTGCTTTAGCCGCCTGACGGACGCTTGGCGTCACCAGTTCCCGGAGGCCGCTGAGATCACCCGCTGGGGCGAGCTGTCTAGGGCGGGGGTAGCTGTCTTTGACCTTGACTTTGATGCTATTCTTGCTGCCATGTATGCTGTGACTATTAGTGATGAGGGTGACTGTTACCGGTGTTTTCCGCCCGACTAGGGCATTGAGACTGCTGCTCTAGGTACTGGTGAGGCTGCTGCTCTAGGTGCTCGTGCGTCTGCTCCCTCAGGTACTGGTGAGTCTGCTCTCTCAGGTACAGCGTTGGCTTCGGCCTCCCACACCTTCACCCTTGACTCGGGGGCTTCTCGCTCCTTCTTTCGAGACCGCACCATACTCACGCCGCTTGGCCGGCCATTTGCAGTCTCTCTGGCAGACCCCTTTGGGGGTCCTGTCCTTGCTCACTTCTCCACTGTCCTCCCGTGTCCGGCGGCCCCCTCTGGCACCCTGTCTGGCCTTTACCTCCCCTCGTTCTCTATGAACTTGGTGAGTGGTGCTGACCTACAGGATGCGGGGGTTCACCAGTTCACTCCTGCAAATCAGCGGGTGACCCACTACACGGACGCTCGGACAGGCCGACACCTGGCCACGTTTATATGTCGGCCGGGGTCGAGCCGGTACACACTGACCACTGCGTCTCCTCCAGTCAAAGCGTCCGGTCAGGTAGCTGCGTTAGCTCAAGTGTTTGCTGCAGCGTCTAGGTCTGGTCCTGAGTCTGACCCCTGCTTGTGTTGCCTCCTATCTCACGAGACTCTCCTCTGGCACCACCGTCTTGGTCACCCCTCCCTGCTTCGTCTCCGAGGCATGGCCTCTCGTGTCCTTGTCTCTTGTCTTCCCCGGTCCCTCCCTCCCCTTCCTCCGGGGCCTGGCCCTACCTGCGTCCCCTGTGTCGAGGGGCGGCAGCGGGCTGCCCCTCACTCCTCCCAGTTTCCTCCAACAGAGGCCCCGCTGCAGACGCTTCACATGGACGTGTGGGGCCCGGCTCGCGTCCGTGGACAGGGTCACGAGCGCTACTTCCTGCTGGTGGTTGACGACTACTCGCGTTACACCACAGTCTTCCCCTTGCGCAGCAAGGGTGATGTCACTGGGGTGTTGATCGACTGGATCCGTGCAGCTCGTCTCCAGCTCAGGCAGAGCTTCGGCTCGGACTTTCCTGTTCTGCGTCTGCACTCTGACAGAGGCGGAGAGTTCTCCTCTGGCCTTCTACGAGCCTACTGTCGTTCACGAGGCATCCGCCAGACCTTCACGCTTCCGGACTCTCCACAGCAAAATGGGATTGCTGAGCGCCGCATTGGCATGGTCATGGACGTCGCCCGTACGTCCATGATGCATGCGGCTGCCCCCCATTTTCTGTGGCCGTTTGCGGTTCGGTACGCGGCGCATCAGATCAACCTTCACCCCAGGGTCTCCATGCAAGAGACCTCCCCAACTTTGCTGTGGACGGGGAAGGTTGGCGATGCGTCTGCGTTCCGTGTCTAGGGATCTCGGGCGTTTGTCCGCGACTTGTCTGCGGACAAGGTGTCCCCTCGTGCTGCTCCTTGCGTCTTCCTTGGCTTCCCCCCTGACGCGCCAGGGTGGCAGTTCTACCACCCCACCTCTTGCCGTGTTCTGTCCTCCCAGGACATCACATTTGACGTGTCGGTCCCCTACTACCGCCTCTTCCCCTACCGCACTGTGTCCCTCCCCCCGCCACCGCTCTTCCTTGTGCCAAGTCCCCCCCCGGTAGACCCCCTCCCCCCTCAGGGTCCTGCCCCTTCAAGTGTGTCCCAGGTAGACGCAGTCGAGCCTGTCGAGGTTACTGGTGACTCTGGTGCTGCTGAGGGTGCTGAGCCTGGGGGTGCTGACTCTGGGGGTGCTGAGCGTGTGGGTGCTACGCCTGGGGGTGCTAAGCCTGAGGGTGCTACTACTGGGGGTGCTGAGCCTAGGGGTGCTAAGCCTGGGGGTGCTACCACTGAGGGTGCTGAGCCTGGGGGTGCTACGCCTGGGGGTGCTACGCCTGGGGGTGCTGAGCATGGGGGTGCTCCGCTTGGAGGTGCTGAGCCTGGCGGTGCGGAGCCTGAGGGAGCTGGGCCTGCTCGTGTGGTGTCTGGCGGTGCGGAGCCTGAGGGAGCTGGGCCTGCTCGTGTGGTGTCTGGCGGTGCTGGGCCTGGAGGTTCTCCGGGTGCTTCGTCTCGGCGGGAGCCACTCTCTCCACAGGAGCTGCGCGAGTGGTTTGCCCGGCGCTGGAGGCGTGCTGCTGGAGCTGGAGGTTCTTCGGCTGCTGAGGGTGCTGGTGCCGCGGGTCCTGGAGGTGCTCGTACTGGGAGTACTGCAGCTGCTGGGCCTGCGGGTATGACTGGAGCTGGAGCTGCTGAGGGTGTTGGCGCTGAGGCTACTGCTGTCGGTCCTGGAGGAGGTCCTGCTGGGGGTGCTACTCGTGCTGCTGGTGGTACTGGAGCTGGAGGTGCTGCTGGCGCTGGTGCTGCCGCTAGGGGTACTGGTGCTGTCCCTGCTGTGTTTGGAGTAGCCGCGCGGCCTCGGCCGTACTTCGTTCCGCTCCTTCAGCAGGTTCTTGGTCTCCCGCCTTCTACTGGTCCTCCTCCTCCCTTAGAGTGTCCACAGCCTGTCCCGTCACAGTTACAGTTACAGCCGGCCTCCCCACTGCCTGCTCCTTCTCCCTACACTGGTCCTATTGGAGGTCTTGCTGAGCGTCGTGAGCCTGCGTCTCGCCCTGCGTCGCCTATCCGTCCTGCTCGCACTAGTGGTCCTGGTTCGCGTCAGCGTCCTCCTCCTGTCCCTGGCACGCACCGGATGTCTCTACGTACGTCCACTGCTCCTCTGCGTGCCCCTTTTGCCTTCTCCTCCTGAGTCCTCGCTTCCTGCTCTTGCCGACCCGGAGTCGGACTCTCTTCGTGCTGCCAGTCCTACTGTCACGCGTCTCCTTGCTACTGTCGTCACTGACCCTTCCTTTGAGTCCAATGCTGCGTCTGCCCTAGTTGCTGAGCTCGTCGACTTCGCTGCTCGCTGTCGTCTAGACTACGCTGCTAGTCTTGTCACTGAGTCTGAGTCTGTCTGTCCTCCGTCCGTCGGGGGTGAGTGTGCCCTTGGCACGGACGTCCTTGAGGACAGGCAGGAGGAGTTCCAGTGTTTGGCTGCTGCTTCACCTCATCTCGTGTCCGTACTGCTTACCCCTGAGGGAGACCCGGATGCACTTGACATCCCGACTCCACGCTCTTACGCGGAGGCGATAGAGGGTCCCTACTCCTCTCAGTGGCAGGCAGCTATGGACACAGAGATGGCTTCCTGGAAGTCCACAGGCACCTACGTTGACGAGGTTCCCCCGCCTGGGGCGAACATTGTCAGTGGCATGTGGATATTCAGGGTGAAGCGGCCGCCGGGTTCTCCGCCTGTCTTCAAGGCGCGTTACGTGGCTCGTGGCTTCAGTCAGCGGCAGGGAGTTGACTACTTTCAGACCTTCTCTCCCACCCCGAACATGACCACTCTTCGAGTACTGCTGCACATAGCAGCTCCCCGCGACTACGAGCTGCACTCTCTTGACTTCAGCACTACCTTCTTGCAGGGCAGCCTGCACGAGGAGATCTGGCTGCGCCGCCCACCTGGCTTCACAGGGTCTTTTCCTCCTAGCACCCAGTGGAGCCTCCGGCGGCCAGTCTACGGTCTCCGCCAGGCACCGCGTGAGTGGCACGACATACTGAGGACTACACTTGCGGCTCTTGGGTTTGCTCCCTCTACTGCCGACCCGTCGCTATTTCTGCGCACCGACACTTCTTTGTCGCCGTTCTACATCCTCGTGTATGTCGACGACTTGGTCTTTGCCAGAGCTGGCACTGCTGGACTCGCCCACGTGAAGTCCGAGCTGCAGAAGAGACACACGTGCACAGACCTGGGTGAACTGCGCAGCTACCTTGGCTTGCAGATCACCCGGGACAGAGCACCCCGCACCATTACCCTGACTCAGTCACACATGGTGCAGCAAGTCCTTCAGCGCTTCGGCTTCACGTACTCCTCGCCTCAGGCTACTCCTCTGCCTACTCGCCACTCGCTCTCAGCTCTGCCTTCGGATGAGTCCGTAGAGTCGAGTGGCCCGTATCCAGAGCTTGTTGGCTGCCTCATGTACCTGATGACCTGCACACGACCTGACCTTGCATACCCTCTTAGCATTCTCGCACGCTATGTTGCTCCTGGGAGACACAGACCGGAGCACATGGCTGCAGCGAAGAGGGTGTTGCGCTACTTGTGCAGTACGTCGGGCATGGGGCTTGTGCTTGGAGGGCAGAGTCCAGTGGTCCTCACTGGGCACGTAGACGCTTCTTTGACTGACAACTAGGCTACGCAGCGGTCGTCACAGGGTTACACCTTCAGCCTTTGTTCCGGCTCTGTCTCGTGGCGGGCTACCCGCTCGTCTTCTGTTCTCGGCTCCAGTTGTGAGTCTGAGTTGTATGCCGGGGCCATGGCTGCACAGGAGCTTTGCTGGCTCACCTACCTGCTGACTGACCTCGGAGAGCCGCCTCGTTCTCCTCCTGTGCTGTACGTAGACAACAAGGCCATGCTGGCCTTGTGTCGAGAGCAGAGACTGGAGCACAGAACGAAGCACATTGCTCTCCGCTACTTTCTTGCTCGTGAGCTACAGCAGCGTGGTCAGCTGCGCCTTGCGTACGTGGCCTCTCAGGCCAACACTGCTGATATCTTCACCAAGGCACTTGCGCCTTGTGATCATCAGCGCTTCTGTACTCAGCGAGGTCTTGTGCCTACCTTGCCTCACTTGCTCACCCCTTGACCTTGTTTGTACTGTTGCATATATATATACACCTGCTCTTGCTTGTCTAGCTTTATATATATATGTAATCCTGCATGTGAACTGGCCTTGTGGCCTTGAACTTGTGCTCGAAATGTGTGGTGATGTTGTGATCCACCCTGAGCTTGCTTGCTTTGCTTGACTGGTCTTGTGACCCCTTGTTCTCCCCCACTTTGCCTATGGGGGTGTGTCAGATTTATATGACATAGCTACTGTAGGCTATAGTGGGGTAGCACATATGGGGTACAGCTTTGTAGGGTTTGTACTTGTACCCAACTTTCCCTTAGTCATTTCATTCTCGTTCAATTTCACAGTGCCGACTCCTCCCTTCGTGGGAGGGGGCAGGGGGGTTACCATTGGAATACATGGCGTAGAGATGGTGACGGGCGATGTTTCTACTGCCGTGAACCCGGTCACGGGATTGCGGATTGCCCGCAGCGGGGTCAAGGGGCCAACCGGCCTGCTAAGATTGCTTAGAAATATTGGTTATATGCTTGGACCCCTGCTGTGGTTCCTTTGATTATCAGTAACAATGTTGTTTTAAAAGTTTTCCAAAAAAAAAAAAAAAAAAAAAAAAAAAAGAGAGAAAGACTGATAGCGTTCGGAAGTCAGCGTAAGAAAGAGAATAGGGTGGGTCTCTTGTTCAACGCACGAGGTTTGCAACAGCTATGGGTTGCCCCACGCCCACCCCGACCTCTCTCTCTCTCTCAAAAACAAAAAAAAGAGGGAGAAGGAGACAAGAAAGAGAGAAGGAAAGAGAAGATAGAGAGAGCGAGAGAGAGAGGGAGAGAGAAGAGAAATGAAAGCAAGGGAGCATGCAAAAGATTACGTCTTGGCTAAGAAGGTCTTATACGAAGTCTTCTTATTTTTGTGTGCCTCGCACCCCATCGGATATTGGCGCCTTCACCACCCCGGATGAGTTGTCCGTTGGCACTTCATTCATGAGTGGTCGTCTTCGCGCTCGTGCCGCATGGTGGTTCGTATGGTGCGAGAGCCGTTTTATTATGTCGGTTGTCACATCTGGCTACCGCCTTCCATGGGCCTCGTCGGAGCCTACATCGCATTACGCGGCAAATCATGCCGGCGCCGTGCAGTTTGCCACTTTCGCACTCGAGGCCGTAGCCGAACTGTTGGCAACGGGGGCGGCTCGAGCGGTACCCCCATCAGTGACGCTTACATGCATTAACCCATTGAACGTGATTGTTTAGCCCTCCAAAAAGAGACTCATATTGGACCTCCGCCATGTCAATTCGTTTCTATCAGTCCCCAGTTTTCGCTACGAGGGGCTGAACCGGGTACCGGATTTGGTGCAAAAGAATGACTGGCTATTTACTATCGACCTGAAGTCAGGATATCATCATGTCGATATTCACCATTCCTTTTGGCGGTTCCTCGGCTTCACCCTCCAAGGACGTCGCTACCAATTCTTATCCCTTCCCTTCGGGCTGGCCACTGCGCCGTTCGTTTTCACCCAGTTGATTAAACAACTCGCAAAACGCTGGCGTAGCCGCGGCATCCGGCTGATTCCATATGTGGATGATATTCTAGTAATTAGCACCACTCAAGCCGATGCGCTCTGCAATCGCGCGACCATCCTGGACGATCTAAAAAGTGCTGATTTATCATAAATTAAAAAAAAATCGCAGCTCGAGCCAAGTCAATGCCTCAAGTTTTTGGGTCTCAGGCTTGACACTCGCACCACTTCGTTTTCCGTCGACGCCGATCGTCGAGAGCGGTTACTTGCCGAACTTCGGCAAACGAGTATCCTCAGCGAAGAGGGTCGGCACATCCCAGTCCGCCGCGTTGCTCACATAACTGGTATGCTAGCCTCTATGTCGTTAGCGCTCGGTACCATAGCACGCGCATTCTCCCATAACCTACTCTCGCAAATTGCAAATTACCCTTCGTGGGGCGCATCGATCCACTTGAACCCGGAGTCAGTCGAGGAACTACGCTTCTGGATTTCGCAGTTCGACGTATTCAACGGGTCCTGCTTCCACAATCCTCATCTCTACGATGTGTTCATGTATGTGGATGCCAGCGAGAGTGCGTGGGGAGCGTGTTTCTCAACGCCGGATGGTCGCGTGGGCTCGTCCGCATGCCCATTGCCCCGGGCTCTCATCGCTTCATCGAGCACGCTCCGCGAACTTGCGGGAATCCTCTGGGCCCTCTCATCTTTCGCGGCGGAGGTCCAGCACGCACATATCCTGCTTCGTAGCGACAATCAAGCAGCTTATTACATCCTCAAAAAAGGGGGGTCTCGCCGCTCTGAGCTGACACTCATCTGTCGAGCCATTATTCAGCTCTGCGTACGACACGCGATTCGCCTCACCGTTCAATGGATCCCGCGCGAGCTGAATCCTGAGGCGGATGAGCTATCAAAAATCGAGCTCCATGACGATTACTCCCTCGCTAGGCCATGGTTTCTATTACTTCAGAGGCATTGGGGGCCTCACACAATTGATTTGTTTGCCTCATCGGCTAACGCGCAGCTCTCCCGATTCTACTCTCTTGAATACTGTAGCTCTGCGATCGAGCAAAATGCATTCTGCTTCAGCTGGGAGGGGGAAAATTGTTACGCATTCCCTCCACCCCCACTCATCCCAGCCGTTCTCGCCCATGCGCGCCACTCCAAAACTTCACTCACCCTAGTGATCCCACAATGGCCTAGTGCCTTCTGGTGGCCATTGGTGCACCCGAATGGTTGGGCAGACGAGGTCATCGCCACAGTTCACTTGGCCATTGGGTCCGATCGCTTGTGTACCGGTAGTGACCATCACGCCTTCAGCGGCCCTGGTCTTCCAAACTCTCCTATGTATGCCCTTCGTTATACATTTTGCTAATGATTAACATTCCTCGTTGCGCAGGTTCTGGACTTGATCCATTTATCTTGGACCTCTTAACGCTTACTGTTAATTTGCGTGCCCAGTCTACCATTCGCACATACGAGCCTTACTGGCGGAAATATTGTGCGTTCTGTACTCAACACTCCCATTCCTCCCTGGAAGTGACCTAACTGTCGCATTGTTCTTGCTCCACTCTGTTCGCACCGGCGCCCCGATCTCAGCGATCAGATCTGCGTGTTCCGCGATCTCGTGCGCCCACTGGCTTATCGGCGAACCATCCCCCCTTCGCGGGCCGATTTCCTCCCAAGTGAAGGAGTACGCACAGCGTAACTGCATAGGGCCATCTAAGGTCAAAGAGCCTATCCCTCCTGCCAAAATCTACGATATTTGTGACATTTACTTTGCGTCGTCGGATCCCGCAACGTTCCAACGGGGGTTGGTCCCCCTCTTGATGTTCACAGCGTTCCTGCGCTTCTCCGATCTAGTCTCTCTCCAATGGCATCAGATTGAGTTTGATGCGGACTGCATGTGGTTGTTTATCGCTCGTTCGAAGACCGACCAGGCTGGCAGGGGCGTATGGCTCCCGGTGGCTGCCTCCTCCGCTCATCACTGCCCGGTCGCGCGAGTCCAATAGTTTCTTTTCATCGCCGGCTATTCTAGGCATACCATTGGCCCTCTCATTCGGGTTTTTCAGCCCGGGGCTCGGGCGTCTTCGTCTGACCGTTCCCCTTCGTACGCTACCATTCGGGGTTGGTGTCGCGAGAGCTTCTCTCGTGTCGGCCTCGACCCGAGCTTGCTCGGCACCCACTCATTTCGAAAATCAGCAGCGACGGTGGCAGTTGATGTTGGAGTCCCCGATCGCCTCTTCAAGGCTTTGGGTCGATGGCGTAGCGATACGGCCAAGGAGATGTACATCACCCAGCTCGATCGCGAGCTTGTCAATGCGTCTCGTATGCTTAAAGACCCTCACCAACCCAGTACGACCGATCACTACTTGACGACCCTCGAACGCCGTCGTCGCCGACCACCTCCTTGATTGTCTCGTTCCACCTATGACGACTGCACTGCACACTCCTCGGAAAGTCGTGTCACAATATGAAAAAAAAAAAATACTGCAAAAAAAAAAAAAAATACAGATTGTGATTCGAATTGAAGAGGGGTGTGTTGTAAAGGAGACAAGCTCCTTCATCTTCCGGCAGGTCCTGGGGACCTGCCACCTAGTCTCATTTGCAACTTCAAACTCTTTGCTCCCACCCTCCCCTCCCCTATTTTCTCGATCCACAAGCGCGCAATTTGTTAGTGCTCCGTGCACAACTGTAATTATCCATATTGAGTGTGCTGTATTGTTGGAAACAATTGTGGTTAAGCGCCTCTGTTGTGTCGAAACACTAAGGCACAAGCGAAGCAAAGCATATCGAGGCACCAGCGAGTCAACCCTCGGAGGTTGAAGTGATTGCTGGAGGTTACGCGAAAGTCAAAAGTCAGCGACCTTTGACCTGACAAGTACAGCGCGACAGCAAGGACACACAACTGACTCGCTACAGAGCAGTTGCCCGAGTCGTCACTGTATCGAACCGCAACAGCAACAGTAAAACAGATATAACCGTATCACATCATATTCCTTGTACTCTTATATAATCTTGTATCTCTTTGTTTTAATCAATCTACTTTGCCCTCACATACCAGCACAAGGTGGTTCACAATCTCTTCATCAAACGCTTCCGCTATTACATTGATCCTACCCAGAGTTCACCCCTGCAAAGATTCTAAGGGCTTTTTGTCAGCCCAACATGGTATGAGAGCTCACAGGGGAAACTCAACTACTATCAAGTCATCAGAAGCATTACAAGACATGGCAACACAGAAGGAAAGGAGTTCCTCTAACGGTTCTCCTGGCACTACTCCTACTCCACCTCCTGCCTCTGGCCTACAGCAGAGGAGGGAACTGCAACGGGACCAGCAGCACCTTCGGCGAATCAACCTGCACACTTCGACCAAAGAAAAATGGAGAAATTCTTCTCCTTCATGTCCTTCTGCGAGCAACACCAGCAATCGGCACCTGCGCAGTCACACAATAGCAACAACAACGGAGCAACTCCCATGAGCCTCGACGGCTCATCATACGCACGAGGAAATCAACAGCAGCAGCCTACCTTTGCTCCGTACGAGCGCGGGTCCATCAGCTTCATGCCGCACCCGCAGCCTTCACCTGGACAAGAAAAGCCACTGGACGCACTGCAAGTTCAGTCGCAGTTCGCGCACGTTTTAAAGCTGCAGACATCGAGGCCCTTCGATGGAAAGGATTTCTTCACCTGGTCGTACAAATTCGAGTTAATGATGGAAGGCGCGCAGATACTTGGCTTCTTCAACGGGTCCCTGCCATACCCAACGAATGGCACACAGTATGAGAAGCAACAGTACACCTATCAGTCGATGATGGCGTACACGATTCTACTGAGAAACATCACCCCGACCCAGTAGCAGAATATACGGTCTTACCAGGGTTACGGCAACTCCGCGGAGCTCGCATACAGCCACTAGAAGAATCTGTATCAAGCAACAGACAGCGTAAACCAGAGTCGGTTAATGGCGCAATTGACAACGGTCGAAATGAAACCAGGCGAGAAGGGAATGGCATATATCAGCCGATGTCGCGAGCTGCGCGACAAGCTTCTTCGATGCGGGGGGTCGATTTCTGAAGACGCCTTCGTGACAGTCATCATTGGCGGCCTTGGTCCTCAATGGCGCGCCACAAAGGCCATTCTCCGAGCCCACGGAAGAATCTCCAAAGCAGCACTCTCCGCAGAAATCCATGCCGAGCAGCAAGACATGGTCCTGCAAGAAGAACGACACAAGAAGATATCAGCATCGGAATTCGCATTCCACACCCACCGACGCTACAACAGCTACAAACAACAACAACCGAAGTCCGTACCTCCTTTCTGCCACATCTGCAAGACGTCAGGGCACCCGCGCACACACTGCCCGAATCCACAACAGTCAACTCCACCGCAACGGCAACTTCTACCCTCAAGCAGCCAAGTGGCATCAACGCAGGCGAACCCCACGAGTCAGTCGAAACCGTCAACAACACAACCTGCACAAGGAGCAAGAAACATTGTCAGCTGCATGGCAAAATTGACCGATTCCTGCATCACCGAGTCACCGCCACACTACTCACCAGAAGAACAACTCGACAACACCACACCTCGCCGCGAGTCATTTCAGCCGAACCCAACATACGCAGCCATCGCTCAAAGCGAGCCATCCGGGAAGGACACGTGGTTCTTGGACAGTTGTTGCAGACAACACATGTGTTCTTCAGGACGCTTCGTGCAGCGAGAGTATCAACTTCAACACAAAGTAGTCATCACCGTCGCCAACAATCAGAACCTGCGCACACCACGACAAGGCGTGGTACAACTTCAATCACGAGAGACAAATGTCGTTCTACAGATGTCTAAGGTTTTAATCGCAGAAGGCCTCGGCTACAACTTACTGAGCGTCAGTCAGTTGATGGCGAAGGGTATTCACCTCGAGGCAGACAGCACCACCCAGGAGTTCAAGCTGTACCACGGGAAGGGCGGCCTCTACATCGGAAAGGCGATCCTCAAAAACAACGTCTTCGTTCTTGATTTTGTTCCAGATCTCGGCACAGCAGACAGCGACGGCATCGTCACCTTCACCTCCTGGACCCACCCTCCAGATCTTGATCCAGACTTCAGTCCAGAAGGCTTCAGGTACTCACACACCATTCCTGAGGCAGAAAGAACAAGGGCGTTAGCAACAATACAACATTCGGCAGCAGCAGAGACAACACCGGTAGCAGCAGAGACAACACCGGCAGCAGCAGAGACAACACCGCCAGCAGCAGAGACAACATCGGCAGCAGCAGAGACAACACCGGTAGCAGCAGAGTCAACACTGGCAGCAGCAGAGACAACATCGGCAGCAGCAGAGACAACATCGGCAGCAGCAGAGACAACACCGGCAGTAGCAAAGACAACGACAGCAGCAGCGGCAACATCGACACCAATCACTGGTCCTTCAACGACACCAATCTTCATCGACGATTCGCCACCAACACCCGCACAGCAGTTAAACCCGACTCAACGAGAAGTCCACCGAAGCGCCAACCTCACCGCCAGCTTCTACTCCAACTCCGATCTGTATCGACGATCACCCGGACATCGCGCCGACGAAAGCACCTGGCACGCAAGGATGGGACACCCAAGCAACACAGTGTTAAATAATACGATAAGGGCAGGAGTACTCGACAAGGACTCACTACTACTGACCGATGGAAGGGAACTTCAACGAGTACGTGGAACGTGCTTCACCTGCCCTGAAGCTGACTTATCGCATCAACCGTTCGCGTCTCACCATAACCCAAGCGCACCAGCTTACGCGCCACTCGAGAAGGTTGTCAAAATAATATATAATTCTAGATATTGCTTTGTAACTGCCTGTAGTGTAGATTACTGTAGTCATGTAACTTTCTGTATGGTGGTGCACCTTTCTTCATTCTTGCCTATTTGTACTGCTCGCTCTATAGTGAACACCCTCTCTTTTGTTGCCATCTTCTCTACTCACCCAAAACTCACTCGAACTCAACCGTTCCTACTCGAACTCTACTAGCTATGGCTCCTAAGCCTTCCTAAATTCTCAACAAAGGTGTACAGTGACATCCTGTACAACCGCGAGCCTGGACAGAACTCGTACAATTACACCATCACGTTCATCGACGCCGCGACACGTTATGTTTGGCACTTGAATCTTCCAAGCAAGGATATGGCGTTCGAAGAGTTCGTCGCCTGGCTCCCTGTAGCGGAAAGAGAATCGGGCGTCAAGCTAAAGAGTTTTCAGTCAGACGGAGGAGGAGAATACACCTCACAGAGGTTCAAGAAATACTTGGCTGAGAGAGGAATCAAGCGGCTAATTTCCCTTCCCTACGCCCATCAACAGCAGGGTGTAGCAGAAAGGATGAACAGGACCCTCCAGAACACCATGCGGAAACTGTTACGTGGCATGCGGCTACCCAACCACCAGTGGCCCGAAGCAATGGACCACGCCGTGATGCTGCACAACTTCGACTGCATGGTACAGTACCGACCTCCATCTGCACGAGCAAGACGATTCTCCCAACGAGCACAGTGGGGATTACACCTGGGCATCGAAAAACACTACAACGCATGGAAAATTTTTTACGTCGAGACAAAAGAAACAGTGGCAGCACGTGATGTCATTTTCTACGAACGACTCACACTGCCGACGTACCTTGCCAACCTGGACGAAAACCGAGACCCCACAGATGGCTTCCGTGGAGACCGAGCCTTCGCTTCGGCAGAAGACGAAGCTGACAGGGACGAGCAGAACGTGGAAGGAGCCTCGGAAGAAGCCGGACCCCTCCCCTACTGCTCCGTCAACGTGCCAATGGACGACGAAAACCCACGCGAAAGCATCAATGCCGAAACCTACTACCATTTCGCTGACAACGGTTACGTTACACCTGCACAAGTAAACACCGACGAAGCAGAACGCGTAGGACCCAGCTTCGCACCTGATCCAGAAGCGGGAGACGAAGCTTTTTATCCCGCGGACATGTCACTCCCCCGCTACACACAGAGTGGACTCCAGATACTCGGGCTCGTCACCGCAGTCCACGGCACGGCCATTCCTAAGGAGCCTGCCACAGTTCAGCAGGCTCAGGGGGGGGGAACATAAAGAAAAATGGCGCGAAGCCATGGACAGGGAATTAAAGACACTAGAGGAGCGCAACACTTGAAAAGTCGTTCCCATCAGTGTGGCGCGGAACAAAACGATTCTCATCGGAAAATGGGTCTTCCGCGTGAAGACAAAGGCCGACGGCACCATTGACAAATTCAAGGCACGCTGGGTCGTGCGCGGCTTCGACCAAGAACACGGGCGAGACTTCACCGAAACTTTCGCTCCGGTCAGCCGACACACTTCGCTCCGAATCCTTCTCGCGATCGCCGCCATGAAGAAGAAGAAGCTGCGGCAAATCGATGTCGCGAACGCATTTCTCTACGCACCCGTTGACGCAGAAATTTTCGTGGAACTACCGCACGGCACCAACGGGGAGCCCAACCAAGTCTGTCAGCTGCTGAAGTCGCTCTACGGCATCAAGCAAGCTCCGCGGCTGTGGCAGCAGTACCTGCACGCTCGCCTCATTCGCATCGGCTTCAAGCAACTACCACACGATCAGGGGATGTACCGACTCACGAAAGGCGCAGATTACATCCTGCTAATCGTCTACGTAGACGATCTCCTCTACATCGGCTCAACCAACAGCGTCACTACCTGGTTCGAAGAGGAGCTACAGCACGACCTCACGCTGACAATCTCATCTGTTGAGATAGAGGCGAGGAATGGGTGCACTATGAAATGAAACAAGTACAAGTACCAACCCTAACTGGGTTGTACCCCCTATGGGCTACCCCACTACAGCCTAAATATATGCATCAGTAATATAATCATCTGACACACCCCCATAGGCAAAGTGGGGGAGAGCAAGGGGTCACAAGACCAGTCAAGCAAAGCAAAGCAAAGCAAAGCAAGCTCAGGGTGGATCTCAAGGATACCACACAAATTCCGAGCACAAGGTCAAGGCCACAATGCCATTTCACATGCAGCAGAGCATATATATATAACAGTGCTAAACAAGCAAGAGAAAGGATATATATATGCAGCAGTACAAGCAAGGTCAAGAGGTAAGCAAGTGAGGCCCAGTGGGCACAAGGCCTAGCAGAGTGCAAAAGCGCTGATGGTCACGAGGCGGAAGTGCCTTGGTGAACACATCAGCAGTGTTGGCCTCAGTGGCCACGAAACGCAGGCGAAGCTGACCACGCTGCTGCAGCTCTCGAGCAAGGAAGTAGCGCAGAGCAATGTGCTTCGTCCTGTGCTCCAGTCTGTGCTCCTCACACAATGCAATGGTTGCCTTGTTGTCGACGTACAGCACTGGAGGAGAACGAGGCCGCTCTCCAAGGTCAGTCAGCAGGTAGGTGAGCCAGCGAAGCTCCTGGGCAGCCATGGCCGTGGCGTAGATCTCAGCCTCACAGCTGGAGCTGAGAACCGAAGAAGAGCGAGTAGAGCGCCAAGAGACAGAGCCAGAGCCAAGACTGAAGGTGTAACCCTGAGACGACCTCTGAGTAGCCTGGTCGTCAGCCCAAGAAGCGTCTGAGTGCCCGGTGAGCACAGGCCGCTCACGCCCTCCAAGCACTAGCCCCATGCCCGACGTACTGCACAAGTAGCGCAACACCCTCTTAGCTGCATCCAAGTGCTCCTTCCGGTGACGGCCGGGAGCAACATAGCGTGCTAAGATGCTGAGAGGGTATGCGAGGTCAGGTCGAGTGCAAGTCATCAGGTACATGAGGCAGCCCACAAGCTCTGGATACGGACCACTCGACTCTACGGACTCATCCGAAGGCAGAGCTGAGAGCGAGTGTCCCGTAGGCAGAGGAGTGGACTCAGGCGAGGAGTACGTGAAGCCGAAGCGCTGAAGGACCTGCTGCACCATGTGTGACTGAGTCAGGGTAATGGTGCGGCGTGCTCTGTCCCGGGTGATCCGCAAGCCAAGATAGCTTGTCAGTTCACCCAGGTCTGTGCACGTGTGTCTCTTCTGCAGCTCGAACTTCACGTGGGCGAGTGCGGCAGTGTCCGCAGTGGCAAAGACCAAGTCGTCGACGTACACGAGGATGTAGAACGGCGGCAGCGAGGTGTCGGTGCGCAGAAACAGCGACGGGTCAGCAGTAGAAGGAGCAAACCCAAGAGCCGCAAGTGTAGTCCTCAGTGTGTCGTGCCACTCACGCAGCGCCTGGCGGAGACCGTAGACTGGCCGCCGGAGGCTCCACAGGGTACCAGGAGGGAACGACCCAGTGAAGCCAGGAGGGCGGCGCAGCCAGATCTCCTCATGCAGGCGGCCCTGCAGGAAAGCAGTGCTGAAGTCAAGAGAGTGTAGCTCGTAGTCACGCTGAGCAGCGACGTGCAGTAGAACCCGAAGAGTGGTCATCTTCGGGGTCGGGGAGAAGGTCTGAAAGAAGTCAACTCCCTGTCGTTGACTGAAGCCACGAGCCACGTAGCGCGCCTTGAAGACAGGCGGAGAACCCGGCGGCCGCTTCACCCTGAAGATCCACATGCCACTGACGATGTTCGCCCCAGGAGGGGGGACAGCGTCAACGTAGGTGCCTGTGGACTTCTAGGAAGCCATCTCTGCGTCCATGGCTGACTGCCACTGAGAGGAGTAGGGACCGGCCATCGCCTCTGCGTAAGAGCGTGGGGTCGGGATGTCTAGAGCATCCGGGTCTCCCTCAGGGGCAACAAGCATGGACACGAGATGGGGCAAAGCGGCGGCAAAGCACTGGAACTCCTCCTGCCTGTCCTCAAGGACGTCCGTGCCAAGAGCACAGTCACCCCCGACGGACGAAGGACAGGCAGACGGAGACGCAGCAGACGCAGACTCAGCAGACTCAGCAGACTCAGCAACAAGACTGGCAGCGTAGTCCAGACGACACGCAGCAGCAAAGTCGACCAGCTCAGCAACTAGGGCAGACGCAGCAGCGGACTCAAAGGAAGGGTCAGTGACAAGAGTAGCAAGAAGACGCGTGACAGTAGGACTGGCAGCACGGTGAGAGTCCGACTCCGGGTCGGCAAGAGTAGGAAGAGAAGACTGAGGAGGAGAAGGCAAAGGGGCACGCAGAGGAGCAGTGGACGGACGCAGAGACATCTGGTGCGTGCCAGGGATAGGAGGAGGACGCTGACGCGAAGCGCGACCATTAGTGCGAGCAGCTCGGACTGGCGACACAGGGCGGGACGCAGGCTCACGACGCTCAGCAAGACCTCCAGTAGGACCAGCGTAGGGAGAAGGAGAAGGCAGAGGAGAGGCGGGCTGTAACTGTGACCGTGACGGGACAGGCTGCGGACACTCTACTGGAGGAGAAGGACCAGTGGAAGGCGGGAGACCAAGAACCTGCTGAAGGAGCGGAACGAAGTACGGCCGAGGCCGCGCAGCAACGCCAGAGACAGCAGGGACAGCACCAACACCTCCAGAGGCAGCACCAGCACCAGTAGCAGCTCCAACTCCAGCACCACCAGCAGCTGCAGAAGTACCCGCAGTAGGACCGACAGTAGTAGCCTCAGCGCCAGCACCCGCAGCAGCTCCAGCTCCAGAGGCACCCCCGGGCCCGGCAGCTCCAGTACCCTCAGTACGAGCACCTCCGGGACCCGTGGTACCAGCTCCCTCGGCAGCAACGGAACCTCCAGCACCCGCAGTATCCCCGGCTCCAGCAGCTCGCCTCCAGCGCCGGGCAAACCACTCACGCAGCTCCAGAGGAAAGAGCGGTTGGCGGCGCGAAGAACGGTCTGGAGAACCACCAGGAACAGAAGCAGCACGCGCAGCACTCCCAGACGTAGAGCCCCCAGGCTCAGCACCCCCAGGCACAGCATCCCCAGGCTCAGCACCCTTAGGCTCAGCACCCCCAGTCACAGCACCCCCAGGCTCAGTACCCCCAGGCTCAGCACCCCCAGACTCAGCACCCCCAGTCGCAGCACAACCAGGCTCAGTACCCCCAGGCTCAGCACCCCCAGTCTCAGCACCCCCAGTCTCAGCACCCCCAGTCTCCGCACCCCCAATCTCAGCACCCCGGGGCTCCGCACCCGCAGCAGCACCAGAGTCACCAGTGACCTCGACATGCCCGACCGCGTCTACCTGAGACACACCTGACGGGGCAGGACCCTGAGGGGGGAGGGGGTCTACCGGGGGGGGACCTGGGACCAGGAAGAGGGGCGAGGGGGGGAGGGACGGAGTGCGGTAGGGGAAGAGCCGGTACAAGGGAACCGACTCGTCGAACGTGACGTCCTGGGAGGACAGAACACGACGAGAGGTGGGGTGGTAGAACTGCCACCCAGGTGCGTCAGGGGGGAAACCCAGGAAGACGCAAGGAGCAGCACGAGGGGACAGCTTGTCCGCAGACAAGTCGCGGACAAACGATCGAGATCCCCAGACACGGAACGCCGACGCATCGCCAACCTTCCCCGTCCACAGCAAAGCTGGGGAGGTCTCCGGTCTGGAGACCCTGGGCTGAAGGTTGATCTGATGTGCGGCGTACCTCACCGCAAACGGCCACAGAAAATGGGGGGCAGCCGCATGCACCATGGACGTACGGGCGACGTCCATGACAATGCCGATGCGGCGCTCAGCAATCCCATTCTGCAGTGGAGAGTCCGGAAGGGTGAAGGTCTGGCGGATGCCTCGTGCCTGACAGTAGGCTCGCAGAAGGTCGGAGGAGAACTCTCCGCCTCTGTCCGAGTGCAGACGCAAAACAGGAAAGTCCGAGCCGAAGCTCCGCCTGAGCTGGAGACGAGCTGCGCGGATCCAGTCGATCAACACCTCAGTGACCTCACCCTTGCTGCGCAAGGGGAAGACTGTGGTGTAACGCGAGTAGTCATCAACCACCAGCAGGAAGTAGCGCTCGTGACCCTGTCCACGGACGCGGGCTGGGCCCCACACGTTCATGTGAAGCGTCTGAATCGGGGCCTCCGTCGGAGGAAACGGGGAGGAGTGAGGGGTAGCCCGCAGTCGACCCTCGACACAGGGGACACAGGGAGGGCCAGGCCCCGGAGGAAGGGGAGGGAGGGACCGGGGAAGGCCAGAGACAAGAAGGCAAGAGGCCATGCCCCGGAGACGAGGCAGGGAGGGGTGACCCATCCTGTGGTGCCACAGGAGGGTCTCGTGGGACAGGAGGCGACACGAGCAGAGGGCAGACTCAGGACCAGACCTGGACGCTGCAACAAACACCTGACCCGACGCAGCTACCTGACCAGACGCAGGAGGAGGAGAGGGAACAGTGAGTGTGTACAGGCTCGACCCCGGCCCACGTGTGAACGTGGTCAAGTGTCGACCCGTGTCCGCGTCCGTGCAGTGGGTGTCCTGTCGGCGTGCAGGGGTGAACTGGTCGACCCCTGCATCCTGTAGGTCAGCACCCGCCACCAAGTTCGTAGAGAATGAGGGGAGGTAGAGACCGGACAGGGCGCCAGACGGGACCGCAGGGCACGGCAGGACAGTGGAGTAGCGAGCTAGAACAGGACCCCCATAGGGGTCTGCCAGGGAGACCGCCACTGGCCGACTAAGCGGCGTGAGTGTGGTGCGGTCTCGAAAGAAGGAGCCAGACGCCCCTGAGTCAAGAGTGAAGGTGAGAGAGGGCGGAGCCGACGCAGTACCTGAGAGAGCAGACTCACCAGCACCTGAGGACACAGACTCACTGGCACCTAGAGCGACAGCCTCACCAGCACCTGGAGCAGCAGCCTCAACAGCACCTAGAGCCGCAGTACCAATGCCCGGGTCGGGCGGGAAACACCGGTAACAGTCACCCTCCTCACTAATAGTCACAGCATACATGGCAGCAAGAATAGCATCAAAGTCAAGATCAAAGATAGCTACTCCTGCCCTAGACAGCTGGTCCCAGCGAGGGATCTCAGAGGCGTCAGGAAACTGGCGGCGCCAAGCGTCAGTCAGGCGGCCGAAGCAGCGCTGGGCGGGGTGTGGACCACCACACGGCTCACCCGCACGGTCGCCCGTGCGCAAGACGTAGGTGCACGGACCAGTACCCCCACCCCTCTGACGTGCAGCGTACCACTCACGGAGCTGCTGCGGGGAGAGGGTCTCTTGACCACGCTGCTGCCGCTGCTGTTGGCGCTGACCGCCACCGGAGCCACTCCTCTGCAACGAGCCACGACCTCCTCCGCCGCCTCCTCCGCCGCCGCCGCCACCACCTCCGCTGCCACCGCCACTCCCACCGTCGCTGCCGCCACCGCCGCCTCCGCCTCCACTCTCACCACCACCGCCGCTGCCACCCCCGCCTCCACTACCGCCGCTGACACCTCCACTCCCGACACCACTCCCGCTACCACCCCCACCTCCTCCGCTGCCTCCACCGCCGCTCCCACCGCCCCCGCCGCCTCCACCACCGCTCCTGCCCCCTTTGCCCTTGCCAGAGCGACGTCTCCCAGTGGGGGCAGACGCCGCACCGACCGACTCAAAACCAACTAGGTCGGCCGTAGCAGCAGAGGCGACAGAGGGCAGGAGGGGGGAGGGGGAACACCCCTCAAAGATGGGGGTGCGCGGGTCACCACGAGAGGCCCCTACAGCGAGAATGCTCTTCTCGGCTGCTAGGAGGGACTTCTCGAGGATGTTAACAGTGAGAGTGGTGGGGCAGACTGAGAGTAAGTCGTCCCTGACTCCGCGGAGGGAGTCAGGGAGGCGGGTGACAATGTAGTAGAGAGTGAAGTACTGGGGGGGGGGGGGTTCTTGGCGCAGAACTCAGCAGGAAGCGCAGCGCGGAACCGAGCGTCACTAGTGCGCAGGTGGGTAATGAGGTCGGCGACTGTGGCAAAAGAAGCAAGGTCGGGAAAGAGGTACGGTAGCATGAGGCGGCTCAGTGCAGCAGTGGCAGGGGTGGAGTAGCGTGCAATAACGGCGTCGTACAAGGTCTGAGCACTCTTGTACGACCCAAAGTGTGCACGCTCAGAGGGAGGGAGGTGGCGACGCACAGCAAGACGTGCAGCAGCATCGCGTGTGGCCCACTGTGAGCGAACAGTGGCATCCTCAGTAGCAACAGGGGCGGGAGAGGCACCAGAAGTGAGATCAAAGAGAGAGAGGCCGTCAGCTCTTTCGCACTGTAGGAAAAGCAGCAGGTCGTCTACCCACACGTCAAAGTCGATGGCTCTGCCCTCAGCGTCGAAGGTGAGGACACTTGGGGTAGCCATGACAGCAGTAGGGTGAGGGCAGTGCGCAGAGTAAAGCTCAGTGCTCACCAGACAGGGCAGTGCAGGCGGCTCGGGCGGCTCGGGCGGCTCGTGCGGCTCGGGCAGCTCGGGCGGCTCGGGCGGCTCGGCGTCTCGGCTGCTGGGCGGCTCGGGCGGCTAGGCGGCTCGGGCGGCTCGGCTGCTGGGGCGGCTCGGCTGCTGGGGCGGCTCGGCTGCTGGGGCGGCGGGGCCGGGAGATGCCGTGGCGGGGCCGCCAGGGATAGCGGCGGGGCCGATAGGTGCAGTGGCGGGGCCGTCAGAGGGGACGGCGGGGCCGTCAGGTGCAGCGGCGGGGCCGTCGAAGGGGACGGCGGGGCCGTTAGGTGCAGCGGCGGGGCCGTCTGAAGCAGCGGCGGGGCCGGCAGGTGCAGCGGCGGGGCCGTCAGGTGCAGCGGTGGGGCCGGAAGGTGCAGCGGCGGGGCCGTCAGGTGCAGCGGCGGGGCCGTCTGAAGCAACGGCGGGGCCGTCAGGTGCAGCGGCGGGGCCGTCTGAAGCAGCGGCGGGGCCGGCAGAGGGGACAGCGGGGCCGTCGGGTGCAGCGGCGGGGCCGGCAGAGGGGACGGCGGGGCCGTCAAGTGCAGCGGCGGGGCCGACAGAGGGGACGGCGGGGCCGTTAAGCGTAGCGGAGGGGCCGGTAGAGGGGACGGCGGGGCCGTCGCAGGCGATCGCGGGGCCGTCAAAGGGGACGGCGGGGTCGCGAGGGTCAGAGGGGGGCGGCGCGCGACGCGGCGCTGCCGTCTAGGGGCGGCGCGACGAGGCCGCGAAAGTGGCGCGCCAAAAAAAAAAGCGGGCGGCTCGACGCGATCGGGCCGCCAAAAGGAAAAAAAAAGGCCCAGCGCGACTCGGGCTAGGGCAGAGTGCGCTCCGGGCAGGACGAAATAGTGGGTGGGCCCTAGGAACAGTTCCCACTAGGGAACCTGCTCGATACCATGTTGAGATAGAGGCGAGGAATGGTTGCACTATGAAATGAAACAAGTACAAGTACCAACCCTAATTGGGTTGTACCCCCTATGGGCTACCCCACTACAGCCTAAATATATGCATCAGTAATATAATCATCTGACATCATCTATCGTTACACAGTACCTCGGGCTCAACATCCGGGAAGAGGAAGACGCTATCTACCTCAGCGCCGCGAAATACACCGACACCATCGCCAAGCGCTTCGCACTCACACCAACTGTCATCTCTACACCGTACCGCTACACGACAGGAAACAACAAGGAAGGCTCCGCTCTAATCAAGCCCGCCGGCATACGCGACTACCAGAGAAAGCAGGGATGCCTTCTCTTCGCAGCTGTCACGTGCCGCCCAGATCTATCGTACTCTGCAAGCCAGCTCGCCACCTACCTCAAGAGGCCCGAAGCGGAACATCTAGCAGAACTCGACCGCGCTCTTCAGTACCTCATTAGCACCCCGACGATTGGTCTAACTTACTACAAGAACGCAACTACACCGCCTAAGTTAATCGGCTACGTCGACGCCGATCACGCCGGCGACTCCGACAACAGGCGTTCTCGCACCGGCTACATCTACCGCCTCGAACCTATCGGACCTATCTCTTCGCAGTCGAGCAAGTAGGAATAAATCGCCCTCTCGTCAGCTGAAGCAGAATATATTGCACTCTGTTCAGCCACCAAGGAAGGACTTTACCTTCGCGAACTGCTGGAAGAAGCGAAGCTGGCTCAGTTACCCAGCTTCACTCTGTTCTGCGACAACCAGTCGGCAATTCGCATTGCCAACAAGAACGGCTTCGCGAACAGGACGAAACACATCGCCCTCCGATACTTTTGTTGGAAACAATAGTTCCTAAGCACCTCTGTCGTGTCGAAACACTAAGGCACAAGCGAAGCAGAGCATATCGAGGCACCAGCAAGTCAACCCTCGGAGGTTGAAGTAACCGCTGGAGGTTACGCGAAAGTCAAAGGTCAGCGACCTTTGACCTGACAAATGCAGCGCGACAGCAAGGACACACAACTGACTCTTTACAGAGCAGTTGCCCGAGTCGTCACTGTATCGAACCGCAACAGCAACAGTAAAGTAGTTATAACTGTGTCTCTTCATATTCTATGTATTCATATATAATCTTGTATCTCTTTGCTTTAATCAATTCACTTTGCCCTCACATACTAGCGCAAGGTGGTTCACAAACTCTTTATTAAGACGCTTCCGCTACTACATCAACTCTACCCAGAATTCACCTCTGCAAAGATCCTAAGGGCTTTTTCAGCCCAACATGGTATGAGAGCTATCAGGGGGAATTCGACTTATATACCAACAGTGTCAATCAGCATGGCTACACAAAAGGGAAGGAGCAACTCCAACGGATCCCAGGGCACTACTCCTACTCCACCTCCTGCCTCTGGCCTACAGACAGAGGAGGGCACGGCAACAAGACCCAGAGCAACATCTACAGAGACTCCCGCAAATCATCCTGCGGACTTCGACCAGAGCATGATGGAGAAGTTCTTCTCCTTGTCAGAATGAGGAATGGTGTTTCCATTGATGTTGGTTGGGGTACATATGACAAACCCTAACTTCTGTACCCCCTAAGACAAACCTCACTACAGGCTACAACATTTGACACACCCCCATAGCCTAAGTGAGGGGTGTCTAGCAAAATCAAAAAGAGTACGGTCACAAGACCAGTCCAAAAGAAAACAAAGCTCAGGGTGGATCACAACGTCACCACACACTCTGAGCACAAGCAACAGTGGCCACAAGGCCAGTCCAAGAGATCACAAGTATATATAGCAAGTGTACAGACGAAGCAGGCAATAAACTCAAGTCTACACATGACTAGAACCTGTGTCAACAAGGCCTAACTGCACACAACACCTCTGGTGGTCACAAGGCGGAAGCGCCTTGGTGAAGATGTCTGCAGTGTTGGCCTCGGACTCCACGAACTCGAAGCGAGCCTGTCCACGTCTCTGCAACTCTCGCAGAAGAAAGTACCTGACGTGAATGTGCTTCACTCTGCTCTCCAGTCGCGGCTCACGACAGAGGAGGATCGACGCCTTGTTGTCAGTAAACAAGGTCGGTGCAGAGCTCGGCCGCTCACCAAGGTCGGCGAGCAAGAAGGTCAACCACCGCAACTCCTGTGCCGCCATGGCACCAGCGTAAATCTCAGCCTCAGCTGTAGAGGTCGAGACAGAAGAGGAGCGCATGGAACGCCAGGAAACAGCTCCAGAACCCAGACTGAAACAGTACCCCTGAGTAAACCTGTGAGTCTCAGCGTCGTCAGCGTAAGAGGAGTCACAGTGACCAGTGAGTACGACAGACTGCTGCCCTCCAAGAACTAGCCCCACGCCTGATGTAGTCGCTAGGTACTTCGCCACCCTCACAGCTGCCGTCCAGTGAACAGGCGGGTGTCTCGCTGGCGCAACAAAGCGCGCAAGGATGCTGAGAGGGAAGGCGAGGTCCGGGCGAGTACAAGTCATCAGGTACATGAGGCAACCCACAAGCTCTGCGTAGGGACCACTAGGCTCAAACGGCTCGTCAGGAAAGGGACCAGTGAGTCTGTGGTCAACAGCGAGAGGTGTGCGCTGTACGGTGGAGTGCTGAAGCCCGAACCGCTGAAGGACCTGCTGCACCATGTGTGACTGTGAGAGTGTAATGGTGCGAGCGGCTCTGTCCCTGGTGATCTGCAGGCCAAGGTAGTGGCGCAGCTCACCAAGATCAGTGCACGTGTGTCTCTTCTGCAGTTCGGACTTCACGTCTGCCAAAGCAACCCTGTCCGGAGTGGCGAAAACGAGGTCGTCGACGTAGACCAGAACAAAGAACGGTGTGGAGCCACGACGAACGAACAGCGACGGGTCGGCAGAAGACGGCTGGAACCCAAGGTCAGAGAGGGTAGAACGCAGAGTGTCGTGCCACTCGCGAGGGGCCTGGCGAAGACCGTAAACAGGTCGCCTCAGCCTCCACTGGGTCCCAGGAGGGAAAGTGCCAGTGAAGGCCGAGGGACGACGCAACCAGACCTCCTCGTGTAGGCTGCCCTGAAGGAAAGCAGTGGAGAAGTCGAGAGAGTGTAACTCGTAGTCTCTCTGTGCTGCTACGTGTAGTAACACCCGAAGAGTGGTCATCTTCGGGGTAGGTGCGAAGGTCTTAAAGAAGTCAACTCCCTCGCGCTGACTGAAACCTCTAGCCACGTAGCGCGCCTTGAAGACCGGGGGAGATCCCGGTGGCCGCTTCACCCTGTAGATCCACATGCCGTCGACTACGTTCGCCCCAGGGGGGGGAACCTCATCGACGTAGGTGCCTGTGGATCTGTAGGAGGCCATCTCTGCGTCCATGGCAGCTCTCCACTGAGATGCCCAAGGCCCTGACACTGCCTCAGCGTAAGTGCGAGGAGTCGGAATGTCAAGGGCGTCGGGGTCACCCTCAGGGGCGAGGAGCATGGCACAGAGATGAGGGGAAGCGGCCGCCAGGAACTCTAGCTCAAACTGCCTGTCCTCTAGGGCGTCACAGCCAAGGGCAGACACACCCCCGACGGCCAGAGGACTGGTAGGAGGAGCAGCCACAAGCGTGGTGGCGTAGTCAAGGCGGCGGGTAGCGGCAAAGTCAGTAACCGCGGCAGTAAGAGCAGACACAGAGGACACTGAGGCACGAGGGTGAGTAACAAGAGAGGCGAGAACACGAGAGAGAACAGGACGGTACGTGCGGTAGTAGTCAGTGACAGGAGCAGGGAGCGACACGGTGAGGGCCGACTCAGGAGGAGACGGAAGCACAGACTGAGACGGACGAGGTGGACTGGAACAAAGTAAGGCAGTACGAAGGTCAGTGAAGGGAACAGGAGACGAGGGACGAGCACGAGGGGAGCGACGAGTAGCCCAAGAACGAGACGGAGGAGGAGAGGACAAAGGCGGAGAACTAGAGAAAACAGCGGGGGAGGAGTCAGGCGGAGGAAACGTGGGACCGTAGACAGGAGGAGAGGCGGAGGAGGGAGGAGAAGGGGAGGGGAGACCAAGGGCCCGAAGACCCGAGACAGGAGGAGGAAGTGGCTGCTGCTGCTGCTGCTGCGACTGCTGCTGCTGCGGACGCGGCTGCTGCTGGGACTGCTGCTCCTGCGGGTCTAGCTGCTGCTGCTGCTCCGCCAGCCGCTGTAACTCCCTCTCCTCTCTCTCCAACTCCAGCTGCTCGTCACGCGCACGGCGAACACGAGCCTGGTGCCTAGTCGGGTAGGGGTGGGGGGGCGGAGTAGTGTCCGAAGCAGCGGCAGCTCCAGAGTCAACCCCCGAAGAACCAGGCGCACCACCCCCAGAGGCAGCACTAACACCAGCTCCAGACCCAGGCGCACCAGAACCCGAAGCAGGCGCACCCTCACCCCCAGAGGGAGCACCCCCAGAGTCCGCGCGGCCAGCACCGGCTCCCGGACGACAAGAGTCCTCTGCACCCACCGGGTCAGCTCCAACTCCAGAACCAGAAACTCCAGCTCCAACTCCAGCACCCCCAGAACCAGAAACTCCAGTGCCTACTCCAGCTCCACCTCCAGCTCCAACACCAGCTCCAACTCCAGCACCCCCAGAACCAGAAACCGGTACAGGAACAGGCGCAGCACCAACCTCTCGAGAGCTAGCACCAGCGGCACGCTGCGAGGAGGACTGTGGGGAGGGAGGCTGTACCGGAGGGGCTATCGAAGGAGGAGGGGTAGCCTGGGACACACCTGACGGGGCTGGGCCAGGGGGGGGAGGCTGTACCGGGGGAGCAGGAGGGGGAGCGGCAGTCAGGAAGAGGGGGGGAGGAGGAACCGGGAGACCTCGACTGGGGTACCTGACGTAGTACGGAGTGGACTCCTCGAAACGGACGTCACGGGAGTCAAAGAACCGGTGAGAGGGAGGGTGGTAAAAGGTGAAGTCAGAGGAGTCCTCAGGGAAACCAAGGAAGACACAGGGGACGGCACGAGGCGAGAGCTTGTCCGCGGAGGTGTCACGGACAAGAGCCAAGCACCCCCAGACACGAAACCGCGACGCAACACCAGGGGACCCTGTCCAAAGACTGGTCGGTGAAACCTCTGGTCGAGAGACACGTGGCCAGAGGTTCAGCTGGTGCGCGGCGTACCTGACCGCGTAGGGCCACAGAAAATGGGGGGCACAGGCGTGAGTCAGGGAGGTGCGGGCGATCTCCATGACCAGGCCTATGCGGCGCTCAGCAACCCCATTCTGCTGTGGGGACTCTGGAAGCGTCCAGGACTGTCGAACGCCCTGCTCGCGACAGAATCCAGCGAGAATGCCGGAGCGAAACTCACCCCCACGGTCGGAGTGGAGACAGCTGACACGACGACCACGAGTGTCCTCGGTGGTGAGCAACCACCTGATCAGCGTAGAAGTCACCTCAGACTTCTTCGCCAGTGGGAACACTGTGGTGTAGCGGGAGAAGTCGTCAACGACCACCAGAAAGTAACGCTCACGCTCAGGGCCTAGACGAGGGGCGGGGCCCCAGACGTCCAAGTGAAGCGTCTCAAAAGGCTCGGTGGCCGGACGAAGGGAGGAGGAGTGAGGGGTGGCGCGCAGCCTACCCTCGACGCAGGGACCACACGGCGGCGCAAGCGAAGGCGGCAGCGACGGCAAGACACGTGGGAGGCCTAGGACAAGACGCTGACTAGACATAGCGCGCAGACGAGGAAGGGACGGGTGCCCCATCCGGTGGTGCCACAGAACGGTGGGGTGGGCAAGCGACCGGCAGGAGCACGACGCAGCGACTGGAACAGACGTAGGAACCTGACACGACACAGACACCTGGGGGGACGAAGCAACCTGGTGAGACACGGGGACCCGAACGGGGGGGGGAACCGGGGGCAGTGGCAGTAGGGGGGGCTGCTGGTGCGGCCGCTGGTGCTGCTGCTGCTGCTGCTGCTGCTGCGGCTGCGGCTGCTGCTGCTGCTGTGGCTGCTGCTGCGGCGCACGCGGGCCAGTGTGAAGAGTGTAGAGACCCGAGCCCGGCTCAGCAGTAAAGGTAGCAAGAGGCTGGTAAGAGTCTCCGTCAACACACACCGCAGTCTCTCCAGAAGGCTCAAACCACACACCCACGTGCTGACTCACGAGGGGTCGCACGCCCACCAAGTTCCGGGAGAACGAGGGGACGTGAAACCCAGTGAGAGACCCGGAGGGAGCAGCAGGACACGGTAAAGTGGTAGTGTGACGGGCAGTGACTGGTCCCGTAGTGGGATCAGCCAACGCTACAGAAACAAGCGCAGGAAGTGGTGTAAGTGTCGTGCTGTCCCGGAAGAAGCAGTGGGAGGCTCCAGAGTCCAGTGTGAACGACAGCGAAGCGTCCCCTGAGGTAGTCGCTGGTCTAGAGTCTACACAAGTACCTACACTAGCAACAGGCAACTGAGCAAGACTAGCACCTAAGCTAACAACACCAGAGTAAACAGAGTCAGAAACACTAGAGTCAACAACAGGATACATAGCATGAGGAGCACTAATCAGATCAACTAACTACTCAGCAGACATGCCCCACAGAGCGGAGCCGTAGCGCTGAACCAGAGGAAGCCAGTCAGGAGCAGGACCGCCAACCCCGTAGGTCAACCGGACCGTGTCACTGAGCTGAGCAAAGCACTGACCAGGGGGGTGAAAGCGGCCACAAGGGTGGCCCCGACGAGGACCTGTCTGAACCTGGTAGGGGCAGGGAGGGTAAGCCGCACCGCGCTGGGGCTGACGCAGCCCCGACCCCGGAGCCAGCTGCTGACGCTGCTGCTGCTGAGGCTGCTGGGAGGAAAGGGGCTGCTGCTGCTGCTGAAGGTGCTGCTGACGCTGAGCCTGGTACCACGCCGCTGCTCCACCTAGCGGGGCCGGCAGTACAGGAGGCGACTGACGAGCTCGGGGGTCGCCGCCACCAGCAGGTGCAGTGGAGTCACCAGCCGCTGCACGAGGGGTCTCTCCAGACGCTGCACTCCCACCACCCCCAGTCGCAACAGCACCCCCACTACCTCCGCTACCTCCGCCTCCACCTCCACCAGAACCACCTTTCTTGCCCCCCCTGCCGCGGGACCGCGACGCAGTCGTAACAGCAGCCGCAGTCGCGTCAGTAGCGGCAGTGGCAAGAGAGGCAGTGAAGGTGGGTAACTGTGGGACTGTGCACCCGTGGAAGAGTGGGGGGGACACAGTACCAGAGGCGGCAGCTACCGAACGAAGGTTGCTCTCGACGTCCTTGAGTGCAGACTCAAGGACCTCGATACTCAGCTCACTAGGGTGCTTCAGCAGAAGCGCGTCACGAACGGAGGCAAGGCGGTCAGGGAGGCTAGTGGCGATGAAATAGACAGTGATCGCCATGGGGGGAGGAAGCATTGTAAGCTGTGCCTCAGTGCAAGCAGCGCGGTAACTAGCGTCGAGCGAGCGGAGGTGACCGATCAAGTCAGCAGAGCGCTCAAACGAGGCAAGATCAGGAAACAGGAACGGGAGGAAAAGACGGCCAAGAGAGACAGTAGCGGGAGTAGAGTAGCGGGCCTTAATCGCAGTGAGGTACGCAGCAGCGGTGCGAACCTGAGTAAAGTGGACCTCCTCGGACTCAGGGAGGAGGCTGCTGAGTGCGATGCAGGCCGCAGCGTCACGCGACGTCCAAGCCGTCCGGTCAGCGCGCTGACGGGCAAAGCGAGCCATAGCAGCGTCGTCAGGAGCAGGGCCTAAAGCTGTAGGCTCGGGGGGCTCAGGGAGGTCACCAGTAGCGTGTGACCAGAGGGTCTCGCCCCCCTGGACCTGACTCTCTAACAGACGGCGAGCGCGAAGAAGCCAGACGGAAAAGTCAAGGGGTCTACCGTCAGCGTCGAAACGAAGAACTCGCGGAGTCGCCATAGTGAGGACTAAAGCGAACGAACAGGCGAGTAACAACCGGGGGGGAAGAGGACTCAGTCGCAGCGGAAGAGCGGGCTGGAGTGACGGGCCAGTACGTAGGGTAGGGCAACGGGCCAGGGCCTAGGGTAGGTCGACGGGCCAGGGCCTAGGGTAGGGCGACGGGCCAGGGCCTAGGGTAGGGCGACGGGCCAGGACTTAGGGAGGGCGACGGGCCAGGGCCTAGGGTAGGGCGACGGGCCAGGGCTTAGGGCAGGGCGACGGGCCAGGGCGTAGGGCAGGGCGACGCGACGGGGGAAAGGGCGGGAGCGACGCGACGGGGCAGGGCGACGCGACGGGACAGGGCGACGCGACGGGGCAGGGCGACGGGACGGGGCAGGGCGACGCGACGGGGTAGGGCGACGCGACGGGACAGGGCGACGGGACGGGACAGGGCGACGGGACGGGGTAGGGCGACGCGACGGGACAGGGCGACGGGACGGGGGGGGAACAGGCGGGCACGACGCGACGGGGGGAACGGGCGCGACGCGACGGGGGGAAAGGGCGTGACGGGGGGGGGGAAAGGGCGCGACGCGACGGGGGGGGGGGGGGGGCGTTAGGCGACGGGGAGAAAGGGCGCTAAGCGACGGGGGAAAGGGCGCTAGGCTCGGTAACAACGGAACTGGTACGAACGAGAGGTAGGATCAGGCTCGGGAGGTACGAACGGAGAACGGAGGAACGGGATCCCACAGGATCCTAACCTAGCTGATACCATGTCAGAATGAGGAATGGTGTTTCCATTGATGTTGGTTGGGGTACATATGACAAACCCTAACTTCTGTACCCCCTAAGACAAACCTCACTACAGGCTACAACATTTGACACTCCTTCATGTCCTTCTACGAGCAACATCAGCAATCGACACCTGCGCAATCACACAACAGCAACAACAACGGAGCAACACCCATGAGTCTTGACGGCTCATCGTATGCACGAGGAAATCAGCAACAACAGCCTACCTTGTACTCGTATATAATCTTATATCTCTTTGTTTTAATCAATCTACTTTGCCCTCACATACCAGCGCAAGGTGGTTCACAATCTCTTCACTATTACATTGATACTACCCGGAATTCACCCCTGCAAAGATACTAAGGTCTTTTTCTCACCCCTGCAAAGATATACATGAGGACTGCCCATGACGACTGCACTGCACACTCCTCGGAAAGTCGTGTCACAATACCCTGTTCTTGAAGGGCCTGCTTTGAAGGTGGTGACATCGTTGACATCAGTGTACATGTTAGTTTATCAGCTGCACAGTTGCATTTTGGATGATTTTGCTTGGCGACTACAATTATAAGGCAAGTAAAATTCACAAAAGCTTCGTAGCAACTGATAACAAGTTAAAAGGAGTACTTCATTACGAAAAACAGATACCTAGTCCTCAGTGAACTTCCAGTCCTTGGGCAGAAGCTGGTCTTTGAGCCACATGTAGACGGGGATGATAACATAGTACAGACTGCAGATGGTGCCCACAATAAAGCGGAAGGCGAAAGAGAAGGGGTTGAACGGGCCCTTCACGTCCTCAGCCTTGGGACCCATCTGGGTGGAGGGGGGAAGGAAATTGGGAAGGAAAGGAAACATTAGCAAGTAGAAACGAGGAAGTTTACCATGAGAGGAAAACGGATACATGATGACATATGCTGCTTGCAATTGCTGATGCATGGGAGAAGGGGAAAAGAGCGAAGTAGGGAGTGAGAAGGCAGGAAACGAGAGAGGAGACGAAGGGAAAAGGCAGAGGAAATGATGGCAATGGTGCGAGGACAAAGAACGGAGCAAGGGGGAACAAAATGATGACAGCTTGCTTGCAGAGGGAGGCAGCTCAATGATACAGGCAAGATGTAGGGTAGTAACGCCACAATGTGATCCTGAAAGCAGCATAAACCGCGCCACAATGTGATCCTGAAAGCAGCATGCACCGCCTGGTTCTTCCCAACCGTTATATATGCCATAATCCCCGTCCAATTCCTGTCCTTGTTTAGTCAACGCGGCCTTCATGAGCTAACGAAAGCAAAACATGGTCAGAAACTGCTGAACGTGTCTTACCTGGAGAGGAGAATCCCCGGGCTGGGTCTTCACGCCGGTAACGGAGCAGCCCATAATGAGTCCGTGGCGGCGGTCCCCGCGGTACCACTTAGGGCCGATCCTCTTGAGCTTAACATCGGAGAAGCCGGCCTTGGTGAACCAGTCAATGTACTCTTGCTCCGTGGGGAAGAGCATCCACATGTCCGCGAAGAACCGCGAGAGCCAGAACGTGGGGTGCACGGGACCGATGAGACACGCCTTGCCGCCCGGCTTGAGGACGCGGTACGCCTCCTTGATGCCGCGCTGGGGGTCGGGCCAGTACTCGATGCTGAGGGGGAGAGGGACGCGCGAGTAACGGAGGAGAGATGCAGGGAGGGAAATGAGAAAGTGAGACGAAGAAGAGAGGACGAGGCGATGGAGAAATAGGAAGATGCGACGAGCCGAAGAGAAAGGGAGGAATGAGAGACGATAAGACGATCAGGAGGGGAGTCCTTAAGAGGCCGACATTAGTAATAAGAAAATTAGGGGTAGGAATTTCAATCCAGTTTCGTTTACTATTCTTGGTACGTCTTCAACGTTTCGATGCTAAGAAATAGTCGCACTAAAAATAACAGTCACCTAAGCGGATCACCGTCGATGCGCAAAGAAATTGGCCAGAATAATCTCGACACGTGCAAACTAATCGCAAGGCTCGAGGTGAAAAAATAAGGGAGCAAGATCCGACGGTGATAACGGAGGCGCAGATCGACGGTCAGCCATCGCCCTGACATCGTTCCTTCCCCAAAAAGGACCAAACGCTCAACAACTGCGTGCGTCGCTCCATCGAAACACATACGCAAATTCTAACACCCCGTGCCTCACCTGCCAGCAGAGGTGTAACGGTCGGCATAGTCCGTGGGAAACGGCAGGTCCTCCGCGTCGCCTTCGATGATCGTGCAGTCCTTCAGCGGCGCCTTCTCCTTGGCCTTCGCGAGCTGGTGCGGCGACTGGTCGAGAATCGTTACATTCTTGGCGTCCACGTGCTTGACCACGCCGAGCGTCGTGAAACCCGTGCCGCCTCCAACATCAACCACGCGCAGATTGCGGTCATTGAGATCCGCCGGCTCGAGCGCGTCGTCACGCATGTCCTCGGTCCAGTGACCGGGGTTGATAACGTGATCGTACACGATCGACAGGAAGCGGTAGAACCAGAACGCCTCCTGCTTGTGCTGGATCATGCGCGGCTGCGACGCAGAACGGTCCGCCGCCGCGCATCGCACGGACGAGCGTTGGGAGCGCGAGCGGGGAGAGATGGTGGTTGAAGCGCGGGAAGGGAGAGGAGAGAAGGAGGTGAACTGAGTGGACGAGGAGGCGGCGAGAGGCTTGTAGAGGAGGGGAGTGGAGTCCGCAGAGCAGACTGTGGCTCTTCGCCGCGGCGCGGCTGTTTGGCGAGAAGCTGCTGATACGCACAGCCTGGACGCTGAGCACGCCTGGAGGGCCGCCATGGCTGATCAGCACGAGTCACGGAGAGTGACCAGCAGAAAGAAATCAGACTAGGTCCGCCAACCCTCCCTCTCCTTTTCCGACTGCCGAACTGGGTTGAGCTGCCTTTTCCCTCACAAGATGGAAAAGATACTCGAATGCAACTGGTCTGTCGTGACGAACCCTGGTCTGATCTGACCTGCTAAGAGTATTGGAGTGAGAAATAGTACGGTAAATTGGATTTTTACGTTCAGGGTGCTACGGGTCTGCCCTCCGCTGGGTCTCGTGTCGGTGAAACAGGTGGAGTAGGATCAGTCTGGAAAACAGTGAAAGGTGGTTAAGGGAATGTATTACGACTAAGTGTCAGTGGGAAAATATAGGGGTGGCTTGATTGGGCACTGAGGGAAACGAGTTGGGTATTGGATGGGTGGGAGCTTGCTGCGTAGGATGTAGTGACGTGTTGAAAGCTAGAGATTTTACGACACCTGTCGGCGGTCCACCCAAGGCGGTCTTCTCGATAGCAACGTGTCCACATCTGGAGTGCACAGGTCGTGTGACGATCTTACACGGCCAGGTGTGTGCCGCGTGGCAGTAATCAATTTCAAATGGGGGTCTGGGAAAACCACACAAAACACCTCCATCCCTCCCAGCCAACCCAGCCCACTCAACGTTTGCCCCGGAAAAGCTGATGCGAGCACGAATTGCAACACAATCGTTACGGTATACATGGTGAATGTCTTTGATAGCGAATTGTAATATCCTGTCACCTTTTTGCGGGTATTGCAGTAGGCCTCGTGGCAGCGCGCGCACTCTCACGAAACTTGGCAAATCGTCCTCGTTAAGGGGCACCTTCTGTTTTGGAGTAGAGATGAAAAAGAGGAAAACAATCTTATTAAATTAATAACTAAAGACCTCTCACCTAATTTGCACTCACAACACCCTTCGCTCCTCTCATCAAGGTAGGTGTTCTGTGTTGCAAGCATCATCTGTTCAAGACCGCTAGCATTCGCTTGTCCACTATGCATCATCGCGTCATGCTGCTTCACTGACTCGTCGTCGGGTGTCACCGTGTGCTGCAACAAACGCTATTGCTTCTCGCTGGTCCATCTGTCGATCCCGTTCCTCTGGGCTTGCCAAGCATAATCATGACGCGTGGCAAGCAAAAGATCGAGTCGCAGAAGCGCAACGAAGCGCGGAATCAAAAGCCTAAGGGCTCGCAATTAGAGGCCCGCGCCGCCGCTTTCAAGTCAACGTGCCCGATTTGTAAGGTATGTTGTCTCCACTGGTAGGCCAGTTTAGGAGGCTACCTCCGTACGGAGCTGATTGGTTGCGATAAGAAGAACTGCTTTAATAGGCTAATACATAATGTACCATCTTGGTGCCTTTGCGTCGTCGTATAAGGTTACACAAATGACGTCACTGCGCATAACGGAATTCTTTCTTTGCCAATTACGGGGAGATTAACGCTGCGGACGACGGAGCGAAGGAGTATTGCGAGCGCATTGTTCCTGTTGTTTTGCCAGCGGTCGGTTGTTTGTCAATGCCACGAGGCCCGTGCAGCCGTCCCCGTCACATACCACTGGGCCGTGTCCGTGGTGACTCTGTGTTGTGGAGCAACATGACCCTAGAAACTTGCTCTTGGCCTGCACTTCAGTGGACTGATTTGGAATCTGGCTCATAAGCCTTTAAGGTTTTCCTCTTTCACGTCCTCCTTGGCTTGTATTGCGTTTTCACTTCCACCATTTATGTTCTTTCTCGCTTGTTCCTGTCCTCCTACTCTCATATTCTCTCTTTTCATGTCCCCAGGTTCTGCTTGCCAATTACAATCAGCTCGTTGACCACTACGGCTCTAAACACCCTAAAGAGACGGTTCCCCCGCCGCCAGACTCATGACATGGGCTTGCGGACAGATTCTTCACCTCTTGTCCGCGTTATGGCTCTATTTCAAAGTTTGCTGGCACTCATTGCACCAGATTTTGTGTAGTTTGTGACGCCATACGTTTTAAGGCAAATGATACCCCGGTAAAGGGTGGCACCACCACGGGGTCCCGTCCCATCCCATACTCAGCTGTAGATGGTGATTCCAGGGCTGCTGCTGCTGCTGCTGCTGCTGCTGCTGCTGCTGCTGCTGCTGCTGCTGCTGCTGCTGCTGCTGCTGCTGCTGCTGCTGCTGCAATGGAAGTGTACAGCATCGAGCACACCAACGCTGCTGTGCTTTAAGATTCGCATATTGGCTATAGATTCAGTTCAGAGTCACACCACCAGTAAGCTGTTTGCTATGTAAAAATCAGGACAACATGTTCTCAGGTGTATCAGTTACAAGAGTTAATGCCATACAGTGAGAATCCGGTGTGAAGTGCCGTTCCGGATTCATCCTAGAGCGGGGATGCTGTTGACTGTTGTGCATTTCCCTGCCTCAATTGTGCAGAGCACATGTTGAAAAATCTGTGCTACTGTCTAGCCAGCCAGATTCACCTGCCAGCCGTGCTGCCCCATCTCTCGTCCAGTCCGAGCCTCCCCGCCCACTTCCGCGGGTTCTGCTCGCGCAATGAGTGCGGAACCAACCGTTGATACCGCGGTCGGATCCGTCGCGGAATCTCCGCCGTCCGATGGCCCCTGTCCGCCGGTGACATGGCCCGCCGACGGTCAGATCTCCGTCGCGTGGGTGCGCGAGTTCGCAGCGCGTCTGGACCACACTTCGCGCCACGTGTCTCCAGAGGATCTTCCCACCGTCCTCCCTGTTGCCACTGTGGACGGCATTCTCAATGCCGCGTATAAAATCCTGCACAAGGAGCCAAACGTCGTGCGCGTGTGGCCGCAATCGGCGGCGCCAACCGCGGCGGCGACGAAATCCCGACCTGGCCCGTCCGCAGTAGGCGGAACGGGAGAGGGGGGGAAGACGGGGACGGGTGTTTCCAATGATGGGGGGAAAGCCGAGGCAAGGGGAGGGGAAGGAGCGGGAGGGGAAATTGCAGGAGGAGAAGGGGAGGAGATTCCGCGGCGCGATGGGAAGGCTCCTTGCGAAGAGGCAGTTTCAGGCGGGAACGTAGATGATGGACTCTCTGCCGGCGCCGCCGCCGCCGCGGTAGGAGCAGAAGGAGAAGAAAGGGTAGGAGAGGGAGAGAAAGGCGAGGCAGCAGGAGAAGCGGCGGCGGAAGGGGAAGGATCAGGGGGAGGAGAGGCGGGGGTGCAAGTGGTAGTGGTGGGCGACGTGCACGGGCAGCTGCACGACGTGCTGCGACTGCTGCGACTGACGGGCGAGCCCTGCGACTCGCGCTTCTTCGTGTTCAACGGCGACTACGTGGACCGCGGCGCGTGGGGCCTGGAGACGTATCTGCTGCTGCTGAGCTGGAAGGTAGGCGCGGCGGGATAGACACCCCTCCGCCGTTTATCCGTCCCCTCTTCCCCGCCGCCGTTTCCGCCGCCTGTGTCCCCTCTCTTCCTCCACATCCTCTTTCGACCCCACTCCCCGCTCCCCGTCCCCCTTTCGCGCTCCCCTACTCCCGCACGCCCCCGTCCACCTTCCCCCAGGTGCTGTTCCCGCAGCGCGTGTATCTGCTGCGCGGCAACCACGAGACGCTCTTCTGCGCCATGCACTACGGCTTCCAGAACGAGATCCGCCACAAGTACCCCGCGCCCGCCGCCTCGCACCTCTTCCGCCGCTTCCTCGCCTGCTTCGAGTCGCACCCCCTCGCCGCCGTGGTTAACGGCGCAGTGTTCGTGTGCCATGGGGGGTTGTTTCGGAACCCGGAGGAAGCGGGTGGGAAGGCGGGGAGAGGGGGCGGCGGTGGCGGCGGTGGCGGCGGCGGTGGCGGGCGGGAGAAGGTGAAAGGGAAGGGGAAGGGTGGGAAGGGGAAGGGGAAGGGGAAAGGCCGGGCAGCAGAAGGCGGGAGCGAGAAGGGCGGGACGAGGAGGAGGGGGAAGCGGGAGGTACCAGAGGTGGAGCTAGGAAGCATCGCGGATCTGGAGGGGACGAGGAGAGGGATTCTGGATCCGCATGGCACGGGGTCGCATGCTATAGTGGCGGACGTGCTGTGGTCTGACCCTGCTCTCAAGGACGAGCTGCGGCATAATGCGACGAGGAATATCGGCCTGGTGTTTGGCCCGGGGCACACTCAGATGTTCCTGGAAAGCCACGGGCTCAAGGTGAGAGGGGAGGGATGTTCACACACGCAGATATTCAGGAACATCGAGGGATCTTTTAGAGCCCTCGACTGGTGTGTGGCCCGGAGCACACCTAGATGCTCATGGAGACGCATGGGCTCAGGTGAGGGGGGTGGTGCTGAAGGAGCAGAGGAGGAAGGGTGGTGGGCTTTTGCGCCATTGTCTTGCCAGGCCCCCCTTACTTCATCCATCTCCCCTTTTTCCTCCCTCCCCACCTTCCTCTCTTCCACCGTCAATCTTCGCACCCTCTCCTTCCCCGTTTCTCCTCCCCCTCCTCCGCCACCACCAGCTCATAGTGCGATCGCACGAGGGCCCAGACGCGAGGGAGAAGCGCCCGGAGATGAAGCCAATGAGCACGGGCCTCACAGTGGACCACGAGGTGCCTGCTGGCCGCCTGCTCACGCTCTTCAGCGCGCCCGACTACCCGCAGTTCCAGGTCTGTGCCGCCGTGCCACTCCTTGCGCTCTCCCGCTCACCCATCCATGCTCGCTAGCTTTTGTGCCGCTTGGAATGCCGTCTCTTCAGCACGCCTGACTACCCGCAGTTCCAGGTCTGTGCCACCTTGAGGTGACTTTTGAATTGACTCATATTGGCTCTAAAATTACCAACCAGGTCCATTCTCCCTCCCCCTGCGTTCTCACTCGCACCCGCCCGTGCTCGCGGTTTTTGCGTCACCTGGAAATTCGTCTCTGTGGTTCGCGGCGCCAAATGACCCGCAGTTTCAGGTCCCTGCCCTTGCGTGCCTCTCCCTTTTCTTCCTAATCCCCACCCTGCATTTGCCTTTCTCTCTCCTGTCCTGTCTCTCCCCCTATGGTCTGGCCAGACTTCAAACAGCAGCACTCTCGGCTCTCCTTTTGAGAATTCTCAAAAATCTCTCACTTCAAACAGCAGCACTCTCGGCTTTCTAGCTCTCCACCTATCTTTCTCCTATGCTGCCTCTCGTCTCTCACTCTCACTTTCTTCCCTCCCTCCGTCCGTCCGTCCGTCCCTCCTGCCCTCCACCTGCCTGCCCGCCCACCAGGCGCGCAAGCAGAGGTACAGCAACAGAGCAGCGTACCTGGTGTTTGAGGGCCCGGACTTTGTGGAACCCCATGTGCACCACTTCGATGCCGTGCTGCCACGCCCTAAAGTACGCACATCTTCCATCTCCATGCCCCTTGAGGTGCCACGCTCTATCATTCAACGTCTCCTCCTCTTTCTGGTACCTTCTATCTCTGTTCTGGGTGGTGGGTAAGCGTGCACTCACTGTTGTGCTGCTTATCCGCCGTTTTTCCACTCCCGTGCTTTCGCTGCTACCACCCTGCATCGCTTTTTTTTTTTTGTCTCTTCTTTCAACCTCATCATCTTTCGTACTCTCTCCCTTCGGTCTGCTGTGTCCCTACATCCGTCCTGTGCAACTTTCTACCCCCATTCCCATCTCTCCCCCCCTTCTGCTACTCTCTCCCTTTTGTACTCTTTCTCCCTTTGCCTCCGCTCCATCCTCCCCAAGTAATGAACTTCTATGACTACACGAACTGCTTGGGCTCCTGTTTTCACCCCTCTTGAATTCCCTTGTATCACCAATGTTCCCTCCCACCTGACGCTCGCTCCCTCGCCCCCTTTCCACCCTTCCCTCTCTACCCCCTCCATCCCCCCAGGCAACGGCCTTCTATGATTACATGAACTGCTTGGATTCAGACGATGAGATTGATCTGGGGAGCAGTGACGGCGGCAGCAGTGATGGTGGGAGCAGCGACGGGGGGAGCAGCCATGGGTCGGGAAGTGAAGGGAGTGAGGATGAAGGGGGAGGGAGCAACCGCAGGGCAGGCACAAGCAAACGAGTGGGACTGGCTGGTTGAATTGTGCGTCTGCAGAATGATGTGAAATGATTGGCCGGCAGCAGGCCCTCAGATTCGTTATTGGGGCTGTCTGAGGGTTCAGACTTGGTACAGAATTGTTGTCTGAACTATCTGAGTCTGTTAAGAAGAATAGTCTGAAATTTCAGAGTGTCAGTAATAAAAACTCTGATTCTTCAGAGTTACCAATTGACATTAATCTGATTGTGATTTTGCTGTCTATGGGTCATGCTTCAATTCAAACATTAACACTGCACGGGACAGCATGCATCCAATCCAACCAATCTACTACTAACTACAAAAAGCTACCTACCAGTACTACTGCTAACTACAAAAAACTACTAGCCTGTACAAAAAACTACCGTAGAACTAGTCAGTCATCGTCATCAAATTCAAGAGCATCGCCATCTCCTAAGTCGACTACGTCCATCCGATCTGCAGGATCAGTGCCCTGCCTGCTCTGTTCCCTTGCTGCATCGATTGCAGCGTCACTGTAAGGCTTGCGCTTCTTGCAGCTGCGCCAGATGGTGACAATCTCATCCCACTTGGGCTCATACTGCATGAGGCTCATGCACATGAGATCCCCAAGCCGTGCATCCTTCATCGCCCCTCGCTGCCAGGACTTGATGATGTTCTGCCACGAAAACCCACGCTCGCACTCCACGGTGCTCAGCGGCAGAACGGCTACCGCCACCCACAGCTGCACCAGGTTGGGGTAGTTCTCCCGCCAGTCCGGCGTCTTCAGCATGGCGGTGAGTCCAACATGGAAACCGCGCTCGTTCCTGCTGGCCGCTGCAAGTACCGAGCTGAACATGCGCACCTCCTTCTGCGCACGTCGCTTATTGATTCCTGTCGCGGGTTGGTAGTGTCAGAGCATTATAGCTTATGCTTTTGTGTAGGCTGTAGTGGGGTAGCCTATATAAGGTACAACCCAATTAGGGTTAGTACTTGTACCCAACTCTTTCATAGTGCATTCATTCTCGTTCATTTTCACATGGTTTCAGAGCACATATGCTTCTGGCCTGTGGGCCCTACTACTGCATCCGCTGCTACTCGATCTGTCGCACGCCCCGTGGCGTGCGACCTATTTTCTCTCTGGCGCGCGCCCCGAGGCGCGCGGCCCCGTTCCTTCTAGGCGCGCCACTTCCCGCTACCCCGTCGCGGCGCCCAGGGGAGCCGCGACCGACCCCTCGCTGCCCCGTCGCGGCCCCATCTCGTCGCGCCGCCCTAGCGGCCGCGTCGCGCCGCCCTCGCGGCCCCGATCCGCCCCCCTAGCGGCCCCGTCACCTACCCCTGCGGCCCCGGCGCCGCCCATCCCGGCCCCGGCTCCGCCCTTCCTGGCCCCGGCGCCACCTCGGCTGGCCCCGTCGCCTACCCCGGCGACCCCGACGCCGCCCTTCCCGACCCGGCCCCGCCTCTGCTGGCCCCGTCGCCTACCCCTACGGCCCCGGCGCTGCCCTTCCCGGCCCCGGCGCCACCTCTGCTGGCCCCGACGCCGCCCTTACCGGCCCCGGCGCCGCCCTTCCCGGCCCCGGCGCCGCCTTTGCTGGCCCCGTCACCTACCCTGCGGCCCCGACGCCACCTCTGCTAGCCCCGTCGCCGCTCCACCCGACCCCGCCGCCGTCCCCAAGCGGCCCCGCCGTCACCACCGAGCCGCCGGCGCCGCCGAGCTGCTACCGAGCCGCCCGAGCCACCCGAGCCGCCCGAGCCGCAGCGCCACCTGAGCCGCCCGAGCCGCCGGGTCGCCGAGCCGCCGAGCTGCAGTTGCTGCCGAGCCGCCGTACCGCCGAGCCGCCCGAGCCGCCCGAGCCGCCCGAGCCGCCCGAGCCGCCGAGTCGCCGAGCCGCAGTTGCCGCCGAGCTGCCCGAGTTGCCCGAGCCGCCGAGCCGCAGTTGCTGCCGAGCCGCCGTGCCGCCGAGCCGCCCAAGCCGCCCGCACCGCCGAGTCGCCGAGTCTCCGAGCCTGCTCTTCCCACCATTGGTGAGCCCCTGCCCTGCTAGCGCGCTGCCCGCCGCCTGCTTGCCTGCCTGCCTGCCTTTCGGCCTGCCTGGCTGCTCGCCTTACTGCTGCTACTACTGCTCCTACCTCTACTGGCGGAGCCAGATGCAGCCCCAGCGACTTCCGCGTGAGTCCCTCACGCCCCAGCAGCTGCGTGAGTGGTACGCTGGTTGGGGTTGTAGGGGTGGCGGCGCTGCTACTGCTACCACTACTGCTGCTACTACTACTGGCGGCGGCCAGATGCAGCTCTAGCGACGCCCACGCACGTCTCTCACGCCCCAGCAGCTTCGTGAGTGGTACGCTCAGAGTGATTCGCACTGGTGCTCGGACTGGTCAGCCTTGTGGGACACCTAGTCACACACAGTCCCGCTGCTTCGCCCGTCTGAGCGACGCCTGGCGTACCGAGTTTGGCGACGAGGCTGAGCTCCCCGACTGGGTGGAGTTGCTTAGGCAGAGGGTAGATATATTTGCTCTTGACTATGATGCTATTCTCACTGCCATGTATGCATTGCCTACTAGTGCTGACCGTGCCGGTCACCTGTGCGTACCGCCTGACCCAGGTATAGAGCCTGCTGCTCTAGTTACTGGTGAGGCTGCTGCTCTGGGTGCTAGTGAGTCTCCTGCTCCAGGTACAGGTGCGGCTGCTGCTCTAGGTGCTAGTGAGTCTGCTTCCTCAGGTGCGGATGAGTCTGCTCTCTCAGGTACCGCATCGGCTCCGGCCTCTCACACCTTCACTCTTGACTCGGGACTTCCCGCTCCTTCTTTCGAGACCGCACCACACTCACGCCGCTTGGTCGGCCAGTTGCAGTCTCTCTAGCAGACCCCTCTGGGGGTCCTGTCCTTGCTCACTTCTCCACTGTCCTCCCGTGTTCGGCGGCCCCCTCTGGCACCCTGTCTGGTCTTTACCTCCCCTCGTTCTCTACGAACTTGGTGAGTGGTGCTGACCTACAGGATGCGGGGGTTCACCGGTTCACTCCTGCGAGTTAGCGGGTGACCCACTGCAAGGACGCTCGGACAGGCCGACACCTGGCCACGTTTACACGTCGGCCGGGGTCGAGCCTGTACACGCTGACCACTGCGTCTCCTCCAGTCACTGCGTCTAGTCAGGTAGCTGCGTCGGGTCAGGTGTTTGCTGCAGCGTCCAGGTCCGGTCCTGAGTCTGCCCCCTGCTCGTGTTGTCTCCTGTCTCACGAGACTCTCCTCTGGCACCACCGCCTTGGTCACCGCTCCCTGCATCGTCTCAGAAGCATGGCCTCCCGTGTCCTTGTCTCTGGTCTTCCCCGGTCCCTCCCTCCCCTTCCTCCGGGGCCTGGCCCTACCTGCGTCCCCTATGTCGAGGGGCGGCAGCGGGCTGCCCCTCACTCCTCTCAGTTTCCTCCGACAGAGGCCCCACTGCAGACGCTTCACATGGACGTGTGGGGCCCGGCCCGCGTCTGTGGACAGGGTCACGAGCGCTACTTCCTGCTGGTGGTTGACGACTACTCGCGTTACACCACAATCTTCCCCTTGCATAGCAAGGGTGATGTCACTGGGGTGTTGATCGACAAGATCCGCGCAGCTCGTCTCCAGCTCAGGCGGAACTTCGGCTCGGACTTTCCTGTTCTGCGTCTGCACTCTGACAGAGGCGGAGAGTTCTCTTCTGGCCTTCTGCGAGCCTACTGTCGTGCAAGAGGCATCCGCCAGACCTTCACGCTTCCGGACTCTCCACAACAAAATGGGATTGCTGAGCGCCGCATTGGCATGGTCATGGACGTCGCCCGTACGTCCATGATGCATGCGGCTGCCCCCCATTTTCTGTGGCCGTTTGCGGTCCGGTACGCGGCGCATCAGATCAACCTTCAGCCCAGGGTCTCCATGCCGGAGACCTCCCCAGCTTTGCTGTGGACGGGGAAGGTTGGCGATGCGTCTGCGTTCCGTGTCTGGGGATCTCGGGCGTTTGTCCGCGACTTATCTGCGGACAATCTGTCCCCTCGTGCTGCTCCCTGTGTCTTCCTAGGTTTCCACCCTGACGCGCCAGGGTGGCAGTTCTACCACCCCACCTCTCACCGTGTTCTGTCCTCCCAGGACGTCACGTTCGACGAGTCGGTCCCCTACTACCGTCTCTTCCCCTACCGCACTCCGTCCCTCCCCCCGCCACCGCTCTTCCTTGTGCCAGGTCCCCCCTCGATAGACCCCCTCCCCCCTCAGGGTCCTGCCCCTTCAGGTGTGTCCCAAGTAGACGCTGTTGAGCCTGTCGAGGTCGCTGGTGACTCTGGTGCTGCTAAGGGTGCTGAGCTTGGGGGTGCTGACTCTGGGGGTGCTGAGGGTGTGGGTGCTACGCCTGGGGGTGCTGAGCCTGGGGGTGCTGAGCCTGGGAGTGCTGAGCCTGGGGGTGCTGAGCCTGGGGGTGTTGAGCCTTGGGGAGCTGAGCCTGGGGGTGCTGAGCCTGGGAGTGCTGAGCCTGGGGGTGCTGAGCCTGGGGGTACTACGCCTTGGGGTGCTACGCGTGGAGGTGCTGAGCCTGGAGGTGCTGAGCCTGAGGGAGCTGGGCCTGCTCGTGTGGCGTGTGGCGGTGCTGTGCCTGGCGGTTCTCCGGGTGCTTCGTCTCGCCGGGAGCCACTCTCTCCACAGGAGCTGCGTGAGTGGTTTGCCCGGCGCTGGAGGCGAGCTGGTGGAGCTGGAGGTGCTGCGGGTACTGGAGGTTCTGCTGCTGCTGAGGGTGCTGGTGCCGCGGGTCCCGGAGGTGCTCGTACTGGGAGTACTGGAGCTGCTGGGCCTGCGGGTACTTCTGGAGTTGGAGCTGCTGCGGGTGTTAGCGCGGAGGCTACTGCTGTCGGTCCTGGAGGCGGTCTTGCTGTGGGTGCTACTAGTGCTGCTGGAGGTACTGGAGCTGGAGGTGCTGCTGGTGCTGGTGCTGCCGCTGGGGGTACTGGTGGTGTCCCTGCTGTGTCTAGAGTCGCCGCGCGGCCTCGGCCGTACTTCGTTCCGCTCCTTCAGCAGGTTCTTGGTCTCCCGCCTTCTACTGGTCCTCCTCCTCCCTTAGAGTGCCCTGTCCACAGCGTGTCCCATCACAGTTACAGTTACAGCCGGCCTCCCTACTGCCTGCTCCGTCTCCCTACACTGGTCCTACTGGAGGTCTTGCTGAGCGTCGTGAGCCTGCGTCTCGCCCTGCGTCGCCTGTCCGTGCTGCTCGCACTAGTGGTCGCGGTTCGCGTCACCGTCCTCCTCCTGTCCCTGGCACGCACCGGATGTCTCTGCGTCCGTCCACTGCTCCTCTGCGTGCCCCTTTACCTTCTCCTCCTGAGTCTTCTCTTCCTGCTCTTGGCGACCCGGAGTCGGACTCTCTTCGTGCTGCCAGTCCTACTGTCACGCGTCTCCTTGCTACTGTTGTCACTCTGCCCTAGTTGCTGAACTCATCGACTTTGCTGCTCGCTGTCGCCTAGACTACGCCGCCAGTCTTGTTGCTGAGTCTGAGTTTGTCTGTCCTCCGTCCGTCAGGGGTGAGTGTGCCCTTGGCACGGACGTCCTTGAGGACAGGCAGGAGGAGTTCCAGTGTCTGGCTGCTGCTTCACCTCATCTCGTGTCCGTTCTGCTTACCCCTGAGGGAGACCCGGAAGCACTTGACATCCCGACTCTGCGCTCTTACGCGGAGGCGATAGAGGGTACCTACTCCTCTCAGTGGCAGGCAGCTATGGACGCAGAGATGGCTTCCTGGAAGTCCACAGGCACCTACGTTGACGAGGTTCCCCCGCCTAGGGCGAACATCGTCAGTGGCATGTGGATTTTCAGGGTGAAGCGGACGCCGGGTTCTCCGCCTGTCTTCAAGGCGCGTTACGTGGCTCGTGGCTTCAGTCAGTGGCAGGGAGTTGACTACTTTCAGACCTTCTCTCCCACCCCGAAGATGACCACTGTTCGGGTACTGCTGCACATAGCTGCTCACCGTGACTACGAGCTACACTCTCTTGACTTTAGCACAGCTTTCTTGCAGGGCAGCCTGCACGAGGAGATCTGGCTGCGCCGCCCACCTGGCTTCACTGGGTCTTTTCCTCCTGGCACCCAGTGGAGCCTCCGGCGGCCAGTCTACGGTCTCCGCCAGGCACCGCGTGAGTGGCACGACACACTGAGGACTACACTTGCGGCTCTTGGGTTTGCTCCCTCTACTGCCGACCCGTCGCTGTTTCTGCGCACCGACACTTCTTTGCCGCCGTTCTACATCCTCGTGTACGTCGACGACTTGGTCTTTGCCACAGCTGACACTGCTGGACTCGCCCACGTGAAGTCCGAGCTGCAGAAGAGACACACGTGCACAGACCTGGGTGAACTGCGCAGCTACCTTGGCTTGTCGATCACCCGGGACAGAGCACGCCGCACCATTACCCTGACTCAGTCACACATGGTGCAGCAGGTCCTTCAGCGCTTCGGCTTCACGTACTCCTCGCCTCAGGCCACTCCTCTTCCTACTCGCCACTCGCTCTCAGCTCTGCCTTCGGATGAGTCCGTAGAGTCGAGTGGCCCGTACCCAGAGCTTGTTGGCTGCCTCATGTACCTGATGACCTGCACTCGACCTGACCTTGCATACCCTCTTAGCATTCTCGCACGCTATGTTGCTCCTGGGAGACACAGACCAGAGCACATGGCTGCAGCGAAGAGGGTGTTGCGCTACTTGTGCAGTACGTCAGGCATGGGGCTTGTGCTTGGAGGGCAGAGTCCAGTGGTCCTCACTGGGCACGCAGACGCTTCTTGGGCATACGACCAGGCTACGCAGCGGTCGTCACAGGGTTACACCTTCAGCCTTGGTTCCGGCTCTGTTTCGTGGCGGTCTACCCGCTCGTCTTTTGTTCTCAGCTCCAGTTGTGAGTTTGAGATCTACGCCGGGGCCATGGCTGCACAGGAGCTTCGCTGGCTCACCTACCTGCTGACTGACCTCGGAGAGCCGCCTCGTTCTCCTCCAGTGCTGTACGTAGACAACAAGGCCATGCTGGCCTTGTGTCGAGAGCTGGAGCACAGAACAAAGCACATTGCTCTCCGCTACTTCCTTGCTCGTGAGCTGCAGCAGCGTGGTCAGCTGCGTCTTGCGTACGTGGCCTTTGAGGCCAACACTGCTGATATCTTCACCAAGGCGCTTGCGCCTTGTGATCATCAGCGCTTTTGTACTCAGCTGGGTCTTGTGCCTGCCTTGCCTCACTTGCTCACCTCTTGACCTTGCTTGTACTGTTACATATATATATGTACACGTGCTCTTGCTTGTCTAGCCTTTTATATATATATGTACTCCTGCATGTGAACTGGCCTTGTGGCCTTGACCTTGTGCTCGGAATGTGTGGTGACTTTGTGATCCACCCTGAGCTTGCTTTGCTTTGCTTTGCTTGACTGGTCTTGTGACCCCTTGTACTCCCCCACTTTGCCTATGGGGGTGTGTCAGAGCATTATAGCTTATGCTTTTGTGTAGGCTGTAGTGGGGTAGCCTATATGGGGTATAACTCAATTAGGGTTAGTACTTGTACCCAACTCTTTCATAGTGCATTCATTCTCGTTCATTTTCACAGGTAGCACAATGGTTGGTAGAACGCAGAGAAATAAAATGACACAATTGACCGAGGTAGCACCACATTACAGAAAACCATACCAACAAGAAATGAGATACAGTTACAGTAGAGGACGGCTTACCAGGCAAGATTTCTTCGCTCTGTTCTGCCTTGAACAGGGTGACCAGGGACGATAGCCACTGAAGGCATTTGGCGATCCTCTCTCCTCGATCCAGCGGATACTCATCAGGGGTGAATAGCTTGGCCCCAACCATTCCCTCCAGGTCGCCTAGCCGGGACTCCAGCTCATAGACGATCTTCTCCGCGAACGCAGTGCAGACCTCCACACAGCCATCATGTGTGGCGGGCCCCTCGAACTCCGCCATGTCGTCCTCATGCAGCAAGAATTCGAAGCTCGTGGGTTGCCCGTCGGCGTCAACACCAGCGACGGTCACCTCCCTGTTTCCTCCGGGCCCATGACGCGCGAGGAAAGGAGACAGCCGCTCGCTTACGCCGCCACCGAAGTCGTCACCGCAGTCAACATAGCGTGACTCGATGTGAGTGGTGGTGCGCTTTATCTGCCCATAGACGCCTGCATAATCCAGCTGGGTTAAACACGGTAAGAAAACAAATATTAGAGACAAACCATATACAACAATAAAACGACTTCACCATGTCCAAGGAAAACACCATCTACATGCTCACCTCCTTGTGCTAGAAGGCCCTGTTCAAGATGTTTAGCTGCTCAAGCACGTCAGCAATGAAAAAAAGGAGAAAGTGAAACCTGTAGCTTGTCACCAGCGCATACAGGTCAGCATTCCACTCCTTCAGTATGACGATCAGCGCTGGAAGCACGGCGATAAACCGCAGCACAGCATCGCCCCGCGAGAGCCAGCGAACTGTATGGATCCCTTGCAGTTCCAGGCTCGTTGAGGTGAAGACGTCTTGGAGATCCATGAACCGCTGATGCCACGGCCCCGACCTGCCGAGATGCTCAGCCACGGTGCGAATCACCTTGTCGACGACATTGAAAGCCGGGATGTCCTCAGCAGCATGCTTGGCCGCCAAAGCCTCCCTGAAACAAGTACAAGGTTGGTTAGAACTGAGTCTCCAAATAAAACCATGCACCAAGACTTAAACAAGAGTCAAATACCTGTGCGCGATGCAGTGCGAAGACACCAAATGGGGGATGCGCAGGCGGAGGCGCGTCACCAAGCCCCCCTTGCTACCCATCATGACGTTGGCACCATCAGTGGTGATGCCGGATATCCGCCTCAAGTCAATGCCGACGGCCTGCAAGTGCAAAACCAGGAGGCTAAGCAGTATGGCAGCGTCCCCCTTGTCCACGGTGATGAGGGCCATGAACTCTGTCGCCACCTTGCTGTCGCGGACGAAAGTCACGTAGAGTATCATGTGTTTCCCACTGCACCGATCCGTGCTCTCGTCAATGGAGATGCCGACGAAGGGACTTCTCAGCACGTGCTCCAGTTGGGTTGTCTGAAGCCAAGTTGCCGTCGCCTGCGTTAACTCCCCGAACCCGTACCTGCACATAAAAGTTTATTGTCAGTGAAATGTTTCCGCATCGAACGTGGAAAGCAGGGTTTCATACTATGTACAAAGCAACTAGCATAACTTACGTGGTGTAGTATGTGCCGTAGCCCTTCTTGGGAAATCCCTTCACACCCTTCTCCGCCAAGTACCGAACAAGCTTCACCCACAGTCCCATTGGCGCGTCGCACCTGCTGACAAACAGCAGTGAGTCAAGAAGGGACTCCACGCGTAGCTTCTCCTCGTCGACCGTGACTTGATCGATCAGCGGCTGCCGAGCCCCGTTCTCCTTCAGAACGGCTAACTTCGACATCGCCAGCTTGTGCTTCTGTGAGCCGGCGTGCTTACGGAAGGATTGTGTTTGCACGTCTGTAGCACCATTCCCGCGCCTCCCACATTTGCCTCGGTTGCCAGCATGGACTTCACAGACACTGCACTTAAATCCAGGAAGACCAGAGGAGGTTTTTATTAGCACGAGCCAGCGAAAGCGAGCAGACCACTGGGACTTGAATTTGTCGTGTGCGTCCTCATACAAATCTGCGATAATCTGGTCCATATCGATGGTCAGCCGTGGACGAGGCCATTCAGATGGGCCGGCAACGTTGTTCTCGACCACAGTCGTCGCAGACGTCTTCCCGAAACTAAGCGTCGCCTGCTTAAGTTGGACGTTGCGGGCTGCAGCAGTGGCGGGCGGCTTCATGACATGTTACAGTGCAGAACCAACGGTGGGTTCTTCGTCCATCGCCTCAGCAGCATCAGGTGGACTTAAGACAGCAGGTGCAGCTTCCTTCGGGAGGGGGATTGTGTCAGGCGTAGAACGTGCAACCTTCTCTAGTGCTAGTGAGCTAAGAAGAAAGTCTAGACCGGTTTTAGCATGAGGGACGGCATCATCGTCATCGCCTGAGGCGGTACCGTCGAGAACCGCCATGTTGGGGCTGAGAAAGCCTGCCGAGCAGGCACTAGGGAGGTGGTGGCAGCAGACAAAAAGCACTGGGACTGGGTGCAGAAGTCGGAGGTGGGGATGAAACCCCAGCTCTCCGACGATGGCTCTTTACCCCTTAGCGGGCCATCGTTCCAGTGGGCTGGTTGCCTACTATGTACGCCAAACCACGAGCCGCTACTGCCGTGCACTGCTGTCTGCAGTGTTTCGTGGCTGCCAAATGCAGCAGCGTGGGTGCCGTTGGGGTCCAGTGTGGCTAGCAAAAGCTGCCAAAAGGACCAATCAACACCCAAAGCTAGTGTGCGCTGGTGCTTACGAGGGGGAAACCGCGCCGCAGGGCGGCGTCGGTGTGGAAACTGATGTGCTGTCACTGATCACCCGTGATTGACGGGGTAACAGTCTTGTGCCACCGCCAATCCCGGGTTACGGCGCCAAAACAGGTACATTGAATCAGAGTCGGTATGCGTTTCTAGTCTGTTCAATCAGAGTACACTAGAAAAAAACTATGAACTTTCAGAGTAGAGGCCATAAAAAAATCTGAAATTTCAGAGTTGAGGTCATAAAAAAATCTGAACTTTCAGAGTTGCACTTAAAAATAGTCTGGAAATCAGAGTTTTTCATGCAAATCAGAGAATTTTTTCTGACTTATGGGGGCTTGGCCGGCAGGTGATGGTACGTCGTGGGGATGATGAAAGATTGTGCTCTTGTTTTTTGTTATTCTATTGCATCAACGTAGTGGGAGTGTTGCCAATGATATAAGGGTCGTAGCTTCCATGCTCCATTTCGTAATGTCTAGCTCAGGCAAGTAAACGGTGATGTGGTATAAATTAGATTTATCACAAAGAGATAGAGCCAATATCTGAAGCGGTCAATTTTGCGTACAGGCAGTCGTAATTTTCGTTTTGTAGCGCACTGAAACGTTCAGTACCGCACTGGATGTGATTTCTGACGAACATTGTACCATGGTACCCATTCAATTTTATGCCACCCACCACTAACTAGTCAGAACCAACCAGATAATACTGCCGAGCCGAACCCAAGTTGCCACCAGACCTGTCGCCTTTGCGCCGCGATCTCTTGAACTTAGAGAGAATAGAGACGATGCCTCTAGACCGTTGTAACCCGGCTTAACCACGAGTGTCTTAATCCGTCAGCTGTCTCCATCAGCTGTTGATCGCTATGAGTCCACTAAGCTTCTTCCTAGCGGCTCTCGCTCTCCTCATAGGCTGCTCCTCTCGTGCCGCGTCGCAGATCCTCGATGCGCCTGGCGGCGCGATGGGCGGCGACGGCGGGATCGAACGCGCCATGTCGCTGTATCGGGTAGGTGTGGGTGTGCTGTGACGCGTGCGACGGTGCGCGACATTCGGCGACGGATGTCGATTCTCGGGCGACTTGACATGCCTATGACGCGACGTCGATCGTCCAGGGTGTTCCAATCCCTAACTAGCACAATATAAGCTTTTATAAAATAATCAGTGCATATACGCGTGAATTGGTGTCCCTAGCGTGCAAACAACCCTCTGGTCAAGTAATCTCGCCCCTCAACAGACGGATTCTTCCGTCAGCCAGCTTGGTCTATTTTATTACGGTTTCTAAAGCATCATCGACTCGTTTCACAACATCCTCGCGAGGACCATCCCCGCCACGGCGCCAAACCCGGCTCGTTTCAGAGCATCGGCTCCACTCTCGAGGCTATTGCTCCCTCGTTTCGACTCTCAACCGACATTGCTCTCGGGCCCTCATTATCGGCTCTCCTGACTCTCCACTCTCAACGCGTGACGCGCTACAAGCACCATTTGTCATGCAACGAAGCTTTTCGCCTTTCCATTGCACTGGTCAGCGCTATCCTCCGATCCCCATTTTTCATTTCCCCTTTCAAACTCTTCCCCCCGCGCTCTCCAACCGCACCCCCTTCCTTACTCCTCCTTTCCACACCCCCCTCCCCGGCCCCCCTCACCCCCACCCCCCTCTCTTTCCAGGCCTGGGAGGACATTTACGGCTTGAAACCCTCCAACCACCTTTTGAGTCGACTCAGAACTCACCCCCTCACCCCCACCCCCCCCCCACTTTCCCCAGGCCTGGGAGGACATCTACGGGTTGAAGCCCTCCAACCATCTTCCCCCCGCCAACATCTCCCTTCCGCCCAACGTGCCCCCCGCACCGCACCTCGAGGACTGCGCGGCGCGCACGGCGTTCCGCCAGGCGGCGGAGCAGCGCGGGGCGGACGGGGAGCCCCCCGCGTGGACGCGCCCCAGCAACTGCTGTGGCTGCAACCCGCAACCCCCGTGGGTGAGCCTTGCGCGCGAGGGGGAGGGCGAGGTTGGTTTGCGGGCGAGAGTTGCGCGCATGGGGGGAATTTGCGCGCGCGGGTGGATGAGAGTTGCGCCTTGCGGCAAAGGCTTACTGTCTGTAACCTCCATTCCCGCCGCCTGTCGCCTTCCTCATCCCGCTCCCGTTCTCCATGCCCCCTGGTTTCCCTCTCATCGCTCTCCCTTCATCTACCCTCTCACCACTTCACCTGCTCACATCCTCGCCCCCTCGCCTTCCCCCTTCCCCCCGCCTCATCCCCTCCAGGTGCGCGGATCAGACGCGGGCAGCCTACCGCCTACCAGTTCCCCGCCTCCTCCTCGTCTCAATCCTCTTTCCCTCTCCGCTCCCCACACATCCCCCGTGCTCCCTCCCCCTCCCGCCCACCCCTTCCCCAGGTGCGCGGATCAGACGCGGGCAACCTCCCCCTAACCCGCGTGGCGCAGAGGGACCTGTGGGCGCACCAGTTCCCCGCCTCCTGCGCGGGCAAGCGCCTGCTACTCCTCGACTGGCCCAAACCCCCCCCTCCCGACTCCGCTGCTGATGCTTCCACTGGTGCTGTTGGTGCTGGTGGTGCGGGTAGTGGTGCGGTTACCACAGGGTCGGACCTGCCGTTACTGCTGCAGTGGGCAGCGGCGGCGCTAGGCCTGGCTGTGCGGTTTGACCGTGTGCTGGTGATCAGAGGCGCGTTCCCCCCCGCCAAACACGGCCACTGCAACGGTACGGGAGGGAAGTGGAAGGGGAAGGAGGGGGGAGGGGAGACTCCCCGGGGGAGGGAGGCAGGGGAAGGGGGAATGAGAGGAGGGGGGATGGGGGACCAGGGTGGGGGGAAAGGGGGAAGGAAAAGGGTGGACGGCGGGGGAGAGGGAAGGGTTGTGCGTGCATGAAGTTACAATCAGGACCTACCGTCTCCCCCAACTCCCCCCCACCCACTTTCCCCCTCCCACTCCCCCCTAACCAATTCCCCCCTCCCACTCCCCTCCACCCACTTTCCCCCTCTCATTCTCCCACACCCACAGCGCCCCTGCACTCCTCCCCGTTTCTCTGCCCTCCTTCCTCCCCCTTCCGCTTCCCCACTCCTCCCTCCCCGTCTCCCCACCTTCCACTTTCCCACTCCCAGTCCTTCTGCTCCCGTTTCCCCTCCCCGCTCCTCCCCCTCCACCCCCCTTCCCCCCTCCCTCCCCTTCCCCACAGACCTTTCCGCATCAGGCGCGCTGCACTGCTACTTCCTGCCCTTCGTCTCCCAGGACTGCGAACGCACAGCTCTAGACGCCGCAGCCGCCAGCAGCAGCACCATGCCCGCATGCTTGGATGGACTAAGCGCAGGCGCGGAGGGAGCGGGGGAGAGAGAGGCGCTGCTGAAAGGGCAGGAGCCCGTGGTGTGCATGAAAGGGGGCTCGCTGGAGGACCTGAGGGGGGAGGGCGCGCTGGGGAGGCAGGCTATTGCTGCTGCTGCCGCCGCTGCTGCCGAGTATGCACTTTTTTTGTGGACCTTACCACAGCACTCCCCTTCTTGCTGTTCTTTGTCTTGCTGGCTAGAGGGCTCCGAGACCTGACTCAGATAACAGCTTGCATGTCAGGGTTGCAGGGAGTGCTGCTTGCTGCTTGACTGATTTGAAACGATGTCTTGTCTCAAATTTTGCAGGGGCAAGTCCCTGCGATCTCTCTTTCAGATGTTTTTTTCTCCCTGCTCTCCTCTTTCCGCCGCTCTCCTCTCTCCCCACCCCTCCTCATCTCCTGCTGCTTCTCGCCTTTTCCTCTCTCCCGTCTCCCCCCCCCCCGCCTTCATGTCACGGCCAACAGCCGGTGGGGCAAGGCGTATCAGCAGCAGGCGAGCGTACTGGAGGTGGAGGGAGTGGTGAGGAATGACGACGCCACACTCAAGGTCAGTGGCTCTTCAATCAGCTGCCTGAGGGGAACGGCTCGACATGTGTATGTGTATGTGTGTGTGTGTGTGTGTGTGTGTGTGTGTGTGTGTGTGTGTGTGTGTGTGTGTGTGTGTGTAAATATATACACACACATTAATGCTTCTTTTTTATCCGTTATTTGTACGCACATGCGATGTTCGCCACCCTGCACCCGTGTTTACACCCTCCCTCCCGTCCTTGGCCCCCCTGGTCCCCCAGGCCTACTGGTGGCAGGCCCAAGCCCTGCGCTTCCTGCTGCGCTGGCCCTCCGCGCTGCTCTGCCACGCCACCAACCGCATGCGCCACTCCGCGTACGGGCTGCGCGTGGCCACACACATGCTGCTATCCCGCAACCAGCAGACCGCAATCATCCGCAACGTGGCCAACCCCGACGGCACGCCTGAGAACATCAACAAGATCAACGGCTCAGAAGAGGCCGTGGCTCTGGCCCGCCTCAATTTCACCTCGGCTTGGACCTTGCACACTAGGGGGTGGCTTGGGGAGGGTTTTGCCGGGTGTGTTGATGCTCGGGGTGGCGGTTTGACTGGGAGAGCGGAGGAGGATGATGCGTTTGTTAAGTCGGAGAAGGGCAGGGGGAGGGTGGTTGTGGATAGGGATTACGAGGGGGTTGGGGGGGAGGTGTATGTGATGCGGCCAATCGTGAGCGTACAGCTGGCGCTGAGTGGTGACAGAGGAGGGGCGGAAGGGGGAGCAGGAGGAGGAGTGGCAGCAGGAGGGCTGGTGGGGGAGGAGAGGTGGGGGTTGATGCTGAGTGCGATCATGGGGTTTGTGCATCGCTTGCGGTTGGCCGTTCCGGATATGAGATACATTTGGCTCAGCACCCTTGCTCAGGTATGCTACGCTATGCGCCTCTGCTACTATACTCTCCTGCCCTGCTTCTGCCTTGGTGACACCGTTCAAGGTTGACTTTTGAGTCGACTCAAAAGTCAATTCCCTTGCTCAGGTATGCTATGCGCCTCTGCTGCTATACTCTCCTGCCCTGCCTGCCTCCTGCCCTGCCTGCTTCCTGGTGATACCGTTCACAATCACCACAGATCTCCTTTCGTGATGCCACAGATCTCTTCTCTGATACCATGTCTACTTGAGAATGCTGGGCCCTATGATAAATGAATCTCATACGGTGTGTGTGGGGGTGTTACCATGCCTGCTGCTCTACCCCGCCTCATTCAAAGATGACTCCAACTTCCCTCCTCCGCCTTCACTCCCACCTCTCCACAGCACCCGATGTGCATGTCTGTTGCTCTATGCATCTAAGCCTTCCAGCCCGGTGTATGCCACTCCTCCACCAGCACTTAGCCACACACCACCACTTAGCTCCCTACAAGCTTGTAGTTTCTTTCTCACCAGCAATGGGGTCCGCACCAGCACCTTGTAAACCTCGCACCACCACCGCCCTCACCTCACCACCTGCTACCTCCCACTCCTCATTCTCAAGCTCTGTCCTGTGCTCACCTCAGTCATGGCCTCACACGACTGTCGCTTGCTGTTCATCACTGAAACAGGCTGGGATCTCAGAGCTGCTGCCCTGCCCTGCCCTGCCCAGTGCGTCTCCCTTTTTTGTTCCTGTTCACCAGAGGTTACACTTGTGCCTGGCAAGTGCCTGGTTGTGCCTGGCTTGTGCCTGGAAAGTTGCCTGGCTACACTTGTGATTGCATCGGAGCCCCCGTCTTCCCCATTTCACACCGTCCCCTACATCACTTCTTCTTTCTCTTCCTGATCCCATCCACAACAGTCCGTGATAGAGGAGTCTCACCATCACCCCGACTGGACCTTTATCCACTCCCAAAACCCCCGCTTGCAACAAGGCCAAGCCTTTGCCGAGTATGAGAAGGCGGTGGGGTTACCAGAGGTTACCAGCAGTCGCCTCGCGACGCTCCTGATTGCATCGGAGAGTGATTATTTCGTAGGGGCTAGAGGGTCTGCGTGGCATGGGTTGCTCAATGGGCTGCGAGCTACGAATGGGAGGGGGTTTGCTGGCCATGTTACGTTGGACATTGATGAATGATAAAACGTGTTTTGAATGAAGTGATTTCCCTAGTCACCTTTGACATATGATGATGCTTTTTGGCATGCTGTGCTGAGTGGAGCTTCATTTTTTTGGGCTGCGAAGCAACCTATTACAATCGTTACGGTATGTACATTTTTTTTTTCAATCCTCTATACTTCAAAAAATTGAGGATGGAAAAAATATAGTGAACAGTACTAGCTAAGTGACTGACTGCTATGTATTTGCCGGTTTAATTTACCACGTGCTGAACCACATTCCTTCTCATTTCCTAGTTTACTTTGACTGAACCTATATTTCATGAGTTGCCAAAATGATGTACTGTGAACGCGTAACTGTTTATTCTGTGATGCATATGTCTGATGATGTTATGCGTAGATGAAGTAAATGCAAATGCATAAGTATAATGCTGTTACGAGTGCAATTGAGTGAACGAACGAGAATTGCACTATCGAAGCAAGAGTACAATGAGCGAAGGCATGAGCGAAGAATATATAGCGAAACTACAGTGGTAACGGTAATGGTCGCGCGACGAGCCTGGGACTGAGGTTGGGAACGTGTCGAAGCGTAGGCCCGGAGCGCGGGTTACCAGCCGAGCCGTGAGGTCGGGATGCGATGTGCGAAAATGGCGGGATGATGAATGATGCGATGGTCGCGAGTGGTAACGGTGCTGACTGAGGTGCTACAATGATGTACGCGTTGAGCAGAGATGCGAAGTAAGGAAAAGGGAATTTCCTTACACTACCCCCCCCCTCCTAAAAGGTCCTCCTTATGAAAGCGCGTGGACGTCTTTGAAGTTTCGGCTGCGTAGATAGTCGGTGACGACTGGGTGGTTTTCAATTCTGTCCAGGGGAACCCAGTTGTCCTCGGTGGGTGTACGATCTTTCCACCGAATCAGAAACTCAACTTTTCGGGCCCCTCGAGGGTCGCGAACTCTGTGGCTCAAGATTTTGTCGGGGGTGATGACTGGTTCGGTTGGTGGTCGTGACATGTTGGATGGTCGATGTCGTGGGAGTTGGCTGGTGGATGGTACGTAAGGGCGAAGCAGGCTGACGTGGAACGAGGGGCTGACGTACCAGTCAGCAGGAAGGAGGAGGTGCGCGGTGACAGGTGTGATCATGTGACTGATTCGAAATGGCCCACAGTATCGAGGGCGGAGTTTGGGAGTGATGGGCAGGCGGAGGTTCTGAGTGTCGAGTACAACGAGGTCGTCGGGCTGATAAGTGACGGGTCTGCGGTGGCGATCGGCGTTGCGTTTAGCGATGATATTTGATTTTTTAATTGCTTCTGCTGCCCTGGTCCGTGCTGCTTGCAAAATCTCGGCGAACTGTTGTGCTCGTGGAACGGGATTGTCGGGGTTTGGTGTCATGGGTACTGTTGGGTTCTGTCCGTAATTCAAGTAGAATGGCGACTGTTGGGTCGTGGCAGATGGCGCGTTGTTGTATGCGAACTCAATGAGAGGCAGCTGCTGCTCCCACGTGTTTGGATCGTCACACGTGGCTCGAATGAGTTGCTCCATAGTCTGGTTTGTCCGTTCTGTCTGCCCGACGGTTTCGGGGTGATACGATGAACTGAATTGAAGTCGCGTGCCGAACTGCTGCTACAGGTTCCGCCAGAAATTACTGGTAAACTTCGTGTCCCTGTCGCTGATGATTGATGCTGGTATCCCGTGCAGTCGAACGACGGTGGCGATGAAGAGTCGGGCTGTTTCCTCGGCTGTGATTGATTTCCTGCATGCTGCGAAATGTGCCATCTTCGTTAGTCGATCGACGACGACCAGGATCGCGTCATTCCCACTCGCCCCGGCCGGTAACCCCGTGACAAAGTCCATCGTCACCTGCTGCCAAGCACGCTCTGGAGGTGGGATTGGTTGTAATTGTCCTGCCGGCCGCTTCCTGGTTGACTTCATGAGTTGGCAAGTGGGACACGATGCCACGTGTCGTTGCACGTCGGTCAACATTTCCGGCCAGTAATAGTACCGCTGCAGCTGCTGCCGTGTTTTTTCTACTCCGAAATGTCCCGAGGTAACTCCGTCGTGTGCCTCCTGTGACAGTAGTTCCCGTAGTAGCGTGTACCCTGGTACCCAGATGCGGTCGGATCCAGCTTTTACGTAATAGGCTCCCTTGGCTGCTGCGAATTGCTGTGAATTTCCTCCTGTGAAGAATGGGTCTGTTTGATATCCGTGGGTAAATAGTCCTGTCAGTAACGGGCTGGTCTGGGCGAGTAGTATCGCATGTATTTGGGCAGTGGGGCGGGTCAGTGCGTCGGCGATATTCGAGGCTCCTTTTTTATATGTGACCGTATAGTGGAAATTCGATTCGAGGAAGTCGAGCCACCGAATCTGTCGTGGGTTGAGGTGGGGCTGTGCGCGAAGGTACTGTAGGGATCGATGGTCTGTCCGTACTGTCACGTATGCGCCGGTCATGTTCCGTGATGTTCGTCGGGGGTGTCAGATTTATATGACATAGTTTCTGTAGGCTTTAGTGGGGTAGCACATATGGGGTACAGGGTTTCTAGGGTTGTATTTGTACCCAATCTTCCATAGTCATTTTCATTCCTGTTTTCCTTGTTTCACATGGTATAGAGCGGGTCCTACCTTAGGACCGTTTTTTTTAAGGGCCCACCGAAGCGCGCCCCGAGGCGCGCCTTTTTTTTTTTAGCGACCCCTCGGGTCGCCTTTTCCCTCGCGGCCCCGCTGTCCCTCAGACGCGGCCCCGCCACCTCTCCTGATCGCGGCCTCGCCGCCTGTTTGACGCGGCCCCGCCGCCTCCCCTGACGCGGCCCCGCCGCCTCCCCTGACGCGGCTCCGCCGCCTCCCCTGACGCGGCCCCGCCGCCTGTTTGACGCGGCCCCGCCGCCTTCCCTGACGCGGCCCCGCCGCCTCCCCTGACGCGGCTCCGCCGCCTCCCCTGACGCGGCACCGCCGCCTCCCCTGACGCGGCTCCGCCGCCTCCCCTGACGCGGCCCTGCCGCCTCCCCTGACTCGGCTCCGCCGCCTCCCCTGCCGGCCCGCCGCTGCTCCTGTCGGCCCGCCACTGCACCTGCCGGCCCGCCGCTGCACCCAGCGGCCCGCCGCCTCTGACGGCCTCGCCGCTGCACCTGCCGGCCCGCCGCCTCTGACGGCCTCGCCGCTGCACCTGCCGGCCCGCCACTGCACCCTACGGCCCGCCGCCTGCACCTGCCGGCCCGCCACTGCACCTGCCGGCCCGCCGCTGCACCTGCCGGCCCGCCGCTGCACCTGCCGGCCCGCCACTGCACCGGTCAACCCGCCGCTGCACCTGACGGCCCCGCCCCTGGATCTCCTGGCCGAGCCGCCCCAGCAGCCGAGCCGCCCGACGCCGAGCCGCCCGGGACCCGAGCCGCCCGGGAGCCGAGCCGCTCTGCACCCGAGCCGCCCAACCGCCGAGCCGCCCGGAAGCCGAGCCGCCCGGGAGCCGAGCCGCCCGGGAGCCGAGCCGCCCTGCGCCCGAGCCGCCCAGCACCCGAGCCGCCAGGTCGCTGAGCCGCCTTTCTGCATACCTACTCGACCTGCCCTGCCTGGTGAGCACAGTCCCACTGCCACTGCGAGCTCTTTCCCTGCTGCTTGCACTGCGTCGCTGTCGTCGCCATGGCTACCCCTAGTGTCCTAGCTTTTGACGCTGAGGGTCGCGCCATTGATTTTGAGGTCTGGTTAGACGACCTGCAGCTGTTCTTACAGTGCGACAGGGCTGACGACCTTTCTCTCTTTGATCTCACCTCTGGCGCCTCTCCTGCTCCTGCTGCTGATGCTGATCCCGCTGTCCGCTCTAAGTGGGCCACCCGCGATGCTGCTGCACGTCTTGCTGTGCGTCGCCACCTCCCTACCTCTGAACGTGCGCACTTTAGTCAGTACAAGAGTGCTCAGACCTTGTACGACGCTGTAGTTGCGCGCTACTCCTCCCCTGCCACTGCTGCACTGAGCCGTCTCATGCTTCCCTACCTCTTTCCTGACCTCTCTGCCTTTCCCACTGTCGCTGACCTCATTACGCACCTCCGCACTAGTGACACTCGCTACCGCGCCGCCCTTCCTGCTGAGTTCTGCGCTAAGAACCCCCCCCCCATGTACATCGCTCTCTACTACGTAGTCGCGCGCCTCCCTGACTCCCTTCGCGTCGTCAGGGACCACTTTCTCGCAGTCTGTCCCACCACCCTCACCGTCGACCTCCTCGAGAAGGCCCTCCTTGCAGCGGAGAAGAGCATAGTCGCTGTAGGTGCTTCTCGTGGTGACCCTCGCACCCCCATCTTTGAGGGGTGCTCTCCTTCCCCCTTGCTGCCCTCTGTTGCCTCTGCTGCTGCTGCCGACCTGCTTGGTCTTGAGTCGGTCGGCGCGGCGTCTGCCCCTAGTGGGAGACGTCGCTCCAGCAAGGGCAAGGGGGGCAAGGGCGCGGGTGGAGCTGGAGGGGGCGGTGGCGGTGGCGGCGGTGGCGGCGGAGGGAGTGGGGGTGGCGGCGGGACTAGTGGCGGGGGTGGTGGTGGTGGTGGTGGCAGCAGCGGCGGAGACGGTGGTGGTGGTGCCAGCGGTGGTGGTGGAGGCAACGGCGGAGGTGGAGGCGGCGGAGGTGGAGGTGGTGGAGGCGGCAGCGGAGGAGGCAGTAGTGGTGGAGGAGGTGGAGCTGGTCGGGGTGGTACCCAGCAGCGTAGCGGCGGTGGTGGTGGCCAGCGCTCGCACCGGCAGCAGCAGCAGCGCTCGCGGGACATCCCTTCGCCTCAGCAGCTTCGTGAGTGGTACGCTGGGCGTCAGAGGGGTGGGGGTACTGGTCCCTGCACCTACGTTCTTCGTTCCGGCGACCGCGCGGGTGAGCAGTGTGGGGGTGCCCACGCCACCCAGCGCTGCTTTGGCCGCCTGACGGACGCCTGGCGTCAGCAGTTCCCTGGGGCTAGTGAGATCCCTCGCTGGGATGAGCTTCTCAGGGCTGGTGTAGCGATCTTTGATCTTGATTTTGATGCTATCCTTACTGCTATGTATGTTGTGGATTATAGTGAGGAGAATGAGGGTTACCGTTGTTTCCAGCCCGACCCGGGCATTGGTACTGCTGCGCTAGGTGCTTGTGAGGCTGCTGCTCTAGGTGCCAGTGCGTCTGCGCTCTCAGGTACTGGTGAGACTGCGCTCTCAGGTACTGCGTCGTCCTCGTCCTCCCTCACTTTCACACTTGACTCCGGAGCTTCTCGCTCCTTCTTTCGAGACCGCACTACCCTTACGCCGCTCGGCCGGCCGGTTGCAGTCTCCCTTGCTGACCCCTCTGGAGGTCCTGTCCTGTCTCACTTCTCCACTGTCCTCCCGTGTCCGGCTGCCCCTTCGGGCACCCTGTCGGGTCTGTACCTTCCCTCGTTCTCCACGAACTTGGTGAGTGGAGCGGACCTGCAGGATGGGGGTGTTCACCAGTTCACTCCTGCGAGTCAGCGGGTGACCCACTGCACGGAGGCACGCACAGGCCGACACCTGGCCACGTTCTCGCGTCGGCCGGGGTCGAGTCTCTACACCCTGACCGTTGAGTCTCCTCCTGTCCCTGCGTCTGGTCAGGTGGCTGCGTCGGGTCAGGTACTTGCTGCTGCGTCCCGGTCAGGTCCTGAGTCTGCCCCCTGTTCTTGTCGCCTCCTGTCTCACGAGACTCTCCTGTGGCACCACCGTCTTGGCCACCCCTCCTTGCCCCGTCTTCGGAGCATGGCTTCCCGTGTCCTTGTCTCTGGTCTTCCCCAGTCTCTCCCTCCTCTCCCCTCCGGGCCAGGACCTTCCTGTGTCCCCTGTGTCGAGGGTCGCCTCCGGGCTACTCCTCACTCCTCCCACTTCCCCCCGACAGAGGCTCCCCTGCAGACGCTTCACATGGATGTGTGGGGCCCAGCCCCTGTCCGTGGGCAGGGTTACGAGCGCTACTTCCTGTTGGTGGTTGACGACTACTCGCGTTACACCACAGTCCTCCCCTTGCGCAGCAAGGGTGAGGTCACTGAGGTGCTGATCGACTGGATCCGCGAGGCTCGTCTCCAGCTCAGGAAGAGCTTCGGCTCGGACTTTCCTGTTCTGCGTCTGCACTCTGACAGAGGCGGAGAGTTCTCTTCTCGCCTTCTGCGAGACTACTGTCGCGCACGGGGGATCCGCCAGACCTTCACGCTTCCGGACTCACCACAGCAAAATGGGATTGCTGAGCGCCGCATTGGCATGGTCATGGATGTCGCTCGTACGTCCATGATGCATGCGGCTGCCCCCCATTTTCTGTGGCCGTTTGCGGTGAGGTACGCGGCGCATCAGCTCAACCTTCACCCCCGGGTCTCTCGGCCTGCAATGTCCCCAGCCTTGCTGTGGACGGGGAAGGTTGGCAATGCGTCTGTGTTCCGTGTCTGGGGATCTCGGGCGTTTGTCCGCGACTTGTCTGCGGACAAGCTGTCCCCTCGTGCTGCTCCCTGTGTCTTCCTTGGCTTCCCCACTGACGCCCCACGGTGGCAGTTTTACCACCCCTCCTCTCGTCGTGTTCTGTCCTCCCAGGACGTCACGTTCGACGAGTCAGTCCCCTTCTACCGTCTCTTCCCCTACCGCACTCCTTCCCTCCCCCCTCCCCCGGACTTCCTTGTGCCGGTTCCCCCCCCGGTAGACCCCCTCCCCCCTCAGGTTCCTGCCCCCTCAGGTGTGTCCCAGGTAGACGCCGTTGACCCGGTCGAGGTTACTGGTGACTCTGGTGCTGCTGCGGGTGCTGAGCCTGGGGGTGCTGACTCTGGGGGTGCTGTGCGCGGGGGTGCTGAGCCTGGGGGTGCTACTGCTAGGGGTGCTGAGCCTGAGGGTGCTACTGCGGAGGGTGCGGAGCCTGGGGGTGCTGAGCCGGGGGGTGCTGTGCCTGGAGGTGCTGGGTCTGGGGGTGCTGGGTCGGGAGCTGCTGAGCCTGGGGGTGCTGAGCTGAGGGCTGCTGAGCCTGGGGGTGCTGCGTCTGGAGCTGCTGAGCCTGGGGTTTCTCCTGCTGCTGCGTCTCGCCGGGAGCCCCTCTCTCCACAGGAGCTGCGCGAGTGGTTCGCTCGCCGCTGGAGGCGTGCTGCTGAGTCTGGAGGTGCTGCTGGAGCTGGAGCTGGAGCTTCTTCGACCGTCGAGGGTGCGGGTGCTGCCGGTCCCGGAGCTGCTGGACCTACTGGTCCTCCTGGAGCTGGAGCTGCTGAGGGCGTTGGTGCTGAGCCTACTGCTGTTGGACCTGCCACTGCAGGTGTGGGTGGCGCTGGTGCTGTTGCTGAGGGTGCTGGTGCTGTCCCTGCTGAGTCTGGAGCTGCCGCGCGGCCTCGGCCGTACTTCGTTCCGCTCCTGCAGCAGGTTCTTGGTCTTTCTCCTCCAGTAGAGGGTCCACCGCCTGTCCAGTCGCAGTCCCTGCTGGAGCCTTCCTCTCCACTGCCTGCTCCCTCTCCTTACACTGGTCCTACTGGGGGTCTTGCTGAGCGTCGTGAGCCTGCGTCTCGTCCCGCGTCGCCTGTTCGTGCTGCTCGCGCTAGTGGTCGCAGTTCGCGTCAGCGTCCTCCTCCTGTCCCTGGCACGCACCGGATGTCTTTGCGTCCGTCCACTGCTCCTCTGCGTGCCCCTTTGCCTTCTCCTCCTGAGTCCTCTCTTCCTGCGCTTGCCGACCCTGAGTCGGACTCTCTTCGTGCTGCCAGTCCTACTGTCACGCGTCTGCTTGCTACTGTCGTCACTGACCCCTCTTTTGAGTCCACTGCTGCGTCTGCTCTAGTCGCTGAGCTCGTCGACTTTGCTGCTTGCTGTCGTCTCGACTACGCTGCTAGTCTTGTTGCTGAGTCTGCGTCTGTCTGTCCTCCGTCCGTCGGGGGTGAGTGTGCTCTTGGCACGGACGTCCTAGAGGACAGGCAGGAGGAGTTACAGTGTCTAGCGGCTGCTTCACCTCATCTCGCGTCTGTACTGCTTGCCCCTGAGGGAGACCCGGATGCACTAGACATCCCGACTCCGCGTTCTTACGCGGAGGCCGTAGAGGGTCCCTACTCCTCTCAGTGGCAGGCAGCTATGGATGCAGAGATGGCTTCCTGGAAGTCCACAGGCACCTACGTTGACGCGGTTCCCCCTCCTGGGGCGAACATCGTCAGTGGCATGTGGATCTTCAGGGTGAAGCGGCCGCCGGGCTCTCCACCTGTCTTCAAGGCACGGTACGTTGCTCGTGGCTTCAGTCAGCGGCAGGGAGTTGACTACTTTCAGACCTTCTCTCCCACCCCGAAGATGACTACTCTTCGGGTGCTGCTGCACATAGCCGCTCAGCGCGACTACGAGCTTCACTCTCTCGACTTCAGCACTGCGTTCTTGCAGGGTAGCCTGCACGAGGAGATCTGGCTTCGCCGTCCACCTGGCTTCACTGGGACTTTCCCTCCTGGCACCCAGTGGAGCCTCCGACGGCCAGTCTACGGTCTCCGTCAGGCACCGCGTGAGTGGCACGACACACTGAGGACTACGCTTGCGGCTCTTGGGTTTGCTCCTTCTACTGCTGACCCGTCGCTGTTTCTTCGCACCGACACTTCCCTGCCACCGTTCTACATCCTCGTGTACGTCGACGACTTGGTCTTTGCCACAGCGGACACTGCTGGACTCGCCTACGTGAAGTCCGAGCTGCTGAAGAGACACACGTGCACAGACCTGGGTGAACTGCGCAGCTACCTTGGCTTGCAGATCACTCGGGACAGAGCACGCCGCACCATTACCTTGACTCAGTCACACATGGTGCAGCAGGTCCTTCAGCGCTTCGGCTTCACGTACTCCTCGCCTCAGGCCACTCCTCTGCCTACTCGCCACTCACTCTCAGCTCTGCCTTCGGATGAGTCCGTAGAGTCGAGTGGCCCGTATGCAGAGCTTGTTGGCTGCCTCATGTACCTGATGACCTGCACACGACCTGACCTTGCATACCCTCTGAGCATTCTTGCTCGCTATGTTGCTCCTGGGAGACACAGACCAGAGCACATGGCTGCAGCGAAGAGGGTATTGCGCTACCTGTGCAGCACGTCGGGCATGGGGCTAGTGCTTGGAGGGCGGAGTCCAGTGGTCCTTACCGGCCACGCGGACGCTTCTTGGGCTGACGACCAGGCTACGCAGCGGTCGTCACAGGGTTACACCTTCAGCCTTGGTTCCGGCTCTGTCTCGTGGCGGTCTACTCGCTCGTCTTCGGTTCTCGGCTCCAGTTGTGAGGCTGAGATCTACGCCGGGGCCATGGCTGCACAGGAGCTTCGCTGGCTCACCTACCTGCTGACTGACCTTGGAGAGCCGCCTCGTTCTCCTCCAGTGCTGTACGTAGACAACAAGGCCATGCTGGCCTTGTGTCGAGAGCAGCGCTTGGAGCACAGAACGAAGCACATTGCTCTCCGCTACTTCCTTGCTCGTGAGCTGCAGCAGCGTGGTCAGTTGCGACTTGCGTACGTGGCCTCTGAGGCCAACACTGCTGATGTGTTCACCAAGGCACTCGCGCCTTGTGACCATCAGCGCTTTTGCACCCAGCTGGGTCTTGTGCCTGTCTTACCTCACTTGCTCTCCTCTTGACTTCACTTGTACTATTACATATATTTATACCTGCTCTTGCTTGTCTAGTTCTATATATATATGTCTGTACTCCTGCATGTGAACTGGCCTCTGGCCCTGCTCTTGTGCTCGGACTGTGTGGTGACGTTGTGATCCACCCTGAGCTTGCTCTGCTTTGCTTTACCTGACTTGTCTTGTGACCCCTTGTTCTCCCCCACTTTGCCTATGGGGGTGTGTCAGATTTATATGACATAGTTTCTGTAGGCTTTAGTGGGGTAGCACATATGGGGTACAGGGTTTCTAGGGTTGTATTTGTACCCAATCTTCCATAGTCATTTTCATTCCTGTTTTCCTTGTTTCAGAGGGGGATGCCACGCTTTTACGGTATCCAGCTTCTTAGGGTCTATCTCAACCCCAGCCTCCGAAATGACGTGACCTAAAAACTCTAGCCTGTCCCGGAAAAACTCGCACTTGGAGCCCTTGGTGAGTAACCGATGTGCCTCTAAAATTTTAAAAACGGCTTCGAGATCTACTAAGTGCTGCTGCTGGTCCCGACTGTAAACGAGGATGTCGTCGAGGTAAAATATGACGCATTTATCTAAAAGTGGCCTAAACGCCTCGTTCATGGTCATCTGAAATGTTGCAGGCGCGTTGGTCAGCCCGAAAGGCATCACCGTGTACTCGAATGACCCGTACCTAGTCCTAAATGCTGTCTTGGCGCAGTCCGATGGTTCGACCCGAATTTGATGGTAACCTCCCCGTAAGTCTATTTTCGAAAATACTCGTGCGGTTCGCAGCTGGTCGATCAATTCGTCGGCGCGGGGGATGGGGTATCGTGATTTTAGTGTTACCCTGTTAAGCGCTCGGTAGTCGATGCACATGCGAAACCCCCCGTCTTTTTTCGGTGTGAACAGTATCGGTGCGGCGAACGGTGACGAGCTCGGTCGGATAAACTGCTTCTCTAACAGGTAATCTAACTGCTTCCTTAGCTCGTCGAGCTCGGGCTGTGTCAGTCGAAATTGGCGCTGTACAGTTGGCTGTGCCCCCGGTTCTAACTCGATCCTATGGTCATGCGCCCGCTGAGGTGGCAGCCCTTGCGGTAAGTCATCCGGAAAGATACCCGGGAACCGTTTCAGTAGTGCCTGTAGTTCGGGTGGTACGGCTGCCAACAGTTTCTGCAAATCACTCGGCCGGTCCTCTTTTTCCACTAATGCGATATCCACTGCGTACACGTCAGCTCCAGCAGCGACAGCCCGTTTCATCGTGATGGCGTTGACCTGGACCGTCGAAGACTCGGGTGGCTGCCAGCGAGGTAGGACGACCCAGTTACCACTACTTCGCACTGTGCAGCTACCCGTCGTCCAGTCAATTCGTGGGTTATACCGTCGCAGCCAATCACGTCCCAATAAAATGTCGTGCCCATCCAGTGTCGTTGCGAGCATTTCCTGTGTAAACCCGAAGTTCCCTCCGCAGTGGACCTTTACTCTTTCCACCTTTTCCCGTATAGCCAGTGGCGTGCCGTCGACTAAGCGTGCATCTATCTCAGGTAAGCATCGGTTAAGTGTTAACTGTAATTTCCGTGCGGTTGCGGTATTAACTAAGCTGTGACTTGCTCCTCCGTCAATAAAAATCTTCACTGCTGCTCCCTGTATTTTCCCGTAGATTAGTACCGGGCAATCCGTCGCTGTACCCTCCTTATTCATCCGAGCCCGATCGATGGCATGAATCGGTACTGTGACTCGGTGAGGGTTGGTGTGGTTGGGCGAGCAGGCAGTCACGTCAGTAGTTGGCCCAACTTCTACTGACTGCTGGCGTTTCCCTGCCTCTGAGACTCCCTCCCCTGCTCTGCTCCTCGGCGCCTCAGCTCCTCTGGGCATTCGCTCTTGCGATGGCCCGGCCTGTTGCAAGCAAAGCAGCGCCCCTTAAACGGTGCGGCAGCTCCATTCGTTGCGACGGCGTGTACAGTGGCGTGCTCGGTCGGTCCCCGAGGACGATGTCCGTAATAGGACCCCGGTCTCGGTCGGCGTAGAATGTCGATCTTCTCGGCGAGCGCGAGAATCTCGTTGAAGTTAGAGAGTCCGCGCAACATTATCTCGTGCGAGATGTCCGGCTTCAGCCCTCCGACGTAACGGTCCACCCGCTCCGCTTCGTGCATGTAGCCGACCTGCTCGCAAAGTGCGAGAAAACCGCTGGTATAGTCTTGAAATGACCCGAGCTGGCGCCAAGTGCGCAGTTTCTGACGCGCCGAAATTGAAGCCGCGATCGGCTCAAAGCGCGCCCGAAGTCCTGCGCACCACGCATCCCACGTGCTGTATTGGGCGGTCTCGCAGAACGAACTCCAGGTGACAGCTGGACCCGAGGGCCCTTCCTCGTGCGACGGTGGCTCGTAGGCGCGTGGCGACGTCACGATGACTCGCCACCAGTCCATGGCGGGGCCCCTTAGCAGTGAAACCGCATACCGGATCTTTGCGGCGTCCGACTCGACGTAATTGGCGTCGAAGAAAACGTTCATCGTGAAGACCCACGATTGAACTGTCGGACCGCCGCGTTGACTTGGGTCGAAGCAGGGCGGGCGTTGCGGCTTGAGCGGCATTGGTGCCATGTTGGGTTGTTCGCCACTTGTCGCCGCAAATTCCACGTGCCGACGGAATTCTCGAGGCTCCCGTGGGCTTGGTGCGATCCTGTTTCCTCCCATGCCAGGCATCGGCTGGGCGGCGCCCTCACTGGCTGCGCCTGAGCGTTGTCCCGTGCTGTCGTGTTGTGTTGGTGTGCCGGACGAGATGATGATCGGCTCATCCGAACGTGCAGATGCGTTTGTTGGTGCGTGGGATGTCGTCGGTATGTTCATCGTGGATTGTTGACGGGCGGAGTCACGTTCCGCCGTGAGGGTCGCGATTTCAAGCGCCGAATCCTCCAGTTGACGCACGAGACGATCAAGTTGCTCCTGCGTCAATGTGGCGAGCGTGAAGTCGGCCATGGCGGGGGTGTCGGGCAAGCTCAGTGAGAGCCTCGGTTGTGGCCGTGCGTGCTTGCGAGAGAGCACTACGAGCGGCGGTGCTGTATCACTGAGAGACGTCTACCCCCCCCAAAAATTGAGATAGTGGGGAAGCGAAGGTGTGGATGCGGTCCGAGATGGGATCGTAGGCTCTGAATACCACGTGTTACGAGTGCAATTGAGTGAACGAACGAGAATTGCACTATCGAAGCAAGAGTACAATGAGCGAAGGCATGAGCGAAGAATATATAGCGAAACTACAGTGGTAACGGTAATGGTCGCGCGACGAGCCTGGGACTGAGGCTGGGAACGTGTCGAAGCGTAGGCCCGGAGCGCGGGTTACCAGCCGAGCCGTGAGGTCGGGATGCGATGTGTGAAAATGGCGGGATGATGAATGATGCGATGGTCGCGAGTGGTAACGGTGCTGACTGAGGTGCTACAGTGATGTACGCGTTGAGCAGAGATGCGAAGTAAGGAAAAGGGAATTTCCTTACAAATGCATATTCTACCGGTAATGAAATAAATGCATAGCTTGATGGAAATGCGTAACAGTTAATTGACGCAGACCCTATGCTACCGCATCCCCTGCCTAGCATGGGGGGGAGCTCAATAGCATAATTTCTGAATCATCCAACTGTTACATGAAACAACACAATCTGTGTGATCTAAAAAATGGGTCAATTCCATCAAATCCAGTTCGAATGGACACACTCACTGAGTGCGCAAAGAACCTTCTCGGAAATGATAGTTTGATCCCAATTTTTAAAACCCACAGACATGTGTTGTTAATGCAGTGGAAACATGAATGAAAACGCATGCGCACACAACACAACACATACACATGATCATACACATTCACACATACACGCACGCACAAAGCCAACTAACAAAGCATATTAACCGCAGATGAAATAGAAACCTAAATCACCAAGACATTATGTATCCTATACTGTAAGACACAAGCAATATCAGTCTACTTCTCATATTGAGCTCGACTGCCTGGAAAGTAAGACAAAGCTGGGTTAAGGAAGGGAAGGCAAATGGGAAATAACAAGGCATAATGAAATTACGAGAGAGAGAGAACAAGAGAGAGAACGAGAGAGAACAAGAGAGAGAGAGAGGAAACGGGAGAGAGAGAACGAGAGAGAGAGAGAGAGAGAGAGAGAGAGAGAGAGAGAGAGAGAGAGAGAGAGAGAGAGAGAGAACGAAATAGAGAGAGAAAGAGAGAACGAGAGAGATAGAACGAGAGGGAGAACGAACGAGAGAGAGAAAGAGAGAACGAGAGAGATAGAACGAGATAGAGAACGAGAGAGAGAACGAGAGAGAAAGAGAGAACGAGAGAGAGAAAACGAGAGAGAGAGAGAGAGGGAGAGAGAGAGAGAGAGAGAGAGAGAGAGAGAGAGAGAGAGAGAGAGAGAGAGAGAGAGAGAGAGAGAGAGAGAGAGAGAGAATCATTCTTGTTAGTGTTTTTCCGCCCGCATTTTGCAACCTCCTCGACATCGTATCTCACACGTTGTTTCCGAAGATGAAATCGCCTATGGCTTCACCGTCGCCATAGGGCGTCGGTGAAGCCCCCGTCATGCCTGACGAACCCGTAATTATTCAGCCCTTAACGGGCCTCGATTTCTTTCGTTTTGCGCCAGTCGTTCCCTCGCCAATAGTACCCTCGACAGCCCTTCCAACGCCAGTGGAACCGTCGCCGTCAGTACCATCGCCAGCAGAACCTCCGCCAGTGGCTCATTTGCCACCAATACCTCCGCCATCGGCTCCGTCGCCAACAGACCCTTCGCCTGCAGTTCCGTCAGGTCCAGTCACTGAGGTTGTCGTCGACAACTCGGACCTCCCACCGCCGATTCGAACACGGGCCGAATGCTCGCGTGCAGCCGTGCAAGGGTCTGTCCGTGTGGGACCCCCTTCCAAGAAGCTTGCAAATCCACGCTTCCACCAGACCAAGATCTCCTTCGAGCGCACATCCATGGCACCACCCAGGCAAGATCAAACCCAACCCACCGAGGCTACACGGACCGTTCTCTTATCAACCAGCCCCTCTGCTTCAGCCGACACAGTGTTGCCCGACATCGCTGAGAATCTTTACCAGGAAGCGCTTTTCAATTTCAAGAAGTCCTGGACTACTGATTTTCCTTGGCTTGTGATTTGCCAGACGTCTTACGGGTTTCCTTCTATGAAGTGTACCATCTGTATGGAGTATGGTGGCGCAGGGACGAATTTCGCGAGGGGTGAAGGGGCTACAGACGTGCAGACACAAGCCATGCGGCTTCACCAGCAGTCCGGGAAGCACAAGGATGCGCTTCACAATCAGGAGTTAGCTCTGGCGAAGGTCAAGAGCCAACAGCGAATCGAGGATCTCCCTCAAGCACGGGATCTAGAGCACGAGCAAGTGCGGGCTCTGTTGGCGACGCTCTTCTTCATCGCCAAGACTGATGCACCAATCGAGATGTGGGTGCAGCTTGTTCGGCATCTGACTAGCCGTGGCACTCCGGGCTTCCCCAAAAGTGGCTACGGCTCGTACTATACCACGTAAGAGTGGGTTTTACTGCTCTTATTTTTGGTGATTCTTGTGTTGTGTTTCCGTATAACCTCAACCTTGTGTTGTCCTTCCTTGCAGGTACGGATTCCAGGAGCTTGTCGTAGCATCGGCGACCTACCTCCACGGCCAACAGCGCGAGTACATCGACGCAAGCTCGTTTATCGGGTTGAGCTGCGATGAGAGCACCGATCGTGTGCACGGGAAACACATGATTGTGTTTGTGACTTTTTTGCGAGATGGCTTGGTTGTCACGGAGTTTCTAACTCTACTTACTATTGACAAGGGTGACGCAGGGTCCCTCTTTGGTGTCCTCACCGCGTACTTGGAGAGCGTCAACATCGAGCTGAGCAAGATCGCGGGAATCAGCACCGATGGCGCCATGGTGATGATCGGCGGGAGTACTGGTCTTGCCGCGCGGCTTCGCCTAACCGTTCCCCATCTCGTGTCAACTCACTGCATCGCACATCGGTATATCGTTTACCTCTGAATGTTGTTATTGTATATTATATTTTGCATTCGCTAATTCCTGCGTGACATGCCCGCCCCTTTGGCAAGGAAGCTCTCGCTGCCAAAGACTCTGCGATCGCCCTGCCTGAACTCGGCCTCGTCGACTCCGTCATTCGTGCAGTTGCCGAACATCTCGGACGCTCCAGCAACTCTCACAAGACTTTCTTTGACCTGCAGAAGGTCTTCACGCAGACGAACCTCGAGGTTCATGTGGAGAATAGAGCGAGAATGAATGAACTATGAGTGAAGTGAGTACAAATAGCAAAACCCTAATTGGGTTGTACCCCCTATGGTATACCCCACTGTAGCCTACACAACAGCATAAGCTACATATATGTTCTGACACACCCCCATAGGCAAAGTGGGGGAGAACAAGGGGTCACAAGACCAGTCAAGCAAAGCAAAGCAAAGCTCAGGGTGGATCACAAAGTCACCACACAGTCCGAGCACAAGAGCAAGGCCACAAGGCCAGTTCTTATACAGGAGTACAAACACATATATATATAAAGCTAGAAAAGCAAGAGCAGGTATATATATGTGACAGTACAAGTAAAGTCAAGAGGAGAGCAAGTGAGGCAAGACAGGCACAAGACCCAGCTGGGTGCAGAAGCGCTGATGGTCACAAGGCGCGAGTGCCTTGGTGAACACATCAGCAGTGTTGGCCTCAGAGGCCACGTACGCAAGCCGCAACTGTCCACGCTGCTATAGCTCACGAGCAAGGAAGTAGCGAAGAGCAATGTGCTTCGTTCTGTGCTCCAGACGCTGCTCTCGACACAAGGCCAGCATGGCCTTGTTGTCTACGTACAGCACTGGAGGAGAACGAGGCGGCTCTCCAAGGTCAGTCAGCAGGTAGGTGAGCCAGCGAAGCTCCTGTGCAGCCATGGCCCCTGCGTAGATCTCAGCCTCACAACTCGAGCTGAGAACCGAAGACGAGCGAGTAGCCCGCCACGAGACAGAGCCGGAGCCAAGGCTGAAGGTGTAACCCTGTGACGACCGCTGCGTAGCCTGGTCGTCAGCCCAAGAAGCGTCCGCGTGACCTGTAATTACCACTGGACTGCGCCCTCCAAGCACTAGCCCCATGCCCGACGTACTGCACAGGTAGCGCAATACCCTCTTCGCTGCAGCCATGTGCTCTGGTCGGTGTCTCCCAGGAGCAACATAGCGTGCAAGAATGCTAAGAGGGTATGCAAGGTCAGGTCGTGTGCAGGTCATCAGGTACATGAGGCAGCCAACAAGCTCTGGGTACGGGCCACTCGACTCTACGGACTCATCCGAAGGCAGAGCTGAGAGCGAGTGGCGAGTAGACAGAGGAGTGGCCTGAGGCGAGGAGTACGTGAAGCCGAAGCGCTGAAGGACCTGCTGCACCATGTGTGACTGAGTCAAGGTAATGGTGCGGCGTGCTCTGTCCCGAGTGATCTGCAAGCCAAGGTAGCTGCGCAGTTCACCCAGGTCTGTGCACGTGTGTCTCTTCAGCAGCTCGGACTTCATGTAGGCGAGTCCAGCAGTGTCCGCTGTGGCAAAGACCAAGTCGTCGACGTACACGAGGATGTAGAACGGCGGCAGTGAAGTGTCGGTGCGCAGAAACAGCGACGGGTCAGCAGTAGAAGGAGCAAACCCAAGGGCCGCAAGTGTAGTCCTCAGTGTGTCGTGCCACTCACGTGGTGCCTGGCGGAGACCGTAGACTGGCCGTCGGAGGCTCCACTGGGTGCCAGGAGGGAAAGTCCCAGTGAAGCCAGGTGGACGGCGCAGCCAGATCTCCTCGTGCAGGCTCCCCTGCAAGAACGCAGTACTGAAGTCGAGAGAGTGAAGCTCGTAGTCGCGCTGAGCGGCTATGTGCAACAGCACCCGAAGAGTGGTCATCTTCGGGGTGGGAGAGAAAGTCTGAAAGTAGTCAACTCCCTGCCGCTGACTGAAGCCACGAGCGACGTACCGCGCCTTGAAGACAGGTGGAGAGCCCGGCGGCCGCTTCACCCTGAAGATCCACATGCCACTGACGATGTTCGCCCCAGGAGGGGGAACCGCGTCAACGTAGGTGCCTGTGGACTTCCAGGAAGCCATCTCTGCATCCATAGCTGCCTGCCACTGAGAGGAGTAGGGACCCTCTACGGCCTCCGCGTAAGAGCGCGGAGTCGGGATGTCTAGTGCATCCGGGTCTCCCTCAGGAGCAAGCAGTACAGACGCGAGATGAGGTGAAGCAGCAGCCAGACACTGGAACTCCTCCTGCCTGTCCTCTAGGACGTCCGTGCCAAGAGCACACTCACCCCCGACGGACGGAGGACAGACAGACGCAGACTCAGCAACAAGACTAGCAGCGTAGTCTAGACGACAGCGAGCAGCAAAGTCGACGAGCTCAGCGACAAGAGCAGACGCAGCAGCGGACTCAAAAGAGGGGTCAGTGACGACAGTAGCAAGCAGACGCGTGACAGTAGGACTGGCAGCACGAAGGGAGTCCGACTCTGGGTCGGTAAGCACAGGAAGGGAGGACTCAGGAGGAGAAGGCAAAAGGGCACGCAGAGGAGCAGTGGACGGACGCAGAGACATCCGGTGCGTGCCAGGGACAGGAGGAGGACGCGGACGCGAACCACGACCACTAGCGCGGGCAGCACGAACAGGCGACGCGGGACGAGACGCAGGCTCACGACGCTCACCAAGACCTCCAGTAGGACCAGTGTAAGGAGAGGGAGCAGGCAGTGGGGAGGTAGGCTCCAACAGTGACTGCGACTGGACAGGCTGTGGACACTCTACCGGAGGAGAAAGACCAAGAACCTGCTGCAGAAGCGGAACGAAGTACGGCCGAGGCCGCGCGGCAGCTCCAGACTCAGCAGGGACAGCACCAGCACCCTCAGCGGCAGCACCAGCGCCACCAACACCTCCAGCGGCAGGACCTCCAGTAGCACCAGCAGCAGAACCACCGTCAGGACAGACAGCAGCAGACTCAGCACCAACGCCCTCAGCAGCCCCAGCTCCAGTAGGACCCGCAGGCGTAGCACCTCCGGGACCGGCGGCACCAGTACCCTCGACGGTCGAAGAAGCTCCAGCTCCAGCAGTACGCCTCCAGCGGCGAGCAAACCACCCGCGCATCTCCTGTGGAGAGAGGGGCTCCCGCCGCGACGCAGCACCAGGAGAAACCCCAGGCTCAGCGGCTCCAGACGTAGCACCCCCAGGCTCAGCAGCCCCAGACTCAGCACCCCCAGGCTCAGCAGCTCCAGACTCAGCACCCCCAGGCTCAGCAGCTCCAGCTCCAGTAGGACCCGCAGGCCCAGCAGCTCCGGGACCGGCAGCACCAGCACCCTCAGCAGTCGAAGGAGCTCCAGCTCCAGCAGCACGCCTCCAGCGGCGAGCAAACCACTCGCGCAGCTCCTGTGGAGAGAGCGGCTCCCGCCGAGACGGAGCAACCGGAGAGCCCCCAGGTCCAGCACTCGCAGGCTCCGCACCTCCAGGCTCAGCACCCCCAGGCTCAGCAGCTCCTGACGTAGCACCTCCCGGCTCAGCACCCCCAGCAGCAGCACCCCCAAGCTCAGCACCCCCCGGCCTCGCACCCCCAGGCTCAGCACCCCCAGCAGCAGCACCCCCAAGCTCAGCACCCGCAGGCGTAGCACCCCCAGACTCTGCACCCGCAGCAGGACGAGACTCAGCAGCAACCTCGACTGGCTCGACTGTGTCTACCTGGGACACACGTGAAGGGGCAGGAACCTGAGGGGGGAGGGGGTCTACCGGGGGGGGAACTGGCACCAGGAAGTCCGGTGGGGGGGGGAGGGAAGGAGTACGGTAGGGGAAGAGGCGGTAGAAGGGGACTGACTCGTCGAACGTGACGTCCTGGGAGGACAGAACACGACGAGAGGAGGGGTGGTAGAACTGCCACCCTGGAGCGTTAGGGGGGAAGCCAAGGAAGACACAGGGAGCAGCACGGGGGGACAGCTTGTCCGCAGACAAGTCGCGGACAAACGCCCGAGATCCCCAGACACGGAATGCAGACGCATCGCCGACCTTCCCCGTCCACAGTAACACTGGGGACATATCGGGCCGAGAGACCCTGGGGTGAAGGTTGAGCTGATGCGCCGCGTACCGAACCGCAAACGGCCACAGAAAATGGGGGGCAGCCGCATGCATCATGGACGTACGAGCGACATCCATGACCATGCCAATGCGGCGCTCAGCAATCCCATTTTGCTGTGGAGAGTCCGGAAGCGTAAAGGTCTGGCGGATCCCCTGTGCACGACAGTATTCTCGCAGAAGGCGAGAGGAGAACTCCCCACCTCGGTCAGAGTGCAGACGCAGAACAGGAAAGTCCGAGCCGAAGCTCCTCCTGAGCTGGAGACGAGCCTCGCGGATCCAGTCGATCAGCACCTCAATGACAGCACCCTTGCTGCGCAAGGGGAAGACTGTGGTGTAACGCGAGTAGTCGTCAACCACCAACAGGAAGTAGCGCTCGTGACCCTGCCCACGGACGGGGGCCGGGCCCCACACGTCCATGTGAAGTGTCTGCAGAGGAGCCTCTGTCGGGGGAAACTGGGAGGAGTGAGGAGCAGCCCTGAGGCGCCCCTCGACACAGGGGACACAGGAAGGTCCTGGTCCCGAAGGAAGGGGAGGGAGAGACTGGGGAAGACCAGAGACAAGGACGCGGGAAGCCATGCCCCGAAGACGGGGCAAGGAGGGGTGGCCAAGACGGTGGTGCCACAGGAGAGTCTCGTGAGACAAGAGGCGACACGAGCAGGGGGCAGACTCAGGACCAGACCTGGACGCAGCAGCAAACACCTGACCTGACGCTGCTACCTGACCGGACGCAGGGACAGGAGGAGACTCAGTGGTCAGGGTGTAGAGGCTCGACCCCGGCCGACGCGAGAACGTGGCCAGGTGCCGGCCTGTGCGTGCGTCCGTGCAGTGGGTCACCCGCTGACTCGCAGGAGTGAACTGGTGAACCCCCACATCCTGCAGGTCTGCACCACTCACCAAGTTCGTCGAGAACGAGGGGAGGTACTGGCCAGACAGGGTGCCCGAGGGGGTAGCCGGACACGGGAGGACAGTGGAAAAGTGAGCGAGGACAGGACCCCCAGAGGGGTCAGCCAGGGAGACTGCAACAGGCCGACCAAGCGGCGTGAGTGTGGTGCGGTCCCGAAAGAAGGAGCGAGAAGCCCCAGAGTCAAGTGTAAAGGTGAGGGAGGCCGAAGCCAACGTGGTACCTGAGAGCGCAGCCTCACCCGCACCTGAGGAAGCAGACTCACTAGCACCTAGAGCAGCAGCCGCACCTGTACCTGGAGCAGGAGACTCACTAGCACCCAGAGCAGCAGCAGCCTCACCAGAAGCTAGAGCAGCAGGTCCTATACCCGGGTCAGGCGGTACGCACAGGTGACCGGCACGGTCAGCACTAGTAGGCAATGCATACATGGCAGTGAGAATAGCATCATAGTCAAGAGCAAATATATCTACCCTCTGCCTAAGCAACTCCACCCAGTCGGGGAGCTCAGCCTCGTCGCCAAACACGGTACGCCAGGCGTCGCTCAGACGGGCGAAGCAGCGGGACTGTGTATGACTAGGTGTCCCACAAGGCTGACCAGCCCGAGCACCAGTGAGAATCACGTAAGAGCAGCGAACAGAACTGAGAGACCCTCCACTCTGAGCGTACCACTCACGAAGCTGCTGAGGCGTGAGAGACGCGCGGGGGGGTCGCGGGAGCTGCATCTGGCCGCCACCAGTAGTAGAAGCAGCAGGAGTGGTAGCAGTAGTAGCGCCACCACCCCTACAGCCCCAACCAGCGTACCACTCACGCAGCTGCTGGGGCGTGAGGGACTCACGCAGACGTCGATGGGGCCGCATCTGGCTCCACCAGTAGAGGCAAGAGTAGGAGTAGCAGCAGTAAGGCAGGCAGCCAGGCAAGCCAAAAAGGGAGGCAGGCAGGCAAGCAGGCGACGCGCAGCGTGCTAGCAGGGCAGGGGCTCACCAGTGGTGGGTAGAGTAGGCTCTGCGACTCAGAGGCTCGGCAGCACGGCGGCTCTGCGGCTCGGGCGACTCGGGCGGCTCGGCGGCAGGGCGGCTCGGCAGCAACTGCAGCTCGGCAGCTCGGCGACCCGGCGGCGCGGCTGTAGGGCGGCTCGGCTGCTGGGAGGCTCGGGTGTAGAGCGGCTCGGCTGCAGGGCGGCTCGGCTGCTGGGAGGCTCGGGTGTAAAGCGGCTCGGCGGCGAGGCGGCTCGGCTGCAGGGCGGCTCGAGACGAAGGAGGAGGAGAAGTAGGGGAGACCACACACCTGCCACCCCTCAGCTGCCGCAAGCGGCCCCCTCAGGTCGCCTCGACAGGCGATGGGAAAAGGGGGGGGGGGGGGGGGGGAGGCGGCTCGGGCGGCTCGGGCAGCTCGGGCAGTCAGCGGCACAGGCGGCTCGGGCGGCTCGGCTCCTCAGCTGCGCAGACGGCTCGGGCGGCTCAAGCTGCACGGCGGCTAACGGGCGGCGTGGGGGGCCAGGACGGCGGCGTGCAGCAGGGACGGGCGGCGCACGGGCGGTGTGAGGCCGGGACGGGCGCGCGCGGGCGGCTAGGGGCCGGGACGGGCTCGCGCGGGTGGCTAGGGGCCGGGACGGGCGGCGCGCGGGCGGCTAGGGGCCTGAACGGGCGGCGCGCGAGCGGCTAGGGGCCGGGACGGGCGGCGCGCGGGCGGCTAGGGGCCTGAACAGGCGGCGCGCGAGCGGCTAGGGGCCGGGACGGGCGGCGCGCGGGCGGCTAGGGGCCTGAACGGGCGGCGCGCGAGCGGCTAGGGGCCGGGACAGGCGGCGCGCGGGCGGCTAGGGGCCTGAACGGGCGGCGCGCGAGCGGCTAGGGGCCGGGACAGGCGGCGCGCGGGCGGCTAGGGGCCTGAACGGGCGGCGCGCGAGCGGCTAGGGGCCGGGACGGGCGGCGCGCGGGCGGCTAAGGGCCGGGACGGGCGGCGCGCGGGCGGCTAGGGGCCTGAACGGGTGGCGCGCGGGCGGCTAGGGGCCGGGACAGGCGGCGTGCGGGCGGCTAGGGGCCTGCAGGGCAGGCCGAAAGAGTGAGAGCTAGGGCCCGGAGCGCGCTCCGGGCAGAAAAAAAAGTTTAAAAGTGGTGGGCCCTAAGCACAGTTCCCACGGGGGAACCTGCTCGATACCATGTGGAGAATAGAGCGAGAATGAATGAACTATGAGTGAAGTGAGTACAAATAGCAAAACCCTAATTGGGTTGTACCCCCTATGGTATACCCCACTGTAGCCTACACAACAGCATAAGCTACATATATGTTCTGACAGTTCAAGGCATCCATGCCGTGCGGTGGTTGAGCCGCGGTGACGCCATCGCCCGTTTCGTGAAGGTTTTCCCGGCGGTGGTGGTCCTACTTGAGCGGCTGGACCCCACGATGTACCTGGTGGTGACATCTCTGAAGTTCCATGTCTTCCTCTATTTCCTTGCAGACATTCACGTCGAGCTGAACATGCTCAACCTAATGTTCCAGAAGCGCGAGGTAATATGCTGTCAGCGAATACGCGTGTATGCCTGTGCTTCTCTGTGCTTATTCTCCTCTCTGTTGTGCTATCCCTACCCTGCCCCCCCCCCCCCCCACCAACCTGCAGGTGGACTTCATGGCTGTGCAATCCCAGGTGCGGCGGATCCTCGTGTTCCTCCAGGAGCATTACATCGATTGCGGTCAGCAATTCGGGGGCAGTGCAAGCGCAATGCTGTCGCCGTTTCTCGCGCGGCATAGCTCGCCGTGCAGCCGAGACGTGCGTGTGCAAGGCGTGGACGGTGATCGTCAGCCATGCACTCACGAGTTCACTCTGCACGAGACAGCTGTAAAGGGCTACACCACCAGCGCGGGAGACCTCCAGTCGTGTGTGCGGACATGTCGGTCGTTCGCGACGGAGCTAATATACAATATTAACTTCCGCCTCGGCAGTCTGTCAACCCTCAACTGTGCTAAGCTCTACATGCCACGCACCTGGCCGCGGGGAAGAGAGGCGAGAGACGCGGAGTGCCTTGAGCATCTGGACGGCCTCTACACCATGTTCCACGCGCGCGAGCGAGAGGAAGTTCTACCAGGTGAGTAAACCTCCCCCTCGTATTCGTCTTTGTGATTTGCTCCGGTATACGATTTTGTTGTATGTGTCAGTAAGCGTGATATGGCCCCTTGAGTTGCACTACGGTCCCTTGCTATCCATCACCCGTCCCTTCTGCCAGGTGTGACGAAGCGGGAGTGCAAAAGGGAGATGCGGACCTTCTTGTCGGTTCTATCCGGGGCGCCGAAGGAGGAGCAGGCCTTCCATGCGGGCCTGAAGGCGATGATGGCCACTGCAGACTGGCCGAGGAGCTACCCCAACCTGGTGCGGCTATGGGTAGCAGTGGCGGTGTTGCCGATTAGTACAGTGGAGTGCGAACGCGGCTTCTCCCGACAAAACATCATCAAGAGTTGGCAGCGGATGGGATTGCACGACGCGAAGCTTGGTGATCTCATGACGCTGAGCTTGCTGGAGTACGACGTCGAGTGGAAAGACCTTGTGGAGCTGTGGCGCAGCACGAAGAAGCGCCGCCCAACCAAGCGTAAGAGCTGTTGGGCTGAGAAAGCCCTTAAGGATCTTTGCAGAGGATAACTCTGGGTAGGATATTTGTAATAGCGGAAGCGTTTAATGAAGTTTGTGAACCGACCTTGCACTAGTGTGTGAGAGCAAAGTAGATTAAATTAAACAAGCAAATACAAGGTTTTATATAAGAGTACAGGGAATACGAATGGATAGATAACTGTATTTGCTGTTGCGATTCGATACAGTGCGACTCGGGCAACTGCTCTGTAACGAGTCAGTTGTGTGTCCTTAACTGTCGCGCTGTAATTGTCGAGTCAAAGGTCGCTGACCTTTGACTTTCCCGTAACCTCCAGGTGGTTATCCTAACCTCCGAGGTTTGACTCGATGCTTCGATTCGGTCTGCTTCGCTAGTGTCTTGGGTTTTGACACGACAGAAGCGCACTAAGACTTATTGTTTCCAACACTCCCCTTCGCTTCTGGAGTGTCGCCGCAGGTGACGTGGTCTTGTCCAGTCAGCAGCATGCAGTATTCGAACTTCTGCTTTCCGAGCTTCTTGGTCAAGTAATCGGCTGCCATCTCAGACGTGGGACAGTATGACAGATCGAGTTTCCCCTTTTCGATCTCGTCCTTCACGAAGAAATAGCGCAGGGCGATGTGTTTCGTCCTGTTTGCGAAGCCGTTCTTGTTGGCGATGCGAATTGCTGACTGGTTGTCGCAGAACACAGTGAAGCTGGGTAACTCGGCTAACTTCGCTTCTTCCAGCAGTTCGCGAAGGTAAAGTCCCTCCTTGGTGGCTGAGCAGAGTGCGATATATTCCGCTTCAGCTAAAGACTGTGCGATTAATTCCTGCTTACTCGACTGCCAGGAGATAGGACCGATAGGCTCGAGGCGGTAGACATAGCCGGTGCGTGAGCGCCTGTTATCGGAGTCGCCGGCGTGATCGGCGTTGACGTAGCCGATTAGCTTGGTCGGTGTAGTTGCGTTTTTGTGATAAGTTAATCCGATCGTCGCGGTGCTGACGAAGTAGTGGAGAGCGCGATCGAGTTCCGCCAGATGCTCTGCTTCAGGCTTCTTGAGATAGGTGGCGAGCTGGCTCGCGGAGTAGGATAAGTCGGGACGGCATGTGACTGCTGCGAAGAGAAGACATCCGAGCTTCTTCTGATAGTCGCGTATGCCGGCGGGCTTGAGTAGGGTAGATCGTCCCTTTTCGGTTCCTGACGTGTAGCGGTAAGGCGTGGAGATGGCGCTTGGTGTGAGGCTGAAGCGTTTCGCGATGGTGTCGGCGTACTTCTCGGCGCTTAGATCGATTGCGTTTTCTTCCTCGCGGATGTTGAGCCCGAGGTACTGCGTAACGGTAGAAGAGACCGTGAGCGTGAGGTCTTTCTGAAGCTCCCCTTCGAACCACGTGGCGATGCCGTCGGTTGACCCAATGTAGAGGAGATCGTCCACGTAGACGATTAGGAGAACGTAGTCACTTCCCTTTGTGAGGCGATACATGCCCTGGTCATGCGGGAGTTGTTTGAAACCGATGCGAATGAGGCGGGCGTGTAGGTACTGCTGCCACAGTCGCGGTGCCTGCTTGATCCCGTAGAGCGACTTAAGCAGTTGACAGACTCGGTTGGGTTCGCCGTGGGAGCCGTGCGGGAGCTCGACGAAGATTTCTGCATCCACAGGTGCGTAGAGAAATGCGTTTGCGACGTCGATTTGTCGCAGTTTCTTTTTCTTCATGGCGGCGACGGCGATGAGGATTCGGAGTGAGGTGTGACGGCTGACCGGAGCGAAGGTTTCGGTGTAATCTCTTCCGTGCTCCTGGTCAAAGCCGCGTACGACCCAGCGAGCTTTGAATTTGTCGATGGTGCCGTCAGCTTTCGTCTTCACACGGAAGACCCACTTCCCGGTAAGGATAGTCTTGTTTTGTGCTACGCCGATGGGAACGATTTTCCAGGTGTTGCGCTCCTCCAGTGCCTTCAGCTCTTTGTCCATGGCTTCACGCCATTTCTCCCTATGTTCCCCCTCCAGAGCCTGTTGAACTGTCGCAGGCTCCTTAGGAATGGTGGCGCCATGGACTGCGGTGACGAGACCAAGGATTTGCAGTCCAGTCTGTGAGTATCGAGGGAGTTCTGGATCCTCGGGATAAGCTGCTTCGTCTCCCACTTCTGGGTCGGGTATGAAATTTGGCCCTACCCTTTCTGCTTCGTTGGTGTTGACTGTCGCAGGTGTTACGTAACCATTGTCGGCGAAATGGTAGAAGACTTCGGCGTTGTTACTGTCGCGAGGATTTTCCTCATCCATGGGCACGTCGACGGAGCAGTACGGAAGAGGTCCGGCTTCCTCCGATGCGTTGTCGACGTTCTGCTCATCCCAGTCTGCTTCATCCGCTGCTGACGCGAAGGCTCGGTCACCACGAAAGCCACTGGTGAGGTCCCGATTCTCGTGCAAGTTGGCGAGGTACGTCTGAAGGGTGAGTCGTTCGTAGAAGATCACATCACGTGCTACTACTGTTTCTTTTGTGTGGACGTCGAAGATTCTCCACGCATTGTAATTTTTCTCGATGCCGAGGTGTAGTCCCCACTGTGCCCGTTGCGAAAATCTTCCCGCTCGTGCTTCTGGGGGTCTGTACTGTACCATGCACCCAAAAACTCGTAACATTTTTGTGCTGCCCTGCTTCCCTGCCCACAGCAGATGCGGTGATGCGTTGTTCGGGAGTGACGACGACGACAACAAGTTGTGCAGCATGACAGCATGGTCCATTGCTGCTGGCCACTGGTGGTTGGGTAGCCGCATGCCACGTAACAGTTTGCGCATGCTGTTCTGCAGAGTCCTGTTCATTCTTTCTGCAACACCTTGCTGCTGATGTGCGTAGGGAAGGGAGAGGAGTTGCTTGATCCCCCTTTCCGCCAGGAACTGCTTGAAGCGCTGAGAGGTGTACTCGCCACCTCCGTCTGACTGGAAGCTTTTCAGTTGCGTTCCAGACTCTCTCTCTGCTATCGGTAGCCAGGCGGCGAATGCTGCGAGCGCCATGTCGCGGCTGGGTAGGTTACGATGCCAGACGTATCGAGTGGCGGCGTCGATGAAGGTGATGGTGTAGTTGTAGTTGACTTGTCCTGGTTCGCGATTGTAGAGGATGTCGCTGTAAACCTTTTCAAGTGGTGCGTACGCTGGTGCGCTCGGGTTGTGATGTGGAGCGAATGGTCGATGAGGTAAGTCAGCTTCGGGGCATATAAGGCAAGTCCCTCGTGCCTTTTGGAGCTCTCTCCCGTCGGGTAGAAGTAGAGAGTCTTTGTCAAGAACTCCTGCTCTTATCGTGTTGTTTAAAACCGTGTTGCTTGGATGTCCTGTGCGTGCGTGCCAGATTTCTTCAGAGGCGCGGTGTCCGGGTGAACGTTGGTATGCGTCGGAGTTGGAGTAAAAACTGGCGACGAAGTTGGCGCTTCGGTGGACTTCACGTTGAGTCGGATTCAGCTGTTGCGCGGGTGTTGGTGGTGCTTCGTCGACTGTGACTGGTGTCGTTGTTCCTGCTGCTGCTGATGCTGTCTCTGCTGCTGCCGATGTTGTTGCTGCTGCCGATGTTGTTGCTGCTGCCGATGTTGTCTCTGCTTCTGGTGTTTGTTGAATCGTTGCTAACGCTCGTGTTCGTTCTGCTTCAGGGATAGTGTGGGAGTACCAGAAACCTCCCGGGCTGAAGTCGGGGTCGAGATCTGGAGGGTGTGTCCAGTCGGTAAAGTTCACGATGGCGTCGCTGTCTGCAGTGCCCAGGTCAGGAACGAAGTCGAGGACGAAGACATTGTTCTTCAATACTGCTTTCCCGATGTAGAGACCGCCTCTCCCGTGGTATAGCTTGAACTCTTGGGTGGTGCTGTCGGCTTCCAGGTGAATCCCCTTCGCCATCAACTGGCTAACACTCAGTAAGTTGTAACCGAGTCCTTCAGCGATGAGTACCTTTGACATGTGCAGTATGACATTTGTTTCTCTTGACTCAAGCTGTACCGCTCCTTGTCGTCGTGTGCGCAGGTTTTGATTGTTGGCGACCGTGATGATCACTTCTCGTTGGAGTCGATGTTCGCGTTGTACGAAGCGTCCGGACGAGCACATGTGTTGCCCGCAGCAACTATCCAAGAACCAAGTGTCTTGGCCGGACGGTTCACTTTGAGCGATGGCGGCGTAAGTCGGATTCGGGTGGAGTGATTCGCGGCGGGGCGTCCTGTTGTCGAGCTCCTCTTCTGGTGAGTAGTGGGGTGGTGACTCTGTTATGCAAGAATCGTTTATCTTGACCATGCAGTTGACTATGTTTCTTGCTCCTTGTGCAGGTTGTCCAGTTGAAGTCGTTGAAGCTTGAATCGTGGTTGTCGGACTTGCTTGTGTCGAAGTAACTTGGGAGCTTGAAGGCCGCAGTTGTCGCTGTGGTGTTGTCTGACGGGACGGGCAATGCGTGCGTGGATGTCCTGATGTTTTGCAGATGTGACAAAACGGAGGTACTGGCTTCGGCTGCTGCTGTCGGTTGTTGTAGTAGTTGTGTCGTCGCTGAGTATGGAAAGCAAACTCCGGTGCTAATGCCCTTTTCTTGTGCCTTTCTTCTTGCAGGTCCATGTCCTGCTGCTCGGCGTGGATTTCGGCGCAAAGTGCTGCTTCAGAGATTCTTCCGTGGGTTCGAAGAATTGCTTTGGTGGCGCGCCACTGAGGACCGAGGCCACCGATGATGACTGTCACGAAGGCGTCTTCAGAGATTGATCCTCCGCATCGAAGAAGCTTGTCGCGCAATTCGCGACATCGGCTGATATACGCCAATCCCTTTTCTCCTGGTTTCATTTCAACTGTTGTCAATTGCGCCATTAACCTGCTCTGGTTTACGCTGTCTGTTGCTTGATACAGGTTCTTCAGATGGCCGTACGCGAGTTCCGCCGAGTTGCCGAAGTTCCGGTAAGAGCGAATGTTCTGCTGCTGAGTTGGTGTGATGTTTCTCAGTAGAATAGTATACGCCATCATCGATTGATACGTATACTGCTGCTTCTCATACTGTGTGCCGTTTGCTAGGTACTGCAGGGATTCGTCGAAGAAGCCGAGTATCTGCGCGCCCTCCATCATCAGCTCGAATTCAAAGGACCAGGTGAAGAAGTCCTTTCCGTCGAAGGGTCTTGATGTTTGCAGTTTCAGGACATGCGCGAATTGTGACTGAACTTGTAAAGCGTCCATTGGTTTGTCTTGCGCAGGTGAAGGTTGAGGCAGGAAGCTGATCGACCCGCGCTCGTACGGGGCGAAGGTGGGTTGCTGCTGTTGATTCCCTCGCGCATATGACGACCCATCAAGGCTCATGGGTGTCGCTCCATTGTTGCTGTTGTGTGTCTGTGCAGGTCCCGACTGCTGGTGTTGCTCGTAGAAGGACATGAAGGAGAAAAATTTCTCCATCATGCTCTGGTCGAAGTCAGAAGGATGGTTCGTGGGGGTCTCGGTTGACGTTCCCCTTGGTCTTGCTGCCGTGCCTTCCTCTGTCTGCAGGTCAGAGGCTGGCGGTGGAGTAGGAGTAGTGCCCGAGGAGCCATTAGGGGAGCTCCTTTCCTTGTTTGTTGCCATGTCTTGTAATGATAAAAAAATTAGAGTTTTCCCCTGTCAGCTCTCATACCATGTTGGGCTGAGAAAGCCCTTAAGGATCTTTGCAGAGGATAACTCTGGGTAGGATATTTGTAATAGCGGAAGCGTTTAATGAAGTTTGTGAACCGACCTTGCACTAGTGTGTGAGAGCAAAGTAGATTAAATTAAACAAGCAAATACAAGGTTTTATATAAGAGTACAGGGAATACGAATGGATAGATAACTGTATTTGTTGTTGCGATTCGATACAGTGCGACTCGGGCAACTGCTCTGTAACGAGTCAGTTGTGTGTCCTTAACTGTCGCGCTGTAATTGTCGAGTCAAAGGTCGCTGACCTTTGACTTTCCCGTAACCTCCAGGTGGTTATCCTAACCTCCGAGGTTTGACTCGATGCTTCGATTCGGTCTGCTTCGCTAGTGTCTTGGGTTTTGACACGACAGAAGCGCACTAAGACTTATTGTTTCCAACAAGAGCAACCCCCCTCATGCCGTGAAGAAGCGTGGTGGTGGTGGTGCAGCTGATGGTGGCAAAGGCAACAGCAGTGACAGGCAGCAGGAGAAGGCAGACCATGGCGGTGGCGGCCATGACTCAGATGATGATGTTGCTGGAGGATCTAGTGATGGTGATGATGTGCTGATGGAGGATGCTAGATGGATTTGAATAATGATTGTATTGTCAGAACGTGGAATGAAAATGTTTCACATACATAACAGTGTTGGTAAAGTAGTTTTTTACCCCCCTGACAAATCAAGATTACACTAGTTTTTACCCTGACAGGGCAGGATTACATTAGTATTTACCCTGTCAAAACAGGATCCTGAATGCACCTCAGCACTGATCAATCAGGGCGATTTTTTTTTTTTGGGGGAACTGCCCTGATGGGTCAGGGTCCCCTGAATCCTATCTGAGGCCCTGATCCAGGCTCCTAAGGTCTGTTTTGTTCATGAGGTATCATGGCTCCTAAATCCTAAACCCTAGACCTAACCCTACACCCTAAACCCTTAAATTCATGAGTGTAAGGGAATGGCGCGCAGCAGCTTGCATGCCACCAGGCTGCCGCGTGCCGCCTTCACATGCCCTGCCATCACATCAGAGACATACGCCTCGGGGTCCAGAGACTCGTGGTCTGACGTTGGGGAGAAGGGAGGGATGGGATGGGAGGGCGTGAGGGCAAGGTGGGAGTGCAGCAGTGTACATGCCACCAGGTAACAGCGCGCTGCCTTCACATACGTGTGTAGTGAGTCGAGTTTCGAGTCGACTCAAAACTCGACTCACTATAAGCAGTGTGCATGCCACCAGGCAGCAGCGCGCTGCCTTCACATACTCCGCCATCACATCCGAGACATACGCCTCGGGGTCCAGAGGCACGTGGTCTGGTGGGTGTGGGGGGACAGGGTGGGAGATCATGTGGGAGTGCAGCAGTGTACATGCCGCCACCAGGCAGCAGCGCGCTGCCTTCACATACTCCGCCATCACATCCGTTACATACGCCTCAGGGTACGTGGTCTGGTGCAGTAGCTTGGCCTATATATATATTAAATATCGGCAAGGGGGTCGAGTCAAGTTGGCTGTAGAAACACGCTCTTATTTTCCGATTCCAGTGTTTCCCTGTATTTCTCAAGTAAATATTTATCAACTCTCCTGCAAGCAAGTGAGGCAATTTGGCAGGCAAGGTATGGGGATGGGGTGTGCATGGGAGGGGGCAAAACTTGGTAAGGACAAGAATAGCAAAAGGCAGGAAGTGACATGAAGACAACAACGAACAAGTGATTACGGTAACAAGGAAAAGGTGCAACTGAAAAGAGAGCAACACAAGAGACATGAAGTACTCACTTTAAATAATCCGCAAAAGTGGCCCTGCAAGAATAGGATCAGAGACGGATGAGAGCAAAGGGAGGAGAGTGGTTTGCGGGTGTGATCGAGGGTGGAAACCACAAATGCAAGCACACAATGCATGTGCGTGTGCGTATACGAGTGTGCGAACGTGTGTGAGTGGGAGATGGGGACGGAAAGAAACTAGACAGTGAATGACAGATCTGGGCAGCATGCAAGCACGGCTACAAATCGCAACTCCAAAGCCTGCAACTTTGGACACCTTGAACCATTCGCATTAGCCACTCACATTTTCGCATACGGCAAAGCTTAGGGCGTCCGTGTCTGCAAGCATGTCCAATGCGTTCCAAACCTGCACACGCACCAATCATGAAATGCAAACACTGAACCTCCCGCCGCCTGCCGTTGCCTGTTCCAGTACCCACCGTTAGCACTGTGCGATCCGACGCAACCTAATGACTGGGCATGCTACCTTGCAAACAGGCACCTCGGAAACACACAAGGCACCATCCTTTTTGCACCAAGGGTCACCCCACAGTGAATTTTAGCTCGTTTCAAGTGTGAAAAATGTGTGCATTGGTTCACCGTACTACCCGAGACCCTAAACCTGGAATCTTGGGCAAGGTAAGCTTGCGGTAGCAATGACTGATTTTGAAGGGAGCGGCATTACCTTGCAGCAGCAGAAGGGGCATTTCCCATGGTTGTCAACAGCAGCAGAACGAGCCGCCAGCTGTCGATACAGCCTGGTGGATTCGGTGGGGGGGACGACAGGTAGATCAGGAAGTGACACACAGTTGGTGCAATAAGAACTCGAAGAGACGCAGAAGGAGGTGGGGGGGAAGAGGGAAGAGAAGATGGTGTGTCCACCCAAATATTGTGACCAAGAATGGAGGAGAATGTCGGCTTGAAATAGCCACGGGGAAAGGCAACGAGGCCAAATAACGCATCCATCTGTGTATGTGCTACTTTTGGGAGTTGAAGGTTTGAGAGATTTCCAGCACTCCTTACATGGTGAGTGGGAACGAATCGATGAAGCCTCGGCAGACGGAGATGTCCCACATGTTCAACGATGGCTCCATCACAGCAAACGACGCCCCTGCCTCCCCCTCTCCCTCCTCCCCTTCCCCCTTCCCCTCTCCCTCCTCCTCGAGAGAGACGGAGAGCAGCGCGGGGGGGAAGAGATATGCGAGGAGGTAGGGCGAAAGAAGGCACGTCTCGTCCACGTGGCCCACAAGCCCCCACGCGATCTTCTTGCCCCCCACGCGCGACGCTATGCCTACCATACGTGCTTCTCTCTCTTCCGCTGTTGTTCCCTCCTCCGCTGCTGTTAAATCTCCGCCCATGACCCTCCATACATTTGTGTCTCGCTCTGCAGCATCACCATCACCTTCAAGACCAGCATCAGCAGCATCAGCCGCACCATCAGCACCATCAGCACCATCAGCACCATCAGCAGCGTCAGCATCCTGAGCGCCGGCATCATCAGCTTCCTCGTCAGGAACACCAACAACCGCATGATTAGAATCACCATCGCCATCACCACCAACATCATCCACATCACCATCACCACCAACATCATCCACATCACCATCACCACCAACATTACCATCACCATCACCACCACCATCACCATCACCATCACCATCACCATCACCATCACCATCACCATTACCATTACCATCACCATCACCATCACCATCACCATCACCATCACCGTCACCGTCACCGTCACCATCACCCACCACGCCATCATCAGTAGCATCATCCCACATGCGCCCATACTGCTCCACAAACTCATCCCCATCCCAATCCGCGTATCCCGGACCCCTCAGAATCGCCTCAATGTCAATCCCTCCTCCTCCGTCCCCCATCTCACCCCCCCTCCTCCACCCCAATCTCTCTCCAATTCTCGACACAACCCTCCCTCCCACCCTCCCCATCGTCGTCTCCCCAACCCTCCTCGCCAGCCTCCTCCCTCCCCTTACAGCCACACGTCGCGCGGTCCGCGCCGTCCGCTTCACGAAGACGCATGCGAAATACCCCACGACGATCGGCACGAGCACGGCGATCACAGGCACCCACGCAACGCGCGACGCGGCGCGCCGACACCTGCGCCACGCGCCCCCACGGCGGGGACCATCCGAGGTAATTTCGGAACAGCGGCTCGCGTCGTCTCCGTCAAAGTATCCGTCGGACCACCATTGGCTGACTTTCTCCATAAGCTCCGAGATTCGCGGGTTCTGTAGGCTGAACGGCACCTCGACGATACCGGGCGAGTAGCTGAGAAGCTTTGGCGAAAGAGCGGCGGTTGGTAACCCGACGAGTTTTCGCTTGGAAAGACTCGTCCGGCGAGACGACTGTGCGTCACCGTCGCGGCCGTTCAAAACTAGATTTTCCATCTCCTGTCGCTTGTTTATTTCTCGGACGAGATCTCTCCCGCGCGTGTGACAGTAGTGCGGCCAGAGGTCAGTCGCGGCGAGTTGACGGAGCCGCGTGCAGCACATGGCGAGGACGGCGATGGCTCGGAGAGGGCGACCCGTCATACGCGCGATAGACAGGAGGACGTCCGCGTCCAAATCGAGTAACCCTGTTACCCGTCGCTGGATATTCATTTCTTGTCGGCGAAAATACATTGGCGGCGGGACGCGGTCGATCGTGGAGGGACAAATATTAGCTGAAGAAGCATGGTCAACGGGACGGTCTACTGCATGGTCAACGGGATTCTGCTCAACGGAATCGTGGTCGACGGGTTCGCCACCAACCGCTGGTGTCGTCGCTGCCGTCGTTGAAGCTTCACTGCCGAACACCATGTCACCGCGACTATCTAGGTCGCTTATGTCGCCACCTTGATGGTTATCCATTAACTCAAAGTCAATGTTCGGTTTCGTCTCGGATGGGACGGTCGAGTCGAAAGGGCCAGAGGGAGACGTCCATGGTTGATCCTCGAATTTGTTAAATTCATGGCGGCCGGAATCCCGCGTCGTGTCACCAGCTTGCTCCAACGCCCCGCCGTTGACAGCGCGCTGTTCCTGCTGCCATTCCTGTTTGAGTCTGACTAGGGCTTGCGGTGCTGCCTCCATCTTTGTTAAAGTGTCGTGTGGTGACTGATGGAGCAGGCTCCTCTCTAAAACTGGTTCTGTTCGTGTCGGGAATATACGAATAGATACTATGGACGAAGGAAATCCAAATGTGTACTATCCACCAGCGAACTAATGTGGCAGCACTTATGGTGAAGCTTGAAACTGGAACTCACCGCGCACCACCAAGAGAAAGAAGTACTTGCGTGACTGGTTGGTGCGGGGTGGTTGTGGTGGGAAGAGGCTTGGTAATGTCCCTCAGGATTATAGATTCTTGACGTACTAGCAGCTTGCTTCTCAAAGAAACCGAATATTTAAATATTCCTTACCATTCGGGCTGGACTACCACAGTTGAAGTCCAAGAATCACCCGTCTGTTCTGGTGCCGCATGACAGCCCTAAAGTCGAAAAAACTCAGAATCATCGATTTTTTTCACACCAATCGAGAAAGTCTGAGGTAGCTTAGTAGACTCATGCTGCATGAGCTCGTTTTGGGCAGCCTATAGGGTAGTCTTCATTAGGCTGAATTCACTCAGTCTGGGTTCGGCAGGAAGAATCGAATGTTACCGTGGGGGATGTTGGAGAATCGAGTCTCTGCCGCCCCAGCCCTTGGCACACAAGGAGCAGCAAGAATGTCGGCGACGGATTGAAGGCTTCGCGAAAATTCAGAAACTTCCGCAGCAAATCAGATTGCAGCCGAAGACTCGATACAGTTCGGGATTGCTCTCAAACAGAAGGGTCGACAGTTTCTACAGGTTTCTACAAAACAGAATCAGCTATAACAGTACATTCCAGAGATTTCTTATTCATGCACCTCATGTGGCTCTCAAGTCACTCAAGGTTCATGGAATCTGAATTGTGCCCAAGTTCCCAAGGAAGCTGCCTTGTCTAGCAGCCTAGTTTGAGCTATCAATCTGCATGTTTGTAATGCTTAAGAAGTTGTGCTTTAGTGGGCTTGTTAATCTTGATCATAGTGAAGTTTTCTCTCATCCAGCCAAGTCCAGCAGCTCTGTTGAGCTTTTCCAGCCAAGTTTCCAGCCTACCAGTCATCAAAGCTACTCTGTTTTGCAAGTTGGTATCAGAGCCCGTCGTTTCGATCAACCGAGCGCCACCACCTTCCTATCCTAGCACAATCCATCCATGGCGGGAGACAACCCATCTGGCCATGCACTCCAGCCAGCCGGAGGAGCTTCAGAGTCAACATCAGGAGCTACTGGATTAGTGGAAGCAGTTGCACCAGGCAGTTCTTCAACTACATACTCACCACTCACCTCCTTCATGCCTAAGCTTCACCTCCCCAAGTTCAACGGCAAAGATTTTCCAACATGGGCAACTCAGTTTGAGCTCACTGCATCCCTTCTGGATCTCTGGCCTTACTACACTGGAGAAGCAGCCAAACCAGCAGCAGATGCTTCAGAAGCTGAAAAACGACTCTACGAACGGCGCAACAAGGAGGCCTTCCTCTACCTACTTAATAGCATTCACGAGTAGCAGTTGAAGTCGCTCCTACCCTGCTCTACAAAGGCAAACAGCGCAGAGGAAGCATGGAGCTGACTGAAGTCTATGCACCAGTCAAAATCCGAGAGCAGCCAGGCTGAGATGTGGAGCCGCTTCATGAGTCTCAAGATGGAAGAAGAAGAACCAGCCCAAACCTACCTTCAACGAGCTGAAACGATGCTAGAGGAAGCAGCCGCAATCGGCTTGGAGATTCCAGAGTCTCTTTTCAAGACCGTCATCCTCACCGGCCTTACACCGGAGTGGGACACTTTCCGTGCAACACTACAAGCACTTCCGCAATCAATGAAGACCCGTGCGTTCATCTTCGAAGCCCTTGTCAACGAGCAGCAAAGTCGAGACCTTGCACGAAACAAGCGGAGTGACGAGGGTGCGTGGAGTGCTGCAGCAACTACAAGATATGGCAACCAATCCAAGAGGCAAGGAAATTTCAGCCCAAACCGCCCTCAACCTTACTATGGTACAAATTTTCAGTCACCTTCCAACCCATACAAACCCTCTCGTTTTGCCCAGTCAAGTCCTCCCTATAAGTCAAGTCCCTATGTCCAGCCAAGGCCTTCTATTCCCAATCAATATCAGCCTAGGAATGCACGAGTCTATACGCCAAGAGTCAATAATTTCAGCCAAGCCTCAAATGCTAAAAAAGTTTAATTTCGAGTGTTTTTGTTGTCATGAGTGGGGTCATCCGTGGTATGCTTGTCCTAAGAAGCCTCCTAATTGGGTTCCCCCACCTCAGCTACTATCCGAAAAGGGTAAGGCAGCCATAGAAAACATGGCAAGTCATTCTACAAGTCAAAATGAGTCCAAAGATTCTGAAGGTCCTGTCCTTTTCAACGCCGCCACTTGCATGCACGTTTTTTCTACTAGTAGTGAGGAGTTTATCCTTGATAGTGGCTGTTCTGAAACCATGACTCCCTATCAGTCCATTCTCAAGGATTTTCAGCCCTCATATGACTCAAAAGCTGTGACACTTGCTGATCTTGGCAAAGTACCTATCAAAGGAGTCGGCAAGCTTGAGTTCGAAAAGGATGGTAAGTCATTTTGTGTCAATAAAGCTTTGTTTGTTCCTGATTTGGGAGCAAACTTGCTCTCAACTGGACAACTTGAAGAGAAAGGTGCCCCTGTACTATTGCAAGGGGGGAAAGCCAAAGTGTGGGACAGTGCAGGAAATTTGGTGGCTGAAGGCGAGCGTACCGAGCGGCTCTACAAGATGAAGTTGGAGATCAAGCGCGGTTCTAACAATACGAAGAACGACGTTGTCTCGCTTCCCGCTGTTTCAACCAACAAAGGGAGTATCTCCCAAGCTGAGGTATGGCATGCACGCTTGGGGCACTTGGGAATGCAAGCATTGAAAGAGTTGGTGAATCACAAGAGCGTGGAAGGATTGAGTTTGAGTGAAATTGCAGTCAAGTCCCTTTCTTCCGTTCCATGTCCATCTTGTGTTGAGGGTAAGCTAGCTAGAAAGCCATTTTTCCCTTCTAAGTCTCAGTCAAGGGACCTCCTAGAGTTGGTCCACACTGATGTATTTGGCCCCATGCGAGACCCTACTCGAAACGGTAAGAGATATTTGGTGTCTTTCATTGATAACAAGAGTCGTTTCTCGTGGTCATTTTTCATCAACACCAAGGATGAAGTTCACAAGTGTTTCAAGCAATGGCTAGCACTTGTTGAGAGAGAGTCAGGGAAGAAGTTACTCACCTTGAGGTCGGACCGAGGAGGTGAGTACGTGGGAAAAGCATTTCAGGGGGAGTTGTTGGCATTGGGCATCAAACAACAGTTCACCTGTCCCTATAGTCCTCAGCAAAATGGAGTTGCAGAGAGGTTTCATCGCACTATTCAAGCAATAGCTACCAATTTTCTTCAGTTTAAGGGCCTTGACAAGCTCTGGTGGGGTGAGGCAATCACTATGGCAATCTATGTTCGCAACAGGAGACCCACAAGGCCCCTACCGGATGGTGTAACGCCATATGAGGCTTGGTTTGGAGTTAAACCAGATCTGTCTATGCTTCGTGTTTTTGGTTCCATGACCCAATACCGTGTTCCAGATGCAAAGAGAGTCAAGCTAGACAGCAGAGCTCATTGGGGCCTCTTCATCGGCATGAGCAACGAGAGCAAGGGATGGATCCTTTGGGATCCCGTCACCAAGCGAGAAGTGGTTTCAAGGGATGTGGTCTTCTATGAAGACATGTGCCTTGCAGATTGGCACAAGTTTTCCTCTTCCTCCTCTCTACCACCCTCTCTCCAACAGGAACCAGCAAGAGCACCTGAGGAAACAACACAAGAGGACGGAGATGACACCAATTCTGACCATAGCGGACCCATCATCGATCTCCCGCAAGCCGTCGTCAACGAGACCAGCAGCGCCACACCAGTGCCACCAGCAGCTACTCAACCAAGTGGAGATGTGGTTCAGCTGTCAAATGAAGACAATCCACCCCAAGAAGTCACCGTTACATCACCGCCAAAGGAGCAGCAGCCAACCGTCACCAACCAGCCAGCTACTTCAACACCAACCCCGCAAGTTCAACGTCACCCGGATCAGCCCACCACTACACCATCAAACCCATCACCAGCCGTCAATTCAGAGGCAACTACAGAAGCTCACCATCATCCAATGCAGCAGCAACCTACAGCTACAAGACTCCAAGTACCTACATCAGCACCATCTACAATTCTTCCTACCAACAAGACAACCATTACCGCAACATCTCGTTCTCACACACGTTCATCAATTCAGGTTCCAACGTCAAGCCAGCTCATAGCACGAGGATCACTTCAGCGAATCACCACCAACACCAGCTCCAACAGCCCACTTCTTCACCCAAGACCTTTCTCAACTTCACCCCCACGTCCCGGAATCGGCCGTCATCAGTTACCGCCATCTTCAACACCGAGAAACAGCGCCAATCAGACCGGACCGTCTCCAACTTTCGACAACGCAGCGTCATCATCAATTCCCAAGCTTCTAGTCTCAAGATCCCCACCAAGAGAATCTTCACAGCCAACTATGCCGACGAACATTTCAGCTTCACCAACACAAGTCACCACACCTATTCCTCAAGTCAACACCGATAATCGAGAGGGTTCCACGCCGGGAGAAGATCATGCAGTCGTGCCGCCGTCGCAGCCGATGTCGCAGCCATTGTCTCAGCCGCAGATGACCGTGTCAACGCATCCAACCACTGTGAGACCGAACCCTACCATTGATTTGTCTCAGCCAAGTGAGGCTTTGGGTAAAGGTAAACGAGTCCGCAAGGTAAAAAAGCCCTTCACATTCATGGTTGACATGTCATCAAGGTGCACATGTGAGGAGAGCGATGATTGCATTCACAAGAAGGTAGAGGCAATATGCATGGCAGCGTCACACCTTCCACGAGAGCCATTGAGTCGTCGTGAGGCAGTGGCAAGTCCCGAGAGAGAGCAATGGTTGAAGGCCGAGGAAGAAGAGATTGAGAGTCTCATGAAGACAGGTACATGGCGTCTTGTTGAGCCACCTCCAGGGAAGAAGGTAATTGGTGTCAAGTGGGTGTACAAGATTAAGGTAAAAGGTGATGGTACACTTGATAGGTACAAGGCAAGGTTAGTGGCAAAAGGTTATTCCCAAATTCCAGGTCTAGACTTCACCGAAACCTTTGCCGCAGTAGCGAAGTACACCACGGTACGAGTCCTCCTCGCCATAGCCGCATATCTTGGTCTCCATATCCATCAAATGGATGTCAAGAACGCATTTCTCTACGGTGTCTTGGAAGAAGAGGTATACATGGCACAACCCGAAGGTTATGATGATGGTACGGGTCGAGTTTGTCGCTTGGTAAAGTCCCTTTATGGTCTCAAACAGTCCCCACGGGTATGGTATCATGCTCTTGAGAAGGTACTCTTCAAGCACGGTTTCACAAGGTCCATGAGAGACAACGCGTTGTACTTCATGCACACGAGTGAGGGGGAGTACATTTGGCTCTTGGTATATGTCGATGATCTCCTCCTAGTCTCAGGTTCTCTTGATCTCCTCAACAAGGTGAAAGGTATTCTCATGAGTGCATTCACAATGACCGATCTTGGTGAGCCGAGTCATTATCTTGGTATGAACATTGTGAGAGATCATAAGTCACGGTCCATCTTCCTATTCCAGCAAAGGTACATCCAAAAGGTCCTTGAGAGGTTTGGTCTTGATGATAGCAAGCCATCACCTACCCCACTTCCTACCAACTTTGTCCCTTTGTCTTCACATCAGCCCTTTGAGGAGAGAGAGTCAAGCCTGGATATCACGGGTATTGAGGAGTTGTGTCTTGAGGAGAGTGAGCATCATGGTGAGAATTCACCCAAGGTATCCCCAAAAGACCTAGCTCTCTACCAAAGTCAGGTTGGGTGTCTCATGTATGCAGCCCTATGCACAAGGCCCGACCTAGCATTCACGGTATCCAAGCTCGCTCAACACATGAGTGCCCCATCACCTATCCATATGCATGCAGCCAAGCGAGCTCTTCGGTATCTCAAAGGTACTTCTAATCATGGTCTTCTCTTCCAAGCCAGCCCACATGCAAGCTCCCTCCAAGGCTTTACCGATGCAGATTGGGCGGGAGATTTGAGCACACGCAAGTCCACCGGTGGCTATATCTTCCTTATGTGCGGTGCCGCTGTTTCTTGGCAATCGCGCAAGCAAAGTTGTGTGGCGCTTTCTACAACCGAAGCTGAGTACATAGCAATGACCGAAGGAGCAAGGGAGGCAATTTGGTTACGTGGACTCTTGGAGCACTTGAGGCAGCCGCAAACTCAACCAACTCCGCTCTACGTGGACAATACTTCAGCTATCGCCCTCTCCAAGAATCCGGTTCATCATGGGCGTACAAAACACATCGAGGTGCAGTACCATTTCATTCGTGAGCAACTAGAGAAGGGAGTTCTCGCCGTCAACTTTTGCCGTTCATTCGACCAAGCGGCAGATTTCATGACTAAGGTTCTTCCACATGATGCATTCAACATGTGCAAGGCAAGAGCAGGTCTCATGACACTTCATGAAGCAGTGCAGCAGTTTGAGGAGAATGAGGAGAAGCAACATGGGCAGCAGCATGGAGTGTATGCCAAGGAGATGTAAGAGGAGAGTAAGAATGGGCGTATGTGTGCTTCGGGTCTGGTGCGAGGGGGAGTGTTGGAGAATCGAGTCTCTGCCGCCCCAGCCCTTTGCACACAAGGAGCAGCAAGAATGTCGGCGACGGATTGAAGGCTTCGCGAAAATTCAGAAACTTCCGCAGCAAATCAGATTGCAGCCGAAGACTCGATACAGTTCGGGATTGCTCTCAAACAGAAGGGTCGACAGTTTCTACAGGTTTCTACAAAACAGAATCAGCTATAACAGTACATTCCAGAGATTTCTTATTCATGCACCTCATGTGGCTCTCAAGTCACTCAAGGTTCATGGAATCTGAATTGTGCCCAAGTTCCCAAGGAAGTTGCGTTGTCTAGCAGCCTAGTTTGAGCTATCAATCTGCATGTTTGTAATGCTTAAGAAGTTGTGCTTTAGTGGGCTTGTTAACCTTGATCATAGTGAAGTTTTCTCTCATCAAGCCAAGTCCAGCAGCTCTGTTGAGCTTTTCCAGCCAAGTTTCCAGCCTACCAGTCATCAAAGCTACTCTGTTTTGCAAGTGGGGAAACGTGAACATGATGTGGAGGAGGCCCGCAAGCAGCCCCGTCTGAGGTCTTCCCAAACCAACCAAAACCGAAGAGAAATGGAAATGAACATGAGCAGGTCCGCGTACGCGACTGACCAATCACTGCAGTACCGTGTTTGCGGTGCAACTATTTGATTGGTGGCTGATGCGAAGGAGGGTCAGAAAGAACTCAGGACAAGGCGAGGGCCATTGTCGCGTTTGACTAGGGAGGAAGGACACAGAATTTCTTACGGCCATTATCTCCGATACAGATGTTCCGGTTTAGAGGCCCTCGCTAACAGAGTCCATTTTCCGCCAGAAGTAGAATTTTCCTATAATTCTTAGGTGTATCCCCTCTTGTACAGTCCCCTTGTGGGCGGCCAACAGTGTACAGAAAGGGGCCTGATCCGAATCACTGTAGAGCGGACCTGGGAAACAACTTATCAAAATCGCTGGTCAGATCACATGGGCGACGTGTATCATGTGTGCGAAAATTGAATGTTCTGGAGAAATCAGAGAGGCGAAACCTGTGCGATTTCCAGGCCCACGTCAGCTGTTTCGTAGTCTGCTTCAAGTGCCACGTCGAATGAATCGTACCCCTCCCTAGCAACGTGGCGGGTTTTGAAGTCTTCAAAGTCAGTGTGACCGAGGCTATATAGTGCGCCGTTTCACAACTCTCAAACCATTCAATCTCGCGTTCCAGTCTTCCGAGTCTCAATCCACTCTTTCTCGTAAGCAACATGGCTCGCACCCAGAAGCGCCAGCGTATTTCTCTCGTCACTAAGCGTGAAATCTGTGAGCATTTTGCTCAGCACCCGCACCTTCGTCTCGAGGATTTGTCACTCTGGTGCTTCACCAGATACGGCTCCGGCCTGACCGGAGCACAATCGGAAAAATCCTCCGCAGCGAGAGGAAGTGGCGCGCTGCGACAACTGTACAGGGGCGCGCCTACCGACTTCGCCATACTAAGTACCCCCAACTCGAACTTTCACTTCACAATTGGGTTCGAAATGCCTGTGAGGGAGGCGTGCCCTTGACTCTGAAATTGATCCAAGAAAAGGCACGGTCACTTCGTCGCGAACTCAGCGTGGACCCACGCTTCAGATGTTCACTCAGCTAGGTCCATCGCATGATGCACCGTCTGGGTTTCCGTAACCTGACACGCGCGGGAGAGGCTGCCAACGCCGACATGCAGGCTGTTACTACGGCGCGGCTGTTGCTTCTTGAGTTAATCAAGTACCTCGAAGTGTCTCCGAAGGTCCTCTTCAATTTTGACGAGACCGCATTATTCCCGGCGGAAGCAGAGAGGCTCCGCGAGCGTCGGCGCGTCGCAAGGCGCACGACCAAGATTCTTATTGGGTATGCTCGTGCGACCCGCATCATGCCAAGCGAGCTTGCGCATATCTTCGGCATCAACAACACCGAGGTCGTGGCGCGTCTGGATCGCGCTAGTCGCGGAACCCTCAACCTGAACAATCCCCCCCTCAACAGCGGTGTAGCGGCTGATGCACCAGAGGACTCTCTTTCCAGCCGAGAGAGGCCCCTCTCGGCAGCAGGGATCCTGGACAGCTTTGCTGAGTAACTCCGGCAATTTCTACAAGAGCGGGCGTGAATTTTGCCGTGTGCTACTGCCATGTGCTACTGCCATGTTGCTGTAAGAGCGTGTGGGCGCCGTCCGGTTCGCTGTATGGTGGTGGTCCTGTGTGTGTGTGTTTGTTCTGTGTTTGGAAGAGCTTTTGTGTCATGCGAGTGTCTTATTTCACAGTTGGGAGTGGCTTTATTCCTGGGAGTTTCTAATATTCTAGTAAGAGTCGAATTTCCGGGGCTGTTCTGCTGCAAATCTGTGTGTGGAAGGTGCGCCGTTGCGTGGATCGTCGGCGATGGCTGAATGTTTCTCTCGTTTGGCATGTGCTGTGATGTGCATCATGTGGCTAATGTGCTTGCGGGGTTATTTTGTGCATGCGAATGTCTGTGCGATGTGTCTCTGTGTGTGCTTGTTATGCGTGAATGGCGTTTGAGTGTGCTGTGTTTGAGTGAAATGCGCGTGAATGTTTGTTTCTGTGTGTGCTTGGATGCTCGCACTGCGTGAGTGTGCTGTGGTTGAGTGGAAGGCGTGAATGTGTTGGGATGTGCCTTTTGTTTGGAGCGAGAAGGAACTCTGGTTTCAGTTCGGTTTGATTCTCTGTTTGCATGTGTGTTTGTATTAGTACTCTTTAATGGAAGTTTATTTGAATGCCCACTTCATGTTACGAATTGAGTTAATTGTTGATGAGAAGTACCGTGTGTCGCACGAGGTGGGCGTTTCATTTCATGCGAACTGGTAGTAACTCCTCGTCGCCAGAAAACACCGGCTGACGCCGTACCAAACACCATGCGTGACGGCGAAAATACCCGCCCAGTTGGACTATAAGTTCCCATTTGCATGGGGTTTCGCGAGTTTTCACCATAGTCCCACGCCGCGCGCGTTTTTTAGTGGGACTAAAAGCAAGAACATCTGTACTCAGATTTCGCCTGAGCGCGTTCTCAGGTGTAATCAACCTGGACTTTCTCAACGTTGATTGGTCTTCGCTTTAAAATCACATTTCTCACGCTGGTCTAACTCATTAGGAAGTGACAAAAACAGAACCATTCAGTTTACCCTCCCGACTTGGATATAAGTACGAAATTTACGTAGTAAGAGATTGAAGCCCATATGATTCACTTGGTAGTGCTCGGTAGCGCAACCGACCGCTAAACAACGCTACCGAAAGCACTAGACGACGCTACTGAGAACTATTCGGGCATGGTAGAGAAAATCCGAAATGCGTTGGCGAGTGCAATCTAGCGAGCGAGTGAAGATTGCACTATCGAGGATAATCCATACAATGAGAGAAGGCATAGCTAAACAAGATGGTAACTTTAACAATGAACAAAGGGGTGCCCTGCGGCCCTAGTGCCCGGTTGAGAATTGTCGAGCCGTAGGGCCAGTGCGGAGAGTCACGTGTTATACGGGCTGATCGGAGCACTGTCTAGCACTTATGCAAGTTCGTTCTTCTCGTAGGTGGACAAGAGTTCCACTCGCGAATGTTGGAAAAAAAATCCAGACAATGAGATGACAGGGTCGATATTGTTAAACTGTGAGCTTAGGAGATTATGAGATAAGGAACTAGAAGAAGCATGGCGATGGTATCGAGAGGGAAAGGTAGGCCAAAGAGGAGCACTAAGAGAAGATGAATACAAGGTATAGCATGGAGAAAGTAGGTACACCATGTGCAGCAAATGATTACATACGGAAGGAGATGACAAACGAGGAGAGAGAGAGAGAGAGAGAGAGAGAGAGAGAGAGAGAGAGAGAGAGAGAGAGAGAGAGAGAGAGAGATAGAGAGAGAGGAGGTGGGCAGCGGCTGAAGTTGCTATCCCACGGTATTTGAGCATTGGCGTTAACTAGCTCGTACGCCTGGAGCATCCCGCTCGTATGGATAGAGCAACCGACCTGACGGGCGACTGGAGCAACCGGCTCACTGGCGACTGGGAGTACAGGCTTTACGTCGGCCACCCTCCTCCAACCTCTCCCCCCCCCCCCCCCCCTCTCAAACCTCCCCCCCAACAACGACGGAGATGGCTGGAGGAGCAAACAAATGGAGGAGGAGGCGGCGGGAAACGGAGACGAGAGAGGAGGAAGAGAGGCAGTTGGTGGCAGTTTGCTGGTCACCCCCGCCAACCCCTCCCCCCCCCCTCCCCACCCTCACCCTTCCCCCCACGTCAAAAGGCGCGGCAGGGAGAGATAAGGGCCGCGGTTGGCGCTAGTCGGCGCTGCTCTCGCGGTTGGCGCTGTTGACGCGGCTGCCGCTTGCTCGTGCTGATGTTGCGGTTGGCGCTTCTGTCGCATCAAGCGCTGCTTGCGCTTCTATCGCGGCTCGCGCTGTTGGCACTTCTGTCGTGGCTAACGCTTTTGTTGCGGCTGGCGCTGGTAGGCGCTGATTTCTGTGAAAGTTAGAAGAGAGAATAGGGCTGCACTAGCAAGAATGAGGATACAAATAGCAAACCCTAGAAGGGTTGTACTCGCTATAGGGCACCCCACTACAGGCTAGAGCATAAGATAACATTCTGACACACCCCCATAGCCAAAGTGGGGTGTAATCAGCAGAGCACGCAAAGCAGTACAAGCTCAAGGTGGATCACAATGTCACCACACATTCTGAGCACAAGTTCAAGAAGCAATAGTTTAAAGTACACAATTATGAGCAAAGCTAGTGGTAGTCACAACGGGCAAGTGAGGAGGAGGAGAGAAAGTGAGAGGAGAGGAGATATGAGGTGATGGATGAAGCTGCAAACACACGGGCAACAGGAGGCACACTGGCACAGCGGCTACCGGAACAACGCGGCAGACAAGCAACGGACCCACGGGCGGCTGGCACAGCTGGCTACGACTGGGCTACCGGAGCAACTCCCCGGACTACAGGTGTTGCTGGCGACACGACGGCAACCTCCATTCAGCTTCCCCCAAACTATCCCACTCCCCCTGGCACACACCTGCTGCTACACCGCTAGCTCCACTCCCCCTTCACCCCCCCTTAGTACCACTCCACCGGCTCCAACACATCCACCCCCCCTCAGCGGCAGCTGCAGCACAAGGAGACGGAGGAGGAGGAGGAGCAGGGAACGGTACAAAGTGAAGTCACCCCCATACCCCTCACCCCCAAACCCTAATTCAGGAGAATGGGGAGTAGGAGGGGTGGGGCGCCAGTAGAAGCACTGGGGGACAGCGGGGAGGGCAGGGGCAGCGAGGAACGGGCCCACCACGGGCCTGGTACAGACGCCCGAGCCGCGCGCAGGCGGCCCGAGCCGCGCGCGGGCCTGGCGCCGTCCGTACGGGCCGCGCGCATGCCACGACGGGCGACGGGGGGCGATGCGCGGGTCCCCGTCGCCCGTCGCGGCGCCTCTAGAGGGTGACGCGCCGAACGATGGGGCAGAAGCCCGCCGCGCGCCTCGGGGCGCACAGCGGGCAGAGAACCGCCGCGCGCATCGGGGCGCACGGCGAGCAGAAAACCGCCGCGCGCCTCGGGGCGCACGGCGGGAAGAAAAACTGCCGCACGCCACGGGGCGTGCGGCTCAGAGAGTAGTGGTAGTAGTTGCAGCGGAAGCAAGGAGGTGGTAAGCCCACCCACAGGATCGATCCAAGGGGATCGACCTGCTCTGATAGCATGTGAAAGTTAGAAGAGAGAAGAGGGCTGCACTAGCAAGAATGAGGATACAAATAGCAAACCCTAGAAGGGCTGTACTCGCTATAGGGCACCCCACTACAGGCTAGAGCATAAGATAACATTCTGACAATTTCAAGGCTGGCGCTTCTGGCAGCGACGACGCAAGGCCGCGACGACCAGCACGACTGTCATGCAGTAGGCCCAAACATCGCAGTAGATTTCACTACACCAGAAAAATCGCGGCAGCAGCAGATTTCGCGGAAGCAGCAGCAGATTTCGCGGACGCAGCAGCAGTAAATTTTGCGGACGCAGTAGCAGAATCCACGCCACTCGCAGCAAAGGCCATGGCGACTTAGGCCTAGGAGTTAAAACTCGCTCTAATACCACGTTGAACTGTGAACTTAGGAGATAGGAGTATGGCGATGGTGTCGAGCGAGAAGGGTAGGCCAAATAGTAGCACTAAGAGAAGATGAGGACAAGGTATAGCAAGGAGAAAGGGTAAACCCACCTACAGCAAATGATTGCATACACGGCAACTCACCTAGCAACCTAGCAAGTCAGTTCCAGCGCAGCACAAAGGCAGCTTGCCAACGTCGCACGAAGGTGGCCTGCAAGCACAACTATTGCATGACTCGTCCCTTCTGTATGAATCCATGCCACGTGGCTGGGTCGGCTTAGAGCATCTACCTTGTTGTTGAGTCCCAGTTTGTAGACGGCATCATAGCAGAAGTGGATCTCAATAAAGTCCATCCACCGAACTTGCCGCTTGGAAAGGGTTGGCTGTGACTTCATGTACTTTAGACTGCAATGGTCAGTGTGGACATCCCTTTTCGCTCCTTTGAGATAACACCTTCACGCTTTGAAAGCTCTAACGATCGCCATGACATCCTTATCATGAATCGGATAGTTCAACACTGCTTCATGTAGCTTCTTACTAAGGTACGCGATCGATTGCAATTCGCATCCGTGATCCTTCATCAATACTTCTGAAATTGCTAATTGCTGGAGTCTGCTTTCCCCACGTACTCTTTCTATGGTTTGGGTAGGATTCGAGCGGGGCAATTGTCAAGGAAGTTTGGAGCTGCTCCTTAGCTTGCTTTGGTAGTGGAAACTCGATAACAAAGGCAAGGCTGGCTGCGACCCATATTGATATGGGGCAGGAGCTGAAAAGGTATTGATTTCTTCCACTATTTGAGACCAGTAGTTGAAGACAATCCGCATTGTGTGTTCTCTGGCATTGACCTCAGTGTCTTAGTCGTGGTCGGGTAGGGTAAAGCAACCCTAAGAAACCACTCCAACTTCTGCGAACGTCGCACTAGTCCTCCATACAGCAGCGATCAAAGTTATCGGTGGAAACTTCATTCGCCAACGTTCACAATCAGTTCGCAAATCTCATGAAGCGAGATAATTTGTGCATGTTGAGTGTCATTGATTGTCGCCCGCACCTCTCTCTTGTTCATAACTTGTGATCCGAAATATTGGGTGTTAAGTTGTGAGGAGCCATGGATGGCGAGAAAGTTAGGTAGGGTCGAAAAAGTTGGACTTGCAAGAAAATGTCGAGGTACAAAAGAGATAGGGTTGGAAACCCTAATTGAACCTAGGGTGTGTTCGGTTTATACTAAAAACTACGAAGTAAACCTAAAATGTACCTGAATGCGTAACTCTCTCTAAGCATGGAGAAATAATATAAGAGCACCAAAATAAAGACCAGAGCGAGCTCTAGCCTACTCCAACACACCCCTAGGCTAGGTGAAGCTCTGGAGCAAAACACCTAGCGAACCGGCACACCCCCAGAAGTGGAGAGATGCGTGAGCCCAAGCTCGCGCACGTAGAAACGGTGTGGCGCACGCAAGAGGGCCCTGGTGAAAATGTATGCAAGGTTGGCAGTAGCGTCCACCTTGCGAAGACGTAAGAAGCCAAACTGCACCAGCTCGCGCACGAAGAAATAGCCGACCTTGATATGCTTGATGCGGGCGTGATAGACAGGATTTTCAGTAAGATGAATCATGCTCGCACTGTCACAGGAGAGCGTCACAGAGGGCTGAGAGTGACCACGCTCAACATGGAGAAAGGAGAGCCAGCAAGCCTCCTGAGGTGCCAAGGTGCCTGCGTACAACTGAGCCTCGCAGGTGGAAAGGCAGACAGAGGATGAGCGAGTGGAGCGCCAGCTGATGAGACCACTGCCAAGAGTGAAACCATAGCCCTGAGATGAGCGGCGATCAGGGCAAGAGTCAGCGTAGGAAAAATCACTGTAGCCGGAGAGAACGGGAGGAACAGAGCCACCAAGAATGAGAGCAAGGTCAGAGGTGGCTTGCAGATAGCGCAGGACGCGCTTAGCAGCTGCCCAGTGCATGTCAGTGTGGTCGCCTAAACTGACAAAGCGAGAAAGAACACTGAGGGGGTAAGCAAGGTCGGGGCGAGTGCACATCATAGCATACATGAGAGACCCAACGAGCTTAGGATAAGGACGCAGCTCATAGGAGGGCGCAGGAACGGCAAGGGCAGAGGGAGTGATGGTTAGCAGGAAGAGGGGTGGAGACCGGCTTGGCCTGCGACATCTCGAACCGCTGGAGGATGAACTGGATGTAGAAAGACTAGGAGAGAGAGATGGTGCGGGCAGCACGATCACGATGGATCTCCATGCCGAGGTAGTGACGAAGCTCGCCAAGATCCTTGCATAGGAGACGCGCCTGCAGGGCTTTCTTGACAGCTGCAAGATCAGCGGAGTCCTCGGCAAGCAACACCAAATCATCCACGTAGGGAAGGATGCAAAGCTTGTGAGGGGATGTGCGAATGAAAAGACTAGGGTCGGAGGTGGAGGTAGAGAAGCCAAGAGAGTGAAGGGTGGAGGCAAGCTTGGCGTGCCACTCGCGCGGGGCCTGCTTAAGGCCATACACAGGTCGCTTTAATTCCCAAACAGTGCCTGGAGGGAAAGGGCGAGGAAAGCCAGCGGGGCACTCGAGGAATATGCGCTCATGTAGTGCGCCCTGAAGGAAAGCATTGTAAACGTCCATGGAATGGATCTCCCATTCCCAGTGAGCACCTAAGTCAAGAAGGAGGCGGAGAATGGGGAGACGGGCTGTGGGGGGGTAAGTGGCAAAGTAGTCAATGCCTTCACGCTGAGTGAAGCCCTTGGCACAGTAGCGGGCTTTGAAGACAGGAAGTTTGCTGGGCAGTTGCTTGAGACGGAAAACCCATTTGCCTTTGACAATAGTGGCGCCATGGGTGGGAACAGAGTCAATGTAGGAATTAGTTGTGGTAAATGCCTCACACTCAGCAATGATGGCAGCCATCCACTCAGTGGCATGAAAGCCCGGCACGGCCTCGGAGTAGGACTGAGGGGTGGGAATGGCAGCGGTGTCAACAGAGAGAAGAGTGGGAGAATTGCTAAAGTCACCGACGGTGACACATAGCAGAGGAGAAACAGGATGAATGGTGAAGAGCTTCTGAAAGCGATCTTCAAGAAGATTAACATCCTGGGATGGAGATAGACGAGTAAAAACAGCAGAGTGCTGAAAATTAGACAGTTCGCGAGTCATGGAGTGAGTATGGCGCGGGGAAGGGGGGGAAATGGGAACGGGAGAAGGAGGTTGAGAGGAAGATGGAGGTGAGGAAGGAAGGGGAGCCGAAGAGGAAGAGGCGGGTGGGGAGGCGCCAGAGATGATATCAGAAGGGGGGGTAGTAGAGGCTAGCGCGAGGGGAGGGGCGGGAAGGGGCGGGATAGGAAGCGGGGAAGGAGGGGAGGGGAGGACAGAGGGCGGCTGATCCAAATTAGACCAGTGAAGAGAGGGGACAGGAGGGGCGGGTGGGGGAGAATGGAATGGGGATTGAGTCTCATCTAAAATGACGTCCTGGCTGCGGATGAGTGGGTGAGAGGAAGGGGCATAGAAAAGATAACCAGGACAGCCAGAGTTGATGCCAGGGAATGCACAGAGTTGCGTCTTGGGAGCGAGCTTCCCACCCTGTTGAGATCGGTCTGTTGGATTTACAAGATCATGGGAGACACACCCCCATACCCGAAGAGGGCGAACAGAGGGCTGGCAGCCAGTCCAAAGCTGGAAGGGGGTGGTAGTGGGGCGAAGAGGAAGAGGGTGGAGGTTAGAGAGTAGAGTTTCATGGAGAAGAGCATAGCTCCAAAGAGAGTGGGGAGCAGAGGCATGGGTGAGAAGGCAGCGAGTAATTTCCATGAGAGTGCGATTGCGATGCTCAGTGTGAAGAATGAGGAATGGAGTGGAAGAGGTTTCACTAGCAAGCAGTGGAGTACATATAGCAAACCCTAAATTGGGCTGTACTCACTATTGAGTGCCCCACTACAGGCTAGACAAACATAACACTCTGACACACCCCCATAGCCAAAGTGGGGTGTAATCAGCACAATGAGCAGGCATAGCAGGAGTTCACAATAATAAGCAAAGCTAGAGGCTATCACCAAGGGCAAGTGGAGGAGGAGGGACTATGAGAGGAGAGGAGGTAGTGGGCGGCAGCTGAAGCTGCTGGCACACGTCGCAACTGGAGCAACTGGCACACGGGCAACTGGAGCAACTGGCACACTGGCAACTGGAGCAACTGGCACACGGGCTACTGGAGTAACTGGCTCCGCGGCTAACACTGGCAAATGGAGCAACGGACTCACGGGCGACTGGAGCAACTGGCTCACGAGCGACTGGCGCAACGGGCTCACGGGCGACTGGCGCAACGGTCTCACGGGCGACTAGAGCTGCGGGCTTCACGGCGGCCACCCCCCTTCAACCTCCCCAAACTATCCCACCCCCCTTTCACACACCCCCTGCTGCACCCTAGGTTCACTCACACCCCACCCCCTAGCACCACTCCGTCGACTCCCACACACCCACCCCCGTCAGCGGCAGCTGCAGCAGTGGGAGACTGAGGAGGGGGAGGAGCAGGGGAGACCACACACCCGCCACCCCCTACTCGCCACCCCCAAACCCTAACACAGGGCAGGGCCGGGCGACGGGTAGGGAGGTTAGGGGGGGGGGGGGGGCGACGCTCGCCCCCCCCCCCCTAGGTCGCCGCGGCCCCCTCAGGTCGCCTCGACAGGCGACGAGAAAAGAGGGGGGGGCGGTGCACGGGTCCCCGGCGCGCCGCGACTGGCGACGGAGCATGGCCGGGGCGGGGCCGGGGCAGGGTCGGGGCAGGGCCGGGGCAGGGCCTCGACGGGGGGCCGCAACGGGGGGGCGCGACGGAGGGCCGTGACGGAGGGCCGCGACGGGGGGCCGCGACAGAAGGGCCGCGACGGGGGGGCCGCGACAGGGCGACGGGGCAGGGCCGGGCGACGGGGCAGGGCCGGGGCGAGGCCGTGACGGGGCCGCGACAGAGCCGCGACTGGGTCGCGAAGGGGCCACGAAGGGGCCACGAAGGGCCGCGACGGGCAGCAGGGCAGAGCGCGAAACGCGCTAAGGGCAGGGCAGAAAAAATAAGTTTAGCGAAGTGGTAGGCCCTAGGAAGGAACAGTCCGAGGAGGGAAACAGCTCTATACCATGTGAAATAACGAGGAATGGAGTGGAGGAGGTTTCACTAGCAAGCAGTGGAGTACATATAGCAAACCCTAAATTGGGCTGTACTCGCTATTGAGTGCCCCACTGCAGGCTAGACAAACATAACACTCTGACACTCAGCAACCCCATTCTGTTCTGGGGAGTGAGGAAGAGTGGAGGTCTGGAGAATGCCATGAGAGGCACAGTAAGAGGAGAGAGAGTGGTTAAAGAATTCGCCACCACCATCTGAGTGGAAGCGCGCGACAGGACGCTTAAAGCGTAGACGAGCTTGCTCAGCCCAGCGAATGATGAGGGAGGGAGCGTCAAATTTGGCATGGAGGGAATAGACAGTAGCAAATCGTGAGTGGTCATCAACCAAAAGCAGAAAATATCGATGACCCTGATGAGAAGCAGTAGGTGAAGGACCCCAGAGGTCCATATGAACAAGGTTAAGGGGTTGGGGAGAGGCAGAGGGCGAAGAGGGATGAGGTGACTGGGAGAGTTTGGCCTGGACACATGGGGTGCACGGAGGAGCAGGAGAGGGGAGAAGGGGAGGGAGAGAGAAGAGATGCCATGAAGAAGCTTAGAAGAGACCATACTACGAAGAAGGGGAAAGTTGGGGGGGAAGGGGGCCGGCAGAGCGCGATTTGGGCAGAAACGGGGGCACGACCGCCACAAACGTAAGGAGAAGGAGGCGCGACGAATGGGATGATGCGGGAGGGTGATAAGGGTGGTATGGCGACACGCTACCGACTGAATTGAGGAATCCGCGAGTGCATAGTGTGACGAAAAGTGTGAGTGACGGGAAAGAGATTAAAAAAAAAACCGTATAGCTAAGTAGCGCGAAAATGGCCTAAGGGTCGGAGATTTGATAAGAAATACGGAGAAGTAGGAAACGCCTAGGAATACGCTCTGAATACCATGTTAATTTGTGAGGAGCCATGGATGGCGAGAGAGTTAGGTAGGGTCGAAAAAATTGGACTAGCAATAAAATGTCGAGGTACAAAAGAGAGAGGGCTGGAAACCCTAATTGAACCTAGGGTGTGTTCGGTTTGTATCAGAAACTACGAAATGAACCTAAAATGTACATGAATGCGTAACTCTCTCTAAGCATGGAGAAATAATATATGAACACCAAAATAAAGACCAAAACGAGCTCTAGCCTACTCCAACACTGGGGAGGCTGGTGTGTGCCAGATTTGGCATTGGATCAATCTTCTCAAGTGTAGGAGTCATAAAGGGTGGTGACTTTGCTTAAGTTGAGAAGACGGCGCGTTGTGATGCCGCTGCTGATGACGTTGCCTCACTTGCTCGGCATAATTGGATTTGCTCCAGTTCAGCAGTAGGGGGGATCGAGGAGGAATCGCAGAATCCAATATCGGTAGTGGCATCAACACTCCAGCTCATCACCTTTATAGAGGTGATGTTGTTGATGGATTTTGTTGTCATGCAGGTTTTATGACATTGACGCAAGTGATAGGGCCATGAGGCCTTCGTTCAACCATAGTCCTCCCATGGTTATATGAGTCTCCTTTCGGAGCTCTTGATGGTATATGTCAAAGCCGCGTTGTTCAAGAGCATGGTAACAACTCCATCCCACTAAATGGGAACGCTGCAATGCCGTGCTAGATCTGGTCTTCCATATCATACTGGAACACTGCAATGCCATGCCAGATCTGGTCTTCAATTTTGTCCAGTCCCGTCTCCCTTGTGCAGAAGAATCCCAGGAGTTGTTTATCACTTTAGACACTTTGAGCCCTCTAATGCGGTCGCGCCATTTTGTCCATGTGTGGTGATGATTGCATAGAGACCTTAGCACCTCGTAACGGTTGAAGAAATATCCCTCAACTCCCTCTCTCATGTAGAGCCTTCCTAATGTGATAGATTCATGGGTAGGAATAGCCCGGTATTCTCATTCGTCGGTATTCTCATCCGTACCTCCGATGTACGACCGGTAGGACGTGTGATAGCATCGTCGTTGCCCACCGTCTCCTCATTTGCCGACAACCTCGTATTGCTCAAACATTCTCCCGCATTGTCGAAGTTACGTTGCCGCTTGTTACACTTTTGTCAAAACATTATAGCTTATGCATTTGTGTAGGCTGTAGTGGGGTAGCCCATATGGGGTACAACCCAATTAGGGTTAGTACTTGTACCCAACTCTTTCATAGTGCATTCATTCTCGTTCTAGTTTTCTCATGGTATCGAGCAGGTTCCCTCGTGGGAACTGTTCCTAGGGCCCACCAATTCGATTTTTTTTTCCTGCCCGGAGCGCGCTCAGTTCCTGCCCGAGTCGCGCTCCCCTCTCTTGACCCTCTCGCGCCGCCTTAGCGGCCCCGTCGCGTCGAGCTAGAGGCCCTGTCGCGTCGCCCTCGCGGCCTCATCCCGTCGAGCCGCCCTAGCGGCTGCGTCCCGCCGCCCTAGCGGCCCCGATCCGCCGCCCTAGCGGCCACGTCGCCTACTTCTGCGGCCCCGGCGCCGCCCTTCCCGGCCCCGACCTGCCGCCCTAGCGACCCCGTCGCCTACCCCGCGGCCCCGGCGCTGCCCTTCCCGGGCCCCGACGACGCCCTTCCCGGCCCAGCCCTGCCTCTGCTGGCCCCGTCGCCTAGCCCTGCGGCCCCGGCGCCGCCCTTCCCGGCCCCGATCCGCCGCTCTGCGGCCCCGTCGCCTACCCCGCGGCCCCGGCGCCGCCTTTTCTCGGCCCCGACGCCGCCCTTCCCGACCCGGCCCAGCCTCTGCTGGCCCCGTCGCCTACCTTGCGGCCCCGGCGCCGCCCTTTCCCGGCCCCGACGCCGCCCTTCCCGACCCGGCCCCGCCTCTGCTGGCCCCGTCGCCTACCTCAGCGGCCCTGACGCCGCCCTTCTCGGCCCCGGCACTGCCCTTCCCGGCCCCGGCCCCTCCTTCACGCGGCCCCGCCGAGCTACTGCCGAGCCGCCAGCGCCACCCGAGTAGCCCGAGCAGCCGCGCCACCTGAGCCGCCCGAGCCGCCGTACCGCCCGAGCCGCCGAGTCGCCCGAGCCGCCGAACCGCCGAGCCGCCCGAGCCGCCCGATTCGCCGTACCGCCGAGCCGCCCGAGCCGCCGAGTCGCCGGGCCGCAGTTACCGCCGAGCCGCCCGAGCCGCCCGAGCCGCCCGAGCCGCCGAGTCGCCGAGCCGCCGAGCTGCAGTTCCTGCCGAGCCGCCGAGCCGCCGAGCCACCCGAGCCGCCCTGTCCGGTAAGAGCAGAGTGTCACCGCATATGCAAGGGATGCATATGCAATAACAGTAGAGTGCGGTGCTGTGAAGTAGTATAGCAAATAGCTAAGAATGCATTGAGGTAGATAGATAAGAAGTAGTGTAGGAGGTGTAGCCAGTAGCGAAGTGTCGGTTGCAAAGGGGTGCAAAAAGGGGGAAACATGTGGGAGCGGTTGGGATGAAGGGGGAAAAGCACCGAAGGGCGAAATGTGGGATTCGAACAAATCCCAACCTCGAGCCGCACATTGGAAATGTGCAAACCGAGGTTGGGTAAGGTCACCCACGCCCACTCACTCGATGCCTATTGTTTAGTATTCTTTCATACTAGTGCAAGGCTGTTATCCTAGCTACTACACGCGGTGGCACAGCACTAAGAAGGAACCGGTGGGGTGAGGGAGTGATCTCGGTCATACTAAACAATAGGACGCGACACGCAGTCATGGATAAATATGAGCTACGTTGGGGTAGGGTGTTTAGTCGCCGGGAGGAGGAACGAGCACGAGGTGAGCCGTCACGCGAGCGCGGGCGATCTCTGGAGCGCTCGCCGCGAAGGCCGGCATTTCGCGCAGATAGAGTCCTCGTCGCTGGGGACCGACGGGCGGAAGGGAGGCCTAGCGTGGCAGCGGGTGGAGAAGGATACGCCACAAGCGCGGACGGAGACGTGTGGCGAAGAGGGCATGATCGCGGAGATGGATACGGGAGCGGAGACCGACGCGCTGTGGGAGTGTTCCGCTCGCCGGAAGAGCGCGGGCGCCGCCGTGATGAGAGGGGCCGTCGGCAGGGCGTCGAGCGATTCGACGCCGACCAAGGAGGGGAGGCCGCAGAAAAGGAAGAAGCGTGGGAGACGTCCGGCGAGGAAGAGGCAGAGGAGGACGCAGCGAACCTGGAACGGGCGGTCGAAGACGCCAACGGAGAAGATGACGGCGAGGAACCCGCGGCTGGGATCGGAAGCGCCGAGCCTGAAGAGGCGGACGTTGCCGGGGGCGCAAGCCAGGCAGGGGCGGAAGGATCGCGGTCGGGACGGTCGGAATCACGCGGCCGCGACGCAAGCCGCCAGGAGGAGCATTACGCGGAGAGGTCGCGTCAGCAGGAGCGGCGGGACTGGGGCGTGCATGCCGGCGCTGTGGGGACGCAAGGAGAACGCGACAAAAGGGAGGAAGAGGGACCGCGCGCATCAGGGGAAGGATCGCGGCGCTGGGAGCGGCCTTCTGTTAACCCTCGCGCACTCGACTGGCGCCAGGCACAAGGGGGCTGGGGCGAAGACGGCGCACGATCGCCGGACAGGCAGCTGATGCACAAGGGAGGATGGGAGGGCGAGCCACGCGCAGCCAGCCACCACTGGCGGCGGGAAAAAGGACGCGAGGAGGGGCCCAGCTCATCAGAGAGGCGCGGCCAGCGGCAAGAGGGGCGCGGCGGGGAGGCACGGACGTCTGGCCCGCAAGCGCAATGTGAGAGGAGGGTGAGCGGCGGATTCCGCTCGCCTCTCGTCCGGCAGCAGCGGGGAAGAGAAGGCGGCGGAGACAGGCGCTCGCCCGGAGATCATCGGCAGCAAGGAAGGGGACAAGCATGGGAACCGTCGCCAGAGAGGCAGCGGCAGCGAGAGACGAGCACGGCGAGGTGGAGAGAGACACGAGTCTCGTCGGCACGAACGCGAGGGCGTGCGGGGGAGGAGAGGGGCCCGAGAGAAAGGCACGGTGACTCGGGCTGGAACCGGCGGGAGAGCAGAGCTGGAGGGGGGAGCTTAGCATATGGCGCTGAGCGGGCCCGAGAGGCCAGGGAAGGCATGGAGAGGGCCAAGGAGAGAAGGACTGGGGAAGAGCGGCTGGGAGGGGCCAGGGAATCGTGGGGAGAAGGGCGGGGAAGTACAGCCAGCGCGACGCGGGTGGAAGTGCCGGCGAGGTTCTCGGGGGACCAATGGGTGGGGCCGGCCCTCAAGAATTACTTGATGCAGGTGGGGAACGTGAGATACCGCTGTGACAGGCAAGGCATGGACCCAGTAGACTTCTTCTTGAGCCTGCCCAACACACTGGAGGGAGAGGCGGAGACCCTGTACCGCATGAGGATGGACGAGCTGCTGTGGAGGGCAGGGAGGTACGGGGAGGATCCCACCGAGGCATTTCTGGAGCGGCTTCAGCGTCAATTCCTGGGACACACGGCGGAGCGCATAAGGGAGTTTCAGGAGTTCAGGAGGGGACGAACAGAATCCCTACTGACCTACTACAACCGACTGATAAACTTGGCGGAGGATGTGAAATGTTCGGACAGCAGCCTCCTCATCTGTAAGTTTCTTGGAGGCCTGGACGAAACACTGGGGGGGGGACTGAGGATGAGGGTGTACGAGTTGGGGGCGGATGCGGCACTAGAGGAGGTGTTTGACCTGGCGGAAAGGGTGGAGCTGGCACAAAGGAGGTATGAGGCCTACCTGCCGAGGCCGACAGAGAGGAGCCGCAGACCGACATGGGCGGCGGCTATGATACCAGAGGAGCGAGGGAGGGTGGACCCACACGGGGAAGAGAGAGCCGACGCGCGCACCTGCTACCGGTGTGGACAGATGGGGCACCTCCACAGAGAGTGCAAAAACTGTGATGGATGTGGGAAGCCTGGGCACCGGAAGCGAGAATGTCCGGATGCGGCGAAGTGTGAAATCTGCGGGAAGAAGGGGCACGAGGCCAAGGAGTGTTACCAGCGGGAGGGAGGGGCAAGGAGGAAACCAGAGGAGCTGCAGCGGCAGATCAGCAGGCTGCAGTCTCAACTGCAGGCCATGGGGTCAGGGTGGGGAGCGGAGGCGGGGATGTACGCTAGGGACGAGGAGGGAGAAGGGGTGGAGCCGGACGTGCAGTGTGCCCTCATGGCCTGGAGAGGCAGGGAACAGATGGGGCTGCGTAGCGGGGGGAAGGATGGCAGGCAGGAGCATAGCCGAAAGCCACGTGAGCAGGGGTCCAGGCCGGACGCGCCACGAGGAGAGAAGACCCCAGCCCGCCACCCGCAGGAAAGACTCGCGTGCCAGACCTCGGTGCTGCTCGTGGAAGTAGGAGCGGTGGAAGTGGGGGGGATGAAGGTAAAGACGGCGATCATTGACACAGGAGCACAGAGCGTGATGCTGGGTAAGGGGATGGCCGAACGGTTGGGGCTGATGGCCCCTGAGAGGCACGTGGCGAAGGGGATGTTAGTCATGACAGCAGAGGGAGGGGAACCAAAGTGGATGCCGTGCACACGGACCCCCATCGAGTTGACACTGCTGCCAGGAGGGGAGCATGAGACAAGGATCAGGATGAAGTGTGGAATCTCGGAGTCCGAGGACTTTGATCTGCTGATGGGGACGGAATTGGTGTTCGCTGTAGGCATGAGCATATGTACCTGGATGGAGAAGGTGGAGTTCCGAACGAGATACTGGAAGAAGGAGGGACCATTGGGGCAGCTGCCAGTGCAGTTTGTAAGGGTGGAGCCGAAGCGGGCCTATCAGGTCGGAGCAGGAGGGGCACAAAGGGGGCAGAGAGGAGCAGCAGAGACCAAGGAGGGGCCCAGGATGAAACTGATGGACAAGCCGGGGCAGCATAGCGATTGGCAGCAGCCCATCCGGCTAGTAGAGTTGTTCGGAGGAATCGGGGCAGGGCTGGCGGCAGCAGTGAGGAGTGGGATTGCAGTGCAGCAGTGGGTCTATGTGGAACTGGCACCACAGGTGAGAAGGATGGCTGAGCATCACGCGCGGAAGCTGAGAGCTGAGTTCCCGGACCTCCTGAGTGAGAAAGTAATTCACGAAGCCATGAGCAGTACGGTGCACGATGTGAGTCAGATCACAGAGGAGCAGGTGGCCAGCTGGGGGCAGGTGGACCTGCTGGTGGCGGGATGGGAGTGTCAAGGGGTGTCATGGGCAGGAAAAGGGAAGGGAGGGGAGGACCCGAGGACGAAGCTGATGGACAACCTGTTCAGTATCCTGGAGTGGTTGCAGGAGAGGCAGGGCAGAGTGGCCTACTTGCTAGAGAATCTGGATCTAGAAGGGGATTGTAGAGAGCCGATTCGGCTGGTGAGGGAGAGGATTGGCCAGCACGTGGGAAAAGGGATGAGCTGTGATGCAGCCAGGGCAGGGTCGTACGCTCACCGCCTCAGGATGTACTGGCAAAACGTGGTTCCCGTGCTGGATCTGCAGGAGGAAGCAGAGGGGATGAGGAGGGCTGCAGGGAGGAGGGTGGTGGACATCCTGGAGCCGGGACGGACTCCCGCGCCAGTTTGTCAAAGAAGTTACAGCAGGCACTACCCGTGCAACCAGGTGGGGCAGGACAGGAGGGCTCTGCCCACCTTGGTCGCTTTTGCAGAGGCAGCAGGCTACAGGTGGGAAAAGGGGGAGCCCGGACCCGGGCTGATATATGACCACAAGCGGGGACGGTGGGAGGAACCGACGGCATTAGAGAGGGAGCTGGCTATGGGATATGGAGAAAACGTGACGGCAGCACCAGGGGTGAGCGAGGAAGACAGGAGGAGGGCAATGGGGAATGCCATGGATGGCTACATGATGAGGTGGCTGGTGCAAAGGATGTGGCGACAGATGGTCTTGGGTGGGGGGCAAGAGGCAGATAAGGTGGCGGCAGCAGCAGCCCCATAAGGAGCATGGACCTGCCAGGAGGAGGAGGGAGGGAAGTGGACAGTGGGGGAAGCGATGAGTGAAGAGGGAAGGGAAGCTATGCTGGGACTGCTGGCCAAGCATAGGAAGTTCTTTGCCTTCACACTGCAAGAACTGGGAAGGTGCAAAATGAAGGAGATGGAGCTGAAACTGAGCAGCACAGAGCCGGTGTTCCAACGGCGTAGGAAGATGCCGCACGGAGATGAAGAGATATGCAAGGAGAAGATTAAGGAGCTGCTAGCGGCCGGACTGATCCGGCGCTCAGAATCAGAATACGCCACACCAACAGTGGTGGCAGCGAGGAAGGACTTAACAGGGGAGATCCTGAGCAGGAGGATGTGCGGAGATTACCGAGCGCTCAACAAGATTACCGTGGCGGACAGGTACCCAATGCCGATGGCGGAGGAGATATTTGACAAGTTAGCAGAGGGGGTGTTCTTCACGACGCTGGACCTGCGGCAGGGGTTCAATCAGATAAAAATCAGGGAGGAGGACGTTAGGAAGACGGCATTTCACGGGCCGGATGGGCTGTACGAGTGGCTTTACATGCCATTCGGGCTGAGGAACGCATCAGCAGTGTTTCAAAGAGTCATGGATGCAGTGCTGAGGGACGTAGAATGTGCAGCGTGCTACATAGATGACGTGGTGATCTTCAGCACCTCCGAACAGCAGCACCTGCAGGATGTGGAGAAGACACTGGCAGCAATAGAAGCAGCAGGACTCACGTGTCACCCGAAGAAGTGTAGGTGGGGTGAGCAGACCGTTCAGTATCTGGGCTACGAGGTGACAGGGGGGCAGATCGGGATCCAGCAAGCAAAGGTGGAGGTGCTGGATAGGCTGCGAGAACCAAAGGACAAGACAGGGCTGAGAGCGGTGTTGGGGTTTCTGAGTTACTACCGGCGATTAGTGCCCAACTTCAGCAGGCGGGCAGCGGTGTTGAACGGACTGTTAAGGGAGGACAAGACATGGGAGTGGGGGGAAGCGCAGAAGGGGGCATTGCAGGACCTGATGGCGGCGGTGAAAACAGCAACCGTCTTGCAGCTGCCAGCAGCGGACCAACCCTTCACCCTCTACACCGACTGGAGCAGCCAAGGGATGGGCGGGATACTCTGCCAGGAGGTGGAAGGGGATGAGAAGGTGGTGGCCTACGCGAGTAGGAGCTGCAACTCGGCGGAGGCACAGTACAGCTCGTACACAGGGGAGGGACTGGCGGCAGTATGGGCTGTGGGGCACTTCAGGGTCTACTTGCAGGGGCGGGAGTTCACCCTGGTGACGGACCACCAGCCACTGACATGGCTGATGACTACACCGGGGTTAACAGGCAGGAATGCACGATGGGCAATGAAGCTGCAGGAGTATGACTTCAAAATCAAGCACAGGCCAGGAAAAACCTTGCAGCATGTGGACGGCCTCTCCCGTAACCCCCCACCACTAGAGCCAACAGTGACCCTTGCGCTGCTGGCCAGACAGGTGGAGCTGAGCGGGGCAAGGAGGAGCAAGGGGCCGGCTGATATCTGGGAGGATGAGCAGGCTGTGAGATGGGTGAAGGGAGAGACAGGGGCAGACGAGGAGATGAGCGAGAGGGTGAGAGCAAGGGGGCACCACTACAGGTGGTACCAGCAGCAGTTGCAGATACAGACCGAGGGTGGGTGGAAGCTGGTGCCGGCCCCAGGTGACAGGGAAGCAGTGATAAAGGAGGTGCACTCAAAGATGGGGCACTTCGGGCATGAGAGGACAGTGCAGTTGTTGAAGACGGGCTGGTGGTGGGAGGGAATGCGCAGGCAGGTGCAGAAGTGGGTGGAGGGATGTGAGGCCTGCCAAAGGAGCCGAGCAAACCTGACCCAAGCCAAGGCCGAGCTGCAGTCCCTGCCCATCCGCGGGTTAGGCTTCAGATGGTCCTTGGACCTGGCGGGGGAACTGCCGCTGAGCCGGGGGGGGAAACGGTACATAGTGCTCATGGTGGAGCACGTGAGCAAGTGGCTGGAGGTGAGGGCTATCCCCAGCAAGAGCTCAAGACATGTGGCAGCAGCATTCAAGGAGCAAGTAATATGCAGATTTGGGGCGTGTGCAGAGGTGCTCACCGATCAAGGCACAGAGTTTCAAGGGGAGTTCAGGGAGCTGTTAGAGGAAGCGGGAATCACCCACAGGCGCACCTCTCGGTATCACCCACAGAGTGATGGGCTGACCGAGCGCCTAGTGCAGACGTTGAAGCGAGGGCTACGGGCATATGGGGAGAAAAGGAAGCGAGAATGGGACAATGAGCTACACTGGATTGCGGAAGGATAAAGGTTTGGGAAGCAGGCAGCCCTGAGAGACCATTCACCCTACAACCTTCTGTTTGGTTGTGAGCCGGTGCTACCTGTGGGGGCACCACGGGTCCTCACGGACACAGTGACAGCAGGCACCATAGACAACTGGGTGGCCTTGTCAGAGGCCAGAGCAAGGTACCTCCGAGTGATAATGCCAGCAGTGCTAGAAAACCTACACACGGCACAGCTGAGAGACGCCAGACGTTATGAGCAACGCCAGCAGCAGGGGATGTTGGGAAGGAGAGAGAAAAAGGGAGCAAGTGAGGGGCAGGAGGTGTACCTGAAAAGGGCAAAACAGGACACGCTGGACGTCGGAGTGGGGACCGAGAGGTGGAGAGTGAAGGAAGTTCGGCCCTCGGGTATTCTCGTGCTGGAGAACGAAAAGGGGGCACAGCTGAAGGAGCACCAGACCAACACGGCCCTGGTGAGGGGGAGCAAGCCTCAGCAAGCTGGTCCTGTGACACGAGCTCGAGCTACCCAAGCACGGGCACAGGAGGGGGCAGTGAGTGACTGAGGCAGGGCAGCACAGAGCAGGGAGTGTTGAAGAAGAACAACAGGAAGAAGAGCAAGTGCTGGTGAGGGTCACACACTCCGACAAGAGCCTCTGTCACTGCACTGCCCTTACCCCACTGTTCGCGCTACTAGTCTACTGCTGTCATGGCTACCCCTAGTGTCCTCACTTTTGACGCTGAGGGTCGGGCCATTGACTTTGACGTCTGGGTAGATGACCTACAGATTTTCCTACAGTGCGATAGAGCAGACGGTCTCTCCCTCTTTGACCTCACCTCTGGTGCCTCTCCTGCCCCTGCTGCTGATGCTGACGCCACTGTTCGCTCACTGTGGGCCACACGGGATGCTGCTGCACGTCTTGCTGTGCGTCGCCACCTGCCTACCTCTGAGCGTGCGCACTTTAGCTAGTACAAGAGTGCTCAGACCCTGTACGACGCTGTAGTTGCACGCTACTCCTCCCCCGCCACTGCTGCACTGAGCCGCCTCATGCTACCGTACCTCTTCCCTGACCTTGCTGCCTTTCCCACAGTCGCTGACCTCATTACGCACCTCCGCACTAGTGACACTCGCTACCGCGCTGCACTTCCTGCTGAGTTATGCGCCAAGAACCCCCCCCCCCCCCCCCATGTACATCACTCTCTACTACATCGTCACACGCCTCCCTGACTCCCTTCGCGTAGTCAGGGACCACTTCCTCTCGGTTTGCCCCACCACTCTCACCGTTGACCTCCTCGAGAAGGCCCTCCTAGCAGCGGAGAAAAGCATAGTCGCTGTAGGAGCCTCTCGTGGTGACCCTCGCACCCCCATCTTTGAGGGGTGTTCCCCCTCCCCCCTTTTGCCCTCTGTTGCCTCTTCTGCTGCGGCCGACCTTGTTGGGCATGAGTCGGTCGGTGCGGCGTCTACCCCTAGGGGGAAACGCCGCCCTGGCAAGGGCAAAGGGGGCAGGGGCGCTGGAGGAGCTAGCGGGGGCGGTGGAGGAGGCGGTGGAGGCGGTGGAGGGGGTGGGGGTGGCGGTGGGGGTGGTGGCAGGGGTGGAGGTGTCGGTGGCGGCAGTGGAGGCGGAGGCGGCGGCGGTGGTGGCGGTAAGAGCGGAGGTGGCGGAGGTGGCGGCGGTGGAGGCGGCGGTGGCGGTGGAGGTGGAGCTGGTCGGGGTGGCGCTGCGCAGAGGGTCGGCTCCGGTGGTGGTCAGCGCCAGCAGCAGCAGCAGCAGCAGCGCACTCGTGACATCCCCCCCCCTCAGCAGCTCCGTGACTGGTACGCTGCACTTCATCGGGGTGGGGGTACTGGTCCATGCACCTACGTCCTACGCACCGGCGACCGCGCAGGTGAGCAGTGCAGGGGTGCGCACTCCAACCAGCGCTGCTTTGGCCGCCTGACGGATGCTTGGCATCACCAGTTCTCGGAGGCCACTGAGATCCCCCGCTGGGGCGAGCTTCCTAGGGCGGGAGTAGCTGTCTTTGACCTTGACTTTGATGCTATTCTTGCTGCCATGTATGCTGTGACTATTAGTGATGAGGGTGACTGTTACCGGTGTTTTCCGCCCGACCCGGGCATTGAGAGTGCTGCTCTAGGTACTGGTGAGGCTGCTGCTCTAGGTGCTAGCGAGGCTGCTGCTCTAGGTGCTCGGGCGTCTTCTCCCTCAGGTGCTGGTGAGACTGCTCTCTCAGATACTGCGTCGGCTTCGGCCTCCCACACCTTCACCCTTGACTCGGGGGCTTCTCGCTCCTTCTTTCGAGACCGCACCACACTCGCGCCGCTTGGCCGGCCAGTTGCAGTCTCTCTGGCAGACCCATCTGGGGGTCCTGTCCTTGCTCACTACTCCACTGTCCTCCTGTGTCCAGTGGCCCCCTCTGGCACCCTGTCTGGTCTTTACCTCCCCTCGTTCTCTACGAACTTGGTGAGTGGTGCTGACCTACAGGATGCGGGGGTTCACCAGTTCACTCCTGCGAGTCAGCGGGTGACCCACTGCACGGACGCTCGGACAGGCCGACACCTGGCCACGTTTACACGTCGGCCGGGGTCAAGCCTGTACACACTGACCACTGCGTCTCCTCCAGTCACTGCGTCTGGTCAGCTAGCTGCGTCGAGTCAGGCGTTTGCTGCAGCGTCCAGGTCTGGTCCTGAGTCTGCCCCCTGCTCGTGTCGCCTCCTGTCTCACGAGACTCTCCTCTGGCACCACCGCCTTGGTCACCCCTCCCTGATTCGTCTCCGAGGCATGGCCTCCCGTGTCCATGTCTCTGGTCTTCCCCGGTCCCTCCCTCCCCTTCCTCCTGGGCTTGGCCCGACCTACGTCCCCTGTGTCGAGGGGTGGCAGCGGGCTGCCCCTCACTCCTCCCAGTTTCCTCCGACAGAGGCCCCGCTGCAGACGCTTCACATGGACGTGTGGGGCCCGACCCGCGTCCGTGGACAGGGTCACAAGCGAAGCTTCCCGCTGGTGGTTGACGACTACTCGCGTTACGCCACGGTCTTCCCCTTGCGCAGCAAGGGTGATGTCACTGAGGTGTTGACCGACTGGATCCGCGCAGCTCGTCTCCAGCTCAGGCAGAGCTTCGGCTCGGACTTTCCTGTTATGCGTCTTGACTCTGACAGAGGCGGAGAGTTCTCCTCTGGCCTTCTGCGAGCCTACTGTCGTGCACGAGGCATCCGCCAGACCTTCACGCTTCCGGAATCTCCACAGAAAAATGGGATTGCTGAGCGCCGCATTGGCATGGTCATGGATGTCGCTCGTACGTTCATGATGCATGCGGCTGCCCCCCATTTTCTGTGGCCGTTTGCGGTTCGGTACGCGGCGCATCAGATCAACCTTCACCCCAGGGTCTCCATGCCGGAGACCTCCCCAGCTTTGCTGTGGACGGGGAAGGTTGGCGATGCATCTGCGTTCCGTGTCTGGGGATCTCGGGCGCTTGTTCGCGACTTGTCTGCGGACAAGCTGTCCCCTTGTGCTGCTCCTTGCGTCTTCCTTGGCTTCCCCCCTCACGCGCTAGGGTGGCAGTTCTACCACCCCACCTCTCGCCGTGTTCTGTCCTCCCAGGACGTCATGTTTGACGAGTCGGTCCCCTACTACCGCCTCTTCCCCTACTGCACTCCATCCCTCCCCCCACCACCCCTCTTCCTTGTGCCAGGTCCCCCCCCGGTAGACCCCCTCCCCCCTCAGGGTCCTGCCCCTTCAGGTGTGTCCCAGGTAGACGCAGTCGAGCCTGTCGAGGTTACTGGTGACTCTGGTGCTGCTGAGGGTGCTGAGCCTGGAGGTGCTGACTCTGGGGGTGCTTAGCGTGTGGGTGCTACGCCTGGGGGTGCTGAGCCTGAGGGTGCTACTACTAGGGGTGCTGAGCCTGGGGGTGCTGAGCCTGGGGGTGCTACCACTGAGGGTGCTGAGCTTGGGGGTGCTGAGCCTGGGGGTGCTACGCCTGGGGGTGCTGAGCCTGGGGGTGCGGAGCGTGAGGGAGCTGGGCCTGCTCGTGTGGCGTCTGGCGGTGCTCAGCGTGGAGGTTCTCCGGGTGCTTCTTCTCGGAGGGAGCCACTCTCTCCATAGGAGCTGCGCGAGTGGTTTGCCCGGCGCTGGAGGCGTGCTGCTGCAGCTGTAGGTTCTTCGGCTGCTGAGGGTGCTGCTGCCGCGGGTCCCGGAGGTGCTCGTACTGGGAGTACTGGAGCTGTTGGGCCTGCAGGTACGATTGGAGCTGCTAAGGGTGTTGGCGCTGAGGCTACTGCTGTCAGTCCTGGAGGCGGTCCTGCTGAGGGTGCTACTGGTGCTACTGGTGCTGCAGGAGGTACTGGAGCTGGAGGTGCTGCTGACGCTAGTGCTGCCGCTGTGGGTACAGGTGCTGTCCCTGCTGTGTCTGGAGTCGCCGCGCGGCCTCGCCCGTACTTCGTTCCTCTCCTTCAGCAGGTTCTTGGTCTCCCGTCTTCTACTGGTCCTTCTCCTCCCTTAGAGTGTCCACAGCCTGTCCCGTCACAGTTACAGCCAGCCTCCCCACTGCCTGCTCCTTCTCCCTACATTGGTCCTACTGGAGGTCTTGCTGAGCGTCGTGAGCCTGCGTCTTGCACAATGTCGCCTGTCCGTCCTGCTCGCACTAGTGGTCGTGGTTCGCGTCACCGTCCTCCTCCTGTCCCTGGCACGCACCGGATGTCTCTGCGTCCGTCCACTGCTCCTCTGCGTGCCCCTTTGCCTTCTCCTCCTAAGTCCTCTCTTCCTGCTCTTGCCGACCCGGAGTCGGACTCTCTTCGTGCTGCCAGTCCTACTGTCACGCGTCTCCTTGCTACTGTCTTCACTAACCCTTCCTTTGAGTCCACTGCTACGTCTGCCCTAGTTGCTGAGCTTCTCGACTTTGCTGCTCGCTGCCGTCTAGACTACGCTGCTAGTCTTGTCGCTGAGTCTGAGTCTCTCTGTCCTCCGTCCGTCAGGGGTGAGTGTGCCCTTGGCACGGACGTCCTTGAGGACAGGCAAGAGGAGTTCCAGTGTTTGGCTACTGCTTCACCTCATCTCGTTTCCGTACTGCTTACCCCTGAGGGAGACCCGGATGCACTTGACATCCCGACTCCGCGCTCTTACGCGGAGGCGATAGAGGGTCCCTACTCCTCTCAGTGGCAGGCAGCTATGGACGCAGAGATGGCTTCCTGGAAGTCCACAGGCACCTACGTTGACGAGGTTCCCCCGCCTGGGGCGAACATCGTCAGTGGCATGTGGATTTTCAGGGTGAAGCGGCCGCCGGGTTCTCCGCGTGTCTTCAAGGCGCGTTACGTGGCTCGTGGCTTCAGTCAGCGGCAGGGAGTTGACTACTTTCAGACCTTCTCTCCCACCCCGAAGATGACCACTCTTCGGGTACTGCTGCACATAGCTTCTCATCGTGACTACGAGCTTCACTCTCTTGACTTCAGCACAACTTTCCTGCAGGGCAGCCTGCACGAGGAGATCTGGCTGCGCCGCCCACCTGGCTTCACAGGGTCTTTTCCTCCTCGCACCAAGTGGAGCCTCCGTCGGCCAGTCTACTGTCTCCGCCAGGCACCGCGTGAGTGGCACGACACACTGAGGACTACACTTGCGGCTCTTGGGTTTGCTCCCTCTACTGCCGACCCGTCGCTGTTTCTGCGCACCGACACTTCTTTGCCGCCATTCTACATCCTCGTGTACGTCGACGACTTGGTCTTTGCCACAACTGACACTGCTGGACTCGCCCACGTGAAGTCTGAGCTGCAGAAGAGACACACGTGCACAGACCTGGGTGAACTGCGCAGCTACCTTGGCTTGCAGATCACCCGGGACAGAGCACGCCGCACCATTACCCTAACTCAGTCACACATGGTGCAGCAGGTCCTTTTGCGCTTCGGCTTCACGTACTCCTCGCCTCAGGCCACTCCTCTGCCTACTCGCCACTTGCTCTCAGCTCTGCCTTCGGATGAGTCCGTAGAGTCGAGTGGCCCGTACCCAGAGCTTGTTGGCTGCCTCATGTACCTGATGATCTGCACACGACCTGACCTTGCATACCCTCTTAGCATTCTCGCACGCTATGTTGCTCCTGGGAGACACAGACTGGAGCACATGGCTGCAGCGAAGAGGGTGTTGCGCTACTTGTGCAGTACGTCAGGCATGGGGCTTGTGCTTGGAGGGCAGATTCCAGTGGTCCTCACTGGGCACGCAGACGCTTCTTGGGCTGACGACCAGGCTACGCAGCGGTCGTCACAGGGTTACACCTTCAGCCTTGGTTCCGGCTCTGTTTCGTGGCGGGCTACCCGCTCGTCTTCTATTCTCGGCTCTAGTTGTGAGGCTGAGATCTACGCCGGGGCCATGGCTGCACAGGAGCTTCGTTGGCTCACCTACCTGCTGACTGACCTCGGAGAGCCGCCTCGTTCTCCTCCAGTGCTGTACGTAGACAACAAGGCCATGCTGGCCTTGTGTCGAGAGCAGAGACTGGAGCACAGAACGAAGCACATTGCTCTCCGCTACTTTCTTGCTCGTGAGCTGCAGCAGCGTGGTCAGCTGCGTCTTGCGTACGTGGCCTCTGAGGCCAACACTACTGATATCTTCACCAAGGCGCTTGCGCCTTTTGATCATCAGCGCTTCTGTACTCAGCTGGGTCTTGTGCCTGCCTTGCCTCACTTGCTCACCTCTTGACCTTGCTTGTACTGTTACATATATATATACACCTGCTCTTGCTTGTCTAGCCTTTTATATAAATATGTACTCCTGCATGTGAACTGGCCTTGTGGCCTTGACCTTGTGCTCGGAATGTGTGGTGACTTTGTGATCCACCCTGAGCTTGCTTTGCTTTGCTTTGCTTGACTGGTCTTGTGACCCCTTGTACTCCCCCACTCTGCCTATGGGGGTGTGTCAGAACATTATAGCTTATGCTTTTGTGTAGGCTGTAGTGGGGTAGCCCATATGGGGTACAACCCAATTAGGGTTAGTACTTGTACCCAACTCTTTCATAGTGCATTCATTCTCGTTCTAATTTTCTCAACTTTGACTTGTGGTAGAAACGCACTCTGAAATGTGTTCATCAGTGTCGCTGATCAACAAGTATTTCTTGGATTATGAGGTTAATTACTCCTCAATCTTCCAAGCATTGTGACATTCACGAAGTATCTCCACGCAAATCAAGAACATCTTTGATCATCTTAGAACATAATCAGCATGCCGCCTCGCGAGGTTGATGATGAAACTGTTTCGAAAAATCACTGCGGATGGCTGGGACCCTTCAAAAATATGGATAATTTAGCTCCTTTTACAATAGACTGTCTCGCTAGCCTTGAGGTGCAGCCCTGCATCAACGCTGCACACGAAATCAGCTAATTTGTAGCAACTAGGCATCAGAGAAGATGTCTCTTTTGAAGTCCCACATCATGATTGTATGGAAGCCTATTGAAGGAGAATCATCGACAAACTCCTTCGTTGGTGTCATTATGATCGTGCAAGTTACTTGATAAAATGGAGTCCACCGATGTCGCCTAACCCACCACGCCTTGATGAGCGTTGCGAGCGGCAGGGATGTTTTGGCAGTAGCTTAGGACGTCGGTCGCAGAAGTATCTATGGCAAGGGTGGGCACACAAAGGTGCACCACCAATAAGGTTGTAACACTACACTACCTAGGCTATAAGCAGTTACCTAGAAAATATATAAAATTCTATATGCATTCTTACACCCAGGGCCGTACACGATCCTGTACTGCCAAGGCCGGGACGCGCTCCCAGCTGCCAGGGCCACCTCCGGGGCCGAGACTCCCCAAACCACAAGCCCCAATGCTGCTGAGGGGCCCACTACTAAAAACGCTGCTAAAACTCTTGCACCCGTTGTGGCGGCTGCAATTGCTGTTGCTGCTGTACCTATTGATGCAGCAGTCGCCAATTTTGCAGTAACTGTTCCCACCTGTGAGTGGCCTTTGGGCACTTGATGTTCCCTCTTCTCCTCATCCGGGCGCTTTACTGATGCACCTCCTCCTGTTGTCTCGCAAGACTGGACCATTCACCGTCCTACTCGTGCTTATCCATCGTCTCCGTTTGACGACCTCCGCACTGTCTTCTTCTGTCTAGTCCTCGTCGTTCTCCGCCTGCGTCTGGTCTCACACCACCTCCTAATTCATCTCTCACTATCTCCTCTCACCCTTTCTCAGACTACCACCACGATGCTCGCCCTGTTGCCACATGTGTTCTCGCCTCTCTTGTCACCAACACTCGTGCCTCTCCTTCGTCTGGCATGGCTCTTACTGCCACTGCCGCTGAATTTGCTGCCACCCGCTGCCTTAACTATGCCACACGTGTGGTGCTGCTCCACCTACCCATCCTCTGTCCGTCGGGGGTGAGTCTGCCCTTGGCTGTGATGTCCTTAACGACAGGCAGTTTGAGTTGTAGTTCTTGGTAGCCGCTTCTCCTTCTCTCTGTGCCATGCTGCTATCCCCTGAGGAAGACCCTGACGCACTTGACATACTGACTCTCCGCACGTACCCTGAGGCAGCGTCAAGGCAGTGGGCCTCTCAGTGGAAAGCGGCCATGGACTCAGAGATGGCGTCTTGGAGATCCACAGGCACTTACGTCAATGCATTTTCCCCTCCCAGGGCGAATGTAGCCGATGGCATGTGGATCTTCAAGGTGAAGCGGCCACCAGGATCACCACCAGTGTTCAAGGTGTGCTACGTGGTTAGGGGCTTCAGTCAGCGGGAGGGAGTTGACTTCTTCCATACCTTTTCTCCGACCCCAAAGATGACTACTCTTTAGGTGTTACTTCATATAGCAGTATACAAAAACTACGAGCTGCCTTGCCTTTCTCTAGGGCCTCCTGCACGAGGAGACTTGGCTGCGTCATCCTCCTGGTTTCACTAGCACTTTCCCCCCTGGAACCCAGTGAAGCCTTAAGCGACTAGTCTAAAGTCTCCGCCAGGCGCCCTGTGAGTGGCACTATACGCTACACACTACTATTTCTTACCTCACGTTCTGTCTTTTGTCCGCCGACCCGTCACTATTCATTCGCGAAGGTTCCACTCTGTTCTTTTTCCCTGTTTACGTTGATGATTTTGGCCTTCACTATAGCCGACACGGTTGTTCTGGCTGAGGTGAATTCAGAACTGCAGAAGAGACACATGTGCACTAACCTGGGTAAGCTGCGCCGCTACCTTGCTTGCAAATCACCAAGGATGAAGCCGCTTTCACCATCACTCTGATTCAATCACACATGGTGCAGCAGGTCCTCAGTTCGGGCTTCAATTTTCCACCACACAGCCTACTTCTCTTGTCGTCGAGTAAAGACTCATTGGCCCTATTCCCGACGAGCCCTTGAAGTCCAGTGGTCCCTATGCAGAGCTTGTGGGCTGCCTCATGTACCTGATAACTTGTACTCGACCGGACCTCGCATTTCCCCTCAGCTTCCTTTCTCGCTTTGTTGCGACTAGGAGACACCCTCCTATTCATCGGACGGCTGCTGCGAGGGTGGCGAGGAACCTGCGACTATATCAGACTTGGGGCTTGTGCTTGGAGGTAAAGACCCAGTTGTGCTGACCGGTCACTACGACTATTCCTATGCCGACGTCGTGGAGAACCAGTGGTCCATTTAGGGGATAGCTTGGGTGCTGGAGGTGTGTCGTGGCGGTTTACTCGGTTGTCTTCAATGGCTTCGTCCAGTTCTAAGGCTGAGATCTACGCCGGTGCCATGGTTGCGCAGAAGCTTTACTGGTTGGCCGTCTTGCTTGTCGACCTTGGTGAACGACCTCACTCTGCACCGACCTTTTTCACTGACAACAAGGCCATGGCATGATTCTCCTGTGTTGAGAGCCTCAACTGGAGAGTAGAGTATGCGAGAACTAGCCAGCAAGAATGATGGACTAGTAGTATGAGAGGAGTACAAGTGCTAGGTCTAACCTTAAAGTGTTGTACTCAATAGAGACAACCTCACTACAGCCTACAGATACACAAACACAGTTTAACACACCCCCATAGGCAAAGTGGGAGATAGCAAGAACAACCAACGGTCACAAGTCCAGTCAAGCAAGAGAACAAAGCGAAGCAAAGCTCGGGGTGGATACCAAGATCACCACACAGTTTGAGCACAAACAAGCGGCCACAAGGCCAGTTCACATGCGGAGGTATAAAAGCACAAGCAGTACAGTGATTACAACCTAGCAAGAGCAAGCATGCAAGTATATATATGGATCAAAGTATAAGACAAAGTCAAGCAACCAGCAGGCGAGGCAGAATATGCACAAGGCCTAGAGAAGTGTTGAAACGCTGATGATCACCAGTCACAAAGGGCCTTGGTGAAGACATCAGCTGTGTTGGCCCGAGAGGCCACCCAAGCAAGGCACAGCTGACCACGCTGCTGCAACTCTCAAGAAAGAAAGTAACGAAGAGCAATATGCTTCGTTCTGTGCTCAAGCCTCTACTCCTGACACAAGTCTATCATGGCCTTTTTGTCAACGTACATAACCAGAGGAGAACGAGGCCGCTCACCCAAGTCGGCCAGCAGGTAAATCAGTCAGCGTAACTCCTGTACAGCCATAGCCCACAACGTAGATCTCGGCCTCACAGCTGGACCCAAGCACAAATGACAAACAAGTGTAACTCCACGAGACAAAACCTAAGCGGAGACTGAAAGAGTAACCTTGTGATGACCGCTGAGTCTCCTGGACATCGACCCAAGAAGCGTCGGAGTATCCTGTGAGTACCACTGGACCCTGTCCTCTAAGCACGAGCACCATGCCCAATGTACTGCACAAGTAATGCAGTACCGTCTGCGCAACTGTCCAGTGCTCCTTCCTGTGTCGCCCGTGAGTGACGAAGCGAGCAAGGATGTTGAGAAGGTACGCGAGGTCAGGTCGTGTGCACGTCATCGAGTACATAAGGTACCCACAAGCTCTTGACATGGGCCACCCGGCTCTACAAACTCGTCCGAAGGTGGAGCTGAGAGCGAGTAGCCCGTAGGCAAAGGAATGTGCTAAAGGACCTGGTGCACCATGTGTGACTGAGTCAAAGTGATGGTGCGCCTTGCACTGTCCTGGGTGATCTGCGAGCCAAGATAGCAACGCAGCTCACCCAGGTCAGTGCAAGTGTGTCTCTCCTGCAGCTCCGCCTTCAAAAGGGTCAGCGCCTCAATGTTGGCACAAGCAAAGACCAATTCGTAGACGTACACGAGGATGTAGAACGGCGGCAGAGTAGGGTCGGTGCGCAGAAACAACGACGGGTCAGCAGACGAAGGAGCAAACCTAAGAGCCGCAAGTGTCGTCCTCAATGTGTCGTACCATTTGGTGGGTGCCTGGCGGAGACCATAGATTGGCTGCCGGAGGCTCGACTTGGTACATTCAGGAAACGACCCAGTCAATCCAGATGGGCTGCGCAGCTAAATCTCCTCGTGAAGGCTGCCCTACAAGAAAGCTGTGGAGAAGTCGAGGGAGTGCAGCTTGTAGTTACGCTATGCTGCAACGTGTAGTAACATCCGAAGAGTGGTAATCTTCGGGCTAGGGGAGAAGGTCTGGAAGAAGTCGACCCCCTGGCGCTGAGTGAAGCCTCAAGAAACGTTACGCGCCTTGAAGACACGCGGAGAACCCGGCGGCCGCTTCACTTTGAAAATCCACATACCATCGACTATGTTTGCCCCAGGAGGGGGAACCTCATCGACGTAGACGCTTGTGGACTTCCACGAAGCCATCTCTGCGTCCATGGTTGTCTGCCACTGAGAGGAGTACTCACCCGCGATCTTTTTTGCGCGAGTGGGGTCGGGATGTGGGTCTCTCTCAGGGCAAAGCAGCATGGACACGAATCAGGGTAAAACGGCCGCGAGACACTCGAGCTCAAACTGCCTGTCCTCAAGGACGTCACAGCTAAAAGCAATCTCACCCCTGACGGACGAAGGACAGACAGAATCGAACTCAGTAACAAGACTCGCGACGTAGTCGAGACGACGGGTAGCAGCAAAGTTGACTAGCTCAGTAACCAGGGCAGACGTAGCAGTAGACTCAAAGGAAGGGTCAGTGACAACAGTGGTGAGGAGATGTGTGACAGCAAAACTAGCAGCATGAGCAAGGTCAGACTCAGGGTCAGGAACGTCAGGAAGAGAGGACGCCGGAGGAGACGGCAGAGCAACACATTGTGGAATAGAGGAAGGACGAAGTGCCATAGTGTGCGTGCCGGGGATAGGTGGAGGACGTGGATGAAAAGCACGACTGATAGTGCGTACATGGGAGACAGGACGAGACTCAGGCTCATGACGGTCTGGCAGGGAGTCTATCTGTGCATGGTAGGGAGAAGGAGCAGGCAGTGGAGAGCGAGGTAGTAACTACGGCTGTGATTGGTCAGGCGGAAGACAGAAGAGAGGCAGAGTCAGGGCAGTGGAAGACGGAAGACTAAGACCTGACGAAGTGCCAAGTCAGGCGGCGGCAGGAATGACTACGGCTGCGGGTAGAAAAACGGTCGGCGCGGCGCAGTATCCTTACCGCCAGCGACTCCAGCACCTCCAGTACCTCCAGTAGCTCTAGTTCCTCCAGCACCTCCAGGTGTAGCACCTCCAGCACCAGCAGCTCCAGGACCTCCAGCACCTCCAGCTCTAGCACCTCCAATAACTCCAGCTCTAGCACCTGCAGTACCAGTAGCTCCAGTAGCTCTAGCACCTGCAGTACCAGTAGCTCCAGTAGCTCTAGCACCTCCAGCTTTAGCACCTCCAGCACCAGCAGCTCCAGTGCCTCTTGCACCTCCAGCTCTAGCACATCCAGCACCAACAGCTCCAGTATCTCTAGCACCTCCAGCTCTAGTACCTCCAGCACCAGCAGCTCCAGTACCTCCAACACCTCCAGCTCTAGCCCCTCCAACACCAGTACTCGAAGCTCTAGCAACCCGGCCCCGTCATACAAACCCAGTCGCGAAGCTGCTGCGGCGAGAGGGTCTCCTGTCGACGAGACCGCTGATGCTGTCCAAAGCCATAACCCCCAGCAGAAGCACCAACGAATCCACCACCACTAGGACTCGCAGCATCCCCAATGTCAGCACCCATAGAACCGGCACACCTAGAACCAGCACCCCCAGACTCAGCACCCCTTGAGTCAGCAACCTCAGGACCAGCACCTCCAGAGTCCGTACCCCCAATGTCACCACCCCCAGCAGCACCAGAGTCCACAGCGATAGGCTGCGGAGGTGGTGAAGACGGCCAAGGGGGAAAACCAGGCAGGGTCTCCAAGCGCGAGGAGCAGCGGGTAGCCCCCATTTCGTTAGTAGCGGGGTCACCCCCCTCGGCTGGTCAAGATTTGTCAGAGCAGACCTCCAAAGGCTCAACCAAGGGGTGTGGGTCGACCTGAGACACACCTAGGGGAGTAGGACCCTGTGGGGGGAGGGGGTCTACTTGGGGGGGACCTGGGACAAGGAAGAGGGGCGGCGGGAAGAGTAGGGTAGACGCGTGCGGGTGGACGGTAGAAGCAGATCGACTCGTCAAAGGTGACGTCCTGTGAGGACAGGACGTGGCGCGAGGCAGGGTGGTAAAACTGCCAGGGCAGGGCGTTGGTGGGGAAGTCAAGGAAGACGCAGCGGAGAGTGCAAGGAGAGAGCTTGCCCGCGGTGGTATCGCGGACAAGGGAGAGCGCGTCCTAGACCCGAAACGTCGACGCATCGCCAACCTCCCCGGTCCAACGCAGTGTAGGCGAGGTCTCTGGCGCAGAGACACGGGGCCAGAGGTTGAGCTCATGCACGACGTATTGGACCGCAAACGGCCATAGAAAATGGGGAGCAGCCGCATGGATCATGGAGGTACGAGCAACCTCCATGATCAAACCAATATGATGCTCAGCAATCCCATTCTGCTGTGGAGAGGCTGGAAGCATGAACGACTGGGCAATGCCCTCCTCACGGCAAAAGTCCTCAAGGAGGTGGGAGGAAAACTCACCGCCTCTGTCAGAGTGCAGTCGCAGGACCTGGAGGTCATGCTGAAACCGCGCGCTCAGTTGGCAATGAACAGCGATGATCCAATCGATCAAAACACCGTGGATATCCGCCTTGCTCTGCAAGGGGGAGACTGTAGTGTAGCGCGTGTAGTTGTCAACAACCAGCAGAAAGTAGCGCTCCTGGTTCTGTCCACGGACGCGGACTGAGCCCCACACGTCCATGTGGAGAGTCTGCAGAGGATTAGTGGTCGGCGGAAACGAGGAGTGAGGAGCGGCGCGTTGCCGCCCCTCGACGTAGGGAAGGCACGGTAGTGCAAGCAAGCGCGGGAGCGGGGGCAAGGACCTGGGGAGGCCAGAGACAAGGAGACGAGAGTGCATGCCACGTAGGTGTGGCAGGGAGGGGTGACCAAGACGGTGCAGCCAGAGGAGAGTCTGGTGCATGAGTAGCCGACACGAACAAGACGCAACTAACTGACCCGATGCAGATACCTGACCAGATGCAACTACCTGTGCAGAGTCAATGGTCAATGTGTACAAGCCAAACGCAAGGCTCCGAGTGAAAGTGGCACGGTGCTTGCCAGTGTGAGAGTCCATACAGATTGCCACAAGCTCACCCCAGAGTGGTCACAATGACAAACTGGTCCTGGAGGACAACGTTACTCACTAAGTTCTTAGAGAACAAGGGGAGGTGGAAATTTGTGAGGGAGCCTGAGGGGGCTGTCGAACATGGGAGAACGGTGAAGGCACGTGCTACAACTGGGCCCCAGAGGGGTCAGCCAGAGAGATCGGGACAGGTGCAGTGAGCAGTGTGAGTCGCGGAAGAAGAAGCGAGTCATGCCTGAGTCAAGCATGAAAGTGTGCAAAGCCTCTACAGATGCTGCACCTGTGCTACCAGGCTCACAGGCTCCTAGACGAGTAGCCTCTGCACTACCAGGGACGTGTCGCTAATAAACCCAGTCGCGAAGCTGCTGTGGCGAGAGGGTCTCTTGGTGACGCGTCTGCTGCTGCTGTCCAGTACCGCCAGCATCATAACCTCCACTACCAGGACGGCCTCACTGAATAACCCACTCACGAAGTTGCTGTGGTGAGAGAGTCTCCTGGCGATGAGACTGTCGCTGCTATCTAGTACCTCCAACACCTCCAAAATCCCAAGCTCCAGCACCAGAGTGGGCAGTAGGGCAGGGCAGCGTGTGGGGTGCAGGGCAGGGCGACACACGGGCAGCACGTGGGCTGTAGGATAGGGCGTCGCACGGGCTGCAGGGCAGGGCGGCACGTGGGCTGCAGGGCAAGGCAGCAAGCGGGCAGGTCGCAGGCAGTTGCGCGCGTGGGTAGCGCCTAGGGCAGCACGCAAGCCAGGGCAGTGCAGCGTGCAGGACGCTGTGAGGGCAGGGCGGTTACGATTGGGTAGGGCAGGGCAGGAAAAAACGGGCAGTTCGTACGGTTGGTGGGCCCTAAAAGAGCGGTCCTATTGAGGGACCTGATCTAAATACCATGTCAGAAGTAGTAGGCAAGAATGATGGTCTAGTAGCATGAGAGGAGTACAAGTACCAGCTCTAACCCTAAAGTGTTGTACTCAGTAGAGGCTACCCCACTTCAGCCTTCAAATATACAAACACAGTTTGACAGAGTGAAACACATCGATGTGAGGTACTTCGTTCGGGGAGAGTTGCAGCGATGCGGACAGGCACGATTGGACTTTGTGGCCTCGGCGGCCAGAAATGCTAACTTCTGTCAGATGTTATAGTCTTAGTGATGTGTTTCATATGGGGTACAGCAGTTAGGGTTAGATTTTTGTACCCTAGGTGACATGGTATCACCTAGGTTCGGATCCCGTGGGATCCCGTTCCTCCCGCTCACGTCCTCAACCCTCGAGCCTGTCCCGTACCTTAGTGTTAGTCACGCTCGTACCGTTCCCTAGCGCCCGTTGCGCCTGCTGGTCGCGTCGCGCCTGCTTTCCCCATCATGTCGCACCCCCCCCCCCCCCCCCCCCCCCCCTCCCCCTGCCCGTCCCGTCCGTTGCGTTGCGCCTGTCCGCTGTGTCGCCCCTGTCCCGTCTGTCCCCTGCGTCGCGTCGCGTCTGTCCCGACCGTCGCGTCGCGTCGCCTCTGTCCCGTTCGTCGCGTCGCGTCTGTCCAGTCCCATCTAGCCCGTCGCGCCCATCCCGTCTGCCCTGTCGCGTGAGCCTTGCCTGCCCGTCCTGCAGTGCCATGCTGTGCCCGTCCCGTCCTGCCTGCCGCGCAACACCGAGCAGCGTGCGTCCCGTCTTGCCTACCGCGCGCATCCTGTCCTGCCTGCCGCGCGTGTCCCATCCGGCCCTGCGCCCGTCCTGTCCCTTAGCACCGCGCTGCCCATCCTGCCATGCCCTGAGCCTCACGCACTGCCTGTCACGCCCTACGCAGGCCCTTTAGGCGTTTAGGGTTTCGGTGTTGTGTGATGCAACCATATGCATTCACGTCTGTCTGCCTCCCATCTTGTGTTTGTGCGTTGCATGCGTGGTGTGAGCGTGTGCAAGAAATTTGTGTCTTGTGTGGTTTGGATTTTCTGTGTGTGTGTGTGTGTGTGTGTGTGTATGTTATTTGGCTTGAGCAGATATCTGAAGTGATTCCTCTACTCAAGAGCTTTCCGACGAACCATGAACCGTCGCGATCGAAGCACAACCAAGAAAGTTACGAACATTGGAGTTTGTATGCTTATATATTTTGGTTGCAGCTACTTTGGGAAGTTGTGGCATTGACTCAATATGGGGTACAGACTTGTGGGGGTTGGGAAATTCGAACCCATCACTGTAGATGCTGCCAAGAGTTTGGGTGAAGCCAAACCAGGTTGGTAAGTGTGGCCAAGTTGAGGTGAGGTGGATGGCATGGGTTGGAAAGTGACAAAGGTCAAAGTTTGTTGCCTATGGGGAAGGGAATTGTGTGGCATGGGGTTTTCTTGGTTGGGGACTCTCTCTTGGGACCTTCCCTTTCGTCCTCCTCTTCCCCTTCTACCAGAGTTTAGTGCTACTCTAATGTTCTTTTGTGGGACTTGTGAGTTAATTGTGATTGAGTTAAATTTCTGTGGCAGCATACCCCCTAGTGCGCCGAAAAGCATAACTCGAGATATGCTTCATATTTTGATACGATTCAAATTGGGAAATGTAGCCACGGTCTAGGGCTACAACTTCGAATTTCGTGGGATTCTAACAGTGCACATTTTGTCGACAACGTTTCTTGTGAAGTCGACGTTTCTGTCCAGAAATTGAGACCAACGATTTTGAGAAATTTGGGCACCTAATCTTCATAGACTCCGTCCTTAGTCTCTAACATTCGGTAGTAGCAGTTCCCACCTCTTTGCTTCTGCTATGGCGACCCCTAGGGCCCTGCGCTTTGACATCGAGGGTAGGCCGCTCGAGTTCTCGGTCTGGCTCCTGCGTGCGCTGCCTTTTAATGAGACAGGTTCAGGCAGATGAGTCTCTGTGGGCGCACGCTTCCGGCGACCTTCCTAAGCTTGACGACCTTGCTTAGGCGCTGACCCAAGCAGTGCAGACAGAGACCGCTATGCCCGCCAGCGTGCTGACCTGACAGCATTGAAGTCGCGTGACACTACGGCTTGCATCACCCTTAACGACCTCCTCCCTGAGTCTGAGGAGGTCCACTTCACTAAAGTTCGCACGGCTAGTGAGTTCCTGACTGCGATCAAGGCCCGCTATGCTACTCCCACTACTGTCTCTCTTGGTCGCCTGTTCCTCCCGTTCCTGTTTCCTGACCTCGCCTCGTTTGAGTGCTCTGCTGACTCGATCGCTTTCCTGCGCTCGCTTGATTCTAGCTACCGCGCTGCCTGCACTGACGCACAGCTGCACTGCTCCCTCCCCCTATGGCGATTACTATCTACTTCATTGCCACTAGCCTCCCTGATCGTCTTGCCTCGGTTCATGATGCACTTCTTCTGAAGCACTAGTGAGCTCACTATTGAGGTCCTTGAGTCTGCCCTCAAGGATGTCGAGAGCAACCTCCGATCGGTAGCCTCCGCCTCTGGTGATGTGCGCCCTCCACTGTTTCGCAGGTGCACTGTCCCTCAGCTGCCCACCTTTACTGCCACCCGCGCCACTGCCGCTACTGATGTGACCACAGCTGTTGTTACGACTTCTTCGCGGTCTAGGGGTAGGAGTGGCAAGAGGGGTGGTCAGGGTGCGGGCGGAGGCGGCAGAGGTGGCGTGGTGAGCGGTGGTGGCGGGATTACAGAGGTTGGAGGAGCCACTCGTGCAACGGCTAATGACTCCCTTGCTGCAGCTGGTGGAGGTGATGCTTGGGTTCGTCAAGCACCTGCTAGTTCACCAACCGCAGGTGTTGGAGTGGCGGCTTGGTACCTGACTCAGCGGCAGGAGCAGCAGCAGCCACTCCTCTCGCAGCAGCCATAGCAATAGTAGCGGCAGCAATGTTGGTGCAAGCCTACGGGTTGCACTCGGCTTGTTGTCCGTGTGCGTGCATATGTGTTTGCATGGAATGGTATGAGGGCATGAGATAACATATACTTCATGCTTATAATAGTGTGTGCATGATGAGTCATTATGTCGAGTGTGTGTGTCAAGTCAATAGCGAGTTATCGCTAGTCGCGTGTTACGCGGTCGTTTGTGTGTCTCGCGTGGTTTCTATTTTGTCCTGTGTCGAACGTTTGGCGTGTCGCAGGTGTGTGCAGTAGACCCATCAAGAACTCAAGGATGAGTTTGTGACGAAGAACCCAAGCCTTGTTTTCAAGCTTCAAGTGATTTCGAAGCTTGCCAAAAGGGTACACTTCAAGATATTAAGAATAGTTACATTACAATGTGTGGTATAATATTTCACTTAGTGTAGGCCCTTGTGGAGGGTAGTTTCGATACCCTTCTTGGTTGGGGACAGTGTGGCACTGTACCTTGGCTCTTGGGGTTTGTAGGAGCTGGGAGTCATTCTGAACTCGTAACTCTTCCTAACTCTTCCTATCTTGTGTTCTAAGACCAAAGTGGCTGCTATAGTGCCGTTCGTTCAAACCGACGCTGTGTCGTCAATACTTGGTGAAATTGTGCGATCTAAACTGCTTGTTGTAGGTGAAGTTATGACGCTCCAGTGCCAATTTGAATCAGGTCATTGAAAGCTGTGATCAAAACGTTATGAGCGTTTAAATCCGTTGTGACGAAATCCGACTGTGCACTCTATCTTTCGTTGTAGGTACACTGGAGCCTACTGTGACTATAACAAGCAGCAGACTCTGGGGCAGGGGTCAGGACCGCGTAAGCCGTCGCGTGGTGCCGTCCACCCTCCCTGCACCTATCTCGTTCAGACAGGTGCTCGCCGAGGCCTCCCCTGTGGCCGCACCCACCCACCGGGTCAGTGCTTTGCTCAGCTTACTAACACACTTCGTGCGGCCTACGGCATTGGCGGCCCTGCCCCTGACTGGTTTCCCCTTATTCAGACGTACGACCCCGCTCTGTGGGGCATGTCAGCTTCTCAGGTGCTTGATCTCTTAGGAAATCCTCATACTATATATGTTGTTGTTGAATCTAGTGCTTCTGACTCTGTTTACTCGAGTGTTGTTAGCTAAGGTGCTAGTGTTGCTGAGGTGCCTGTTGCTAGCGTGGGTACTTGTGTAGACACTAGTGTAGGAGGTGCTCTGGAGGACGCTTCACTATCTTTCACTCTGGACTTCGGAGCACTGTTGCTTCCGCAACCACATGACGCTTACTCCGCTTCCTGCGCCTGTCTTTGTGGCATTGGCTGATCCCACTTCGGGACCAGTCACTGCTTGCTACACTACTACGATTCCGTGCCCAGCTGTTCCCTTGGATTATCTGATGGGCTTCCACGTCCCCTCGTTCTCCAGGAACTTGGTGGGTGTGAGGCCGCTCGTGAGTAGTCACGTGGGTGTTTGTATTGAGCCTTCTACGAAGACTGCGGTCTGTGTAGGCGGTGACACGAACGCGCCTCTGGCCACCTTTACCGCTGAGCTGGGCTCTGGTATCTACACCCTTCACACTGGCCCTCGAGGGCAGCAGCAGCTGCTGCTGCTACCCCCGACCCCATGTCACTGCCCCACGTCAGGTTGCCGCGTCTCACCAGGTTGTCGTGTCTCACCGGGTTGTCGTGTCTCACCGGGTAGCTGTGTCTGGTCAGGTTCCTGTGTTTGGTCCAGTTGCTGCGTCTTGCTCCTGCTGGTCGCTTGCTCACCCCACCGTTCTTTGGCACCACTGAATGGGGCACCTGTCCATTCCTCGCCTGCGCACTATATCTAGTTAGCGTCTTGTCTTAGGCCTACCGCGTGTCTTCCGTCACTGCCGCCATCGCTGCCGCCTTCGCTTGCACCACCTTGCGGTCCCTGCATCGAGGGTCGGCTGCGCGCCGCCCCTCACTCCTCCTCCCTTCGTCTGGCCACCGAGCCCTTTGAGACTCTCCACTTGGACGTCTGGGGCCCCGCCCCTCGCCCTGGCCCAGAGCGAGAGAGTTTCTTTCTGGTGGTTGTTGACGACTACTATCACTACACCACAGTGTTCCCCCTGGCAAAGAAGTCTCAGGTGACTTCTATGCTGATCCGGAGGTTACTTACCACTGCGGACACTCGTGGTCGTCGTGTCGGCTGTCTTCACTCCGACTGCGGGGGTGAGTTTCGCTCTGGCCTTCTTGCTGGATTCTGTAGCGAGCAGGGCATCCGTCAGTCCTGGACGCTTCTAGAGTCCCCACAGCAGAATGGGGTTGCTGAGCGCCGCATAGGCTTGGTCATGGAGATTGCACGCACCTCCATGATCCACGCCTGTGCGCCCCATTTTCTGTGGCCCTACGCGGTTCGGTACGCCGCTCACGAGCTGAATCTCTGGCCACGTGTCTCTCAGCCAGAGGCTTGACCGACAAGTCTTTGGACCAGGTCCCCTGGTGTTGCGTCAAGTTTTCGTGTCTGGGGCTGCTTGGGGCTTGTTCGTGACACCTCCGCGGACAAGCTTTTCCCTCGCGCCCTTCCCTGTATCTTCCTTGGTTTCCCCGATGACTCCTCTGACTCCACCTTTTACCACCCCCCCCTTCACCGGTTCTTTGACTCCCGCGACGTTTCTTTTGTCGAGTCAGTCCCCTACTACACCCGGTACCCCTGTCAAGGTCTCCCGGTTCCTCCTCTCCCTCTCTTCGTGACTCACGCTCCCCCTCCTGCCCCTCCGATACTGCCCCCCCCCCCCCCCCCCCCCCCTCGGTAGCCCCTCAGGTGCCGTCCCCTTCCCCACTGTCCTCCTCACAGCCTACTGCCGACCTTGCGGGAGCAGGTGCTCATGTCGAGGACCCTGGGGGTGCTACCTCTGGAGGTGTTGGAGTTAGAGCTGAGACTGTGCCTGCACGAGGCCCAGGTGCTGGGGGTGCTAGAGTTGGAGCTAAGCCTGTGTCTGCAGGAGGTCCTAGTCTTCGGGGAGCTGGTGTTGGTCGAGGTGTCCCTGGGGGTGCGTGCGGGTGCGCCCTCTACGGGACCTGGAGAGTCTGGGACTGGCAGCATTGCTCCTGGTGGTGCTGGCTCTAGGGGTGGTGCGACTGGTGCTTTGGAGAGTGGTCTTGGGGCTACCACCGCCCAAGACATTACTCCTCCCCCCCACCCCTACCCGACCTGGCACCAGGCCCGTCTTTGCCTTGCACGTGAGGAGCAGCTGGAGTTGGAGCGGGAGGGGCAAGAGTCGGAGCGGCAGCAGCTGGAGCTACAGCAGCAGGCGCAGCTGCCGCAGCTGCAAGAGCAGCTGGAGCAGCAGCAGCTGCAGTTGGAGGAGCCGCAGCCGCTGTAGCACGAGTAGCAGGAGTAGAAGCAGCAGCCGCCGCAGCAGCAAGAGCCGCAGCAGCCGCCACCTCCGCCTCCTGTCTCTGGCCTTTGGGCCCTCGGTCTCCCATCTCCCTCTCCTCCCCCCTCTCCCTCTCCTCCTGCCTATGGTCCCATGTTTCCTCCTCCAGACCCCACCCCAGCTCTTTTCCCCCATTCTCAACCTCCATTGTCCCCTGCTCATTCTCACGCTTGGACTTCTCGTTCTCCTCGTGCTCGTCCCTTGTCCCTTGTCCCTCTCACTGAGCTTCGTATTGTCATGTTCCGTCCTAGTCTGCCTGCTTCGTCTCCGTCTATGCTTCCTTCTTCTCCTATGTCGGCCCTCATGGCTTCCCTCTCTACTCCTATCACTGAATACTACCGCACGTACCGTCCTGTTCTCTCTCGTGCTCTCACTCTCTTGTTACGGACCCACGTGCCTCTCTGTCCTCTGTCTCCGCCCTTACTGCCACCGTCATTGAGTTCACCACTACTCGCCGCCTTGACTACGCCACTTAACTCATGGCTGCTCCTCCTACCAGTCCTCTAGCCGCCGGGGGTGAGTCTACCCTAAGCTGTGACGCCCTAGAGGACAGGTAGTTTGAGCTAGAGTTCTTGGCAGCAGCTTCCCCTCATCTATGTGCCATGCTGCTCGACCCTGACAGAGACCCCGATGCCCTTGACATACCTACTCCTCGCACTTATGCTGAGGCAGTGTCAAGGCCTTGGGCCTCTCAATGGAGAGCTGCCATGGACTCAGAGATGGCCTCCTACAGATCCATAGGCAGCTACGTCGATGAGGTTCCCCGCCCCTGGGGCAAACGTAGTCGATGGCATGTGGATCTTCAGGGTGAAGCGGCCACCGGGATCTCCTCCAGTCTTCAAGGTGCGCTATGTGGCTAGAGGTTTCAGTCAGCACGAGGGGGTTGACTTCTTTTAGACTTTCACGCCTACCCCGAAGATGACCACTCTTTGGATGTTAATAAACGTAGCAGCACACACAAACTATGAGCTACACTCTCTTGACTTCTCCACTGCCTTCCTCTAGGGTAGCCTACACGAGGAGGTCTGGTTGCATCGTCCCTCTGCCTTCACTGCCATTTTCCCTTGGGACCGACCGGTCTACGGTCTCCGTCAGGCTCCTCGTGAGTGGCACGACACCCTTCGTTCTACCCTGTCTAACCTCGTTTTCCAGCCGTCTTCTGCCGACCCGTCGCTGTTTGTTCATTGTGGCTCCACACCGTTCTTTGTACTGGTCTACAATGACGACCTAGCTTTTGCCACTGCTGACAGGGTAGCTTTGGCTGATGTGAAGTCCAAACTGCAGAAGAGACACATGTGCACTGACCTTGGTGAGCTGCGCCACTACCTTGGCCTGCAGATCACCAAGGACAGAGCCGCTCACACCATTACACTCTCACAGCCACGCATGGTGCAGCAGATCCTTCAGCGGTTCAAGCTTCAGCACACACCTCTTGCTGCTGACTCATTGGACCTTTTCCTAACGAGCCGTTTAAGCCTAGTGGTCCCTACACAGAGCTTGTGGGCTGCCTCATGTACCTGATGACTTGTACTCGCCCGGACCTCGCCTTCCCTCTCAGCATCCTTGCTCGCTTTGTTGCGCCAGGGAGACACCGTCCTGTTCACAGGACAGCTGCTGTGAGGGTGGTGAAGTACCTAGCAACGACATTAGGTGTGGGGCTTGTTCTTGGAGGGAGACAGTCTGTCGTACTTTCTGGACAGTATGACTCTTCTTACGCTGACAACGCCGAGACTCACAGGTCTACTTAGGGGTACTGCTTCAGCCTGGGCTCTGGAGTTGTTTCGTGGAGGTCCACACGTTTCTCCTCGGTCTCGACCTCTACCGCTAAAGCTGAGATCTACGCTGGAGCCATGGCTGCACAGGAGCTGCGTTGGTTGACTTTCTTGCTCACCGACCTTGGTAAGCAGCCGAGCTCTGCACCGACCTTGTTCACTAACAACAAGGCGTCAATTCTCGTGTGTCGAGAGACGTGACTGGAGAGCAGAGTGAAGCACATCAATGTCAGATACTTTCTTCTGTAAGAGTTGCAGAGGCGTAGACAGGCTCGCTTCGACTTTTTGGAGTACAAGGCCAACACTGCAGACATCTTCACCAAGGCCCTTCCGCCTTGTGACCACCAGAGATGTTGTGTGCAGTTAGGTCTCGTTGACACAGGTTCTCGCCTTGTGTAGTCTTGAGTTCTCTGCTTGCTTTGTTTGTACACTTTATATATACCTCTGTAAACTCTTGAACTGGCCTTGTGGTTCTTTTGCTTGTGCTCAGAGTGTGTGGTGACATTGTTATCCACCCTGAGCTTTGTTGCTTTGTGACTGGCCTTGTGACCGTACGTTGTTGGTTTTGCTTGACGCCCCTCACTTAGGCTATGGGGGTGTGTCAGATGTTATAGTCTTAGTGATGTGTGTCATATGGGGTACAACACTTAGGGTTAGGTTTATGTACCCCAACCAACCTTAGTGACATCACAATTCAGTTCTTGACAACTTCTTCTCCAAAGCCCTTCCACCTGGTCACCACCACATGTTCGGTCTGCAGTTATGTCTTGGTGAGATAGGCCCTCACTTGATGTAGACAAGCTTCTCGTTGTTTGTACTTGTCTTGTTGTATTTACGGTACCGTACTTGTGAATTAGCCTCGTGACTGCTTTCTTGTGGTTAAAAGTGAAATGCAAAGTAGTGAACCCCGACCCAACTTGAAAAGGTGTTGTGACGAGAGAAAGGGATCGGGCCAACAAATCAATGTACAACACAACAAAAGTGTTCAGATCGAACAAATGTGATTGGCTAGCGCCAACAAGAAAATTTTCTGGGCTCCTGCCAAGGAACATTCACCCATCGCATCTCTACGTACTGGACCCTCACAACCGTTGCAGGCGACGATTTTGGTCGCCAGGCCCAACTATGGTTTAAAGCTGGAACTGGGTTCACAACTCTGTTAAGTTCTCCAGTAGTCACTACGCCTGTGTCTATCTAAGTTGACTGAAATCTTACTCATTTTGTGTCCCACTCCCATTGCGATTTTTTACGTAGTTTGAGTGTGTTATCTATCGGCTTAGCTTGGGTACGCAATGTAATACCTACACTCACTAGCGTAACGCTAGTATTTCCGTGGTGCGCAAGCGTCAATATCCCATCACCCTCGACTACTCTCGCTCCTCTCTCGCCGCGTCACCTTCACGTTCTCTCTCCCCGCGCAATCTTGAATTGCACATGCAAGCACTAGTCGAAGCGCAATGTGCATGGGATATGCACGTCGCAAACTTGCGACACATTTGCCCATGCTTGTGAAAGAATCAACTAGTGTTTCTCGCTGTTAGAAGCAAGTAATTTAACGCTCCTGTTGTGTCAAAACAATAGATTGCAAACGAGGTGAATCACAGCGAAGCAACGGCGAGTCAACCGAGAAGGTTGACAGAAAGTAACAGCTGGAGGTTACTCGAAGGTCAAAGGTCAGCGACCTTTGACTCGACGAAATGCAGCGCGACAGCAAGGTTAAACAACTGACTCGGTATTAAACAGTTGCCCGAGCCGTCACTATATCGAACCGCAACAGCAATAGTAAAACAGTTAGTTGCACCTTTTCATATTCCTTGTAATCTTATAAAAGCCTCTGTATTACTTTGCTATATTTAATCTATCTTGCTCTCACAAACTAGTGCAAGGTGGTCCAACAAGTTCACTAAACGCTTCCACAATTACAATATTCTTACTCAGGATCTTAGCCTTGAAAAGAGCCTAAGGGCTTTTCTCAGCCCAACATGGTATGAGAGCTACAAGGCAAGATCCAACCTCATTCAAATCTCCTACAACATCATAAGGCATGGCAACACAAAAAGAGAGAAGCTCTTCTAACGGCTCTCCCGGCACTACTCCGCCTCCACCTCTAGCCTCTGGCCTACAGACAGAGCGATGCACGGCAACAAGACCAGCTGCTGAGTCTACTGAAACACCTGCAAACCAGGCAACCGGCTTTGATCCAAACATGATGGAGAAATTCTTCTCCTTCATGTCCTTCTACGAGCAGCACCAGCAAGCAGCACCTGCGCAATCAAACAACAGTGACAACAACAATGGCGTCACTCCAATGAGCCTTCACGGCTCATCCTATGCACGCGGATACCAGCAGCAACCTACCTTTGTCCCGTATGAGCCTCAACGTGGCTCCTTCATGCCACACCAGTAGCCTTCACCTCGACAAGAGAAGACATTGGACGTGCTTCAGGTTCAATAACAGTTCGCACACATTTTGAAACTGCAGACATTCGAGTTTGAGCTGATGATGGAAGGCGCGCAGATTCTCGGATTCTTCGACGGATCCCTGCCATACCGAACACACGGGAGGCAGTACGGCAAGCAACAGTACATGTATCGGTCACTGATGGTGTATACAATTCTTCTGCAAAACATAACGGCGAACGAGCAATAGAACATACGGTCTTATCGTGGATACGGCAACGTCGCCAAGCTCGCGTACAACCACCTGAAGAACCTGTATCAAGCAATAGACTGTGTTAATCAAGGTCGTCTCATGGCACAGCTAACAACAGTGGAAATGAAACCCGGCGAAAAGGGGATGGCATATATCAGCCATTGTCGCAGACTGCGCGACAGACTCCTTCGAGACGCAGGATCGATATCCGAAGAAGCCTTCGTGACAGTTGTCATCACTAGCCTCGGTCCTCATTGGCGCTCCACTCGAGCCATTCTCCGAGCTCATGGGAAGATCTCCGAAGCGGCACTCTGCGCCAAAATTCACGCTGAACAGCACGACATGGACCTGCATGAAGAACGTCACAAGAGAAAAACGTCAGTACCTGAGTTCGCCTTTCACACTCAACGATGCTACAACAACAACAACAGCCAGCAGAATAAGCATCAACCACAATGGCACGTACCACCGTTCTGCCATCTCTGCAAGACGTCAGGACATCCTTGTACTCACTGTCCGAATGAGCAGCAGTCAACACCACCGCAACGTCAACTTCGACCTTCAACTAGTCAAGTGGTTTTGACACAGGCGGATCCAACTACTCAAGTGCAGTCTTCAACGACATCGACAACACAACCTGCACAAGTTTCAAGAAACATCTTGAGTTGCATGGCAAGAATAACGGACTCCTGCATCACTGAATCGCCACCACACTACTCACCAAAATATCTGCTCGATGAAAGCACTCCCCACCGCGAATCACTGGAGCCCAACCCAACGTACGCAGCCATCGCCCAGAGCGAGCCATCCAGGAAAGACACCTGGTTCTTGGACAGCTCCTGTGGACAGCACATGTGCTCCTTGGGTTGCTTCGTTCAACGGGAACTCCAACTTCAGCGCGAAGTCCTAATCACTGTCGCCAACAACCAAAACCTGCGCACACGACGACAGGGAATAGTTCAACTTCAGTATCAAGAAACCAACGTTATTATGCAAATGTCAAAGGTTTTAATCGCAGAAGGACTCGGCTACAACTTACTCAGCGTCAGTCAACTAATGGCGAAGGAAATTCATCTCGAAGCAGATAGCACCACTCAGGAGTTCAAGCTATACCACGAGAAGGGTGGACTCTATATCAGCAAAGCAGTCTTGAAGAACAATGTCTTCGTTCTTGACTTCGTTCCAGACCAAAGCACCGCCGACAGCGACGCCATCGTAAACTTCACCTCTTGGACACACCCGCCAGATCTCGACCCCGACTTCAGTCCTGGAGGCTTCTAGTATTCGCACACTATACCTGAAGCAGAACGAACAAGAACGCTAGTAAGAATCCAACAAACATCGACAGCAGCAGAGACAACGTCGGCAGCAGCAGAGACAACACCGGCAGCAACAGAGACAACACCAACACCACCACCAATCGCAGTCCCTTCGACAGCACCAGTCTTGATCAACGACATGCCACCAACTCCTGTGCAACAGCTAACTCCCACTCCGCGCGAAGTCCTCAGAAGCGCCAATGTCACCGCCGGCTTTTATTCCAACTCAGACCTGTACAAGCGTTCACCAGAACACCGCGCCAGCGAATCAATCTGGCATGCAAGAATGGGACACCCGAGCAACACAACGTTAAACAACACGATAAGAGCAGGCGTTCTTGACAAGGACTCACTACTCCTACACGATGGCAGAGAGCTTCAATGAGTCCGTGAAAAGTGTTTTACTTGCCCCGAAGTTGACTTACCCCACCAACCGTTTGTCTCTCACCACAACCCAAGCGCACCAGCATACGCTCCACTGGAGAAAGTGTACAGCGACATACTGTACAATCGCAAAAGCGGACAAGGAGCGTATAACTATGTCATCATGTTCACGCCACACGATACGTCTGGCACTTCAACCTCCCGAGCCGCGACATGGCCTTCGAAAATTTTGTCGCCTGGTTTCCAACAGCAGAACGGGAATCAGGAGTGAAGCTGAAAAGCTTCCAGTCACAGAGGTTCAAGCAGTACCTGGTAGAGAAAGGCATCAAGCGGCTCATTTCCCTTCCCTACGCCCATCAACAACAAGGCATGGCAAAAAGGATGAACATAACCCTCCAAAACACCATGCGCAAACTACTACATGGCATGCGGCTACCCAACCACCAGTGGCCCGAAGCAATGGACCATGCTGTGATGCTGCACAACTTGCTTTTGTCATCATCGCTCCCGAACAACGCATCACCGCACCTGCTGTGGACAGGGAAAATTGGGCAGCACAAAATGTTACGCGTGTTCGGCTGTATGGTACAGTACCGACCCCCAACTATGAGAGCCGGCCGATTCTCCCAACGCACACAGTCGAGACTACAGCTGGGCATCGAAAAGAACTACAACACATAGAAGATTTTTTACGTCTACTCGAAGGAAACAGTAGCAGCACGTGATGTGATTTTCTACGAACGACTCACTCTCCCAACATACATTGCCAACCTGGAAGAAGAACGAGACTCCACGGGCGGATTTCATGGTGACCGAGCCTTCGCTTCGGCAGCAGATGAAGCTGACTATGAGGAGCAGAACGTGAGCGGAGCATCGGAGGAAGCTGGACCCCTACTCTACTGTTCGGTTGACATCCCGATGGAATACGACAACCCTCGCAAAAGCATCAACGCCGAAGTCTACTACGACTTCGCCGACAACGGTTACGTTACACCCCAGCCAGTCAACACCAACGTTTCAGAACGCATATGACCCAATTTCTTACCCGATCCAGAAGCGAGAGACGAAGCAGTCTATCCCGAGGACACAAATCTCCCTCGCTACACACAGAGTGGGCTGCAGATACCGGAACTCGTCACCGCAGTCCACGGAGCAGCGCCGCCTATGGAGCCTGCCACAGTTCAGCAGGCTCTTGAAGGGGAGCACAGGGAAAGCCATAGACAGAGAGTTAAAAGCGCTGGAAGAACGCAACATCTGGAAAGTCGTACCTATCGGAGTGGCACGCAACAAAACCATCCTCACCGGGAAATGGGTCTTCCGCGTGAAGACAAAAGCTGACGGAGCGATCGACAAGTTTAAGGCGCGCTGGGTCGTACGTGGCTTCGACCAAGAGCACGGACGAGACTTTACCGAAACCTTTGCGCCAGTCAGCCGACACACCTCACTGCGGATTCTCCTCGCGATAGCCGCCATGAAGTGGAAGAAGCTCCGCCAAATCGACATCGCTAATGCCTTTCTGTACGCTCCCGTCGATGCTGAGGTCTTTGCGAGCAACAGCCCGGCTCTAACGCAGATCCCAACCAAGTCTGTCAACTGCTGAAGCCCCTATATGGCATCAAGCAAGCTCCAAGGCTGTGGCAGTAATACCTACACGCTCGACTAATCCGAATTGGATTCCGCCAACTACCGCACGACCAAGGGATGTACCAACGTACGAAAGGCGCCGACTACATCCTGCTCATCATCTACGTGGACAATTTACTCTACATCGGTTCAACCGACGGCATTACAACCTGGTTTGAAGGGGAGCTGCAGGGGACCTCACACTAACCGTCTCTTCAACCGTCACACAGTACCTGGGACTCAACATAAAAGACAGAGAGAACGCCATCTACCTCAGCGCCGCAAAATACGTCGTCACCATCGCCAAGCGCTTCGGACTAACCCCAGCCGCCATCACCACACCGTACCACTGCACTGACGGAAATCGCAAGGAAACCTCCGCTCTGCTCAAATATGCCGGCATACGCGACTACCAGCGAAAGCTGGGATGTCTGCTCTTCGCAGCCGTTACCTGCCGACCGGACCTATCGTACGCAGCGAGCCAACTCGCCACCTAACTCAAGAAGCCTGAAGTAGATCACATGGCCGAGCTCGACCGCGCTCTTCACTACCTTATCAGCACCCCAACGATCGGACCTACCACGAGAGCGGAACCTCTATACCTAAGCTAATCGGCCACGTGGATGCTGACCACGCCGGCGACTCCGACAACAGACGATCACGCACCGGCTACATCTACCGACTCGAGCCTATCGGACCTATCCCGTGGCAGTCGAGCAAACAAGAATTAATCGCTCTCTCCTCAGCTGAAGTATAATATATCGCACTCTGCTCAGCCTCCAAGGAAGAAGCGAAGTTGGCCGAGTTACCCAGCTTCTCCCTGATCTGTGACAACCAATCGGCCATTCGCATAGCGAACAAGAACGGGTTCACGAATCAAACAAAACACATCGCCCTTCGGTACTTCTTCGTGAAAGATGAGATCGAGAAGGGAAGACTCGAGCTATCCTACTGTCATACATCCGAGATGGCAGCCGACTACTTGACCAAGAAACTCGGAAAGCAAAAGTTCGAGTACTGCATGCTGCTGACTGGACAAAGCCACGTCACCAGCAGCAACACTCCAGAAGGGGAGTGTTGGAAATAAGTAATTTAATGCTCCTGTTGTGTCGAAACAATAGACTGCAAACGAGGCGAATCACAGCAAAGCAATGGTGAGTCAACCGAGGAGGTTGACAGAAAGTAACAGCTGGAGGTTACGCGAAGGTCAAAGGTCAGCGACCTTTGACTCGACGAAATACAGCGCGACAGAAAGGACAAACAACTGACTCGGTATTGAGCAGTTGCCCGAGTCGACACTGTATCGAACCGCAACAGCAACAGTAAACAGGGCTGATTTATCAAGGTAATTATCCTGATTTCAGGGTGATTTCAGGCTTCCCATTTTGCAGAGACTGAGATTTCAGAATTACTGAGTTCTCAACCCTGTTCAAATCAGAGTAATAGTTTTCCTATCCCTGATTTTGAGTAAAGTGTAATAGACTAGCCTGTTAGTGGACCCTAACTTAATAGGGTATCGAATCTGTGGTCCCTGATTTTGACCTTATCGAGAGGAAGTTTCTCAAAAAATTTCCTTTTAATGTCCCCCTTCGGATTGATCCCAGTACAGGCATCGCGTGAGAGACGGACAGCAGCATGTCTAACAGGCGAGTGCACTCGATGTTTGTTACTTTCTCGAATTGCGAATAAGTTGTTCTACAGTCGTAATTGCATGTGCGTGAAGTTGCTAGAACCTTTTGCGTTTCGCACTGCGATATTGGTGACATGTCAAACATTATATATGTTGTGTTAGTTTAGGCTACAGTGGGTTAGCCTATAGGGGGTACACAATTCTAGGGTTAGGTACTTGTACTCATTTCACTGCTAGTTCATCCATTCCTGTTCAGTGATTCCAACATGGTATAGAGCAGATCCTTCCTAGGACCGAAATTTTCTAAGGGCCCACCACTACGTAACTACCTACCTACCTACCTACCTGTGCCCTAGGGCGCCTCGGCGTGTCACGCCCCTAGAGGCCCCTCTTGACAGCCCCGCGCTAGCCCCGTTCAGGCCCCGTCGGCCCCACGCCCGCTCTCCCTAGCGGCCCCGTTTCAGGCCCCGCGCTAGCCCCTCTCAGGCCCCGTCGGCCCGCGCTAGCCCCGATTCAGGCCCCGTCGGCCCCGTTTCAGGCCCCGTCGGCCCCGCGCTAGCCCCTCTCAGGCCCCGTCGGCCCGCGCTAGCCCCGTTTCAGGCCCCGTCGGCCCCGCGCTAGCCCCTCTCAGGCCCTGTCGGCCCCGCGCTAGCCCCATTCAGGCCCCGATCGGGCCCGCGCTAGCCCTGTTTCAGGCCCCGTCGGCCCCGTTTCAGGCCCCGTCGGCCCCGCGCTAGCCCCGTTCAGGCCCCGTCGGCCCCTTGCTAGCCCCGTCAAGGCCTCGTTTGGCCCCGCGCTAGCCCCGCTCAGGCCCCGATCGGCCCCGCGCTCGCCCCTCTAGGGCCCCAACCGGCCCCGTGCCGACCTCCCCGACCCGTGCCCACCACCTAGAGGCCCCGGGCGGCCCGTTCCCGCCGCAGCACACGAGGGAGAGCGGGCGGCCCGTCCCCGCCGTGACCCGAGCCGCGCGCCCCGAGCCGAGCCACGCGCCCCGAGCCGAGCTGCGCGCCCTGAACCGAGCCGCGCCACCCAGCCGAGCCGCGACCCGACCTGAACCGAGCCGCGCCGCCCTGCCCTACCTGGTTCGTCCTACCTGCTTCTCCTACTGCTACTGCTGCTATTTCTACTGTTCCTATGGCTAGCCCACATGTTCTCGTGTTCGATGCTGAGGGCCGCCCTGTGAAGTTTGACACCTAGCTCGATGACCTACACCTCTACCTACAGCTCACAGCCAAGGATGACATCTCACTGTACGATCACGCCCTAGGCCATGTCACTGCCCCTGCTGCTACTGCTCACAGCACTGCTCGCTCACAGTGGCAGACTCGTGATGCCCACGCTCGCTTCGCCATTCGCAACTCCCTGCCGATAGACGAACGCGAGCAATTTGGTCAGCACAAGACTGCACAGGCACTGTACACAGCTGTAGTTGCTCGCTACTCCTCACCTGCCTCTGCCGCACTAGGCCGTCTCTCCCTCCCCTACCTGTTTCCCGACCTGGCCTCCTTTCACACAGTCGCTGACCTCATCACGCACCTCCGTACTAGTGAGGCCCGCTTCCGTGCCGCCATGCCTGCTGAGTTCCTTGCCACACACCCCCCTCCACTCTGGCTCACTCTCTACCACTTAGTCACCCGCCTCCCTGACACACTTCGTGCTGTCAGGGACCACTTCCTAGCTCGTTGCCCCACTGAGCTCACCATTGCCCTCCTCAAGAAGGAGCTACTTGCAGCTGAGACTAGCATAGTCGCTGTAGGTGCCTCTCGTGGCGACCCCCGTACCCCGTTCTTTAAGGGATGTTCTCCTTCCCCCCTTCTTCCCTCTGTCGCCTCTGCTGCTGCTGTCGACCTTCTTGGTACTGAGAAGGTCGGCGCTGCGTCTGCCTCGAGCGGACGCCGCAGCGGCAAGGGCAAAGGGGGCAAGGGTGGTGGCGGTGACGGCGGGGGAGGCGGCGGTGGGGGCGGTGGAGGCAGTGGGGGTGGTGGCTGGGCTGGAGGGGCGAGTGGTAGCGGTGGGGGTGGTGGCGGCAGCGGCGGGGGAGGTGGCAGGAGTGGAGGCGGCGGTTGGGGTGGCGGTGGACGAGGCGGCGGCAGGGGTTGGGGTGGTCGAGGAGGTGGCAGCGGTGGTGGTGGCCGTGGAGGCACTGGCGGTGGCCAGGGCCAGCAGCACACTCCCTCGCCCCAGGAGGTCCGTGAGTGGTACTCTCAGCACGGGGGTGGGGGTGGTCTTAGCTGCACGTACGTCATTCGCACTGGTGACCGCACTGGTCAGCAGTGTGGACGACCGCACGCCACACAGCGCTGCTTCTCTCGTCTCGACGACGCTTGGCGTGTTCAGTTCCCTCAGGCCACTGAGCTGCCCCGCTGGCTTGATCTCCTGAAGAAGGGGATTGATATCTATGCTCTAGACTTTGATGCTATTCTATCTGCCATGTATGTGATGTCTACTAGTGGAGAGGGTGCTGAGTACTTGTGTGTGCCGCCCGACCCGGGCATTAGGGCCAGTGCGTCTGCCGCTCCAGGTACTCGCGTGTCGGCTACCCCAGGTGCTGGTGAGGCTGCTGCTCTAGGGGCTCGTGTGTCTCCCCCCCTTGGTACTACGTCGACTGCCGCACTGCACTCCTTCACACTGGACTCAGGTGCTTCTCGCTGCTTCTTTCGTGACCGCACTGCCCTTGAGCCGCTTGCTCGGCCAGTTGCTGTCTCCCTTGCTGACCCCTCTGGGGGTCCGGTCATTGCGACCTCTTCCACTGTCCTTCCCTGCCTTGCGGTCCCGTCGGGCACACTGTCAGGTCTCCACCTCCCCTCGTTCTCTACGAACTTGGTGGCAGGTAGTGCACTCCAGGACGGGGGTGTTCACCAGTTCACCCCTGCCTACGAGCGCGTGACACACTGCACGTGTGCTCGTACGGGCCGTCACTTGGCTACCTTCACTTGGCAGCCGGGGTCGGACCTGTACACACTGACTACTGAGTCCCCTCAGGTTGCTGCGACTACGTCCTCGTTCGCGTCAGGTCAGCTGTCCGCCCCCTGCTCGTGTTGCTCTTTGGCACACGAGACTGTCCTCTGGCACCACCGCCTTGGCCACCCGTCTGTGCAGCGGCTTCGTGCCATGCACTCCCGGTACCTTGTATCTGGCCTGCCCAGGGTCCTTCCTGCCCTCCCACCCTCGCCTGCTCCTACCTGTCTCCCCTGTGTCGAGGGACGGCAGCGCGCCGCTCCTCACTCCTCCTCGTTCCCCCCGACGACTGCTCCCTTGCAGACACTCCACATGGACGTGTGGGGCCCAGCCCGCGTCCGTGGTCAGGGTCAGGAGAGGTACTTCCTGATAGTTGTTGACGACTACTCGCGCTACACCTCGGTCTTCCCCTTGCGCACCAAGGGTGAGGTCCCTCATGTCTTGATCCCTTGGATCCGCAGAGCCCGTCTCCAGCTCAGCGAGCGTTTTCACTCGGACTTTACTGTCCTGCGCTTGCACTCTGACAGAGGTGGTGAGTTCTCCTCCGACCTCTTGGTAGCCTACTGTACTGAGCACGGCATTGAGCAGTCGTTCATGCTTCCGGCTTCTCCACAGCAGAATGGGGTTGCGGAGCGCCGCATTGGCCTGGTCATGGAGGTCGCTCGTACCTCCTTGATCCATGCGGCTGCCCCCCACTTTCTGTGGCCGTTTGCGGTCCGGTACGCTGCGCATCAGCTCAACCTCTGGCCCCGTGTCTCCTTGCCGGAGACCTCGCCCACGCTGCTGTGGACGGGGGAGGTTGGCGATGCGTCGCGTTTCCGGGTCTGGGGGTCTCGAGCTTTTGTCCGCGATTCGTCTGCGGACAAGCTCTCCTCCCGTGCTGTTCCCTGCGTCTTCCTCGGCTTTGTCCCGGACGCGTCTGGTTGGCAGTTTTACAACGCCACCTCGCGCCGAATCTTGCTCTCCCAGGACGTCACTTTTGACGAGTCCGTCCCCTACTACTGCCTCTTCCCCTACCGCACTACCCCGCTCCCCCCCCCGCCTCTCTTCCTCGCGCCAGGTGCTGCTGTTGCAGACCCCCTCCCCCCTCAGGGTGCCGCTCCCTCAGGTGTGTCTCACGTAGACCCGGTTGAGCCTGTTGAGGTAGCTATCGACTCTCGTCCTGCTGGGGGTGCTGAGCCTGGGGGTGCTGAGCCTGGGGGTGTGGAGCCTGGGGGTGTGGAGCTTGGGGGTGTGGAGCCTGGGGGTGTGGAGCCTGGGGGTGTGGAGCTTGAGGGTGCTGAGCTTGGGGGTGTGGAGCCTCGTGGTACTGAGCTGTGGAGTCCGGAGTCTGGGGGTTCTGAGTCTGGAGGTACTAGGCCTGAGAGTCCTGCACCTGGAGGAGCCCTCTCCTCGGAGCAGCTGCGTGCGTGGTACTTAGAGTACTGCAGCCTCCGGAGAGGTACCGCTCGAGCCGGACGTACTACTGGGACTGGTGCTAGTGCTTCTTCTCCCGTTCGGGAGCTCCCCTCCCACGAGCGGATCCGTGAGTGGTACGAGTGGCGCTGCACTCTTCGGAGTGGCGTGCCTCGTGTTACGGACCCCGCTGCTATTGGAGCTGCTGCTGGTGCTGAGGACCCGGGCGTTGGAGCTGCTGCTGGTGCTGAGGACCCGAGCGTTGGAGCTGCTGCTGGTGCTGAGGACCCGGGCGTTGGAGCCGCTGCTAGTGCTGAGGACCCGGGCGTTGGAGCTGCTGCTGGTGCTGAGGACCCAGACGTTGGAGCTGCTGCTGGTGCTGCGGACCCGGGCGTTGGAGCTGCTACTGGTGCTGAGGACCCGGGCGTTGGAGCTGCCGCTGGTGCTGAGGACGTGGGCGCTGGAGCTGCTGCTGGTGCTGCGGACCCTGGTGCGGGTGTCCCTGCTGGCTCTGGTGTCGCTGCTCGGTCTCGGCCGTACTTTGTTCCGCTCCTTCAGCAGGTTCTTAGTCAGCTTCCTCCTCCTTTTCCTCCTCCCTCCTTAGCGTGTCCTCCGTCTGTCCAGCTGCAGTCGGCGTTACCGTCTGCCTCCTCTCTCTCTGGTCATGCTCCTTACACTGGTCTGACTGGAGGTCTTACTGAGCGGCGTGAGCCTGCGTCTCGTCCTGCGTCGCCTGAGTCTCGTCCTGAGTCGCCTGTCCGCACTGCTCTCTCTAGTAGTCGAGTCCAGCGTCAGCGTCTTCCTGCTGTCCCAGGCACTCACGGGATGGCGCTTCGTCCGTCCACTGCTCAATAGCGTGTCCCACTGCCGTCTCCTCCTGCTTCCTCTCTTCCTGCTCTTGCTGACCCTGGGTCAGACTCTCTTCGTGCTACCAGTCCTACTGTCACGCGTCTCCTGGCTATTGTAGTCACTGACCCTTCCTTTGAGTCTGCTGCTGCGTCTGCCTTAGTTGCTGAGCTTGTCAACTTTGCTGCTCGCTGTCGTCTAGACTACGCTGGTAGCCTAGTTGCTGAATCTGAGTCTGTCTGTCCTCCGTCCGTCGGGGGTGAGTGTGCTCTTGGCACTAACGTCCTTGAGGAAAGGCAGGAGGAGTTTGAGTGCTTTGCTGCCGCTTTGCCCCATCTCGTGTCCATGCTTGTTGCCCCTGAGGGAGACCCGGATGCACCAGACATCCCGACCCCACGCTCTTACGCAGAGGCGATGGCCGGTCCCTACTCCTCTCAGTGGCAGTCAGCCATGGACACAGAGATGGCTTCCTGGAAGTCCACAGGCACCTACGTCGACGATGTTCCCCCACCTGGGGCGAACATCGTCACTGGCATGTGGATTTTCAGGGTGAAGCGGCCGCCGGGCTCTCCGCCTGTCTTCAAGGCGCGTTACGTTGCCTAGGGCTTCAGTCACCGAAAGGGAGTTGACTTCTTCCAGACCTTCTCCCCGACCCCGAAGATGACCACTCTTCGGGTTCTGCTGCACGTCGCCGCTCAGCGTGACTACGAGCTCCACTCGCTTGACTTCAGCACTACTTTCCTGCAGGGAAGCCTGCACGAGGAGATCTGGCTGCGCCGTCCACCTGGCTTCACTAGGTCGTTCCCTCCTGGTACCCAGTGGAGCCTCCGACGGCCAGTCTACGGTCTCCGCCAGGCGCCTCGTGAGTGGCACGACACACTGAGGACTACGCTTGCGGCTCATGGGTTCGCGCCTTCTATTGCTGACCCGTCGCTGTTTCTACGCACCGACACCTCACTGCCGCCGTTCTACGTCCTTGTGTACGTCGACGACTTGGTCTTTGCTACTGCTGACACTATGGCACTCGCCCACGTGAAGTCGGAGCTGCAGAAGAGACACACATGCACAGACCTGGGTGAACTGACAAGCTATCTTGGCTTGCGGATCATCCGGGACAGAGCACGCCGCACCATCACCTTGACTCAGTCACACATGGTGCAGCAGGTCCTTCAGCGCTTCCGCTTCACGTACTCCTCGCCTCAGCCCACTCCTTTGCCTACCGGTCACTCGCTCTCAGCTCTACCTTCGGATGAGTCCGTAGAGCCGAGTGGCCCGTATCCAGAGCTTGTGGGTTGCCTCATGTACCTGATGACCTGCACTCGACCAGACCTTGCATACCCTCTCAGCATTCTTGCACGCTATGTCGCTCCCCGGCCGTCACCGGAAGGAGCACATGGATGCAGCTAAGAGGGTGTTGCGCTACTTGTGCAGTACGTCGGGCATGGGGCTAGTGCTTGGAGGGCGAGTCCCAGTTGTTCTCACTGGGCACTCAGACGCTTCTTGGGCAGACGACCAGGCTACTCAGCGGTCGTCTCAGGGTTACTCCTTCAGTCTTGGCTCTGGTTCTGTTTCTTGGCGTTCTACTCGCTCTTCTTCTGTTCTCAGCTCCAGTTGTGAGGCTGAGATCTACGCCACAGCCATGGCGGCCCAGGAGCTATGCTGGCTCACCTACTTGCTGACCGACCTTGGAGAGCAGCCTCGTTCTCCTCCAGTGCTGTACGTCGACAACAAGGCAGCCATTGCCTTGTGTGAGGAGCACAGACTGGAGCACAGAACGAAGCACATTGCTCTGCGTTACTTCCTTGCTCGTGAGCTGCAGCAGCGTGGTCAGCTTCGCCTGCGTTACGTGGCCTCTGAGGCCAACACTGCTGATGTGTTCACCAAGGCGCTTCAGCCTTGTGACCATCAGCGCTTTTGCACTCTTCTAGGCCTTGTGCCTACTGGACCTCACTTGCTTACTTCTTGAGTCTGTTTGTACTGTGATCTCTATATATATACCTGCATGTTTACTCTTGTTAGGTTGTGATCATTGTACCTTTTGCTCTATTATAAACCTGCATGTGAATTGGTCTTGTGACCACTTGCTTGTGCTCGGAATTTGTGTGGTATCCTTGAGATCCACCCTGAGCTTGTTTTGCCTTGCTTTGCCTTGACTGGTCTTGTGACCTCTAGTTCTCCCCCACTTTGCCTATGGGGGTGTGTCAAACATTATATATGTTGTGTTAGTTTAGGCTACAGTGGGTTAGCCTATAGGGGGTACACAATTCTAGGGTTAGGTACTTGTACTCATTTCACTGCTAGTTCATCCATTCCTGTTCAGTGATTCCAACAGGACATTCAGGTACTCGGCGAATTAAAAACTTGGCACATTTGTGGTATCGAATTGAAATGTTTGGTTGACCGAAATCACTTATCTCTTCCTGACACTACCGTATTACCTCGGATATAAGCGCAGGTGCGCTTATAATAAATCGGTGTTTTTTGGGGGGGTGCGCTTATAAATGACTCACGGGCATAAGCACATGCGCTCATATAATGACAAATACAACAAGATTCGACGTTAACGTCGGTAGGGTTGTGTAGCGTCGTATTCTGTATGTTACAAGCATTATGATGGGAGTATATAATACTCTACTTATAGAAGCAATTCACGAAGTTCTTCCTATTGACTTAATACGGGACAAGTTCGATAGTTCCTTATGATGGAATAAAAATAGTATCTATATTATTTTTCCTTCTAAATTTGTTTTGAGTGCTAATCACAACGGAACAATATGATATTTTTTAAAATTATTTTCACCATTAAGTTAATCTACTGTTTTACCTGGTTGTTAGGCATATATGCTATAGTCTGTGTAGGCTGTAGTGGGGCAGTTCATATGGGGTACAACACTTTAGGTTTTGCTACTTGTACTCCCCTTTCTGCTCAATGCATTCATTCTCGTTTCTCGTCATGGTATCGAGCAGGTTCCCTAGTGGGAACGCTACCTAGGGCCCACCACGATACTTTTTTTTTCCTGCCCGCAGCGCGCTTCACTCCTTCCCGAGTCGCGCTCTGTGTGCCCTCCCTACCTTCGAGCTGCCCTTAGTGGCCCCTCTCACTGCCCCTTTGGCCGCCCTTACGGCCCCTCGTGCCGCCCTTACGGCCCTGTGAAAATTAACGAGAATGAATGCACTATGAAAGAGTTGGGTACAAGTACTAACCCTAATTGGGTTGTACCCCATATAGGCTACCCCACTACAGCCTACACAAAAGCATAAGCTATAATGCTCTGACACACCCCCATAGGCAAAGTGGGGGAGTACAAGGGGTCACAAGACCAGTCAAGCAAAGCAAAGCAAAGCAAGCTCAGGGTGGATCACAAAGTCACCACACATTCCGAGCACAAGGTCAAGGCCACAAGGCCAGTTCACATGCAGGAGTACATTGTGAAGAAGTGAACGTGAATGAATGAAAATGAAATGAGTGGGTACAAGTACTAACCCTAATTGGGTTGTACCCCCTATGGGATACCCCACTATAGCCTACACAAAAGCATAAGCCATAATGTTCTGACACACCCCCATAGGCAAAGTGGGGGAGAACAAGGGGTCACAAGACCAGTCAAGCAAAGCAAAGCAAAGCAAGCTCAGGGTGGATCACAACGTCACCACACAGTCTGAGCACAAGGTCAAGGCCACAAGACCAGTTCACATGCAGGATGAGACATATATATATAAGTCTAAACAAGCAAGAGCAGGTATATATATATGCAAGAGTACAAGTAAGATCAAGAGGTGAGCAAGTGAGGCAAGACTGGGACAAGTCCCAGCTGAGTGCAGAAACGCTGATGATCACAAGGCGCAAGTGCCTTGGTGAAAACATCAGCAGTGTTGGCCTCAGAGGCCACGTACGCAAGTCGCAACTGACCACGCTGCTGCAGCTCACGAGCAAGAAAGTAGCGGAGAGCAATGTGCTTCGTTCTGTGCTCCAGGCGCTGCTCTCGACACAAGGCCAGCATGGCCTTGTTGTCTACGTACAGTACTGGAGGAGAACGAGGCGGCTCTCCAAGGTCAGTCAGCAGGTAGGTGAGCCAGTGAAGCTCCTGAGCAGCCATGGCCCCGGCGTAGATCTCAGCCTCACAACTGGAGCCGAGAACGGAAGACGAGCGAGTAGCCCGCCACGAAACAGAGCCGGAACCAAGACTGAAGGTGTAACCCTGCGACGACCGCTGAGTAGCTTGGTCGTCAGCCCAAGAAGCGTCCGCGTGCCCAGTGAGGACCACTGGACTCCGCCCTCCAAGCACTAGCCCCATGCCCGACGTACTGCACAAGTAGCGCAACACCCTCTTCGCTACAGCCATGTGCTCTGGTCGGTGTCTCCCAGGAGCAACATAGCGTGCGAGAATGCTAAGAGGGTATGCAAGGTCAGGTCGTGTGCAGGTCATCAGGTACATGAGGCAGCCAACAAGCTCTGGGTACGGGCCCTTCGACTCTACGGACTCATCCAAAGGCAGAGCTGAGAGCGAGTGGCGAGTAAATAGAGGAGTGGCCTGAGGCGAGGAGTACGTGAAGCCGAAGCGCTGAAGGACCTGCTGCACCATGTGTGACTGAGTCAAGGTAATGGTGCGGCGTGCTCTGTCCCGAGTGATCTGCAAGCCAAGGTAGCTGCGCAGTTCACCCAGGTCTGTGCACGTGTGTCTCTTCTGCAGCTCGGACTTCACGTAGGCGAGTCCAGCAGTGTCCGCTGTGGCAAAGACCAAGTCGTCGACGTACACGAGGATGTAGAACGGTGGCAGAGAAGTGTCGGTGCGCAGAAACAACGACGGGTCAGCAGTAGAGGGAGCAAACCCAAGAGCCGCAAGCGTAGTCCTCAGTGTGTCGTGCCACTCACGCGGTGCCTGGCGGAGACCGTAGACTGGCCGTCGGAGGCTCCACTGGGTGCCAGGAGGGAAAGTCCCAGTGAAGCCAGGTGGACGGCGCAGCCAGATCTCCTCGTGCAGGCTACCCTGCAAGAAAGCAGTGCTGAAGTCAAAAAGTGGAGCTCGTAGTCGCGCTGAGCGGCTATGTGCAGCAGCACCCGAAGAGTGGTCATCTTCGGGGTGGGAGAGAAGGTCTGAAAGTAGTCAACTCCCTGCCGCTGACTAAAGCCACGAGCCACGTACCGCGTCTTGAAGACAGGTGGAGAGCCCGGCGGCCGCTTCACCCTGAAGATCCACATCCCACTGACGATGTTCGCCCCAGGAGGGGGAACCGGGTCAACGTAGGTGCCTGTGGACTTCCAGGAAGCCATCTCTGCATCCATAGCTGCCTGCCACTGAGAGGAGTAGGGACCCTCTACGGCCTCCGCGTAAGAGCGCGGAGTCGGGATGTCTAGTGCATCCGGGTCTCCCTCAGGGGCAAGCAGTACAGACGCGAGATGAGGTGAAGCAGCAGCCAGACACTGAAACTCCTCCTGCCTGTCCACAAGGACGTCCGTGCCAAGAGCACACTCACCCCCGACGGACGGAGGACAGACAGACGCAGACTCAGCAACAAGACTAGCAGCGTAGTCTAGACGACAGCGAGCAGCAAAGTCGACGAGCTCAGCAACAAGAGCAGACGCAGCAGTGGACTCAAAGGACGGGTCAGTGATGACAGTAGCAAGGAGACGCGTGACAGTAGGACTGGCAGTACGAAGGGAGTCCGACTCAGGGTCGGCAAGCACAGGAAGAGAGGACTCAGGAGGAGAGGGCAAAGGGGCACGCAGAGGAGCAGTGGACAGACGCAGAGACATCCGGTGCGTGCCAGGGACAGGAGGAGGACGCTGACGCGAACTACGACCACTAGTGCGAGCAGCACGAACAGGCAACGCAGGACGAGACGCAGGCTCACGACGCTCAGCAAGACCACCAGTAGGACTAGTGTAGGGAGAGGGAGAAGGCAGTGGGGAGGCCGGCGGTAACTGTGACTGCGACTGGACAGGCGGTGGACCCTCTAAGAGAGGAGGAAGACCAAGAACCTGCTGAAGGAGCGGAACGAAGTACGACCGAGGCCGCGCGGTGGCACCAGGCACAGCAGGGACTGTACCAGCACCCTCAGCACCTCCGGCAGCACCAGCGCCAACAGCACCTCCAGCGGTAGGACCTCCAGCAGCGCCAACAGCACCCGCAGCACGACCACCACCAGGACGTACAGTAGTAGTCTCAGAACCAACACCCTCAGCAGCTCCAGCTCCAGGTGGACCCCCAGGCCCAGCAGCTCCGGGACCGGCGGCACCAGCACCCTCAGCGGTCGAAGAAGCGCCAGCTCCAGCAGTACGCCTCCAGCGGCGAGCAAACCACTCGCGCAGCTCCTGTGGAGAGAGTGGCTCCCGCCGAGACGAAACACCTGGAGAACCTGCAGGCCCAGTACCGCCAGACGCCACAAGGGGAGGTCCAGTGGCCGCAGGCTCCACACCTCCAGGCTCAGCAGCTCCAGACGCAGCACCCCCAGGCTCAGCACCCCCAGGCTCAGCACCCACGCGCGCAGCACCCTAAGAGTCAGCACCCCCAGGCTCAGCACCCCCAGAGGCAGCACCCCCAGGCTCAGCACCCCCAGGCTCAGCACCCTCAGACTCAGCACCCCCAGAGTCAGCACCCCCAGGCTCAGCACCCCCAAGCTCAGCACCCCCAGCAGTACCTGAGTCACCAGCTACCTCGACCGGCTCGACTGCATCTACCTAGGACACACCTGAAGGGGCAGTACCCTGAGGGGGAAGGGGTTCTACCGGGGGGGGACCTGGCACAAGGAAGTGCGGTGGCGGCGGGAGGGAATGAGTGCGGTAGGGGAAGAGGCGGTAGAAGAGGACGGACTCGTCGAACGTGACGTCCTGGGAGGACAGAACACGACGAGAGGAGGGGTGGTAGAACTGCCACCCTGGGGCGTCAGGGGGGAAGCCTAGGAAGACACAGGGAGCAGCACGAGGGGACAGCTTGTCCGCAGACAGGTCGCGGACAAACACCCGAGATCCCCAGACACGGAACGCAGACGCATCGCCTACCTTTCCCGTCCACAGCAGAGCTGGGGAGGTCTCCGGCCGGGAGACTCTAGAGTGAAGGTTGAGCTGATGCGCCGCGTACCGAACCGCAAACGGCCACAGAAAATGGGGGGCAGCCGCATGCATCATGGACGTACGAGCGACGTCCATGACCATGCCAATGCGGCGCTCAGCAATCCCATTTTGCTGTGGAGAGTCCGGAAGCGTGAAGGTCTGGCGGATGCCTCGTTCAAGACAGTAGGCTCGCAGAAGGCCAGAGGAGAACTCTCCGCCTCGGTCAGAGAGCAGACGCAAAACAGGAAAGTCCGAGCCGAAGCTCCTCCTGAGCTGGAGACGAGCCGCGCGGATCCAGTCGATCAACACCTCAGTGACATCACCCTTGCTGCGCGAGTAGTCGTCAACCACCAGCAGGAAGTAGCGCTCGTGACCCTGTCCACGGACGCGGGCTGGGCCCCACACGTCCATGTGAAGCGTCTGCAGAGGAGCCTCTGTCGGGGGAAACTGGGAGGAGTGAGGGGCAGCGCGGAGCCGCCCCTCGACACAGGGGACACAGGAAGGTCCTGGCCCTGAAGGAAGGGGAGGGAGAGACCGGGGGAGACCAGAGACAAGGACACGGGAAGCCATGCCCCGAAGACGAGGCAAGGAGGGGTGGCCAAGACGGTGGTGCCACAAGAGAGTCTCGTGAGACAGGAGGCGACACGAGCAGGGGGCAGACTCAGGACCAGACCTGGACGCTGCAGCAAACACCTGACCCGACGCGGCTACCTGACCAGACGCAGGGACTGGAGGAGACTCAACGGTCAGGGTGTAGAGACTCGACCCGGGCAGACGCGAAAACGTGGCTAGGTGTCGGCCTTTGCGGGCGTCCGAGCAGTGGGTCCCCCGCTGACTCGCAAGAGTAAACTGGTGAACCCCCGCATCCTGCAGGTCAGCACCACTCACCAAGTTCGTCGAGAACGAGGGGAGGTACAGACCCGACAGGGTGCCCGAGGGGGCAGCCGGACACGGGAGGACAGTGGAGAAGTGAGCGAGGACAGGACCCCCAGAGGGGTCAGCCAGGGAGACTGCAACCGGATGACCAAGCGGCGTGAGTGTGGTGCGGTCTCGAAAGAAGGAGCGAGAAGCCCCTGAGTCAAGTGTGAAGGTGAGAGAGGCCGAAGCCGACGCAGTACCTGAGAGCGCAGCCTCACCAGTACCTGAGAGTGTAGACGCACTGGCACCTAGAGCAGTAGCCTCACAAGCACCTAGCGCAGCTGTACCAATGCCCGGGTCGGGCGGGAAACACCGGTAACAGTCACCCTCATCACTAATAGTCACAGCATACATGGCAGCAAGGATAGCATCAAAGTCAAGATCAAAGATCGCTACGCAAGCCCTAGACAGCTCTCCCCAGCGGGGAATCTCACTAGCCTCGGGGAACTGCTGACGCCAAGCGTCCGTCAGGCGGCCAAAGCAGCGCTGGGTGGAGTGCGCACCCCCACACTGCTCACCCGCGCGATCGTCGGAACGAAGAACGTAGGTGCACGGGCCAAGACCCCCACCACGCTGACGCTGCGTGTACCACTCACGGAGCTGCTGAGGCGGGGGGATGTCCCGAGAACGCTGCTGCTGCTGCTGCTGCTGGCGCTGACCACCACCAGAGCCGCTCCGCTGCGGGGCACTACCCCGACCGGCTCCACCTCCTCCGCCACCGCCGCCTCCACCTCCGCCACCACCACCGCCTCCGCTACCACCACCGCCGCCGCCACCGCCGCTGCCTCCGCTGCCGCCACCACCACCACCACCCCCACCACCACTCCCACCGCCACCCCCACTCCATCCGCCACCGCCATCGCCACCTCCACCGCCCCCGCCAGCTCTACCCGCGCCCTTGCCCCCCTTGCCCTTGCTAGGGCGGCGTCTCCCGCTAGGGGCAGACCCCGCGCCGACCGACTCAAGACCAAGCAGGTCGGCAGCAGCAGCAGAGGCAACAGAGGGCAGCAGGGGGGAAGGAGAACACCCCTCAAAGATGGGGGTGCGCGGGTCACCACGAGAGGCTCCTACAGCGACTATGCTCTTCTCCGCCGCTAGGAGGGCCTTCTCGAGGAGGTCGACAGTGAGGGTGGTGGGACAGACTGAGAGGAAGTGGTCCCTGACTACGCGAAGGGAGACAGGGAGGCGAGTGACTATGTAATAGAGAGCGATGTACATGGGGGGGGGGTTCTTGGTGAAGAGCTCAGCAGGAAGTGCAGCGCGGTAGCGAGTGTCAGAAGTGCGGAGGTGCGTGATGAGGTCAGCGACTGTAGGAAAGGCAGCAAGGTCAGGAAAGAGGTACGGTAGCATGAGGCGGCTCAGTGCAGCGGTGGCAGGGGAAGAGTAGCGTGCAACTACGGCGTCGTACAAGGTCTGAGCACTCTTGTACTGACTAAAGTGCGCGCGCTCAGTGGTAGGCAGGTGGCGACGCACAGCAAGACATGCAGCAGCATCGCGAGTGGCCCACTGAGAGCGAACAGTGGGGTCAGCATCAGCAGCAAGAGCAGGGGAGGCGCCAGAGGTGAGGTCAAAGAGAGAAAGACCGTCCGCCCTATCGCACTGTAAAAACAGCTGCAGGTCGTCGACCCAGACCTCAAAGTCAATGGCTCGACCCTCAGCGTCAAAAGCGAGGACACTAGGGGTAGCCATGACGACAGACTAGCAGTGCAAGCAGTGGGGGAAGGGCACGCAGTAGCAGCGGGGCTGTGCTCACCAGACAGGGCAGGTCGGGCGACTCGGCAGTAGTGCGGCTCGGCTGCGGGGCGGCTCGGCGGTACTGCTGCTCGGCGGCGGCTGCAGGGCGGCTCGGCTGTACTGTGAGTCGGCGGCCCGGCGGCTCGGCGGCTGCTGCTGGGCGGCTCGGTTGAACTGCGGCTCGGCGGCTGCTGCTGGGCGGCTCGGCTGCTCCGGGACCGGGCAGCGTGGCGGGCGGCTGCTCGGGCGGCTCGGCAGGAGGGGAGACCGGCGGGGCCGCGAAGGTGAGGCGGCGGGCCGCTACGTGAGGGCGGCGGGGCCGCGAAGGTGAGGCGGCGGGGCCGCTATGTGAGGGCGGCGGGGCCGCGAAGGTGAGGCGGTGCGGCCGCTACGTGAGGGCGACGAGGCCGCGACGTGAGGGCGGCGGGGCCGCGACGTAAGGGCGGCGGGGCCGCGACATAAGGGCGGCGGGGCCGCGTAGGTAAGGGCGGCGGGGCCGCGTAGGTAAGGGCAGCGGGGCCGTGTAGGTAAGGGCGGCGGAGCCGCGAAGGTGAGGGCGGCGAGGCCGCGAAGGTGAGGCGACGGGGCCGCGACGTGAGGGCGGCGGGGCCGCGACGTAAGGGCGGCGAGGCCGCGACGTGAGGGCGGCGGGGCCGCGACGTGAGGGCGGCGGGGCCGCGACGTGAGGGCTGCGGGGCCGCGACGTAAGGGCGGCGGGGCCGCAACGTGAGGGCAGCGGGGCCGCGACGTGAGGGCGGCGGGGCCGCGAGGTGAGGGCGGCGGGGCCGCGACGTGAGGGCAGCGGGGCCGCGACGTAAGGGCGGCGGGGCCGCGACGTAAGGGCGGCGGGGCCGCGTAGGTAAGGGCGGCGGGGCCGCGGAGGTAAGGGCGGCGGGGCCGCGTAGGTAAGGGCGGCGTAACGGGCCGTTAGGGGCGACACGGAGGGTCGCGAAAAAAAAAAAGGAACGCGCGCCTCGAGGCGCGCTTCGGTGGGCCCTGGGAACAGTCCCTAGGAGGGGACCTGCTCTGATTCCATGTGAAGAATTGAACGTGAATGAATGAAAATGAAATGAGTGGGTACAAGTACTAACCCTAATTGGGTTGTACCCCCTATGGGATACCCCACTATAGCCTACACAAAAGCATAAGCTATAATGTTCTGACATACATATATATATAAAAGGCTAGACAAGCAAGAGTACGTGTATATATATATGTAACAGTACAAGCAAGGTCAAGAGGTGAGCAAGTGAGGCAAGGAAGGCACAAGACCCAGCTGAGTACAGAAGCGCTGATGATCACAAGGCGCAAGCGCCTTGGTGAAGATATCAGCTGTGTTGGCCTCAGAGGCCACCTACGCAAGACGCAGCTGACCACGCTGCTGCAGCTCACGAGCAAGGAAGTAGCGGAGAGCAATGTGCTTCGTTCTGTGCTCCACTATCTGCTCTCGACACAAGGCCAGCATGGCCTTGTTGTCTACGTACAGCACTGGAAGAGAACGAGGCGGCTCTCCGAGGTCAGTCAGCAGGTAGGTGAGCCAGCGAAGCTCCTGTACAGCCATGGCCCCGGCGTAGATCTCAGCCTCACAACTGGAGCCGAGAACAGAAGACGAGCGGGTAGCCCGCCACAAAACAGAACCGGAACCAAGGCTGAAGGTGTAACCCTGTGACGACCGCTGCGTAGCCTGGTCGTCAGCCCAAGAAGCGTCTGCGTGCCCAGTGAGGACCACTGGACTCTGCCCTCCAAGCACAAGCGCAACACCTTCTTCGCTGCAGCCATGTGCTCCGGTCTGTGTCTCCCAGGAGCAACATAGCGTGCGAGAATGCTAAGAGGGTATGCAAGGTCAGGTCGAGTGCAGGTCATCAGGTACATGAGGCAGCCAACAAGCTCTGGGTACGGGCCACTCGACTCTACGGACTCATCCAAAGGCAGAGCTGAGAGCGAGTGGCGAGTAGGCAGAGGAGTGGCCTGAGGCGAGGAGTACGTGAAGCCGAAGCGCTGAAGGACCTGCTGCACCATGTGTGACTAAGTCAGGGTAATGGTGCGGCGTGCTCTGTCCCGGGTGATCTGCAAGCCAAGGTAGCTGCGCAGTTCACCCAGGTCTGTGCACGTGTGTCTCTTCTACAGCTCGGACTTCACGTGGGCGAGTCCAGCAGTGTCAGCTGTGGCAAAGACCAAGTCGTCGACGTACACGAGGATGTAGAACGGCGGCAAAGAAGTGTCGGTGCGCAGAAACAGCGACGGGTCGGCAGTAGAGGGAGCAAACCCAAGAGCCGCAAGCGTAGTCCTCAGTGTGTCGTGCCACTCACGCGGTGCCTGGCGGAGACCGTAGACTGGCCGCCGGAGGCTCCACTGGGTGCCAGGAGGAAAAGACCAAGTGAAGCCAGGTGGGCGGCGCAGCCAGATCTCCTCGTGCAGGCTGCCCTGCAAGAAAGCTGTGCTGAAGTCAAGAGAGTGAAGCTCGTAGTCACGGTGAGCAGCTATGTGCAGCAGTACCCGAAGAGTGTTCATCTTCGGGGTGGGAGAGAAGGTCTGAAAGTAGTCAACTCCCTGCCGCTGACTGAAGCCACGAGCCACGTAACGCGCCTTGAAGACAGGCGGAGAACCCGACGGCCGCTTCACCCTGAAAATCCACATGCCACTGACGATGTTCGCCCCAGGCGGGGGAACCTCGTCAACGTAGGTGCCTGTGGACTTCCATGAAGCCATCTCTGCGTCCATAGCTGCCTGCCACTGAGAGGAGTAGGGACCCTCTATCGCCTCCGCGTAAGAGCGCGGAGTCGGGATGTCAAGTGCATCCGGGTCTCCCTCAGGGGTAACCAGTACGGACACGAGATGAGGTGAAGCAGCAGCCAGACACTGGAACTCCTCCTGCCTGTCCTCAAGGACGTCCGTGCCAAGGGCACACTCACCCCCGATAGACGGAGGACAGACAGACTCAGACTCAGCAACAAGACTGGCGGCGTAGTCTAGGCGACAGCGAGCAGCAAAGTCGACGAGCTCAGCAACTAGGGCAGACGCAGCAGTGAACTCAAAGGAAGGGTCAGTGGCAATAGTAGCAAGGAGACGCGTGACAGTAGGACTGGCAGCACGAAGAGAGTCCGACTCCGGGTCGGCAAGAGCAGGAAGAGAAGACTCAGGAGGAGAAGGTAAAGGGGCACGCAGAGGAACAGTGGACGGACGCAGAGACATCCGGTGCGTGCCAGGGACAGGAGGAGGACGCTGACGCGAACCGCGACCACTAGTGCGAGCAGCACGGACAGGCGACGCAGGGCGAGACGCAGGCTCACAACGCTCAGCAAGACCTCTAGTAGGACCAGTGTAGGGAGACGGAGCAGGCAGTGGGGAGGCCGGCTGTAACTGTAACTGTGACGGGACAGGCTGTGGACACTCAAAGGGAGGAGGAGGACCAGTAGAAGGCGGGAGACCAAGAACCTGTTGAAGGAGCGGAACGAAGTACGGCCGAGGCCGCGCGGCAACTCCAGACACAGCAGGGACAGCACCAGTACCCCCAGCGGCAGCACCAGCACCAGCAGCACCTCCAGCTCCAGTACCTCCAGCAGCACCAGTAGCACCCCCAGCAGGACCGCCTCCAGGACCGACAGCAGTAGCCTTCGCGCCAACACCCGCAGCAGCTCCAACTCCAGAAGTACCCGCAGGCCCAGCAGCTCCAGTGTTCCCAATACGAGCACCTCCGCGACCCGCGGCACCAGCACCCTCAGCAGCAGCAGAACCTCCAGTACCCGCAGCACCTGCAGCTCCAGCAGCTCGCCTCCAGCGCCGGGCAAACCACTCACGCAGCTCCTGTGGAGAGAGTGGCTCCCGGCGAGACGAAGTACCCGGAGAACCGCCAGGCACAGCACCGCCAGACGCCACACAAGCAGGCCCAGCTCCCTCAGGCTCAGCACCTCCAGGCTCAGCACCTCCAGGCGTAGCACCCCCAGGCGTAGCACCCCCAGGCTTAGCACCCCCAGGCTCAGCACTCCCAGGCTCAGCACCCCCAGGCTCAGCACCCCCAGGCTCAGCACCCCTATTCTTAGCACCCCCAGGCTCAGCACTCCCACGCTCAGCACCCCCAGGCTCAGTACCCCCAGGCTCAGCACCCCCAGAGTCAGCACCCCCAAGCTCAGCACCCTCAGCAGCACCAGAGTCACCAGCGACCTCGATAGGCTCAACAGCGTCTACCTGGGACACATTTGAAGGGGCAGGACCCTGAGGGGGGAGGGGGTCTACCGGGGGGGGACCTGGCACAAGGAAGAGCGGTGGCGGGGGGAGGGACGGAGTGCGGTAGGGGAAGAGACGGTAGTAGGGGACCGACTCGTCGAACGTGACGTCCTGGGAGGACAGAACACGGTGAGAGGTGGGGTGGTAGAACTGCCACCCTGGCGCGTCAGTGTGGAAACCCAGGAAGACACAGGGAGCAGCACGAGGGGACAGCTTGTCCGCAGACAAGTCGCGGACAAACGCCCGAGATCCCCAGACAAGGAACGCAGACGCATCGCCAACCTTCCCCGTCCACAGCAAAGCTGGGGAGGTCTCCGGCATGGAGACCCTGGGCTGAAGGTTGATCTGATGCGCCGCGTACCGGACCGCAAACGGCCACAGAAAATGGGGGGCAGCCGCATGCATCATGGACGTACGGGCGACGTCCATGACCATGCCAATGCGGCGCTCAGCAATCCCATTTTGTTGTGGAGAGTCCGGAAGCGTGAAGGTCTGGCGGATGCCTCGTGCACGACAGTAGGCTCGCAGAAGGCCAGAAGAGAACTCTCCGCCTCTGTCAGAGTGCAGACGCAGAACAGGAAAGTCCGAGCCGAAGCTCCGCCTGAGCTGGAGACGAGCTGCGCGGATCCAGTCGATCAACACCCAAGTGACATCACCCTTGCTGCGCAAGGGGAAGACTGTGGTGTAACGCGAGTAGTCGTCAACCACCAGCAGGAAGTAGCGCTCGTGACCCTGTCCACGGACGCGGGCCGGGCCCCACACGTCCATGTGAAGCGTCTGCAGCGGGGCCTCTGTCGGAGGAAACTGAGAGGAGTGAGGGGCAGCCCGCTGCCGCCCCTCGACACAGGGGACCAGGTAGGGCCAGGCCCCGGAGGAAGGGGAGGGAGGGACCGGGGAAGACCAGAGACAAGGACACGGGAGGCCATGCTTCGGAGACGAAGCAGGGAGGGGTGACCAAGGCGATGGTGCCAGAGGAGAGTCTCGTGAGACAGGAGACGACACGAGCAGGGGGCAGACTCAGGACCGGACCTGGACGCTGCACCAACCACCTGACCCGACGCAGCTACCTGACCAGACGCAGTGACTGGAGGAGACGCAGTGGTCAGTGTGTACAGGCTCGACCCCGGCCGACGTGTAAACGTGGCCAGGTGTCGGCCTGTCCGAGCATCCGTGCAGTGGGTCACCCGCTGACTCGAAGGAGTGAACTGGTGAACCCCCGCATCCTGTAGGTCAGCACCACTCACCAAGTTCGTAGAGAACGAGGGGAGGTAAAGACCAGACAGGGTGCCAGAGGGGGCGGCCGGACACGGGAGGACAGTGGAGAAGTGAGCAAGGACAGGACCCCCAGAGGGGTCTGCCAGAGAGACTGCAACTGGCCGACCAAGCGGCGTGAGTGTGGTGCGGTCTCGAAAGAAGGAGCGGGAAGCCCCCGAGTCAAGAATGAAGGTGTGAGAGGCCGGAGCCGACGCAGTACCTGAGAGAGCAGACTCATCCGCACCTGAGGAAGCAGACTCATTAGCACCTAGAGCAGCAGCCGCACCTGTACCTGGAGCAGGAGACTCACTAGCACCCAGAGCAGCAGCCTCATCAGCAACTAGAGCAGCAGGCTCTATACCCAGGTCAGGCGGTACGCACAGGTGACCGGCACGGTCAGCACTAGTAGGCAATGCATACATGGCAATGAGAATAGCATCATAGTCAAGAGCAAATATATCTACCCTCTGCCTAAGCAACTCCACCCAATCGGGGAGCTAGGCCTCGTCGCCAAACTCGGTACGCCAGGCGTCGCTCATACGGGCGAAGCAGCGGGACTGTGTGTGACTAGGTGTCCCACAAGGCTGACCAGTCCGAGCACCAGTGCAAATCACGTAAGAGCAGCGAACAGAACTGAGAGACCCTCTACTCTGAGCGTACCACTCACGAAGCTGCTGGGGCGTGAGAGACGCGCGTGGGCGTCGCTGGAGCTGCATCTGGCCGCCGCCAGTAGTAGTAGCAGCAGTAGTGGTAGCAGTAGCAGCGCCGCCACCCCTACAACCCCAACCAGCGTACCACTCACGCAGCTGCTGGGGCGTGAGGGACTCACGCGGACGTCGCTGGGGCTGCATCCGCCAGTAGAATCAGGAGCAAGAGTAGCAGCAGTAAGGCGAGCAGCCAGGCAGGCCGAAAGGCAGGCAGGCAGGCAAGCAGGCGGCGGGCAGCGCGCTAGCAGGGCAGGGGCTCACCAGTGGTGGGAAGAGCAGGCTCGGCGACTCGGCGACTCGGCGGTGCGGGCGGCTCGAGCGGCTCGGCGGCACGGCGGCTCGGTAGCAACTGCGGCTCGGCGGCTCGGGCAACTTGGGCGGCTCGGCGGCAACTGCGGCTCGGCGACTCGGCGGCTCGGGCGGCTCGGCGGTACGGCGGCTCGGCAGCAACTGCAGCTCGGCGGCTTGGGGGCTCAGGTGGCGCTGCGGCTCGGGCGGCTCGGGTGGCTCGGGCGGCTCGGTAGCAGCTCGGCGGCGCCGGCGGCTCGGTGGTGATGGCGGGGCCGCTTGGGGACGGCGGCGGGGCCGGGTGGAGCAGCGACGGGGCCAGCAGAGGTGGCGCCGGGGCCGCAGGGTAGGTGACGGGGCCAGCAGAGGCGGCGCCGGGGCCGGGAAGGGCGGCGCCGGGGCCGCAGAGGTAGGCGACGGGGCCAGTAGAGGCGGCGCCGGGGCCGGTAACGGCGGCGTCGGGGCCAGCAGAGGTGGCGCCGGGGCCGGGAAGGGCAGCGCCGGGGCCGCAGGGGTAGGCGACGGGGCCAGCAGAGGCGGGGCCGGGTCGGGAAGGGCGGCGTCGGGGTCGCCAGGGTAGGCGACGGGGCCAGCCGAGGTGGCGCCGGGGCCAAGAAGGGCGGAGCCGGGGCCGGGATGGACGGTGCCGAGGCCGCAGGGGTAGGTGACGGGGCCGCTAGGGCGACGGATCGGGGCCGCGAGGGCGGCGCGACGCGGCCGCTAGGGCGGCGCGACGAGATGGGGCCGCGACGGGGCAGCGAGGGGTCGCGCGCGACTCCCCTGGGCGCCGCGACGGGGTAGCGGGGAGTGGCGCGCCTAGAAGAAACGGGGCCGCGCGCCAGAGAGAAAATCATGCGATAGATCGGGGCGTGCGATAGATCGAGTAGCAGCGGAAGCAGTAGTAGGGCCCACAGGCCAGGAGCATATGTGCTCTGAAACCATGTGAAAATGAACGAGAATGAATGCACTATGAAAGAGTTGGGTACAAGTACTAACCCTAATTGGGTTGTACCCCATATAGGCTACCCCACTACAGCCTACACAAAAGCATAAGCTATAATGCTCTGACAGGCCCCTCGCGCCGCCCTTACGGCCCCTCGCGCCGCCCTCTACGGCCCCTCGCGCCGCCCTTACGGCCCCTTACGGCCCCTTAAGACCCCTCTGTCGCCCTTACGGCCCTCGCGCGGCCCCTTTCGGCCCCTCGCGGCGCCCTTTCCGGCCCCTTACGGCCCCGTCTAGGCCCCTTGCGACCCCGCTACGGCCCCGTCTAGGCCCCTTACGGCCCCTCCGCGGCCCCGTCTAGGCCCCTTGCGGCCCCGCTACGGCCCTGTCTAGGCACCTTACGGCCCCTCCGCGGCCCCGTCTAGGCCCCTTGCGGCCCCGCTACGGCCCCATCTAGGCCCCTTACGGCCCCTCCGCGGCCCCGTCTAGGCCCCTTGCGGCCCCGCTACGGCCCCGTCTAGGCCCCTTGCGGCCCCGCTACGGCCCCGTCTAGGCCCCTTACGACCCCTCCGCGGCCCTGTCTAGGCCCCTTGCGGTCCCGTCGCCGCCACGTGCGGCCCCGTCGCCGCCACCAGCGGCCCCGTCGCCACCACCTGCGGCCCCGTCGCCCCCACCTGCGGCCACGCAGCTGCCACCTGCCGCCTCGCCGCCACCTACGGCCCCGTCGCCGTCACCTACGGCCCCGTCGCCCTCCCCTAGCGGCCCTATCACCGCTCACCCGCCCAGCGACCGAGCCGCCGAGCAGCCCAGCAGCCGAGCCGCCCTGCCGCCGAGCTGCCCAGCAGCCGAGCCGCCCTGCCCCCGAGCCGCCTAGCAGCCGAGCCGCCCAGCAGCCGAGCCGCCCTGCCGCCGAGCCGCCCAGCAGCCGAGCCGCCCAGCAGCCGAGCCGCCCTGCCGCCGAGCCGCCGAGCCGCCCTACTGCCGAGCCGCTGCTATTCCTACCGGTGCTCACCGGCCCTCCATCCTCAGACTGGTGAGCTCACTTCCTGCTAGGCCACTGCAGTCATGGCTACCCCCAGTGTCCTTACTTTTGATGCTGAGGGCCGTGCCGTTGACTTTGAGGTCTGGGTCGATGACCTCCAGCTGTTTCTCCAGTGCGATAGGGCAGACGGACTCTCTCTGTTCGATCTCACCTCTGGTGTCTCTCCTGCCCCGCTTGCCACTGCTGACAGCACTGTTCGCTCACAGTGGGCCACACGCGATGCTGCTACTCGCCTTGCTGTGCGTCGCCACTTACCGACCACTGAGCGTGCACACTTTAGCCAGTACAAGAGCGCTCAGACCTTGTACGACGCTGTAGTTGCACGCTACTCTTCCCCTGCCACTGCTGCACTAAGCCGCCTCATGCTACCGTACCTCTTCCCTGACCTTGCTGCCTTTCCCACAGTCGCCGACCTCATTACGCACCTTCGCACTAGTGACACTCGCTACCGCGCTGCGCTTCCTGCTGAGTTCTGTGCCAAGAACCCCCCCCCCATGTACATCACCCTCTACTACATAGTCACTCGGCTCCCTGACTCCCTTCGCTTAGTCAGGGACCACTTCCTCTCAGTTTGCCCCACCACACTCACTGTTGACCTCCTCGAGGAGCGCCTCCTAGCAGCAGAGAAGAGCATAGTCGCTGTAGGAGCCTCTCGTGGTGACCCTCGCACCCCCGTCTTTGAGGGGTGTTCCCCCTCCCCCCTCTTGCCCTCTGTTGCTTCTACTGCTGCGGCCGACCTCGTTGGTTTCGAGTCGGTCGGCGCTGCATTTGCCCCTAGCGAGAGACGCCGCACCGGCAAGGGCAAGGGGGGTAAGGGCGCTGGAGGGGCTGGCGGGGGCGGTGGAGGTGGTGGTGGAGGTAGTGGAGGGGGTGGGGGTGGTGGTGGGAGTGCTGGCGGGGGTGGCGGCGGCAGAGGCATCAGTGGACCTGGTCGCGGCTCTGCGCAGAGGAGTGGCTCCGGTGGTGGTAAGCGCCAGCAGCAGCAGACCAGTCGTGAGACCCTGTCCCCTCTGCAGCTTCGTGAGTGGTACGCTGCGCGTCAGCGCGGTGGGGGTACGGGTCCCTGCACCTACGTTCTCCGCACCTGCGACCGCGCTGGTGAGCAGTGCGGGGGCCCGCACTCCACCCAGCGCTGCTTCGGCCGCCTGACGGACGCGTGGCGTCACCAGTTCCCAGGGGCCTCTGCGATCCCTCGCTGGGGAGAGCTGTCTAGGGCGGGGGTTGCTATCTTTGATCTTGATTTTGATGCTATTCTTGCTGCCATGTATGCTGTTGATGATAGTGTTGCGGGTGACTGTTACCTGTGTGTACTGCCTGACCCGGACATTGAGGCTGCTTTTCTAGGTGCTCGTGCGTCTGCTGCCCAAGGTGCCAGTGCGTCTGCTGCCCCAGGTGCTGGTGAGTCTGCGCTCTCAGGTACTACGTCGGCTCAGGCCTTACACACCTTCACCCTTGACTCGGGTGCGTCCCGCTCCTTCTTTCGAGACCGCACCACTCTTACGCCGCTCAGTCGGCCGGTTGCTGTCTCCCTGGCGGACCCCTCTGGGGGTCCTGTCCTTGCTAGCTTCTCCACTGTCTTACCGTGCCCAGCAGCCCCCTCTGGCACCCTGTCAGATCTCTGCCTCCCCTCGTTCTCTACGAACTTGGTGAGTGGAGCGGACTTACAAGATATGGGGGTTGACCAGTTCACTCCTGCGAGTTAGCGGGTGACCCACTGCACGTGTGCTCGGACAGGCCGACACTTGGCCACGTTCACCCGCCGGCCAGGGTCGAGCCTGTACACCCTTACTACTGAGTCTCCTCCGGCTGCGGAGTCTGGCCAGGTAGCTGCGTCGAGTCAGGTGTGTGCTACAGCGTCCAGGTCTTGTCCTGAGTCTGCTCCCTGCTTGTGTCGTCTCCTGTCCCACCAGACTCTCCTTTGGCACCACCGCCTTGGTCACCCCTCCCTACCTCGTCTCCGAGGCATGGCCTCCCGTGTCCTTGTCTCTGGTCTCCCCCGGTCTCTCCCTCCCCTACCTCCGGGGCCTGGCCCTACCTGCGTCTCCTGCGTCGAGGGGCGACAGCGCGCCGCCCCTCACTCCTCCGAGTTTCCTCCGACAGAGGCTCCGCTGCAGACTCTCCACATGGACGTGTGGGGCCCCGCCCGCGTTAGTGGGCAGGGGCGCGAGCGGTACTTCCTACTGGTGGTTGACGACTACTCGCGTTACACCACAGTCTTCCCCTTGCGCAGCAAGGGTGACGTCACTGAGGTGTTGATCGATTGGATCTGCGCAGCTCGTCTCCAGCTCAGGGAGAGTTTCGGCTCGGACTTTCCTGTTCTACGTCTGCACTCGAACAGAGGCGGGGAGTTTTCCTCTGCCCGTCTGGGAGCTTTCTGTGGTGCGCAGGGCATCCGCCAGACCTTCACGCTTCCGGCCTCTCGACAGCGAAATGGGATTGCTGAGCGCCGCATTGGCATGGTCATGGACGTCGCTCGTACGTCCATGATGCATGCGACTGCCCCCCATTTTCTGTGGCCGTTTGCGGTTCAGTACGCCGCGCATCAGCTCAACCTTCAGCCCCGGGTCTCCTTGCCAGAGACCTCCCCCGCCTTGCGGTGCACCGGGAAGGTTGGCGATGCATCTGCGTTTCGGGTCTGGGGATCTCTGGCGTTTGTCCGCGACTTGTCTGCGGACAAGCTGTCCTCCTGTGCAGTTCCCTGCGTCTTCCTTGGCTTCCCCCCTGACGCGCCTGGGTGGCAGTTTTACCACCCCACCTCGCGCCGTGTTCTGTCCTCCCAGGATGTCAACTTTGACGAGTCGGTGCCTTACTACCGTCTCTTCCCCTACCGCACTGCGCCCCTCCCCCCGCCGCCGCTCTTCCTTGCGCCAGGTCCTCCCCCGGTAGACCCCCTCCCCCCTCAAGGTCCTGCCCCATCAGGTGTGTCCCAGGTAGACGCAGTCGAGCCTGTCGAGGTAGCTGTTGACTCTGGTGCTGCTAGAGGTGCTGAGCCTGCGGGTGCCGGGTCTGGGGGTGCTGAGACTGGGGGTGCTGAGCCTGGGGGTGCTGAGTCTGGGGGTGCTGAGCCTGGGGGTGCTGGGTCCGGGGGTGCGGAGCCTGGGGGTGCGGAGCCTGGGGGCGCTGGGTCTGCTCGTGTGGCCGCCGGCGGTGCTTCGTCGAGGCGGGAGCCGCTCTCTCCACAGGAGCTGCGCGAGTGGTTTTCCCGCCGCTGGGAACGTGCTGGTGGAGCTGGAGATGCTCCTGTTGCAGCTGGTCCCGGAGGTGCTCGTACTGGCGGTCCTGGAGCTGCTGGGGCCACTGGAGTTGGTCCTGCTGGAGCTGCTGGCGGTGCTGGTGCTGTAGGAGCTGGAGCTGCTGGGGGTGTTGGCGCTAGTGTTTCTACTGGCGTTGGTGCGTCTGGGGGTGCTGCTGAGGCTGCTGGAGCTGGAGCTGCTAGAGCTGGAGCTGCTAGGGGTGTTGGCGCTAGCGATACTTCTAAGGGTGCTGGAGTTGGCGCTGTTGGAGCTGGAGGTGCTGCTGGCGCTGGTGCTGCCGCTGAGGGTACTGGTGCTGTCCTTGCTGGTTCTAGAGGCGTTACGCGGCCTAGGTCGTACTTCGTTCCGCTCCTGGAGCAGGTTCTTGGTCTCCCGCCGTCTACTGGTCCTGCTCCTCCCTTAGAGTGTCCACAGCCTGTCCAGTCCCAATCACAGTTACAGCCCGCCTCCCCTCTACCTGCTCCTTCTCCCTACACTGGTCCTACTGGAGGTCTTGCTGAGCGTCGTGAGCCTGCGTCTCGTCCTGCGTCGCCTGTTCGTGCTGCTCGCACTAGTGGTTGTACTGCGCGTCCGCGTCCTCCTGCGGTCCTCGGCACACACCAGATGGCGTTGCGTCCTTCCACTGCTCCTCTGCGTGTCCCGTTACCGTCTCCTCCAGAGTCCTCTCTTCCTACTCTTGCAGACCCGGAGTCTGACTCTCTTCGTGCTACTAGTCCTTCTGTCACGCGTCTCGTAGCTACTGTTGTCACTGACCCTTCCTTTGAGTCCACTGCTGCGTCTGCCCTAGTTGCTGAGCTTGTCGACTTCGCTGCTCGCTGTTGTCTAGACTACGCTGCTAGTCTCGTTGCTGAGTCTGAGTCTGTCTGTCCTCCGTCCGTCGGGGGTGAGTGTGCTCTTAGCACGGACGTCCTTGAGGACAGGCAGGAAGAGTTCCACTGCTTTGCTGCTGCTTTGCCCCATCTCGTTTCCACGCTGATTGCCCCTGAGGGAGACCCGGATGTACCAGACATCCCGACTCCTCGATCGTACGCTGAGGCGATCGAGGGTCCCTACTCCTCTCACTGGGAGTCGGCCATGGACGCAGAGATGGCTTCCTGGAAGTCCACAGGCACCTACGTCGACGAGGTTCCCCCACCTAGGGCGAACATCGTCAGTGGCATGTGGATTTTCAGGGTGAAGCGGCCGCCGGGTTCTCCGCCTGTCTTCAAGGCGCGTTACGTGGCTTGTGGCTTCAGTCAGCGGCAAGGAGCTGACTACTTTCAGACCTTCTCTCCCACCCAGAAGATGACCACTCTTCGGGTGCTGCTGCACATAGCTGCTCAGCGCGACTACGAGCTTCACTCTCTTGACTTCAGCACAGCTTTCCTGCAGGGCAGCCTGCACGAGGAGATCTGGCTGCGCCGCCCACCTGGCTTCCCTGGGTCGTTTCCTCCTGGTACCCAGTGGAGCCTCCGGCGGCCAGTCTACGGTCTCCGCCAGGCGCCCCGTGAGTGGCACGACACACTGAGGACTACACTTGCGGCTCTTGGGTTTGCTCCTTCTACAGCCGGCCCGTCGCTGTTTCTGCGCACCGACACCTCTTTGCCGCCGTTCTACATCCTCGTGTACGTGGACGACTTGGTCTTTGCCACTGCTGACACTGCTCGACTCGCCTACGTGAAGTCCGAGCTGCAGAAGAGACATACGTGCACAGACCTGGGTGAACTGCGCAGCTACCTTGGCTTGCAGATCACTCGGGACAGAGCACGCCGCACCATTACCCTGACTCAGTCACACATGTTGCAGCAGGTCCTTCAGCGCTTCGGCTTCACGTACTCCTCGCCTCAGGCCACTCCTCTCTCTACTCGCCACTCGATCTCAGCTCTGCCTTCGGATGAGTCCGTAGAGCTGAGTGGCCCGTACCCAGAGCTTGTTGGCTGCCTCATGTACCTGATGACCTGCACACAACTTGACCTTGCATACCCTCTTAGCATTCTCGCACGCTATGTTGCTCCTGGGAGACACCGACCAGAGCACATGGCTGCAGCAAAGAGGGTGTTGCGCTACTTGTGTAGTACTTCGGGCATGGGGCTAGTGCTTGGAGGGCGACGTCCAGTGGTCCTCACAGGTCACGCAGACGCTTCTTGGGCTGACGACCAGGCTACGCAGCGGTCGTCACAGGGTTACACCTTCAGCCTTGGCTCCGGCTCTGTTTCGTGGCGGTCTTCCCGCTCGTCTTCTGTTCTCGGCTCCAGCTGTGAGGCTGAGATCTACGCAGGGGCCATGGCTGCACAGGAGCTACGCTGGCTCACCTACCCGCTGAATGACCTAGGAGAGCCGCCTCGTTCTCCTCCAGTTCTGTACGTAGACAACAAGGCCATGCTGGCCTTGTGTAGGGAGCACAGACTGGAGCACAGAACGAAGCACATTGCTCTCCGCTACTTCCTGGCTCGTGAGCTGTAGCAGCGTGGTCAGCTCCGCCTCACCTACGTGGCCTCTGAGGCCAACACTGCTGATATCTTCACCAAGGCCCTTCCGCCTTGTGATCATCAGCGCTTCTGTACTTTGCTAGGTCTTGTGCCTACCTGGCCTCACTTGCTCACTTCTTGATCTTGTTTGTACTGTACTCTTTCTATACCTGCACTTGCTTGTTTACCTTTATATATATGATCTTGCATGTGAACTGGCCTTGTGGCCTTGTGGCCTTGCTCTTGTGCTCGGACTGTGTGGTAACTTTGTGATCCACCCTGAGCTTGCTTTGCTTTGCTTGACTGGTCTTGTGACCACTTGTTCTCCCCCACTTTGCCTATGGGGGTGTGTCAGAACATTATAGCTTATACATCTGTGTAGGCTGTAGTGGGGTAGCCCATAAGGGGTACAACCCAATAAGGGTTAGTACTTGTACCCAACTGTTTCATAGTTCAATCATTCTCTTGTTCTAAACTTCACAGTTCGTTGTGTTTGTTTCACTGTGGGGTTGCATTTCGATGCCTTCACAACTGTTACGTGGTGTTGTATATTTTTTACGTACGTTTGCATTTATGTTTGTGTTATGTGTGTTTCAAAGTGTGATGTTACTGTGTGTCATGTATGCAATTAGAGGTTGTTAATCGTCTTTGGGGCAGCGGGTTTTCGCTGTTTCAAGGACCCCATCAACCTCTGTTGCTGCATGATGCATTTTAACATTCACTTTGAAGCATCCACTCCACCTCATACCTTGTTGTTCATTTGAACAATTGTGTTGATGCCAGAATATTATGCTCGGCCGTACGATCCGCCATATTTATCGACGAGGTTGGGACGGTCGAGCAAGTTCATGGTTTCAACATGATTCGTCATTCCGGCATTTGGTTCTACATATGGAGATCTCATTCAGGAGTGTTTATATTCACTATTTGAGGCATCCGTTTGAACACAGATTCAAAACATGCAAACGGGTGCTCCTAAAAGTGGTAAATATCACTCTTTGAGTGATATCCCCAAAATGTCAAACCAAATATTAAGGGTTGCTACGCAGCCCAAAAATATGTTTTAAACGCAACAAATTGTTTATCTTAATCTTAAGATTCCAATCGAAAAAAAAAATGTTAGTGCGTCTTAGATCACAATCGTGCAAGGGCAATTGATCCCCCCCCCCCCCCCCCCCCCCCCCACGTGCGTGTTGTCAGTCAGCTTCATGCCGTTTCGCGCGAGGGCGATCGCTTGCCCCTACCCCCCCCCCCCCCCCCCCCCCCCCCCCGCGACACATGCTGTCAGTCAGGTTCGTGCCGCTTTTCCCGCCCGAACCAGTATGTTGGCCGACTTGTGGAGCGTGTGAAGAATAAACGGGTGAAAATTAGCGTGCTCAAAGTGGGCACGTAACACAAAGCAGAGACTTTACGCAGAGCAAGACTTTTTCCCATGTAACAAAGGGCGCGTTACTACCCTGATCTTCGATTTTTGGCCCTGAATAATCCGAGTTATATACTTTTCAACCCTGAGAAATCAGGGTAGCATCATTCTGAAAAATGTGCACTCATGATAGAGGGGAAAAAATTTCCCCGGAATCAAGGAGGCCAAATATGAAACGTCAGCCCTGACTGTCCAGTCACAGTTACAGTTACAGCCGGCCTCCCCATTGCCTGCTCCTTCTCCCTACACTGGTCCTACTGGAGGTCTTGCTGAGCGTCGTGAGCCTGCGTCTCGCCCTGCGTCACCTGTCCGTGCTGCTCGCGCTAGTGGTCGTGGTTGGCGTCAGCGTCCTCCTCCTGTCCCTGGCACGCACCGGATGTCTCTGCGTCCGTCCACTGCTCCTCTGCGTGCCCCTTTGCCTTCTCCTCCTGAGTCCTCTCTTCCTGCTCTTGCCGACCCGGAGTCGGACTCTCTTCGTGCTGCCAGTCCTACTGTCACGCGTCTCCTTGCTACAGTTGTCACTGACCCTTCCTTTGAGTCCACTGCTGCGTCTGCCCTAGTTGCTGAGCTCATCGACTTTGCTACTCGCTGTCGCCTAGACTACGCTGCTAGTCTTGTTGTTGCGTCTGAGTCTGTCTGTCCTCCGTCCGTCGGGGGTGAGTGTGCCCTTGGCACGGACGTCCTTGAGGACAGGCAGGAGGAGTTCCAGTGTTTGGCTACTGCTTCACCTCATCTCGTGTCTGTACTGCTTACCCCTGAGGGAGACCCGGATGCACTTGACATCCCGACTCCGCGCTCTTACGCGGAGGCGATAGAGGGTCCCTACTCCTCTCAGTGGCAGGCAGCTGAGGACGCAGAGATGGCTTCCTGGAAGTCCACAGGCACCTACGTTGACGAGGTTCCCCCGCCTAGGGCGAACATCGTCAGTGGCATGTGGATTTTCAGGGTTAAGCGACCTGCGGGTTCTCCGCCTGTCTTCAAGGCGCGTTACGTGGCTCGTGGCTTCAGTCAGCGGCAGGGAGTTGACTACTTTCAGACCTTCTCTCCCACCCCGAAGATGACCACTCTTCGGGTACTGCTGCACATAGCTGCTCACCGTGACTACGAGCTTCACTCTCTTGACTTCAGCACTGCTTTCCTGCAGGGCAGCCTGCACGAGGAGATCTGGCTGCGCCGCCCACTTGGCTTCATTGGGACTTTTCCTCCTGGCACCCAGTGGAGCCTCCGGCGGCCAGTCTACGGTCTCCGCCAGGCACCGCGTGAGTGGCATGACACACTGAGGACTACGCTTGCGGCTCTTGGGTTTGCTCCATCTATTGCCGACCCGTCGCTGTTTCTGCGCACCGACACTTCTTTGCCGCCGTTCTACATCCTCGTGTACGTCGACGACTTGGTCTTTGCCATAGCTGACACTGCTGGACTCGCCCATGTGAAGTCCGAGCTGTTGAAGAGACACACGTGCACAGACCTGGGTGAATTGCGCAGCTACCTTGGCTTGCAGATCACCCGGGACAGAGCACGCCGCACCATTACCCTGACTCTGTCACACATGGTGCAGCAGGTCCTTCAGCGCTTCGGCTTCACGTACTCCTTGCCTCAGGCCACTCCTCTGCCTACTCGCCACTCGCTCTCAGCTCTGCCTTCGGATGAGTCCGTAGAGTCGAGTGGCCCGTACCCAGAGCTTGTTGGCTGCCTCATGTACCTGATGACCTGCACACGACCTGACCTTGCATACCCTCTTAGCATTCTCGCACGCTATGTTGCTCCTGGGAGACACAGACCGGAGCACATGGCTGCAGCGAAGAGGGTGTTGCGCTACTTGTGCAGTACGTCGGGCATGGGGCTTGTGCTTGGAGGGCAGAGTCTAGTCTTTTGTGCTCCAGTCTGTGGTCCTGACACAAGAAAATCATGGCCTTGTTGTCGACGTACAGAACTAAAGGAGAACGAGGTGGCTCTCCCAAGTCGGTCAGCAGGTAGGTGAGCCAGCGTAACTCCAGTGCAGCCATGGCCCCTGCGTAGATTTGGACCTCACAACTGGAGCTAAGAATAGAAGACGAGCGGGTAGACCGCCACGAAATAGAACCAGAGCCAAGGGTGAAGGTGTAACCCTGTGACGACCGTTGCGTAGCCATGTTGTCAACCCAAGAAGCGTCTGCGTGACCAGTGAGGACTACTGGACCCTTTCCTCCAAGCATGAGCCCCATGCCCAACGTACTGCACAAGTAGCGCATCACCCTCTTAGCGGCCTTCCAGTGCTCTGGTCGGTGTCTCTCGGGCGCAACGTAGCGTGCGAGGATGCTAAGAGGGTAAGCAAGGTCAGGTCGAGTGCAGGTCATCATGTACATGAGGCAGCCCACGAGCTCTAGATACGGGCCACTCGGCTCTACGAATTCATCCGAAGGCAGAGCTGAGAGCGAGTGACCAGTAGGCAGAGGAGTGGCTTGTGGCGAGGAGTACTGGAAGCCGAAGCGCTGAAGGACCTGCTGCACCATGTGTGACTGGGTCATGGTAATGGTGTGCCGTGCTCTGTCCCGGGTGATCTGCAAGCCAAGAGAGTTGTGTAGCTCACCGAGGTTTATGCACGTGTCTCTCTTCTGCAGCTCCGACTTCACTAGAGTCAGTGCCTCAGTGACAGCAGTGGCAAAAACCAAGGCGTCGACGTACACGAGGATGTAGAACGGCGACATCGAAGTGTCGGTGCGTAGGAACAACGACGGGTCACTAGAGGAAGGAGCGAACCCAAGTGCCGCTAGTGTGGTCCTCAGTGTGTCGTGCCACTCGCGAGGTGTCTGGCGGAGACCGTAGACTCGCCGTCGCTGTGCTAAAGTCAAGGGAGTGGAGCTCGTCGTCACGCTGAGCAGCGACGTGCAGCAGCACCCAAAGAGTGGTCATCTTCGGGGTGGGGGAGAAGGTCTAAAAGTAATCAACTCCCTGATGCTGAATGAAGCCTCGAGCAACGTAACGCGCCTTGAAGACATGCGGAGAACCTCGCGGCTGCTTCACCCTGAAAATTTACATGCCATCGACTATGTTCGCACCTGGTGGGGGAACCATGTCGAGTAAGGACGCGTAATCGCCTCTGCGTAAGAGCGCGGGGTCGGGATGTCTAGAGCATCCGGGTCTCCCTCAAGTGCAAGCAGCGAGGACACCAGATGAGGTACAGTGGCTGCAAGACACTCAAAGTACTCTTGCTTGTCCTCAAGGACGTCCGTGCTAAGAGCACACTCACCCCCGACGGACGGAGGACAAACAGACTCTGACTTAGCAACAAGATTAGTGGCGTAGTCTAGACGATAGCGAGCAGCAAAGTCGACAAGCTCGGCAACTAAAAGGAGGTGTCAGTGACAACAGTCGCAAAGAGACGCGTGACAGTAGGACTAGCAGCACAAACTAAGTCAGACTCAATGTCCGCACCCTCTAAAAGGCTAGACAAGCAAGAGCAGGTATATATATATGTAACAGTACAAGCAAGATCAAAAGGTGAGCAAGTGAGGCAAGGTAGGCACAAGGCCTAGCTGAGTACAAAAGCGCTGATGGTCACAAGGCGCAAGTGCCTTGGTGAAGATATCAACAGTGTTGGCCTCAGAGGCCACGTACGCAAGACGCAGTTGACCACGCTGCTGCAGCTCACGAGCAAGAAAGTAGCGGAGAGCAATGTGCTTCGTTCTGTGCTCCAGTCGCTGCTCTCGACACAAGGCCAGCATGGCCTTGTTGTCTACGTACAGCACTGGAGGAGAACGAGGCGGCTCTCCGAGGTCAGTTAGCAGGTAGGTGAGCCAGCGAAGCTCCTGTGCAGCCATGGCCCCTGCGTAGATTTCAGCCTCACAACTGGAGCCGAGAACAGAAGACGAGCAGGTAGCCCGCCACGAAACAGAGCCGGAACCAAGGCTGAAGGTGTAACCCTGTGACGACCGCTGCATAGCCTGGTCGTCAGCCCAAGAAGCGTTTGCGTGCCCAATGAGGACCACTGGACTCTGCCCTCCAAGCACAAGCCCCATGCCCGATGTACTGCACAAGTAGCGCAACACCCTCTTCGCTGCAGCCATGTGCTCCGGTCTGTGTCTCCCAGGAGCAACATAGCGTGCGAGAATGCTAAGAGGGTATGCAAGGTCAGGTCGTGTGCAGGTCATCAGGTACATGAGGCAGCCAACAAGCTCTGGGTACGGGCCACTCGACTCTACGGACTCATCCGACGGCAGAGCTGAGAGCGAGTAGTGAGTAGGCAGAGGAGTGGCCTGAGGCGAGGAGTACGTGAAGCCGAAGCGCTGAAGGACCTGCTGCACCATGTGTGACTGAGTCAGGGTAATGGTGCAGCGTGCTCTGTCCCGAGTGATCTGCAAGCCAAGGTAGCTGCGCAGTTCACCCAAGTCAGTGCACGTATGTCTCTTCTGCAGCTTGGACTTCACGTGAGCGAGTCCAGCAGTGTCAGCTGTGGCAAAGACCAAGTCGTCGACGTACACGAGGATGTAGAACAGCGGCAAAGAAGTGTCGGTGCGCAGAAACAGCGACGCGTCGGCAGTAGAGGGAGCAAACCCAAGAGCCGCAAGTGTAGTCCTCAGTGTGTCGTAGACCGTAGACTGGCCGCCTGAGGCTCCACTAGGTGCCACGAGGAAAAGACCCACTGAAACCAGGTGGGCGACGCAGCCAGATCTCCTTGTGCAGGGTGCCCTGCAAAAAAGCAGTGCTGAAGTCAAGAGAGTGTAGCTCGTAGTCACGGTGAGCAGCTATGTGCAGCAGTACCCGAAGAGTGGTCATCTTCGGGGTGGGAGAGAAGGTCTGAAAGTAGTCAACTCCCTGCCGCTGACTGAAGCCACGAGCCACGTAACGCGCCTTGAAGACAGGCGGAGAACCCGGCGGTCGCTTCACCCTGAAAATCCACATGCCACTTACGATGTTCGCCCCAGGAGGGGGAACAGCGTCAACGTAGGTGCCTGTGGACTTCCAGGAAGCCATCTCTGCGTCCATAGCTGCCTGCCACTGAGAGGAGTAGGGACCCTCTATCGCCTCCGCGTAAGAGCGCGGAGTCGGGATGTCAAGTGCATCCGGGTCTCCCTCAGGGGTAAGCAGTACGGACACGAGATGAGGTGAAGCAGCGGCCAAGCACTAGAACTCCTCCTGCTTGTCCTCGAGGACGTCCGTGCCAAGGGCACACTCACCCCCGACGGACGGAGGACAGACAGACTCAGACTCAGCAACAAGACTGGCGGCGTAGTCTAGGCGACAGCGAGCAGCAAAGTCGACGAGCTCAGCAACTAGGGCAGACGCAGCAGTGGACTCAAAAGAAGGGTCACTGACGACAGTAGCAAGGAGACGCGTGACAGTAGGACTGGCACCACGTAGAGAGTCCGACTCCGGGTCGGCAAGAGCAGGAAGAGAAGACTCAGGAGGAGAAGGCAAAGGGGCACGCAGAGGAGCAGTGGACGGACGCAAAGACATCCGGTGCGTGCCAGGGACAGGAGGAGGACGCTGACGCTAACCGCGACCACTAGTGCGAGCAGCACGGACCGGCAACGCAGGGCGAGACGCAGGCTCACGACGCTCAGCAAGACCTCCAGTAGGACCAGTTTAGGGAGACGGAGCAGGCAGTGGGGAGGCTGGCTGTAACTGTAACTGCGACGCGACAGGCTGTGGACACTCTAAGGGAGGAGGAGGACCAGTAGAAGACGGGAGACCAAGAACCGACTGAAGGAGCGGAACGAAGTACAGCCGAGGTCGCGAGTTGACTCCAAACACAGCAAGGATAGCACCAGCACCCCCAGTGGCAGCACCAGCACCAGTAGCAGCTCCAGCTCTAGTACCTCCAGCAGCACCAGTAGTACCCCCAGCAAGACCGCCTCCAGGGCCGACAGCAGTAACCTCTGCGCCAACACCCGCAGCAGCTCCAGCTCCAGAAGTACCCGCAGGTCCAGCAGCTCCAGTACTCCCAGTACGAGCACCTCCGGGACCCGTGGCACCAGCTCCCTCAGCAGCAACAGAACCTCCAGTACCCGCAGCACCTCCAGCTCCAGCAGCTCGCCTCCAGCGCGGGGCAAACCACTCACGCAGCTCCTGTTGAGAGAGTGGCTCCCGGCGAGAAGAAGCACCCGGAGAACCGGCACGCACAGCACCAGCAGGCCCAGCTCCCTCAGGCTCCGCACCCCCCGGCTCAGCACCTCCAGGCTCAGCACTCCTAGGCGTAGCACCCCCAGACTCAGCACCCCCAGGCTCAGCACCCCCAGGCGTAGCACCCCCAGGCTCAGTACCCCCATACTCAGCACCCCCAGGCTCAGCACCCCCAGTCGTAGTACCCTCAGGCTCAGCACCCCCAGGCGTAGCACCCACACGCTCAGCACCCCCAGAGTCAGCACCCCCAGGCTCAGCACCCTCAGCAGCACCAGAGTCACCAGCGAACTCGACAGGCTCAACAGCGTCTACCTGGGACACACCTGAAGGGGCAGGACCCTGAGGGGGGAGGGGGTCTACCGGGGGGGGACTTGGTACAAGGAAGAGCGGTGGTGGGGGGAGGGACGGAGTGCGGTAGGGGAAGAGACGGTAGTAGGGGACCGACTCGTCGAACGTGACGTCCTGGGAGGACAGAACACGGCGAGAGGTGGGGTGGTAGAACAGCCACCCTGGCGCGTCAGGGGGGAAACCTAGGAAGATGCAAGGAGCAGCACGAGGGGATAGCTTGTCCGCAGACAAGTCGCGGACAAACGCCCGAGATCCCCAGACACGGAACGCAGACGCATCGCCAACCTTCCCCGTCCACAGCAAAGCTGGGGAGGTCTCCGGCATGGAGACCCTGGGCTAAAGGTTGATCTTATGCGCTGCGTACCGAACCGCAAACGGCCACAGAAAATGGGGGGCAGCCGCATGCATCATGGACTTACGTGCGACGTCCATGACCATGCCAATGCGGCGCTCAGCAATCCCATTTTGCTGTGGAGAGTCCGGAAGCGTGAAGGTCTAGCGGATGCCTCGTGCACGACAGTAGGCTCGAAGAAGGCCAGAGGAGAACTCTCCGCCTCTGTCAGATTGCAGACGCAGAACAGGAAAGTCCGAGCCGAAGCTCCGCCTGAGCTGGAGACGAGCTGCGCGGATCCAGACGATCAACACCTCAGTGACATCACCCTTGCTGCGCAAGGGGAAGACTGTGGTGTAACGCGAGTAGTCGTCAACCACCAGCAGGAAGTAGCGCTCGTGACCCTGTCCACGGACGCGGGCTGGGCCCCACACGTCCATGTGAAGCGTCTGCAGCGGGGCCTCTGTCGGAGGAAACTGGGAGGAGTGAGGGGTAGCCCGCTGGCGCCCCTCGACACAGGGGACGCAGGTAGGGCTAGGCCCCGGAGGAAGGGGAGGGAGGGACCGGGAAAGACCAGAGACAAGGACACGGGAGGCCATGCTTCGGAGACGAAGCAGGGAGGGGTGACCAAGGCGGTGGTGCCAGAGGAGAGTCTCGTGAGACAGGAGGCGACACGAGCAGGGGGCAGACTCAGGACCAGACCTGGACGCTGCAGCTAACACCTGACCCGACGCAGCTACCTGACCAGACGCAGGGACTGGAGGAGACGCAGTGGTCAGTGTGTACAGGCTCGACCCCGGCCGACGTGTAAACGTGGCCAGGTGTCGGCCTGTCTGAGCGTCCGTGCAGTGGGTCACCCGCTGACTCGAAGGAGTGAACTGGTGCACCCCTGCATCCTGTAGGTCAGCACCACTCACCAAGTTTGTAGAGAACGAGGGGAGGTAAAGACCAGACAAGGTGCCAGAGGAGGCCGCCGGACACGGGAGGACAGTGGAGAAGTGAGCAAGGACAGGACCCCCAGAGGGGTCTACCAGGGAGACTGCAACTGGCCGACCAAGCGGCGTGAGTGTGGTGCGGTCTCGAAAGAAGGAGCGAGAAGCCCCCGAGTCAAGTGTGAAGGTGTGGGAGGTCGAAGCCGACGCAGTACCTGAGAGCGCAGACTCACCAGTACCGGAGGAAGCAGACGCAACTAGCACCTAGAGCAGCAGCCTCGCTAGCACCAAGAGCAGCAGCCTCATTAGCACCTAGAGCAGGAGTCTCAATGCCCGGGTCGGGCGGGAAACACCGGTAACAGTCACGCTCCTCACTAATAGACACAGTATACATAGCAGCAAGAATAGCATCAAAGTCAAGGTCAAAGATAGCTACCCCTGCCCTAGACAGCTCGCCCCAGCGAGGGATCTCAATGGCCTCAGGGAACTGGTGACGCCAAGCGTCCGTCAGGCGGCCAAAGCAGCGCTGGGTGGGGTGCGCACCCCCACACTACTCACCCGCACGGTCGCCGGTGCGCAGGACGTAGGTGCACAGACCAGTACCCCCACCCCGCTGGCGTGCAGCGTACCACTCACGGAGCTGCTGAGGGGACAGGGTCTCCCGACTGCGCTGCTGCTGCTGGCGCTGACCACCACCGGAGCCACTCCTCTGTGAAGAGCCACGACCTCCTCCTCCTCCTCCTCCGCCACCGCCCCCTCCACCTCCGCCACCTCCACCACCTCCGCTCCCAACCCCTTCACTGCCGCCGCCGACACCTCCACCCCCGCCACCACTCCCACCACCACCCCCAACCCCTTTACTGCCTCCACCGCCGCCTCCACCGCCCCCGCTAGCTCCTCCAGCGCCCCTGCCCCCCTTGCCCCTGCCAGAGCGACGCTTCCTACTAGGGGTAGACGCCGCACCGACCGACTCCAGACCAACGAGGTCGGCCGCAGCAGCAGAGGCAACAGAGGGCAAAAGAGGGGAGGGGGAACACCCCTCAAAGATGGGGGTGCGAGGGTCACCACGAGAGGCTTCTACAGCTACTATGCTCTTCTCCGCTGCTAGGAGGGCCTTCTCGAGGAGGTCAACAGTGAGAGTGGTGGGACAGACTGAGAGAAAGTTGTCCCTGACTACGCGAAGGGAGTCAGGGAGGCGGGTGACTATGTAGTAGAGAGTGATGTACATGGGGGGGGGGGGGTTCTTGGCACGGAACTCAGCAGGAAGCGCAGCGCGGTAGCGAGTGTTACTAGTGCGGAGGTGCGTAATGAGGTCAGCGACTGTGGGAAAGGCAGCAAGGTCAGGGAAGAGGTACGGTAGCATGAGGCGGCTCAGTGCAGCAGTGGCAGGGGAGGAGTAGCGTGCAACTACAGCGTCGTATAAGGTCTGAGCACTCTTGTACTGGCTAAAGTGCGCACGCTCAGAGGTAGGCAGGTGGCGACGCGCAGCAAGACGTGCAGCAGCATCGCGCGTGGCCCACTGTGAGCGGACAGTGGCGTCAGCATCAGCAGCAGGGGCAGGAGAGTCACCAGAGGTGAGGTCAAAGAGAGAGAGACCGTCCGCCCTATCGCACTGTAAGAAAAGCTGCAGGTCATATATCCAGACGTCAAAGTCAATGGCCCGACCCTCAGCGTCAAAAGGGAGGACACTAGGGGTAGCCATGACAGCAGTAGACTAGCAGCGCGAACAGTAGGGTGAGGGCAGTGCAGTGACAGAGGCGCTGCTCTTACCAGATAGGGCGGCTCGGGCGGCTCGGCTGCAGGGCGACGCGGCGGCTCGGCAGCTGGGCGGTAGGCGGCTCGGCAGCTGGGCGGCTCGGCGGCTCGGCTGCTGGGCGGCTCGGCGGCTCGGCTGCTGGGCGGCTCGGCGGCTCGGTTGCTGGGCGGCTCGGCGGCTCGGCTGCTGGGCGGCTCGGCGGCTCGGCTGCAGGGCGGCTCGGCGGCTCGGCTGCTTGGCGGCTCGGCTGCAGGGCGGCTCGGCGGCTCTGCTGCTGGGCGGCTCGGCGGGGCCGCAAAGGAGGCGGCGGAAGGGCCGCTGAGAGGGCGGCGTCCGGGGCCGCTGAGAGGAGGCGGCTGGGCCGCCAAGAGGAGGCGGCGAGGCCGCGGAGAGGAGGCGGCGGGGCCGCCGAGATGAGGAGGCGGGGCCGCTTAAAGGAGGCGGCGGGGCCGCTGAAAGGGCGGCGACGAGGCCGCTGCAGGGGTAGTAGCGGGGCCGCTGAAAGGGCGGCGACGAGGCCGCTGCAAGGGTAGTGGCGGGGCCGCTGAAAGGGCAGCGACGAGGCCGCTTCAGGGGTAGTGGCGGGGCCGCTGAAAAGAGACGGCGGGGCCGCTGAGAAGGGCGGCGACAGAGCCGCAGGGAGGGCGGCGGCAGGGCCGTGCAAGGGCGGCGACGGGGCCGTGCTTGAAAGGGCGGCGAGGGGGCCGCAAGGGGAGAGCGGCGACGGGCTGCGAAGGGCGTCGGATCGGGGCCGCAAGGGCGGCGGATCGGGGCCGCAAGTGGCCACTAGGGGGGCCGTGAGGGCGGCTAGGGCGGCGCGACGCGGCCGTTAGGGCGGCGCGACGCGACCGCTAGGGCAGCGCGACGAGGCCGCGAGGGGCCGCTAAGGGCGACGCGACGGGGCCGTGAGGGGCCTAGCGAGGGCGCGACGGTAAGGAAAGCACACGAGGCGTGACTCGGGCCTAAGCGGAGCGCGCTCCGGGCAGGAAAAAAAAAAAATCTTAGAGGTGGGCCCTAGGAATCGTTCCCGTTAGGGAACCTGCTCGATACCATGAGAAGAAACGAGAATGAATGAACTATGAATGAATTGGGTACAAGTAATAACCCTAATTGGGTTGTACCCCTTATGGGCTACCCCACTATAGCCTACACAATATGCATGAGCTATAATGTTCTGACACATACCGGACCGCAAACGGCCATTAAAAATGGGGAGCAGCCACATGGATAATGGAGGTACGAGCGATCTCCATGACTAGGCCAATGCGGCGCTCAGCAACCCCATTCTGCAGTGGAGAGGCTTGAAGCGTGAACGATTGGGTGATGCCTCCCCCTTGACAGAAGGCCCGCAAGAGGTCGGAGGAGAACTCACCACCTTTGTCAGAGTGCAAACGCAGGACAGGGAAGTCCGAGCGAAACCGCTCGCTGAGCTGGAGACTGACTGCGCGGATCCAAGGGATCAAGACAGCAAGGACGTCACCCTTGCAACGCAAAGGGAAGATCGTGGTGTAACGCGAGTAGTCGTCAACAACCAGCAGGAAGTACCGCTCGCCTCCCTGACCACGGACGCGGGCGGGGCCCTACACGTCCATGTGAAGAGTCTGCAGGGGAGCCTTTGTCGGGGGAAACGAGGAGGAATGAGGGGCAGCACGCTGCCGCCCCTCGACGCAAGGAATGTAGGGAGGGGCAGGGGAGCGCGGGAGAGAGGACAGCGACCTAGGGAGACCAGAGACAAGGACGCGGGTATGCATGCCACGAAGGCGTGGCAGGGAGGGGTGACCAAGGCGGTGGTGCCAGAGGAGGTTCTGGTGGGAGAGGTGGCGACACGCACAAGGGGGTGACGCCTGACGCGACGCAGCTACCTGGGGAGCCTCAGTGGTAAGTGTGTAAAGACTGGATCCTGGCGCATGGGTGAACGTCTCTAGGTGACGGCCAGTCCGTGCACACGTGCAGATCGCCACACGCTGACCTCCAGGGGTGAAGGTATCAACCCACTCATCCTGAAGGCCAACGTTGCTCACCAGGTTCGTCGAGCACGAGGGGAGGTGGAGACCTGACAGTGAGCCGGACGGAACGGCCGGACACGGGAGAACAGTTGTGGAACGTGCAAGCACCGGGCCCCCCGAAGGGTCTGCCAGGGAGACAGCAACGGGTCTAGCGAGGGGTGTGAGTGTGGTGCTATCGTGAAAGAAATAGCGAGTAGCACCAGAGTCAAGTGTGAAAGTGTGCAAGGCCTGAGTAGGCGCGGTACCAGAGAGAGCAGACTCACCAGCACCTAGAGCAGCAGACTCTATACCTTGATCAGGCGGCACGCACAAGTAACAGTCACCCTCAGCACTAGTAGACAAAGCATACATGCCAGTGAGAATAGCATCAAAGTCAAGTTCAAATATGTCCACTTTAGCCTTAAGCAGATCTGCCCAGCGGGGCGTCTCATGATCATCCATAAACTCATTGCGCAAAGCATCATCTAGACGGGAGAAGCAGCGATAGCGGGTGTGGGGCTTGCCGCGCGTCTGACCCTTGCGTTCGGCGGTGCGAATGATGTACGGGCAAGAGAGAACACCTCTAGACCCCTAGCGCTGAGCATACCAGTCACGAAGCTGCTGGGGCGAGAGGGGCTCACGCTGGCGCTGGTGCTGCTGCTGCCGCTGACCACCTCCAGTCCGCCCACCGCTGGTGCTGCCACCACCACTCTCATCACCACCACCACTGCCCCCACTGCGTCCACTGTCACCACGACCGCCGCCACCACCACCCCCACCGCCTGCTCCCCCACTTCCGCCACCACCCCCACTGCCACCACCGCCCCCTCCACTACCTCCACCGCCTCCACCACTACCGCCTCCACCGCCGCCACCCCCACCACCCTTGCCTCCCTTGCCTCCCTTGCCCCTGCCGCTGTGGCGCCTCCCACTGGAGCAGAGGCAGCACCGACTCCCTCAGCACCAAGGTAGTCGACAGCAGCAGCAGAAGCGACAGAGGGGGCAAGGGGGGAGGCGGAGCACCCCTCAAAGAAGGGCGTGCAGGGAGTGCCACGAGCAGCACCTACAGCGACAATGTTCGTCTCGGCTGCTAGGAGGTGCTTCGAGAGCAGATCGATAGTGAGGTCTGTGGGGCGAAGGGCTAGGAGGATGTCCCTGACTGCACTGAGAGAGTCTGGGAGGCGAGTGACTATAAAGTAGAGTGTGATGTAGATCGGGGGCTCATTCATGGGGAGAAACTCTGTGGGGAGGGCGGCACGGTAGCGAGCGTCTATAGTGCGGAGGTGGGTGATGATGTCGTCGACAGTGTCAAACGAGGACAGCTCAGGAGAGAGGTAGGGGAGAATGAGGCGGCCTAGCCCTGCAGTGGTAGGGGAAGAGTAGTGCGCAACTACAGTGTCGTACAATTCCTTAGCCGTTTTGGTCTCGAAGTGCACACGCTCGGATATGGACAGGTGGTTACGGATAGCTAATCGAGCGGCAGCATCACGAGTGAGCCATTTCGAGCAAGTCGTGCTATCGGCAGAGGCGGCAGGTGCAGGACTAGCTCTAGACGTGAGGTCATACAGCGAAACATTATTTCGAGAGTCGCTCAGTAGGAACAGTTGCAGGTCCCGCAGCCAAGTTTCGAACTTAATGGGGCGGCCGTCATGATCGAATTCGAGAATGCTGAGCAAGGCCATAGCGTCTTAGTGAATGGGGCCGCGCAAGCAAGCAAGCAAGAAGCTTCCAGGAAGCTGCGAGGGCTGCAGATGAGCGGTGAACAGAGCGGCAGTAGTAGAGGGCCGGCAAGCAGGCCGGCAGGAGCAGCACGCGGGCAGGTGCGGGCGGCGCTAGAGGGTGCAGCGTAGCAGTGGCTGCAGCAGCAGTGCGGGCGGCGGGTGGGCGCAGTAGGCAGCCGCGGCAGCAAGGCACACGGTGCACGGGGCTGCAGGGGGCCGGCAGGAGCAGCTCCAGCAAGTAGCAGCAGCAGTAGCAGCAAGGAGTAGCAGCTGCAGCAAGTAGGAGCAGCTGCAGCAAGAAGGAGCAGCTGCAACAAGTAGGAGCAGCAGCAGCAAGGAGGAGCAACTGCAGCAAGTAGTAGCAGCAGCAGCAACTCTGGTGCAGCAGCGCGCTAGGAGTTGAGGCAGCGCATGGAGCTACAGGCGGCCGGCAGGGCAGCAAGGCGGGCCACACGCAGGGCCTAATGGGCGGCTGCAGTAGCAGGGCGGGTGGCGCCTAGGTGCAACAGGTAGCCGCGGCAGCAGGGCAGGTGGCGCACGGGGCGACTAGCGGCCGGCAGAGCAGCAGGGCGGGCAGCACACGGGGCTGCAGGGCAGCGCGACAAGCGGCGCGCTGGGCGTAGCAGGCAGCCGCGGCAGGAGAAGGCGGCACACGGGGCTACAGGGCCTACGGGGCTGCTGGCGGGCGGCGCGCGGGTCGGTAGGAGCTGCGCGCCGGCTGCGCAGACAGCAGGCGGGTCGCGCGGGCTACTAGCAGGCGGCGCGCGGGCCAGCAGAGGCGACTAGCGGGTCGCGCGGGCTACTAATGGGCGACGCGCGGGCCGCACGGGCTGCTAGTGGGACGTGCGCGGGGCTAGGGCAGTGCAGGGCTCGGGGTAGCTCGGTAACCGCATTTGGTAGGTGGTGGGCCTGAAAAAAACGCTCCTAAGGTCCTAAGGACCAATTGCTCTTAATACCATGTTAGAATTGGTAGCTAGGAATGATGAGAATATCGAGAAAGTTGGGTACAAAATAGGAACAAGGGGTTGTACCCCATAGTGGCTACCCCACTACAACCTAAATAAATAACCTAAACATATATGTTTGACAGATTTTGTGATCCACCATGAGCTTTGTTGTGTGTGGTGACTTTGTGATCCACCATGAACTTTGTTTTGTTGCTTCTCTTTACTGGTCTTATAGCTATTTTGTGCTTCTTGCTCTCTTTTGTTACCGTATTCTCCCGGACATAACACCCTAGGGTATAGCAAAAAATACAGGGAAAAATGGGGGGGGGTCTCCTCATAGGAAAAAAATGCATAATACCCGGGTCTTTACATATGGTATATTTTAGTGTTACGGTAGTGTTTATTTAATTCGACAATGTGGGTGTTTTGATTTTCATTTAAGCATCACTGTCTGAGGCGCGAATGTGAGTTTCGACCACGAACTTCATCACCCCCACGAAAATGCCATGTGGCACCTCTCTTGCCACTTGCAACGGAAGATTCGCCTGCACGTGGAGACAGCGAAATAGTGGGAGGGGGGAAATCTCGGTAGATTGTAAGTGAATGTACCGCGAAATTTCATCGAGGGAGAAATTTTCGCGATATTCTCTTCCGTATTGCAGCTACTCGTTAACGACTATAATAACGAATTTGTAAGAAAAGGGGGGTGCTATAGAAAATCAGCCAAAAAGGGGGGTATAGTAGAAAAGAGGTCTATCATAACACCCACCCCGCACAAGCTACCCGGGGGTGTACAATTACGGGGGGGTGTTTTGTCCGGGAGAATACGGTATCCCTCACCTAGCCTATGGGGGTATTCATATTGATGTTACCGTAGGCTGTAGTGAGGTTAACCCAGGGGTACAACACATTTAGGGTTGCCTATTTGTATCCCAACCTTTTCCCAGTTCATCATTGACAGTCTCTAACGACTTGTCTCTAGGGCTAATTTTATTAGTGTAAATCACCCTAATACTCTGATAATCAAGGTGGTTTTTGGGAGTAAAACTGATGGTCATGGGTTTTTTTTTAAGAGTCAAGATTACCCTAATGTGTCAGGGTTTACATTTTAGGCACACTGATGACTAACGGTTCCCGTATTCCATAACGAGTTTTACCCGGAAGCGAGTTCCATACCCCCCCTGCCCCCCCGGTGTCGAATTATATGTATGATATATATGGTTAGGCTGTAGTGGGGTAGCCAATATGGGGTACAGCCCCGTTTAGGGTTTCATACTTGTACCCAAATCTTTCACAGTGCATTCATTCCTGTCTATAGATTCTGACATGGTATCAGAGCAGTAGTTCCGTACGACTGTTTTTTTTCGGGCCAGGTCCTCCCCAGGTAGACCCCCTCCTCGCGCCAGGTCCTGCTCCTTCAGGTGTTTCTCAGGTAGACCCTCCCGTGCCTGCGCCTGTTGAGGTCACTGGTGACTCGGGTCCTACTGGGGGTGGTCCTACTCGGGGTGCTGTCTCTGGGGGTGCTGAGCCTGGAGGTGCGGAGCCTGAGCGTGAGGAGCCTGGGGGTGCTGAGCCTGGGGGTGCGGAGCCTGGGCGTGAGGAGCCTGGGGGTGCTGAGCCTGGGGGTACGGAGCCTGGGGGTGCTGAGCCTGAGCGTGAGGAGCCTGGAGGTGCTGAGCCTGAGCGTGAGGAGGCTGGAGGTACTACGCCTGGGGGTGCTGCGTCTGGGGGTGCTGAGCCTGAGCGTGAGGAGTGTGGGGGTGCTGAGTGTGGGGGTGCTGAGTCTGGGGGTGCGGCGCCTGAGGGTACTGAGACTGCTGGCGCGCGGTCTCCTTGGAGAGGCCGCCTTCGTCCGCGTGCGCCTCTCTCCCCTCAGCAGCTGCACGAGTGTACGCTAGCCGTCAGGGTTGCGCTGCTGGAGCTCGGGGCTCTGCAGCTGGGAATGGTGCTCGTACTTTGTCTACAGGAGGTGTTGGAGTCGCTGGTTTCGGAGGTGCTCGTACTGGAGGTACTAGAGCTGCTGGGGCTGGCGGTGCTGAGTCTAAGGGGGCCGCTGCGGGAGACCCTAGGTCTAGAGGTGCCGGTTCTGGGGGTACTGCTGCTGGTGACGCTGGTACGGGAGGTGCTGGAGCAGGAGCTTCTGGGGCTGCTGGTGACGCTGGTACTGGAGGTGCTGGCGCTAGAGGTTCTGGAGCTGCTGGTGACGCTGGTACTGGAGGTGCTGGCCCTAGAGGTTCTGGAGCTGCTGGTGGTCCTTGCGCTCGAGGAGCTGGTGGAGGTGTCGGAGCGGTTGGTGGTGCTGGAGCTGCTGATGCTGGTGGCGCTGCACAGCCACGACTGTTCTTTGCTCCGCCGTCTCCGTCGTCTCTGCCACTGCCTGACTCCGTGCTTCGCCAGGTTCTTAGCCTCCCGTCGTCTACTGGTCTTCCGTTACACCCTGGCTCACCGCTACCTGCTCCTTCTCCTTACACTGAGCAGCCAGGAGGTCTTGCTGAGCGTCGTGAGCTTGCGTCGCGTCCTATCTCGCCTGTCCGCACTAGTCGTCGTGTTCCTCGTCCGCGTCCGCCGGCTGTCCCTGGCACACACCTCATGGCTCTGCGTCCATCCTCTGCTCCGCAGCGTGTTCCTCTACCGTCTCCTCCTGCGTCTTCTCTGCCTGTCGTTGCTGACCCTGAGTCTGACTGGTTTCGTGCTGAGCACCCTACTGTCACGCGTCTGCTAGCCACTATTATCACTGACCCGTCGTTTGAGTCTGCTGCTGCGTCTGCCTTCGTCGCTGAGCTTGTTGACTTTGCTACTGCCTGTCGTCTAGACTACGCCGCTAGTCTTGTTGCTAAGTCTGAGTCTGTCTGTCCTCCGTCCGTCGGGGGGTGAGTGTGCTCTTAGCACGGACGTCCTTGAGGACAGGCAGGAGGACCTTGAGTGTCTTGCAGCCACTGCGCCTCATCTCGTGGCCATACTGCTTGCCCTTGAGGGAGACCCGGATGCTGACATCTCGACCCTGCGCTCTTACGCAGAGGCGATCGCGGGTGAGTACTCCTCTCAGTGGCAGACAGCCATGGAAGCAGAGATGGCATCCGGGAAGTCCACAGGCACTTCCGTTGACGAGGCTCCCCCTCCTAGGGCGAACATCGTCGATGGCATGTGGACTTTCAGGGTGAAGCGGCCGCCACGTTCTTTGCCTGTCTTCAAGGCTCGTTACATCGCTCGAGGTTTCAGTCAGTGAGAGGGAGTTGATTTCTTCCAGCCCTTCTCCCCCACCCCGAAGATGACCACTCTTCGGGTGCTGCTGCACGTTGCCGCTTAGCGTGACTACGAGCTTCACTCTCTTGAGCTCAGTACAGCTTTCTTACAGGGCAGCCTGCACGAGGAGATCTGGCTGCGCCGCTCGCCTGGCTTCACTGTGTCGTTCCCTCCTTGTACCCATTGGAGCCTCCGGAGGCCAGTCTACGGTCTCCGCCAGGCACCACGTGAGTGGCACGACACACTGAGGACGACGCCTGCGGCTCTTGGGTTTGCTCCGTCGACTGCTGACCCGTCGCTGTTTCTGCGCACCGACACTTCGCTGCCGCCGTTCTACATCCTCGTGTACGTCGACGACTTGGTCTTTGCCACTGCTGACACTGAGGCACTTGCCTTGGTGAAGTCGGAGCTGCAGAAGAGACACACGTGTACAGACCTGGGTGAGCTTCGCAGTTACCTTGGCTTGCAGATCACCCGGGACAGAGCACGCCGGACCATCACACTGACTGAGTCACACAGCAGGTCCTTCAACGCTTCGGCTTCACCTGGTCCTCGGCACAGGCCACTCCTCTGGCTACAGGTCACTCGCTCTCAGCTCCACCTTCGGACGAATCCGTAGAGCCGAGTGGTCCTTACCCAGAGCTAGTGGGGTGCCTCATGTACCTGATGACTTGCACTCGTCCTGACCTTGCGTACCCTCTTGGCCTTCTGGCTCGCTACGTGGCTCCTGGTCGGTACCGAAAGGTGCACATGGATGCTGCTAAGAAGGTACTACGCTACTTGTGCAGTAGGTCGGGCATGTGGCTTGTGCTTGGAGGACGGGGCGACATTGTCTTCATTGGGCACTCAGACACTTCTTGGGTTGACGACCAGGCTACGCAGCGGTCTTCACAGGATTACACCTTCGGCCTTGGCTCTAGTTCAGTTTCTTGGCGTTCTACACGCTCGTCTTCGGTTCTCAGCTCAAGTTGTGAGGCTGAGATCTACACCACAGCCATGGCTGCACAGGAGTTACGCTGGCTCACCTACCTGCTGACCGACTTGGGAGAGCGGCCTCGTTCTCCTCCAGTGCTGTACGTCGACAACAAGGCAACCATTGCCTTGTGTCAGGAGCACAGACGGGAGCATAGAACGAAGCACATCGCTCTGCGTTACTTCTTGGCTCGAGAGTTGCAGTAGCGTGGTCAGCTTCGTCTTGCTCGCGTGGCCACTCGGGCCAACTCTGCTGATATATTTACCAGGGCACTCCTGTTTGGTGATCATCAGCGTTTCTGCACTTTGTTAGGCCTTGTGCCCACGTTTCCTCACTTGCTGTAGAATTTGCTGGTACTGTGATATATATATATATATATATATATATATATATATATTTGCATGCTTGCTCTGCAAAGTAGAGATCACTGTGCTGTTGTTGTTGTATGTATACCTCTGCATGTGAACTGGCCTTGTGGCCCATTGCTTGTGCTCAGTGTGTGTGGTGACGTTGTGATCCACCCTGAGCTTGCTTTGCTTCTGTTGACTGGTCTTGTGACCCCTTGCTCTCCCCCTATTTGCCTATGGGGGTGTGTCAAAGTATATGTGTGATATATATGGTTAGGCTGTAGTGGGGTAGCCAATATGGGGTACAGCCCCGTTTAGGGTTTCATACTTGTACCCAACTCTTCCACAGTGCATTCATTCCTTCCTAGAGATTCTGACACCCGGTTCCCCCACCCCCATTTTCTAGTAACCCGGGATTCCCGAATCCCGATTGCCAACTGGCGAAACCGTAATTTCAGCCTTGGCAATGCATGTGCTGGCTCTAAGTGGGCCACCATAGGCCAGACTTACAGTTTCTCCAGGGTTTGTCTTTTAAGAACATTGATGCAATAGGGTAAATTTTTGAAAACCGACATAAGTAACAGGGTTTTCAGAAGGGGTCACACTGATCATAGTAAGGGTAGTAAAATCCAAAATTTAGCCCTGCTTGTCTCAACCCAAACCTCAGCAAACCAGTAAGTATGTCTAGTTAGTTAGTGTTAGACCTAGCTGAAGTAGAGATTCGAGCAAGAGGAGCAAGGCAGCTGCAGAAACACGCTCATACTGCTTCCAGTAATAATCATTATCATATTTTCTGCCCTACATGGTAACGTTTCTCCATCTCATCATGCTGTTTTGCCTTATTTTCCAGTTCTTTGTTGTCATTTTACGTTCTCTCCTGCAAGCAAAAAGAGCAGAATGGTGAGAGGAGTATGAGTATATGGTGTACGTGGGGGAGGGAAAACTTGTTAGAAGAGCAGCAAACAACAGGAGTTGACTTGGAAGACAACAATGAAAAGGTAAACGTAAGGTACAAAAGAATCGTGCAAGTGAAATGTTTGCAACAGTGGCCCTGTAGTACTCACTTTAAATAATCCGCAGAAGTGGCCCTACAAGAGTACGACAAGCGCCAAGGGGAGACAGAGGCAGCCGTGTTTGAATGAGGGTGGGACGCAAATGCAAGCATGCGCGGATGTGCGTGTACGTATACGAGTGAGTGAGTGTGTGTGAGATAAGTAAAAACGGAAAAAAAAACTAGGAATGGGTCCACGTAGCAGGCACGCACACTGCAATTCACTACTCTAAAGTTAGCAACTTTAAAACACCGTGAACCATTCGCATCGCCCACTCACATGTTCACATATCGCAAAGCTAAAAGCCCGCATGCGGCCCATGTCTGCAAGCGTGTCCAATGCGTTCCAAACCTGCACACCCAACAAGTTATGCCATGGGCGCATGAAGGAACAGTTAAATACTGCCTCTCATTGCCTAAGTTTACCGCACCCTGTTAGCACAGTGTGATCCCACCCAACCTGATGCATGGGCATGCTACCTAGCAGCAAGCGCTTTGCAAGCACCCAATGCACCATCCCTTCTGCGCTAGGGTCCGCCTCACCATAGAATCTAGCCCGATTTACTCGAGAAACAGTGGTGCATCGCGTAGCTTGCGGCAGCAATGACTGATTCCGAAGGGAGCAGCATTACCTTGCAGCAGCAGAAGGGACATTTGCCATGGTCATCGGCAGCAGCAGAGCGAGCTGCCAGCTGTCGATACAGCCTGATGGATTTGGGGGACGACAGGGAGATGGGCGGTGGAACACAGTTGTGCATTGAGGGAAGAGGGTACGGGGGGAAGGGGGGAGAGGAATGGGAGGAAGGAAGTGACAAGACTCGACGTTTAAACGCCGGAAGGGTTGCGTAGACTGTTACGGTAGCAATTCTCTATAACGTCCCTCACGTATACTGAATCTGAAGAGTATTTCAGTAGTAACTCGCCGATAAAACAATTAACATAACAATAGTGAAATGAAATATTTCGATCTGTAATAGATGGACATTGTTTAACCATCATACGCCAATAATGCGACATAATGGAAGAATCATAGCCGAATTTGAACAAATCATTTCATTCCAATTGACAATATGCAGTATGATTTGTTGTGTGGCTATGAGAGTTGCAAAGAAATGGCACGCTGAAGATAATCAGTAATGACTAACATTTGGATAACAAAATATGAATGACACATATTTCCATGATCTATTATAAACAATCAAACCACTAGCAACAGATTGGAACTTATATAACTTAGAAACCAACTATCACTAAAGGAGATGTTTTGCTGACTTGGGGTTAGGTGAACAGTCCCATCCTTGGCAAGGGTTTCGTTCTCCCCCCCAACCAACTGCTCCTCTCAACCAAAATGCTCTCACGACCGTTCCAACTTTTTTGAAGCCGTTCAAGAACTCCAACCACCTTCTCAGGAACTACCGTACTTTACCTTGTTAGTGCCTAAGCCGCGTGCGCCTAGAGGGCTTGCCATTGACTCTCGTGCATTAGGCAATATAGCATAGAGCACTCGCCCTAGGGCGCTCATGCCTTAGCGCTTATGACGCCTACGCGCCAAGCGCGTTGGCCTTGGCGCTCGCGCCTTAGGCGTCATTGGCGTGTAAGGCGAGGGCGCCGTTGGCCGCCGGCGCCGTTTGCGGTGGCGCCTTTGGGCGCTAGCGCTGGCGCCTTTTGGCGCTGGTGCTCGCGCCTTTGGGCGCTGGCGCTGGCGGCTCACGCCTTTTGACGCTGGCGCTGGCGCCTTTTGGCGCGAGCGCCTAAGGCTCTGGCGCCTAACGCGCTGGCCCCTAACGCGCTGGCACCTAGCGCGCTGGCGCCTAGCTCGCTGGCGCCTAACACGCTGTTGCCTAGCGCACTAGGCTGCTTTTTCTTCTTGTGCAGGCTGTGGAAATTGTGCAGGGTGTGTAAGGTGTTTTCTCTGTTATTGCTTCTTGTACAGCGTAGTGGAATTGCATTGTCTGTTTCGCGTTCTTCTGCAAAAGTATGTGAGTTGCATTCTCTGTTTCGCTTTTTTCTGCAAAGTGTGTGTTGTACTTTCTGTTTTTTGTTTCATCTTTTTTTCTTTCTTTCTTTCTTGTGCAGGGTGTGAATAGTGTTTTCTGTTTTTGCTTTCTTGTGCAGGGCGTATGAGAAGCATTCTTGCTGAAGGAAAGGGAGGGTTTTTTTTGGGAGAGAAAAGGAAAGGAAAAGAGGGGAGGATAAGGAGGGTAGTTTGCAAGAAGGGGGCAGAGGAGATGATAGAGGAGGGATGGAGGAAGTAGGGAGCAGGGACATGTATAGCAATTAATGATACATAGCTGAACTCAATTGCTTCTTGCTATGTTTGCGTGTTCATTATCTGTTTCCTTCTGTGTGTGATGTGATGTGAATGTCTTTGTGTTTGTGTGTTACGTGTGTGTGTACCGTATATGTGTAATCTTGTGTGTGTGAACCACATTTTTTTTTTTGTCAGTTGATGTACTGTCTGTTTCGAGGTGTGGTGCGAAGTGACTCGTGCTTGCAGCTGAGGTTGTGATCGTCGGTGGGGCAGCTTTGCTCGCCTCTTCCGTACCGATTCAATTTTTGCTGCAACACCGATTCATTTAACATTCACTTCGAGGCATTCATGTCTCTGTATTTTCATTGTTTGTTTGCATGTGGACATTCGTGTTCGTTTCAGGACGTGGTGTTGAATTGCTTTATGTATGCAATTGTGGTTGTGATTGTCGGTGGGGTAGCTTTGCTTGCCCCTTCCGTACCAGATCAATCGCTGTTGCACCGTAGATGCATTTTAACATTCACCATGAAGCATGCACGATTGTTATGTTGGTTTTGTGCATGTGGTTTTGTGTGTGTTTGAGGGTGTGAAGTATAGTGCGATACTTTGCGTTTGTGAGTGCACGTTTGGTCATCGATGCGTAAATCATTGTCCAATGATTCCATTCGCCGTACTTATCAACGATTATGGAATGATTGGACACATTTGTTTCCATTTTTCGGGTAACTTGCGTGAACAGTGATTTCATCCATATTTTTGGAGAAAAATCACTGTTCACGTCAGTCAACCGAAAAGTGAAAACGAATGTATAAGGTTGCTACGCAACCCAAAAAAGGCGTGTCAAAGATTCTGAAAAGGAATGATGGAGAAAGCCGGTTCGAAACAGCCGCGCATGACAGGGGGAAGGCAACGAGGCCAAGAGGCACCGGCCTTGGTGAGCAGAGCAACTCTCAAGAACTGAACATGCTCAACATACTCGGTGCGCTGGAACGCATCGATGAAGCCTCGGCAGACAGAGATGTCCCACATGTTCAACGATGGCTCCATCACAGCAAACGACGCCCCTGCCTCCCCCTCTCCCTCCTCCCCCTCCCCCTCACTCGACCCCTCCTCCTCCTCCTCCTCCTCCTCCTCCTCCTCCTCCTCCTCCTCCTCCTCCTCCTCCTCCTCCTCCTCCTCCTCCTCCTCCTCCTCCTCCTCCTGGATCTCCTTCTCCTGCTCCTGCTGCTCCTGCTGCTCCTGCGTCTCCTGCGTCTCATGAGTTTCCTGCTGCTCCTGCTGCTGATGCCCCTCACGTCGTCTCGAGCTAGTGCAGCGCGGGAAGGAGGAGCACGAGGAAGCAGCGGAGGAGGTGGAGAGCAGCGAGGGGGGGAAGAGATCCGCGAGGAGGTAGGGGGAGAGAAGGCACATCTCGTCCACATGCCCCATAAGACCCAGACTCTTCTTGTTCCCCACGCGCGACGCCATGGCTACCAAAAATGCTTCTCTCTCTTCCGCTGTTGTTCCCTCGTCTGCTGCGGCTCTCCCTCCGCCCACTTCCCACCATTCCTGAGCGCCTCGCTCTGCAGCATCGCCATCACCTTCAAGACCAGCACCAGCAGCACCAGCCGCACCATCCACAGCAGCATCAGCAGCATCATCAGCTTCCTCGTCAGGAACACCGACAACCGCATGATTAGAATCACCATCGCCATCACCACCAACATCATCCACATCACCACCGTCAATCTCATCCCACATGCGCCCATAACGCTCCACAAAATCATCTGCGGCATTCCCGTTTCCTCGCACATTCCCATCCCAATCCGCGTCTCCCGGGCCGCTCAAATTTGCCTCAATGTCAATCCCTTGCCCTCCTTCCCCCGCCTCATCCTCCCTCCACCACCCCACTCTCTCTCCAATTCTCAAGATCGTCCTCCCTCCCACCCTCCCCATCGTCGTCTCCCCAACCCTCCTCGCCAGCCTCCTCCCTCCCCTTACAGCCACACGTCGCGCGGTCCGCGCTGTCCGCTTCACGAAGACGCATGCGAAATACCCCACGACGATCGGCACGAGCACGGCGATCACAGGCACCCACGCAACGCGCGACGCGGCGCGCTTACACATGCGCCACGCGCTCCTGCTCCGGTGATCATGCATGAAAATCTCGGAACAGCGGCTCGCGTCGTCTCCGTCAAAGTATCCGTCGGACCACCATTGGCCGACTTTTTCCAGGAGCTCCTTAATTCGCGGGTTCAGCAGGCTGAACGGCACCTCGAGAATACCGGGCGAGTAGCTGAGAAGCTTCGGCGAAAGAGCGGCGGCTGGTAACCCGAGGAGTTTTCGGTTGGAAAGGCTCATCGGGCGAGTCGACTCGCCGCTGTCCCCGCCGCCGTTTCGCCGCCGTTTCGCCTCCTCCGGCTGCGCGTTAATATCTCGGACGAGATCTTGCGCGCGGGTGTGACAATAGAGGGGCCAGAGGTCGGTCTCGGCGAGACGGCGGAGCCGCGTGCAGCAGGCGGCGAGGACGGCGATGGCTCGGAGAGGGTGACCCGTCATACGCGCTATAGACAGAAGGACATCCGCGTCCAGATCGGGTAATTGTCGCTTAATGGGGGTTTCTTGCAGGCGAAAATGCATCGGCGTCGGAACGCAGTCGATCGTCGAGGAACGAATATTAGCTGAAGAAGCATGGTCAACGGGACGGTCTACTGCATGGTCAGCGGGATTTTGGTCAGCGGGATCGTGGTCGACGGCACCGCACGCCATGATACCCAGTGAGCCATGCCGCATCGCGGGTTCACCACCAATCGTCGGAGTCGTCGGTGTTGTCGCTGCCGTCGTCGCAGCTTCACAGTCGAGCGCCATGTCACCGCTGTTATCGGGGTAGCTTACATCGCCACCATGATGGTTATTCATGAACTCATAGTCAACGTTCGGGCTCGCTTCGGATTGGACGGTCGAGTCGAAAGGGCCAGACGGGGACGTCCAAGATTGATTCTCGAATTTGTTGAATTCATGGCGGCCGGAATCCCGCGTCGTGTCACCAGCTTGCTCCAACGCCTCGCTGTTGGAAGTGCATTGTTCCTGCTGCCATTCCTGTTTGACTCTGACTAGGGTTTGCGGTTCTTCCATTGTTGTTGAAGTCTAGTGTGGCAAGGCGACTGAAAGTGCACGCTAGTCACTACAACTAGTCCTGCTCCTCACGGCAATTAAACGAATAATTACTATGGATGAAGGGAATTCCAATGCGTACTATCCGGCTGTGAACTAACGCGGCAGCACTTTTGGTGAAACTGGAGAACTGGAACACATCGTGCACCGGCAAGAACACAAAAGAACGCCCATGGCGGGTAGGTGTGGGGTGAGAGTGCTGAGGAAATAGGCTTGCTAATGACCCTCAGGATTATATAATTGACGTGCTAATATGGCCGTTTCTTGGAGAAACCTATATTTTTTAATATTCCCCCTTAAAGATATCCCTAAATTCCCTAAGTCCATTCCACACCATGCATACTCGTGGGGAGTTCGATTGACATTCTGTGATTTGGCAAGAGCACGGACATCCCCACACCAATCGAGGCAGAACTCGCGTCAGTATAATGAATGCTGCATGAATGTTTTGTTTAAACCCGAAGCCTGAATTACAAATCTGAGTCAACGCTAGGTTCGGGCTGGGTTCGGTTTGGGTTGAGTGAGGTTTGTAAGAATCGCGAAAGTAGCGAGCTAGCGAAAACAAAAAGCGACAACACGAGTGCTGGAGTAGAGTGAGAAAATGTGCGACAGCACAGCTAACAACTCATTCACTCACTTCTAGATTCTGATGATCGCACACCACTAGGGTTTTTTAGTGAGCACATTTCAGACAACCTGAATTAGTAGGTGCAGCGCGTATATGCAATCGAAGGGAAACGCAGGCGCAAGATGCGAGTGTCAAGCACGGAAAAAATGGGCACGAGGAGATGAGAAATTAGCACTTTGCCGACCTCGCGACCCTCGACCGTCGCCCTTGCTTTATCCGCCTACCGCCCTCGCCTCGCCCGTCGCCCTCGCCGCCCCGCCGCCCGTCGCCCCCTCTTCCTCCGCCCGTCGACCTCGCTTTCCCCCGCCCGTCGCCCTCGCTTCCCCTCCCCATCGCTCGCCCCATCGACCTCTCCTCTCCCACCTGTCGCTGCGTCGATGTCGTTCTCATTCCCGCCGCCCATGCCTACTCCCCTCTCTCGCGCCGACGCCCTGGTTTTCCACCCCGCCGCCTTCTCTCCTCTTCCCATTCGAACACCTATTGTCCCTTCAATCGCTGCTGCTTCCTTTTTGCGGAGGCCACTTTCCCCCTTCTCATTCTCCGTTTTCAGTCGCATCATCTCCCAATCCGCCCACGTCGCAACTTGCATTCTAATTCATGTCGAGCTCAGTTTCCCCCCCGGAATGTGCTCAGTTTCCCCCCCGGAATGCGCTCAGTTTCCCCCCCGGAATGCGCTCAGTTTCCCCCCCGGAATGCGCTCAGTTTCCCCCCCGGAATGCGCTCAGTTTCCCGGACGGAATGCGCTCAGTTTCCCCCCCGGAATGCGCTCAGTTTCCCCCCCGGAATGCGCTCAGTTTCCCCCCCGGAATGCGCTCAGTTTCGCCGACGGAATGCGCTCAGTTTCCCCCCCGGAATGTGCTCAGTTTCCCCCCCGGAATGCGCTCAGTTTCCCCCCGGAATGCGCTCAGTTTCCCCCCCGGAATGCGCTCAGTTCCCCCCCCCCGGAATGCGCTCAGTTTCCCCCCCGGAATGTGCTCAGTTTCCCCCCCGGAATGCGCTCAGTTTCCCCCCCGGAATGCGCTCAGTTTCCCCCCCGGAATGCGCTCAGTTTCCCCCCCCGGAATGCGCTCAGTTTCCCCCCCGGAATGCGCTCAGTTTCCCCCCCTGAGCGCTCGGATTCCCCCCCTGATTGCGCTCAGTTTCCCCCCCTGATTGCGCTCAGTTTCCCCCCCTGATTGCACTCAGTTTCTTCCCCCACCCCCCTCGATTGAGCTCAGTTTCCCCTGAATGTCCTCCGTCACCCCCCTGGTTCCCCTGTTTCCCCCCCCTGGTTCCCCTGTTCGTTTTCCCTGGTTCCCCTGTTTTCCCCCCCTGGTTCCCCTGTTCCCGCCCCCTGGTTCCCCTGTTCCCGCCCCCTGGTTCCCCTGTCCACCCCCTTCTTGCCTTCCACGCTGTCTAGGCCAGCATCCTTCCCGCCTATCCTCTTCTCACTGTTCCTCTCTCTTCTTACCCCCTTCTCTTCTCTCATCCCTTCCTCCCCTCTCTCATCCCTTCCTACCCTCTCTCATCCCTTCCTCCCCTCTCTCATCCCTTCCTCCCATCCCTCATCCCTTCCTCCCTTCTCTCATCCCTTCCTCCCCTCTCTCATCCCTTCCTCCCCTCTCTCATCCCTTCCTCCCCTCTCTCATCCCTTCCTCCCCTCTCTCATCCCTTCCTCCCCTCTCTCATCCCTTCCTCCCCTCTCTCATCCCTTCCTCCCCTCTCTCATCCCTTCCTCCCCTCTCTCATCCCTTCCTCCCCTCTCTCATCCCTTCCTCCCCTCTCTCATCCCTTCCTCCCATCCCTCATCCCTTCCTCCCATCCCTCATCCCTTCCTCCCTTCTCTCATCCCTTCCTCCCTCTCTCATCCTTCCTCCCCTCTCTCATCCCTTCCTCCCCTCTCTCATCCCTTCCTCCCCTCTCTCATCCCTTCCTCCCCTCTCTCATCCCTTCCTCCCCTCTCTCATCCCTTCCTCCCCTCTCTCATCCCTTCCTCCCCTCTCTCATCCCTTCCTCCCCTCTCTCATCCCTTCCTCCCCTCTCTCATCCCTTCCTCCCCTCTCTCATCCCTTCCTCCCCTCTCTCATCCCTTCCTCCCATCCCTCATCCCTTCCTCCCTTCTCTCATCCCTTCCTCCCCTCTCTCATCCCTTCCTCCCCTCTCTCATCCCTTCCTCCCCTCTCTCATCCCTTCCTCCCCTCTCTCATCCCTTCCTCCCCTCTCTCATCCCTTCCTCCCCTCTCTCATACCTTCCTCCCCTCTCTCATCCCTTCCTCCCCTCTCTCATCCCTTCCTCCCCTCTCTCATCCCCCCTCCCCTCTCTCATCCCTTCCTCCCCTCTCTCATCCCTTCCTCCCATCCCTCATCCCTTCCTCCCTTCTCTCATCCCTTCCTCCCCTCTCTCATCCCTTCCTCCCCTCTCTCATCCCTTCCTCCCCTCTCTCATCCCTTCCTCCCCTCTCTCATCCCTTCCTCCCCTCTCTCATCCCTTCCTCCCCTCTCTCATACCTTCCTCCCCTCTCTCATCCCTTCCTCCCCTCTCTCGTCCCTTCCTCCCCTCTCTCATCCCTTCCTCCTCTCTCTCATCCCGTCCTCCCCTCTCTCATCCCTTCCCCCCCTCTCGTGTCCTTTTTCAACCCTGTTATTGTCTTCAACAAGCATGTAACTCGAAGAGCTGGAGGGGTTGCACGACCCTGTGACTCACCTGCATTCCCTCCCTTCCCTGTTTCTAATTTCCCTCTCCAGTCCTTCTTGTTGGGAATAATAAGTCTTAAGCGCCTCTGTCGTGTCGAAACTCAGGACACTAGCGAAGCAGTCCGAATCGAAGCATCGCGAGTCAACCCTCGGAGGTTAGGGTAACCGCCTGGAGGTTACGAGAAGGTCAAAGGTCAGCGACCTTTGACTTGACAAATACAGCGCGACAGCAAGGACACACAACTGACTCGACATTGAGCAGTTGCCCGAGTCGCACTGTATCGAATCGCAACAGTAAAACGGTTTTAACTTATCTATTCGTATTCCTTGTACTCTTATATAAACCTCTGTATTTGCTTGTTTAATCAACTTACTTTGCCCTCACATACTAGCGCAACGTGGTTCAAGTACTTTCATTCAAACGCTTCCGCTACTACAATTCTACTCAGACTTCAACTCTACAAAGATCCTAGGGCACTTCAGCCCAACATGGTACGGTATGAGAGCAGTTAGAGTTTTAAAGTTGTTTTCCTTTTAACACTCAATACAAGAAGACATGTCTGCAAGGAAGGAGAGGAGCTCCTCCAACGGCTCTCCAGGCACTACTCCTACTCCACCTCCTGTCTCTGGTCTACAGACAGAGGAAGGGACTACCACGAGACCAGCAGCTGGGTCTACGGAAACGCCCGCACGCAGGCTTCGATCCAAGCATGATGAAAAAGTTCTTCTCCTTCATGTCCTTCTACGAGCAGCACCAGCAAGGAGCATCTGCGCAATCAAACAACAGCAACAACAACAACAACGTGACGCCTATGAGTCTCGATGGCTCATCCTACGCACGCGGGATTCAACAACAACAACAACAACCTACCTTTGCGCCATACGAGCCCCAGCGTGGCTCCGTCAGCTTCATGCCGCAACCGCAACCTGCACCAGGACAAGAAAGGGCATTGGATGCGTTACAAGTTCAATCGCAATTCGCGCATGTCTTAAAACTACAAACGACAAAGTCTTTCGACGGCAAAGATTTCTTCACCTGGTCGTTCGAGTTCGAACTGATGATGGAAGGAGCACAGATTCTCGGCTTCTTCGACGGGTCCTTGCCATATCCAACAAACGGGACGCAATATGAGAAGCAGCAATATACTTATCAATCGATGGTGGCGTACACGATACTGCTGAGGAACATCACCCCGACCCAGCAGCAGAACATCAGGACTTACCGAGGCTACGGCAACTCCGCGGAGCTCGCGTACAACCACCTGAAGAACCTGTATCAAGCAACAGACAGCGTAAATCAAAGCAGGTTAATGGCGCAGCTGACAACGATTGAAATGAAACCAGGCGAGAAAGGCATGGCTTATATGAGCCGCTGTCGCGAACTGCGCGACAAGCTTCTTCGATGCGGCGGGTCGATTTCAGAAGACGCCTTTGTCACGGTGGTCATCGGCGGTCTCGGCCCCCACTGGCGCTCCACTCGCGCCATATTACGAGCACACGGGAGGATTTCCGAAGCGGCACTCTGCGCCGAAATTCATGCTGAGCAGCAAGACATGGACCTGCAAGAAGAAAGACACAAGAAGAAAGCATTAGCACCAGAGTTTGCGTTTCACACTCAGCGACGATACAACGGCAACAACAACCGTCAACAACAAGTAAAAACAGTACCTCCGTTCTGCCACATCTGCAAGACTTCGGGCCATCCTCGCACGCACTGCCCGTCTCGTCAGACAACACCACAGCGACAACTCCGACCTTCAAGCTCCCAAGTTGCTTCAACGCAAGCAAGTCCGACGACCACAATCCAAGCTTCAACGACTTCAACTGGACAACCTGCACAAGGAACAAGAAGCATCGTCAATTGCATGGTGAAGATAACCGATTCGTGCACAACCAAGTCACCACCCCACTACTCACCGGAAGAAGAGCTCGACAACAGGACGCCTCGCCGCGAATCACTCCAGCCGAATCCGACGTACGCCGCCATCGCTCAAAGCGAACCATCCAGCCAAGACACTTGGTTCTTGGATAGTTGCTGCGGACAACACATGTGCTCCTCCGGGCGCTTCGTTCAACGCGAACATCGACTCCAGCGAGAAGTAGTCATCACGGTCGCCAACAATCAGAACCTGCGCACACGACGACAAGGAGCGGTACAGCTTCAGTCACGAGAAATAAATGCCATATTACACATGTCAAAGGTACTTATCGCGGAGGGACTAGGCTACAACTTACTGAGTGTCAGCCAGTTGATGGCGAAAGGCATCCACTTGGAAGCCGATAGCACCACCCAGGAGTTTAGGTTATACCACGGGAAGGGCGGCCTCTACATCGGAAAAGCAGTGTTGAAGAATAACGTCTTCGTCCTCGATTTCGTCCCCGACCTGGGCACTGCAGACAGCGACGCCATCGTCAACTTCACCGACTGGACTCATCCTCCGGATCTCGATCCCGACTTCAGCCCAGGAGGTTTCTGGTACTCGCACACCATCCCTGAAGCAGAACGAACACGAGCATTAGCAACGATTCAACAAACGACAGCAGCAGAGACTGTCGGATTATTATAACTAATGCATGTTTGTAGGCTATAGTGGGGTAGCACATATGGGGTACAGCTTTCTAGGGTTGTATTTGTACCCAACTCTGACTTAGTCATTTTCGTTCCTGTTTTCCTTGCTTCACATGGTATAGAGCGGGTCCTGCCTTAGGACCGTTTTTTTTTTAGGGCCCACCGAAGCGCGCCCCGAGGCGCGCCCTTTTTTAGCGACCCCTCGGGTCGCCTTTTCCCTCGCGGCCCCGCTGTCCCTCAGACGCGGCCCCGCCACCTCTCCTGATCGCGGCCCCGCCGCCTGCTTGACGCGGCCCCGCCGCCTCCCCTGACGCGGCCCCGCCGCCTCCCCTGACGCGGCCCCGCCGCCTCCCCTAACGCGGCCCCGCCGCCTCCCCTGACGCGGCCCCGCCTCTATTGCCGCGGCCCCGCCGCCGCCTCTGACGGCCCCGCCGCTGCACCCTACGGCCCGCCGCCTCACCTGACGGCCCCGCCGCTGCTCCTGCCGGCCCGCCGCTGCTCCTGCCGGCCCGCCGCTGCACCTGCCGGCCCGCCGCTGCACCCAGCGGCCCGCCGCCTCTGACGGCCCCGCCGCTGCACCTGCCGGCCCGCCGCTGCACCCTACGGCCCGCCGCTGCACCCTACGGCCCGCCGCTGCACCTGCCGGCCCGCCGCTGCACCTGCCGGCCCGCCACTGCACCGGTCGACCCGCCGCTGCACCTGACGGCCCCGCCCCTGCATCTCCCGGCCGAGCCGCCCCAGCAGCCGAACCGCCCGGGAGCCGAGCCGCCCAACGCCGAGCCGCCCGGGACCCGAGCCGCCCTGCCGCCGAGCCGCCCGGGAGCCGAGCCGCCTTGCACCCGAGCCGCCCAGCCGCCGAGCCGCCCGGGAGCCGAGCCGCCCTGCGCCCGAGCCGCCCAGCCGCCGAGCCGCTGTGCACCCGAGCCGCCCGGTCGCTGAGCCGCCTTTCTGCATAGCTGCACGACCTGCCCTACCTGGTGAGCACAGTCCCACTGACACTGCGAGCTCTTTCCCTACTGCTTGCACTGCGTCGCTGTCGTCGCCATGGCTACCCCTAGTGTCCTAGCTTTTGACACTGAGGGTCGCGCCATTGATTTTGAGGTCTGGTTAGACGACCTGCAGCTGTTCTTACAGTGCGACAGGGCTGACGACCTTTCTCTCTTTGACCTCACCTCTGGCGCCTCTCCTGCTCCTGCTGCTGATGCTGATCGCGCTGTCCGCTCTAAGTGGGCCACCCGCGATGCTACTGCACGTCTTGCTGTGCGTCGCCACCTCCCTACCTCTGAGCGTGCGCACTTTAGTCAGTACAAGAGTGCTCAGACCTTGTACGACGCTGTAGTTGCGCGCTACTCCTCCCCTGCCACTGCTGCACTGAGCCGTCTCATGCTTCCCTACCTCTTTCCTGACCTCTCTGCCTTTCCCACTGTCGCTGACCTCATTACGCACCTCCGCACTAGTGACACTCGCTACCGCGCCGCCCTTCCTGCTGAGTTCTGCGCTAAGAACCCCCCCCCCATGTACATCGCTCTCTACTACGTAGTCGCGCGCCTCCCTGACTCCCTTCGCGTCGTCAGGGACCACTTTCTCGCAGTCTGTCCCACCACCCTCACCGTCGACCTCCTCGAAAAGGCCCTCCTCGCAGCGGAGAAGAGCATAGTCGCTGTAGGTGCTTCTCGTGGTGACCCTCGCACCCCCATCTTTGAGGGGTGCTCTCCTTCCCCCTTGCTGCCCTCTGTTGCCTCTGCTGCTGCTGCCGACCTGCTTGGTCTTGAGTCGGTCGGCGCGGCGTCTGCCCCTAGTGGGAGACGTCGCTCCAGCAAGGGCAAGGGGGGCAAGGGCGCGGGTGGAGCTGGAGGGGGCGGTGGCGGTGGCGGCGGTGGCGGCGGAGGGAGTGGGGGTGGCGGCGGGACTAGTGGCGGAGGTGGTGGTGGTGGTGGCAGTAGTGGCGGAGACGGTGGTGGTGGTGCCAGCGGTGGTGGTGGAGGCAGCGGCGGTGGTGGAGGCGGCGGAGGTGGAGGCGGTGGAGGCTGCAGCGGAGGAGGCGGTGGTGGTGGAGGAGGTGGAGCTGGTCGAGGTGGTACCCAGCAGCGTAGCGGCGGTGGTGGTGGCCAGCGCTCGCAGCGGCAGCAGCAGCAGCAGCGCTCGCGGGACATCCCTCCGCCTCAGCAGCTTCGTGAGTGGTACGCTGGGCGTTAGAGGGGTGGGGGTACTGGTCCCTGCACCTACGTTCTTCGTTCCGGCGACCGCGCGGGTGAGCAGTGTGGGGGTGCCCACGCCACCCAGCGCTGCTTTGGCCGCCTGACGAACGCTTGGCGTCAGCAGTTCCCTGGGGCTAGTGAGATCCCTCGCTGGGATGAGCTTCTCAGGGCTGGTGTAGCGATCTTTGATCTTGATTTTGATGCTATCCTTGCTGCTATGTATGTTGTGGATTATAGTGAGGAGAATGAGGGTTACCGTTGTTTCCAGCCCGACCCGGGCATTGGTACTGCTGCGCTAGGTGCTTGTGAGGCTGCTGCTCTAGGTGCCAGTGCGTCTGTGCTCTCAGGTACTGGTGAGACTGCGCTCTCAGGTACTGCGTCGTCCTCGTCCTCCCTCACTTTCACACTTGACTCCGGAGCTTCTCGCTCCTTCTTTCGAGACCGCACTACCCTTACGCCGCTCGGCCGGCCGGTTGCGGTCTCCCTTGCTGACCCCTCTGGGGGTCCTGTCCTGTCTCACTTCTCCACTGTCCTCCCGTGTCCGGCTGCCCCTTCGGGCACCCTGTCGGGTCTGTACCTTCCCTCGTTCTCTACTAACTTGGTGAGTGGAGCGGACCTGCAGGATGTGGGGGTTCACCAGTTCACTCCTGCGAGTCAGCGGGTGACCCACTGCACGGAGGCACGCACAGGCCGACACCTGGCCACGTTCTCGCGTCGGCCGGGGTCGAGTCTCTACACCCTGACCGTTGAGTCTCCTCCTGTCCCTGCGTCTGGTCAGGTGGCTGCGTCGGGTCAGGTGCTTGCTGCTGCGTCCCGGTCAGGTCCTGAGTCCGCCCCCTGTTCTTGTCGCCTCCTGTCTCACGAGACTCTCTTGTGGCACCACCGTCTTGGCCACCCCTCCTTGCCCCGTCTTCGGAGCATGGCTTCCCGTGTCCTTGTCTCTGGTCTTCCCCAGTCTCTCCCTCCTCTCCCCTCCGGGCCAGGACCTCCTTCCCCACAGCAAAATGGGATTGCTGAGCGCCGCATTGGCATGGTCATGGATGTCGCTCGTACGTCCATGATGCATGCGGCTGCCCCCCATTTTCTGTGGCCGTTTGCGGTGAGGTACGCGGCGCATCAGCTCAACCTTCACCCCCGGGTCTCTCGGCCTGCGATGTCCCCAGCCTTGCTGTGGACGGGGAAGGTTGGCGATGCGTCTGTGTTCCGTGTCTGGGGATCTCGGGCGTTTGTCCGCGACTTGTCTGCGGACAAGCTGTCCCCTCGTGCTGCTCCCTGTGTCTTCCTTGGCTTCCCCACTGACGCCCCAGGGTGGCAGTTTTACCACCCCTCCTCTCGTCGTGTTCTGTCCTCCCAGGACGTCACGTTCGACGAGTCAGTCCCCTTCTACCATCTCTTCCCCTACCGCACTCCTTCCCTCCCCCCTCCCCCGGACTTCCTTGTGCCGGTTCCCCCCCCGGTAGACCCCCTCCCCCCTCAGGTTCCTGCCCCCTCAGGTGTGTCCCAGGTAGACGCCGTTGACCCGGTCGAGGTTACTAGTGACTCTGGTGCTGCTGCGGGTGCTGAGCCTGGGGGTGCTGACTCTGGGGGTGCTGTGCGCGGGGGTGCTGAGCCTGGGGGTGCTACTGCTGGGGGTGCTGGGCCTGAGGGTGCTACTGCGGAGGGTGCGGAGCCTGGGGGTGCTGAGCCGGGGGGTGCTGTGCCTGGAGGTGCTGGGTCTGGGGGTGCTGGGTCGGGAGCTGCTGAGCCTCGGGGTGCTGAGCTGGGAGCTGCTGAGACTGGGGGTGCTGCGTCTGGAGCTGCTGAGGTTGGGGTTTCTCCTGCTGCTGCGTCTCGCCGGGAGCCCCTCTCTCCACAGGAGCTGCGCGAGTGGTTCGCTCGCCGCTGGAGGCGTGCTGCTGAGTCTGGAGGTGCTGCTGGAGCTGGAGCTGGAGCTTCTTCGACCGTCGAGGGTGCGGGTGCTGCCGGTCCCGGAGCTGCTGGACCTGCGGGTCCTCCTGGAGCTGGAGCTGCTGAGGGCGCTGGTGCTGAGCCTACTGTTGTTGGTCCTGCCGCTGGAGGTGTGGGTGGCGCTGGTGCTGTCGCTGAGGGTGCTGGTGCTGTCCCTGCTGCGTCTGGAGCTGCCGCGCGGCCTCGGCCGTACTTCGTTCCGCTCCTACAGCAGGTTCTTGGTCTTTCTCCTCCAGTAGAGGGTCCACCGCCTGTCCAGTCGCAGTCCCTGCTGGAGCCTTCCTCTCCACTACCTGCTCCCTCTCCTTACACTGGTCCTACTAGAGGTCTTGCTGAGCGTCGTGAGCCTGCGTCTCGTCCCGCGTCGCCTGTTCGCACTGCTCGCACTAGTGGTCGCAGTTCGCGTCAGCGTCCTCCTCCTGTCCCTGGCACGCACCGGATGTCTTTGCGTCCGTCCACTGCTCCTCTGCGTGCCCCTTTGCCTTCTCCTCCTAAGTCCTCTCTTCCTGCGCTTGCCGACCCTGAGTCGGACTCTCTTCGTGCTGCCAGTCCTACTGTCACGCGTCTCCTTGCTACTGTCGTCACTGACCCCTCGTTTGAGTCCACTGCTGCGTCTGCCCTTGTCGCTGAGCTCGTCGACTTTGCTGCTCGCTGTCGTCTCGACTACGCTGCTAGTCTTGTTGCTGAGTCTGCGTCTGTCTGTCCTCCGTCCGTCGGGGGTGAGTGTGCTCTTGGCACGGACGTCCTAGAGGACAGGCAGGAGGAGTTACAGTGTCTAGCGGCTGCTTCACCTCATCTCGCGTCTGTACTGCTTGCCCCTGAGGGAGACCCGGATGCACTAGACATCCCGACTCCGCGTTCTTACGCGGAGGCCGTAGAGGGTCCCTACTCCTCTCAGTGGCAGGCAGCTATGGATGCAGAGATGGCTTCCTGGAAGTCCACAGGCACCTACGTTGACGCGGTTCCCCCTCCTGGGGCGAACATCGTCAGTGGCATGTGGATCTTCAGGGTGAAGCGGCCGCCGGGCTCTCCACCTGTCTTCAAGGCACGGTACGTTGCTCGTGGCTTCAATCAGCGGCAGGGAGTTGACTACTTTCAGACCTTCTCTCCCACCCCGAAGATGACTACTCTTCGGGTGCTGCTGCACATAGCCGCTCAGCGCGACTACGAGCTTCACTCTCTCGACTTCAGCACTGCGTTCTTGCAGGGTAGCCTGCACGAGGAGATCTGGCTTCGCCATCCACCTGGCTTCACTGGGACTTTCCCTCCTGGCACCCAGTGGAGCCTCCGACGGCCAGTCTACGGTCTCCGCCAGGCACCGCGTGAGTGGCACGACACACTGAGGACTACGCTTGCGGCTCTTGGGTTTGCTCCTTCTACTGCTGACCCGTCGCTGTTTCTTCGCACCGACACTTCCCTGCCGCCGTTCTACATCCTCGTGTACGTCGACGACTTGGTCTTTGCCACAGCAGACACTGCTGGACTCGCCTACGTGAAGTCCGAGCTGCTGAAGAGACACACGTGCACAGACCTGGGTGAACTGCGCAGCTACCTTGGCTTGCAGATCACTCGGGACAGAGCAGGCCGCACCATTACCTTGACTCAGTCACACATGGTGCAGCAGGTCCTTCAGCGCTTCGGCTTCACGTACTCCTCGCCTCAGGCCACTCCTCTGCCTACTCGCCACTCACTCTCAGCTCTGCCTTCGGATGAGTCCGTAGAGTCGAGTGGTCCGTATGCAGAGCTTGTTGGCTGCCTCATGTACCTGATGACCTGCACACGACCTGACCTTGCATACCCTCTGAGCATTCTTGCTCGCTATGTTGCTCCTGGGAGACACAGACCGGAGCACATGGCTGCAGCGAAGAGGGTATTGCGCTACCTGTGCAGCACGTCGAGCATGGGGCTAGTGCTTGGAGGGCGGAGTCCAGTGGTCCTTACCGGCCACGCGGACGCTTCTTGGGCTGACGACCAGGCTACGCAGCGGTCGTCACAGGGTTACACCTTCAGCCTTGGTTCCGGCTCTGTCTCGTGGCGGTCTACTCGCTCGTCTTCGGTTCTCGGCTCCAGTTGTGAGGCTGAGATCTACGCCGGGGCCATGGCTGCACAGGAGCTTCGCTGGCTCACCTACCTGCTGACTGACCTTGGAGAGCCGCCTCGTTCTCCTCCAGTGCTGTACGTAGACAACAAGGCCATGCTGGCCTTGTGTCGAGAGCAGCGCTTGGAGCACAGAACGAAGCACATTGCTCTCCGCTACTTCCTTGCTCGTGAGCTGCAGCAGCGTGGTCAGTTGCGACTTGCGTACGTGGCCTCTGAGGCCAACACTGCTGATGTGTTCACCAAGGCACTCGCGCCTTGTGACCATCAGCGCTTTTGCACCCAGCTGGGTCTTGTGCCTGTCTTGCCTCACTTGCTCTCCTCTTGACTTCACTTGTACTGTGACATATATATATACCTGCTCTTGCTTGTCTAGTTTTATATATATGTCTGTACTCCTGCATGTGAACTGGCCTCTGGCCCTGCTCTTGTGCTCGGACTGTGTGGTGACGTTGTGATCCACCCTGAGCTTGCTTTGCTTTGCCTTGCTTGACTGGTCTTGTGACCCCTTGTTCTCCCCCACTTTGCCTATGGGGGTGTGTCGGATTATTATAACTAATGCATGTTTGTAGGCTATAGTGGGGTAGCACATATGGGGTACAGCTTTCTAGGGTTGTATTTGTACCCAACTCTGACTTAGTCATTTTCATTCCTGTTTTCCTTGCTTCACAGAGACAACATCGACAGCAGCAGAGACAACATCGACAGCAGCAGAGACAACATCGACAGCAGCAGAGACAACATCGACAGCAGCAGAGACAACATTGGCAGCAGCAGAGACAACATCGGCAGCAGCAGAACCATCATCGGAAGCAGCAGGACCAACGACACCAGTCATCGAAACACCACCAACACCCGCACAACAGTTGAACCCGACTCAACGAGAAGTCCACCGAAGCGCAAACATCGTCGCCAACTTCTACTCCAACTCTGACGCGTATCAACGCTCACCCGGACATCGCGCTCCTGAAGACATCTGGCACGCACGCACAGGTCATCCAAGCAATACGGTGTTAAACAACACGATACGAGCAGGAGCTCTAGACAAGGATTCGCTACTACTACTCGACGGCAGAGAACTTCAACGTGCACGAGGGACTTGCCTCATCTGCCCCGAAGCCGACTTACCCCATCGACCGTTTTCCTCTCACCACAACCCGAGCGCACCTGCATACGCACCACTCGAGAAAGTTTACAGCGACATCCTCTACAATCGAGAACCAGGACAAGTCACCTACAATTACACGATCACCTTCATCGACGCCGCCACTCGATACGTCTGGCATCGCAACCTACCCAGCCGCGACATGGCACTTGCAGCATTCGCCGCTTGGCTACCGGTAGCAGAGAGGGAATCAGGAACACAACTGAAAAGCTTCCAGTCAGACGGAGGAGGAGAGTACACCTCTGAGCGCTTCAAGCAGTACCTGGCGGAAAGAGGGATCAAGCAACTCCTCTCCCTTCCCTACGCACATCAGCAGCAAGGTGTAGCAGAAAGAATGAACAGGACTCTGCAGAACAGCATGCGCAAACTGCTACGTGGCATGCGGCTACCCAACCACCAGTGGCCTGCAGCAATGGACCATGCTGTCATGCTGCACAACTTGTTGTCGTCGTCGTCACTCCCGAACAACGCCTCACCGCATCTGCTGTGGACAGGGAAGCTGGGCAGCACAAGAATGTTACGAGTTTTCGGATGCATGGTACAGTACAGACCCCCAGAAGCACGAGCGGGAAGATTTTCACAACGGGCACAGTGGGGACTACGCCTCGGCATCGAGAAACATTACAACGCGTGGAAAATCTTCGACGTCCACACAAAGGAAACAGTAGCAGCACGTGATGTGATCTTCTACGAGCGACTCACCCTTCAGACGTACCTCGCCAACTTGCACGAGAATCGGGACCTCACAGGTGGCTTTCGTGGTGACCGAGCCTTCGCCTCAGCAGCGGACGAAGCAGACTGGGATGAACAGAACGTCGACAACGCATAAGAAGAAGCCGGACCTCTCCCGTACTGCTCCGTCGACGTGCCCATGGATGAAGAAAATCCTCGCGACAGTAACAACGCCGAAGTCTTCTATCACTTCGCCGACAACGGTTACGTAACACCTGCGACAGTCAACACAAATGAAGCAGAAAGGATAGGGCCAAATTTCATACCCGATCCAGAAGCAGGAGACGAAGCAGCTTATCCCGAGGATACAACACTCCCCCGATACTCACAGACTGGGCTGCAAATCCTTGGTCTCGTCACCGCAGTCCACGGGAACACAGGGAGCACGCTTCCTAAAGAGCCTGCGACGGTTCAGCAGGCTCTGGGGGGGGAACACAGGGAGAAATGGCGTGAAGCCATGGACAGGGAATTAAAAGCATTAGAGGAACGCAACACCTGGAAGGTCGTTCCCGCAAGCGTGGCACAGAACAAGACCATTCTCACCGGGAAATGGGTCTTCCGCATCAAGACGAAAGCTGACGGCAGGAGTGTGTGGATTCGACCAGGTACAAGGACGAGACTTCACCGAAAAATTCGCCCCAGTCAGTCGACATACCTCTCTCCGAATCCTTCTCGCCGTCGCCGCCATGAAGAAGAATAAGCTGCGACAAATCGATGTTGCCAACGCATTCCTCTACGCACCCATCGACGCCGAAATCTTCGTCGAACTCCCATACAGCACTCACGGAAATCCTAATCAGATCTGCCAACTACTGAAATCGCTCTACGGAATCAAACAAGCCCCGCGACTGTGGCAACAGCACCTACACACCCGCCTCACTCGCATCGGATTCCGCCAACTGCCTCACGACCAAGGAATGTACCGCCTCACCAAAGGCGCAGACTACATCCTACTGATCGTCTATGTCGACGACTTGCTCTACATCGGCTCCACCGACGACGTCACCACCTGGTTCGAAGGGGAGCTGCAGAAAGACCTCACGCTCACGGTCTCTTCTACTGTGACCCAGTACCTCGGGCTCAACATCCGCGAAGAAGAAAATGCGATCTACCTAAGCGCCGAGAAATACGCCGACACCATCGCCAAACGTTTTTCACTCACACCTACCGCCATCGCCACACCATACCGCTACACGGCAGGAAACGACAAGGGAAATTCCGCTCCACTCAAAGCTGCCGGAATACGAGACTACCAAAGGAAACTGGGCTGCCTTCTCTTCGCAGCTGTCACCTGTCGCCCGGATCTATCCTACTCCGCAAGCCAACTCGCCACCTATCTCAAGAAATCCGAAGCAAAGCATCTGGCGGAGCTCGATCGCGCACTACACTACTTCGTGAGCACACCGACGATCGGCCTGACTTACTACAAAGGCGAAGCTACGACGACGAAACTAATCGGCTACGTCGATGCTGACCATGCCGGCGATTCTGATAACAGGCGCTCTCGCACTGGCTACGTCTATCGTCTCGAGCCTATCGGACCTATCTCCTGGCAGTCGAGTAAGCAGGAACTAATCGCTCTCTCTTCAGCTGAAGCAGAATATATCGCCCTCTGTTCAGCCACCAAGGAAGGACTCTACCTTCGCGAGCTGCTGGAAGAAGCAAAGTTAGCCGAGTTACCCAACTTCACCCTATTCTGCGACAACCAATCTGCAATTCGCATCGCCAACAAAAGCGGATTCGCGAACAGAACGAAGCATATCACTCTGCGATACTTCTTCGTGAAGGACGAGATCGAGAAAGGGAAACTCGAATTATCCTACTGTCCCACGTCCGAGATGGCAGCCGATTATTTGACCAAGAAACTCGGAAAACAGAAGTTCGAGTACTGCATGATGCTGACCGGACAAGGCCACGTCACCATCAGCGACACTCCAGAAGCGAAGGGGAGTGTTGGGAATAATAAGTCTTAAGCGCCTCTGTCGTGTCGAAACTCAGGACACTAGCGAAGCAGTCCGAATCGAAGCATCGCGAGTCAACCCTCGGAGGTTAGGGTAACCGCCTGGAGGTTACGAGAAGGTCAAAGGTCAGCCACCTTTGACTTGACAAATACAGCGCGACAGCAAGGACACACAACTGACTCGACATTGAGCAGTTGCCCGAGTCGCACTGTATCGAATCGCAACAGTAAAACGGTTTTAACTTATCTATTCGTATTCCTTGTACTCTTATATAAACATCTGTATTTGCTTGTTTAATCAACTTACTTTGCCCTCACATACTAGCGCAAGGTGGTTGAAGTACTTTCATTCAAACGCTTCCGCTACTACAATTCTACTCAGACTTAAACTCTACAAAGATCCTAGGGCACTTCAGCCCAACACTTCCCACCTTCCCTCTCTTCACGAGCTATGCATTGCAGCAAGGAGCAACCCAGTACGATTTGATTTCAGTTGAGGCTGCTGTGTGTCCTCATTGTGACATCCAATGGCATCTTACACCATGTTGAAACTGTACTCAAGTCGCTGTTCATGCTGCTGTTATGGTAGCCTCTGTTAGTTTTCTTTGTAACCCGTTTCACCGTAGACCGGCATACAAATCAGGCGACAACATGTAAACGTTTAGACCCACATATATTTTCTTTGAGATGTAATACACATGACATAAGCTTGCATTATCAGTATAAAAGACCAAGCTCGAACCATTGCTATAGTCTTGTGTGTTTCCATCTTCCTGTCCCTTGTGCAATGTGGCTCGTCTGGGCCTTTGACATGCTGAAAACAGGAGCAAGCGAAGGCAGCACGTCCATGCAGGTCGTCTGGGCCTCTGTCATGCTCGCCTGGGATGGGAGAGGAGAGGATGGGGAGAGGAGAGGATGGGAGAGGAGAGGATGGGAGAGGAGAGGATGGGGAGAGGAGAGGATGGAAGAGGAGAGGATGGGGAGAGGAGAGGATGGGGAGAGGAGAGGATGGGAGAGGAGAGGATGGGGAGAGGAGACGATGGGGTGAGGAGAGGATGGGGAGAGGAGAGGATGGGAGAGGAGAGGATGGGGAGAGGAGAGGATGGGGAGAGGAGAGGATGGGGAGAGGAGAGGATGGGGAGAGGAGAGGATGGGTGTGCGTCAAGCAGAGCACAGCACAGCACCGCAGAGCCCCAGAGCAGCGCAGAGCACCGCATCTCGCGTAGCTGTGCACAGCAGAGCAGAGCACCACACTGCACAGCACTGCAGAGCAGAACAGAGCTCACAACCGCACAGCAGAGCATGTTGTGTTGTGGGTCACCTGTAGCACGAGCACAGCAGCAGCTGTAGCACGTGCTTCCGGTTGTCCCTGCAGAAGATGGTGAAGGGGCGGGAAGGGGGTAAACAGGGGAGAGGGGGCTGGGGGAAAATAGGATCGAGGCTATAGAGGGAAATAAGGGAGAGGGCGATCGGGAAGGGAAACAGGGGGATCTTGTTGAGACGGAATGGAGTGAGGCGGAAAGGGGTGGGGAGGAGATGGGGTGGGGCAGACTGGGTTGGGGCGGAATGGGGTGGGGCGGAATGGGGTGGGGCGGAATGGGGTGGGGCGGAAAGGGGTGGGGCGGAAAGGGGTTGGGGCGGAAAGGGGTGGGGCAGAAATGGTGCCTCCCACGGTGTCGCGGCGCCCCCGACTCAGCACGACGACTCGCCCCCACTCCTCCACCTCGCGTCCACCCCATCCCTGAGGGCAGGGGATGGGATGGGGTTGACGGGGGAGAGGCGGGGATGGTGACGCGGGGAGGGGCACACAGGGCGGGTTTCCGCATCATTTACAGCAACAGCAGCAAGGATGGGGAGGTGAGGGATGGGGAGGAGAAGCATGGGGAGGTGAGGGACGGGGAGATGCGGCATGGGGATGTGAGGGATGGGGAGGTGAGGGATGCGGAGGTGAGGGATGGCTCTGCACCTGGAAATAAACCGTTGCCCTGTCGTACGCTGCATGCGCTGACTCTAACTCCAGCCTGAAGGGAGAAAGGGTGGAGATGAGAAGGGAGAAAGGGTGGAGATGAGAAGGGAGAAAGGGTGGAGATGAGAAGGGAGAAAGGGTGGAGATGAGAAGGGAGAAAGGGTGGAGATGAGAAGGGAGAAAGGGTGGAGATGAGAAGGGAGAAAGGGTGGAGATGAGAAGGGAGAAAGGGTGGAGATGAGAAGGGAGAAAGGGTGGAGATGAGAAGGGAGAAAGGGTGGAGATGAGAAGGGAGAAAGGGTGGAGATGAGAAGGGAGAAAGGGGACGGGAGAGAGTGAGCGAAGGCGACGGGAGGGGGGTGAGCGTGGGCGACAAAAGGGAGTGAGAGCGTGCGACGTACGGGCAGTGAGCGTGGGCGACGGATGGGGAGAGAGCGTGCGCGACGGGGAGGAGTGAGCGTGGGACGAAGGGAATTGGCCGTGTGCGACGAGCGGGGGTGAGCGTGTGCGACCGAAGGATTGCGCGAAGGCGATGGGAAGGGTGTGAGCGTGGGCGACGGGAAGGGAGTGAGCGCGGGCGACGGGAGTGAGCGCAGGCGACGGAAGTGAGTGAGAGTGGGCGACGGAACGATTGCGCGAAGGCGATGGGAAGCGAGTGAGCGTGGGCGACGGGAAGGTCTTGGGCGGGGGCGGCGGAAGGGAGTGCGCGCGGCGGGCACGGAGTGCGCGTGGGCGACGGAAGGAATTTGTAATCCGCAACCCTGGGAAGCGAGCGTGCGCGACAATGGGGATTGCGCAAAGGAGACGGGAGGGGAGGGAGCGTGCTCGTTGGAGCGAGGATGCGTGAGCGATGGAGGGGAGTGCGTGTGTGGGACGGAAGGGGATCGGGGAGAAGAAGCGAATGGGACGAAGTAATAGAATAAAATCTTTGAAACGCGGACAGAGAGGACGCTGCGGCTATGAACAGGGGCGACATCGATGCGGTGGGCGATGGTGAGGTGCAACCAGGGCGACGAGCCTATGTGCATCCATGGGCACGGCTAGCTATGTCGATCGAGTAAAAACGTGCCCTAGAATAGCGAAAAGTTTATCCCTGGCATTTACGGAATGGAGTAATAGTCCTAAAGAGTAAGGCGGAAATAAGAGACCTGGGGCTGGAATGGGGCTGGAGCCTAGCTGTTCTAAGCTATGGCTACGGCTCTAGCTGATCAGACTAAGCAGTTTCTGTCGACCTGAATTACATATTTCGAGTTTGGTGTGCACACCTCGGCCAGAGTGGTTGCGCAGGAACCGACTGCGACTTAATCACGTTTTGCAGGTGAACAACTGGTAACCACCCTGGTTCGGGAGGGAAGGTGTTAACACCTCCCAACTTTTTTTGTAATTCAGGCTGCGGGTTTTAATGAATTTTGTCTCTGGGCAGCCCATTCTGTGCTTAGGACGTGGGCCCAATCGAATTTGATCGGCTCTGATCGGATCGGGTTGGGTCGGATCGGATTGCTTGTGATAGTTCTTCTCGCGCCGCCCGATCAGAGATGATTTTCCTCGATTTTTTCGCGCTTTTGCATGAAAACTGTCGGCCCATTACCTGGTAGTTGTATCGCAACTTTGGCGAGACGGACGAATCTCAGTATCGTGGTAACGTCACCAACATCGCCCGCACCGCACAAGGTCCGCTCCAGAACCCTCGAACCACTCTGTGTGCACCACGCATACAGTTCTCGCCGATCTGGGTGTTTTCGCAAGGATTTTTGAGACCTCATGGCGAGGCGTGTTACATATCGCGTACATCGCCCAGGTCGTCGATCACATGCAATCAAGTGATTGGGGCTGATTGTGTCTGATCGGGTCTGATCGGACTGTTTGAGGCGGTTGATTGAGTTGGCGCGATCAGCTGATCGCGATCAGCTGATTGCCCCTGATTGCCTGAAATCTGCTTCCCGCCTTCCTCAAAGTTTTTTATCGCCTCTGATCGGCTCTGATCTGATCGGATCGGATTGGCTGTGATCACTTTGCTGGAGCCGCCCGATCAACAATGTTTTTCTTCGAAGTTGTGGAGATGTTGCTTGGCAAACATAGGAACATCACGTGGAGGTTCTTATCCAACTCACGCGAGATTGGCGACTGAACGTCACCTGGCGAACCCATTTGTTTCCCTGGAATATCGTCAACTCCTGGAGAATTGATTGCTTGTGATCGGGGCACCCAACGATGCTTGCGAGTAGTTACACTGTTGCACTTACAGTGAAACGAATATTTTCGCCAGGTGAAGCCTGGTCGTCAATCTCGCTAAAATGGTGACCAAAATGCCACGCAAATGTATCGCGCTTGCTGAACAGGCGCTGACAGCCTTTTCCGAAAATCATCTCTGATCGGGCGGCTCGGGCACTACGATCACAAGCAACCCGATCAGATCCAAACCGATCAGATCAGTCGCGATCAAACTCGATTGGGCCCACGCCCTTACCAAACGATGGGCAATTTGGAATTCGTTCGATCAGAACAAATGTTGCCGTGGAGATAACGTGATCCATGCGATGAAGAACCAGCAAGCAACTCCACCTAGGGTGGGATCTCCTCTGGCCTGGCTGGCCTGCGTAATGTACTTCTCTTTTGACAGCACACACGAAGGTGCAGATGAGGTTAGCCTTCGCGATTAACCAATCACCGCACTACCGTGTTTACAGTGCAACTATTTGATTGGTGGTTGATGCCAAGCAAGGTTCGGGCACAAAGGGTGGGCCTGGGCCAATGTCGTGTTTGACTTGGGCGGAAGGAAAGAGAATCTCTTACTTCTGGTCCGTGAAAATATCCGCTTTATGAAAATACTCACAAACAGCCATCGGGAGCATTCTTACTCAGATGTAGATACACCTTCGCGCGGTAGCATCCTGTAGGCGTTGGTGCCAACAGTCCAGGAATACCATTATCAGTTATTTTATAGAATATGCCCTACTTACGGTACATTGCTTTAATATTGTTCAGTTAATTCATATCGTAAACCGAAATACTCAATATTGCATCACATAAGGAAGACGAAACGGCACATTCGACCCTTCAATCTCTCGTCGAGGTGGCTCGGATCAGGCCCCGCAACAGGTGCAACGGGAACGTCAGCGCTGATGCAATGCTGCTGCTGGAAGCCCAAGCGAACTGGCTGGAAGAGCCTGTCCGTTCTGAAACTCACGGCTTCCTCCCAGCAAACCTCGTTCTACATGCCTGTGATAAATTTTCTGGAATATTTGTTTTGCTCCTTTTTTGGGGGTCATCCGGAAGCCTCTTCGGTTCCCTACTACAACTGTCGTTCCGTTACGGTTAGGAAGGAACATGTCACACCCTGCTTCTGTATGACCTGTCACCCTCTCCCGTTCCATAGTGGCCTGTGCCACCAGCGCGACGGATACGATTACCCAGCTGTTATTTATTCGACACGCACAGAACGAGCTTTTCGTATTCAGTAACACTGATTCCTGACGTCCTATCATCCCCGGTCTCAGACTGCTCGTTGTTCTCTTGTAAAGGCGCTTCACCGCCAGTTTCCTCCTCTTCCGGCGGACAAGATACAAGCCTTCTCGTCATCATGGCGCAATTCCTGGCGCACAGGACGCACCGCTGTCTCTCCGTGCTCTCGTTGCTGCTCCTTGCAGCAATCCTCGCGTCAGGTACTGACCTGGATCCTCGCGATTCCACGGATATCGTTTTCACGTGAAGTACGGGAGTTTGGTGCACCTCTTCGTTTCTGCTAACGAGAAGAACCGATTTCCGTGTAATGATCGAGTAAATCGTGTAATTACGGTTCACTCATGGCCTCCCCATTCTGCCAGGTCCATTACATTGCTTTCCATTCTCAAGGAGTTCAGTGCTATCTAACTGCCTGCGAATCCTCTCAACCGCCTTCTGTTCTCCGGCTTTCCATTCTTGCCGTCTCCATGCACCCTTGTATTATTCTCCTCACCCTGTGGTTCTTGCGGCCCCATCTACCAGACACGGCAGCAGCATCGCAGCCTCCAGAGGTGACTGGGAAGCAGGAGAAGGACGTGACTCAGCTACAGATAGGCGTGAAGGTAAGTGCAAAGTCAGTCAGAATCAGCGCATGCCAGAGCAAATGAGTGATTCTGAGAACGGTTTCCCAGTCGCCAATGTGCATACTGTGTTGAACCTCGACACAAAGAAATCTTTCGTGCCTCTACGAAATCCAGTCAGACACTTGCACCCTTGTGCGTTCCCATCATTCCCTGATTAAGTATTCTCCCTTCCTTCCCTCTTGCATCCCCTTGTGCCATCCCCCTCATGCTCCCTTCTTGCTACCCCTCCCCATCCTCTCTCCCCCCCCTCCTCCCCCCCATGCCTTCCGACCTGGTTGCGTGTGTGATCAGTTCAAGCCCAAGAAGTGTGGTGCAACAGCTCACCTCAATGACCGAGTGAAGGTTCACTACAGGGTGCGTGCATGTGTGCGTGCGGCCATACATGCGTGCGTTCGTGAATGGTGTGCGTGCATGCATGCATGAATGGTGTGCATGCATGGGTGCATGAATTGCGTGCGTGCCCGTGCGTCTCTGCTCTATCTGCGCTCCCTGTTCGTAGATGTTGCAAACAAATGCACCTATTTGTCCTGCCTTCTATTGTCGCATCCTTGGACGACTCGCCACCCCTTACCTGTTCCCCCCTCTGCTCCTGCTGTCCCTTGTTACTCTGTTCGCCATCACTCTCCGAACTATCACAGGGATTCTTGACAGACGGCCGGCAGTTTGACAACACATACGACCTGGACGTTCCAGTGCAGTTCCGAATCGGTGCAGGCAGCGTGATTAAAGGTGCCACTGCGCTACAACAACTCCCATGACACTAGCCCACTTTTTCTCCAAGCCTCCCCACGCCCTCCGTCCTCCACTCCCCTCCCTCTCTTCATCTATACCTTCCCGCATGTACCCGTTACCTTCGGTCCTATCGCCTACTCACACCCCTCTTTTCCACCGACTCCTGCTCGCATGGCTCTTGTTGCTGGTGCTTTTTTTTTCAAGGAATTAATGAAAGGTTCACCATGGCCTGCCCACGTAGCTCCTCCGAGGTTCTGTGTATCCGCCCCGTTCCATCTCCCTCTTCCCCTGACTTAATCGCCGCTTCTTGTCTCCTCACTGTCACCTTGGCAACATTCCGTTCGCGCCTCCTCTATTCTTGCCTCCCCTATTCCCCCCCCATCCCCCTCTCTCCGTCCACCCCCTTGCCTCTCTCTCCGCCCGTTTCTCCCGGCAGGCTTGGAGAGCGGCGTGTTGGGCATGTGTCTTGGGAAAAAGCGCAAGCTTAAATCCGCTCACGCGCGCCTTCCCCCTCCTCGATCCACCTCCTCTCGGGTTCCTCCCTTTCGCCTCCCCAATCCTCTTTTTACCCGCGCAGGATGGGAGAGCGGCGTGTTGGGCATGTGTCTGGGGGAGAAGCGCAAGCTCAAGATTCCGTCGCAGCTTGGATACGGCGACGAGGGCCACGTGTACGGCATTCCGCGTGAGTTGCCTCACCGATCCCGCACCTGCGTCGCTGTACAAACATTTGGGAATATGGTTTGATTTATGCTTTTATACGAAAAAGGGCTGCAGAACCCAGTGCATATTAGCGTGGCGATGCTGTGGTGTTTTTTCTCAGAATATACTCACGTGACGGATTGTCGTACTTGCGACGATCTGAGCGATCATCTACGCGGCGTTTGAATGATGTTAGCAGTCAATCGTCGCCTGACCCATTCTCCCTACATCCCCTGCCGACCCGTCTATGTCCATGCATCCGTGACAAACCCGTCATACCGCGTGCGTTCATACGTCACCGCCCGCGAATCGCTGAATAACGGCTACTACAGCGGGCGCGACGATCATCTTCGACGTGCAGCTCGTGGGGCTGGAGAAAGCGCGGAAGAAGCGGTCCCGCGCGACGGCTTAAACTTCCGCTCCGCGTGCTCGCGAAGCTCGCTCACTGGATTCTGGATTCTAGAACATCTCTGCAAGTTCGCCTGAAATGTATCTGCGATAGGTTTACGATAGTTGGCTCGACGGATATAAAAGTTTAGGCTGGGTGCTGTTGGTTCCGCATGGGTACTGCTTGTTTCACTCAGCTTGTTGTGATTGGTTGTTTTAGAGGGATACATTTCGTACAGTGCTTTTATATAGTGCCTATAAGATGTTTTTTCGTTGATGGGTGACCAATTTATCTAATGTTTATCTTTCATCCCCAAGGAGGACATCTTCACAAGTGCATTCGCGGATTGGCATTTTCATGCTTTAAATTTCCCCAAATTTCCCTACTTGATGCTGGTGATGGTATGCATGCACACTACACACATGCAAGCCTCCTAACGATATTTTGAAATATTGCTACGCTAATTAATCGTAGAGTCCTGCTGCTGTCAAAGTCACCTCCTTGCTCCTCCCCTCACAGAGTATGCTGTCCCAACAACTGACACGCCCTAGGCTCTCCCTTATATGCTTGATATGCTGGGAGAAACTGGAGCACCATGAATAGAACATTATCCGTGCATTGGCCGCAACCACCTTTTCCGCCATCACGACAGTGTCAGCACGGGCCGGTGCAGGAATATTTACCCTGAAAACGCAAAAGCAGGATCGCTGACAACGTCCAATCGCACAACAGTGATGCCATGGACTGCTAGCAAGCGTGAGAGTACACTTTCTTGTCTCTCCTGCATCTGAGCAGAGCACTAGCATCCGAATTGGCTGCCATTGCAAGTTTCCTCTCAGGCAGGACCCCTTTCCACCAATCACAGACTCTGTCGCACCATCTTGGAAAGCCACACCAGCAGTGCCAATCCCAGCAGCAGCAGTAGCGGCGGCGGCATTAGCGGCGGCTAGAGTCTCCGCAATGTAATCTGCAATCGTTTCCAAGGGGAAGTAATCCGCCTTCGCACCCTGAGACCACTCAAACCGCGAGTAAAAGTCCCCCCGCCTCAAGTGCAGAGCGGCAAAATCCCTCCCCGTGTATTCCTGCATGAACCACGCTGCTGCCGCCACAGCATTGGGGGGTGGCCTGAGCGGGAACGGGCAGTCTGTGGGGAGGATATCCCGAGAAAGAAACGGCCCTTGCTCTCGAATGTCACTCGTGTCTACGTAGAGTAAATCCCCCAGGCACATTGGAGGCCTGAGGGAGGGCTTGGTGCAGGCGGGAGGCTAGGTCTGCTAGCCGGCCAGCAGGAAGGACAAAAGTGGAATGGCCTGATAGGAAGGCTATGGGGATAGTTTTAGGGTCGTTGTTGCACGCGGAGAAGGCTGGGCAGCTTTCAGGGGGAGGGTCATACGCTAGGCCACAGGCGAGTAGGTTCACTGTGAGCATCGTGAGCTGATTTGACTGCAGGTACTGCTGTAGCATGACCACGCTGGGGCCCACACCCCCCGGCGGCGCCATTCCCGTTTCATTTGCCGCCGCCGCCGCCGCTGCTGCGCCTTGGGTGGCGGCTCCCCCCGCCCCTCCGACATCGCGGAAAAGGTATTGCATAAATGTTCCCGAAAAACTGCGGAAAAGTGACTTTCTGGATACCCCGCCCCGATGTTTTCCAATCAAGGTCAAAACCATCAGAATTCCTGCAAGTGTGCACGTTGCGAAAAAGTGACCCCTTCGCCACATTTGCGTCACATTTCAGGCACCTCCCCGCAACCGCGATCTTGCTAGAAAGCTGCGATAGAGTTGCCCGTCACACGTGTCACATGACACCATACACCAAGGTACTTGTGCCGCATACCGTACGTACCCCCCTTGCCACGCGGCCTGCATCGATGCGGCTTCACGCATCGATCCCCGCCGTATACATGTGAGCACCCCGTTGGTGTAACGCGTGAATACACCCACTCTCGTCGCCCACTTACCAACCAGCGCGTGCATTTCGCCCACCAATTTGCATGTAGAGGACCAACCTCCCCACCCACTTCCGCGCCGCCACCTACGCACCATACGACCTCTCGTTATCCCACACCTGTGCGTAGTGGTCGCATACCCACCCAACACTCTCGGGACATCTGTCTGCGTCCGGTTTGCGCCCACCATGCCACGCGGCGCAAATCCACACCGAGAACACCCCGCATCTCGCCCGTACACCTGTGGGACCGTGAGTGGCCGCGCACGATGTAACTACACTCTTTGTCACCCACTAAAACGTCGCGCGGGCCCGCCTCGCCCGTCGTACGGCAAAACCTTCGTTAAATCTGACGTCCCAACGCATACTCGCCACCTATGCCGGTGTTACGAGGTCGTGCACCGATCCCTGACGATAGAGTACATCAAGCACCCGCCCGCTGCATACGCGGCACGTGTCTCCATAGGCCGCCCACCATTTGCACGGCGTGGATTTGGACACGTGGTCACATGCTCTGCTACTTCCCCCTATTGGTGCGATGTCCTCGCCATCGACGCGTGAGATGCGGTAAACCACTCCATACCTACGCCACGTCAGATGTGCGAACAGCGTCCACCACATCCCACAATAGCGCGAATTCTGTGTGCGTGCCATGAATGGTCTACGTACGTCGATGCCCGACGCGCGCCCCCAGTAATGTGCGGTGAGAAAACTGAAACGAGAATGATTGAACTATGAATGAACTGAGTACAAGTACTAACCCTAATTGGGTTGTACCCCTTATGGGCTACCCCACTATATGCTACACAACAAGCACAAGCTATATCTTCTGACACACCCCCATAGGCAAAGTGGGGGAGAACAAGGGGTCACAAGACCAGTCAAGCAAAGCAAAGCAAAGCAAGCTCAGGGTGGATCACAAAGTCACCACACATTCCGAGCACAAGTTCAAGGCCACAAGGCCAGTTCACATGCAGGAGTACATATATATAAAGGACTAGACAAGCAAGAGCAGGTGTATATATATGCAACAGTACAAGCAAGGTCAAGAGGTAAGTAAGTGAGGCAAGACAGGCACAAGACCCAGCTAGGTGCAGAAGCGCTGATGATCACAAGGCGCAAGTGCCTTGGTGAAGACATCAGCAGTGTTGGCCTCAGAGGCCACGTACGCAAGCCGCAACTGACCACGCTGCTGCAGCTCACGAGCAAGAAAGTAGCGAAGAGCAATGTGCTTTGTTCTGCGCTCCAGTCTCTGCTCTCGACACAAGGCCAGCATGGCCTTGTTGTCTACGTACAGGACTGGAGGAGAACGAGGCGACCCTCCAAGGTCGGTAAGCAGGTAGGTGAGCCAGCGAAGCTTCTGTGCAGCCATGGCCCCGGCGTAGATCTCAGCCTCACAACTGGAGCCGAGAACAGAAGACGAGCGAGTAGCCCGCCACGAAACAGAGCCGGAACCAAGGCTGAAGGTGTAGCCCTGTGACGACCGCTGCGTAGCCTGGTCGTCAGCCCAAGAAGCGTTCGCGTGCCCAGTAAGGACCACTGGACTCCGCCCTCCAAGCACTAGCCCCATGCCCGACGTACTGCACAAGTAGCGCAACACCCTCTTCGCTGCAGCCATGTGCTCTGGTCTGTGTCTCCCAGGAGCAACATAGCGTGCGAGAATGCTAAGAGGGTATGCAAGGTCAGGTCGTGTGCAGGTCATCAGGTACATGAGGCAGCCAACAAGCTCTGGATACGGGCCACTCGACTCTACGGACTCATCCGAAGGCAGAGCTGAGAGCGAGTGGCGAGTAGGCAGAGGAGTGGCCTGAGGCGAGGAGTACGTGAAGCCGAAGCGCTGAAGGACCTGCTGCACCATGTGTGACTGAGTCAGAGTAATGGTGCGCTGTGCTCTGACCCGGGTGATCTGCAAGCCAAGGTAGCTGCGCAGTTCACCCAGGTCTGTGCACGTGTGTCTCTTCTGCAGCTCGGACTTCACGTAGGCGAGTCCAGCAGTGTCAGCTGTGGCAAAGACCAAATCGTCGACGTACACGAGGATGTAGAACGGCGGCAGAGAGGTGTCGGTGCGCAGAAACAGCGACGGGTCGGCAGTAGAAGGAGCAAACCCAAGAGCCGCAAGCGTAGTCCTCAGTGTGTCGTGCCACTCACGGGGCGCCTGGCGAAGACCGTAGACTGGATGCCGTAGACTCCACTGAGTACCAGGAGGGAAAGACCCAGTGAAGCCAGGTGGGCGGCGCAGCCAGATCTCCTCGTGCAGGCTGCCCTGCAAGAAAGCTGTGCTGAAGTCAAGAGAGTGTAGCTCGTAGTCACGGTGAGCAGCAACGTGCAGTAGTACCCGAAGAGTGGTCATCTTCGGGGTGGGAGAGAAGGTCTGAAAGTAGTGAACTCCCTGCCGCTGACTGAAGCCACGAGCCACGTAACGCGCCTTGAAGACAAGCGGAGAACCCGGCGGCCGCTTCACCCTGAAGATCCACATGCCACTGACGATGTTCGCCCCAGGAGGGGGGACAGCGTCAACGTAGGTGCCTGTGGACTTCCAGGAAGCCATCTCTGCATCCATAGCTGCCTGCCACTGAGAGGAGTAGGGACCCTCTATCGCCTCCGCGTAAGAGCGCGGAGTCGGGATGTCAAGTGCATCCGGGTCTCCCTCAGGGGTAAGCAGTACGGACATGAGATGAGGTGAAGCAGCTGCCAAGCACTGGAACTCCTCCTTCCTGTCCTCAAGGACGTCCGTGCCAAGGGCACACTCAACCCCGACGGACGGAGGACAGACAGACTCAAACTCAGCGACAAGACTAGCAGCGTAGTCTAGGCGACAGCGAGCAGCAAAGTCGACGAGCTCAGCAAACTAAGGCAGACGCAGTAGTGGACTCGAAGGAAGGGTTAGTGACGACAGTAGCCAGGAGACGCGTGACAGTAGGACTGGCAGCACGAAGAGAGTCCGACTCCGGGTCCGCAAAAGGAGGAAGAGAGGACGCAGGAGGACAAGGTAAAGGGGCACGCAGAGGAGCAGTGGAGGGACGCAGAGACATCCGGTGCGTGCCAGGGACAATATGAGGACGCTGACGCGAACCACGACCACTAGCGCGAGCAGCACGGACAGGCGACGCAGGGCGAGACGCAGGCTCACGACGCTCAGCAAGACCTCCAGTAGGACCAGTGTAGGGAGACGGAGCAGGCAAAGGGGAGGTAGGCTGCAACTGTAACTGTGACGGGACTGGCTGTGGACACTCTAAAGAAGGAGGAGGACCAGTAGAAGGCGGAAGACCAAGAACCTGCTGCAGGAGTGGAACGAAGTACGGTCGAGGCCGCGCAGCGACGCCAGACACAGCAGGTACAGCACCAACACCCCCAGCAGGAGCACGCGCTCCAGCTGCACCTCCAATAGCGCCAGAACCTCCAGCAGTACCAGGAAAACCCGCAGCAAGACTGCCAGCAGTAGTCTAAGCTCCAACACCCTCAGCAGCACCAGCTCCAGTCGAACCCGCAGGCCAAGCAGCTCCAGTACTCCCAGTACGAGCACCTCCGGGACCCGCGACAGCAGCACCCTCAGCAGCCGAAGAACCTCCAGCACCAGCAGCATGCCTGCAGCGCCGGTCAAACCACTCGCGCAGCTCCCGTGGAGAGAGTGGCTCTCGCAGAGACGAAGCATCCGGAGAACCCCCAGGCGGAGCACCTCCAAGCTCAGCAACCCCCAGGCTCAGCACCCCCAGGCTCAGTACCCTCAGGCTCAGCAACCCCAGGCGCAGTACCCTCAGACTCAGCACCCCCAGGCTCAGCACCCCCAGGCTCAGCACCCCCAGGCTCAGCACCCCCAGGCTCAGCACCCCCAGGCTCAGCACCCCCAGCCGCAGCACCCCTAGGCTCAGCACCCTCAGCAGCACCAGAGTCACCAGTGACCTCGTCAGGCTCGACTGCGTCTACCTGGGACACACCTGAAGGGGACGGACCTTGAGGGGGGAGGGGGTCTACCGGAGGGGGACCTGGTACAAGGAAGAGCGGCGGCGGGGGTAGGGACGGAGTGCGGTAGGGGAAGAGGCGGTAGTAGGGGACCGACTCGTCAAGCGTGACGTCCTGGGAGGACAGAACACGGCGAGAGGTGGGGTGGTAGAACTGCCACCCAGGCGCGTCAGGGGTTAACCCTAGGAAGACGCAAGGAGCAGCACGAGGGGACAGCTTGTCCGCAGACAAGTCGCGGACAAACGCCCGAGATCCCCAGACCCGGAACGCCGACGCATCGCCAACCTTCCCCGTCCACAGCAAGGCTGGGGAGGTCTCCGGCCTGGAGACCCTGGGGTGTAGGCTGATCTGATGCGCCGCGTACCTCACCGCAAACGGCCACAGAAAATGGGGAGCAGCTGCATGCATCATAGACGTACGAGCGACGTCCATGACCATGCCAATGCGGCGCTCAGCAATCCCATTTTGCTGCGGGGAGTCCGGAAGCGTGAAGGTCTGACGGATTCCTCGTGCGCGACAGTAGGCTCTCAGAAGGCAAGACGAAAACTCTCCGCCTCTGTCCGAGTGCAGACGCAGAGCAGGAAAGTCCGAGCCAAAGCTCTGCCTGAGCTGGAGACGAGCTGCGCGGATCCAGTCGATCAGCACCTCAGTGACATCACCCTTGCTGTGCAGGGGGAAGACTAAGGTGTAACGTGAGTAGTCGTCAACAACGAGCAGGAAGTAGCGCTCGTGACCCTGTCCACGGACGCGGGCGGGGCCCCACACGTCCATGTGAAGCGTCTGCAACAGGGCCTCTGTCGGAGGAAACTGGGAGGAGTGAGGGGCAGCCCGCTGGCGCCCCTCAACACAGGGGACACAGGTAGGGCCAGGGCCCTGAGGAAGGGGAGGGAGGGACCGAGGGAGACCAGAAACAAGAAGACGGGAGGCCATGCCTCTGAGCCGAAGTAGAGAGGGGTGACAAAGGCGGTGGTGCCAGAGGAGAGTCTCGTGAGACAGGAGACGACACGAACAGGGGGCAGACTCAGGACCAGACCTGGACGCTGCAGCAAACACCTGACCCGACGCAGTGACCCTACCAGACTCAACAACTGGAGGAGACGCAGTGGTCAGTGTGTACAGGCTCGACCCCGGCTGACGGGTAAACGTAGCCAGGTGTCGGCCTGTGCTAGCCTTTGTGCAGTGGGTCACCCGCTGACGCGCAGGAGTGAACTGGTGTACTCCCCCATCCTGTAGGTCAGCACCACTCACCAGGTTCGTAGAGAACGAGGGGAGGTAGAGACCAGACAGGGTGCCAGAGGGAGCCGTAGGACACGGGAGGACCGTGGAGAAGTGAGACAGGACAAGATTTTTAGAGGGGTTAGCCAGAGACACCGCAACCGGCCGACTAAGCGGCGTGAGTGTGGTGCGGTCCCGAAAGAAGGAGCGAGATGCCCCAGAGTCAAGGGTGAAGGTGAGGGAGGCCGAAGCCGACGTAGTACCTGAGAGCGCAGACTCACCAGTACCTGAGGACGCAGACGCACTAGCACCTAGAGCAGCAGCGTCGCAAGCACCTAGGGCAGCCGCCTCACCAGTACCTAGAGCAGCAGTCTCAATGCCTGGATCGGGCGGGAAACAACAGTCACCCTCATCACTAATAGACACAGCATACATGGCAGAAAGAATAGCATCAAAATCAAGATCATACATGGCAACACCCGCCCTAGACCGCTCGCCCCAGCGAGGGATCTCGGAGGCCTCCGGGAACTGGTGACGCCACGCGTCCGTCAGGCGGCCAAAGCAGCGCTGAGTGGGGTGCGCACCCCCACACTGCTCACCCGCACGGTCGCCGGTGCGTAGGACGTAGGTGCACGGACCAAAACCCCCACCCTGCTGGCGTGCAGTGTACCACTCACGGAGCTGCTGAGGGGACAGGGTCTCACGACCGCGCTGCTGTTGCTGGCGCGGACCACCACCGGAGCCACTCCTCTGCGTAGACCCGCGACCAGTTCCACCGCCACCCCCGCCGCCTCCGCAGCCTCCGCCGCCTCCGGCGCCTCCGCTACTACCGCCGCCTCCGCCGCCTCCTCCACTGCCGCCACCTCCGCCACCTCCGCTCCCACCGCCACCGCCGCCGCCGCCTTCGCCTCCACTGCCGCCACCGACACCTCCACCCCCACCACCACTCCCACCGCCACCCCCACTCCCCCCGCCGCCTCCACCTCCACCTCCACCGCCCCCGCTCGCCCCTCCAGTGCCCCTGCCCCCCTTGCCTTTGCCAGAGCGGCGTCTCCCGCTAGGGGCAGACGCCACACCGACCGACTCAAGACCAAGGAGGTCGGCCGTAGCAGCAGAGGCAACAAAGGGCAGTAGGGGGGAGGGGGAACACCCCTCAAAGATGGGGGTGCGCGGGTCACCACGAGAGGCCCCTACAGCGACTATGCTCTTCTCGGCCGCTAGGAGGGACTTCTCGAGGAGGTCAACAGTGAGAGTGGTGGGACAGACTGAGAGGAAGTGGTCCCTGACTACGTGAAGGGAGTCAGGGAGGCGAGTGACTATGTAGTAGAGAGTTATGTACATGGGGGGGGGGTTCTTGGCGCAGAAGTCAGCAGGAAGCGCAGCGCGGTAGCGGGTGTCACTAGTGCGGAGGTGCGTAATGAGGTCAGCGACTGTGGGAAAGGCAGTAAGGTCAGGGAAGAGGTACTGTAGCATGAGACGACTCAGTGCAGCAGTGGCAGGGGAGGAGTAGCGTGCAACTACAGCGTCGTACAAGGCTGAGCACTCTTGTACTGACTAAAGTGCGCGCGCTCGGAGGTAGGCTGGTGGCGACGCACAGCAAGACGTGCAGCAGCATCGCGCGTGGCCCACTAGGAGCGAACTGTGGCGTCAGCGTCAGCAGCAGGGGCAGGGGAGGCGCCAGAGGTGAGGTCAAAGAGGGAGAGACCGTCTGCCCTATCGCACAGTAGGAAAAGCTGCAGGTCATCTACCCAGACCTCAAAGTCAATGGCCCGACCCTTAGCGTCAAAAGCGAGAACACTGGGGGTAGCCATGACAGTAGTAGACTAGCAGCACTAACTGTAGGACAGGGGCAGTGCAGTGACTGAAGCGCTGCTCTCACCAGACAGGGCGGTTCGGGCAGCTCAGCAGCACAGCAGCTCGGCAACACGGCGGCTCGGGCGACTCGGACGGCTCAGTAGCAACTGCGGCTCTGCGGCACTAGCGGCTCGGCTCCTCAGCAGCTCAGGCGGCTCGGGCGGCTCGGGCGGCTCTGGCGGCTCGGGCGGCTCGGTCGGCTCGGGCGTCTCGGGCGGCTTGGGCGGCTTGGGCGGCTCGGGCGGAATGGGCGGCTCGGTGACGTAGGGCGGCAGGGCCGCTGGTAGGGCGGCAGGGCCGCTGGGAGGGCGGCGGGGCCGCGAGGTAGGTGGCGGGGCCGCAGCGGGAGGGGCGACGGGGCCGAAGCGAGGGGCGGCGGGGCCGCAAGGTAGGTGGCGGGGCCGCAGCGAGAGGGGCGGCGGGGCCGCTGCGAGAGGGGCGGTGGGGCCGCAGCAAAGGGCGGCGGGGCCGCAAGGTAGGCGGCGGGGTCGCAGCGAGAGAGGCGGCGGGGCTGCAGAGAAGGGCGGCGGGGCCGCAGAGAAGGGCGGCGGGGCCGCAGAGAAGGGCGGCGGGGCCGCAGCGAAGGGCGGCGGGGCTGCAGCGAAGGGCGGCGGGGCCGCAGTGAAGGGCGGCGGGGCCGCAGCGAAGGGCGGCGGGGCCGCAGCGAAGGGCAGCGGGGCCGCAGCGAAGGGCAGCGAGGCCGCAGCGAAGGGTGGCGGGGCCGTAGTGAAGGGCGGCGGGGCCGCAGTGAAGGGCAGCGGGGGGGCCGCAGCGAAGGGCGGCGGGGCCGGGACAGGGCGGCGCCTGGGCCGTAGGGCTAGGCGACGGGGCCGTAGGGCTAGGCGACGGGGCCGCTAGGGCGATGGGGCCGCCAGGGCGACGGGGCCGCTAGGGCGACGGGGCCGCTAGGGCGGCGCGACGCAGTTGCTAGTGCGGCTCGACGAGATGAGAGAGAGGAGCGCGACTCGGGCTGAGCGCGCTCCGGGCAGAAAAAAAAGTTTCGACTTGGTGGGCCCTAGGCACAGTTCCCACTAGGGAACCTGCTCGATACCATGAGAAAACTGAAACGAGAATGATTGAACTATGAATGAACTGAGTACAAGTACTAACCCTAATTGGGTTGTACCCCTTATGGGCTACCCCACTATAGCCTACACAATAAGCACAAGCTATATATTCTGACATGCGGAGCTCATGAAAACGGAGGCACGTATCCTCACCCATCACTCACTGCACTTCTGTGATTAAGATAGCGGATACGGCGTCCGCTGAAATCGTGTTGTGACTACATCTCCTACGTGTTTGAGTGAGATTGCATCGTGTCCAACAACGCACAACCCATCCGTAATTGTCTTACAGCAAGGCGACACAAAAGAAACATACACACAAACGAAGCACAACAAACACAGACAGCCTAACTATAGCAACAAATCGACGACAAACCCTAGCTGGGCAAACATGCTTTCAGCCCCCACCATTTACGGCCCTCCAAGCGACCCTAGAGATCTCTTCCGCCTGAACCTCCGCCCCATCACGGGGTGCGGCATGGCCTGGAATTAAGTCCTCCAGCCCGCACGAGGACAACCGAAGGCCATGGCGCCCCCAGGTCCACGAGCACGAGTACACGTCGTACTTAGGCTTGAAAATTCTGATCGCGTTCGACACTGCTTCACGCGCAAGGATCACGAGCCCATCGACCACCTGCGCGTTTCCACAAGCAGAGTTCGACAGTCGCGCCTTCCTCGCCTCCTAGTTCACCAGGGTGTCGGTCACCTGCGACACGCAAACAGCCCCTTAGCCGCCGGGAGGATGGGTGACCACACAGCACAAACAAATACAAAGCACGTACCACATGCTCCAGCCACGCCAGGTGGTAAAGCTTCACCGTCAGTGGCCCGGCCACCTTCTTCGGCTTGAATGCCGCTACCGCGCATGCCACGAATGCGCCAGAGGCGAACGACATCCCCTCCCGATCGTTCCCAAACTTGGACAATGCCAGGGGATCTGCACACAAATACACGCTCACGTAAGTCCACGATCGACACATCCAGCATACATTCCCTCTCCATCCACGGACCTCCACCTTACCGTCAACGCCCAGCAGCAGCCCATAATGCGATCGGATCTCCTCCAGAGTACGGTCCTTCTTCGTGGCCCATGGGCTGCCCGTATCTCGCTCGTCGCGGAAAAGCCCCATCCGTGGACACGAGATGTCCCGCGTCCTTCCTGCTGCGCCCGACTTCTACTCGCTAAGGGCCTTGTTCAAATCCTGCTATCTTGCCTTGTGCGCGGCCAGAGCCAGTGTAGCGAAGTCGAAAGGCAGGCGCTCGATCACTGCACACACTCCCACCGTCTTGTCGTCGCTGCTCGGATAGAACGTAATCCGGTCGTTCTCCTTCTCGAAGAAGAGGTAATCTTTCACCAGGTCGCACGAGCGCTGCCACCAGTTCAAAACCACCAAGCACACACATCCGCCGTCAATACCCCGAAAAGCACGTAGGAAGGGGTGCAAAGCCAGCTAACACATGGTGGAGGCACCGATGTTCGTCACAACCCACCTTCCACGCCTTGTTTGCAGGCAGAAAATTGAGCGCCCGCTGAAGGACCGGTGACTTGGACACCCTAAGATGCCCCCTCTTCGCAGGTGCCTCATCCTCGCTCTCCTCGTCGGATGTCTCCTCATCGACGAGTTCTTCCCAACGCCTCCGCTTCCGACCAGAAGCTCCACCGCTCCCCGAGACATGCTCGTCCGGCCTGCGAGGGGGTGCACGCGCCTGCACAGCCTTAGCAGACTGCAGCTCATCTTCAAGACGGGCCACGTTGCGCGCGCTCGCTTCTTGCGCCTTCTTCAAGGCCTCGAACTCCGCTCGACTAACCAGAATTTGTGTCTCCTCCGCGGGCACTGACGGGTCACGAGACGACCCAGCTACAGGCATGGCCACGAAAGGGTTGTCCGCCACGCGCACAAGCGGAGGTCGGGGCCTGGTGGTGGCAGTCACCTGAGACTCTGCCATCACAGAGGCCAAGTTCTTTGACCGGGACGGCGCCGGGCATGCCTCGCTCTCACTCTCGATGTCCTCATCGCCCGCACCGATGCTTATCTCCACTGTCAAAAGTTAGAAGAAGAAAGAGGGTTGAACTAGCAGAAATGGGGACACAAATAGCAAACCCTAGAAGGGTTGTACTCGCTATAGAGCACCCCACTACAGGCTAGAACATAAGAATAACATTCTGACATCCACCTCTGCCTGAGGTGCCTCTGTCAAACATTATATATGTTGTGCTTGTTTAGGCTACAGTGGGTTAGCCTATAGGGGGTACACAATTCTAGGGTTAGGTACTTGTACTGATTTCACTGTTAGTTCAATCATTCCTGTTCGTTCATTTCAACAGCCTCCGCCACTGAAGTCTCCGGCGCAGCGGATGCTGTAGCTGCACACAAACACAACGAACAAGGTCACGTTAAGACGGGAAAAGACGAATGGTAATCATACGCCATGCTCGTAGTCGTGCTTGAACAACTATTACCATTAAGAGGAACCCCCTTCGCCTGGGAAACCCTTGCGTGCTTGGCTGGCACTGCAACCGCCCGCTCCGCTTTTCTCCCGTGCTGTCGCTTCTGAGTCAGCTTGTATGCGTTACGCAGGTACGACGGAGGTTTGGACACCCGCTGTGACCTGGAAGCAGGCTGGGGCTCGATCGACACGTCCGAGGTCTCCATGTTCGAACTCACGTGAACGCCTCCCGCCGTCTGGTCCAAAATGCAGTCAAACCAAAAGGTATACACCAATGCTTGGTGTTCTCTTAGAGAAGCCCGAAGTGTGCTTGTTGGCCCCGTCAGCATAACCAGATTACGCGCCACTAAGATTGTGCCAACTCCACCTATCTGAATCCGGAGTGGTAAAGACGAGTGGTCATGTTGGATACACTGAGCCGATCACGAACACCAGTGCGGTGTCAACATTGTATCTGCTAAGTGCATTCCATCTCGCTATTAGGGAACCGCTTAGTAAAACAGCAACACAACATGAAGAAAATCATACAAGCGAGCTTGGCGTCGGGAAATCCCTTCATGGAAACAATATGGTACAATCGAACCCAACGCATGATACATTCTAGTTCATGCAGCTAACCACACACTCCCAACCTCATCCATCACAGGCCAATGCTAGCCGGGTCAAACTCTCCAAATTGAGTCCCTACCAAATCGTCCTCCCCTGGTACTCCATCATCCCCTGGAACTCCATTATGTGCATCCCTCCCATTACCATATACTCCAACAGCAGCAGTATGATTGACAGGTTCAGTATCCGCCTGCACATCGTCCATGCCGACATCAGCGTCCTGCCCCCCCTCCTCCTCCACCTCGTCCCCACCCCCTCCTGCTGCAGACCCGGTTGGGGTCTCGGCCTCAGGATTATCCATGTTTCCATGGCAGTCCAGCACAGCCTGCTCCCACTCTCTCCAGCGGAACCACATCCGACTCTTGACAAGGAGCTTGATGACCTTTTTGGAGCATCCTGCCAGAAGGCTCTGTTCCGTTGGTGTCAACTGGATCGTGCGCGGAATGACGACGCCAGGCCTTAACACATGAGCAGGTGCGGCGTAAGCGTAAGCTGCCTCTGGCTCCTGTGTGTATGACCCCAACCGCATATGCGTCCGCCTGGCCTGACCAGGCTCCCTCACCAATATCTTCGCGCTCCATGTCCCCCTCTTCTTTTCTCGCCGCACCCCGGTGTACTGTGAGGACCCACCACTTCCCCCCCCACCACCAGCGGCTGTTGTACCTTCCGCTGCCAAGCTTCCGCCCTCGACACGCGGTCGCTTCTCCCCCCTTTTCGCTGCAGGCGTGTCTAGCAGGACCTCTGTCGGCGCACGTACACCCGGGGCGACTTCACCGTTCCCGTTGGTAGGGGTCTTCGGCCCACCAGGACTGTCATGGGCCAGCGACACACGCGATAAGGAAGGAAGGGGCCGGGGGTGCTGATGGATTACGCCCAGGTCCGTGTGTGCCACAAAACCTCCCGTCGCACACGATTGCGCGCCACAGGGTTCGGCGGGGAGGGGTCCACCGGTGCGCTCACAAGGTAGGTGAGGCGGCGTAGAGGGTGATGCCGCCGGTTCAATGCTCCGATAAGCCCCTCCGTCCGTCTTCACCACGTACGCGGCAGCTGCGAGCATCTGATCTCTGCTGTACCCCATGGTGTTCCCGAGCGCGGTCACTGCCGCGCCCCAGATGACATGGTCCCTCCGTAGTCCGTACACCTCGACCTGGTACTGAGCGAGACGGCTCCTCATGTCCACCTCGTTCGACGCCCTCACAGCGCCGATTTCCAATGTCCGAGGTGCATACTGCGGTGGAACAATCTTCCCCCGTGTGGTCAGCGCAGGTACGAGCTCACAGGATGCATGCGCGCACAGATCCGCACGCATGCGCCGGCGGTACTGGCCACCGCTCACGCCGTCCAAATACAGATACTTCAGCACCGTTGAGAAGTCTGACTCTACGAGTCCGCGCAATTAGTGGCACAAGAAGACGCCACAGTCAACCAGGTTGTCCTGCCTGATGAGCTGGTGCGCCTGCATGGAAGAATGGGCAGGCGTGTCAGTGCATGGGCTATCGCGTATGGAAATTCCATCCCAACCTTATAAGGGCCTAACCACACGGCTCATACCTGCATCACCACACAGTCCGCGCTCGATAGCGTGGAAACAAGCCGCTTGTGGTCGCAGTCCGGGTGCAACTGCTTGGTCGTGATATCCAGCAGCCTAAGCATGCGCACCAGTACAAGAAGGGGATTGTTCAGCCGCAGGCGCACAAGCATTCATGATTCAGTTTCCAATGCCAACCATACTCACAGCTTCGCGCCATCAAAGACGGTTGGATCCCCGGCATGTGCGCCCTCGCTGTCGAACAGGTTCATCTGCAGCTTGTCCCCATCGCCCTCGCCGTCCTTGCACCACAACCTCGCCGGATCGCACACGATGATGAGCGAGTAGTGGTTTCTGTCGATGGAGTTGTGGAACAGGGAGGACACTACGTCGGGTTATGGACATAGACGACACAGCAATATAGACGTGGCAGCCTATACACCACGCAACTCACCCCTTGAAAACCGGTATGGCCAGATAGTCGACGGCGAGCAGACCATCCCCCTTCCCGTGCTAGAACGGCTTGTTGTAACCCGTGACGTACTGATACGCCATGCTGTCCATAACCGCCCAGGTCTTGCCATTAGGGGTCCGTGGATGTTCGATGCTCAACAATCTGCACAGAGGGGGTCCGGACGCCCAGGTGAGTTGACGTATTTAACGGCGACGAGCTTCACCAGCGCTGTTCAGACTCACATGTTGTGAAAGTCGATTATCGGATCGGTGAGGCACTGACCATCCGCGATGGTCACAAGATCTCTAGCGGTGACGACACACGACTATCCGGCGCGGTTGTTCAAAGACATGGATGTGAAGGAGACATCCTTACACTTTCTGACGACGCGGGCAACGACGTCATCTGGTTCGGGGTCCACCGTATTCACTTTAACTTTCGTCTTGTACTTGGGCAGGTCGAGCTTCTTAGTGGCGCTTTTTGATTCTCGATCCACGGATCCTTGCTGCATGCGGGAAGTACTTCGAGTCGCCCTTGTGACGGCGGAACCGTGCGGTGCGCGCGTGTCAGTAGATCTGCACTGTGGATGCCCGATTGATCCTGGAGAGGGTTACACGCGCGTTTGCCTGGGGGGTTATGGGCGCACTGACCCGCTACTGAAACAAGCCCTTTTATCCCAATGGTCTAGTGGTTGGGATTCTGACATGGTATCAGAGTGGTCTCGGGTTCGATTCCCGGTGTATGCACATGTAGGCCGGTGCCGCTGTGCTTAGTCCTGGGCCTCCCAGTGTGGGGGGGTGTCAGTAGATCTGCACTTTGGATGCCCGATCGATCCTGGAGAGGGTTACAGGCGCGTTTGCCTGGGGGGTTATGGGCGCACTGACCCGCTACTGAAACAAGCCCTTTTATCCCAATGGTCTAGTGGTTGGGATTCTGACAGCGCGCAGAGGCCGGCACCTCTGTGACGTCTCCATTGTCCGTACCGCTACGTGGTTTTTTAGCACCTACCCTGTCTCGCGCCATACCTCCACGACCATGCTGCGTCATTAGAGGGCGTTACATAAGTCTGGACAAAATTGGATGGAGTGTGACAAGAACTAACATAGAGCACACATAAGACAGTAGCGGATACTTGGCTTTCTATGCGAAATGGAAAGTCATGTCGCCTGGGAATTTCGGGCCCGAGCAGGATGGGCGAAGCTACTAGATCTGCATGCAGCTGGGCGGGAATTCGCCAGGACGTGACATGTGTCAACGTCGGCCGTGTCTTGCTGGCAAGAAAAATCTCGAGAGGCCGAGATGTGCTTTTTAGGGATCCAACGTGTAAACGTAATCTCTGGCGAAATCCGTTTGCGTTAAACTGGTGCACGAGTGTACTGGGACCATCTATGCGCCATGTTGTACCTACTGTAATCTAAACAATCATGTTTCAATGCGTACCACATAGAGCGACGCACTGTAATGTCGATCCACACACACTGTCCAACATCACCCACATGTGTACAGCATATTGTTTCGCAGAGTACTATAGTTTGTGCAATTACAACACAGCGAACCTCAAGGCAGCTGTGGGGACACACACGATGGTGCCAGGCAGTACATGACGTAGCCAGCCTAGATCCGACATGAAGCTCTCCTATATTGTCAAAAGTGGCACTCGGTACACAGTTCGGCGTATTCTCCTTGAGCAACATCATGATCACGACACCAGGGTGAGGTTGAGCCAGTGACTGTGACTGGGGTGGATACCCACCCCAGTGTCCACTGCGTCATGCGTTAGTGCACGGACTTTTTAGGGCTCCGTGTTACGGATATGGCGGGCTGCCGCTGCAGGGGTTGTCCGCGTGTCCTTCGGGATGACTGTGCGCTTCAGTCGCACCTTGCAAAGAGCGCAGAGTGCAGACGCAACATCCTCGGCAAGCGTGATGCCCGCTTAGCTCAGGCCTATCTGGAGGCCTACGCGGCAATTACCGCGCGTACCGCAGGGCGCCGTGGCGAGACGTCTAGCCCGAACTCGCTAGCTAACGATGCAGTGGCGGCCGCTGACGAGGTGGCGGAAGCGACAGCACGTGATGAAGGGACGGTAGACGATGAGACGCAGTCCACATGTAGTGATCAAAGCGAGGACGGCAATGTCTTTGACACGCTCACTGCTATTTACCTGTTCATCCGCGATGCCGACCTTTCGCGGCGCGAAGTAAACCGCCAGCTGCACATCTTCCGCAACCCTCGCTTCAATCTCCGCGCTCTCCGCCGCTGGCGTAATGCTCTGGATGTGCGACGATGGGCTAACGCGAGAGCGCCCACGGACCTGGTTCCGTGGCTTGTGGAGGAGATTATTGTCCGCGGGCCCAAAGGAGAGGTCCAGAAGTTGCTCTTACATTATCGCGACACGGAGTAGGTAAGGTTAGGGACGAGCTTCCAAATATATAACGGCCACATTCATTGCACCCTAAACATGAGGCTGCAACCCGTAACGTCGAACGCAATGACATGCAGTTGGTGAAGAAGTTGGTGCAAACTTTCGTCGCTGTACCAGGCTTCGTTACCAAAGCGAGGACGGAGCTGGACCCTACCACAGGCAAACGGCGCTTCAGCGACCCCGAGACTGGGAAGTGGATGCAGGAAGCAGAGGTAAGATGTATTGTGGGCTGACGTTGTGGGGCTTGGCGTCCCAATATCGATGAGTAATGCTGAGGCCAATACCTGGCCGTCCTTGTTTGAGCGCAGAAAGCGATACAAGACGAGAAAGCATGGGTGTTGGGTGTCATTGTGTATAGCAATGGCACGAACGCAACAAGGAACGGCAGGCGGCAAGCGTGGCCAGTACTCATAACACTGTTCAACATTCCTGAGCACCTGCTATGGACGGAGCCTGGTCACGTGTTGGCGGCCGTGCTGCCTTTTCCTCCCGGGTGGGCTACCTCTACAGAAAAGGCCCGGGTCTTCCAAGAGGCCATACGCATCATATTGGCACCGCTCATGCGCGAGTTGGCAAAGTGAGTCCATAATGTGTTCTTGGATATACGATGCACCGACGACCGAGACGAGTGCGTTTGTTTACTACTGGGCAGTGATAGTCGTTGTGTGTCTGCGCACCGTGCCGTCCCAGATTAGACGGGCGTCTTGCTGATGATCTTACAACTCTGCGTGGAACTGCCTGTTGAACCAGCGGTCCCATTCGTTTCTTCTACATGCCGGACGCAAACGGGGAACTTGTGAAGGCGGTCCCTTGCTACTACGCTTACCCAGCGGACTTCAGCGAAGCATGTCGTGCGACTGCCACCATGCAGACCGGGACCAAGAGACCCTGCACCACATGCTACGTGGAGGAGGCTGATCTGGCAAAACTCAAGCTCCAATCTACCATCAGGACCCCTGCTTCCCAGGAGCACGCGGTGCAGCAGATTCTAGCTTGCAAGACCGTGAAGGAGGCTGAGAAAGTGCAGTCGGAATGGTCAACACACCCGATTGATGTGATTTGCACGATATACCGCACAGCAACGCATGTGCATGTGGCAGGCAAAATATTACGGCCGTTACTGACTTTGTTACACGAGTGTCTTCACGTGCAGTGTGTGCTGCGGAGGTGGAACTTCTCGGACACCGAGTGGGGAAACCCATACGGGGCAAGCGTGGCTGACACTATACATGTGCTGGACTCCGGTGTTGCTCTGCACATGATCGAGTGCCACATCGACACACTCAGCAAGCCCGAGCGGCGCGTAGTGGAGGGGTGCGTGCATGCGATGGGTTTGATATGACTTTCTGAAGAGGGCTTTGGTGTGTGACATGTCCTCATACCTCCTGTCTGTAGTGCTACCGATACCTTCCGTGCAGGAGAAAGAAGACCACAAAGACAGAGACTCCGAGCACAGTGCTCCGGCTGCCGGGAGGAACCTCTTATCTGGCCAGTGGAGCCAACTACGCGGCGTTTGAGCACCGCGCCATGATGCAAGTCATGCCCATTCTGGTGGCGGACAAGGGGGCGCTTGGGAAGGGGCCGGACGCAGAGCTGAGGGCTATGAGGGTGCGTGCTTTCCGGTTATACGCAACGTTCTACAAGACCTTTCTTGGCGTGGATGGTCACACGAGGGCGTCGCTCGCACACGCAAGGGACCTCGCATACAAGTGAGCACCGCTTGCCTCCTTTGCATATGTCTGTTATCCTGCGCCAGTAGAAGGACATATGGACTTCAGATTTACACCTCTGTACCTCTTGGTGCGATGGATTGGGCAGGCTGGTCGACCTTCTCCCACAAGCATACCCCGATCAGAAGTCGGGATGGCGGTTCCCTAAGGTGCACATGATCAAGCACTTGCTGGAGAATGTGATTCTCAGGGGCATGCCCCACCACTACAACACGGAGCTGTGGGAGCATACACACAAGGGCACGGTCAAGGTGCCGGTGCGAGGCGGCAACTGGAAAGACATCCCGCGGAGGATAGTCGAGGAGGAGGTGCAACGTGAGATTTGCCGCGAGGTGGCGGCTGATGCAGGCGGCGGGTGGCAGTACACCACTGCTCTCAGAGAGGTAGGGGTGCATTTCGGTCTGTGAGATTGGTTCCCTTGGAGGCCACACACAATGCCGCCACATCCGACCTGGTGGTAATGAACGTTGCATTCACCGATGTGCAGGCTGTGCGGACCAAGAAGCCGGTCCTCACGAGGAAGGGGAGGCTCATGGTGCCTGGGGCGGAGGATGATGCCTGGGGCGGAGGATGATGCCGTCTTGGCGATGTACAGCGTGTCGCACGGTGACGACATGAAGAATCTAGTGGGATGCATGCGGTCGGCAGGGGTGAAGGCGGAGAGCGTCCAGGTATGGAAGTTATTGCGGGGTTTGCTGGTGAGATTGCGACATTGAGACGTGAGGTGACTGATCATGCGCATCCCGCATCCGTGTTCCACAGGCACACACCGCCGTGGCGATACCGCGCACGCGTGGGGGGGCTTTGGTGGCCAAGGGCACGTTTGTGAAAGCGAGCCCGGGGGAGAAGTGGTTTTCTGATGTGGCACTGTTGTCGCCTAAGGGGGGGGAGTGGTTTGCCAAGGTGTTGTGCATCTTCAAGGCGGCTGGGGATGAGGGGGAGCCGAAGGGCTACATGTACGTGCGGTACTTTGAGCAGGCTGGGCTCTGCCCCCTTACCACATGCATCCAGCTAACACCCCACCGAAAGGAGACGAGGTTCGCTGTGGTGGAGGTGGCCACGATTCTGAGGGTGGTGCACATTTGTCGGAGCTTCAGCAACCCCAAGGTGCTCCTGGTGAACAAGTTTCTGCTGATCGAGTGATCTGGTCGGCAGAACAGTGACTGTGGGATGTTCTGATGGTGGCGTTGTCAGAGCGGGGTTCATGTGTGGGGTAATTCTACAACCGTGGCTAATATGCTGTGTGGCGTGGTGCTGGCTTGAGTATTACGCCGGGAAGGTGATCTGCCACCCTAAACACACAAACCATGCTGAGTAGAGTCCTTGTTAAACAATATTGGTGGTCGTGGACTGTTGGTTAATTGTGTAGGTTGGTGTGTGTTTCTGTAACCCTATGGCAAGAGTTATGGTATGCGCAGTTTGAATGTTGTGTGTCGTACGCACTGCGGGGTTTTGATTCAGTATGCAGACATGCAGTGTTGTGTTAACGGGGTGTTAGTCGGGAGAGTACCTCTATGTGTACGGGTTTTTGTTCGCGTGTACTTATTTTTTTGGACTTCGCACTACGGTCGCTGTACAACGGTGTGCATTGGTGCTAAGCGTGGTTGTGCATACCGGAGCGGATCGGCGAACCCCATTGGTGCGTGCGGGGATCCACTGAAACAATGCCACCTTGTGGCGGTGATGTGTACAGTATGTGGTCACCGGTCAATGAAATCCGTGGTGCGCACCGTGTGCGGCTAGCGGTTGATGTGACAGGTGGTGTGTTTTACGGAGCCAATGTCGATCCGTACCTCTGGTAGTTCGGGATAAGGCGAGGAGGCTTGGTACGTACCTTCATCGTTTCAACCTCAGCTATACAGTCTTAGTACTCGTCACCTGGTTTTGGAGGAGCACGAGAGCGGATATCAAGTCTGCGTTTTTTGTGCTAGCCAGACGTGATACTACAGCATGGCGGCGGTAGTGGCTCTCCTGGAGGCTCTCAAAGCCCATCCTGACGATGTGTACTTGTTCTCCGAGTTCCCGTTCATACCTACAAGGCTCCCGGTTTCGTCTGTTATGGACGCGGAGTTCAGTATCGCGCGCGAGTGGCATATGACGGTGGGTTTGCTGGTGAACGCTTCTGGTTCCAAGTGGCGTCATCCGCTTGTGGTGTTGAGGCGAGATGATGGCAGGGCCGTACACAATGGGCGGCATCGTGAGCATAGTGTCATGGTGCGCTACGCAAAGAACGGACGCATGTCCTCTGAGGTGAGCATCCGCGCGGTTTGCTGGAATGTAATCACAAATGCACGTTGTTATTAGGCTGGTGCTGATTACGTATATTGTGTTGATTTCGTCGTGTCGCAACAGCTATTCACGGAGCACATGGTGAAGTTTGACGGGGATCTATTCGCAAAGAACGAGCGTGCAATTGTTCTAGTGTACGACCCGAAACACGAGCTTACTGGTTGTGTGTTCGAGTCGGAAACAGTTGCCAGGTTTGCGGCGCAGAATCTGCTGAGTGTCAAGGTGGTGCAGCTTTATGGCGGGCCCCCCCGGTGCAGCATCCCGTCGACGACCAGGGTGGTGGACACGGTCAAGGCAATACACCGATACTGGTTCATGAAGGACGCCATGGACAGCAACGAGTGGAAGAAGAAGGGGGAGGTACCGCGACCGTCACTTCCCGACGTGCTGAAGAGGCTGGAACTGGCGTGCAAATTGACGTCGTCGACGGCTATTCAGAGGAGCTGGTGGCGCGCGGGTTGTGTGCCGACGGCGTGGGTGTTGCTGATGAAGCGCCTGGATGGCGCCGGCACGGCTTTGATGTTCGAGCCCATTGTCAGCGAGCTGACAATGCTGCAGATGGCTATTGAGAATTTTAAGAGGGCCCCTGGTATGTATATGACTTCGTGGGATTTTGTGGGCTGCGACGAGGACCTGCTCATGAAGTGGGGCGTGATTAAGTTGGAGGATGAGGAGGACGAGGAGGATGAAGACGAGATACCAGCGTATTTTTGTATCCCTGAAGGGCCACTGTATCGGGACGTTCGCAGCCGGCGAAGGGTCGTGCGGATGGTGGCGGGCGAGTACAGTTAGGAGGCGGACAAATAGGGCATACCAGTGTGCCAGGTGCCCGAGGCCATGGGCGCGCATAACGAGGAGGTGATAAGCCGCCTTCGAAGGATGCCAACGAAGCGTGCTCGTGACGGAAGTGCGGCAGGCGGCCAGCCTAGTGGGTTGGCCGAGGGGAAGGAAGATAGTGTGGTGTGCGACGATGGTATGCCTGGCGAAATCCTCTGAGATGGTAGTGCTGTTGGCGGTGTGTAGGTGGGAGTGGAGTAGGGTGGTTTTATGTGTTGTTAGAGTAGGCGGCTTTGGATGATGCTGAGAGGGAAGACACCAGTGGTAGGGCTATGTGTTATTTGACGGATTGTTATTTTGTGTACTTGCTTACCTGAGTTCGTGTTGATGAAGTTTTGGATGCACAATTCGTGTAGTGTGTGTTGAAGTGGTGTACTCACTTCGTAAGTGTTGTGGGCAGATGTTCTGCAGGGCGCCCAATACTGGTGTGCAGTTGGACATGCAATGTCGCGTATATTGGACCACATGTTGTTCGGGCCGTGCATCCGCTGCATGCCTGCAATGTGCGCTACGTTGTTCGAGGGAATTGGCGGGACATTCGTTGTCCCGCCAAGGAGGCGCGACTCGGCAGTGGCGAGTCCCTTGTGTGGGATTAGGGGTGCGGATTGCCCTAGGTGTTTTTTGGAAACCTCGGTATACATTCCCGCAACATTTCGGAAGAGGACCCCGTTTTCGGATACTCGGGCCCAAAACCTTTTCCGCAATGGAAGCACGCGCTGAGGTGAACCAGATCGACAGAATTGGCGAGATTGAACTGCGGATGGGAGAAGAACGCGCGAGGGCAGACGTCGAGAGGCGGCACGATGAGCGTGCGGTTGAGCAGCATCGCGACGAGCAGCGACTTGTGCAGGCACTCGTGGCGGTTCGTCAGCCGTCCTCTCACGCACGTCGCTAGCAGGTATTTCTTTGGCTGCGGTACCCACGGGATTGGTCGTGGGAAGTTTGGGTCTGATTTTGCGTACGTCGCGGCGCTGGCGCGTGTGGTGTTGGTTGCGCATACGAGAACCTCGGAGTCGGCGGGAAGAGTGTGAGTCGTGTCAGAACATATATAGCTTGTGCTTATTGTGTAGGCTATAGTGGGGTAGCCCATAAGGGGTACAACCCAATTAGGGTTAGTACTTGTACTCAGTTCATTCATAGTTCATTCATTCTCGTTTCAGTCTTCTCATGGTATCGAGCAGGTTCCCTAGTGGGAACTGTGCCTAGGGCCCACCAAGTCGAAACTTTTTTTTCTGCCCGGAGCGCGCTCGCCCGAGTCGCGCTCCTCTCTCTCATCTCGTCGAGCCGCCCTAGCGACTGCGTCGCGCCGCCCTAGCGGCCCCGTCGCCCTAGCGGCCCCGTCCCCCTGGCGACCCCATCGCCCTAGCGGCCCCGTCGCCTAGCCCTACGCCCCAGGCGCCGCCCTGTCCCGGCCCCGCCGCCCTTCGCTGCAGCCCCCGCCGCCCTTCACTACGGCCCCGCCGCCCTTCACTGCGGCCCCGCCACCCTTCGCTGCGGCCCCGCTGTCCTTCGCAACGGCCCCGCTGCCCTTCGCTGCGGCCCCGCCGCCCTTTGCTGCGGCCCCGCCGCCCTTCACTGCGGCCCCGCCGCCCTTCGCTGCGGCCCCGCCGCCCTTCGCTGCGGCCCCGCCGCCCTTCGCTGTGGCCCCACCGCCCTTCTCTCCGGCCCCGCCGCCCTTCTCTGCGGCCCCGCCGCCCCTCTCGCTGCGGCCCCGCCGCCCCTCTCGCTGCGGCCCCGCCGCCCCTCTCGCTGCGGCCCCGCCGCCTACCTTGCGGCCCCGCCGCCCCTCGCTGCGGCCCCGCCGCCCCTCCCGCTGCGGCCCCGCCGCCTACCTTGCGGCCCCGCAGCCCTCCCAGCGGCCCTGCCGCCCTACCAGCGGCCCTGCCGCCCTACGCCGCCGAGCCGACCGTTCCGCCCGAGCCGCCCAAGCCACCGAGCCGCCCGTTCCGCCCGAGCCGCCCAAGCCGCCCGAGCCGCCCGAGACGCCCGAGCCGCCCGAGCCACCCGAGCCGCCCGAGCCACCCGAGCCGCCCGAGCCGCCCGAGCCGCCCGACCCGCCCGAGCCACCCGACCCGCCCGAGCCGCTTGAGCCGCTGAGGAGCCGAGCCGCTGGTGCCACAGAGCCGCAGTTGCTACTGAGCCCTCCGAGTCGCCCGAGTCGCCGTGTTGCCGAGCTGCTGTGCTGCTCAGCTGCCCGAACCGCCCTGTCTGGTGAGAGCAGCGCTTCTGTCACTGCACTGCCCCTGTCCTACAGTTAGTGCTGCTATTCTACTGCTGTCATGGCTACCCCCAGTGTTCTTGTTGGTGCAACCCTACGGTTTACACTCGGCTTGTTGTCCGTGTGCGTGCATGTGTGTGTGTATGGAATGGTATGAGGGCATGGGATAATATATATTTCATGCTTATAATTGTGTGTGAATGTTGAGTCATGATGTCGAGTGTGTGTGTCGAGTCAATAGCGAGTTATCGCTAGACGCGTGTTACGCAGTCGTTTGTGTCTCGCGCGCGGTTTTTGTTTTTGTCGTGCGCGGTTTCTATTTTGTCCTGTGTCGAACGTTCGGTGTGTCGCAGGTGTGTGCAGCAGACCCATCAAGAACTCAAGGATGAGTTTGTGATGAAGAGCCCGAGCCTTGGTGTCAAGCCTCAAGTGATTTCGAAGCTCGCCAAAAGGGTACACCTCAAGATATTAAAGATAGTTACATTACTTTGTGTAGTGTAACATTTCACTTGGTGTAGGCCCTAGTGAAGGGTAGTTTCGAGACCCTTCGTGGTTGGGGACAGTGTGGCACTGTTCCACATCACTGTACCTCGGCTCTTGGGGTTTGTAGGAGCTGGGAGTCATTCCCAACTCGTAACTCTTCATATCTCTTCCTATTTTGTGTTCTAAGACTTTAGTGGCTGCCATAGTGCCGTTCGTTCAAACCGACACTGTGTCGTCAATATTTGGTGAAATTGTGCGATCTAAATTGCCTATTGTAGGCGATGTTTAGACGCTCCAGATCCAAGTTGAATCAGGTCATTTGAAGTTGTGACCAGAACGCTATGAACGTTTGAAGCCGCTGTGCAGAAATCCGGCTATGCACTCTATCTTTCGTTTTAGGCACATTGGAGCCTATTGTGACTATAACAAGTGGTATCAGAGCCCCTTGGAGCAGTTTCGACAATGGCTGGACCTGAGGAAAGGGGTGGCAGAGGTGCTGGTGGCAGAGGAGAAGCCCAAGCTCAAGGCCAACCCCGTGATTCAGCCATGGCGCCTGTGCAATCAAGCGTTGGCCCATCTAGGGATGAGCCTAGAGTGTTTGGCCTTGACAAGTTCAATGGTGACAACTTTGCTGAGTGGTCCTTCAGGGAGAACATATTTGACCACTATGACCTGTTGGAGGTAATGGAAGGAACGGAGAAGCGTCCCGAGAACGACCCGGAGAAGAGCCCGTGGGTGCGGAAGAGCGCACAAGGCTACCTCCTACTTGGGCAAGCGTTGGGGAGCAGCCAAATCCGTCACATCAAGCCTTTTCAGCGTGAACCAGAGAAGGGACCAAAGGCATGGGCTGCTCTCAAGGGTGTACACGCTCCTGCAACAGCGGCGGTAGCTGTGGTGTTGGAACGGCAAATGGCGACACTACGAATTGAAGAGGATGAAGCGGTTGAAGAAGGGGTGCAGAAATTCTTCGACTTGTTGACGCGGCTTGAGGGAGCTGATTTGAACTATAGTGAGCTCCAAAAGAAGACCAAGTTGCTGGCCCTACTCCCTGAGTCATAGTCCTCGCTCATCATCAACCTTAATCGCGACTTGCCCCGTCTCTCGCTTGAAGACGTGAAGCGAGCTATCCTTCAAGAGGATTTCCGCCGCCGTGAGTTGGCGAGTGCGGATGGCGCTGGGGCAGCGAGCATCGGCCGTAGATATGGTCGAGGAAGAGGTAGAGGACGAGGGGGAGGAAGGTTTGGTGGCAGCAACTTTGGCGGAGGCCGCGGGAGTGGCGGTTACGGCAGCGACGACAAGAGCTACGGACGCGGTCGCGGCCGATTCGACGGCGAGTGTCACTATTGCCACAAGAGCGGACACATGTGGCGCGACTGCTACAAACTCCCTGATGGTTGGACCCCTGCTCAAGGCCAAGAGGGTAGAGGAGCAGGAGGAGGGAGAGGAAGAGGCCGTGGAGGCCGTGGCGGTCGCGGTGGCGGAGCTGCAAACATGAAGAGCGGAGACAACGACAAGGACCCGAGCAACGATCGGTACCCGGGTCTATTCTACTTCGTGTCGACGCAAGTACCGACTGGTCCAGAGAAAGATGAAGGCTTTGAGGAGCTAGCAGCTGTGGGGAAGGTGACTCTACACCCTCTGGACTATTGGGTGATCGATAGTGGCGCTACCTATAGCATGACACCTCGCCCGGACTTGCTCACCGAACTCGAACCGTCACCGGTGAAGCATGTCACATCAGCTTTGGGGCAGCGAGCAGAGGTGAAAGGCATGGGCAAGGCCATGTTTAAGGGTGCTGATGGGAAGATGGTGGGCCTCAAGAATGTGCTTTGGGTGCCCAGCCTTGCTGCCAACCTGATTTCCGTGCGGCGGTTGGCAAAGGCCGGCATGGACACGAACTCAAAGGGAGCCAAGACCTACACCGCAAGGCTTGGCGATCGGATTCTTTGGGACCTTCATGAGGACAGAGATGTCTACAACGAGATGTGGCAGATCCCTGTGGTCCCAATGCCTAAGGAGAGGCAAGTGGCAGCAAGCATCAGCACCAAAGGTGGAGCGGTTGGTAGCGGCGATTGCGCGGACGGTCGCGCTAAGGAGAAGGAGTCCAAGAAGTGCAATCTTGGAGGGACCAGCAAGCTTGGTGAACCTATGGAGAGAGGTGCAGCAGCCAAGGAGCAGCAAAAGGGTGAGGAGAACCCCGAGGCAGCAGCGGAGGAGGACTACGGAGAGAGTATGTGGGGCGCTATTGCGAGCGCGGCATTCTCCAATCCAACTTCGGCTACGGGGGAGTGTGATTGGCTCACCTTGCATCGGCGCATGGGGCATGTGGCCCTGCCCATCTTGCAGCAGCTAGTAAAAAATGAGATGGTTGCTGGCATACGTGTGAAGGGGGAGCCCGATGAGGTACTTGGCTGCCTGACGTGCATGCAAGCCAAGTTCACCCGTTTCCCATTCTCTAGTTCGGAGGCAACGGCTAAGGCACCACTTGATGAGGTGGTGATGGACGTGGAGGGCCCCCTGAAGCTTGGAGCTGCTGGAGCTGAGTACTTCCTCACTATTGTGGACGTCTACACCCGTATGACTTGGGTGTACGTGCTGGCCAAGAAGAGCGACGTGGCTGAAACGTTGAAGGCGGATTGGTTCCCGATGGTGGAGCGACAACAAGACCGTCTAGTCAAGTCAATCCGCACCGATCGAGGGGGAGAGTTCCTGAGCAAGGAGTTTGGGTTGTGGCTGAAGAAGAATGGTATTTGGCACTCCCTCACCATGCCATACTCCCCTGCAATGAACGGCATCGCCGAGCGAGCGAACCGCACAATCACGGAGGCGGCACGCGGGTTGCTCATTGAAGCCGGGCTACCCGACTATTTCTGGCCTGATGCGGTGCGGAGCGCGTGTGTGGCCAAGAACCGAGCCTTGACTCATGTGAGAGCAGACAAATGGGTGCCCTATGTGGAGTGGCTAGGAAGGAAGCCAAAGGTGGATATGCTTCGGGTGTTCGGATGCATGTGCATGGCGCTCGTGCCTAAGCATCTTCGGCACAACAAGCTTGGTGCCAAGGCGGTGTGGGCCGTGCACTTGGGCATGGCTCAAAACAGCAAGGGATGGCTTCTTTGGGATCCATTCACCAAGAAGTTCTTGGTGAGAAGGGACTGCAAGTTCATGGAGAACTTCATGTACAAAGATTGGAAGGCGGAGAATGAGGCGAAGATAGGCGTGCGGTTTGGGGAGGTGAAGAGTTCCGGTTTGGAGCATGTGGAGCTGCCTTTGGAGCTGAGCAGCGGCAGCACAACCACAAGGCAATCCTCCCTTGTGAATGGGGGAGAGGAGGCCAATGATGCAGAGGAAGAAGAGGAGGAGGTGCAGCAAGTGAGCGAGCGTGCACCGTCACTCCCTTCCCGTACTATGAGTGCTCCACGGATTCGAGCCACACCGCAGCAACGCCAAGGCCTTCAAGTCCCTGCAGCTGATGAGGAAGGAAGGGGGAAGAGGAGAGTTCAACCCCCTAATAGGCTGACCTATGATGCGCCGGGAAAGCAGGGCAAGACAGCCCTGGCCGGAGCGGCAATGATGGTCGGAGACGACGAGGAGAGTGACTACGAGGAGTGTGCCTTCGCGTTCTTCTCTCCGGTGGAGATGCCGGGAGAACCAGCAACTCTCAAGGAGGCTTTGGAGAGTAGTGATGCTGAGGAGTGGAAGAAGGCCATGGAGAGTGAGCTGAAGAGCATCAAGGAGAATGACACGTTTGAATTGGTGGAGCTACCGGAGGGGCGTACGGCGATAACGTCCAAGTGGCTCTTCAAAATCAAGTCGGATGCCGACGGCAAGATCGAGCGCTACAAGTCTAGGCTTGTAGCCAAGGGGTACCAGCAGAAGGAGAAGGTGGACTTCAAGGAGCTGTTTGCCCCTGTGGTGAAGCCGACGACGCTGCGAACCCTATTCGCGGGAGTCGCCATCAAAGGATGGGTAGTAAAACAAATGGACATCGTAACGGCATTCCTTAACGGCATCCTTGAGGAGGAGATTTTTATGGCGCAGCCAGAGGGGTTTGATGATGGTAGTGGCAGAGTGTGGAAGCTGAAGAAGGCCCTCTATGGGCTGAAGCAGGCCCCTAGGCAATGGTACATGAAGCTGCGCGAAGTGTTGGAGGGGATCGGCTTCACTCCCTCAACGGCCGATCACTCCTTGTTCATGCTTGGCGAGGGGGAGCAGAGGAGCTTCATGGTGGTTTATGTGGATGACATTCTTATATTCTCACCCTCCTCTGACCTTGTGAAGGAGGTGATGCTGAAGCTGCATGACAAGTTCAAGTGCAAGTCCCTTGGTGACGTGAACTTCTACCTTGGGCTCCACATCGAACGAGACGTGGAGAAGCGGAGCATGCGAGTGCACCAACGGAAGTACCTGGAGGCGTTGGCTGCCAACTTCGGCCAGAGTGAAGGTCATGTGGCTACTCCCTTTCCCTCTGGGTTCAAGTGTGTGAAGGGACCAGAGGAGGAGAGCGTTTGTGAAGAGGAGAGGCGCCGTTTTCACTCGTTGGTGGGCAGCCTCATGTATGCGGCGGTAAACACTCGACCGGACGTCGCGTTTGCTACCGGGCAGCTGGCTAGGGTTGTGCAATGCCCTAATGAGGAGCAGGTAGCAGCTGGAATGAGGGTGGCCAAGTATCTTGGCCAAACACCAACCATTGGGCTGCAATACTCGGCGGCGGCACAAAGGCGCCAAAAGGGCGCGGATGGTGTTGAACCCGGGCGTTTGTTCCTCACCGCCTACTCGGATGCTTCATATGCATCGGAACCAGAGGACATGACAAGTGTGGGAGGCTTCATATGCTGTGTTGGTGGAGGCCCAACTGCTTGGGAGAGCAAGAAGCAGGTTGACCAAGCTTTGAGCTCGGTGGAGTCCGAGTACATGGCACTCTTCCATGCGGTACGGGAGATTGTGTGGCAGCGGCGTTTGTTGGCGGAATTGGGGGAGGAGCAGCAAGGACCTACCCCACTCTACTGTGACAGCTAGGGTGCAATTGCTCTTGCTAAGAACCATGTGTTGCATGGACTCACAAAGCACATGAGGGTGAAGTGGCATTGGACAAGGAGCATGGTGACCGCGGGTGAAGTTGAGTTGCGGTACGTGAAGACCACGGGGCAGCCGGTTGACATGATGACTAAGAGGCTGGTGGAGCAGCAGCATTGGAAGTGTTGCAAGCTGGCTGGGATGGCTCTGAACTGAGAGAGCAACATATCCTAAGACCAACAATCCGAGGGGGAGTTTGTTGGTGCAACCCTATGGTTTGCACTCGGCTTGTTGTCTGTGTGCATGCATGTGTGTGTGTATGGAATGGTATGAGGGCATGGGATAATACATATTTCATGCTTATAATTGTGTGTGAATGTTGAGTCATGATGTCGAGTGTGTGTGTCGAGTCAATAGCGCGTTATCGCTAGACGCGTGTTACGCGGTCGTTTGTGTCTCGCGCGCGGTTTCTATTTTGTCCTGTGTCGAACGTTCGGTGTGTCGCAGGTGTGTGCAGCAGACCCATCAAGAACTCAAGGATGAGTTTGTGATGAAGAGCCCGAGCCTTGGTGTCAAGCGTCAAGTGATTTCGAAGCTAGCCAAAAGGGTACACCTCAAGATATTGAAGATAGTTACATTACTTTGTGTAGTGTAACATTTCACTTGGTGTAGGCCCTAGTGAAGGGTAGTTTCGAGACCCTTCGTGGTTGGGGACAGTGTGGCACTGTTCCACATCACTGTACCTCGGCTCTTGGGGTTTGTAGGAGCTGGGAGTCATTCCCAACTCGTAACTCTTCATATCTCTTCCTATTTTGTGTTCTAAGACTATAGTGGCTGCCATAGTGCCGTTCGTTCAACCAAACACTTTATCGTCAATACTTGGAGAAATTGTGCGATCTAAATTGCCTATTGTAGGTGACGTTTAGATGCTCCGGATCCAAGTTGAATCAGGTCATTTGAAGTTGTGAGCAGAACGGTGTGAACGTTTGAAGCCGCTATGCAGAAATCCGGCTGTGCACTCTATCTTTCGTTTTAGGCACATTGGAGCCTATTGTGACTATAACAGTTCTCCCTTTTGACGCTGAGGGTCGGGCCATTGACTTTGAGGTCTGGGTAGATGACCTGCAGCTTTTCCTACAGTGCGATAGGGCAGACGGTCTCTCCCTCTTTGACCTCACCTCTGGCGCCTCCCCTGCCCCTGCTGCTGACGCTGACGCCACTGTTCGCTCCCTGTGGGCCACGCGCGATGCTGCTGCACGTCTTGCTGTGCGTCGTCACCTGCCTACCTCCGAGCGCGCGCACTTTAGTCAGTACAAGAGTGCTCAGACATTGTACGACGCTGTAGTTGCGCGCTACTCCTACCCTGCCACTGCTGCACTGAGCCGTCTCATGCTACCGTACCTCTTCCCTGACCTTACTGCCTTTCCCACAGTCGCTGACCTCATTACGCACCTCCGCACTAGTGACACTCGCTACCGCGCTGCGCTTCCTGCTGACTTCTGCGCCAAGAACCCCCCCCCCCATGTACATCACTCTCTACTACATAGTCACTCGCCTCCCTAACTCCCTTCGCGTAGTCAGGGACCACTTCCTCTCAGTCTGTCCCACCACTCTCACTGTTGACCTCCTCAAGAAGTCCCTCCTAGCGGCCGAGAAGAGCATAGTCGTTGTAGGGGCCTCTCGTGGTGACCCGCGCACCCCCATCTTTGAGGGGTGTTCCCCCTCCCCCCTACTGCCCTCTGTTGCCTCTGCTGCTGCGGCCGACCTCCTTGGTCTTGAGTCGGTCGGTGCGGCGTCTGCCCCTAGCGGGAGACGCCGCTCTAGCAAGGGCAAGGGGGGCAGGGGCACTGGAGGGGCGAGCGGGGGCGGTGGAGGTGGGGGTGGAGGCGGCGGGGGGAGTGGGGGTGGCGGTGGGAGTGGTGGTGGGGGTGGAGGTGTTGGTGGCGGCAGTGGAGGCGGAGGCGGCGGCGGTGGTGGCGGTGGGAGCGGAGGTGGCGGAGGTGGCGCGGGTGGAGGAGGCGGCGGAGGCGGTGGTAGTAGCGGAGGCGGCGGAGGCGGCGGAGGCGGCAGGGGTGGGGGTGGAGCTGGTCGCGGGTCTACGCAGAGGAGTGGCTCCGGTGGTGGTCCGCGCCAGCAGCAGCAGCGCGGTCGTGAGACCGTGTCCCCTCAGTAGCTCCGTGAGTGGTACACTGCACGCCAGCGGGGTGGGGTTTTTGGTCCGTGCACCTACGTCCTGCGCACCGGCGACCGTGCGGGTGAGTAGTGTGGGGGTGCACACCCCACCCAGCGCTGCTTTGGCCGCCTGACGGACGCGTGGCGTCACCAGTTCCCGGAGGCCTCCGAGATCCCTCGCTGGGGCGAGCTGTCTAGGGCGGGTGTTGCCATCTATGATCTTGATTTTGATGCTATTCTTTCTGCCATGTATGCTGTGTCTATTAGTGATGAGGGTGACTGTTACCAGTGTTTCCCGCTCGATCCGGGCATTGAGACTGCTGCTCTAGGTACTGGTGAGGCGGCTGCCCTAGGTGCTTGCGACGCTGCTGCTCTAGGTGCTAGTGCGTCTGCGTCCTCAGGTACAGGTGAGTCTGCGCTCTCAGGTACTACGTCGGCTTCGGCCTCCCTCACCTTCACCCTTAACTCTGGGGCTTCTCGCTCCTTCTTTCCGGACCGCACCACACTCACGCCGCTTAGTCGGCCGGTTGCGGTGTCTCTGGCTGACCCCTCTGGGGGTCCTGTCCTGTCTCACTTCTCCACGGTCCTCCCGTGTCCTACGGCTCCCTCTGGCACCCTGTCTGGTCTCTACCTCCCCTCGTTCTCTACGAACCTGGTGAGTGGTGCTGACCTACAAGATGGGGGAGTACACCAGTTCACTCCTGCGCGTCAGCGGGTGACCCACTGCACAGAGGCTAGCACAGGCCGACACCTAGCTACGTTTACCCGTCAGCCGGGGTCGAGCCTGTACACACTGACCACTGCGTCTCCTCCAGTTGTTGAGTCTGGTAGGGTCACTGCGTCGGGTCAGGTGTTTGCTGCAGCGTCCAGGTCTGGTCCTGAGTCTGCCCCCTGTTCGTGTCGTCTCCTGTCTCACGAGACTCTCCTCTGGCACCACCGTCTTGGTCACCCCTCTCTGCTTCGGCTCAGAGGCATGGCCTCCCGTCTTCTTGTTTCTGGTCTCCCTCGGTCCCTCCCTCCCCTTCCTCAGGGCCCTGGCCCTACCTGTGTCCCTTGTGTCGAGGGGCGCCAACGGGCTGCCCCTCACTCCTCCCAGTTTCCTCCGACAGAGGCCCTGTTGCAGACGCTTCACATGGACGTGTGGGGCCCACCCCGCGTCTGTGGACAGGGTCACGAGCGCTACTTCCTGCTCGTTGTTGACGACTACTCGCGTTACACCGCAGTCTTCCCCTTGCGCAGCAAGGGTGATGTCACTGAGGTGCTGATCGACTGGATCCGCGCAGCTCGTCTCTAGCTCAGGCAGAGCTTTGGCTCGGACTTTCCTGTTCTGCGTCTGCACTCGGACAGAGGCGGAGAGTTTTCTTCTGGCCTTCTGAGAGCCTACTGTCACGCACGAGGAATCCGTCAGACCTTCACGCTTCCGGACTCCCCGCAGCAAAATGGGATTGCTGAGCGCCGCATTGGCATGGTCATGGACGTCGCTCGTACGTCTATGATGCATGCGGCTGCTCCCCATTTTCTGTGGCCCTTTGCGGTGAGGTACGCGGCGCATCAGATCAACCTACACCCCAGGGTCTCCAGGCCGGAGACCTCCCCAGCCTTGCTGTGGACGGGGAAGGTTGGCGATGCGTCGGCGTTCCGGGTCTGGGGATCTCGGGCGTTTGTCCGCGACTTGTCTGCGGACAAGTTGTCCCCTCGTGCAGCTCCTTGCGTCTTCCTGGGGTTCCCCCCTGACGCGCCTGGGTGGCAGTTCTACCACCCCACCTCTCGCCGTGTTCTGTCCTTCCAGGACGTCACGTTTGACGAGTCGGTCCCCTACTACCTCCTCTTCCCCTACCGCACTCTGTCCCTCCCCCCGCCGCCGCTCTTCCTTGTACCAGGTCCCCCTCCGGTAGACCCCCTCCCCCCTCAGGGTCCGTCCCCTTCAGGTGTGTCCCAGGTAGACGCAGTCGAGCCTGTCTAGGTCACTGGTGACTCTGGTGCTGCTGAGGGTGCTGAGCCTGGGGGTGCTACGACTGGGGGTGTTGAGCCTGGGGGTGCTGAGCCTGGGGGTGCTGAGCCTGGGGGTGCTGAGCCTGGGGGTGCTGAGCCTGGGGGTGCTGAGTCTGAGGGTACTGCGCTTGGGGTTGCTGAGCCTGGGGGTACTGAGCCTGGGGGTGCTGAGCCTGGGGGTGCTGAGCTTGGAGGTGCTCCGCCTGGGGGTTCTCCGGATGCTTCGTCTCTGCGGGAGCCACTCTCTCCACGGGAGCTGCGCGAGTGGTTTGCCCGGCGCTGCAGGCGTGCTGCTGGTGCTGGAGGTTCTTCGGCTGCTGAGGGTGCTGCTGTCGCGGGTCCCGGACTTGCTCGTACTGGGAGTACTAGAGCTGCTGGGCCTGCGGGTTCGACTGGAGCTGGTGCTGCTGAGGGTGTTGGAGCTTAGACTACTGCTGGCAGTCCTGCTGCGAGTACTCCTGGTACTGCTGGAGGTTCTGGCGCTACTGGAGGTGCAGGTGGAGCGGGTGCTCTTGCTGGGGGTGCTGGTGCTGTACCTGCTGTGTCTGGCGTCGCTGCGCGGCCTCGACCGTACTTCGTTCCACTCCTGCGGCAGGTTCTTGGTCTTCCGCCTTCTACTGGTCCTCCTCCTTCTTTAGAGTGTCCACAGCCAGTCCCGTCACAGTTACAGTTGCAACCTATCTCCCCTTTGCCTGCTCCTTCTCCCAACACTGGTCCTACTGGAGGTCTTACTGAGCGTCGTGAGCCTGCGTCTCGCCCTGCGTCGCCTGTTTGTGCTGCTCGCGCTAGTGGTCGTGGTTCGCATCAGCGTCCTCCTCCTGTCCCTGGCACGCACAGGATGTCTCTGCGTTCGTCCACTGCTCCTCTGCGTGCCCCTTTGCCTTCTCCTCCTGAGTCCTCTCTTCCTGCACTTGCCCACCCAGAGTCGGACTCTCTTCGTGCTGCCAGTCCTACTGTCACGCGTCTCCTGGCTACTGTCGTCACTGACCCTTCTTTCGAGTCCACTGCTGCGTCTGCCCTAGTTGCTGAGCTCGTCGACTTTGCTGCTCGCTGTCGCCTAGACTACACTGCTAGTCTTGTCACTGAGTCTGAGTTTGTCTGTCCTCCGTCTGTCGGGGGTGAGTGTGCCCTTGGCACGGACGTCCTTGAGGACAGGCAGGAGGAGTTCCAGTGCTTGGCTGCTGCTTCACCTCATCTCGTGTCCGTACTGCTTACCCCTGAGGGAGACCCGAATGCATTTGACATCCCGACTCCGCGCTCTTACGCGGAGGCGATAGAGGGTCCCTACTCTTCTCAGTGGCAGGCAGCTATGGATGCAGAGATGGCTTCCTGGAAGTCCACAGGCACCTACGTTGACGCGGTCCCCCCTCCTAGGGCGAACATCGTCAGTGGCATGTGGATCTTCAGGGTGAAGCGGCCGCCGGGTTCTCCGCCTGTCTTCAAGGCGCGTTACGTGGCTCGTGGCTTCAGTCAGCGGCAAGGAGTTGACTACTTTCAGACCTTCTCTCCCACCCCGAAGATGACCACTCTTCGGGTACTGCTGCACGTTGCTGCTCACCGTGACTACGAGCTGCACTCTCTGGACTTCAGCACAGCTTTCTTGCAGGGCAGCCTGCACGAGGAGATCTGGCTGCGCCGCCCACCTGGCTTCACTGGGTCTTTCCCTCCTGGTACCCAGTGGAGTCTCCGGCGTCCAGTCTACGGTCTCCGCCAGGCGCCACGTGAGTGGCACGACACACTGAGGACTACGCTTGCGGCTCTTGGGTTTGCTCCTTCTACTGCCGACCCATCGCTGTTTCTGCGCATCGACACTTCTCTGCCGCCGTTCTACATCCTCGTGTACGTCGACGACTTGGTCTTTGCCACAGCTGACACTGCTGGACTCGCCTACGTGAAGTCCGAGCTGCAGAAGAGACACACGTGCACAGACATCGGTGAACTGCGCAGCTACCTTGGCTTGCAGATCACCGGGGACAGTGCACGCCGCACCATTACCCTGACTCAGTCACACATGGTGCAGCAGGTCCTTCACCGCTTCGGCTTCACGTACTCCTCGCCTCAGGCCACTCCTCTGCCTACTCGCCACTCGCTCTCAGCTCTGCCTTCGGATGAGTCCGTAGAGTCGAGTGGCCCGTATCCAGAGCCTTTTGGCTGCCTCATGTACCTGATGACCTGCACACGACCTGACCTTGCATACCCTCTTAGCATTCTCGCACGCTATGTTGCTCCTGGGAGACACCGACCAGAGCACATGGCTGCAGCGAAGAGGGTGTTGCGCTACTTGTGCAGTACGTCGGGCATGGGGCTAGTGCTTGGAGGGCGGAGTCCAGTGGTCCTTACCGGCCACGCGGACGCTTCTTGGGCTGACGACCAGGCTACGCAGCGGTCGTCACAGGGTTACACCTTCAGCCTTGGTTCCGGCTCTGTCTCGTGGCGGTCTACTCGCTCGTCTTCGGTTCTCGGCTCCAGTTGTGAGGCTGAGATCTACGCCGGGGCCATGGCTGCACAGGAGCTTCGCTGGCTCACCTACCTGCTGACTGACCTTGGAGAGCCGCCTCGTTCTCCTCCAGTGCTGTACGTAGACAACAAGGCCATGCTGGCCTTGTGTCGAGAGCAGCGCTTGGAGCACAGAACGAAGCACATTGCTCTCCGCTACTTCCTTGCTCGTGAGCTGCAGCAGCGTGGTCAGTTGCGACTTGCGTACGTGGCCTCTGAGGCCAACACTGCTGATGTCTTCACCAAGGCACTTGCGCCTTGTGATCATCAGCGCTTCTGCACCCAGTTGGGTCTTGTACCTGTCTTGCCTCACTTGCTCACCTCTTGACCTGCTTGTACTGTTACATATATATGTATATATACCTGCTCTTGCTTTTCTAGCCTTAAATATATATGTACTCCTGCATGTGAACTGGCCTTGTGGCCTTGAACTTGTGCTCGGAATGTGTGGTGACTTTGTGATCCACCCTGAGCTTGCTTTGCTTTGCTTTGCTTTGCTTGACTGGTCTTGTGACCCCTTGTTCTCCCCCACTTTGCCTATGGGGGTGTGTCAAAACATATATAGCTTGTGCTTATTGTGTAGGCTATAGTGGGGTAGCCCATAAGGGGTACAACCCAATTAGGGTTAGTACTTGTACTCAGTTCATTCATAGTTCATTCATTCTCGTTTCAGTATTCTCAAGTCGACGCTCCGCCGCGCGACAGGATAGGCGGAGAGAAGGGATAGCTGAATCTGCTGCTGCTTCTGCTACTGAACGTTCCGAGGGAACTCTGCGCGGATGGGAATGAATCAGAAGGTGAGAATACCGCCGAGGGGAAGCTAAGAGTGAGAAGGACGACGCACAGTAGCCGAGAAGCTTCCGACGGCGGGTGCGTTGATCTTCCTCGTCCGCTTGCTCCGCCAGCTGGCTCCGCTTCGCCTGCACGTTCCATGCGCTACTACTACTTCCAGCGCTGGCCATGGCACTACTAGCAGTGCAAGCAGTGCCAGGATGGGCTGACTCGGTCACCAGGGACTAAACAACAGCACGATCTCGCGCGGAGGAGCAAACAACGAGGAGTCTTTGCATGGCTCGCAGCTTGCTTGCTACGTTGTACCTAAAGCGGCAGCTCGAATGCCACTCAGCGGGCCGATTTCATGGTCATGGCCATAAAGAGGCCTTTGTAGGAAATCGCAAATACTCGCTCAATGGATACTAGTTTTTTGGTTCCAGTTTGACACACCACCAATTTTTGGTCTGGCCTTGTGACGCCAACTAAAAGAATGGCTCGTAGGGAGCAAAATCGTGTGTCTCTCGAACAGAGCCTTGGTACAGTTCTCCGCAAGGCATGTTTGTTCGGTTCACAAGGAACTAAACTCTCTCTCAATTCGGTTCGGTCGCTTCGGTTGGATACTCTCTCTACAAGATTGAACCTTCTGATCGGCACGACATAGAGACCGTGGTGCATTGGCATAATCATCCCCGATCGGGAGGGACACAACACCGATTTGGGCGAAGGAAATGTAACTCCTTACTCACTCGCACTTTGGAGAGAACAACCCGAAGGCCATGCGTCAGTTCGGCTCGGCCTATTTCATCGCCCCAAACCACTGCAGGGATAGCACTCCAGTTCGCTAAACAACTGGGTTGAAAGGCATGATTGCAGAGCGGGTGAGCGCGCTCACGCCTCTCAAGCACTCAGCTTGTAGCCCTTCCGGCCAAGCCAGAGGCCAATCCCAGTGTCCTTTTGGCACCCCAGACAAGGACCCAATTCACTAACCAACTGGGTCAAAGGCAATGTTTCCTTGGTGGTCGGCGCACCCATACCTCCCCAGGACGACACATGTAGCCCTTGGGGAGACCACCTCGGGCCATTCCAGTGTCCACTTCCAACACTCCCCTCACTAGGAGGGCCCACCACTAGAGCATAGGATGTCGCCGACAGTAGGAATCGAACCCCGGTCCTCCTCACTACACCATGCAGGGATGACACATGCCTGCACGCGGCTGGTTTCGCGTGTAGCAGCTCTATGCGAAGTAGCGAGACTTCGCATACCGCATACTAGAGATTGGGTACACTCCAAATGATGCATCTCAATATGCACAATTCCACATTGGACCAGATTGGAGGGAAGTGACGACATTGCACAAACGAATATGTGCAATTGTCAGTGTTACAAGAACCTGCGCAACTACTCCTGGGCAGGTGGAAAATACATCTGATTGTATTTTCACATGATGGTATTTTCACATGGCGGTGCTAGCCTGGAACCGCATGCTAGAGTAGATGCTTGCATGTTCTCCTTGAACAGCGTTCTTCAGGGACAACGTTTTCCTAGAATGTTCTTGCACACGTCACTATGTTTCTCTATAAGGTTCATTTTGTTTCTGTTGTAATCTATCAATTAATCAATTTCGTTCTCTCCGTTACTACATACTAAGCGGTGGTTTCTAAATAAGTGTATTCAGTTTCCAACAAGTTCGTATTCGGTTTACAAGTATCCGGTTTGCAACTCTGCACCTAGGCTCTCCCACAATCGCGTATTATCCGCATGATGCGGTGAGCGTGGACGCACACGCGAACTTTAGATAGCCTCGTGTACGATTGACGAAGTTGTCATTGGCCCGGTAGTCACTTCGATTCCGTATGGCTGGCGAGGGCATCACTGCGGAAGTTATGGACCTGCAAGTGCAGGAAGCTACTTTGCGGGAGCGCCACGGCGGTGGCGAAATCAGTGCTGAGGTTCTGGAGTTGATGATCGAAAGAGCTCATGTGAAGTGGGCTCGCGATCACACACCTCTACGTGTTGAGACAGAAATTGAATCCGCGTCTCCTGGTGCTGAAGGCAACAACGTCAACGTCGATGGTAACGAAGGCACAAGCGTTACACGTGGTGTACAACGGGGCCCCGTTAGAGTGAACCACGAGCATTGGTGGGACGCAAGTGCACGTCCTGAAATCAGCCGTTGCAACGAGTGCGCGTGGTGACGCGGATGCTCGTCGCAACGCCGCACGACAAAGCACTGGCGGACATTCGTGAACGAAAAATGCCTCAACTGTACGCGATGGTGGCATCACTTCAGAATTCGAATACTTCAATTTCTCCCTTAACAATATCGCGCTGCGGAAACTGCTTGAAGGGCGTCACGACCTGACAACGTGGGTCGAGACCATTGAGCCGCGATTGGAGATCGCATAGCTGAATAAGTTCGTTGACGGCACGGTGGAGATGCCGCCTGAGGAGGACGTTGAGTGTCGTGCACAGTTTCATTCTGCACAACTGTTGACGGGTATAATCATCTCAAGATGTTGCTCGCCAGTTGTCCAAGATGCATTAAAGCCTTGCCATCTTCGCGTGCCGGTTGTTCAAGACTGGCAATTCATTATGAAGACCTACAAGGCAACATATGACATTTATATCGTCCAGTAGGAGCAACGGTTGGCAAATATGGAGAGGGGGGAGCACGGAAGCGCAATCGCATATTGTAATCGCGCTCAACAGATTCTTGCAGATCTGCGTATGGCAGGCGTGGACTACCCAATATCTTCATATGTCACGCATGTCATAAAAGGTTTACATGCAAGCTATAATCTCCTTCTTCGCATGGTGAAACTTCCAGGTGTACGCGAAGAGCTCGAAGAGGATACGCTTTCAAACTACATCATTCAAGAGGAGTTCACACTTGAATCCGAGCAGCGCAAGGAGCACCTTCTCCTTCAAGTCAACTATGTCGCGTCGAAGGAGCAGCGTTAGCAACAGAGATGGGGGAAATCGCACGGAGGAGGCGGCAAAGACAAAAACATCGATCGCGCGAAGACGACCACGAGAGATGAGCGTTCTGGTGGCGGAAAGTGCCACTCCCAACGATACTGCTTTGTTTGTGAAGACCCCGAGCACTTCGCGAACGAGTGCCCTGACCGCGTCAACAAGGAGGTAGTCAATGGTTAAGAAGCTCCACGCGGACGATTGCAAAAAAGTCAACCTGTCAGAAACTAACGAGCAGGAATGATAGCATTGACATCAAACTGAGTACAAGTGCTAACCCTAATTAGGTTGTACCCCATATAGGCTACCCCACTACAGCCTACACAACATAAGCAGTATTATAGTTTGACACACCACCATAGGCAAAGTGGGGGACAACAAGGGGTCACAAGACCAGTTTACATACAGAATCATAGATATGGGAACAAGCAGTACAGTGATCACAACCTAGCAGGTGTAAGCATGCATGCACAAGTATATAGGTCACAGTACAAGTTAAGTCACGAAGTGAGCAAGTGAGGCAAAGAAGGCACAAGGTCCAACACAGTACAGAAGTGTTGATGATCACCACGCGGAACTGCCTTAGCCAATATATCAGCAGTGTTGGCCCGAGTGGCCACGTAAGCAAGACGAAGCTGACCATGCTGCTGCAAATCTCGAGCAAGGAAGTAACGCAGAGCAATGTGCTTCGTTCTGTGCTCGAGTCTGTGCTCCTGACACAAGGCAATTGCAGCCTTGTTGTCTACGTACAGAACTGGAGGAGAACGAGGCCGCTCTCTCAAGTCGGTCAGCAGGTAGGTGAGCCAGCGTAACTCCTGTGCAGCCATGGCTCCCACGTAGATCTCAGCCTCACAACTGGAGCTAAGAACAGAAGACGAGCGGGTAGACCGCCAAGAATCAGAGCCGGAGCTAAGGCTGAACGTGTAACCCTAAGACGACCGCTGCGTAGCCAGGTCGTCAACCCAAGAAGCGTCTGAGTGTCCAGTGAAGACAACTGTACCCCGCCCTCCAAGCACAAGCCCCATGCCCGACGTACTGCACAAGTAACACAATACCCTCTTCGCAGCATCCCAGTGCACCTTTCGGTGTCTACCAGGAGCCACGTAGCGTGCCAGAAGGCCAAGAAGGTATGCAAGGTCAGGACGAGTGCAGGTTATCAGGTACATGAGGCAGCTCACTAGCTCTGGATACGGGCCACTCGGCTCTAGGGACTCGTCCGAAGGTGGAGCTGAGAGCGAATGACCGATAGCCAGAGGAGTGGACTGTGGCGCTGAAGGACCTGGTGCACCATCTGTGACTGAGTCAGTGTGATGGTGTGACGTGCTCTATCCCGGGTAATCTGCAAGCCAAGATAGCTGCGTAGCTCACCCAAGTCTGTGCACGTCTGTCTCTTGTGCAACTCCGGTTTCACAAAGGCGAGTGCCTCAGTGTCAGCAGTGGCAAAAACCAAGTCGTCGACGTACACGAGGATGTAGAACGGCGGCAGCGAAGTGTTGCTGCGCAGAAATAGCGTCGGGTCTGCAGTCGAAGGAGCAAACCCAAGTGCCGCAAGTGTCGTCCTCAGTGTGTCGTGCCATTCACGAGGCGCCTCGCGGAGACCGTAGACTGGTTGGGTAACTACAGGAAATGACCCACTGAAGCCAGGTGGGCGGCGTAGCTAGATCTCCTCGTGGAGGCTGCCCTGTAGGAAGGCTGTGCTGAAGTCAAGAGAGTGAAGCTCGTAGTTACGCTAAGCAGCGACGTGCAGCAACACCCGAAGAGTAGTCATCTTCGAGGTAGGGGAGAAGGTCTGGAAGAATTCAACTCCCTGTTGCTGACTGAAGCCTCGTGCAACATAACGAGCCTTGAAGACAGGCGGAGAACCCGGCAGCCGCTTCACCCTGAAAATCCACATGCCATCGACTATGTTCGCCCAAGGAGGGGAAAGTGCGTTGACGTAAGTGCGTGTGGACTTCCAGGTTGCCATCTCTGCGTCCATGGCTACCTGCCACTAAGAGGAGTACTCACCCGCGATCGCCTCAGCGTAAGAGCGCGGGGTGGGGATGAGCATCCGGGTCTCCCTCAGGGGCAATCAGCATGGCTACGAGATGAGGTACAGCGGCTGCAAGACACTCAAATTCTTCCTGCCTGTCCTCAAGGACGTCCGTGCCAAGACCACACTCAACCCCGACGGACGGAGGACAGACAGACTCAGACTCAGTAACAAGACTAGCGGCGTAGTCAAGACGACAAGCTGCAGCAAAGTCAACAAGCTCAGCGACTAAGGCAGACGCAGCAGCACACTCAAACGAAGGGTCAGTGACAACAGTGGCTAAGAGACGCGTAACAGTAGGACTGGCAGCACGAACCAGGTCAGACTCTGGGTCGGGTCCGTCAGCAAGAGAGGACGCAGGAGGAGACGGCAGAGGGGCAAGCTGTGGAACAGAGGAAGGAAGAAGTGCCATATGGTGCGTGCCGAGGACAGGAGGAGGACGCTGACGTGAAACATGACGACCAGTGCGAACAGCGCAAACAGTCGAGGCAGGACGAGACGCAGGCTCACGATGCTCTGTAAGCAAGTCGGTTTGCGCAGTGTAAGGAGACGGAGCAGGGAGTGGGGAGCCTAGCTGTAACGGGAGACAAGTAGAAGACGGGAGGCTGAGAACCTGGCGAAGCACCGAGCCAGGCGGCGGCAGAGACGACGGTGACGGCGGAGCGAAGAACAGTCGCGGCTGTGCAGCACCACCAGCACCAGCTCCTCTAGTAGCTCCATGGCCTCCAGCAGCTCCAGAAACTCCAGCTCCAGCGCCTCCAGCTCCAGCTCCAGCTCCTCCAGCTCCCGGGTGACCAGCTCCAGCGCCTATAGCTCCAGTGTCCGCAACACCACCAACTCCGGCCGCTCCTTTACCTCCAGCTCCCGCGTCTCCAGTCGCAGTGCCTCCAGCCCCAGCAGCGCCACTCCAAAAGTGGTAGTGCTGAGTGTACCACTTGCGTAACTACTGCGGCGAGAGAGCACCTCCAGAACCTCCAGGACGAGCAGCGCCAGCACCTCCAGCACCTCTAGCACCTCCAGCATCTCCAGCACCTCCAGCACCAGCAGTACCACCAGCTCCAGCAGCTCCAGTACCTTCAGCACGAGCAGTACCACCAGCTCCGGCAGCTCTAGTGCCTCCAGCACAAGCACCTCCACGACCAGCAGCTCCAGCACCTGCAGTACCTTTAGCACGAGCACCTCTGGGACCTGCACCTCCAGCTCCTGAAGGCGCAGCGCAGGGCAGGGCGTGGGGTGTCAAGATAGCAAGCAGGAATGATTGCATTGAATGGATTGTGGGTACAAGTACTAACCCTAATATTGGGTTGTACCCCACATGGGCTACCCCACTATAGCCTATACACAACTAGCACAAATATGGTTTGACATGGGGTAACGCAGTCGGTCACTAGGTAATGGTGGGCCCGAAAAAAAAACGGTCCTACGGACCTACTGCTCTGAAACCATATTAGAAACTAACGAGCAGGAATGATTGCATTGAGATCAAACTGAGTTGGGAAAGCGCATATAGGCTACCCTAAACCCTAATTGGGTTGTACCCCATATAGGCTACCCCACTACAGCCTACAGAACATAAGCAGCATTATGGTTTGACACAAGCGCGTCGGGAAAGCGCATACCGCAAGGACAAACAGCCCACTGTTTTTAAGGACAAGCAGCCGTCAGATGCTCGAACCTCCCGCGGAAAGGTTGCGAAGGACGCCCCAAGTGACGACGTACATCACGAAGGGCGAGCGTCTGTTCGATGGTCGGCGTGGTGGCGATCACATATGCTGAACCGACCATTTCCTTAGCTCCGGAAGCTGGCGTGAACTTCCAAGCGGTTGCTGCAGCGGTGCAAGCAAATCCGACTGTGGTACTCCTCGACAGTGGTTGTTCTCATCAGCTCACGAGGACGCGCGAGGCATTCGAGGACATGAATGCGGGGGGCGACGTTCAACATCTGCGTGGACTCAACGACGCTACCGTATTTAGCCCATACAGGGGCGCGGCACAATTGCTCTTCAAGTTGCAGCAGGCAAGAAGGTTTTCATTCTCGATGTGCTATATGTGCCTGGAGTACAGGCAAATCTGCTTCAGCTGGACAGTCAAAGGACAGTGGTGTGCAGTTTCATGACACCGGCGATGAAACATTTCTCGCGTCTGCTGAGGGAGATGTTCCCGGACGAGCACGCTATACGCCGTGTTCTCTGCATCGACCTCCGCCCGTGTTCATCGCTGCCGACATCGCCGTCGACGGAGACGGTCGCGATGAGGATGTCGAAATAGTAGGCAGAAAGATAGAACTCGAAAGAGAGATTGCTCTAGCAGGCAGTTGAGTACATATAGGAAACCCTAAATTGGGCTGTACTCGCTATAGAGTACCCCACTGCAGGCTAGACAAATACATCATTCTGACACACCCCCGGAGCCAAAGTGGGGTGCAATCAGCACAATAAGCAGGCAGAGCAATAGTTCACAATGATAAGCAACGCTAGAGGTTATCACAGAGGGCAAGTGAGGAGGAGGAGAGACTGTGGGGGCGAGAAGATGGGAGGCGACGGCTGAAGCTGCAGACACACTGTAGCGGCTTGCTCAGTGGCTACCGAAGCAATGGCCCGGACTTCAGGAGTAACTGGCTCCACGGCTACGCCGAGCGGCTGGAGCAACTGACCCACGGGCGACTGGCGACTACCGGAGATTGTAGCCTTCGGACTACTGGCGCTGCGGACGACAAGACGGCTGCCTCCACTCAACCTCCCCCAGCTGTCCCACACCCCTTTCACACACCCCCTGCTGTTCCCTTAGCACTGCTCACACGCCACCCCCCTAGTACCACTCTAACGACTCCCACACATCCACCCCCCCTCAGCGGCAGCTGCAGCAGTGGGAGACGGAGGAGGAGGAGGAGCAGGGGACGGCGCATACACCCGTCACCCCCATACTCGCCACCCCCAAACCCTAACATAGGCAGCACGGGGGGGGGGAGCGGGTGCACGCACGGCAAGGCAGGTGCGCGCGGGCCTAGCGCAGGCTGAACGAGGCGCACATGGGCCTGGCGCAGGCCGTACGGGCCGCGCCCGTGCTATACGGGTCGCGCGCGGGCCTGGCGCAGGTCGTATGGGCCGCGCGCAGGCTGTACGGGCCGCGCGCGGGCCTGGCGCAGGCCGTATGGGCCGCGCACGAGCTGTACGGGCCGCGCGCGGGCCTGGCGCAGGTCGTACGGGCCGCGCGCAGGCTGTACGGGCCGCGCGCGGGTCCAAGGGGCGCTTCGACGGGTGACGGGGGGCGACGCGCAAGTCCCCGGGGGCGCTTCGACGGACGACGAGGGGGCGACGCGCTGCTCGACTGGGCAGGAAACCGCCGCGCGCCTCGGAGCGCACGGCGGGCAGAAAACCGCCATGCGCCCCGAGCGCGTGGCGGGAAGAAAAAACATCGCGCGCCACGGGGCGCGCGACAGACAAGACAGCAGCGGAAGCTAACGGTGGGCCCATAGGCAAGGAGCGTAACCGCTCTGATAGCATGTCGAAATAGTAGGCAGAAAGATAGAACACGAAAGAGAGATTGCACTAGCAGGCAGTTGAGTACATATAGGAAACCCTAAATTGGGCTGTACTCGCTATAGATTACTCCACTGCAGGCTAGACAAATACAACATTCTGACAGAGGGCGATTGCATTGTCTACTAGGTCGTCGGCAGACATTTGGCATACACGACCTGCACACACGGGCACGCACGACTTGCACATGGCGCATCAGCTGGGCTGAAGATCACGTCATCGTCTAGAGCGGACCTGGTATGAATTTCCAGGTCAGCATTTTGAACAACGACCAACGAAGACCATACCGAGCGATGAGATTGCGCTGCCAAAAGACATGATCAATCTGTCTGACTTCAGTAGATCTGCAAGTAAGTTTAAATTTAGAAAGCTTGCTTTCTTATACTGATCATTTGGCATCGTTCTCATTGCAACTGGCATCGTTCTCATTGCAACTGGCAAATTACAACATGCACCTCGAGCTAGACAATATAGATGCTAGTACATGACCTGATTCCACCTACCATAGCATTGTACTAGCTATCCTGCATTATGCGTGCGTACTACCAATCATATGACTAACTTTCTGTCCTCCTGTTCCAGCAACGTCGCAGATGTCCTTGGTGTCGGGGTGGGGGGTGGGAGAGTTGCATGAGCCGTTGGAAAATGAGAGACGTGGGTGGAGGGAAATGAGCTCCAACCCACGTTTTGTAGTTGGAGAAGGGCGTTTAGTGCGCTTCGACGATGCCAAATCTGCGTTACAGGCAGCTGCGCTTTCGAAATACGTAATTTTGAAAAAACACTTCGTGTGTTTAAAAATTATCATATTTAGAAAGCTTGCTTTCTTATACTGATCATTTGGCATCGTTCTCATTGCAACTGGGGTCTCTGAGACATGGGCAGCGGGGGCTTTCGATGGCGGACGAGTGCCTCGGCATGCTGCGCTGAAGAAGGGGCGTATGTCAGAACTTGCAACTGACGGGAGGCGTCGACGAGGTGTTCGGCGTTGGGCATGACGTACATCTCCTTCGCTGTGTCGCTGCGCCATCTGCCCAGTCGTTTGAAGATTCTGTCTGGCACACCGGTGTTTGCCGCGGCAGTGGCTGCTCCTTTGCGAAAGGAGTGAGTTCCCAGCTGCTGTTCTCCTAATCCGATCCTCCCGAACGCTTCTTTGCACCAGTTTCGGATCGTCGGGTATGATGGCGGCCTTGCTTGGCCACTTTGGGGTGAACCGCGTCCAAAGACTCGAATAAGTGGCCCCGTGGACTGCTGGTTGTACCCCGCAAGTTGGATGAGTCGTCGGGTGCAGCGGACGGGGCAAAAGGGGTCATGAGTTGCGGCGATGGGTATCCATGTGCCCCTTCCAGCTTGGTCCGTCTTGGAGTACGGAATTAGAATCCACATGACCTCGTTCTCGAAAAGGATGTCTTGCCACTCGATGACGATGAGGTCCGAGTATCTTAAAAATCTGGTGTACATGAGGATGGGGATTAGCCCCTTTTGGAACTCTCCTGGGTTGTCGGATTGCAGGTAGCTGGCAGACATGTCGTGGAATTGTTGCAGCGAGACAGGCTCCTTCACTCTCATGGGGCGAGGGCCGTGCCTTTTTGCGAAATCGTGTACTTGAGTGGTGAATGGTCCGATCGTTGGGCAGATGCTCCCGGTCATGCGGTGTGCAAAGCTCACGGCTGAGCATGTGAGTTGTACCATGGACAAGGTGGCTTTGTGTTGGATCGCGTACACCAGGTACAGCGTGAGGGTCATGTCCGCCGTGGGGAGGAATGGGAGGTTCACCTTTGCACAAAAGGCTCGAAACTTGACCCAGTATGGCTCATATGTTCGGATTGTTGAATCGGCCCGAGACTGGGAGAGAATCTTTAGAAGCTGGACTTGTAGCTTCAGCAACACGTCTGTGCACAGGCGTATGGGCGGGTTAGTTGAAGACCACTCGTAGTGCAATGATTGTGCTATGAGGCAGTCCTGTGCCTGAGAATGCAGTGCGGTGCGTTCCTACTGCTAGACATTGGCTGCCGTGCGTCAAGGGAATGTGCGCTCTGATGTGTGGGGCCCAGTTTGGTGGGGAGGGTTGTAAGAGTGGCCACCAGTTTGCCCCCGTCCAGTGTGGGGCAATTAGGGTGAGTAATGCGTGGGTGCGTTGTGCGTAGTGGATGACTGCTGGGATCAGCTGAGGTGGTGGGAACGCGAAGCCATTCTCGGCTGTCCATGAGCATGAGAATGCATCAACTGCAGTAGCCTCTGGGTGAGGGATCTTTGAGCAGAATCGTGGCAGATGCGAGTTGCGATGGTTCGCGAAGAGATCGATGGAGTGGGGTCCCCAGCGGCAATCAAGGATTCGGAACCATGGTTGCTTCAGTGAGTAATCGTCATGGTCGATCAGTTTCGACAGCTCGTCGGCATGGGAGTTAAGCTCACGCGGGATCCATTCGACAATTAGTCGAGTGCCGAGCTCCATGCAGGTGCGAATGATGTCTTTGCAAGCGTTGGTCAGGTCGGGGGTGCGGGAACCGCCTTTGCGAAGGATGAAGAAGACCCCTTGGTTGTCCACCCTCACGAGCACGTGTTTCTGTCGGACCTTGTTCGCGTACGTTCGGAGGGCCCATAGAACACCTTCGATTTCCCGTCGGGTGCTGGACGTTGCGTGCAATGGTTCTGGCATGGCTGCACTGGCTTCTTCGAGTTCGCCAGGGAAGGTGAGCAGAGTGGCACCCCAACTGTGGGAACTGGCGTCCACGTGGATTACGGCGTTGTAACTGTTCCGGACGTGGAATGGTACGCCGTTGAATCTGTCGAACTCCTCAAGCCAGAATTGCAGCTCCTCGGCCACAGACGGGGAAATGCTCACACTGCTTCCCCAGGATGGCGCGTCGTTGATCGCTTGTAACATGGCATGGCTGAATGCGCGCGCCGTGGCACCTAGCGCGACAGCCATTGACGCGAGCGTGCCAGTGATTCTAGCCAGGTGGCGGACTGGGACCTGTCGACGTGCTTTGCTTGCGCCCAGGAGATTGAGAATGTGTGCATGAAGTGATGCTCGTCGATCGGTGCCAATGGAGAATTGTCCGGAGTTGGTATCCAGCTCGACGCCCAAGAATCGCAGGTGTTGTGACGGTGACAGCTGCGACTTTTTCGCGTTGATTACCAGGCCCGCCATCTTGAGGTCCGAGATTATCATCTGGCACGTTGCTTGTGCATGTGCCTTGGACTTGCATAAAAACAGGATGTCGTCCACATAGGGTACAACTCGGATGCCTTGTTCGCGCCAGCGCCTGGCTAGTTGTTTGATGAGTTGTGTGAAGACAAATGGTGCTGTCGCGAGGCCGAAGGGCAATGAGCGGAAAGAGTACGTGCTCCCCTCAAATTCGAAGCCGAGGAATGTCCAGCATGAGTGGTGTATGTCGATGTGATGGTATCCGGATTTGAGGTCGATGGAGAACATCCAGTCGCCTATGCGTGCCAGGTCGGCAACGCGGCTTAGCCCTTCGTATTTGAATTTGGGGATGATTAGTTGCGCGTTCACTTTCTGGAGGTCGAGAATAAGCCTGCATTTGTCCGCTGCTGGGTTAGCTACCGCCGCTCCGGTATCTGTCAGTTCGCGAATGGCAGTGCGTGTGAATGCCGCGTGTGTGTGCGCGCCGAGATGGTTGCGCTCGTGAAACGGTTGTGGGGGGTTGTGGCTCCATGGTAGCCAGTAGCCGTTGGCGATGACCGAGAGGATGGGGCACCACGAGCCCCACCATGCGAGGGTTGCGCGAAGCTGCCCACGCATTTGTGTGACGGTCTTGTCTGTGACGGCGAATTTGTACGGATCGTCGTCGTCGAACACCTCATGGCGTATTGCCGCTGCATGTTTGCGGAATGACAATGGAGCGGGAATGCGAAATGAGGTTCCTATGGATATGATTTCCAACCTTCGTGCGTGAAATGGCGGTGCATGTGATGAATGCGTGCTTGTTGACCCATTCGAATACCATTTGTCACCCCTAGCATCCGCATTGTACGGGTTTTTTTTTTTTTTTTTTTTTTTTTTTTTTCAATCCACTAACCAAGGTGCGGGTGTGAGTCTTTCCGCGTGGTCACGTGGCTACAACAGGAGGAGAGGGAAGGAACTCTCTCGTGTCCTCTCTCTCTCCCTCTCTCTCTCTCTGCCTCTCTTCATTCTTGCATACACACACACACCCTCTCTTTAGTTCTCACTCTTGCTCACCCAAGGCAATGGCTGCCCGTCCGATGAGTGCAAGGGCCATTGATTGGGGTCGTACGGTACATATCTTCGCCCCCTTTTTTTTTTGCCTCCATCTCCCTTTCTCTCCTTCTTGTCAGAACATTATAGCTTATACATTAGTGTAGGCTGTAGTGGGGTAGCCCATAAGGGGTACAACCCAATTAGGGTTAGTACTTGTACCCAACTCTTTCATAGTCCAATCATTCTCGTTCTCTTTTCTCATGGTATCGGAGCAAGTTCCCTAGTGGGAACTGTTCCTAGGGCCCACCGACTTTTTTTTTCCTGCCCGGGGCGTCTCCCGCCCCTGCCCGAAACGCGCTTAGGGTCGCGCCTTCCCTAGCGGCCCCGTCGCGTTGCCCTTAGAGGCCCGTCGCGCCGCCCTTAGCGGTTCCGTCGCGCCGCCCTTAGCGGCCCGTCCCCGCCCTCCCCCTGTGGCCCGTCGCCGCCCTTTCACCTGCGGCCCCGTCGCCGCCCTTACAGCGGCCCCGTCGCTACCCTTGCAGCGGCCCCGTCGCCGCCCTCCCCTTACGGCCCGTCGCCGCCCTCCCCTTACGGCCCAGCGCCGCCCTTACAGCGGCCCCGTCGCCGCCCTTACAGCGGCCTCGTCGCCGCCCTTACAGCGGCCCCGTCGCCGCCCTCCCCTTACGGCCCGTCGTTGCCCTTTCAGCGGCCCCGCCGCCTTCTTCAGCGGCCCCGTCGCCACCCCTGCAGCGGCCTCGACGCCGCCCCTTCAACGGCCCTCCCGCCGCCTCCTCTGCGGCCCCGTCGCCGCTCACTTCAGCGGCCCCGCTGCCCTTCGCGGCCCCACCTTCCTTAGCGGCACAGCCGCCCAGCACCCGAGCCGCCGAGCCGCCCAGCAGCCGAGCCGCCGAGCCGCCGAGCCGCCGGGCCGCCCAGCAGCCGAGTCGCCCAGCACCCGAGCCGCCGAGCCGCCGAGCCGCCCAGCAGCCGAGCCGCCAACAACCGAGCCGCCCAGCAGCCGAGCCGCCGAGCAGCCGAGCCGCCCGAGCCGAGCCGCCCAGTCGCCGAGCCACCGAGCCGCCCAGTTGCCGAGCCGCCGAGCCGCCCAAGCCGCCCTGTCCGGTAAGAGCAGCGCCTCTGACACTGCAGTGCCCATACCCTACTGTTCACGCTGCTAGTCTACAACTGTCATGGCTACCCCTAGTGTCCTCGCTTTTGACGCTGAGGGTCGGGCCATTGACTTTGACGTCTGGGTAGATGACCTGCAGCTTTTCCTACAGTGCGATAGGGCAGACGGTCTCTCCCTCTTTGACCTCACCTCTGGTGCCTCTCCTGCCCCTGCTGCTGATGCCGACGCCACTGTTCGCTCATAGTGGGCCACACACGATGCTGCTGCACGTATTGCTGTGCGTCGCCACCTGCCTACCTCTGAGCGTGCGCACTTTAGTCAGTACAAGAGTGCTCAGACCTTGTACGACGCTGTAGTTGCACGCTACTCCTCCCCTGCCACTGCTGCACTGAGCCGCCTCATGCTACCGTACCTCTTCCCTGACCTTGCTGCCTTTCCCACACTCGCTGACCTCATTACGCACCTCCGCACTAGTGACACTCGCTACCGCGCTGCGCTTCCTGCTGAGTTCTGCGCCAAGAACCCCCCCCCCCCCATGTACATCACCCTCTACTACATAGTCACCCGGCTCCCTGACTCCCTTCGCGTAGTCAGGGACCACTTCCTCTCAGTTTGCCCCACCACTCTCACCGTTGACCTCCTCGAGAAGGCCCTCCTAGCAGCAGAGAAGAGCATAGTAGATGTAGGAGCCTCTCATGGTGACCCTTGCACCCCCATCTTTGAGGGGTGTTCCCCCTCCCCCCTTTTGCCCTCTGTTGCCTCTGCTGTTGCGGCCGACCTCGTTGGGCTTGAGTCGGTCGGTGCGGCGTCTACCCCTAGCAGGAGACGCCGCCCTGGCAAGGGCAAGGGGGGCAGGGGCGCTGGAGGAGCTAGCGGGGGCAGTGGAGGAGGCGGTGGAGGCGGTGGAGGGGGTGGGGGTGGCGGTGGGGGTGGTGGCGGGGGTGGAGGTGTCGGTGGCGGCAGTGGAGGCGGAGGCGGCGGCGGCGGTGGCGGTGGGAGCGGAGGTGGCGGAGGTGGCGGCGGTGGAGGAGGCGGTGGCGGTGGAGGTGGAGCTGGTCGAGGTGAGTGGTACGCTGCACGCCAGGGGGGTGGGGGTACTGGTCCGTGCACCTACGTCCTACGCACCGGCAACCGCGCAGGTGAGAAGTGCGGGGGCGCACACTCCACCCAGCGCTGCTTTGGCCGCCTGACGGACGCTTGGCGTTGCCAGTTCCCTGAGGCCACTGAGATCCCCCGCTGGGGCGAGCTTTCTGGGGCGGGAGTAGCTGTCTTTGACCTTGACTTTGATGCTATTCTTGCTGCCATGTATGCTGTGACTATTAGTGATGAGGGTGACTGTTACCGGTGTTTTCCGCCCGACCAGGGCATTGAGACTGCTGCTCTAGGTACTGCTGAGGCTGCTGCTCTAGGTGCTCGTGCGTCTGCTCCCTCAGGTGCTGGTGAGTCTGCTCTCTCAGATACTGAGTCGGCTTCGGCCTCCCACACCTTCACCCTTGACTCGGGGGCTTCTCGCTCTTTCTTTCTAGACTGCACCACACTCACGCCGCTTGGCCGGCCAGTTGCAGTCTCTCTGGCAGACCCCTCTGGGGGTCCTGTCCTTGCTCACTACTCCACTGTCCTCCCGTGTCTGGTGGCCCCCTCTGGCACCCCGTCTGATCTTTACCTCCCCTCGTTCTCTACGAACTTGGTGAGTGGTGCTGACCTACAGGATGCGGGGGTTCACCAGTTCACTCCTACGAGTCAGCGGGTGACCCACTGCACGGACGCTCGGACAGGCCGACACCTGGCCACGTTTACACGTCGGCCGGGGTCGAGCCTGTACACACTCACCACTGCGTCTCCTCCAGTCACTGCGTCTGGTCAGGTAGCTGCGTCGGGTCAGGTGTTTGCTGCAGCGTCCAGGTCTGGTCCTGAGTCTGCCCCCTGCTCGTGTCGCCTCCTGTCTCACGAGACTCTCCTCTGGCACCACCGCCTTGGTCACCCCTCCCTGCTTCGTCTCCGAGGCATGGCCTCCCGTGTCCTTGTCTCTGGTCTTCCCCGGTCCCTCCCTCCCCTTCCTCCTGGGCCCGGCCCTAGCTGCGTCCCCTGTGTCGAGGGGCGGCAGCGGGCTGCCCCTCACTCCTCCCAGTTTCCTCCGACAGAGGCCCCGCTGCAGACGCTTCACATGGACGTGTGGGGCCCGGCTCGCGTCCGTGGACAGGGTCACGAGCGCTACTTCCTGCTGGTGGTTGACGACTACTCGCGTTACACCACAGTCTTCCCCTTGCGCAGCAAGGGTAATGTCACTGAGGTGTTGATCGACTGGATCCGCGCAGCTCGTCTCCAGCTCAAGCAGAGCTTCGGCTCGGACTTTCCTGTTCTGCGTCTGCACTCTGACAGAGGCGGAGAGTTCTCCTCTGGCCTTCTACGAGCCTACTGTCGTGCACGAGGCATCCGCCAGACCTTCACGCTTCCGGACTCTCCACAGCAAAATGGGATTGCTGAGCGCCGCATTGGCATGGTCATGGATGTCGCTCGTACGTCCATGATGCATGCGGCTGCCCCCCATTTTCTGTGGCCATTTGCGGTTCGGTACGCGGCGCATCAGATCAACCTTCACCCCAGTGTCTCCATGCCGGAGACCTCCCCACGTTCTCTTTTCTCACTTCTCTCTTCTTCTTCTCCTTCGTCTTCTTCTCGCTCTCACTCTCTCTCCCTTTTTTTTTTCATCATGAGCCAAAATCAGAAATCGCTCCTTTAATAAGTCCGCCCTTATATGAAGCGGGCCATACATTGCCATGCTCCTAGCATGCCTTTGCCCCTACCGCATGGGCTAATACTAAGGGCCAAGAGGTTTGTAATTCCCTCCCCCGCATCCTAGGCCTCTAGCCTATCAATCACCCCTAACTAAGGTTGGCCAACCGCCATCGCTAACCCCTTTGGGTTGCCCACGGATTTTGCACATGACGTGCACCGTGCCACGCGCACAAGGCGCAACCGCTCAAGGCCCGCCCCTGCACCACGGGTGCAGGACCTTGGCCACTGTTCCCGTTCCTCGGGCAGCCGCTTGCCACGTGACCCGGCTGGCCACAACGGAAGCACGCCCCACGGAAGCCATGGAAGCCACCCGTGGGCGGCGGTCCACGCTTTGGGGTGTATGCCGTCGGCCCATGCCCTCCAACGCGGTGGGAACGAGCGTACGCGCCCTCCGCGCGATCCATAGCCGCCACATCAGCTACCGCCTGCTTGAACGGGCGGGAAGTCAGGAGACTCTTCTGTTGGTAGAGCTTGAATCGCTTTGCCACGCGGTCGTCGGTGTGGTCCTCGACTTGAAACATCACAAAACGCTGCGAAATGTAGTCGAGGGCATTCATGACCATTTCAAGTCCGCCCGCCGTGTCGTCGTGCTGCAGCTTGTACTCCGCGTGTTTCAGGTAGGCCCTCACGTCCTCCAGCAGTTTTGCCTTCGCGCACGAACGCCTTCATGAAGTTTGCCGCCGAAAAGGTGGGGGTGGTGGAAGGAAGGGGGGGGAGATTTTCCATGGATGTGACATTTGTTGCGTTGAACGGAGCCTCACCAGCGTCGTCGTCAGAGTCGTCGGAGTCGTGGTCGTCGGCTGCGGCTTCGGGAACGCTGGTAGCTACCTCCTTGTTGTGGCGGCGTGTTGATGCTCCTTTCGCTCCCTTCTCCTTTTTCGAATTTTTGTTTTTAGCCAAAATTGATGCCGCCGGTTGTGTAGTTTCGGCTTCAATTGCGTGGGCGGGTTGATGGTGTGAAATAGTGAACGCGAATGAATGAACTATGAGTGAAGTGGGTACAAATACTAACCCTAATTGGGTTGTACCCCCTATGGGATACCCCACTATAGCCTACACAAAAGCATAAGCTATAATGTTCTGACACACCCCCATAGGCAAAGTGGGGGAGAACAAGGGGTCACAAGACCAGTCAAGCAAAGCAAAGCAAAGCAAGCTCAGGGTGGATCACAAAGTCACCACACATTCCGAGCACAAGGTCAAGGCCACAAGGCCAGTTCACATGCAGGAGTACATTGTGAAGAAGTGAACGTGAATGAATGAAAATGAAATGAGTGGGTACAAGTACTAACCCTAATTGGGTTGTACCCCCTATGGGATACCCCACTATAGCCTACACAAAAGCATAAGCTATAATGTTCTGACACACCCCCATAGGCAAAGTGGGGGAGAACAAGGGGTCACAAGACCAGTCAAGCAAAGCAAAGCAAAGCAAAGCAAGCTCAGGGTGGATCACAACGTCACCACACAGTCTGAGCACAAGGTCAAGGCCACAAGACCAGTTCACATGCAGGATGAGACATATATATATAAGTCTAAACAAGCAAGAGCAGGTATATATATATATATGCAAGAGTACAAGTAAGATCAAGAGGTGAGTAAGTGAGGCAAGACTAGGACAAGTCCCAGCTGAGTGCAGAAACGCTGATGATCACAAGGCGGAAGTGCCTTGGTGTAAACATCAGCAGTGTTGGCCTCAGAGGCCACGTACGCAAGTCGCAACTGGCCACGCTGCTGCAGCTCACGAGCAAGAAAGTAGCGGAGAGCAATGTGCTTCGTTCTGTGCTCCAGGCGCTGCTCTCGACACAAGGCCAGCATGGCCTTGTTGTCTACGTACAGTACTGGAGGAGAACGAGGCGGCTCTCTAAGGTCAGTCAGCAGGTAGGTGAGCCAGCGAAGCTCCTGAGCAGCCATGGCCCCGGCGTAGATCTCAGCCTCACAACTGGAGCCGAGAACAGAAGACGAGCGAGTAGCCCGCCACGAAACAGAGCCGGAACCAAGACTGAAGGTGTAACCCTGCGACGACCGCTGAGTAGCCTGGTCGTCAGCTCAAGAAGCGTCCACGTGCCCAGTGAGGACCACTGGACTCCGCCCTCCAAGCACTAGCCCCATGCCCGACGTACTGCACAAGTAGCGCAACACCCTCTTCGCTGCAGCCATGTGCTCTGGTCGGTGTCTCCCAGGAGCAACATAGCGTGCCCTGATGCTAAGAGGGTATGCAAGGTCAGGTCGTGTGCAGGTCATCAGGTACATGAGGCAGCCAACAAGCTCTGGGTACGGGCCACTCGACTCTACGGACTCATCCAAAGGCAGAGCTGTGAGCGAGTGGCGAGTAGACAGAGGAGTGGCCTGAGGCGAGGAGTACGTGAAGCCGAAGCGCTGAAGGACCTGCTGCACCATGTGTGACTGAGTCAGGGTAATGGTGCGGCGTGCTCTGTCCCGAGTGATCTGCAAGCCAAGGTAGCTGCGCAGTTCACCCAGGTCTGTGCACGTGTGTCTCTTCTGCAGCTCGGACTTCACGTAGGCGAGTCCAGCAGTGTCCGCTGTGGCAAAGACCGAGTCGTCGACGTACACGAGGATGTAGAACGGCGGCAGAGAAGTGTCGGTGCGCAGAAACAACGACGGGTCAGCAGTAGACGGAGCAAACCCAAGAGCCTCAAGCGTAGTCCTCAGTGTGTCGTGCCACTCACGCGGTGCTTGGCGGAGACCGTAGACTGGCCGTCGGAGGCTCCACTGGGTGCCAGGAGGGAAAGTCCCAGTGAAGCCAGGTGGACGGCGCAGCCAGATCTCCTCGTGCAGGCTACCCTGCAAGAAAGCAGTGCTAAAGTCAAGAGAGTGGAGCTCGTAGTCGCGCTGAGCGGCTATGTGCAGCAGCACCCAAAGAGTGGTCATCTTCGGGGTGGGAGAGAAGGTCTGAAAGTAGTCTACTCCCTGCCGCTGACTGAAGCCACGAGCCACGTACCGCGCCTTGAAGACAGGTGGAGAGCCCGGCGGCCGCTTCACCCTGAAGATCCACATCCCACTGACGATGTTCGCCCCAGGAGGGGGAACCGCGTCAACGTAGGTGCCTGTGGACTTCCAGGAAGCCATCTCTGCATCCATAGCTGCCTGCCACTGAGACGAGTAGGGACCCTCTACGGCCTCCGCGTAAGAGCGCGGAGTCGGGATGTCTAGTGCATCCGGGTCTCCCTCAGGGGCAAGCAGTACAGACGCGAGATGAGGTGAAGCAGCAGCCAGACACTGAAACTCCTCCTGCCTGTCCTCAAGGACGTCCGTGCCAAGAGCACACTCACCCCCTACGGACTGAGGACAGACAGACGCAGACTCAGCAACAAGACTAGCAGCGTAGTCTAGACGACAGCGAGCAGCAAAGTCGACGAGCTCAGCAACAAGAGCAGACGCAGCAGTGGACTCAAAAGAGGGGTCAGTGACGACAGTTGCAAGGAGACGCGTGACAGTAGGACTGGCAGCACGAAGGGAGTCCGACGCTGGGTCGGCAAGCGCAGGAAGAGAGGACTCAGGAGAAGAAGGCAAAGGGGCACGCAGAGGAGCAGTGGAGAGACCCAGAGACATCCGGTGCGTGCCAGGGACAGGAGGAGGACGCTGACGCGAACCACGACCACTAGCGCGAGCAGTACGGACAGGCGACGCGGGACGAGACGCAGGGTCACGACGCTCAGTAAGACCTCAAGTAGAACCAGTGTAAGGAGAGGGAGCAGGCAGTGGGGAGGCAGGCTCTAACTGTGACTGTGACAGGACAGGCGGTGGACACTCTACAGAAGGAGAAGGACCAAGAACCTGCTGCAGGAGCGGAACGAAGTACGGCCGAGGCCGCGCGGCGGCACCAGACACAGCAGGGACAGCACCAGCGCCCTCAGCACCTCCGGCAGCACCAGCGCCAACAGCACCTCCAGCGGCAGGACCTCCAGCAGCACCAGCAGCACCCGCAGCACGACCACCACCAGGACTGACAGTAGTAGTCTCAGAACCAACACCCTCAGCAGCTCCAGCTCTAGGCGGATCCGCAGGCCCAGCAGCTCCGGGAGTGGCGGCACCAGCACCCTCAGCGGTCGAAGAAGCGCCAGCTCCAGCAGTACGCCTCCAGCGGCAAGCAAACCACTCACGCAGCTCCTGTGGGGAGAGTGGCTTCCGCCGAGACGAAACACCCGGAGAACCTCCAGGCCCAGCACCGCAAGAACCACAAGGGGAGGTCCACTGGCCGCAGGCTCCACACCTCCAGGCTCAGCAGCTCCAGACGCAGCACCCCCAGGCTCAGCACCCCCGCGCGCAGCACCCCCAGACTCAGCACCCCCAGAGTCAGCACCCCCAGGCTCAGCACCCCCAGGCTCAGCACCCCCAGCAGTACCTGAGTCACCAGCAACCTCGACCGGCTCGACTGCATCTACCTGGGACACACCTGAAGGGGCAGGACCCTGAGGGGGAAGGGGGTCTACCGAGGGGGGACCTGGCACAAGGAAGTGCGGTGGCGGGGGGAGGGAAGGAGTGCGGTAGGGGAAGAGGCGGTAGAAGGGGACGGACTCGTCGAACGTGACGTCCTGGGAGGACAGAACACGACGAGAGGAGGGGTGGTAGAACTGCCACCCTGGGGCGTCAGGGGGGAAGCCTAGGAAGACATAGGGAGCAGCACGAGGGGACAGCTTGTCCGCAGACAAGTCGCGGACAAACGCCCGAGATCCCCAGACACGGAACGCAGACGCATCGCCGACATTCCCCGTCCAAAGCAGAGCTGGGGAGGTCTCCGGCCGGGAGACCCTGGGGTGAAGGTTGAGCTGATGCGCCGCGTACTCAACCGCAAACGGCCACAGAAAATGGGGGGCAGCCGCATGCATCATGGACGTACGAGCGACGTCCATGACCATGCCAATGCGGCGCTCAGCAATCCCATTTTGTTGTGGAGAGTCCGGAAGCGTGAAGGTCTGGCGGATGCCTCGTGTACGACAGTAGGCTCGCAGAAGGCCAGAGGAGAACTCTCCGCCTCGGTCAGAGTGCAGACGCAGAACAGGAAAGTCCGAGCCGAAGCTCCTCCTGAGCTGGAGACGAGCTGCGCGGATCCAGTCGATCAACACCCCAGTGACATCACCCTTGCTGCGCAAGGGGAAGACCGTGGTGTAACGCGAGTAGTCGTCAACCACCAGCAGGAAGTAGCGCTCGTGACCCTGTCCACGGACGCGGGCCGGGCCCCACACGTCCATGTGAAGCATCTGCAGAGGAGCCTCTGTCGGGGGAAAATGGGAGGAGTGAGGGGCAGCTCGGAGCCGCCCCTCGACACAGGGGACACAGGAAGGTCCTGGCCCCGAAGGAAGGGGAGGGAGAGACCGGGGGAGACCAGAGACAAGGACACGGGAAGCCATGCCCCGAAGACGAGGCAAGGAGGGGTGGCCAAGACGGTGGTGCCACAAGAGAGTCTCGTGAGACTGGAGGCGACACGAGCAGGGGGCAGACTCAGGACCAGACCTGGACGCAGCAGCAAACACCTGACCCGACGCAGCTACCTGGCCAGACGCAGGGACTGGAGGAGACGCAGTGGTCAGGGTGTAGAGACTCGACCCGGGCCGACGCGAAAACGTTGCTAGGTGTTGGCCTGTGCGGGCGTCCGAGCAGTGGGTCCCCCGCTGACTCGCAGGAGTAAACTGGTGAACCCCCGCATCCTGCAGGTCAGCACCACTCACCAAGTTCGTCGAGAACGAGGGGAGGTAAAGACCAGACAGGGTGCCCGAGGGGGCAGCCGGACACGGGAGGACAGTGGAGAAGTGAGCGAGGACAGGACCCCCAGAGGGGTCAGCCAGGGAGACTGCAACCGGCCGACCAAGCGGCGTGAGTGTGGTGCGGTCTCGAAAGGAGCGAGAAGCCCCTGAGTCAAGTGTGAAGGTGAGGGAGGCCGAAGCCGACGCAGTACCTGAGAGCGCAGCCTCACCAGTACCTTAGAGTGCAGACGCACTGGCACCTAGAGCAGTAGCCTCACAAGCACCTAGCGCAGCAGTACCAATGCCCGGGTCGGGCGGGAAACACCGGTAACAGTCACCCTCATCACTAATAGTCACAGCATACATGGCAGCAAGGATAGCATCAAAGTCAAGATCAAAGATCGCTACGCCAGCCCTAGACAGCTCTCCCCAGCGGGGAATCTCACTAGCCTCGGGGAACTGCTGACGCCAAGCGTCCGTCAGGCGGCCAAAGCAGCGCTGGGTGGAGTGGGCACCCCCACACTGCTCACCCGCGCGGTCGCCGGAACGAAGAACGTAGGTGCACGGGCCAAGACCCCCACCACGCTGACGCTGCGTGTACCACTTACGGAGCTGCTGAGGCGGGGGGATGTCCCGAGAACGCTGCTGCTGCTGCTGCTGCTGGCGCTGACCACCACCAGAGCCGCTCCGCTGCGGGGCACTACCCCGACCGGCTCCACCTCCTCCCCCACCGCCGCCTCCACCTCCGCCACCACCGCCGCCTCCGCTCCCACCGCCGCCGCCGCCACCGCCGCCGCCTCCGCTGCCGCCACCACCACCACCACCCCCACCACCACTCCCACCGCCACCCCCACTCCCTCCGCCACCGCCACTGCCACCTCCACCGCCCCCGCCAGCTCCACCCGCGCCCTTGCCCCCCTTGCCCTTGCCAGGGCGGCATCTCCCGCTAGGGGCAGACGCCGCGCCGACCGACTCAAGACCAAGCAGGTCGGCAGCAGCAGCAGAGGCAACAGAGGGCAGCAGGGGGGAAGGAGAACACCCCTCAAAGATGGGGGTGCGCGGGTCACCACGAGAGGCTCCTACAGTGACTATGCTCTTCTCCGCCGCTAGGAGGGCCTTCTCGAGGAGGTCGACAGTGAGGGTGGTGGGACAGACTGAGAGGAAGTGGTCCCTTACTACGCGAAGGGAGTCAGGGAGGCGAGTGACTATGTAATAGAGAGCGATGTACATGGGGGGGGGGGGTTCTTGGCGCAGAACTTAGCAGGAAGTGCGGCGCGGTAGCGAGTGTCAGAAGTGCGGAGGTGCGTGATGAGGTCAGCGACTGTAGGAAAGGCAGCAAGGTCAGGAAAGAGGTACGGTAGCATGAGGCGGCTCAGTGCAGCAGTGGCAGGGGAAGAGTAGCGCACAACTACAGCGTCGTACAAGGTCTGAGCACTCTTGTACTGACTAAAGTGCGCGCGCTCAGTGGTAGGCAGGTGGCGACGCACAGCAAGACGTGCAGCAGCATCGCGGGTGGCCCACTCAGAGTGAACAGTGGGGTCAGCATCAGCAGCAGGAGCAGGGGAGGTGCCAGAGGTGAGGTCAAAGAGAGAAAGACCGTCCGCCCTATCGCACTGTAAAAACAGCTGCAGGTCGTCGACCCAGACCTCAAAGTCAATGGCTCGACCCTCAGCGTCAAAAGCGAGGACACTAGGGGTAGCCATGACGACAGACTAGCAGTGCAAGCAGTGGGGGAAGGGCACGCAGTAGCAGTGGGGCTGTGCTCACCAGACAGGGCAGGTCGGGCGGCTCGGCAGTAGTGCGGCTCGGCTGCGGGGCGGCTCGGCGGTACTGCGGCTCGGCGGCCCGGCGGCTCGGCGGCGGCTGCTGGGCGGCTCGGCTGTACTGCGGCTCTGCGGCCCGGCGGCTCGGCGGCTGCTGCTAGGCGGCTCGGGTGAGCTGCGGCTCGGCGGCCAGGCGGCCCGGCGGCTGCTGCTGGGCGGCTCGGCTGCTCCGGTACCGGGCGGCGTGGCGGGCGGCTGCTCGGGCGGCTCGGCAGGAGGGGAGACCGGCGGGGCCGCGAAGGTGTGGGCGGCGGGGCCGTGACGTGAGGGCGGCGGGGCCGCGTAGGAGAAGGCGGCGGGGCCGCGTAGGCACGGGCGGCGAGGCCGCGAAGGTGAGGGCGGCGGGGCCGCGAAGGGGAGGCGGCGGGGCCGCTACGTGAGGGCGGCGGGGCCGCTACGTGAGGGCGGCGGGGCCGCGAAGGTGAGGCGGCGGGGCCGCTACGTGAGGGCGGCGGGGCCGCGACGTAAGGGCGGCGGGGCCGCGTAGGTAAGGGCGGCGGGGCCGCGTAGGTAAGGGCGGCGGGGCCGCGTAGGTAAGGGCGGCGGGGCCGCGAAGGTGAGGGCGGCGGGGCCGCGAAGGTGAGGGCGGCGAGGCCGCGAAGGTGAGGCGGCGGGGCCGTGACGTGAGGCGGCGGGGCCGCGACGTAAGGGCGGCGGGGCCGCAACGTGAGGGCGGCGGGGCCGCGACGTGAGGGCGGCGGGGCCGCGACGTGAGGGCGGCGGGGCCGCAACGTGAGGGCGGCGGGGCCGCGACGTGAGGGCGGCGGGGCCGCGACGTGAGGGCGGCGGGGCCGCGACGTAAGGGCGGCGGGGCCGCGTAGGTAAGGGCGGCGGGGCCGCGTAGGTAAGGGCGGCGTAACGGGCCGCTAGGGGCGACACGGAGGGTCGCTAAAAAAAAAGGAACGCGCTCCTCGGGGCGCGCTTCGGTGGGCCCTGGGAACAGTCCCTAGGAGGGGACCTGCTCTGATTCCATGTGAAATAGTGAACGCGAATGAATGAACTATGAGTGAAGTGGGTACAAGTACTAACCCTAATTGGGTTGTACCCCCTATGGGATACCCCACTATAGCCTACACAAAAGCATAAGCTATAATGTTCTGACAGATGCTATAACAGGGACAGGCGCGCCTTGACCTGGTCCGAGGTCAACGCCTGGGTCAAGTCCGGGTCAACGGTCGCGGTACACGAGGCGGCCGTACGGCGCCTCTGACGCTGACGCGACTGCCTGTGGGGCACGTGTGCCTCAAGCGCGTGCTCTGCGTCAGTCGCATGTGGCGCCACGTTCTCCACTGGTGCCACGGGTGCCACTGGCGCAACAGGCGCCGAAGGGTGCTGCTGGTGCCGCTCGGCGTTTTTGTTGACCTCGAGCCCGCCCAGCAGCACGTCGACTCGACAGCTGTTGGGGCGGACGTTTCGCCGTCTGCCCGGCGCTTATTGCTGCGCTCGCCCGACATTTCCCGGGCGTTACGATCGGTGTCGGAAATATTCGAGTCGTTGACGACGGTGTTGTTCGCGCGGTTAAGTGTCGGCGTAGCAGCCATAGTCGAGCGGTTGTGGTTGAGAATGTCAGCTAATAAAGTTGAAGGTGAAACGCCTCTCGGTAGAGAGCGAGTTCTAGCCAGCTTGAACGGAAAACTAGAAATGAGCTCGAGGAATTGAGAGTTGCATGAGCCATTGGAAAATGAGAGACGTGGGTGGAGGGAAATGAGCTCCAACCCACGTTTTGTAGTTGGAGAAGGGTGTTTAGCGCGCTTCGACGATGCCAAATCTGCGTTACACGCAGCTGCGCTTTCGAAATACGTAATTTTGAAAAAACACTTCGTGTGTTTAAAAATTAACATAACTATTATCGTACAACATTCCGAGTAGTAATGTGTAAACAGGTTGCATATTGGACTGTATAATTACAGATTTCAATGGTGGCAGAGGGGTGGCAGGTTGTGTGTGTAAAAAGTAATTAATTCAGCCATTTGTTCCCCCTCCAATATATCATTCGAATCATGTATGTACAGATTTTTTTTTGTGATCTATGGCTCCGTCCTGCAGCAAGTTCGAAATGTAGCTGCAGCTTTGGCAAAGTTCACCTCGGACGCAGATCTCCCGACTTGCGGGATAGTTCGGGGAGTCTCCCCTTCACTGACACTACTGAGCAATGAAACTGGCGATTGAGTTGTGGCCCTACTACCACTACAGGCCCTGTAGATTATTACTACAAGGGTAACAGTCGTTGTACCCGCAAGGGTAACAGTCGTTGTGCTGGACACGCGGCTGATAGTACTACTATTGCTAATCGGGTTCGCGCATCATGACGCCTCGGCGGCCGCGGATCATCAGGTAAGGAAGAAGTTTTTGCAATCTTAGAACATAAAATGCAAAGCATGTTGTGCAGGGCAAACATTTCTCGGTTGCTCAATATCGCGGATGATCTGGTCCATTGTGGCATATAAATTCAGCCTCTTATTTTTCGTGTTATTTTTTTTCACCTGAACCTCGCCTCGACAACTGTCACGGCTGTCCACCTGTTCCGCGCATCCGCCTTTTCCCGCGCGTGGCGGTGTGGCAGGCATTCGCGGGGACGGGCCCGGGCATCCCGCACCCCTTCGACTTCGCGTTTCCGGACCACCTGTGCGGGTCGCTTCGAGAGACCTACATGACCCTCCACGACCGCGTCCGCGCCGCCTGCAAGGCCGACGCGCAAGCCGCCGACCCCGCCGCCGCTCCTGGTTCCGCTGGTTCGCCCGAAGCCCCCGCTGCCTCTGCGTCGCGCTGTCGCACGCTGATCTTCGACTCGGGGCACGACGGGTTCGGCGACACGGTGTTCGGGCTCGCGTCGACGTTCGTCGCGGCGCTTCTAGACGATCGCGCGTTTCTAATTCGCCAGGAATGGTTACCGTTCGCCTTCGAACCCGCGACCTTCGACTGGCGCGACACGACCGACATTATCTTGTCGGAACCGTCATGGCGAATAAGTGACGAGAATAACCCCCCCGACGTGCCATACGCGCGACTGAGCCTGTACAATAGGAACGTTACGAATCCCGAGGCGCTGTTCGGGAAGCTGAGTGGGATAGCGCACATCGGGCTGTTGTGGAACCGCGGAATTCTGTTCAATCTGCTGACCAAGGAGAAGGGCGCGTGGGCGGATAAGTTCAGAGGCATTGGCTTGACCCCTCCGTACGCCTTCGCGTGCGTCATGCGATTCCTGCTCCGGTGGGTTGCTCTTGTGTCATTGACGGGTTGCCGCTGTGGAGAGGTGGAAGTTTAGAAGAGAAGCGGTTGAAGATTTTAGGCTTCCAGCACAGGAAACTAAAACTTAGCCGGGGATTTTAGAAAACCAGCAGAGGATTCTGAAAGGAACTTCTGAGGATTCTCAAAAAGCAACCGATTTTTGTTTGACAGCGGGCAGAAGTGTGAATTTAACAGATAGGCTGGCTCTGTCTGTCCTCTCGCCTCCTCTCTTTCACCTCCCAAAACATTCCCCCCTTTTTCCCGGTATTTGTTTCCCTTCCCACCCCTCGGTTCCCTCCTCTCTTTCTCCCCATGTTTCTCGAAAATTCTTCAATCCATCGGTTCCCAGACCTAAGCCGGAGGTATGGCAGCTGATGAGGGGCATAAGCCAGCAGGTGAATGCACCAAACAGCATCAGCATCAGCATACACGTGCGTGTGCAAGATGGCATAGTCTGGGAGGATTACTGGCATGATGGCGTTCCCAAGGTGCTCAACGAGACTGTAGTCGAGGAACTCTATAACGAGAACAAGCAGGCGTTTGAGTGTGCTCAGGTGAGGATCATGAGAGGAAGGAAGAGGGAGGGGATGACAAGCGGGGAGACAGAGGAGAGATGACGAGAAAGCTGAGTGGAGATGAGTCTTTTGAGACGTCGAGCAACCAGGGGGTTCTTCTTTTTAAAGTTCTCCCGGTTTCTGCGCTTGCTGTTATTGTTATTCTGACCCCGTATGCCGTGTGCTGTATGTTGTTTTTGTTATTCTGACCCCGTATGCCGTGTGCTGTATGCCATGTCATTTGCCGCTGTGCTTTTTCTTGCTGCGTCCGTGATGCTATATGTCGATGCTGCTGTTCTATTTGTTGTTTCATCCCTGCTCCCTGCTCCCTGTTCCCTGCTCCTTCCTCTCTTCCTCCCTCCTCCCTGCTCGTCGCCCCCGTGCGGCCAGCAGGAGTTGGAGCAGTGGTGGAGGCCGGTCTCCTTGAGGGTGACGTGGTTCCTCATCTGCAACTCCGCCCACCTCAAAGCAGCCTTGCGCAACAGATTCCCCAACAAGGTACCGTACCTCAAATCACAGCAGCCTTGGGAGATGACTCTCAACACAAGGTATTCTGCTTAAGGCACCCGCCTTCCCCCAATCTACTTCCTGGCTGAGGGGTCTCCCCCACGCTTCGCTCAGCGCATCATCGCGCATCTCCACCCCTCTCCCCCCACCCAACCCCACACCTCCTCTCCCGCTCTCCCTCCCTCCCTCCCTCCCTCCCTCCCTCCCTCCCTCCCTCCCTCCCTCCCTCCCTCCCTCCCTTCCACCGTCTTGACTCCCAATTCAACCCCCTTCTCTCCCCTCCAGATTGTGACCACTGAGTTTATCCCCCGCCACGTGGCGATCAGCAAGGAACCCAACTCCACTGCACGAACCGGCCCCCCTGCATGGTACCAGGAGACAGTGGCTGAATGGCTGCTCCTCGCATCCACCCACCTACTTATTATCCCAGCGGAGTCGGGGTTTTCCCGCTCTGCTGTCATGTATTCAATGCGCCCGGGGGGTGTTTACATGGCACACAAGTGCCGCCCTGATGCTCCTGTACCTGTAGGAGACCTAGCAGTGGCTGGGTGCGGGGTGTGAATGAGTGACATGTTCAGGTGGTGGCTTTGTACATAGTGTTACCGTATGGCTATGTTGTAGGGTATGAAATGCATGGTATGTATTCGTTGGCTTGTATCCGTGGTTCATAGCTCGATATCTACCCTGATGCCTTCTTTGCTCTGCTATTTGTATACACCCATGATATTTCTCATAAAAAAAATGACTCCAAAATATGGACAGCAACACTCATCAAAACTGTGTTGCACATTACCAAATGTATCTTTACATAAAATGTAGAACATCAGACCGTCTACACCAGTCCCACATGTACCATATATCCACTCCTGAGACGTCTCAAAACACAGTCACCAGCAGGCCCTCAGATTCACTTTTAGGCACGTAAGGGTATCAGGGTCCCTCTGCCCCTAGACCCTGATCGTCAGGGTCGCCTAAAAAAAAAGCCTGAAAGTTCAGTGTTACTTAAAAAAAAAGTCTGATACATCAGTGTTCCCTACAGAAAAAAGGCTGATACTAGTACGGTAGTCTTTATTTTACTAGTAGTAAAAACACTAGGAAGGAAGCAAACGGCAGAACGGGATGTGAGGCTGGATGGCAGGTAGCACGGCTGGGAGGCGTGGATGCATCAATGCTTGCCAGCACGACCTAGACCGCCAGAATCCCTCGCAGCGCAGCCTGCCAGCATCTCTGTGCTGCAACCTTGTAATTGGTCAAGTCACTTAGGGCATGTTCCTACGCTCTTATCAGGCAAACCTCTTGTCAGCCTTGCCTGGTAAAAGTAGCGAGGGTTTTTGGGTTTAGGGAATTTTCAGTGTGTTTTGACTTGAGCTTGATAAGAGGTTGGCCTGATAAGGGGCCGTAGGAACATGCCCTTAATGTTGCAAATGTGGCCAATGAACGGACCAGGCGCGCCAACTAAGGGGCCATCAGTGTGGGCAAAATTGTCCGATAGTCAACGACAGGCCCTGCTGACACCGCGGGAATCTGATTTTCCCAGTACTTCCGGTCAAGTACACTCGTACCTAGAAGGATTCGCTTTCAGGGTCAAACTCGTTACAACGTAAAGGCATCAGTGTCACTTCAAAAAAATTGCTGAAAGTTCAGAGTCATGTGGCATGTGAAGGCTGAAAAATCAGCCCTAGGAAAAGCTGAACACTGGATTTTCAGGGTAGGTAAAAAAAAAACCCTGAAAATCAGGAATTTCAGGGTAAAATTCCTGATATCGTAGGGCCTGGTCACCAGTCCCCCATGTTGATCGCCACAAACCCATTCCGCAGCCGCCCGTTGGTCGCCCGCAAGTCAATGATCAACCAACTCCAATTCGACCCAAGCGCGCCCACAAAGTAGTCGCACTGCGACGCGATGATTGTGCTCGCGAAACTCATACCAGTCGCGGTTAGACTTGGTGTCAGGGCCCTTGATATTAGGGTAAAATACCCTGATTACCCTGATTTCAGGGTTGACATAACCCCCTTGCCCTGAAGAATCAGGGTCTTAGTTCTTTCAGCCCTGAGATTTCAGGATGTTTGTTTTATATCACCCTGAGATTTCAGAGTAGTGTACACCTGCCTGCCCTGAGGCGTCAGGGTTCTTGTATGGCGTACCCTGAAACGGTTACGCTGTGCGCCTAGGGGGCCCAGTCCTTATTTCCGAGAGTTGGCTCCGAAACACGTGAGTCGCCCACCACCACTCACATTGGCGACAAAATGGCCCACATGGGGCAACATACAGCGAAACGGCAGGCGTGACTGCCTGTTACAGTACCCCCTTCACACCCACCACTAAAACGTCTGCTGCTGCATGTCCCTAGTTGACCAATCGGAGCAGTAGCACGTTGTGAGTCAAGTTCCTGCGTGTTGGCTCTGTGCGCTGGCATTGCCCAAGGCGCCTTCCAACTCCCATCACCCCACCCATCTCAAGCCAGTGCAGTGCATGTTGGTGGCACCTGGCCACCTCGTTCACCACGCCCTTCCATCTGTTCAGTACGTCTCTTCTTTGCTCGGCAGGCTGTGCTCTGCAGTGGTTGCAAACACTATGCTTTGCTCTGAGAATCCGCACTGAATACCTCTCGATCGCCATGGCGGACTCTAGCCCGCCTCCCACCCACACAGATCATGTATTAGCTACGATTGGTAACAACAGCGGTCGTGGCCTTACGGGCCTTGACTTCCTCCGACCTGCGAGCTCTATCGTTAACATGGCCTGGTGCGATTTCCACCCAGCACGCTATTAGAGGGGCCCTTCATCCCACGGTACCACCCTCGGCCTCAACTCCTGCTCAGGCTGATTCTCGGCCTGATCCATCAACTAGGGCTGCGCCGACTTCTGAAACGCGGCTCTACTCTACCACTAAGACGGGGCAGGATGGCGAGGCGTCGCCTCCTCCCGCGTCTACGTCACGGCCGACACCAGCAAGGCGGATGGGCGTGAGAGTAGGGCTGAGACACGGCACGATGCGCTTTCGGCAAGCGCAGATTACCTTCCATCGTGCCTGCACTGGACCTTCAGCGTCAACCGCGACATCATCCCCAATCGCAGGCCCCTCCAATCCTTCCACCTCCAACTCATCCATTCCGCTTGTCGACGAGGCAGAGCTGAAGTATCAGGACGCCATGTACCGATACACTAAAGAGAGGTTGGGTGATTTCCCGTGGCTTGTTTTGTGTCAGCAACCTGACGGATTTCCCTCCGTGAAATGCACTGTATGTGTGGCTCAGGGTGTGACAGGAACGAAATTCGGCCGCGCAGGGCATGGTGCAGTTGACATTCAGACCCAAGCGTTCCGAGCACACCAGAGAACGAGGAAGCACAAACGTGCTTTGAAGGAGTAGGAAAACACAGAGAGGAAGGCAAAGGGACGGACATTGCTTGACGACTGCCCCACGGTGTACGACATCGAGAAGGAGCGTGTGATCGCTCTGGCCGTGACCCTGCTCTTCATATGCCAACAGGACGCACCGATCGAGATGTGGGTCGACTTGGTGAAGCATCTAGCCGAGCGCCGAACACCTGGTTTTCCTAAGAAAGGCTACGGTGCTTACTACACCACGTAAGTCTTGTCCGAATGACACGCTTTTGCCGTTTAAGTTTTCCACTGCTTTTTTACCAGCAGGACGTGGTATGCTTTGTTCCAGGTATGGCTTCCAGGAGCTCACGAGTGCCACCGCGACATACCTCCGTACGCGCCAGCGAGAACACATCGATAAGTCCCCTTTCCTCGGGATCACTTGTGACGAAAGCACGGATCGTGTCCGCGGCAAGCACATGATAGTGTTCATCACTTTTCTGCGAGAGCGTGCGGTTGTTACTGAGTTCTTGTCGTTGCTCACCATTGACAATTGTGATGCTGCTTCTCTCCTCTCCGTGCTCCTCTCACACTTAGAGACCATTGTTAGAATAGGTAGCTAGGAATGATGAGACTATCGTGAAAGTTTGGTACAAATTAGGAACAAGGGGTTGTATCCCATAGTGGCTACCCCACTACAGCCTAGATAAATAACCTAAGCATATATGTTTGACACACCCCCATAGGCAAAGTGGGGGAGAACAAGGGGTCACAAGACCAGTCAAGAGAAGCAAAGCAAGCTCAGGGTGGATCACAAAGTCACCACACACTCTGAGCACAAGCAAAGGGTCACAAGGCCAGTTCACATGCAGAGGAATATAAGTATCAGCAAGCAGTACAGTGATCACTACCTAGCAAGTGTAGGCATGCAGGTATATAATAGAGATCACAGTACAAGCAAGGTCAAGAGGTAAACAGGTGAGACGAAATAGGTACAAGGCCAAGAGCAGTGCAGAAGCGCTGATGGTCACTAGGCGTAAGTGCCTTGGTGAACACATCACCAGTGTTAACCCGAGTGGCCACGTACGCAAGACGGAGCTGTCCACGCTACTGCAGCTCTCGAGCCAAGAAGTAACGCAGAGCGATGTGCTTCGTTCTCTGCTCCAGTCTGTGGTCCTGATACAAGGAAATCATTGCCTTGTTGTCGACGTACAGTGTTGGAGGAGAACGAGGCGGCTCTCCCACTTCGGTCAGCAGGTAGGTGAGCCAGCGTAACTCCTGTGCAGTCATGGCCCCTGTGTAGATACGAAACAGATTTGGAACCAAGGCTGAAGGTGTAACCCTGTGACGACCGCTGCGTAGCCAAGTCGTCAACCAAAGAAGCGTCTGCGTGACCAGTGAGGACAACTGGACCCCGTCCTCCAAGCACGAGCCCCATGCCCTGCACAAGTAGCACATCACCCTCTTAGCGGCCTTCTAGTGCTCTGGTCGGTGTCTCCCGGGCGCAACGTAGCGTGCCAGGATGCTAAGAGGGTAAGCAAGGTCGGGTCGAGTGCAGGTCATCAGTTACATGAGGCAGCCCACAAGCTCTGGATACGGGCCACTCGGCTCTACGAACTCATCCGTAGGCAGAGCTAAGAGCGAGTGACCGGTAGGCAGAGGAGTGGCCTGTGGCGAGGAGAACTGGAAGCCGAAGCGCTGAAGGACATGCCGAGGATGTAGAACGGCGGCAGCGAAGTGTCGGTGCGCAGGAACAACGACGGTCAGCAGAGGAAGGAGCAAACTTAAGTGCCGCAAGTGTCGTCCTTAGTGTGTCATGCCACTCACGAGGCGCCTGGCGGAGACCGTAGATTGGCCGTCGGAGGCTCCACTGGGTACGTGCAGGAAACGACCCAGTGAAGCCACGAGGACGGCGCAACCAGATCTCCTCGTGCAGGCTGCCCTACAAGAAAGCTGTGCTGAAGTCAAGGGAGTGGAGCTCGTAGTCACGCTGAGCACCGATGTGCAGCAGCACCCGAAGAGTGGTCATCTTCGGGGTAGAGGAGAAGGTCTGGAAGAAGTCAACTCCCTGTCACTGACTAAAGCCTCGTGCAACGGAACGAGCCTTGAAGACAGGCGGAGAACCTGGCGGCCGCTTCACCCCGAAAATCCACTTGTCATCGACCATGTTCGCCTCAGGAGGGGGAACTGCGTCGACGTAAGTGCCTGTGGACTTCCAGGATGCCATCTCTGCGTCCATGACTGTCTGCCACTGAGAGGAGTAGGTACCCGTAATCACCTGTGCGTAAGAGCGCGGGGTTGGGTTGTTTAAAGCATCCGAGTCTCCGTCAGGTGCAAGCAGTATGGCCCCGAGATGAGGTACAGCATTTCCAAGACACTCAAAGTCCTCGTGCCTATCCTCAAGGACGTCCGTGCCAAGAGCACACTCACCCCCGACTAACGGAGGACAGTCAGACTCAGACTCAGCAACAAGACTAGTGGCGTAGTCGAGACGACACGCAGCAGCAAAGTCAACAAGCTCAGCACCTAGGGCGCATGCAGCAGGTGGACTCAAACAAAGGGTCAGTGACTATAGTGGCTAGAAGGCATGTGACAGTAGGGCTGGCAGCACCAAGTAAGTCAGACTTAGGGTCCAAACTGTCAGCAAGAGAGGACGCAAGAGGAGACGGCAGAAGCACACGCTGTGGAACAGAGGAAGGACGAAGTGTCATAGTGTGACTGCCGAGGATAGGAAGAGGACGCGGACGAGGAACACGGTGACCATTGCAAACAGTGCGAACAGGTGAGGCAGGATGAGACGCAAGCTCACGACGCTCTGTAAGAGAGTCTGTCTGCTCAGTGTAAGGAGAAGGAGTAGGCAATAGGGAGTTTGGATGTAACTGTGGCTACGACTGGTCAGGTAGTGGACACAGTAAGGGAGGAGTAAGGCCAGTGGAAGACGGGAGAATAAGAACCTGGCGAAGTACCGAGCCAGATGGCGGCAGAGACGACGACGGCGGTGGAACGAAAAACGGTCGCCGCTGCACAGTGTCTCTAGCACCAGTACCGCCAGCTCCAGCGCCCCCAGCGCCAGCACCTCCAGCTCCAGGGCCTTTAGCACTAGCGCCGCCAGGCAGCGTGACGGGCAGGGGAGGGAGGCGCGCGGCCAGCAGGGCGGCGCGACGGGCAGGGCAGGGCAGCGCGCGGCCAGCAGTGCGGTGCGACGGGCAGGGCAGGGCGGTGCGTCGCTAGCAGGGCAGCGCGATGGGCAGGGAAGGGCGGCGCGCGACCAGCAGGGCGGCGCAACGGGCATGGCAGGGCAGCGCGCGGCCAGCAGGGCGGCGCGACGGGCGGGGCAGGGCAGCGCGACTGGTGGGGCAGCGCGACGGGCAGGGTAGGGCGCTACGAGCAGGGTAACGCGCTACGGGCAGCAAACTATTTGGTGGGCCCTAAAAAAAACGGTCCTGGAATAAGACCTGCTCTGATACCATGACAGAATACTGAACGGGAATGAATGTACTAAGATCAAAGTGGGCACAAGTACTAACCCTAATTGGGATGTCCCCTTTATGGGCTGCTGATATAACCAAGGATCCAGTGGATAGGATAGAATCTGTTAGGTCCGAGAGGAGACAATGAAGTCTCTGTAGTGACCTTGTTGAGTAATGATTGAAAGAGAACAAGATAATTGAAAGATAGGAGTACAAGAGATTAAGTAGAAATCTAGCTAGCCATGTACTCTGAGTGTCAGAACATATAGCTTGTGCTTATTGTGTAGGCTATAGTGGGGTAGCCCATAAGGGGTACAACCCAATTAGGGTTAGTACTTGTACTCAGTTCATTCATAGTTCAATCATTCTTGTTTCAGTTTTCTCATGGTATCAGAGCAGGTTCCCTAGTGGGAACTGTGCCTAGGGCCCACCAAGTCGAAACTTTTTTTTCTGCCCGGAGCGCGCTCAGCCCGAGTCACGCTCCTCTCTCTCATCTCGTCGAGCCGCCCTAGCGACTGCGTCGCGCCGCCCTAGCGGCCCCGTCGCCCTAGCGGCCCCGTCGCCCTGGCGGCCCCATCGCCCTAGCGGCCCCGTCGCCTAGCCCTACGGCCCCGTCGCCTAGCCCTACGGCCCAGGCGCCGCCCTGTCCCGGCCCCGCCGCCCTTCGCTGCGGCCCCCCGGCCGCCCTTCACTGCGGCCCCGCCGCCCTTCATTGCGGCCCCGCCACCCTTCGCTGCGGCCCCGCTGCCCTTCGCTGCGGCCCCGCTGCCCTTCGCTGCGGCCCCGCCGCCCTTCGCTGCGGCCCCGCCGCCCTTCACTGCGGCCCCGCCGCCCTTCGCTGCGGCCCCGCCGCCCTTCGCTGCGGCCCCGCCGCCCTTCTCTGCGGCCCCGCCGCCCTTCTCTGCGGCCCCGACGCCTCTCTCGCTGCGACCCCGCCGCCTACCTTGCGGCCCCGCCGCCCTTTGCTGCGGCCCCGCCGCCCCTCTCGCTGCGGCCCCGCCGCCCCTCTCGCTGCGGCCCCGCCGCCTACCTTGCGGCCCCGCCGCCCCTCGCTTTGGCCCCGCCGCCCCTCCCGCTGCGGCCCCGCCACCTACCTCGCGGCCCCGCCGCCCTCCCAGCCGCCCTGCCGCCCTGCCGCCCTACCAGCGGCCCTGCTGCCCTACGTCACCGAGCCGCCCGTTCCGCTCGAGCCGCCCAAGCCGCCCAAGCCGTCCGAGACGCCCGAGCCGCCCGAGCCGCCCGAACCGCCCGAGCCGCCCGAGCCGCCCGAGCCGCCTGAGCCGCTGAGGAGCCGAGCCGCTGGTGCCGCAGAGCCGCTGTTGCTACTGAGCCGTCCGAGTCGCCCGAGCCGCCGTGTTGCCGAGCTGCTGTGCTGCTGAGCTGCCCGAACCGCCCTGTCTGGTGAGAGCAGCGCTTCTGACACTGCACTGCCCCTGTCCTACAGTTAGTGCTGCTAGTCTAGTGCTGTCATGGCTACCCCCAGTGTTCTCGCTTTTGACGCTGAGGGTCGGGCCATTGACTTTGAGGTCTGGGTAGATGACCTGCAACTTTTCCTACAGTGCGATAGGGCAGACGGTCTCTCCCTCTTTGACCTCACCTCTGGCGCCTCCCCTGCCCCTGCTGCTGATGCTGACGCCACTGTTCGCTCCCAGTGGGCCACGCGCAATGCTGCTGCACGTCTTGCTGTGCGTCGCCACCTCCCTACCTCCGAGCGCGCGCACTTTAGTCAGTACAAGAGTGCTCAGACCTTGTACGACGCTGTAGTTGCGCGCTACTCCTCCCCTGCCACTGCTGCACTGGGCCGTCTCATGCTACCGTACCTCTTCCCTGACCTTACTGCCTTTCCCATAATCGCTGACCTCATTACGCACCTCCGCACTAGTGACACCCGCTACCGCGCTGCGCTTCCTGCTGACTTCTGCGCCAAGAACCCCCCCCCCATGTACATCACTCTCTACTACATAGTCACTCGCCTCCCTGACTCCCTTCGCGTAGTCAGGGACCACTTCCTCTCAGTCTGTCCCACCACTCTCACTGTTGACCTCCTCGAGAAGTCCCTCCTAGCGGCCGAGAAGAGCATAGTCGCTGTAGGGGCCTCTCTTGGTGACCCGCGCACCCCCATCTTTGAGGGGTGTTCCCCCTCCCCCCTACTGCCCTCTGTTGCCTCTGCTGCTACGGCCGACCTCCTTGGTCTTGAGTCGGTCGGTGCGGCGTCTGCCCCTAGCGGGAGACGCCGCTCTGGCAAGGGCAAGGGGGGCAGGGGCACTGGAGGGGCGAGCGGGGGCGGTGGAGGTGGAGGTGGAGGCGGCGGGGGGAGTTGGGGGTGGCGGTGGGAGTGGTGGTGGGGGTGGAGGTGCCGGTGGCGGCAGTGGAGGCGGAGGCGGCGGCGGCGGTGGCGGTGGGAGCGGAAGTGGCGGAGGTGGCGGCGGTGGAGGAGGCCGCGGAGGCGGCGGTAGTAGCGGAGGCGGCGGAGGCGGCGGAGGCGGCGGAGGCGCCGGGGGTGGCGGTGGAGTTGGTCGCGGGTCTACACAGAGGAGTGGCTACGGTGGTGGTCCGCGCCAGCAGCAGCAGCGCGGTCGTGAGACCTTGTCCCCTCAGCAGCTACGTGAGTGGTACACTGCACGCCAGCGGGGTGGGGGTTTTGGTCCGTGCACCTACGTCCTGCGCACCGGCGACCGTGCGGGTGAGCAGTGTGGGGGTGTGCACCCCACTCAGCGCTGCTTTGGCCACCTGACGGACGCGTGGCATCACCAGTTCCCGGAGGCCTCCGAGATCCCTCGCTGGGGCGAGCTGTCTAGGGCGGGTGTTGCCATCTATGATCTTGATTTTGATGCTATTCTTTCTGCCATGTATGGTGTGTCTATTAGTGATGAGGGTGACTGTTACCGGTGTTTCCCGCCCAATCCGGGCATTGAGACTGCTGCTCTAGGTACTGGTGAGGCGGCTGCCCTAGGTGCTTGCGACGCTGTTGCTCTAGGTGCTAGTGCGTCTGTGTCCTCAGGTACTGGTGAGTCTGCGCTCTCAGGTACTACGTCGGCTTCGGCCTCCCTCACCTTCACCCTTGACTCTGGGGCTTCTCGCTCCTTCTTTCGGGACCGCACCACACTCACGCCGCTTAGTCGGCCGGTTGCGGTGTCTCTGGCTGACCCCTCTGGGGGTCCTGTCCTGTCTCACTTCTCCACGGTCCTCCCGTGTCCGGCGGCTCCCTCTGGCACCCTGTCTGGTCTCTACCTCCCCTCATTCTCTACGAACCTGGTGAGTGGTGCTGACCTACAGGATGGGGGAGTACACCAGTTCACTCCTGCGCGTCAGCGGGTGACCCACTGCACAGAGGCTAGCACAGGCCGACACCTAGCTACGTTTACCCGTCAGCCGGGGTCGAGCCTGTACACACTGACCACTGCGTCTCCTCCAGTTGTTGAGTCTGGTAGGGTCACTGCGTTGGGTCATGTGTTTGCTGCAGCGTCCAGGTCTGGTCCTGAGTCTGCCCCCTGTTCGTGTCGTCTCCTGTCTCACGAGACTCTCCTCTGGCACCACCGCCTTGGTCACCCCTCTCTGCTTCGGCTCAGAGGCATGGCCTCCCGTCTTCTTGCTTCTGGTCTCCCTCGGTCCCTCCCTCCCCTTCCTTAGGGCCCTGGCCCTACCTGTGTCCCCTGTGTTGAGGGGCGCCAGCGGGCTGCCCCTCACTCCTCCCGGTTTCCTCCGACAGAGGCCCCGTTGCAGACGCTTCACATGGACGTGTGGGGCCCCGCCCGCGTCCGTGGACAGGGTCACGAGCGCTACTTCCTGCTCGTTGTTGACGACTACTCGCGTTACACCGCAGTCTTCCCCCTGCGCAGCAAGGGTGATGTCACTGAGGTGCTGATCGACTGGATCCGCGCAGCTCGTCTCCAGCTCAGGCAGAGCTTTGGCTCAGACTTTCCTGTTCTGCGTCTGCACTCGGACAGAGGCGGAGAGTTTTCGTCTGGCCTTCTGAGAGCCTACTGTCGCGCACGAGGAATCCGTCAGACCTTCACGCTTCCGGACTCCCCGCAGCAAAATGGGATTGCTGAGCGCCGCATTGGCATGGTCATGGACGTCGCTCGTACGTCTATGATGCATGCGGCTGCTCCCCATTTTCTGTGGCCGTTTGCGGTGAGGTACGCGGCGCATCAGATCAACCTACACCCCAGGGTCTCCAGGCCGGAGACCTCCCCAGCCTTGCTGTGGACGGGGAAGGTTGGCGATGCGTCGGCGTTCCGGGTCTGGGGATCTCGGGCGTTTGTCCGCGACTTGTCTGCGGACAAGCTGTCCCCTCGTGCTGCTCCTTGCGTCTTCCTGGGGTTCCCCCCTGACGCGCCTGGGTGGCAGTTCTACCACCCCACCTCTCGCCGTGTTCTGTCCTCCCAGGACGCCACGTTTGACGAGTCGGTCCCCTACTACCGCCTCTTCCCCTACCGCACTCCGTCCCTCCCCCCGCCGCTGCTCTTCCTTGTACCAGGTCCCCCTCCGGTAGACCCCCTCCCCCCTCAGGGTCCGTCCCCTTCAGGTGTGTCCCAGGTAGGTGCAGTCGAGCCTGTCGAGGTCACTGGTGACTCTGGTGCTGCTGAGGGTGCTGAGCCTGGGGGTGCTGCGACTGGGGGTGCTGAGCCTAGGGTGCTGAGCCTGGGGGTGCTGCGACTGGGGGTGCTGTGCCTGGGGGTGCTGAGCCTGGGGGTGCTGAGCCTGGGGGTGCTGAGTCTGAGGGTACTGCGCCTGGGGTTGCTGAGCCTGGGGGTACTGAGCCTGGGGGTGCTGAGCCTGGGGGTGCTGAGCTTGGAGGTGCTCCGCCTGGGGGTTCTCCGGGTGCTTCGTCTCTGCGGGAGCCACTCTCTCCACGGGAGCTGCGCGAGTGGTTTGCCCGGTGCTGGAGGCGTGCTGTTGGTGCTGGAGGTTCTTCGGCTACTGAGGGTGCTGCTGTCGCGGGTCCCGGAGGTGCTCATACTGGGAGTACTGGAGCTGCTGGGCCTGCGGGTTCGACTGGAGCTGGTGCTGCTGAGGGTGTTGGAGCTGAGACTACTGCTGGCGGTCTTGCTGCGAGTACTCCTGGTACTGCTGGAGGTTCTGGCGCTACTGGAGGTGCAGCTGGAGCGGGTGCTCGTGGTGGGGGTGCTGGTGCTGTACCTGCTGTGTCTGGCGTCGCAAGGCGGCCTCGACCGTACTTCGTTCCACTCCGGCAGCAGGTTCTTGGTCTTCTGCCTTCTACTGGTCCTCCTCCTTCTTTAGAGTGTCCACAGCCAGTCCCGTCACAGTTACTGTTGCAGCCTGCCTCCCCTTTGCCTGCTCCTTCTCCCTACACTGGTCCTACTGGAGGTCTTGCTGAGCGTCGTGAGCCTGCGTCTCGCCCTGCGTCGCCTGTCCGTGCTGCTCGCGCTAGTGGTCGTGGTTTGCGTCAGCGTCCTCCTCCTGTCCCTGGCACGCACCGGATGTCTCTGCGTCCCTCCACTGCTCCTCTGCGTGCCCCTTTACCTTGTCCTCCTGCGTCCTCTCTTCCTCCTTTTGCGGACCCGGAGTCGGACTCTCTTCGTGCTGCCAGTCCTACTGTCACGCGTCTCCTGGCTACTGTCATCACATCCCGACTCCGCGCTCTTACGCGGAGGCGATAGAGGGTCCCTACTCCTCTCAGTGGCAGGCAGCTATGGATGCAGAGATGGCTTCGTGGAAGTCCACAGGCACCTACGTTGACGCTGTCCCCCCTCCTGGGGCGAATATCGTCAGTGGAATGTGGATCTTCAGGGTGAAGCGGCCGCCGGGTTCTCCGCCTGTCTTCAAGGCGCGTTACGTGGCTCGTGGCTTCAGTCAGCGGCAGGGAGTTGACTACTTTCAGACCTTCTCTCCCACCCCGAAGATAACCACTCTTCGGGTATTGCTGCACGTCGCTGCTCACCGTGACTACGAGCTGCACTCTCTTGACTTCAGCACAGCTTTCTTGCAGGGCAGCCTGCACGAGGAGATCTGGCTGCGCCGCCCACCTGGCTTCACTGGGTCTTTCCCTCCTGGTACTCAGTGGAGCCTCCGGCATCCAGTCTACGGTCTCCGCCAGGCGCCACGTGAGTGGCACGACACACTGAGGACTACGCTTGCGGCTCTTGTGTTTGCTCCTTCTACTGCCGACCCGTCGCTGTTTCTGCGCACCGACACCTCTCTGCCGCCGTTCTACATCCTCGTATACGTCGACGATTTGGTCTTTGCCACAGCTGACACTGCTGGACTCGCCTACGTGAAGTCCGAGCTGCAGAAGAGACACACGTGCACAGACCTGGGTGAACTGCGCAGCTACCTTGGCTTGCAGATCACCCGGGACAGAGCACAGCGGACCATTACTCTGACTCAGTCACACATGGTGCAGCAGGTCCTTCAGCGCTTCGGCTTCACGTACTCCTTGCCTCAGGCCACTCCTCTGCCTACTCGCCACTCGCTCTCAGCTCTGCCTTCGGATGAGTCCGTGGAGTCGAGTGGCCCGTACCCAGAGCTTTTTGGCTGCCTCATGTACCTGATGACCTGCACACGACCTGACCTTGCATACCCTCTTAGCATTCTTGCACGCTATGTTGCTCCTGGGAGACACAGACCAGAGCACATGGCTGCAGCGAAGAGGGTGTTGCGCTACTTGTGCAGTACGTCGGGCATGGGGCTAGTGCTTGGAGGGCGGAGTCCAGTGGTCTTTACTTGGCACGCGGACGCTTCTTGGGCTGACGACCAGGCTACGCAGCGGTCGTCACAGGGCTACACCTTCAGCCTTGGTTCCGGCTCTGTTTCGTGGCGGGCTACCTGCTCGTCTTCTGTTCTCGGCTCCAGTTGTGAGGCTGAGATCTACGCCGGGGCCATGGCTGCACAGGAGCTTCGCTGGCTCACCTACCTGCTGACCGACCTTGGAGAGTCGCCTCGTTCTCCTTCAGTCCTGTACGTAGACAACAAGGCTATGCTGGCCTTGTGTCGAGAGCAGAGACTGGAGCACAGAACAAAGCACATTGCTCTTCGCTACTTTCTTGCTCGTGAGCTACAGCAGCGTGGTCAGTTGCGGCTTGCGTACGTGGCCTCTGAGGCCAACACTGCTGATGTCTTCACCAAGGCACTTGCGCCTTGTGATCATCAGCGCTTCTGCACGCAGCTGGGTCTTGTGCCTGTCTTGCCTCACTTACTTACCTCTTGACCTTGCTTGTACTGCTGCATATATATACACCTGCTCTTGCTTGTCTAGTCCTTTATATATATGTACTCCTGCATGTGAACTGGCCTTGTGGCCTTGAACTTGTGCTTGGAATGTGTGGTGACTTTGTGATCCACCCTGAGCTTGCTTTGCTTTGCTTTGCTTGACTGGTCCTGTGACCCCTTGTTCTCCCCCACTTTGCCTATGGGGGTGTGTCAGAACATGTAGCTTGTGCTTATTGTGTAGGCTATAGTGGGGTGTGTCAGAACAATAGGGTTAGTACATTGTACTCAGTTCATTCATAGTTCAATCATTCTCGTTTCAGTTTTCTCACTAAGGGGTACATTCCCTTATTAACTGTATTGCATAGCTACAGTAACCGTGACTATTGCTATTTTCGACAGTTACCATGTTGCAGTGAATTAACTGTCGCGCGGTTACTGAATTGTCAAGGGTCACGACCGTTGACTTCCTCAGACGGTTGACCTTCGAGTGACCCTCGATATTCCGCATGCTCTATATGAGCTATTGCGGTACTGGTACAGTGGAACAGCTTCGGGAATGCTTTATATAACCTTTCGGTGATTCCAACATGGGCTACCCCACTACAGCCTACACAATATAACATTTTGACACTAGGTGCTCCTAAAGTGGGTGCAACTTCACGGCACAAAACCCACGGGTGTATTATTTCCATCAGGTGCAGGGAAAATTCGCGTGCAGGGAGTTCACGCCCCCTGCAAAGGCACAGACATGGCTGCACTGCACACTGGTCAACTTTGGTTGACTGGATGCACAATGCTGGAATTTTCCGCTGATTACTCTAGGACCTACGTTGCTGTGTAAACACCTGGTCCACCCGACCCGAACCTTGGTCAATGTACCTGATGATTCGTGTATATTTTACGTTCAGGATGCCTGATGTTTCTTTTACAGTTTCTGCCACTAATGCTTTCGACCTAAATACCAACTACAGTCAGCAAAATAACTATGGTTAGGAAGTTACCGTACATAGCTGTCACTTTTTGTTTCCCTGGGTTTGTCGTAACCTTTTACATCCGAGAGGTTTCGTATCAGGTAACCCAGCGCGCCTGTTTCGGGACATGAGGTTGTCCTTCCTCCTCGCTTGGTTCTCCTGCAACCAGACACCACCATGCTTGTTCCACAGAGCCTGGAGATCCTTTTTCACACCTTAAGGGTTGCTGTGACTACAAGTCGCAGCAAAGTTGCTTCGTCGCTCTCTGGATTCCCTTATTCTGGTAGTGTTGGGTGCTGCTAGCAAGTGGCTTCGTGACCAACAACATGGCGCACCTTATCAACACTGCCAGACGTCAGGTCTCCTCCGCTCTCTGCTCCGCTACTAATCACGGATCTGCGTATTACAAGCAGGTACGCGTCATGGCCATCAAGATTAGCTGCCTCAGTTTTTCCGCGTCCTGTATCCTGCTCTTCGTCCTTGTTTTATGTGTGTCGCCAACAATCAGCTATCCGTTTTGTCGATGCAGCTACTTGAGACCAACAAGCAGTACATTGTTGATGGCGGGAATCCAGAGAAGGTGAAGGAGCTCTCGAAGCAGCTTTATTACACCACTTTGGCGAGGTAAGTCCCCACCTCGCGATCTTCCTGAACTCGTTGGCTGCCTCTATCCAGTTTGCTTAGCGTTGTTTTCCCCTTGCCAGTTTGCTAACCTCACGCGTTTTGTTCGTTGCAGTTTTCCCAAACGGTATCAGCATGCGCAGCAAGAACTGCAGATCGTGAAGCAGAAGTGGGCGAACCGAGCGGAGCTGCAACTAGAGGAGATCGGGATTGCCACATTGTTTCTCGCGGAGGTGTATGCCTGGTTCTGTGTGGGCGAAATCGTTGGCCGGGGATTTACCCTCACTGGCTATAAGCCTTAAGCTGCGTCAGTGGAACAATTAACTTCTGGTGCTGCTGCAACTACGCTATTAGTGACGGAAATTCACCTGGAACCCCTCTGTGCCATCTGCATCAGTATCTCATGATTCATGGCGCGTACACGTTGCAGCGTGGGCCCGAAGTCTTCCTGAGAACAGACACTATTTGAGGGGAAATGAAGCTCCGCCACACTTCATGCCTTCTTAGGTCTGTCTGCCCTGTTCAGCATAAACACCCCTCCCTTCCCATCTTGCACACTACCATGAAGTATTCGGGTGCTTGCGCTCCATGTATTGTAGGCCTGAACCAAGACTAGATCATGCCATTGGCCGTTGTACATGCGTATGGACTACATGCATTTGGGAATTGGATGGGGAATCCAATTGAGATGTATGAGGAAAGTGTGATGGTATTCACGAAAATTAACATGTATAGACAGCACTCAAAGAAAAACATTACCTTTTCTGCAAGGATCGATAAGGCTAAACATGTTATAACGAGGATCACTCCATTTCGCCTGCACCCTCCGATATAATCGATTGGTAGGACTCAGCTCCTCCCGTCCTGCGTGTATTGCAGCCGCCATTCTTACATGGCCATCTCCTTGGCGCGCTTCCGCCACGTCCACTGCTCAATCCCGCGGGTCCCTTCTTCACTGAAAATCCCAACCCTCCGTTCACGACCCACTCTCACGCTCAGTAAGCCATCGTTTTTCCTGTCGCTACCCGCTTATATCCTTCTTTTAGCACTCAGCCTCGCCGCAATTCCCGCTGACGCGGTCCTCGCATCCGCGAATCCCGATCGTGCGAGGATTCTGGAGAGGAGCGGGCAAATATCGAGTGAAGGAAAGCGCGCTATCAGGCTTGCGCAAGAGGCGGCGACCGCGGGAGGGGGGGAGGCGGAAGGGGGAAGCGGGGGGATCGATATCACGGGCCATGTTAATCCCGCGGGGTATAGCTGGCGGCGCGCTTCTGGCGGCGACCGCGGCGGCGGCGGGCGCGTGGGCGCATGGGCGGCGTTCCTGGTATGGGGCTTCGCGTTCGTGGCGGCGGGGCTTCTAGTCGCCGTCGGTATCTTCTGCGTGAGTGCAGGGCGGCAGAAGGGGAAAGAATCATTCCGTACCCTTTTCAATCCTTCCCCTGGGCCTTCTTCCCCCAACCGCACTCTGTCCCCTTTCTCCTATTCCACTCCCTCTGTTCCCTGTATCTCCCTCCCCCTCTCCCCCTCCCCCCCTCAGCTGGTAACTCTATCGGACCTGCAGCACGACTACATCAACCCACACGACAGTGCGGCGTCTATCAACCGCTTCCTGCTGCCCGACATGCTCGCACACGCTGCAGTCGCGCTGCTGCTGCTGCTCTTCCCGCCCTCCCTGCTCGGCCTCCTGCTCTTTGCTCTCAACTTGCCGCTGCTGCTCTTCCACGCGCGATGGTGGGTCGGTGCTGTGCGGTGGCGTGGTGTGGGTTGCGGTGGTGTGGGCTGCACTGGGCTTCCTGTGTTGGTGCTGTGTTGTTGAGGCGTCTTGCAATCAAAAACGTTATGGGCTGGTGGGTCGATGCGTCGATGCATTGATGGAGGTCGCTGGGTTGATGGGCTGCTGATGGGTTCATCATGGCTTTGTGGCCTGTAACGCTGCTCTGTCCGCACACAGGTCAAGCTGCTGTTACACAATGTGCGAGCAATCAATGCCTTCTGAGACGTGTCATCACCGCCCTCACAAGTCTCCTCAACCCTGCCACTTTGCCACACCTCCTTTTAACCTACCTAAAACGCCCCCTTCCCTCCATCCTGCCCCCCTTTCCACCCCATTATCCTCCTCCCCCCCGTCCGCCCTCTTTCTTCATCCACTCTCCTTTTTTCCTCTGGGAGCAGTCTTCTAGCCGGCTCGTACACTGTCGACGTGACAGAAGTTTTCGTGCAGCTGCCCGAACTGCGCAGGCTGTGGCAGAAAAAGGTGGCTCTGTACTGCATATTGGTGCTGCCTGTGGTCTATAGGTGAGGGCATCTTGTTGTATGCTTTTGTGTTTTTTTGTTTTGTTTTTGTTTTGGAAATGTAACAATAAAACTCAGACTATGACAGGAGAAGCTCTCATCACAGTGAATACTGTGCTGTGTCATGCTCCTACTGGCAGTTATAAGTGAGTGCATTGTTTGTAGCATCACAGCTACTTGCATTGCACCCCTCGCTTTCCCTCCAGTGCTTGTACTATATATCGCCACGTGCTCATTTCCATCTCATCTCCCCTATTGTTGTGCTACTATTGCTTGTTTGTCACTCGAATTATCGCTCCCTGTTGTTCTCTCTCCAGCTCGTTCTCTCTTGCATCTCTCCTCCTCTCTCGCTCCTCTCCCCCCCCATTCGCACCCTTCCCCGCTGCTTCTGCTCTCCCATCTCCCCACTTCCATCCCCCCTCTCACCCGCTCCCCTGCCCCTTCTCCCCACCCTCACATGTCTCTCAAAGGATGCTACTGGCATATCTTCTTGGTGGTTGGAATGTACCTTTCTCCGGTTTTGTCTGCCCCCATGTCAGCCCCCATGTTTGCTGGTGATCGTTTCTTTTGAGTCCACTCATGTCATAAGCAACCCTCCCATCCTCCTTCTCCATTGCCACGCGCCCTTCCTGTGCCTCGCTCCCCTCCCCTCTCGTTCCTCCCCCACCACGGACACATCTATCAGATGGGTAATAGCAGCCACGCATCTGCTGGTGATCACCTCTTTGGTTCTCATAAGTAACCCTTTCCTCCCACCCTTCCCCCTGTTGTCCTTTCCCTCCCCCTCTCCCCCACCACGGACACATCGATCAGATGGGTAATTGCAGCAACGCATCTGCTGGTGATCACCTCTTTGGTTCTCATAAGTAACCCTTTCCTCCCACCCTTCCCCCTGTTGTCCTTTCCCTCCCCCTCTCCCCCACCACGGACACATCGATCAGATGGGTAATTGCAGCAACGCATCTGCTGGTGATCACCTCACAACCAAAGGCCGTGCGCCGCACTGCATAAGCAGTTGCTCACAACGATGTTTTGCTCCCTAAAACAGCTCTCAACTCAACTCAACTCAAGTTCAAGGGTCTGTGTGTAGCTTTAATCTGCACTCCTTGCATGCCCGGCTGCTATGATGAACCAAGTACACTGCTAATAATGCTGTGAAGTAGTTATGCATGTTATGCCCACCAGATCAATAGCAAACTGCAAGTCAAGTACTGGTACTTTGAATGCCACATTGGACCCGATGTGCACAAACTAGGATTCAGAGCATTTGAACGGTTAAGCCCCCACCCCCAATGCATTAGAGATGAGGTTGGGCACATTTGGGCTCGGTAATAGGTACCGTATGTATGTACAGTACAGTGTCAATCTCTGTCATCCATGCAGGCTATTAGAGAGATACCCACCAGACTAAACATTATGCTCGTCACATGGCCATTTAAACAGCAGTAAAACGGTACCCGGTATCAGGCGCAGTTCAGGTTTATGCCAGCAATAACGTAGTTCACCAAACCACCGCAGGTACAGCAGTTTCATGTGTTCGAAGACTGCCAGTTTTGAGAATGGTGACGACTCCATGTGAGGATATGTGTTTCAAGATTGTCAACGGACATTCATGTCATGTGTCCCCTCCATGGCACATCAGCAGATGAATCATGTCATGTGATCCGACCCGCTAACCTTTTCCTACAGCAAGCACGAGCGGGAGTTTCGGCAAGTGTGATTCGGTCAGCTTGAGGCAGCAAATCAACTCAGCCCGAACAGACCTCATGTGACCTGCCCTGCCCTGCCCTGCCCTGCCTCTTCTTGGTGCCTACAGCAACGCAGCTGGCTCGTTCAGCTTCAGCTTCTGCTGCAGCACCGGCACCCTCCCCGTAAGCCGCTGCGACTGCTGAGGCGCCTCAGAAATCAACACTTCACTGGAAGACCTCCAAAATTCCGTGCCTACAGCAACGCGACTGGCAGCTTCAGCACTGCCACCCCACCAGGAAGAAGCCTCTGCAACTGTTTTGACCTCTCCAAAAATCTCCCTCTCCTGGCGAACTCGTGAACTGGAACGCACATCACTGCTCCAGTAGATATTTGCCGCGAATTCAGCAGCCTTTGAGATGCCTCATGAGGTGCCAATTCTATGGAACTCTGACGATGCAGCCGGTTGTGGATAGGACTCTTTGAACGCACTGACACCTGACGGCTGAGGCTCATGAGGTTCAGCTTTTGAGTCGACTCAAAAGCTGACACCTGACGGCTGAGGCTCAGCTTTTGAGTCGACTCAAAAGCTGACACCTGACGGCTGAGGCTCGTGAGGTTCAGCTTTTGAGTCGACTCAAAAGCTGACACCTGACGGCTGAGGCTCGTGAGGTTCAGCTCCTCGGTACCGGATCCGGTTTCCCATTGCTGTTGCATCTCGTATGGTGCTCCCTGTGCTCCCTTTGCTAACCACCCGCTCCTGCAATCCTGCTGCTGCTGCTGCTGCTGCTGCTGCTGCTGCCGATTCAGTGAGGCTGAACGGGTTGCAACGGCCCTGCTTTGTCGTGTGTTTACAAAGCAAGTTGCTTGGTGATCGTGTGTAAGGGTTGTGCAGGTGGTCAGGTGTTGAGATGATGCTATAGTAAGGCTCATGTGGAACAATGGGGGGATGTGTAGTGGTGTGTGGGATAGAGAGGCGACAGCAGCACCAGCAACCACAGCGGCACCCACAACAGCATGTGCGAGAGCAGCAGCAACGGCAGTAGGAGCAGTGGAGGGAGTGGAAGCGGCGGCGGCAGCAGCAACAACGTCGCAGAAAGAGGAACTAAGGGGCGCTAAGGCTAGAGTGAAAGCAGCCAGAAGAGCATGAGGAGCAAAGGAAGTTGTACTGTGAAAGGTTCGAGGTGTGCTGGGGTTGCTGCTGGGGGAATCTTGAAGGGAAAAAGTGGACGATGGTTCGAGGGAGGATGGAAGAAAGGAGGAGGAACGGGAAGGTTGGGAGGAGGAATGGGAGGGTTGAGAGGAGGGATGGAGGACGAATGGAAGGGTTGGGGTTGGAGTATGGGAGGAAGTGGATGGAGATGACAAGATGGGTGTGGACAAGGAGGAAGAGGACGGAGAGAAGGGGGAAAAGGAGGGAGGAGTGGAAGAGGAGGGAAGAAATGGAGATGAAGAAAGGGAAGAGGAAAAGGAAGAGGAGGAAGATGAGGAGGGTGAAAGAGGGAGGAAAGTAGGAGGAGGATTGGAAAACGAGGATGCATTTGAGGCAGGAGAGGAGAGAGTGGAAGGAGAGGAAGGAGAGGTAGGAAAGGTAGGAGAGGTAGGAGAGGAAGGAGAGGGAGAAGAGAAAGGAGCAGTTGGAAGAGATGGTGATGGAGAGAGGGGAGACGAAGGAGAGGAGGCAGGAGCGGGAGAGGAGGAAGGAGCGGGAGAGGAGGAAGGAGCGGGAGAGGAGGCAGGAGCGGGAGAGGAGGCAAGAGCGGGAGAGGAGGCAAGAGCGTTGGAACACGGGAGGGCGAGATTGAGCACAGGAATGGCTTGAGTGACTTGGAGGAGGGGGTGGGGTCGGATGAACATCCATTGATCTTGGTCCCCTGCAGACATCATCAGCACTGCCTCCTGCTGGGGCTGCTGCTGCTGCTCCTGCTGCCCCTGCTGCTGCTCCTGCTGCTCCTGCTGCTCCTGCTGCTGCTCCTGCTGCTCCTGCTGCTCCTGCTGCTGCTCCTGCTGCTCCTGCTGCTCCTGCTGCTGCTCCTGCTGCTGCTCCTGCTGCTCCTGCTGCTCCTGCTGCTGCTCCTGCTGCTCCTGCTGCTGCTCCTGCTGCTCCTGCTGCTGCTCCTGCTGCTCCTGCTGCTGCTGCTGCTGCCGCTGCTGCTGCAACAATTGAGACTGCTGAGGTTCATCCGCACTTGAAGGAACGGAGGATGGAAAGGGTAATGGGGCGGAGGCAGAAGAGCAGCAGGGCGTGGAGGGAGACGAGAGGTGGAGGAGCAGGGAGGCATCGATGAGAGTGGTGACAGACTGGGTGTATCCCAGGGGAGGCAGCACATCGCTTGGGAAGCCCGTGAGGGCCTTTACAGTCGAAGGGGAAGGGAGAGCGAGGCAACTGCGAGGGGGTGGGCGAGAGGAGGGGCGAGGAGAGGGATGGGGGCGAGGAGAGGGATGGGGCCAAGCGGGAGGGATGGGGGCTAGCGGGAGGGATGGGGGAGAGAAGAGGGGTGGAGGGAGGAGAGAGAAACGCAGAGCAGGGAGAGGAAAGGTTCCATGGGAAAGGGAGGGGAGGAAGAAAAGGTAAGAAAAAAAAATCAATAAAAGGGTATATTAGAGTGGCAGACAGACTGAGCAGTTTGAGGTACTCTTGGAACCGAATATGAAGTGGAAGGAGATAAGCAAGGAGGGGAGGGAGGAACGTGTTGGAAGGAGGCTGGGGATGAAGGGACGATAAAGTATCATGCTGAATGGAAGACTTTAGGGGCGCTCCTAAAGTACCACGCTCATTGGGAGAGCAAACAGGACGTTAAAAAGGACTGCAGGAGAGGATCTGGAGGAAAGAGGGGAGGAAGAGAAGAAAAGGGAGGAGAGGGAGGAGGAAGAGGAGGGGTAGAAGGAGAGGCGATTCAAAGGTTTCAGAAAAAGGAGCAAAGACATTCAATCGATACATGGTCAACGTCCCCAAATGTCTGAACTGAGCAACAATAGTACCTGGGAAGGAGGCCGAAATGCGCAGCAATGGCATTGAGATTGACTGTCGATGCTGCTGGCACAATGGCAACTATGATATCCGCTGGAAGTGGGGTGCGAGTTGGTATGAATAGGTGGGAATGGGTGAGAATAGGTGGGAGGTAGAAAGGAGGCAGGGAGAGACATTGAAAGACTGTCATAAGTACTATGCCATGTGAAAAGCAGCAAGGAAGGGGTTTGGCCGAGAAAGAATGACAAGTGCCAGGACATGAGCCACGAATGCAAGAGCACATGGGCACAGCAGCACACAATCACACGAGCGCACGTACGAGCAAGCCTGGGAGGCGCACGGAGCGGCACAGCTGCCATGTTGTGTGGGCGCAGCACGTCACCAAACGCCAGGAACTCCGCCTCCTCTGGTGGGCGGGAGGCATTGGAATACAAAAGGGCGGGCACGGGTGATGGGGGCATGTGGATGGGCGTGGGTGGTGGGATGGTGAGGAAAGGGAGTATGTGGAAAGCACATATAGGTGATGGGCAAGGACACGGTTAGGGGCAATAGGGTAGGTGAATAACAGGAGGTGGCGTAATCGCACAGTGTCAAAGACATGTACTTTCATTTGCTTGTGGCACAATCATGTACTCCCGGCAGGAGATACACAGGCAGGTGATTGGCAGCAACTGGTTAATTTGACAGAAGAGGAAACCAGAGTATACTCAACATGACTAAACATTAAAGGAAGGAGCCTCGAAAGGCAGGAGATACTGAATTCGCCCCTCACCGCGACTTTCAAGAGGAGACTAGCAGGAGGGAACCCAAGTGAACCTCCACCTCTCCTGCCTTGAGAGTCGTGGAGAGTTACAGAGGAGACTTTCCAGCCTGCAGTGCCTAACTGGATTTTGAGGCGCCTCAAAACTTGACTCGTGCAACGTGCACAACAGCCTAAGTGGGTGGACCTCCACCCCTCCTGCAACCCACCCGCGGCAAGGCAACACAGCACCATTCTTCTAAGCAAGCACAAGCACATGCCGCCTCTCGCTCGCCTGGAACCACGAGTGAAGCTGGTGCTGCTCTCAGCCACAACTCGATGACACTGCACGACAATGCTCCCCCACCCCACAGCACCATGTGCCCTCACAGCAGCACAATTCCAAGCACAAGCACGAGCAGCGCATACCCCCCCTCACCTCGCCCCACCAGTGCCTGCAGTGCAGCAAACGCCGCCCGGTTCTCCGCCTCCTTTGCTGCTCCTGCTGGCAGCCCCAAGAACCGCTCCCACGCCCACTCCTCCCCCTCCCGCTCCCTCTCGTGCTCCTCCCCTGCCTCTCCCTTGCCCTCCGCCACCCTTGCCCCTGCCAACGCCCCTGCTGCTGACCCAGGCAATGCCTCTGGCAATGCCCCTACTGGTGCCTGTGGCCGTGCCTGTCTGGGCACTTGAATGCGAACCTGAGACACAAAGAACGGGAAGAGAGCACTAGGACCGTTCCCGTTCCCGTTCCCCCACCACGGGTGATGCTGCCCCGTGGGGTTTTCAGCTGTCTCAACGCCCCCCCTGCCTCCACTTGCTTCTCTCTGCCTTCCTGCTTCAGTTCCTCCTGCTCCTCCTGCGTCTCCCACCCCTCCCGCAACCCCTGCTTCTCCTGCCCGTGCTGCTTCTGCCGCCGCCGCTGCTGCAACGGCCCGCTGCTGCACGTGATGCAGATGAGGTACATGCAGAATGGAGGGGAGTGCATCGTACAGCCAGCGTGTGGCGAGGTTGACGGTGGAGTAGGTTGGAACGGGCAGGGCCCTTGCCTGCTGCCATTCCTGCACCTTCGACTTGACTGTCCCTGGGATGGGCTGGGGAGAGGAGGAGGAGAGGAATGTGGGAGAGGGAGGAGAGGAGGAAGCGTGAGTTTGGGGTCGAGTCAGTTGTTCGGGCCGGGATGAACAGCGACCTGGCCTGCTGCTGTCATTGCTGTACCTTCGACTTGACTGTCCCTGGGATGGGCCGGGAAAGGGAGGACGGGGATGTGGGAGAGGGAGGAGAGGCGAATCGTGCGTATTGTATTGTACGACGATTCAATTATAAAATCGACTGGAAATTTGTTCTACAACGCTCGCTCAGTCTCCTCAGCAACGGAAATTGATATTGATAGGCTCGCTCTGAGTGGTTCTGCTTTGAGTGCTCTTGCTTCGCATGGTTCCGCATGGCATCGCACGGCATGGGGTAACATGGCTTGGCCCGGCATGGCATGGCAGCAGATTTAGAGATGGCAGATTATGATTATGGGTGGAAAGGGGGGGCCCGAGGTGCAGAAGCCTCACAGGTGCAGTGTGCGTCACAGCAACACACACTAGTGGTACAACTTCCACTCCCCCTCCTCCTGCTGCTGCTGCTGCTGCGGATGGTGGTTCTGCTGCGGGTGGTGGTGATGGTACTGGTGGTGGTGACGCTGGTGCTGCTGCTCCTGTTGCTCCCCCACCGCTCCATCTTCCTTCCTTATCCCCCCGACTGCTGTCACATGAAATACTGCTGTCACTGCTGCCGCTGCTGCCACTACTGCTGTTGCTGCCACTGCTGCCACTGCTACTGCCACTACTGCTACCACTATTGCCACCGCTGCCACCACTACTGACACCACTACTGCCGCCACTACTGCTGCTGCTACTCCCACTGCTGCCACTGCTGCCACTGCTGCCACTGCTGCCACTACTGCCACTACTGCCACTACTGCTACTACTGCCACTACTGCTACTACTGCCGCCACTGTTGCCGCCACTGTCGGTGCCACTAACTCTATCACTATTCCTGTCCGCAAACGCTGCTTGCACCTGGTCGGTGGTCCAAATGGCATAGGCGTTCTCTGGAGTCAGGGTGAGGTTCAGCGGAGTGTGAGGGGTGTGAGCCTGCAGGGAGCGGGAGAAGAGATAGAGAGAACGGGAGGAGAAGGGGAAATGGAGGAGAGAGGGAGAAAAAAGGGGACAAAGAGGCGTGTGAGAGGGCATGAGATTGAGAGAAAGGGCATGTGCAGACGAGGACTGAGCGGAGCAGAGGGACAAGAAGATGGCAAGAGAAGCAGGGAGAGCAGGGAGAGCAGGGAGAGAAGGGAGAGAAGGGAGAGAAGGGAGAGAAGGGAGAGCAGGGGGCGCAGGGGGAGAAGGAAGAGAAGGGAGCGCAAGGGGAGCAGGGAGAGCAGGGAAAACAACAGGCAGTGTGAGAGCGCATATGGGATTGTACAGAAAAGCAGAAAGGACAGGTAAGGGCGGACGAACAATAAACCGTGAGGCCGAGAAAGAGAGAGGCGAGAGGGTGAGAGAGGGACGGAGGAGGGTGTTGGAGAGGGGGATGGGGAGGGTGAAGAGAGGAGGGGTAGAGAAGAGAGATGCTAAGTCATGGGCAGCAGAGGAGCATACATCACACCTCCTTCGTCTCCTCCTCTTTCTCCTGCCTCCCCTGCTCCCCCTGTTCCCCCTGCTGCAACCCCGATCCCCCCTGCACCGACTGCTGCTCCTGCCCCACCCCCCCTTTAGCCTGCCGCTCTTTCCCCTCCAGAATCTCCTCAAGAGACGATCCCGCCATGGGCACAAGCCCTGCCGCTGCAGCTGCTGCTGCCACTCGCTCCTGCCCCACCAGATCTGAGAGGTCACTGTCGTCATTGTCATCGTCCTCAAATGCTGGGATAGAGCCGTCAACGCGGAATGAGGACTGCAGGGGAAGGACGGGGAAAACGGGAGGAGGGCGGAGGGCGGCTTTTGAGTCAACTTCAACGTTAGCAGCTACTGCTGCTGCTGCTGCTGATACCCTCTCCTGCCCCACCAGATCGGAGAGGTCACTGTCATCATCGTCATCGTCCTCGGATGATGGGATAGAGCCGTCAACATGGAAGGAGGACTGCAGGGGAAGGGAGGAGGAGGCGAGGGAGGGGAAGGACGGAGGGAGGGGAGAGGGAAGGGGGGAAGAGAGGGGCGGAGGGAGTGCGGGGGGGAAGGGCGCGAGGGAAAAGCAAGTGTGAGGAAGGTGCTTTCAGGCGGTCTCCTTGCCTTCATCATCGTTGCAGTCAGTCGCCGTGTTGGGATGGTGGCATGGCGCCTTGCGTGGACGGAGGGAAGAGAGAAAGAGGCCGGAGGGAGGGCGGGCGGGAGGGGAACGGGGTGTGATATGAGCAAGGGTTACCAGGCACACCAGAGAGTACCGTCAGTCAATCTTTTGAGGCACCTCAAGGAGAAAAGCATCAGCATCCTTCCCTTCCCTTCCCCCTTCCCTTCCCCCTCCCCTTCCCCCTTCCCGTCCCCCTTCCCGTCCCCCTTCCCGTCCCCCTTCCCTTCCCCCTTCCCTTCCCCCTTCCTTTCCCCCTTCCCGTCCCCCTTCCTTTCCCCACCTCTCCCACTTCCCAGACGCACCTGACAAGCAGCCACCACGCTGTCAGCACCATGCTTCCTCGCCACCGCCACACAGCGATCGAAGATATGCGGCAGCACCATCGCATCCAGCCCTGCATACTCCACCTGCGCTGCACTCAGCGGCCTTGCCTCCCAGTCACTCATCTGCACGCGCGCACTCATGCGCCGCCCAAACACGCTGCGCACCACGCCCTTCAGGCCCCCCTTGGGGGTGTCCTGGGCGGAGAGCGGCCAGAGGAGGGCGACGAGAGGCTGGAGGTCCAGCACGGGGTGGCAGGTGGAGACGGCTGGGAGGGCTGCGCGGTGGGAGCGCGCGAGGAGACGCAGGTCGTTGGCTGCACCGTAGGCTGGTTGGCGGGAAGATGGTAAGGGGGGAAGGGAAGGAAAGGGAGATGGGGACAGGGGAGAAGTGGCGGGAGGGAGGAATGGGGGAAGTTAGAAATGAGAAGGGTTTTTCACTTAAGGTCCCCCTGCAGCTTTAGAGTGGGGAGGGAGGAGGGGGAGGCTAACACAGAGGCAAGCGTCAGTTGGCTAGTGGAGAGACAAACGTGTGAGGGTGATGTAAACACAACCCTCTTGGCGGGTGGGTGTGACTGTGTGATGATTGGTGGCGTGGGTGTGATGATTGGTGGCGTGGGTGTGATGATTGGTGGCGTGGGTGTGATGATTGGTGGCGTGGGTGTGATGATTGGTGGCGTGGGTGTGATGATTGGTGGTGTGGGTGTGATGATTGGTGGCGTGGGTGTGATGATTGGTGGCGTGGGTGTGATGATTGGTGGCGTGGGTGTGATGATTGGTGGCGTGGGTGTGATGATTGGTGGCGTGGGTGTGATGATTGGTGGCGTGGGTGTGATGATTGGTGGCGTGGGTGTGATGATTGGTGGCGTGGGTGTGATGATTGGTGGTGTGGGTGTGATGATTGGTGGTGTGGGTGTGACACGCTTACCGAGCTTGAGTATGTGTGGTGAGGTGAAGACGTGGAGGAGGACGGAGTTGAGAGCGGTCGAGAGGGGTGGAGAGGCGGTGATGGTGATGAGATCGATGAGGAAGGCCTGCCGGCGCGTGGCTAGCTGGAGTATGGCCACCTGGGAGGAGTGCGAAGGGGTGAGAGGCGGTGAGAAGCGGTTAGAAGAGGAATGAGGGGTTGCGAGGAGGTGGGAGGGGGTTGAGAGGGGGTGGGAGGGGGTGTGGGGGATACGAAGGGGGCGGAGCATGAAAACGGGAACCAGGAGCGGAGAAAGAGAGAAGGGAAGAATGGGCGAATTCGAGACGAAGCAACATATGAAAAAGTGGGGAGGTTTGGGAGAGAAAAGGAGGAGAGCAGGGAGAGAGGGAGGGGGAATGGGAGGGGGGAGGGAACGAGGGAGGGAGGGAGAGTAGGCGTTGGGCTTGAATGTAGAGCATCAAATGACAGAGGAAGAGGGTAATACTGCAAGTGGGGTCCCATGCCCTTCAGGCAAACACCACCCTATCCTTATCATCCCCATCCCAAATCCCCTTTTTCCTCTCCCCCCCCACCCCACTCCCGCCACCCTTTTTCCCATTTGCATTCTCCCTCCTCATTAGCCCCTCCCTCCTCATCTCCCCCCTCTCTTCCCCCTCTCTACCCCACCTCTCTCCCACTCTCTCCACCCTCTCCTTCTCCGCCTTCCCCCCACCCACCCTCAGCACGCACCTTATTGGCCTTAGCACCCTTCTGAGTCTTGGGTTTCCACTCACAATCAAACCCCACCGCATCCACCCCATCCCCGCATAACACCTCCCTCATGCGCTCAATACTCTCTGCACTATCAACCATCATTATCGCTTCCCTCCTCCTCCTCCTCCTCCTCCTCTCCTCCTCTTCATCCCCAACTAGTCTCTGAGGCGCCTCAGAATTTGTCTCTATCAGCTTCTCCCCATCCTCCTGCCTTTCAGCAAGCGATGCTTGAGGCGCGTCACTGAGTCCGTCTACAAGCTTTCCCCCCCCCTGCCCCTCGTTGCTCCCCCACTGGAGCAGGTAGGGGAGGGAGAGGACTGGCGTTGGGGCCTCTGATGCCAATGCGCCTGGTGGGGCATGCGGAAGGGGGAGGGGAAGAGCGGGGGGGAAGGGAAATGGGGGAAGGGGAGGGGGAGGGGGATGGAGAGGGGGAGTGGGGGGAAGAGGGGGAAGGGTGGGGGGAAGAGGTTGAGGTGGAGGGGGGGGGGAGAGGAGGGGGAATTGGAAAGGCAAGGAGAACTTGCACGGCATGGCATGCCCAAGGGAGAGGTCGAAAATGTACATACATGCATGGCTTGGCATGGCACGCCCACCCACATACACGGACACACGAACTCACCTTGCACGGCAGGTGGCACGGGCACGTTGTGCTGCAATGGGCAGTGGGCACAGAGGGACGACTTTTGAGTCGACTCCAAAGTCAACTCACCTTGCACGGCAGGTGGCACGGGCACGTTGTGCTGGGCACAGAGGGAGGATGCAAACTCCGCCTCTCCTGCCTCCACCGCCAGTTGCAGCTGCAGGGGGGTTGTGGGGGGAGTTGATTGGGGGTGGGAACGGGTGGGAAAGGGGTGGGGAGAGGTGGGGATGGACGGAGAGGGTTGGGGAGGGACAGAGGGGGTGGGGAAAGATGGAGATGGGTGACGAGGGAAGGAGAAAAGTGGGAAGGGACGGGGGGTGGGGAGGGGGTGAGGAGAGGACGGGAAAGAGGTGGGGAGGGGGTTGGGAAGGGATGGGGAGGGGAGAGGGTGGGAGGGACAAAGAGGGAGGGCGATGATGAGAGAAAGGCTGGTCTACTGCGCCTTCACAGGGGAACTGTGGATTGGATCGACTCTTGGAAACATACACACCAGGAAAGGAACGGGGAACAAAGACGTGAGGAGAGCAATGCCATGCCAACTTAAACAAAAACTCACAAACAGAAGAATCTGTTGCCGAGGGAGAAACAGAGGAAAGGGACAGAGGGAAGAGGCAGGAGGGAGAGGCATAGCCTCATAGGGACACTCGGACGAGACACTCGGAGGAAGGGTTTGGCGACAAAGCGGTGGTTGGAAGGGTTCGGCACCAAGGGGTGCAAAAAACTTGGAAAATTTGAACTATATCTCACTGGTTCACTTCCCCCGTGCCCTGCGCCCCTCTGCCCCTCTGGCCCCAAACACCCCCTCTGCCCCCCGCCCTTGCCCAACTGTCCCGCGCCCCTGCTTGTCTCCCCGTCCCCCATCCCCCGTCCCCCGTCCCCCGTCCCCCGTGGTCCCGTGCCCCCATGGCCTCACGAGGTAGTTGAGCAGGTCGGGGTCGTCCCCCACAAGACACTCCGCCACCTCCCACATGCACTTGTCCGCTAGCTTGCGCAGCGAGCTGGTGGGCGGGATGGGGGGGAAGGAGAGAGGACGAGGAGCGGGTGGGTGGTGGATGGGTTGCAACTTGCCAGACAGGAGGTCGCCAATGCTGGCACAAGGCACTCCGCCACCTCCCACATGCACTTGTCCGCTAGCTTGCGTAGCGAGCTGCCGAGCCGGGTGGCATGGCGGGCAGGAGAAGGGAAGGAGGCAGAGGAGCATGACGAGGAGCGGGAAAGGGGGAGGATGGGATGGGAAACGGGTGGGGCCTCAACAATAAAGGCGCCTCAATAACCTCAACAATGAGAGTTCCCAGACATTTTATACCCATAGCTGAACTCTCAACAACAGCCATAGCCTCCCTTCTTGCACCGCACCGCAGCACCATAAGTCGCCTTCGGTCACAAAAAAGCCTCTTCCTCTCTAGGCCGACACGTGCCGTGAGGAAGGGCCTCCTCCCAAACGCCAGATGATTGTCTCACCTCACCGCACGTGTCGGCCTAGAGAGGTCAGGCAGGCACGCCCAGCCCAGACCCCATCTCTCACTCACCTCTTCCTGTTCTCACCTCACGTGTTTGGAAACTCCGCTATCTCGCACCGCGCTAGTCCTTGTGATCGACTTCTGGGAACTCTCAAAGATTCCTGTACTCCGACACGCCTCACACGCCAGACATGCCTCCTTCGCTCACCTCTTCCGGTACTCGGTCCACGCGTTGGGAAACTCCTCCTTCATCTCGCACCGCACCACCACCTTATACGCAGCCTTGTACAGGTCCCTCTGCATGCACGCGCGAATCAGCGCGCGACACGTGTCACCGCCGAGGTACTTGGCCCAATCAGCGGCCAGCTCCACCTGCCCCCTCTCCACCATATCAAGAAGAAACTCCCCGGATTTCCCTTCGCTCATGTGCAGCTGCTTCATTAGCCCCACTGCTGCGGGGTACGCCTTGCGGGAGACGAGGAGGCGGAGGTAGGCTCGCACCTCGGTTAATGCGGGTGAGGAAGGAGAGGGGGTTTCGAACGGGACGGTTTCGGGAGAAACAGGAGCGGTGGCAGCAGAAGAAACGTCACTAGAGACAGCAGCAGCAGCAGCAGGTTCGCCTGACTCTGCCCCTGCTCCCGCCCCTTCCCACACACCTCCGTCCCCTTGCACCCGTGCTAGTGGCGGCAGCGCTAAGCCCATGGACGAGACATAGAGGTCAAGGTCTTGCAGAGACACGTTTGCCACGGCCAGCAGCCGCACCAGCACACGCGGACGCAGGCTCGAGAAGTCCCATGCACCCACGCCCGTGCTGCCGCTGCCGCTGACGCTGCTGGTGCTGCTGGTGCTGGTGGTGGTGGTGGTGGTGCTGGTGGTGGTGGTGGTGGTGGTGGTGGTGCCGTTGGTGTGAATCAGGGAGTGAGACAACAGCACGTCAAGGAGAGCAGCACCTGCTGCGGCAGCAGCTGCTGCCTCAGAAGAAGCGGCAGAAGGAGCAGCAGGAGCAGCAGAAGGAGGAGGAGAAGCAGAAGAGCCTGCCTCATCCTCTGCGGCAACAGCCACTGCTCTGCGCTTCTTTCCCTGTGGCTCCTTGCCCGGTTTCTTCACTCTGGCTTCTCGCTTCGCCTCCTGTGCGCTCCTCATGGCTCCCCAAAACATGCCGCATGCCAACCGCTTCGCTATAACCTCATCGGTTACCGCCCCAACTGCAATGGTCCCACCTGCTGCTGCCGTTCCTGCTGCTGCTACTGCTGCTGGTGCTGCTGCTGCTGCAGCTCCTAAAACTGCTGGATCGGCAGTTGTTGCTGCTGCTTCATCAGCAGCACTTGCTGCGTCTGCCCCCTCCTTCTCTCCCATGGCTCCTTCCAGCGACGCCAGCACCAGGTGCAGCAGCGTATCGCCGTGCGCCACGAGTCCCCCGCCCTCCTCGCTTCCAGAAGCCTGCAACATGGAGAGCACACAGAGCATGCCGTACGTCACAGGCCCAGGGTACGCTATACTGCTGCTGCTGCTGTCGTTCTTGTTGTTGGTGGTGGTAGTGGTGGCAGTGATGGTGGTGGTGGTGTTGCTGCTTCCCGAGGAGACAGGAGGAGGTGGAAGAGGAGGTGGGAAGGTGGAGGAGGCAAGGAGCTGCGCGAATTCCTTCCGCACGGCGTGGTAGCAAAAGCCGGGGCGAGCGGAGTCGGCTGAATGGGAGAGAGAAAGAAATCGCGGGTCACAATGTTAACGTTTTGAGAGAAACGAGGGGAAAGATGTTGACGTTTTGAGATCTCGCATAAACTCGAAGGGAAGGAGGATTGCTTGTGATGTGAGACGCGTCTAACGTCTCGCAAATCGGGAAGGATGGAGCGATCAAGAGAGGTGAGCCGTGAAAAGGTGGCATTTTGATGAATGGGAGGGAGTTGTGTGAACCACGAATGAGAGAGGGAGCGAATTGTGTCGAGGAGTACAGTCCCACCCGTACTTTTGCGCCATGTCGCGATGAGCTATTCCCATGGCGCCGTCTCCTTACTGGCGAGGCGAGTGCCGCAGTACTAACACCGAATCACTCACTAGCAGGGACACCATACCTGCCTGACGTTAACTCTAACGTTCACTCCAGCTCTAACTCTTGCTTTAAAGGTGCCGTGCGTGATCGCGTTGCGGCATTACTCCAACCCGTGCGTCCTCACCAGTTGACTGATCGTCACCTCGTTACGACGTCACACGGCACATTTCGACTCTGAGGAACGTTTCGCAGTTTCTCTAACGCTATCGACCGTACCACCCGAAGCCACTCACTCCGCACCAGCGCTTGCCCCATCACCGTGCACCATCTCCGCGGGACTCCGACGCGCACGCTGCATTCCATGCATGTCCATACGACCTGATAGAAGTAGTGTTTTGAAACGTCTCAAAACACTACTTCTATCACGTGCCGCGCACTCTGCATTCCATGCACTCAATCCATACGACCGCAACCTTCAGGCAGTATCTACCGCCACGCCACTCACTCTGCACGAGCGCTTGGCCCAGCAGGCGCACCATCTCCGCGGGATCCACGCGCGCCAGCGCGTCGACGGGCAGCCGGCGGTCCGCATTGCGCTCGCGCGCGAGCTCGCGATCCTGATCGCCGGACATGGCGGATGAGACGCGCGGAAGCAGCGCGGGGAAGGAGCAGCGGCGCGCTTTGAGCTAGAAACGGGGATTTACAGTAGGAGCGGATCTAGGATGATTTGGAAGTGTGGGAGGTGTCAGGGAAATCGAAGGGAGGAATGTGTCGGCTCGGCAATGTCGAGGGGGACAAGGGTACAAGGTCATCTAAACTCTATCGCACCGTACCGCACTGTACCGTTATTTCTTGGAACTGGGTGGGTATGGGAGGGAGGTGGAGGGGAAGGCGGATGTGGTGCGGGAGGGTGGGGTGCTCTTGTCCGCTTTTGTGTACGACTTTCGTTTCCTCGGTCTAGGATCAGTTATGTGCCAAGCTCACTACAAAGTCATGACTTTCTCATCAAAAACTAGCATTCGAATACACATCTGATTCTTCACACAAAAAACGATTTCTTGCCAAATTTTCCTCACACTAGCTGCTTGCTGCCCTACGTCCATCCAATCTCTATAGCTTATACATTTCCTAAAATATTCCCTTCCAAAGTATCCATTTACCCACCACCGCACATCATCACCTCGAAGTCAAACAAGAAAGGTGAATCGAATCGCTACACCTCCCAGTGATGCACCGCCACGCAATCCCGCTCCCACTCCCCCGACACACCGAGCACATAAACGACGGGTGCCGCAGCAGCCGCACCCGGTGGTTAGGCCGCCTCGGATCAAACGACTCAACCCCTGCCACCACCATCTCTAAGCTCCGGATCTCAGCTAAAAGCCGCTCTGATTGGTCCCTCAGCTCGTCGTTTGCAGATTGTAGCTCTTGCGCGCGCAGCTGGGACAGCTCGTAGGTTTTTAGGGTTTCCTGTAGCTGCTGCGCGTGCTCCTTGTGCTTCCTCTCCTGCTCCTTGCAGCTTTCCAGCTGTGCCAGCACGGATTGCATATCCCCCTCTGATGACTCCGATGCCATGGCCAGCTGTGGGTGTGGAAACAAGGTGGGGTGGGGTGTGGTGGAGGAGGAGGAGGATAGTTACTGAGGCATCTCCAGATTGCATATCCCCCTCTGATGACTCTGATACCATGGCCAGCTGTGGGTGTGAAAAACACGACAAGAAGGGGGCGGTGGGGTTTGTGCGTGGTGGGGGAAGAGAGGAGGAGGGGGCAGGGAGGGGAGGAGGAACGAGGGGAGCAAATGAGAACAACAGACAAGGGAGGTGGATGGCAAGGAGGTGTGAGGATCGGATGGTAATCTAAAGCATTTGCTAGTCAAACTCACGTATCGGTTCTGGTGCGGGCGGGAGCCAGCTCTCAAACGCATGCTACTAGGTGTGTACCATGAGTGAACCGAAAACCCTCAACCCTGCTACTGACCTCACGAGACTTGCCATCCACTGTAGCCTCCAGCTCTGCCACTCTCCTCTGCAGTGCTTCCACCTCCTCACTGCTCTGCCCTGCCCTGCTTGCCACTGCCGGCTCTGCCGCCCCCTGCAGATGGGAGGGACGTGGGAATAGGTTGGGGTTGAGAGAATGAGTGGAGGGGAGGGTACGGGGGGGGGGGGGGGGGGGGGGGGGGGGGGGAGGGGAGGGGCGGGTTGGGAATGGGTAGTGACACTAAGGGAGGTAAGTGGGCAAGGCTTGACTGAGAAAGAAAGGAATGTGGTGCAAATGAATGATTCTGAAAATGCATGATGTTTGGCACATGGTGGGTGGGTGGGAGTGATACCATGGTTGCCTTGGCATGCTCCATGTCCCTCTCATGACTCGCCTTCATGACCTCCTGCTCAATCACCCATGCACATGCCACACACATGCACATGCCAAACACATGCACATGCCACACACATGCACATGCCACACACATGCACATGCCACACACATGCACATGCCACACACATGCACATGCCACACACATGCACATGCCAAACACATGCACATGCCACACACATGCACATGCCACACACATGCACATGCCACACACATGCACATGCCACACACATGCACATGCCACACACATCCACATGCCACACACATGCACATGCCACACGCCAGGGAGGGGAAACTTTCACCCATGTGAACGAACCAGCCATCCAACAAAGCGGGACAAGTGTGGCATGCGGGTACTGGCATAAGGGGCATGAAGGATGCAACATGCGACTAAGAGAACAAAGAGATGAGAAAGAAGTTAGGAAAATGGGTTGGAAGCAGGGGGATGGACTTATGCATGCTATCGGTGGGTGCACCGTTGAATGCGAGATACGAGGGGCTGTTCCTTTCCACTGAGCAGTACATATAACCCAGCGACGGCATGCAACCCAGTGACCACATGCAACCCAGTGACCACATGCAACCCAGTGACCACATGCAACCCAGTGACCACATGCAACCCAGTGACCACATGCAACCCAGTGACCACATGCAACCCAGTGACCACATGCAACCCAGTGACCACATGCAACCCAGTGACCACATGCAACCCAGTGACCACATGCAACCCAGTGACCACATGCAACCCAGTGACCACATGCAACCCAGTGACCACATGCAACCCAGTGACCACATGCAACCCAGTGACCACATGCAACCCAGTGACCACATGCAACCCAGCGATAAGACGTGATTCACTGACCATTTCATCGAGCAGTTGACGGAGCTCTGCCTCGTGCGCTGCCTTGGAGGACTCCTGCATGCACCAGCAGCCATCGCATTCACTTAGGGTTGAGATTTCGAATTGCCGGTTGGGGTTGAGGGATGCAACATGCCGGTGAATAAAATCGTTGCAACAACAAGTCAAAAGGTTGTTTAAGTCTACGCAAGTATGGACTGTCAAATACAGACGGGTATTGTAACATGTGCATGGAGGGCAGGGCACGTGGTCTCCTCTCACCAGCTGGTCTTTGAGCTGCTGCAGATCCGTCCCTTGCGATGCTGCTTCTGCTGCCTGCAGAGGCGCACGCATGGGAGCAAACGGGCCGTCCGAGAATGAGTGGAGTAGGGGGAAGGAAGAGGGGAGAGAGTGGGGGGAAGACAGGACAACACAGGCTTGAGCTGCTGCCGATTTGCACCATGGGATGCTGGCTGCCCGCAGAGGTGGACGATTTTTAACAAATCTCAGAAATTGCGGGCGGATGGGGGAACATGGGAGGGGAGGAGGAGCAGCGGCAGGGTCAGGACAGAGCAACGCAAGTTTGACAGGATGTGAGAGGAGAGGAGTGAGGGTAGGGTAACAACTGTTGGAACCTGGCAACACATGCGTTGGTGGAATCCAAAGCCTCAAGTATCAAGTGAAGTGGTTCTGTGTGAACCACAAACCAGGATCGAGCTTGCATGCTCTTGTCAAGGACACACATACTCTTGTCTCTTTGCACTGCCTATCCGACTTACCGTGTTGTCTTTGAGCTGCTGAAGCTCTGCTTCGTGTGCTGCCCTGGCTGCTGCCTGTTGTGCATTCATACAGGCACTCATGCATGCACATACACCCATATACGTGCATGCGCGCATGCGTGCGCGCGCGCGCGCGCACGCACACACACACACACACACACACACACACATACAATCACACCCATAGACATGCGCACGCATCGCCACACCCAGTGAGAACGAAGGAAAAGTGAGAGGACTGACACAAGCATGCATTCAGATGTGCCAGATCGTGGCAATGATACGGGCTGGCATTGGGGTGAGGAGGTTCAGTTCAGTTCGGTTCAGTTACGTTACGTTACGTTAAACTGAGTTGATTTGCAGTGCGTCTTCTGTCCCTTAAGCCAAACAAGTTATCTGGCATGCTTTGTTGAGTGTCAGATTTTCTAACCAGCTCGCCCATTATTCTTCTAACCCGCTCACCATTGCTCTCTTGATCTGCTCCATCTCTCTCTCATGACGCGCCTTCAGGGCCTCCTGCAGTGGCGGACAGCAGAGCAACACGCAGAGACACACACAAATTGGCACGCATGCATTCATACATGACACAAAACGAACACAGAGAGGGCAATCAGCCCGATAACAAAGCAGGTTGAAGGGCAAAGATCAGCTCGCTGTCAAGTCATGCCATGCCATGACATGGCGTACCATGGCGGCTGTTGACTGCTGCAGCTCTGCCTCTTGAGCCTTATTGCGCTCCCCCTGTCATGAGCACAGCACAGCGAGGCAACGAGGTCGGCGGGTACGGAGAGCATGTGGGGGAGAAAGGGAGATGGAGGAGGGGAGACGGGTGAGAAAGGGGTGGGGACGACATGAAGGGTTAGATGCAGAGATGGCTGAATCTTAAGAGTACGTGAGAACATCAGAACGGAGCAGGGAAGGCATGATTTGGGAGCAGAGGCAGCAGGTCATTCAGAACGACACGGTCGCTATTGCAGCTTTTGGGATCAGCGTAAAGGGTGTGTTGTTGCTACAGGAAACTGTGCATTGTCGTTAGTTGCACTGACCATTCTTGCTGCCACGAGCCGAAACTCTTCTTCCCGTGCTGCCTGCTGCTCGTCCTGTATATGTTCATCCCCCCCCCCCACGCACACACACACACACGCACATACACACACACACACACACACATACATACACACACCCACACACCATGTGCACACACACATGCATAGATATGCAAGGTGCAAGGGTTTAGGGTTTAGGGTTTAAGTAAGGAAACGCTGCGGTTGGGTAAGGATGAGACACGGGCCTCGCAGAGCAGAAGGCTCAGACCATTCCAGGTGACTTTTGAGTCGACTCAAAAGTCGCAGAGCAGAAGGCTCAGACCATACCCACCAATTGCAGATGCAAGGCAATTGAGTCGACTCAACAGTCATCTCGCTTCAAACCACACACACACACACCTCCAGCCAGCCGGCATGCACCATTTGCAGGCGCAGCTGCTGCAGCTCGAGTTTGAGAGGCTCGAGCTGTGACCCGGCATCCTCAACACGTGCACCTTGGACTCAAACCACACACAAACACACTCAGCCGGCCAGCACGCACCATTTGCAGGCGTAGCTGCTGCAGCTCTAGCTTGAGAGGCTCTAGCTGTGACCCTGCATCCTTGGCGCGAGCGTCTGAAAGAGCAAGCGCCGTCTTGAGCGACCGCAACGTCTCCTCCTTGTCCCGCACCGATGCCTGCAGCGCTGCCAGCATGTCCTGTAGACCCGACTCCTGGGAGGTTAAGAGGGGGTTGAGAAGGGTTGAGAAGGGTGGGTGGGTTGGGTGGTTGTGTGGCAGGTTGTAAGTGACTTGGGACTTTCGACGACCGCAACATTTCCTCCTTGTCCCGCACCGACGCCTGCGGCGCTGCTAGCATGTCCTTCAAATCTGATTTCTGCACGTTGCGAGAGGAGTTGAATAAAGGGTTGAAAGAGCCCAACCGAGAGGGTGAAAAGGGTGATAGAGTGAGTGAAAGGGGTTGGAAGGAGTTGATAGAGGGATTGAGGGTGAGGAGAACGAGAGAGAAGAGAGGCCTGAATCCCAAGGGGAAGGGGGGGAGGAACGAGGGGTTCGAAGAGAGGAGAGCAGCTGCAGCAAACCTAAGCGTCGCCGCCTCAACATACGAATCCTCCCACCAAGCATATTACGTGGTACCATATGCAGATTCTCCCAGCCAGACAACCAACATAATCATCTCACCTCCTCCTGCATCTCAATCCGCTCCAGTCTGTCCTGCAGCGCACGGATCCGCTCCTCCTTCTCCCCCACCTCCTCCCTCGCCCCCTGCACCGCCTGCCTCAACTCCTCCCCCTCCTGCCCAACCCTCTGTGCCTCCTCCTTCAACCCCTCAATCTCCTCCCTTAGCTGCCCAATCTCCTGCCTGAGGCCCTCGATCTCGTTCCGTAAGGCCTCGTTCTCTTGCCGCAATGAGTGGCACTCCTGCTCTGCCTGCTGCTGCTGCTGCTGCTGCTGCTGCTGTGCCCGCCCCTGCTCCTCGCCTCCCTGGGTGGGGCATGGGGATGGGTATGGCCGAGGGAGGGCGGAGGGGTGGAGTGGGGGTAAGGAGGGTTGCGAGGGGCGTGGGGATGGAGGGATGGAGGGAGGGGAGATGGAGAGGAGGGAGAGGGAATGGTTGGGGGAACGAGTTGAAGGGAGAACGGAGGCTTGGACGTTGATGGGGGAAGTGGCGGGAACGGGGGACAGGACAGGACACACAGCATACCAGCAATCCAGCCAAGCCCTCTCCCACTCCACATTTTGTGAACATATTTCATGTGCTTGTCTAATCATCCACCCTTTTGCAACTCACCAGACATTCTTCCGATCCACCCCTTTTTTCTCCTATCCACCACCCCCAACCCCTTCACCCCCTGCTTCTCCATGCGTCCCACTTGCTCCAGCAAAACTCCAATCTCCTCCTTTTCTCGAGTCCAGTAATAAACGACCCACCTCCTGAGGCTCCATGCTTCTGACTTTATCCACCAACACTTGTATCTCATCCTCCTTCTCCTCCACCTCCTCTCTCGCCGCCCTCACGGCCTGCTGCAGCTTCTGCTGCTGGGATGCTGCGCTCATCTGGAGTGAAGCAGGAGAGAGGTGACGAGGAGGAGGGGAAGGAAGAGGCGGATGGAAGGGAAGAGGTGGGAGGGAAGGGGGCGACGGGTGGGGAAGAGGGGGGGAGGGATGGAAGGGAGAGAGAAGGCAAACATGGCGCTGTATAAGGAGAAGGGTGAGCTACTCTGTCCTTCTCTCGCGCGTCCCTCAAAGAAAGGGGTTGTTCGTTCCACTTGAATCACCTCCTCTCTCGCAACCCTCTCAGCCTGCTCTCTTTTGAATCGACTCAAAAGTCAGAGGGGGTGCTTGCTTCACGTGAATCGCCTCCTCTCTCGCAACCCTCTCAGCCTGCTGTAGCGTCTGCTGCTGAGACGCCACACTCATCGGGAGTGAGACGCCACACTCATCGGGAGTGAGACGAACGAGGTGGGCTTGCTTCTCTGCTGTCTTACTTTGTCGTGTCCTCTGGCCCTGGAAGCAAGTCCACCGGGGTGGGAGCGACAGACGGAACTAAACAGGGAAGAAGAGAGGAAGCCATATGAGTGTTACTTCTGAGAATTCTCAAAAGGGAAGGAGAGAGGAAAAGGGACGACTTGAAAGAGATGGGAGGGCGGAGAGTGGGAGGACCAGGGTGTGGGGGGGGGGACCGGTGGGGGGGAGGAGGTGAGAGGGTGGGCGGAGGGATACAAGACCACACGCGCAAGAGAAATTCCAGCAGCTGCAGCTTCTTTGAGTTGGCTCAGAAAGATTTCAGCAGCTAAAACTCACTCTGCACAAAGTGCTGCAGCACCAACACACCTCGCGGTGCTGCAGCTGCTCCACCAGCTCCCAAATACGCAGCCCTTCCCAGCTCCATGTACATCCTCCCTCATGATTGAACAGGTGTTTTGAGACGTCTCAAAACACCTCAACCAGCTGCTACATCCGCAGGCCTTGAGCGCCTGCCTGCCTGCCTGCATTGTTGCTCGGAGTCGATCCAAAACACCAACACTCCTCAAACTGCAGCATCAGCAACGCACCTCACAGCGCCGAACCAGCAACGCACCTCGCAGTGCTGCAGCTGCTTCACAAGCTCCCGGATGCGCACGTCCTTCTCAGCCACATCCTCCCTGGCCGCCTTGAGCGCCTGCCTGTGTTGCTCTGAGTGGAGCCACAGAACCAACGCACCTCAAACTGCTCAACAACCAACCAGCGCACCTCGCAGTGCTGCAGCTGCTTCACGAGCTCCCGGATGCGCACGTCCTTCTCAGCCACATCCTCCCTGGCCGCCTTGAGCGCCTGCCTGAGCCCCTCCATGTCCTGCCTCCCTGCCTGCACCTGCTGCGCTAGCTGCTCCACCCGCTGCTGCAGAATGCGCTGCTGCGCCCGCTCCCTCTCGACATCCACGTGCTGCCATGGGGGGAGAAGGGCGGCGGATGGGAGAGGGAGAGGGAGGGGACGAGAGGGTGTAAGGGCTCAGGAGGAGAACACGACTTGCGCTGCTGCACCCGCTCCCTCTTGACACCCATGTGCTGGCATCTGCTGTGGGGTGGGGGGGTTGAAGGGGAGGGGGGGGGGAGGGGGGAGGAAGGAGCAGGACGGATGGTGGGGAGGAGCGGGAAAGGAAGGGTGGTGGGAACACGACGCTCAGCCACAGGGCACAGGGCACAGGGCAGAGAGGTGGAGGTGTGTGTGGAAGGGAACAGACCTGGTGGGAGCGAGACGGCGAGGAGGAGGAGAGGCTGTCAATGAGCTGGCGATACGTTGCCAGCTGTGTGGTCGCCTGGCGTAGCAATCAGGAAGAGGGAGAGGGGACGGGGAGAGGAAGGGTGAGGGGAAGGGAGGGGAGAGGAGGAAGGGAGGAGGATAGGGGGGGAAGGGAGAAACGGGGGGAACGGGGTGGGCGGGGAAGGGGAGGGGAAAGGGGAAAGTGGGGAGGGGAGGGTGAGGGGAGGGGAAGGGGAAGGGGGAGGGGAAGGGGGGAGGAGCCGGTCGGCAGAGGAAGCGAGGAGAAAATGTGAGAGAAGAAAGTAGGCAGATTATCATGGTGGGGCACGAATTGGTCAATGGAGGTAAGAAAGAGTTGCAGGCGAAAGAACCGGACTGAGAATAGACCCTCTCCCTCCTTACCCTCCTCTTTCTATTCACCAGATTTTAAAGCAGACACCTGAAATCCCCAGTTCCTATTCACCCCTATGCACATCCTAACCCTCCCCTTAGCGCAGCCTGAATCTCCTCTCTTGCTCTCCTTGCTCTTCCACCCTCACCTCCTCGTTGGCGTATCTGACCTCCTGCGCGTCCCTCTCAACACTTGTCTCAGCACTTTTCGCACACTCCCTTTCGCTTCGAGTGAGCATCTGAGCCCCTAAATCTTCCTGCACAGCCCATCCATCCATCACCTCCTTTCCTCGTGTTGCGTATCTGAGCTCCTGTGCGAATCCCTCTCCACGCGCCTCGCACACACACACACACACACACTCCCTTTTGTTCTTCGTGAGCATCCAAGATTCTAGCTATTACTGCACAGCACAGCCCGCCCGCCCGCCGCTCACCTCCTCGTTGGCGTATCGGAGCTCCTGCGCGTCCCTCTCAACGCGCCTGACCACCTCGTCCCGGTCGCGAACCGCTATGCGCAGCTGCTGCCTCTCCGCCTCCATTGCTGCCATCGACTCCATCAGCCGCGCCGCCTGGGGGACTCAAGAGGAGGGAGGGGGATTGCGGGGAGGAGGGGTTGAATTGGGGACGACGCATGGGGCAGACATGATGGTTGCTCTCCGCTCCGCCTCCATTGCTGCCATCGACTCCATCCGCCACGCTGCCTGGGGGACTCAAGCGGAAGCGGAGGGGGGGGGGGGGGGGGAGAGGGGGAGGGAGAGGGGGAGGGGGAGGGGGAGGGAAAGGGAAAGGGAGAGGGGGTGGGAAAGGGGGAGGGAAAGGGAGAGGGGGTGGAGGAGGCATGGAAGTGAACAGATGACCTGGCAGTGATGGGGGCACTGAGGCAGCAACTGTTTTTGTCCTGTCGGCCCTGGATTTTCATCTCCGTGTTTTAGCCACCAACCAGTCAAACTGACTTGACTCAATCAAATAACGCGTCTGAGTCCAATCAAATAACGATTCGAATTAGCAAACAGCCACACAGTGTCAAGTGAGCATGGGGACGAAGGTGGGCACAGAACGGAGATGGTGTTGAGTGATGAGCTGACAATACAACCCAAGGAGACGTGGCAAGGAGGTAAGGTGTGGAGGCAAGGTGAGGAGGCAAGGCAAGGACACAAGGTGAGAGTGTGAGCTGACCTCGAATCTCAGCATAGCAGCCTCCTCTGCATCATGGCTCCTGGACGGTCCAATCCCCACGTTATTCCCCCTCCCACACCTCTCACACACCCCTCCTGCTGCTACTGCTCCTCCTGCTGCTGCTGCCGTTGCCTCGCCTCCATTCCTAAAACCGCCAGCATGTCCATCCCGTTCTGCCCTCCCACCCTCCACGCTTCCTGCACCAGACACTGCCCTATCCTCCCTCCCAACCCCCTCCCCTCGCTCCCTGTCTGCCTCTCCCACCCCTTCATGCTCACGTCTCCCTGAACCTCCTACCCCTGCTCCTACACCCCCTCCTACGCCTGCTCCTTTGTCCAAATCCCCCTCTCTCCATTCGCCACCGTCTCCGCCCCTGTCCCCACCGCCCTCGCCCGCCTCCCCCAACCCACTTTCCATGACATGGCTGCTACTAGTAGAAGCACCTGGGAAGCTCGTTGACCCATCCGCACAGACAGTCCCTGCTGAAGAAGTTACCTGTGTCTCTGCCCATCCCTGTCCCGCCTCTCCCTGCGTTCCCGCTTCCCCATGGTTGTCTCCATTGCTTCCCCCTGCTGTCGTGGATCCTACTTCTCGCCCGGTGTCAAGTGGTTGACCTTGGGTTTCCGCAAGCCCTGCTTCACCAGCAGTCGCTGCTGCTGATTCTGGTGTGGCTGCCGCCGCTGCTGCCGCTCCCGCTGCTGCTGCGCTAGGTGATGATACTCCTGATTTCGCCCGCTCCTGTTACACAGACAGGCACGAGCGCGCGCGCGCGCGCTTGCACGCACACGCAAACAACCAGCCGGGGTGGAAACATGGAAAGCCAGCAATGAGAAGGAGACGGCGGCACTAAGAAAGAACCTACACAAAGACTCCAACTCCACCAGCTCCCACCTCCTAACCACCTGCATCAGCGTGCGGAGGCGAGTGACCTCTCCTCCTCTGTGAAAGCCTACCTTGCTCGCTTTTCATTCTAAGTTGCACTCAGAAAAGCATCTACAGAACAGACAGGTCCAGCAGCTCTCCTCCGCCACAGCCCACCTGCAGCAGCAGCGTGCGGAGGCGGGTGACCTCGCCCCCTGAGAAAGCTTTACTCATCTTCTTTATCTTATGTCGTTGCTGAGTAAGAGAAAACATCCTCAGACCCCAACGGCTCCCCTGACCCAACCCACCTGCAGCAGCAGCATGCGAAGGCGGGTGACCTCGCCCCTGAGGAAACCTGCCTCGCATTTTTTCATGTTTGAATCATCACAAACACATGACTCAAACAAACCTCTACAGACCAAAACGGACCCTTCCAACCCACCTGCAGCAGCGTGCGCAGGCGGGAGACCTCGCCCCTGAGGAAACCTGCCTCGCTGCGGCGCTGCTGCAGCTCCTCCTGCACCATTGTGCACCGCTGCTGCCATGCCACCGCCTGCTGCCGCCCCTCCTCGCCCTCCCTCGCCGCCTGCGGATGGAGCAAGGGCGCGGACGGGAGGGAGAGTGTGGAGAGGGAAAAGATGTAGAGAGGGGAGGGACAAGTGAGAGGGATGGGAAAGGGTTTGAGACGTCTTGAGACCATCTCGAGTTGCCGCTGCCCTTCTGGTTACGTCGCGGCCGAAGAATGCAAGCTGTTTTTCACTCGTTCGCTCCACTCCCTAACCTCCTCTCATTCACTCTCTGGTGCCCAGCTTTTTCTCAAATCCTAAGCCTAGATTTTCTGTTACGTTCTTCTTCCTACGGTAACATCTCTTCTCAACACCCATGCACAGCCCACACACAAGCGCACACACGAGATTATGTTCAGTATGTGTGCAAACACACTCACACATGCACACATGCGCGCGCACGCACGCGCTCACACATACACACACCTGCTGCCATCGGACCAGGTCTGTCTGTAGCTGGCTCATCTCCTCCTGCAACTGCCTCAGCCGCCGCTCCCCTGCTGCTGCCCTCGCACGCTCGCCCTCCAACAGCGCCAATAGCTGAAACAGTTAGAAACGCACACGCGCAGATGCGAAGGAGGAGGGGGGGGGGGGGAGGGTGGGGGAGAGGGGGAAGGACAGTAAGGCACATCATGAGGGTAATAGGCTTTTGAGAATGTGTTTCCAGAGATGCAAACAGCTAGGCGACCACGCACACACACACAGCTGGGAAGAGAGGGCAGTGGGGGGTAGATGCAGGGGTGTAAGCGGAGTAAGAGAGGAAAGGGATGCATCGGACCGGGACAGCTTCAGTCTCAGACACGCTCCAATTCATTCATGCAACGCACACACACACACATGCATGCAACCTTTGATATGTGTCAAGTCAAATAGGGATGCAGCAGGGCACGCCTCAGAGACACTCTCCTATGCATGCATGCATGCACCCACATACCCATGCAACTCTCCTTCGCCCAAGCCCCCCCCCCCCCCCCCCCCCCCCCCCCCCCCCCCCCCCATCAATATACACACACACGCACACACATGTACACATATACACATGCAAAAAACGCATTGTACCGAGTTCAGAAAAAGGTCAGGCCAAAGGGCAGCAAAACCAAGCGCATCCCATACCTCTTTGCTGCTTGCACCGCCTTCCGCAATCTCCCCGTCCGCTCCCACCATCTCCTCCAGTCCCCGCTCCCCTCTCCTCCCCCCTCCCCTCTCACTCCCCTCCTCCACACTCTCCACTGATCGCGTCTCAAACATCTCATCCCGGTCGCCTTGGCTCGACTCGTCCACACTCCCCAGCCCCTCCCGGCCCTCTAGATCCTGGCTGCTGCGGCTAGAGGAGCGTGTGAAGGACCTACGACCCTCCCTGTCAGGTGTGTCTGCTGATGAGAGAGACGCAGATGAGGGAAAGCCGGGGCGGCTAGGGACGTGGGGGGAGAGCTGGAGAGGCGGAGAGTGGTCAAGAAATGGGAGGGGGGATTTGGGGAAGGGATGGGAGGAGGGGAGACGGGAGGGGGGCGGCCAAGGGATGGAAGGGGCGAGGGGGAAGGGAGGCAAAGGGAGGTGACAATGCGGAAACAGATCATCAGTCAGAGGAGTTGGGGAGTGTGGGAGGGGGAATGAAAGGGGGAAGTGTGGCAACGATAGAATTTGGAGAGTGCAATGGGGCACGAGAATGAGAACATCACAACAGCAAAATGCAATGCACGTGCTTCTCCTGGACAAACGCGGCTCTCCTTGACAACAAATGCAGCAACGTGATTCGCTAAAGCAGACTGGCAGTGTTTTCACAGCCCTCACAGATGGGAAAGGACAGGCGAGGGGGGGAGGGGGGGTGGGGGTGGGGTGGAAACGGAGAGGGGGGAATGGGGGTTGGGAAGGAGAGGTTCGGACGCACCTGGGAGGAGAGGCGGCGGCGGGGGGGTTCGGGCCTGTCTGGGGAGGAGAGGTGGCCGCCTGCTGCTTTGAGGGCGTCCTTGAGACGAGCTATCTCGTGCTCCAACTCCACCTTCTCCGCACGCACACTGCGCACCTGCCAGGTGAAAAGGGGGAACGGGGGGGGGGGGGGGGAAGGGAGGGGTAAGAAGGGGTAGGAGAGCAGGGCACACCCACGGGGCATCCTTGAGACGCGCTATCTCGTGCTCCAACTCCACCTTCTCCACCCTCACACTGCGCACCTGCCAAAGGGGGGGGGGGGGGGGGGGGGGAGAGGGGCGGGCGGAAGAGGGGCGGTGGGAAGAGGGGGAGGGGGTAAGAAAGGCCGGGGTTGGAGGGGACACCCACCGGGCGTCCTTGAGACGAGCTATCTCGTGCTCCAACTCCACCTCCGCCCTCCTTCCCTCACACTGCACACCTGCCAAAGGGGAAGAGAGGGGTGGAGAAGCGTGCGTGTGTCGACAGGGGTTGGGGTGGTTTGAGGGGAGGGGTTCGGGGGGAAGGGGGGAACGAGGAGAGGGAGAAGAGTGGAAGGGTGGGTTGCAGGGGACACACTCATGCCGTGCTTGAGTTTGAAAGCCAGATGTTTCGGCGAGAACATTGTTTATAGCACATGGGTGTTAAGATGTAGAGTGATGCGTGAGGCTTGGTAGACGAGGGCAGGAAGTGAGGGAAGGGGCGGGGTGATTTCGACAGGAAGGGAGAGGAAAGTGAAGAACAGGAAGAGAACGAGTGGAGGGAGGGGAGAAGTGCGTCAAAGAGAGACAACGTGGGGTGGGCTGACCTGTTGGGAGCGCTCCCTGTCTGCCTTAAGCTTCTCAATCTCCATCACTCTCTGCTCATACACACGACACAAGGACCACAATGCATGTAGAGCAGCAAGGACTGATAGGCATTGGACATGCCCTCTCCACTCCATGTCCAATGCAGTATGAGCGAGTGAACACGCGAATGCAAGCGCTGCCAGCATGTGAAGTCAGCATACATTCCACTCAACTCCACTCCACCTCCACCCCTCTACCCCCTCCGTCCTGCCTCCCCCTGTTTCCTCCACTGTCCAGGCTAACTCATCCAAATCCATCCCCACAATCCACCCCTCCCCTCCCTTCCCCTTTCCTCCACCTCCTCTCGCGTCGCGCCCCTCGCCCTACCAGGGTGCGAGTGAGGGAGTCGGCCTGCTGCTGGGCAGCGAGGATGGCAGCGCGGCTCCTCTCGCACTCGCCCTCCAGCATGCGGCACTTGCCCTCCAACGACGCCTCCCTCTCCCCCGCCTCCTCCAGTGCCGCCTTCTGTGCGTGGGGCGAGGGAAGGGGGCCAGGGGCGAGAGGTGAGGGGCGACAGGCACCGAGCGAGGGGCAGGGTCCAGGCGAGGGACAAGGGGTGGGAGAGGCAGGGGACGGATGGAAAGAGGGGGCAGGAGAGAGGAGAGTAGAAAAATGAGTGACAGGTTTAAGAAACAATAGAGGGAGTTAAGCGAATAGAGGAGAATTAAGAACGTAAAAACGGGTGTGAAAGCAGCGCATGAATGGAAGGAAGGGAGGGAGGGAGGGAGGGGGGGTGGGGGCGGGAGGAGGGGAGGGGGTGGGGGGGTGGGGAAATGGGGGGGTGATGGAACAGAATCAGAAAAAGAAAGAGACTTGAGGAATTATATTCCTATGGAACAGGACAGAGCGCATAGGAGCTGCTGGATCATGCTACAGCTGCAGCCCCTTGCATGCTATATCCACTCTGCTGGACGAAACAAATCAGACCTCTTTGCAAATACCACACACAGGACTAAGGGCCAAAGGCGGTTCCCTGGTTCTTGCAACTCACCATTCTATCGGGCGTCATAGCCTGCAGAACACAAAGAGCAAGCAAGGAACACAACGAGAAGGGAAGGAAAGAAGCGCAAGAGAGGAGAAAGGGAGAGTGAGAAAGAGAGCAGAAAGGAACACAACAACGTTCTTTCTAGTGTTGAGACGTATCTTGAGTGGCTCAGGCTGACAAGGATGGGTCTGATGAGAAAGGTGAAGGAACAACAACCCCAATACAAAGTGAGCTCACCAAAAGAGCATCAACAGCTACATGTTATGCTTCGTTCTGAGACGTCCCAAAGCGCACAGACTCACCAGAGCGGTTTGTAGCTCGTTCACCTTCTTCTCAGCCTGCTCCATTGGACGTGCATTGCAAGATGGCAGAAGGAAGGAGCGACAGACAGACAGACGGGGGATGGGAAGAAGGAGCAGTCAACAGAAGAACAACAGGAGGTGCTAACACTGCTGGAAAGCAGTGGTAGTAGCTGCATTGAAGCCGCCTCCTCCTGCATTTCAAAAGACATCACAAGATCCAAGGTCCACGATCCCATCACCAGCATGCCGTCAGCATCAACTCCCCATTCCCACCCCAACCCCACCCGGTCTCCACACACCACGAGCAGCCGCTGCTTGAACTCACACACGTGCACCTCACACACGTGCACCTCACACACGTGCACCTCACACACGTGCACCTCACACACGTGCACCTCACACACGTGCACCTCACACACGTGCACCTCACACACGTGCACCTCACACACGTGCACCTCACACACGTGCACCTCACACACGTGCACCTCACACACGTGCACCTCACACACGTGCACCTCACACACGTGCACCTCACACACGTGCACCTCACACACGTGCACCTCACACACGTGCACCTCACACACGTGCACCTCACACACGTGCACCTCACACACGTGCACCTCACACACGTGCACCTCACACACGTGCACCTCACACACGTGCACCTCACACACGTGCACCTCACACACGTGCACCTCACACACGTGCACCTCACACACGTGCACCTCACACACGTGCACCTCACACACGTGCACCTCACACACGTGCACCTCACACACGTGCACCTCACACACGTGCACCTCACACACGTGCACCTCACACACGTGCACCTCACACACGTGCACCTCACACACGTGCACCTCACACACGTGCACCTCACACACGTGCACCTCACACACGTGCACCTCACACACGTGCACCTCACACACGTGCACCTCACACACGTGCACCTCACACACGTGCACCTCACACACGTGCACCTCACACACGTGCACCTCACACACGTGCACCTCACACACGTGCACCTCACACACGTGCACCTCACACACGTGCACCTCACACACGTGCACCTCACACACGTGCACCTCACACACGTGCACCTCACACACGTGCACCTCACACACGTGCACCTCACACACGTGCACCTCACACACGTGCACCTCACACACGTGCACCTCACACACGTGCACCTCACACACGTGCACCTCACACACGTGCACCTCACACACGTGCACCTCACACACGTGCACCTCACACACGTGCACCTCACACACGTGCACCTCACACACGTGCACCTCATACACGCCTCCCATCCCAGGTCGTCCTCCCTCGTTTTGAGTTCAGGCCCCAGCAACCCCCACTCCACCCACATCCAACCCCACCCTCTCCTTTTCCTTCCCAACCCAACCCACCAAGAGCAGCCATTGCTTGAGCTTGCACACGTGCACCTCATACTCCTCCAACTCCTCCACTCCCAGAACCACCCCCACTCCCAACCCCCCTCACCCTGAGTTCCTCCAACCCGACTTTCTCCCTCTCAACGCACCATGAGCAGCCGCTGCTTGAGCTCGCACACGTGCACCTCATACTCCTCCAGCTCGTCCTCCCGCGCTTTGAGCTTGGGACCCAGCGCCGCCAGCACCTCCCTGAGCGCGCGGATCGTGTCGTCGCGCTCCATCAGCTTCTCCTGGCTCTCCTTCAGCGTCTGCTTCATCGCCTCGTACACCTCCGCCTTGAGGGAGTGAGAGAGGAAGGGGAAAGGAGAGGGTGACGGAGAGGAGGAAGGAGAGGGGGTGGGGGTGGGGGGAGGAGAGGGGGGTTTGAGGGCACGGGGGAGAAGATGAGGGGAGGGATAGAGAGGGCCGTCAGCTTCTCCTGGCTCTTCTTGAGTGTCTGCTTCATCGCCTCGTACATCTCCGCCTTGAAGAAAGGGGGGGGGGAGGTGCTGGCGAAGAGGGGGAAGGGGGCGGAAGAAGAGGGGGGGAGAAGATGATTTGAGAGAGAAAGACGGGCCGTCAGCTTCTCCTGGCTCTCCTTCAGCGTCTGCTTCATCGCCTCCCAAGAGAGGAACGAGAGGAGGAAAAGAGGGGGCGGGGGAAGGGGAGGAGGAGGAAGGGACGTTCCCAGTTCCAAGTTCGAGACGAGATACTTGCAACTGAACAGGGAGCAACGGGAGCTGAATGACAGCCTCACGCATCTGCTCTGCACGTATCCTCCCTCTGCTCTCCCCACCACCTTCTATCTCCCTCTCCTTCTCCCGTTTGCATATGCGCACAGCACCCTTGTCTCTCACCTGCGCACGATCATTAGCAGAGAAGGCGCCAGGCAGACCTAAGGCACGCATGTGACCCGACTGAGACGACTTTTGAGGCGCCTCAAAAGTCACCCTTGTCTCTCACCTGTGCGCGATCATCAGCAGAGAAGGCGCCAGGCAGACCCAAGGCACGCATGTGACCCGACTGAGACGACTTTTGAGGCGCCTCAAAAGTCACCCTTGTCTCTCACCTGTGCGCGATCATCAGCAGAGAAGGCGCCAGGCAGACCCAAGGCACGCATGTGACCCGACTGAGACGACTTTTGAGGCGCCTCAAAAGTCACCCTTGTCTCTCACCTGTGCGCGATCATCAGCAGAGAAGGCGCCAGGCAGACCCAAGGCACGCATGTGACCCGACTGCGACTGCTGGGAGGGCGTGGGGGCGACCGGGGGGGGAAAGGAGTGGGGGAAGGGTGGGGAAGTGGAAGTGGGAGGGAAGGGAACCGAGAAACGGGAAGGGGCGATGGGGAGGGAGGGGTTACAACAGATAGTGTGGAACTGAAGGGAAGGGTTGGAAGCGGAATAAGTTTTCCCCCGAACCGAGGAGAAACCAAAGAGGTCTTCCGTTTTTTTGTCTGTGTCTTTGCAGGTGGCATTTAGGTTTCTTTGCCCGTTCTTGGCCTGAAACGGATGGTAACTTCTTAGTCTGTTAGGTACAGCATTGGCTGAAATGACCATACGTTACATTACATAGGGGGAGGGCATGCAGGTCGAACTGAGATATCGCTCTTACTCCTGTTGACCCTAGCTTCGTCTCGACATATTGTGAACTGTTTACAGTCAGGTGAGACGTGTGTGGCGCTCTTTTCGTGTTGCTGTGGCTTCCTTAGGCGGCTCAGCAAAGGCGGGTGGGATGTGAGTGAGGTGAGTGAGGTGTGTGGCAATCTCACGTTACTGAAAAGTGCGGGCATGGAGTTGCCTCCTGGCCGTTCGTTGAAGGCCACTTGCAGCTGGCGACGGCCTATGGGCACCACATCGCGACCTAGCTCCACCTGCGGCGCAGGGAGAGAGAAGGGGCGGGGAGAGAGGGAGAAAAGGGGGACCGTGGGGGGGGGGAGGGGAGAAGGGGAGGGGGTGTAGGTCGAGGGGGGAGGGAGGGGAGAACGAGGGGAAAGGGAGAGGTTGATGCAGGGAGAGAGAGAATAAGAGATAGGATGAAAAGTGAAGAACAGATCAGGAAGACGAAGAAGAGGGAGGTGAAGTGAACAGATGCAAGGTACGAAGTACAGAGAGGAGTAAGGATTGCTGTCGGGTAGCCGAGCAGTTGGAAGTGGGGGGATGGGGGGGAAGGGAGGGAAGAGAGGGGGAGGGGGAACGGGACTAGGCTGGAGTGAGGGAGGTGCTGAGATGGAGGGGTGGGGAAGAGAAGGATGAACGTGAGCTTCTTGACTGTATTAAGCTAGGGAGGACTGGAAGGACGAGGGGGAGGGAAATAAGGTCGAAGACGGACCTCTTGAATGGAGTTAGCAAGGAAGCATTCGAGAGTGAAGAAGTCTGCAGGGAACCAGAACGGCTTCTTGTCAAACGCTGCACACAGCACTGGCAGCAGCACGACGAGATAGCAACGCACAAGGAGCACACGGAGCGGGGAGGCGGCGGAGTGAGGCGGGCCGGAGGGGAGGGGGGGTGGGGGAGGTGTAGAAGAGGGGCACGAGTAGACGAGATGCATCTGTAGGCTGGAGCTGTTCAGGCCCTTGCTTGAGCAGGATAGCCTACGTAGCCGCGCTCCGAGCCCTTGCCTGTATATAACCTGGTGCATTTGTCATGTTGAATCTGGCAAGGCTACGATACAACGCACCACTCATGCATAGTCCGACCACACTTTGCACTGCTGTGCACTGTCCTTCCTCCCACAATCCCCCTCACACTTCCTCCTCTTCCTCCTCCTCACTCTCTCCCCCTTCTCCACTCAGTTCCCTCCTTCACTGCCCTCTCTTCCCCCCAGTAATCCCCATTTCCTCCCCCCTTCATCCACCCCCCGCATTCACTCTCCGGCCGCTCCCTACCTGACTTCTCTTCCAGGCTGTTGGGCGGCAGCAGCAGCATGCCGCCATCCACGATGGTGTACGCGCGTGCAGTGCCCGGGGTGAGCTGCCAGCCATGGCGAGGATAAAAGGCGAAGCGGGGTAAGTTTACTTCAGAGGTGACTCATAAGGCACTATGGCGGTGTACGCGCGAGAAGTGCCTGGGGTGAGCTGCCAGCCGCCTCGACTAGACTTCTGCGGTGGCTGTGGTGCATTGACCCTAACGAGCGGTGTAGGATCACCCTGACGACCAGCGTTGACTCGCGCTGACGACCACCGTTGACTCACCCTGGAGCCCACCGTTGACTCACCCTGACGACCACCGTTGACTCACCCTACCTAACGACTTGATTCAACCTAACAACCGGCCCTGACTCATCTAGACGATCCGCATTGACTTACCCTACCTAGCGACCTGACTCACCCTAATGACCAGCGTTTGGTCGCTGAAGTTGGTGAAGCGAAGGGTACTGCGAAGCTCCTGACCCACGTCGACTGCGCACCTCCCACGTGAAGGGGAGGTGGAAGGGGAAGGGGAAGGGGAAGGGAAAGGGGAGGTCGAGGGGAACGGAACGGGGGTTGGAGGAGGAAAATTGGAAAATGGGAAAGATATGAGACAGCTGCGTAATAACATGGTTCACCACACCACACTGTCTAAGACAGTGCATCCCAACTGTGCAATCATGAGGATCTACAGTACATTAAGAGCACGGAGCTTTGGCTGACGCAGCAGGAGGAAGAGTTACAGCATGGCAAGAGAAGGGATGCTAGCCGGCTCACCTGCAGTAGTTCTAGCAGAAGCAGCTGCACATATAGTATTAACCGCTAAGGAACAATCGCGATCGAGCAATAGAGCACGTTAACCCACGCTCGCACTTCGGAGTTATTACCATATGTTACTGCCGCGTGAATGTGCAGTTTTCCCGTTAACTCTTTCGCTTTTCCAGCGTATGTCGCAGAAACATTGTCGCCGTAGTTCCTTCAAATTTAAACATGCAGGGTAGGGTAGACAAAAATCGCTTACACTGGAAGCGAATACTGCCGGGGTCGACCTTCAAATGCTCCAGAAGAGCCATGTGGCTCTTCTGGTCGACGTAGGAGAAGTTGCAACGCTGCCTAGATACTACCGTAATAAAAGCTGAAACGCTTTTCACACGTGTGATGTCGTAATTTGTATACCCATTTTGTAGTCTGGTTGCTTTGAGTGGAGACGGATAAAGGTTTAAACCGAAGCGCGTATTGAGGAGTAACCGTGTTACGGTTGTGTAAGGAAGAGGTGTGAGGAGACCAGGGAAGTATTAATATCATAAAGCACTACTGAAGGCTGCTCGAACTACGCCATGACTGAGACTGGAAGTCTACCTAATGAAGAGTCTCTTAGAACGCACGCGGACTCAATAGATGTTCTATGAAAGAATCCCCCACGTGTGCGCCGTGGACTAACATAAAGACGTCAATCTCTTCTAGCAGCAGAATGAAAGGATGGAAAGCACAATGCAGCTTGCTTTTGAGGGAGGGTTGAAAATTGAAATCCCCAGCATGGATGGAGAGGAGAGAGGCAGCACCACACCAACGTAGCCAAGAGCAGTTCCATAGCAACACCAGCCAGTCAGGCTAGGGTAGGGCGCCAGCTGTAGGCTAGGAAGCACGCCATAGGTGCAGCTTGGGAGAACGTTTGGCTCGAAATACAGACTAGAACCTAGGTTTGGCTTGAACGAACCAGCCAAAGCTTTTCACAAGAATCCGAGCCAAGCGCCTTCGAGCCTAAACCTGGGGTGGCTTTGAAAAATACCGAGACAGCAACATCCAGACCAGCAAGTTCTTTCGGGCCGAAGCAGAGGCAGACCTCGAAATCGGTACATTCCGTGCAGCGGCGACGCCCCCCGCACCTAGGGAACGCAGAATTCCGCTGGCTCAGACGTACCTGAAGTCGTTCAAACGAGGTCCAGATGCGGTTGCCCGGTCAATGGCGACGTGCCTTCTGTTTGCTTTTGGGCAGTAAGGCGTATTCCTTCATAGATTCTAACCTTCCATGTTACATCATGCGAGCATTCAGAGCCGCGCGCCAACAGGTCTTTGCTGTCTGACTGTTGCGGAGCCAACACCTCGTGCAGCCATCTTGGACGTCTAACAACAGAAATAGATGCCATCCGCGAATACACCTTCCGCATCCCCAGTGAACAATATTGTGCATATTCTCTATAACATAATGCTTCAATTGATGTCATCCTTGTATAACAGCGATGTATACTTCATATATCAACAATCACCCACCCACCTGGAATCAGCTATCATGCGCGCACCTACACACATCCAGTCCGTCTCCAAATGCACCGTCCCGCACCCGCGCTCATATTTCTGCTCGAATACTACCCAAACGTTCTACAATGGTTAACAGCCACTTTGAAACAGAGAGAACCTGACCGCACCGCATCGAGGGAACTCATGTGGCACGCCTCAGCTGAACTATACACCAGTACAGTTGAGACGGAATGAGAACTCGCAACGCCTGTGTCGCTATCCCATCACCGCACACGAACAACACCATTCATCCTCGCGAGCTCGCGGCGAGCTTCCGCTTCAATGCGACCGCGCAGGCGATTATCCCAACCCTCGCCGGCTACACTCACCAGACTCGCCGTACTAGTTTATCCACAATTGCTAACGGTGCGGCACAACAGTCCGTGTCCCTCTGTCCATGCATCGGCGGCGGTCGACGTTTACCTGTGAAAGCAGAATCGACATAGTCTGACCACCCGAGCAAGATCGAATCGAGCTCAGAAGTTGGCGTCCGACTTTCTCGGTTCCGATCCGCGATTCCCCATCGGCTCCCAGTTTGGGGACTCGCTGTCGAAATATCCTTCCGCGATCCGGATCACGAGATCGTTACGACTAGGGGGTGGTCCTCTTGCGCTCCCACCTCCGCTCCGCCATCCGCGCGTCTCCCCTCCTCGCGCTCCTCCCCTCGCGCGTTTCTTCCTCGCGCGTTTCACCGCGCTCGCCTCCCTTCGCGCGCCCGCAACGGGCGCACCCCGCAGGTCCCCCATGGACCCGCGGTGGTGCGGCGCGTGGCGCGCGCGCGTTCTCTCCGCGCTGCCGCTTGTGGTTGGCCTAGTAGCGCTGCTAGGGGAGGATGCGCTGCTTGTTATAGCCACCACCAATACTCCCACGCTCCATGGTAACTTGCATTATTGTGACAAATTTGAGCTCCTAGAGCAATGCATTACTTTCTTCCCCGCATGCGAGCTACTTACTGCTATTCCCCTTCCTCCCCCCCCCCCCCCCCCCCCCCCCCCCCCCCCCTTCTCCCCCCCCCCCCACCCTTATTATTCGCCCGCCATATCTCCCTCGACCCCTCCTCTCCCTTTCCCTCCCCTCCCCTCCCTTCGCCTTCCCTCCCCGCCCCCCGCCCCTTCCTTCCGCAGAATGCGACCCTGCCATTCTCTCCGCCTCCTCCTTCTCTCCCTCCCCCGCGACGCCCCTCTCCCCTTCCCGCTACCAGCGCGCGGAGGGCGCCTGCTGGAGCCGCGCGGAGCTACCCTGCTACGCGGGCGCGCGGGGGACGCCCGAGCGCTCCCCCGCGCTCAAGCGCAAAATCCACGCGTACCACGAGTACCTCCGCGCGTGCAGCAGCCGCGAAACCGTCGAAACCGTCAAGGCGAAGCTGCTAGCCGGTAACGCGACGGACTGCCGCTATCTCTTGTGGCACATGAAACTAGGCGACGGCCAAGGCAACCAATACATCTCCTTCGTCTCCTCCTTCGTCTACGCGCTCCTAACCAACCGAATCTTCCTTCTATACACGGATATGGGGCCGGGGAAGGTGATGTGCCCGCCGTTTGAGGGCATGGGCGAGCGGTGGCATCTGTTCAATGGGAGTATGCAGTCCGTGGACCTTTACCTTTCGTCCGTGGTGGCGCGCAAAGGGATGCAGTTCTTTCCAGAGCGGTTGGATGTGCTGGTTAATGGTACCAGTGGCACGAATGGCACCATGCCCGCCCCGACCATGTAAGTTCGAGTGGTGGTTGTTTTCCTATGGGAGTGGCAGTGGCAGTGGCAGTGGTAGTGGCAGTGGCAGCGTCCAGTCTCCGCTTTTTCCATGGTTAAATGTGTATCTCTTCCAGAGGCCAGTCACTCTCCGCTCTTTCAACACCTTAACAGTCCACTCTTGTGCAATCAACATCCCCGCTCCTGTGTCTTCAGCATGCTCCCCACCACTCCAAACCCCGCTCCAACTCCCATCCAACCCCCACACCCTCTCCCCGCCCCCTCCCCCTCCAGAGCCAACATCCCCATATGCACTGAGGTGTATTTTGAGGCGCCTCAAAATCCAACCCCCACACCCTCTCCCCGCCCCCGCCCCCTCCCCCTTCCAGAGCCAACATCCCCATATACCACAACACGCCAAACACTTCCCTCTTTTTCTGCGAGTCAGAGCAAGCCTTCCTGGCCACCATCCCCTCGCTCATCCTCCTCTCCAACCAATACTTCCTCCCGGCGCTCCTCCACGTGCCCTCCTTCCGCCGCCACCTCAACGACCTCTTCCCCTCCGGCCGCATCTTCCAAACTGTCTCGCAGCTCATCATGTTCCCAAAGAATTCAATCTGGGCGGCAGTGACGGAGAATATCCGAGCCCGCGCGCTCCCGGCGGGCGCTCGCATCGGGCTGCAGTTCCGGCATGCTTCGGAGCTAGCCATGCGCCATGCGGTCATGTGTATCACCCGCCTGCAGCAGCACCCCGTGCTTGTGGAGGCTCGGGCGAAGAATGGAGCGGCGGGAGGTGCAGGGGGTGCGGGGGCGGATGCTGCTGGGGGAGGGGGGACTGGGGGAGGTGGGGCTGTTGGGGTGGTAACTGGGGGAGCTGGGGTGGAGGCAGGTGGTGTGGGGAACGGAGGAGAAGGAAGGGACGGCCTGGGGGGGTTATCTGGTGGGAGTGGGACTGTTGTCGGTGGGGCCAGCAGCAGTGCAGGCAGCAGTGACAGCAGCACAGGCAGCAACATCACGGATGTCGATGCAGCAAGGGGCACAACGGTTATTCTGATCGCGAGTCTGAATCAATACGCGCCGTTCAATCTTTCCCAGGTACTCTTTCCCAATGTCACCTCAGCAAAACTCTCTTACAGTAAAGCTACAGTCACAGGAGGTGTTAGCATTAGCAGCAGCAACAGCAGCAGCAATGGCATCGCAACAACTCCAGGCGGTGAAAACAGTACCGAGACGGCCAATCCAACCCTCAGTGCCACCAATACGGTTTCCTCTGACAACATCAACAACACCACTCTTGACAGCAACAGCACCGCTCTCAACACCACTACCAGCAGCACCATGGCCACCAGCAGCAGCAGCGGGACCACCACGACCAGTTTAGTTACTCCTCTAGCCACCAGTTTCTCACCCATCGATCCCACAAGCAGCAGCGCCAACATCACTGAAAGCAATATCATCCGCAACGCAACCCTCGCTTTGGATCGAATCACTACAGAAGTTTCGCAATCGGGTCTGGACGCCGAGTTAGAGCATGCATTAGTGGATATTTACTCCCTTGCCTTAGGCTCGGATATCATTCTCACCTCCCCTGCCTCCACCTTTGGTTATCTCCTCTCTTCTCTCTTCGGCCGCCCGTCTTTCTTTGTCGCGGCTAGCTGCCAACAGATGCCACTCGAGCCTTGCTTCCAGCACCCTCCGCATGGGTTCAAGTGTCCCAGTGGGGAGGTTATTGGGGATGCAGAGTCGTATAACAGATCGGATCCAAATTTACCATTTGAGCGCTGTCCTGATAATGTTAATGGATTGTCCCTTATTGTGGGGCATTAAAATATATCTTGATTTTATTCCACGTCGTCATGCTTAGGGTCCACATTTGTGATGAGGGTGGGGGGCTTCAAAAGTTTTGAATCTGAACTAGGGTGCACTTTCCACACCTGCTGCACATTCAGAGAACCTCAAAGGTCCACTGGATAACTGGATCCATGCATTATTTGAAACCACTGCTGTGGTATTCCCCATTTGCACACCACAAGGCTACACTCGGGCAGGAGGAAAACCCACCACATGAATTCACCTTCACGAGACTTTCCCAAATCGCATGCATCCCCACAGATTTTCAGTGCGTGAACAAAAGAAAGAAATCCACTCAAGCAAATCTCCCAGTCCAGCAGAACCCCCACGGTCGCCACCGCAACAATTAATTGGTTCTGGAGATGTCCATACCGTTGGAAACAATCAAACTTAAGCGCCTCTGTCGTGTCGAAACACTAAGACACAAGCGAAGCGAAGCATATCGAGGCACCAGCGAGTCAACCCTCGGAGGTTGAAGTAACTGCTTGAGGTTACGCGAAAGTCAAAGGTCAGCGACCTTTGACCTGACAAGTACAGCGCAACAGCAAGGACACACAACTGACTCGCTCCAGAGCAGTTGCCCGAGTCGTCACTGTATCGAACCGCAACAGCAATAGTAAAGTAGTTATAACTGTATCTCTTTATATTCCTTGTACCCTTATATAATCCTGTATCTCTTTGCTTTAATCAACTTACTTTGCCCTCACATACTAGAGCAAGGTGGTTCACAACTCTTCATTAAAACGCTTCCGCTACTACATTAGTCCTGTTGGAAATATATTTGTGTGTTATTTATCTTGCAGTGCACTGTTTGAAGTGCAGAAGCGAAGCCCTCAATATCGGGGATGTTGACCCTAGTATCGAACTGCAGGGGCGCAACCGCGTACAGTGGTTGCGACCCGCGTGGCAGCCGAAGGGTCGAATTGAGCAAGAGGCAGCGTCTACAGTACGCGAAACCACCCTGGAGGCGCGGCAGAATACTGCGCCCTTGCCGAAGCTGAAAGGTCTCGCCAGTAACTGGGCAACTGAAACGTTACAGCGCAACTGTAATACAGTTGCGCCTTGGTAACTGCCTCCCTGCTATGTTTCCTATATAACTCAATGTACTGCCATGCTATCATTACACAATTCTCAAGCTTGTGTCCGGCCTACCCTCGGCCGCCGCTTTGGCACCAAGTTACAAGCCAGGAGAGCTACCTCTGAGTGACCATAGCCCCGCCGCTGGGACGTCGTTATTTCCTAGAGTATTTCCGCTACTCTAGCGACCTCCTAATTTCAACAAGTCCTACCCAAAGTTCACCCCTGCAAAGATCCTAAGGGCTTTTCTCAGCACAACACATACTTCGGTGCTGTTCTACTGGAGTTCTCGTCGCTGCAACGTTGGGGGATTGGTAAACTTCGTATTAACTTCAGGTGCCTTTTTGGTTGACTTGGCAACACATGAAGGTTCAGTTTTAACCGAGGTAAACTTCTATGTTGAACAGATCAGCCAAACTCGGGTCTGCCCTTTTAGACACGGTCTGGCGAAATGAGAACCGAGGGTAACTCATCGTCGTAATGGCAACGATATACGGTAATTTTCTTTATCAGTCACTTTTGAAAGAGTATCGAACAACAAGAACGTGAGATCACTTTCTTAAAAATTGAACGCGGTCAGTGTTGGGCGTTCAAGCCTACCACGAGCAAAACAATGGGCTGATGGTCTCTGCCCCGCACCAATGGTGCGGAGGTGATTTCACCCCGAGAGACCATTTGTCTGGAGAGGAAATGGCGTGGAACAAACGGGCGGTTATGGTAGGTACAGTGTCACAGAAGTGTTGTTATGCAGGTTTTCTCGGTTTTCTTGATGCACCCAGCTTCGGACAGTGCCCAACCTGAACCGACGCACCACTGGCGCGGATGGAAAAATCCGCGAAGGCCATTTTCGGCCAAAAGAACAGCGCCTTATATTCGGTTGTGAACAATGCTACACGTCCAGAAACCTCTGTACGTTGTTTTGACGGAAATGATCATATTGGGGCCCCGGTGTTAGAATAAGCAGCCAGGAATGATGGACTAGGTAGCATGCATGAGTACAAGTACCTAACCCCTAAAGTGTTATATCCCTTGTAGGCTAACCCACTAAAGCCTAGAGAGAACACAAACATACAGTTTGACACACCCCCATAGGCTAAGTGGGAGATAGCAAACACAACAGACGGTCACAAGACCAGTCAAGCAAGAGAACAAGCAAACCAAAGCAAAGCTCAAGGTCAATCTCAAGGACACCACACAATCTGAGCACAAGCAAGCGGCCACAAGGCCAGTTCACATGCAGAGTTATAACAGCAAGACAGTACACTGATCACAACCTAGGAAGAGCATACAAGCAGGTATAAAGATATATATCAGTGTACAACAAGAGCAAGTCAAGCAACCAGCAGGTCAGGCAGAGTGGGCACAAGCCCAAGAGCAGTGCAGAAATGCTGATGATCACCAGCCCCAAGGGCCTTGGTGAAGACATCAGCAGTGTTAGCCCAAGAGGCCACGAAAGCAAGGCGCAGCTGACCACGCTGCTGTAGCTCACGCGCAAGGAAGTAGCGAAGAGCAATGCTCTTCGTTCAGTGCCCCAGTCTCTGCTCGCGACACAAGGCAAGCATTGCCTTGTTGTCGTCGTACAGAACTGGAGGAGAACGAGGCCGCTCCCCCAAGTCGGTCAGCAGGTAGGTCAGCCAGCGGAGCTCCTGTGTAGCCATGGCCCTAGCGTAGATCTAGGTCTCACAGCTGGAACCAAGCACAGAAAAATAACGAATGGACCTCCACGAGACAGATTCAGCGCCAAGACTGAAGGTGTAGCCCTGTGACGAACGCTGAGTCGCCTGGTCGTCGGCCCAAGAATCGTCAGAGTGTCCTGTGAGGACCACTGAACCTCGTCCTCCAAGCACAAGCCCCATGCCCGATGTGCTGCACAAGTAGCGTAGTACCCTCTTCGCAGCATCAAAGTGCACCTTTCGGTGTCAACCAGGTGCCACGTAGCGAGCCAAGAGACTGAGAGGGTACGCGAGGTCAGGTCGTGTGCACGTCATCAGGTACATGAGGCAACCCACAAGCTCTGGGTACGGACCACTCGGCTCTACGGACTCGTCCGAAGGTGGAGCTGAGAGCGAGTGGCCGGTAGCCAGAGGAGTGGGCTATGGCGAGGAGTACGTAAAGCGGAAGCCCGGAAGAACCTGGTGCACCATGTGTGACTGAGTCAGGGTGATGGTGCGCCGTGCTCTGTCCTGGGTGATCTGCAAGCCAAGATAGCTCCGCAGCTCACCTAGGTCAGTGCAGGTGTGTCTCTCCTGCAGCTCCGCCTTCACTAGGGCCAGTGCCTCAGTGTCAGCAGTAGCAAAAACCAAGTCGTCAATGTACACGAGGATGTAGAACGGCGGCAGAGAAGTGTCGGTGCGTAGAAACAGCCACGAGTCAGCAGTCGAAGGAGCAAACCCAAGAGCCACAAGTGTCGTCCTCAGTGTGTCGTGCCACTCGCGGGGCGCCTGACGCAGGCCGTACACAGGTCGCCGTAGGCTCCACTCGGTTCCCTCAGGAAACGACCCAGTGAAGCCCGGTGGACGGCGCAACCAAACGGCCTCGTGAAGGCTACCCTGTAAGAAAGCTGTCGAGAAGTCGAGAGAGTGCAGCTCGTAGTCACGCTGAGCTGCAACGTGTAGCAACACCCGAAGAGTGGTCATCTTCGGGGTGGGGGAGAAGGTCTGAAAGAAGTCGACCCCCTCACGCTGACTGAAGCCTCGAGCAACGTAACGTGCCTTGAAGGCAGGCGGAGAACCCGGTGGCCGCTTCACCCTGAAAATCCACATGCCACTGACGATGTTTGCCCCAGGTGGGGGAACCTCGTCGATGTAGGTGCCTGTGGACTTCCAAGAAGCCATCTTTGCGTCCATGGCTGTCTGCCACTGAGAGGAGTACTCACCCGAAATCGCCTCCGCGTAGGAGCGCGGGGTGGGGATGTCAAGTGCATCCGGGTCTCCCTCAGGGGCAAGCAGCATGGTCGCGTGATGGGGTGAAGCGGCAGCAAGGCACTCCAGCTCCTCCTGTCTGTCCTCAAGAACGTCACAGCCAAGGGCAGTATAGCTAAGAGCAGTCTCACCCCCGACGGACGGAGGACAGGCAGGGACAGGGTCAGAGACAAGACTTGCAAGGTAGTATAGGCGGTACACAGCAGCAAAGTCAACGAGCTCATCTACTAGGGCAGACGTAGCAGGAGACAAGAACGTAGGGTCCGTCACAGCCGTAGCAAGAAAGCGAGTAACAGTCGGACTGGACGCACAAGCAAGGTCAGACGGAGGGTCAGCAACGTCAGGCAGAGAGGATGCAGGAGGTAACGGTAGGACAACACGCTGTGGAACAAAGGAAGGACGGAGTGTCATATCGTGAGTGCTGGGGACAGCCGGAGCACGCGGACGACGAACACGAGGAACACGAGCACGGACAGCAGTGCTAGGCTCAGGCTCAAGATCAAAGCTAGACTCAGGCTCTCGACGCTCAGGGGTGGAAGCAGGAGTCTCAGGCTCTCAACGCTCAGTCAAGGACTGTATCACCACAGTGTAAGGAGCAGGAGCAGGTAGTGGGGAGTGCGGTAGCAGCGGCGGCTGTGACTGGTCCGCCGGTGGAAACAGCAACGGGGGAGTAGTACCTGCCACAGGGAAGTCAGTAGCACCGGGCGGAAGACTGAGAAGTTGGCGAAGAGCACCAGCAGCTCCCATACCTCCAGCACGAGCAGCTCCTCCAGTACCCCTGGCAACACCTCCAGCACCAGTAGCACCAGCACCTCCAGCACCACGAGCTCCGACAGCGCCAGCACCTCGAGCACCACGAGCTCCGATAGCGCCAGCACCTCGAGCACCAGTAGTACCTCCAGCACCTCCAATGCCTCCAGCTCCAGCTCCAGCGCCTCCAGCACCAGTAGTACCTCTAGTACCTCCCATGCCAGCAGCTCCAGTAGCACCTCCAGTACCTCTAGCACCAGCAGCACCACCTGCTCCAGCAGCTCCAGCACCTCCAGTGTGAGCACCTCCGGGACCAGTAGCTCCAGCACCTCCAGTACCTCCAGCTCCAACGCCTCCAGCACCAGCACCTCCAGGGTCAGCAGCTCCCGCAGCTCCAGCACCAGTAGCACCAGCACCTCCAGTGCCAGCAGCTCTAGCACCTCCAGCACCTCTAGTAACAGTAGTACCTCCAGCATCAGCAGCTCCAGTACCTCCAGCACCGGCAGTACCTCCAGTACTAGCAACTCTAGTACCTCCAGCACCAGCAGCAACTCCAGTACCTCCAGCACTCGTAGCACCTCTAGTACCTCCACTAGTGCATCCAGCACCTCTAGCATCAGCAGCACCTCCTGGACTGGTAGCTCCATCACCAGCAGGACCGTACCCTCCACCACCAGGACTACCTCGCCGAACGACCCACGAACGAATCGCGTGCGGCAAGAGCGTCTCAAGTAGAGCAGGCTGCGGTGGCTGTCCAGCTCCAGTACCTCTAGCCCCAGGACCTCCACAAGGACTCGCAGCACCCCCAGAGTCAGCACCCGAAGTCTCAGCACCCCCAGAGTCAGCACCCAAAGTCTCAGTACCCTTAGTCCCAGCACCCGCAGGCTCAGTGCCCTCAGTCCCAGCACTTGAAGGCTTAGTACCCTCAGTCCCTGCACCCTCAGTCTCAGCTCCAGTGTCTACTGCAGAAGGCTGCAGCGGCGGGAAACCGGGGGGGGGGGGGGGGTAGCCAAACGAGGAGAGCGGACACCCCCAGACATACCACCCCCAGGCCCAGCTCTAGCAGCCTCAGCTCCAGAGTCCACAGCAGCAGGCCGCGGAGGTGGCAAAGACGGCCGAGGTGGGAAACCCGGGGGGGTCTCCAAGTGAGGAGTGTGTCGAGTGGTCGCCGTGTCGTCGGCGCCGGTGTCACCCCCGTCAGCTGGGTCAGAGGAGTCAGAAGAGATCTCCACTAGCTCATCCAAGAGGGGTGGGTCTACCTGAGACACACATGAGGGAGCAGGACTCTGTGGGGGAAGGGGGTCTACCGGGGGGGGGACTGGTACCAGGAAGAGAGGTGCAAGGGGGACCAGGTGAGACGCGTGTGGGTGAAGTCGGTAGTAACAGACTGACTCGTCGAAGGTGACGTCCTGAGAGGACAGAACACGACGCAAGGCAGGGTGGTAGAAATGCCAGGGCGGGGCGTCGGTGGGGAAGCCCAAGAAGACACAGCGGAGAGTGCGAGGAGAGAGCTTGCTCGCTTTGGTATCGCGAACAAGGGAGAGCGCGCCCCAGACCCGAAACGACTTCGCATCACCAGGCTGTCCCGTCCAGTGGAGTGTGGGCGAGGTCTCTGGAACAGAGACACGGGGCCAGAGGTTGAGCTGATGCGCGGTGTATCGGACCGCAAACGGCCACAGGAAACGGGGAGCAGCCGCATGGATCATGGAGGTACGAGCAACCTCCATGATCAGGCCAATGCGACGCTCTGCGATCCCATTTTGCTGCGGAGAGGCCGGAAGCGTGAACGACTGGGCGATGCCCTCGTCCTGTCAGAATGTCTCAAAGACGCCAGAGGAGAACTCACCATCCCTGTCAGAGTGCAGACGCAGGACTGGGAAATCGTGCTGAAAACGCTCGTGCAGCTGGAGACGAGTAGCACGGATCCAAAGGATAAAAAAACCGCTGATGTCCGCCTTGCGCCGCAAGGGGAAGACGGTGGTGTAGCGTGTGTAGTCGTCAACAACCAGCAGGAAGTAGCACTCCTGGTCCGTTCCACCGACTGGGGCTGGGCCCCACACGTCCAGGTGGAGAGTCTGCAGAGGAGCAGTGGTCGGAGGAAACTCGGAGGAGTGAGGAGCGGTGCGCTGCCGCCCCTCGACGCAAGGAAGGCACGGCAGGACAAGCGAGCGCGGTAGGGGGGGCAGGGTCCTGGGGAGGCCAGAGACAAGGAGACGGGAGTGCATACTGCGTAGACGCGGCAGGGAGGGGTGACCAAGATGGTGGTGCTAGCGCTGAGTCTCGTGCATGAGTACTCTGCACGAGCAAGACGCAGCTAACTGTCCCGACGCAGACGCCCGACTCGACGCAGCCACCTGACCTAACTCAGCCACCTGTGCAGTCGCAGTGGTCAGTGTGTACAGACTAGACCCAGGCTGTCGAGTGAACGTAGCAAGGTGACGGCCAGTCCGGAAGCACGTACAGATCGCCACACGCTGCCCTCCAGGATTAAAGGTATCAACCCAGACATCCTAAATGGCAGCGTTGCTCACCAAGTTCGTCGAGAACGTGGGGAGGTGGAGACCTGACAGAGAACCGAAGGGGACTACTGGACAAGGGAGGACCGTGGAGGCTCTTGCAACAACTGGGCCCCCAGAGGGGTCAGCCAGTGAGACTGGGACAGGTGCTGTGAGTGGTGTGACTGTGGTGCAATCACGAAAGAAGCAACGTGACGCGCCTGAATCAAGTGTGAAATTGTGCAAGACCTCAGCGGAGGCAGGACCTGTGGCAGTAGACGCACTAGCACCTAGAGCGTCGGCAGACTCACGGGCACCTAGAGCTGTAGTAGACTCACTAGCACTTGGAGTGGCAGCAGACTCACTAGCACCTGGAGTGGCAGCAGACTCACTAGCACCAAGAGCAGCAGCCTTAACACAACGATAACCTCCACCACCAAGCCTGCCTCGCTGAACAACCCACTCACGAAGCTCCTGAGGGGTGGGGTTGTCCGGGAGAGGCAGTGTCCGCTGCTGTCCACCCTTGGCCGCAGCAATTGCCGCGATAGTGGCCATGACAGACAGCGACGGTCAGGAGTAGGTCCAGCACCTCCAGCTCCTCCAACAATAGCAGCACCTCCAGCACTCCCAGCAGCACCTCCACCAGCAGCAGTAGTAGCACGAGTAGCAGCAGTAGTAGTAGTAGTAGCAACAGCAGGGTGGCTCAGTGGGGCTGGGCGGCCGCACCTCCAGCACTCCCAGCAGCACCTCCACCAGCAGCAGCAGTAGCACGAGTATTATTGTTATTACTATTATTATTATTAGTAGTATTATTATTACTATTATTACTATTATTGTTATTATTATTATTACTTTTGTTATTATTATTATTATTATTTTAGGGTTTAGGGTTGCGCGCGGCCCACGAGCTGCAGGGGCGACGCGCGGCTTGGTAGGGCGGAGCGTGGGATGCAGAGGCAGCGCCCACGGGCTGCAGGGGCGACGCGCAGCTCAGCAGGGCGGCGCGCGGGCTGTAGGGGCGGTGCGCGGCTCGACAGGGCGGCGCCCAGGCTGCAGGGGCGACGCTCGGCTCGGCAGGGCGGCGCGCGGGCTGCAGGGGCAGCGCCCACGGGCTGCAGGGGCGACGTGCGGCTCTGCAGGGTGGCGTACGTGCTGTAGGGGCGACGCGCGGCTCTGTAGGGCGGCGTACGGGCTGCAGGGGACGCGCCCATGGGCTGCAGGGGCAGCGCCCACGGGCTGCAGGGGCAGCGCCCACGGGCTGCAGGGGCAACGCGCGGCTCAGCAAGGCGGCGCGCTGGCTGCAGGGGCGACACGCGGCTCTACAGGGCGGCGTACGGGCTGCAGGGGCGACGCGCGGCTCTGCAGGGCGGCGTACGGGCTGCAGGGGCAGCTCCCACGGGCTGCAGGGGCGACGCGCGGCTCGGCAGGGCGGCGCGCGGGCTGCAGGGTCAGCGCCCACGGGCTGCAGGGGCGAACTCGCGGGCTGCAGGGGCAGCACGTGGGCCACAAGGGCAGGCACGACTACACGGGCAGGCACGGCTGCAGGAGCAGCGCGGTCGCAGGGGCAGGCACGGCTGCAGGGGCAGCACGGTCGCAGGGGCGAGCACGGCTGCAGGGGCAGCACGGTCGCAAGGGCAAGCACGGCTGCAGGGGCAGCACGGTCGCAGGGGCGAGCACGGTTGCAGGGGCAGCACGCGGGCTGCTAGGGCAGCGTGGCTGCAGGGGCAGCATAGGAAGAATTTTTTTCGGTTAGGGCAAGGCGGAACGTTCGGTGGGCCCTAGGAACGATTCTGCTCTAATACCAAATTAGAATAAGTAGGCAGGAATGATGGACTAGGTAGCAGGCATGAGTACAAGTACCTAACTCCTTAAGTGTTGTATCCCTTGTAGGCTAACCCACTACAGCCTAGAGAGAACACAAACATACAGTTTGACACCCAAAGCTCTAGAAAAGTTGTCGAATTGGGGCCTCGTGTGTCGCAAGGAGTCGAACCTGGGTCAGGCCTGGGCCCAATGAATTTCGAGCCTCATCCACGCGCTCCGTCAGACCTGACAACACAAGGTGACTATTTCTTCCTTGACGACATCGTAAAGATTGACTCGACATTTAAAATTTGACAATGTTTTTTCTCGTGCGTCATGCCTTTGAAGGGGCCTCGGCCCTAAACATCTTGCCGCACGGTGTTTAGGGTTGATGCTTCCCCAAATATATGCCATCTGAATGGGGTTTATATTTTGTACCATAGCGATGTTTTTTCTGGGTTAGAAGATTGTTTTTCTAGGTAATCTTTGATGACGAGTCACTAGCAAATTCCGTCAGCCCCAGGCCAGTAGGTGGTGACCTGGCAAAAAGGCCAGGCTCAGCCTACAGGCCAGATCCGAACTGCGAACACCTCCTTCTCGATGCTCCCCGCTCTTCCCTCCAACATCTCGGACCTTTCAGGCCAGATACGAACCGCCAACTGCCTCCTTCTGCTCTCCCCCCCTCTTCCTCACCATCCTACCCTGACTGCCCTCAGATATGCCGAGACGCTCGCCTCTCGGAATGGGAGGATAAATATGCGCGTCTCCTTGGCACTTCTCACCAAACTCCCCACTTCGCTCTCGACTCCCCCTACCCTCTTCTCATGGCCGCTCAGATCCCCAATCCGGACGACAAAATGACACTCGTTGACGAGGAACTCCAGCTCAATGGCAAGGAGCTCCACCTCGACGAGCTCCCCGCCATCCCTCTCGCTTCCCCCCCCGCAGCTGATGAACCCCCGGCGGCGAAGAAAGTCTGCGTCGCAGCCCCTCCGCCCGTGCCCGCCCCTTCGGCGTTGTCCATCGGCGTGATGGCGGCTCTGGCTCCTCTCCCGCCCTGCAACGCCTTGGGTGCCTCTCCTGGCGCTCCCTCCCCGGTGACGGCCGCCTCTGCTCCGTCCCCTGCCCTGCGCAGGGCTGCCAACCCGACTTCCCCCCGCCTTAGCACCGCTCTGGGCGCCGGCGCCGTCCCGTTGACTCATGCCCCTACCCCCGCGCCCTCCCGCATCCTCCGCCGCCCGAGGCCTGGCCCGGTCATGCCCCGCCGCCGCCTCGCTGTTGTCACGCTTCTTATGCCCGAGACCTGCGCGGACGCCATCCGCGCGGATCTTATCGCTCATATCACCGCCATGCTGAAGCCGCACTTCTTCCGCCGCGGCTCTGTCCCGGAGTTTGAGGTCGCCACCGGCGAGCCGCTCCGGGTTCCACGCCGTGCCTACGCACGGCTCTGCTTCTCTTGGCCGACGGAGGAAGAGGCAGAGGACTTTAAACGCCTTTTCCCCCGTTCCATCCCTCTTTCTGCGTCCCGCTCTGTGCTTCTCAAGGTCTTTGAAGACCGCAACCCCGGCTTCACGGCTGCCAAAGCCGGGGGTGCCGCCACGCTGTTGCTCCACAACATCCCACCGGGGTATACCCCGGAGGATGTTAGCGATTTTCTGCTGCAAGGTGCGGATCCGTCGGAGCCGGCTTGGCTCGCGGATCTGCAGTTCTTCCATCGTACCACCGACCCATACGAGGAGGTTTTCCTCCCTATTTTCACCGGCATCCCGCTTCCCCCCCGGATGACCCGGCCTTCTCCCGCATCCCTGCGGTCATCCCGTTTGAGGATGACTCCTCTCCCGCCCTGCTCAACATCTCCACCCATGTGTGCGCGTTCTGCGGGAACAATCACCGCGACTCCGACCACGAGACCTTCGCCTTCAAGCGCAAGCAGTGCTTAAACAACAAAGCCCAGAAATCTGTTGCCCAGCTGCAGCAGACTAATGGTACGATCTCCCCCTCTTGCCCCCCCGCTCGTCACCCCCCGCCGATGCTATTAACTTTCTGCCGTATATTTTTCACCAACCCTTTCATCTCCCAATTGGCAATAGGTTCCCTCTCCTGCTCAGGCCTTCCGCTGCTCTCAACATGCTCAGTTTTGCCTTGTTCTACTCGTGCTCGCCTCTCGCTTCACTTGTCAGAACATTATAGCTTATGCTTTTGTGTAGGCTGTAGTGGGGTAGCCCATATGGGGTACAACCCAATTGGGGTTAGTACTTGTACCCAACTGTTTCATAGTTCATTCATTCTCGTTTCTATTCTCTCATGGTATCGAGCAGGTTCCCTCGTGGGAACTCTTCCTAGGGCCCACCAATTCGACATTTTTATTTTCCTGCCCGGAGCGCGCTCAGCCCTAGCCCGAGTCGCGCTCCCCCCTTTTCTCGCCCCGTCGCGCCGCCCTAGAGGCCCCGTCGCCTGCCTTGCGGCCCTCGCGCCGCCCTTCCTGGCCCCGACCCGCCGCCCTGCGGCCTCGTTGCCTACCCCGCGGCCATCGCGCCGCCCTTTCCCGGCCCCGATCCGCCGCCCTGCGGCTTCGTTGCCTACCCAGCGGCCCTCGCGCCGCCCTGCGGCCCTGACGCCGCCCTTACCGGCCCCGGCGCCTACCTGCGGCCCCGACGCCTACCTGTGCGGCCCGGCGCCTATCTGCTGGCCCCGCCACCTACCTGCGCCCCCGCCACCTACCAGAGGCCCCGCCACCTACCTGCGGCCCCGCCACCTACCCGCGGCCCCGCCACCTACCTGTGCGGCCCCGGCACCTACCTGCTAGCCCCGCCACCTACCTGCGGCCCCGCCACCTACCCGCGGCCCCGCCACCTACCTGTGCGGCCCCGGCACCTACCTGTGTCAGATTTATATGACATAGTTGCTGTAGGCTATAGTGGGGTAGCACATATGGGGTACAGGTTTTCTAGGGTTGTATTTGTACCCAATCTTTCCTTAGTCATTTCATTCCTGTTTTCTTTACTTCACATGGTATAGAGCGGGTCCTACCTTAGGACCGTTTTTTTTTTAGGGCCCACCGAAGCGCGCCCCGAGGCGCGCCTTTTTTTAGCGACCCCCTCGGGTCGCCTTTTCCCTCGCGGCCCCGCTGTCCCTCAGACGCGGCCCCGCCACCTCTCCTGATCGCGGCCCCGCCGCCTGTTTGACGCGGCCTCGCCGCCTACCCTGACGCGGCTCCGCCGCCTCCCCTGACGCGGCCTCGCCGCCTCCCCTGACGCGGCTCCGCCGCCTCTCCTGACGCGGCCCCGCCGCCTGTCTGACGCGGCCCCGCCGCCTCCCCTGACGCGGCCCTGCCGCCTCCCCTGACGCGGCTCCCCCGCCTCCCCTGACGCGGCACCGCCGCCTCCCCTGACGCGGCTCCCCCGCCTCCCCTGACGCGGCCCTGCCGCCTCCCCTGACGCGGCCCTGCCGCCTCTCCTGCCGGCCCGCCACTGCACCTGCCGGCCTGCCGCTGCACCTGCCGGCCCGCCACTGCACCCTACGGCCCGCCGCTGCACCTGCCGGCCCGCCACTGCACCTGCCGGCCTCGCCGCTGCACCTGCCGGCCTCGCTGCTGCACCTGCCGGCCCGCCGCTGCACCCTACGGCCCGCCACTGCACCCTACGGCCCGTCGCTGCACCTGCCGGCCCGCCACTGCACCTGCCGGCCCGCCTCTGCACCTGCCGGCCCGCCACTGCACCGGTCAACCCGCCGCTGCACCTGACGGCCCCGCCCCTGCATCTCCTGGCCGAGCCGCCTCAGCAGCCGAACCGCCCGTGAGCCGAGCCGCCCGACGCCGAGCCGCCCGGGACCCGAGCCGCCCTGCCGCCGAGCCGCCCGGGAGCCGAGCCGCCCTGCACCCGAGCCGCCCAGCCGCCGAGCAGCCCGGGAGCCGAGCCGCCCTGCGCCCGAGCCGCCCAGCAGCCGAGCCGCCCAGCACCCGAGCCGCCTTTCTGCATACCTACACGACCTGCCCTGCCTGGTGAGCACAGTCCCACTGACACTGCGAGCTCTTTCCCTGCTGCTAGCACTGCGTCGCTGTCGTCGCCATGGCTACCCCTAGTGTCCTAGCTTTTGACGCTGAGGGTCGCGCCATTGATTTTGAGGTCTGGTTAGACGACCTGCAGCTGTTCTTACAGTGCGACAGGGCTGACGACCTTTCTCTCTTTGATCTCACCTCTGGCGCCTCTCCTGCTCCTGCTGCTGATGTTGAGCCCGCTGTCCGCTCTAAGTGGGCCACCCGCGATGCTGCTGCACGTCTTGCTGTGCGTCGCCACCTCCCTACCTCTGAGCGTGCGCACTTCAGTCAGCACAAGAGTGCTCAGACCTTGTACGACGCTGTAGTTGCGCGCTACTCCTCCCCTGCCACTGCTGCACTGAGCCGTCTCATGCTTCCCTACCTCTTTCCTGACCTCTCTGCCTTTCCCACTGTCGCTGACCTCATTACGCACCTCCGCACTAGTGACACTCGCTACCGCGCCGCCCTTCCTGCTGAGTTCTGCGCTAAGAACCCCCCCCCCATGTACATCGCTCTCTACTACGTAGTCGCGCGCCTCCCTGACTCCCTTCGAGTCGTCAGGGACCACTTTCTCGCAGTCTGTCCCACCACCCTCTCCGTCGACCTCCTCGAGAAGGCCCTCCTCGTAGCGGAGAAGAGCATCGTCGCTGTAGGTGCTTCTCGTGGTGACCCTCGCACCCCCATCTTTGAGGGGTGCTCTCCTTCCCCCTTGCTGCCCTCTGTTGCCTCTGCTGCTGCTGCCGACCTGCTTGGTCTAGAGTCGGTCGGCGCGGCGTCTGCCCCTAGTGGGAGACGTCGCTCCAGCAAGGGCAAGGGGGGCAAGGGCGCGGGTGGAGCTGGAGGGGGCGGTGGCGGTGGCGGCGGTGGCAGCGGAGGGAGTGGGGGTGGCGGCGGGGCTAGTGGCGGGGGTGGTGGTGGTGGTGGCAGCAGCGGCGGAGACGGTGGTGGTGGTGCCAGCGGTGGTGGTGGAGGCAGCGGCGGAGGTGGAGGCGGCGGAGGTGGAGGCGGTGGAGGCGGCAGCGGAGGAGGCAGTGGTGGTGGAGGGGGTGGATCTGGTCGGGGTGGTACCCAGCAGCGTAGCGGCGGTGGTGGTGGCCAGCGCTCGCAGCGGCAGCAGCAGCAGCGCTCTCGGGACATCCCTTCGCCTCAGCAGCTTCGTGAGTGGTACGCTGGGCGTCAGAGGGGTGGGGGTACTGGTCCCGGCACCTACGTTCTTCGTTCCGGCGACCGCGCGGGTGAGCAGTGTGGGGGTGCCCACGCGACCCAGCGCTGCTTTGGCCGCCTGACGGACGCCTGGCGTCAGCAGTTCCCTGGGGCTAGTGAGATCCCTCGCTGGGATGAGCTTCTCAGGGCTGGTGTAGCGATCTTTGATCTTGATTTTGATGCGATCCTTACTGCTATGTATGTTGTGGATTATAGTGAGGAGAATGAGGGTTACCGCTGTTTCCAGCCCGACCCGGGCATTGGTCCTGCTGCGCTAGGTGCTTGTGAGGCTGCTGCTCTAGGTGCCAGTGCGTCTGCGCTCTCAGGTACTGGTGAGACTGCGCTCTCAGGTACTGAGTCGTCCTCGTCCTCCCTCACTTTCACACTTGACTCCGGAGCTTCTCGCTCCTTCTTTCGAGACCGCACTACCCTTACGCCGCTTGGCCGGCCGGTTGCGGTCTCCCTTGCTGACCCCTCTGGGGGTCCTGTCCTGTCTCACTTCTCCACTGTCCTCCCGTGTCCGGCTGCCCCTTCGGGCACCCTGTCGGGTCTGTACCTTCCCTCGTTCTCTACGAACTTGGTGAGTGGAGCAGACCTGCAGGATGGGGGTGTTCACCAGTTCACTCCTGCGAGTCAGCGGGTGACCCACTGCACGGAGGCACGCACAGGCCGACACCTGGCCACGTTCTCGCGTCGGCCGAGGTCGAGTCTCTACACCCTGACCGTTGAGTCTCCTCCTGTCCCTGCGTCTGGTCAGGTGGCTGCGTCGGGTCAGGTACTTGCTGCTGCGTCCCGGTCAGGTCCTGAGTCTGCCCCCTGTTCTTGTCGCCTCCTGTCTCACGAGACTCTCCTGTGGCACCACCGTCTTGGCCACCCCTCCTTGCCCCGTCTTCGGAGCATGGCTTCCCGTGTCCTTGTCTCTGGTCTTCCCCAGTCTCTCCCTCCTCTCCCCTCCGGGCCAGGACCTTCCTGTGTCCCCTGTGTCGAGGGTCGCCTCCGGGCTACTCCTCACTCCTCCCACTTCCCCCCGACAGAGGCTCCCCTGCAGACGCTTCACATGGATGTGTGGGGCCCAGCCCCCGTCCGTGGGCAGGGTTACGAGCGCTACTTCCTGTTGGTGGTTGACGACTACTCGCGTTACACCACAGTCCTCCCCTTGCGCAGCAAGGGTGCGGTCACTGAGGTGCTGATCGAGTGGATCCGCGAGGCTCGTCTCCAGCTCAGGAAGAGCTTCGGCTCGGACTTTCCTGTTCTGCGTCTGCACTCTGACCGAGGCGGAGAGCTCTCTTCTCGCCTTCTGCGAGACTACTGTCGTGCACGGGGGATCCGCCAGACCTTCACGCTTCCGGACTCACCACAGCAAAATGGGATTGCTGAGCGCCGCATTGGCATGGTCATGGATGTCGCTCGTACGTCCATGATGCATGTGGCTGCCCCCCATTTTCTGTGGCCGTTTGCGGTGAGGTACGCGGCGCATCAGCTCAACCTTCACCCCCGGGTCTCTCGGCCTGCGATGTCCCCAGCCTTGCTGTGGACGGGGAAGGTTGGCGATGCGTCTGTGTTCCGTGTCTGGGGATCTCGGGCGTTTGTCCGCGACTTGTCTGCGGACAAGCTGTCCCCTCGCGCTGCTCCCTGTGTCTTCCTTGGCTTCCCCACTGACGCCCCAGGGTGGCAGTTTTACCACCCCTCCTCTCGTCGTGTTCTGTCCTCCCAGGACGTCACGTTCGACGAGTCAGTCCCCTTCTACCGTCTCTTCCCCTACCGCACTCCTTCCCTCCCCCCTCCCCCGGACTTCCTTGTGCCGGTTCCCCCCCCGGTAGACCCCCCCCCCCCTCAGGTTCCTGCCCCCTCAGGTGTGTCCCAGGTAGACGCCGTTGACCCGGTCGAGGTTACTGGTGACTCTGGTGCTGCTGCGGGTGCTGAGCCTGGGGGTGCTGACTCTGGGGGTGCTGTGCGCGGGGGTGCTGAGCCTGGGGGTGCTACTGCTGGGGGTGCTGAGCCTGAGGGTGCTACTGCGGAGGGTGCGGAGCCTGGGGGTGCTGAGCCGGGGGGTGCTGTGCCTGGAGGTGCTGGGTCTGGGGTGCTGGGTCGGGAACTGCTGAGCCTGGGGGTGCTGAGCTGGGAGCTGCTGCGCCTGGGGGTGCTGCGTCTGGAGCTGCTGAGCCTGGGGTTTCTCCTGCTGCTGCGTCTCGCCGGGAGCCCCTCTCTCCACTGGAGCTGCGCGAGTGGTTCGCTCGCCGCTGGAGGCGTGCTGCTGAGTCTGGAGGTGCTGCTGGAGCTGGGGCTGGAGCTTCTTCGACCGTCGAGGGTGCGGGTGCTGCCGGTCCCGGAGCTGCTCGACCTGCGGGTCCTCCTGGAGCTGGAGCTGCTGAGGGCGTTGGTGCTGAGCCTACTGCTGTTGGTCCTGCCGCTGGAGGTGTGGGTGGCACTGGTGCTGTCGCTGAGGGTGCTGGTGCTGTCCCTGCTGAGTCTGGAGCTGCCGCGCGGCCTCGGCCGTACTTCGTTCCGCTCCTGCAGCAGGTTCTTGGTCTTTCTCCTCCAGTAGAGGGTCCACCGCCTGTCCAGTCGCAGTCCCTGCTGAAGCCTTCCTCTCCACTGCCTGCTCCCTCTCCTTACACTGGTCCTACTGGAGGTCTTGCTGAGCGTCGTGAGCCTGCGTCTCGTCCCGCGTCACCTGTTCGTGCTGCTCGCGCTAGTGGTCGCAGTTCGCGTCAGCGTCCTCCTCCTGTCCCTGGCACGCACCGGATGTCTTTACGTCCGTCCACTGCTCCTCTGCGTGCCCCTTTGCCTTCTCCTCCTGAGTCCTCTCTTCCTGCGCTTGCCGACCCTGAGTCGGACTCTCTTCGTGCTGCCAGTCCTACTGTCACGCGTCTGCTTGCTACTGTCGTCACTGACCCCTCTTTTGAGTCCACTGCTGCGTCTGCTCTAGTCGCTGAGCTCGTCGACTTTGCTGCTCGCTGTCGTCTCGACTACGCTGCTAGTCTTGTTGCTGAGTCTGCGTCTGTCTGTCCTCCGTACGTCGGGGGTGAGTGTGCTCTTGGCACGAACGTCCTAGAGGACAGGCAGGAGGAGTTACAGTGTCTAGCGGCTGCTTCACCTCATCTCGCGTCTGTACTGCTTGCCCCTGAGGGAGACCCGGATGCACTAGACATCCCGACTCCGCGTTCTTACGCGGAGGCCGTAGAGGGTCCCTACTCCTCTCAGTGGCAGGCAGCTATGGATGCAGAGATGGCTTCCTGGAAGTCCACAGGCACCTACGTTGACGCGGTTCCCCCTCCTGGGGCGAACATCGTCAGTGGCATGTGGATCTTCAGGGTGAAGCGGCCGCCGGGCTCTCCACCTGTCTTCAAGGCACGGTACGTTGCTCGTGGCTTCAGTCAGCGGCAGGGAGTTGACTACTTTCAGACCTTCTCTCCCACCCCGAAGATGACTACTCTTCGGGTGCTGCTGCACATAGCCGCTCAGCGCGACTACGAGCTTCACTCTCTCGACTTCAGCACTGCGTTCTTGCAGGGTAGCCTGCACGAGGAGATCTGGCTTCGCCGTCCACCTGGCTTCACTGGGACTTTCCCCCCTGGCACCCAGTGGAGCCTCCGACGGCCAGTCTACGGTCTCCGCCAGGCACCGCGTGAGTGGCACGACACACTGAGGACTACGCTTGCGGCTCTTGGGTTTGCTCCTTCTACTGCTGACCCGTCGCTGTTTCTTCGCACCGACACTTCCCTGCCGCCGTTCTACATCCTCGTGTACGTCGACGACTTGGTCTTTGCCACAGCGGACACTGCTGGACTCGCCTACGTGAAGTCCGAGCTGCTGAAGAGACACACGTGCACAGACCTGGGTGAACTGCGCAGCTACCTTGGCTTGCAGATCACTCGGGACAGAGCACGCCGCACCATTACCTTGACTCAGTCACACATGGTGCAGCAGGTCCTTCAGCGCTTCGGCTTCACGTACTCCTCGCCTCAGGCCACTCCTCTGCCTACTCGCCACTCACTCTCAGCTCTGCCTTCGGATGAGTCCGTAGAGTCGAGTGGTCCGTATGCAGAGCTTGTTGGCTGCCTCATGTACCTGATGACCTGCACACGACCTGACCTTGCATACCCTCTGAGCATTCTTGCTCGCTATGTTGCTCCTGGGAGACACAGACCGGAGCACATGGCTGCAGCGAAGAGGGTATTGCGCTACCTGTGCAGTACGTCGGGCATGGGGCTAGTGCTTGGAGGGCGGAGTCCAGTGGTCCTTACCGGCCACGCGGACGCTTCTTGGGCTGACGACCAGGCTACGCAGCGGTCGTCACAGGGTTACACCTTCAGCCTTGGTTCCGGCTCTGTCTCGTGGCGGTCTACTCGCTCGTCTTCGGTTCTCGGCTCCAGTTGTGAGGCTGAGATCTACGCCGGGGCCATGGCTGCACAGGAGCTTCGCTGGCTCACCTACCTGCTGACTGACCTTGGAGAGCCGCCTCGTTCTCCTCCAGTGCTGTACGTAGACAACAAGGCCATGCTGGCCTTGTGTCGAGAGCAGCGCTTGGAGCACAGAACGAAGCACATTGCTCTCCGCTACTTCCTTGCTCGTGAGCTGCAGCAGCGTGGTCAGTTGCGACTTGCGTACGTGGCCTCTGAGGCCAACACTGCTGATGTGTTCACCAAGGCACTCGCGCCTTGTGACCATCAGCGCTTTTGCACCCAGCTGGGTCTTGTGCCTGTCTTGCCTCACTTGCTCTCCTCTTGACTTCACTTGTACTGTGACATATATATATGCCTGCTCTTGCTTGTCTAGTTTTATATATATGTCTGTACTCCTGCATGTGAACTGGCCTCTGGCCCTACTCTTGTGCTCGGACTGTGTGGTGACTTTGTGATCCACCCTGAGCTTGCTTTGCTTTGCTTGACTGGTCTTATGACCCCTTGTTCTCCCCCACTTTGCCTATGGGGGTGTGTCAGATTTATATGACATAGTTGCTGTAGGCTATAGTGGGGTAGCACATATGGGGTACAGGTTTTCTAGGGTTGTATTTGTACCCAATCTTTCCTTAGTCATTTCATTCCTGTTTTCTTTACTTCACAACCTGCTGGCCCCGCCACCTACCTGCGGCCTCGCCACCTACCCGCGGCCCCGCCACCTACCTGTGCGGCCCCGGCACCTACCAGCGACCCCGCCACCTACCTGCGGCCCCGCCACCTACCCGCGGCCCCGCCACCTACCTGTGCGGCCCCGGCGCCTACCTGCGGCCCCGCCACCTACTAGCGGCCCCGCCACCTACCTGCGGCCCCGCCACCTACCTTTGCGGCCCCGCCGCCTCCTCTCAGCGGCCCCGCCGCCTCCTCCCAGCGGCCCCGGACGCCGCCCTCTCAACGGCCCCGCCGGACCACCCAGCATCCGAGCCGCCCAGCAGCCGAGCCGCCCAGCCGCCGAGCCGCCCAGCAGCCGAGCCGCCCAGCAACCGATCAGCCGAGCCGACGAGCCGCCCAGCAGCCGAGCCGCCCAGCAGCCGAGCCGCCCAGCAGCCAAGCCGCCCAACAGCCGAGCAGCCGAGCCGCCGTGCCGCCCAGCAGCCGAGCCGCCCAGCAGCCGAGCCGCCCAACAGCCGAGCAGCCGAGCCGCCGAGCCGCCCAGCAGCCGAGCCGCCGAGCCGCCAAGCTACCGAGCCGCCGAGTCGCCCTGCAGCCGAGCCGCCCGAGCCGCCCTGTCCGGTAAGAGCAGCGCCTCTTTCACAGCACTGCCCTCACCCTACTGTTTGCGCTGCTAGTCTACTGCTGTCATGGCTACCCCTAGTGTCCTCGCTTTTGACGCTGAGGGTCGGGCCATTGACTTTGACGTCTGGATAGATGACCTGCAGCTTTTCTTACAGTGCGATAGGGCAGACGGTCTCTCTCTCTTTGACTGCACCTCTGGTGCCTCTCCTGCCCCTGCTGTTGATGCTGACGCCACTGTTCGCTCACAGTGGGCCACGCGCGATGCTGCTGCACGTCTTGCTGTGCGTCGCCACCTGCCTACCTCTGAGCGTGCGCACTTTAGCCAATACAAGAGTGCTCAAACCTTGTACGCCGCTGTAGTTGCACGCTACTCCTCCCCTGCCACTGCTGCACTAAGCCGCCTCATGCTACCGTACCTCTTTCCTGACCTTGCTGCCTTTCCCACAGTCGCTGACCTCATTACGCACTTCCGCACTAGGGACACTCGCTACCGCGCTGCGCTTCCCGCTGAGTTCTGCGCCAAGAACACCCCCCCCCCCCCATGTACACCACCCTCTACTACATAGTCACCCGGCTCCCTGACTCTCTTCGCGTAGTCAGGGACCACTTCCTCTCAGTTTGCCCCACCACTCTCACCGTTGACCTCCTTGAGAAGGCCCTCTTAGCAGCGGAGAAGAGCATAGTCGCTGTAGGAGCCTTTCGTGGTGACCCGCGCACCCCCATCTTTGAGGGGTGTTCCCCCTCCCCCCTTTTGCCCTCCGTTGTCTCTGCTGCTGCGGCCGACCTCGTTGGGCTTGAGTCGGTCGGTGCGGCGTCTACCCCTAGCGAGAGAGGCCGCCCTGGCAAGGGCAAGGAGGGCAGGGGCGCTGGAGGAGCTAGCAGGGGCGGTGGAGGCGGCGGAGGGGGTGGGGGTGGCGGTGGGGGTGGTGGCGGGGGTGGAGGTGTCGGTGGTGGCAGTGGAGGCGGAGGCGGCGGCGGTGGCGGTGGGAGCGGAGGTGGCGGAGGTGGCGGCGGTGGAGGAGGCGGTGGCGGAGGAGGTGGAGCTGGTCGGGGTGGTGCTGCGCAGAGGGTCGGCTCCGGTGGTGGTCAGCGCCAGCAGTAGCAGCAGCGCACTCGTGACATCCCCCCCCCCTCAGCAGCTCCGTGAGTGGTACGCTGCACGCCAGCGGGGTGGGGGTACTGGTCCGTGCACCTACGTCCTCCGCACCGGCGACCGCGCGGGTGAGCAGTGTGGGGGTGCGCACCCCACCCAGCCCTGCTTTGGCCGCCTGACGGACACTTGGGTCACCAGTTTCCGGAGGCCACGGAGATCCCCCGCTGGGGTGAGCTGTCTAGGGCGGGCGTAGCTATCTTTGATCTTGACTTTGATGCTATTCTTGCTGCCATGTATGCTGTGACTATTAGTGATGAGGGTGATTGTTACCGGTGTTTCCCGCCCGACCTGGGCAATGAGACTACTGCTCTAGGTACTGGTGAGGCTGCTGCTCTAGGTGCTAGCAAGGCTGCTACTCTAGGTGCTAGTGCGTCTGCTTCCTCAGGTATTTGTGAGTCCGCGCTCTCAAGTACCGAGTCGGCTTCGGCCTCCCTCACCTTCACCCTTGACTCGAGGGCGTCTCGGTCCTTCTTTTGAGACCGCACCACATTCACGCCGCTTGGTCGGCCAGTTGCGGTCTCTCTGGCAGACCCCTCTGGGGGTCCTGTCCTTGCTCACTTCTCCACTGTCCTCCCGTGTCTAGCGGCTCCCTCTGGCACCCTGTCTGGTCTTTACCTCCCCTCGTTCTCTACGAACTTGGTGAGTGGCGCTGACATTCAGGATGGGGGAGTTCACCAGTTCACTCCTGCGAGCCAGCGAGTGACCCACTGCACGGACGCTCGGACGGGCCAACACTTGGCCACGTTTACTCGTCGGCCGGGGTCGAGCGTGTACACACTTTCCACTATGTCTCCTTCTGTCCCTGCATCTGGTCAGGTAGCTGCGTCGGGTCAGGTGTTTGCTGCAGCGTCCAGGTCTGGTCCTGAGTCTGCCCCCTGCTCGTGTCGCCTCCTGTCTCACGAGACTCTCCTTTGGCACCACCGCCTTGGTCACCCCTCCCTGCTTCGTCTCGAGGCATGGCCTCCCGTGTCCTTATCTTTGGTCTTCCCCGGTCCCTCCCACCCCTTCCTCCTGGGCCTGGCCCTACCTGCGTCCCCTGTGTTGAGGGGCGGCAGCGGGCTGCCCCTCACACCTCCCAGTTTCCTCCGACGGAGGCCCCGCTGCAGACGCTTCACATGGACGTGTGGGGCCCGGCCCGCGTTCGTGGGCAGGGTCACGAGCGCTACTTCCTGTTGGTGGTTGACGACTACTCGCGTTACACCACAGTCTTCCCCTTGCGCAGCAAGGGTGATGTCACTGAGGTGTTGATCGACTGGATCCGCGCAGCTCGTCTCCAGCTCAGGCAGAGCTTCGGCTCGGACTTTCCTGTTCTACGTCTGCACTCTGACAGAGGCGGAGAGTTCTCCTCTGGCCTTCTGCGAGCCTACTGTCGTGCACGAGGCATCCGCCAGACTTTCACGCTTCCGGACTCTCCACAGCAAAATGGGATTGCTGAGCGCCGCATTGGCATAGTCATGGACGTCGCTCGTACGTCCATGATGCATGCGGCTGCCCCCCATTTTCTGTGGCCGTTTGCGGTTCGGTACGCGGCGCATCAGATCAACCTTCACCCCAGGGTCTCCAGGCCGGAGACCTCCCCAGCCCTGCTGTGGACGGGAAAGGTTGGCGATGCGTCTGCGTTCCGGGTCTTGGGATCTCGGGCGTTTGTCCGCGACTTGTCTGCGGACAAGCTGTTCCCTCGTGCTGCTCCATGCGTCTTCCTGGGTTTCCCCCCTGACGCGCCAGGGTGGCAGATCTACCACCCCACCTCTCGCCGTGTTCTGTCCTCCCAGGACGTCACGTTTGACGAGTCGGTCCCCTACTACCGCCTCTTCCCCTACCGCACTCCGTCCCTCCCCCCGCCGCCGCTCTACCTTGTACCAGGTCCCCCTCAGGTAGACCCCCTCCCCCCTCAGGGTCCGTCCCCTTCAGGTGTGTCCCAGGTAGACGCAGTCGAGCCTGTCGAGGTCACTGGTGACTCTGGTGCTGCTGAGGGTGCTGAGCCTGGGGGTGCTGACTCTGGGGGTGCTGTGCGTGTGCGTGCTACACCTGGGGGTACTGAGACTGGGGGTGCTGAGCCTGGGGGTACAGAGACTGGGGGTGCTGAGACTGGGGGTGCTGGGCCTGGGGGTGCTGAGCGTGGGGGTACTACGCCTGGGGGTGCTGAGCCTGGGGGTGCTACGACTGGAGGTACTGAGCCTGAGGGAGCTGGGCCTGCTTGTGAGGCGTCCGGCGGTGCTGGGCCTGGAGGTTCTCCGGGTGCGTCGTCTCGGCGGGAGCCCCTCTCTCCACAGGAGCTGCGCGAGTGGTTTGGCCGACGCTGGAGGCGTACTGCTGGAGCTGGGGTTTCTTCGGCTGCTGAAGGTGCTGGTGCTGCCGCTCCCGGAGGTGCTCGTACGGGAGGTACTGGAGCTGCTGGGCCGGCGGGTGCGTCTGGAGCTGGAGCTGCTGCGGGTGTTGGTAGTGAGGCTACTGCTGTCGATCCTGGTGCTGCTGGAGTTACTGGAGCTGGAGGTGCTGCTGGCGCTGGTGCTGCCGCTGGGGGTGCTGGTGCTGTCCCTGCTGTGTCTAGAGTCGCCGCGCGGCCTCGGCCGTACTTCGTTCCGCTCCTTCAGCTGGTTCTTGGTCTCCCGCCTTCTACTGGTCCTCCTCCTCCCTTAGAGTGTCCACAGCCTGTCTCGTCACAGTTACGATTACAACCCGCCTCCCCGCTGCCTGCTCCTTCTCCCTACACTGGTCCTACTGGAGGTCTTGCTGAGGGTCGTGAGCCTGCGTCTCGCCCTACGTCGCCTGTCCGTCCTGCTCGCGCTAGTGGTCGTAGTTCGTGTGAGCGTCCTCCTCCTGTCCCTGGCACGCACCGGATGTCTCTGCGTCCGTCCACTGCTCCTCTGCGTGCCCTGTTGCCTTCTCCTCCTGAGTCCTGTCTTCCTGCTCTTGCCGACCATGAGTCGGACTCTCTTTGTGCTGCCAGTCCTACTATCACGCGTCTCCTTGCTACTATCGTCACTGACCCTTCTTTTGAGTCCACCGCTGCGTCTGCCCTAGTTGCTGAGCTCGTCGACTTTGCTGCTCGCTGTCGTCTAGACTACGCTGCTAGTCTTGTCGCTGAGTCTGAGTCTGTCTGTCCTTCGTCCGTCGGGGGTGAGTGTGCCCTTGGCACGGACGTCCTTGAGGACAGGCAGGAGGAGTTCCAGTGTCTGGCTGCTGCTTCACCTCATCTCGTGTCCGTACTACTTACCCCTGAGGGAGACCCGGACGCACTTGACATCCCGACTCCGCGCTCTTACGCGGAGGCGATAGAGGGTCCCTACTCCTCTCAGTGGCAGGCAGCTATGGATGCAGAGATGGCTTCCTGGAAGTCCACAGGCACCTACGTTGACGCTGTCCCCCCTCCTGGGGCGAACATCGTCAGTGGGATGTGGATCTTCAGGGTGAAGCGGCCGCCGGGTTCCCCGCCTGTCTTCAAGGCGCGGTACGTGGCTCGTGGCTTCAGTCAGCGGCAGGGAGTTGACTACTTTCAGACCTTCTCTCCCACCCCGAAGATGACCACTCTTCGGGTGCTGCTGCACATAGCCGCTCAGCGCGACTACGAGCTTCACTCTCTTGACTTCATCACTACTTTCTTACAGGGTAGACTGCACGAGGAGATCTGGCTGCGCCGCCCACCTAGCTTCACTGGGACTTTTCCTCCTGGCACCCAGTGGAGCTTCCGGCGGCTAGTCTACGGTCTCCGCCAGGCACCGCGTGAGTGGCACGACACACTAAGGACTACGCTTGCGGCTCTTGGGTTTGCTCCCTCTACTGCTGACCCGTCGCTGTTTCTGCGCACCGACACTTCTTTGCCGCCGTTCTACATCCTCGTGTACATCGACGAATTGGTCTTTGCCACAGCTGACACTGCTGGACTCGCCCACGTGAAGTCCGAGCTGCAGAAGAGACACACGTGCACAGACCTGGGTGAACTGCGCAGCTACCTTGGCTTGCAGATCACCCGGGACAGAGCACAGCGCACCATTACCTTGACTCAGTCACACATGGTGCAGCAAGTCCTTCAAGGCTTCGGCTTCACATACTCCTCGCCTCAGGCCACTCCTCTGCCTACTCGCCACTCGCTCTCAGCTCTGCCTTCGGATGAGTCCGTAGAGTCGAGTGGCCCGTACCCAGAGCTTGTTGGCTGCCTCATGTACCTGATGACCTGCACTCGACTTAACCTTGCATACCCTCTTAGCATTCTCGCACGCTATGTTGCTCCTGGGAGACACAGACCGGAGCACATGGCTGCAGCGAAGAGGGTGTTGCGCTACTTGTGCAGTACATCGGGCATGGGGCTTGTGCTTGGAGGGCGGAGTCCAGTGGTCCCCACTGGGCACGCAGACGCTTCTTGGGCTGACGACCAGGCTACGCAGCGGTCGTCACAGGGTTACACCTTCACCCTTGGTTCCGGCTCTGTTTCGTGGCGGGCTACGCGCTCGTCTTCTGTTCTCGGCTCCAGTTGTGAGGCTGAGATCTACGCCGGGGCCATGGCTGCACAGGAGCTTCGCTGGCTCACCTACCTGCTGACTGACTTTGGAGAGGTGCCTCGTTCTCCTCCAGTGCTGTACGTAGACAACAAGGCCATGCTGGCCTTGTGTCGAGAGCAGAGACTGGAGCACAGAACGAAGCACATTGCTCTTCGCTACTTTCTTGCTCGTGAGCCGCAGCAGCGTGGTCAGCTGCGTCTTGCGTACATGGCCTCTGAGGCCAACACTGCTGATATCTTCACCAAGGCACTTGCGCCTTGTGATCATCAGCGCTTCTGTACTCAGCTTGGTCTTGTGCGTGTCTTGCCTCACTTGCTCACCTCTTGACCTTGGTTGTACTCTTACATATATATACACCTGCTCTTGCTTGTCTAGCTTTCTATATATATATGTATATGTACTCCTGCATGTGAACTGGCCTTGTGGCCTTGAACTTGTGCTCGGAATGTGTGGTGACTTTGTGATCCACCCTGAGCTTGCTTTGCTTTGCTTGACTGGTCTTGTGACCGCTTGTTCTCCCCCACTTTGCCAATGGGGGTGTGTTAGAACATTATAGCTTATGCTTTTGTGTAGGCTGTAGTGGAGTAGCCCATATGGGGTACAACCCAATTAGGGTTAGTACTTGTACCCAACTGTTTCATAGTGCATTCATTCTCGTTTCAATTCTCTCATCACCCCCCTCACTCCCCCCCCTACTCTCTGGTTTATCTCCTCACTGCCTCTGGCTGGCCTCCCGTCTTCGTTCCTGCACTAAGTGGATCTTGTGCCCCTAGCTCCCCGGCCCAACCCCCTACCCGCTCCCCCCTGCCCTTCGTTTCAACCTCACCTTCCTCTCCCTGGCTCCACGCCACGCCAGTGCGGATGGCTTCTGCCCCACATTCCCCTCTCCCTCATAACCGCTTCCCAGTGACTCCCCCCTCTGCACTCCCCTTCCTCGCTCCTTCTCGGCTAGGGATACACACTCTCTCTGGCCGTCTGTGGTCTCCCCCCCTACCTCTTACGAACCCCCGCACTCACCCCCTCCTCGCCCCACCCCTTCCAAACTCCCCTACCTTTTGCTCCCCCTCCCTCCCCCCTTTTTTTCAGCCCCCACTTACTGTCCGTCCCCCTCTTGGGCTAGCCCCCTCGTTCCCCTCCTCCTGCCCCAACCCCTTTCTGCCTTTCCCTCATGGTCTACGCGACTGCCCTCAGCCTAAACTCTCTCCCTCCTTGTGCCCCCCGCTGTCCTCTCCTTACGTGCCCCCCCTTCACCTCCTTTCCAGCAACCAGGCGGTTGCCTCGCCCTATACCCTCGACTTTACCGATCCTCTCCCTCTTCCCCTTCCTCTCAACAGTGCCTTGTCCTGCCTCAAGGCTCCCTCCCGGCGCCTGTACTAGCGTTTCTCTCTCACCATGGGCACATTCGCCCCCCGGCTCATGCCCGTCTTGTTTTTCTACCCTCCCCCCCCCCCCAAAACACCCCCCCTGCCTTCAGCGCTTCCACCCGCTGCCCGGCTCGCTTGTGGCTGCATTCACTCCGTCCCCTCCTACGCACCCCCTCACCTCACTGAATCCCCCTGCCCTGCCCTCTCGCTACCTTGCTTGCCCCCCACTCTTCCCGCCCCCCACACTCCTTCCCCCAGGACAAATCCTCGGGGCCCGTCCGGCTCCCGATGCCTTCCGCAAGGACCCCGGCTTCCTCTTTATCGGGCTCGACACCGACATCGAACCCTGGACTTGCGTCCTCTGCAACTTCACTTGCGGCCCTGCCCTCGAGTCTGCCATGGCGCACATGGACTCCGAGGCTCACACCTCCAACCTGCACGCAGCTGCCAAGGGCCCGGCTGCAAAGGAAAAGTACAGCATCTGGAGGGCCCTTACCTTCCTGGCTACCCCCCAGATCGCCTCATTCCTCTCCCAGTGACCTCAGTTGGAGTGGGGGGTACTGCGCCGCAGCCACCTGTTTTCCACTTATGCTCTAGTGTTGTTCCTGCCATGTACTTCAAAGATTATATATTTCATTTGACAGGGACATCCACTAATATGTGTGCTCTTTTTAACCTCCTAGCGAGAGCTAGCTATCATGATATGCTATCCTCGGAAGCAAAAACACAATGGTTGCACACCTTCTCGCCTCTTTTATCGAACATACCGATCACTTTATCTCTATCTTGTCTTAAAGCCCGTGGATGCGTGTGCCTAGGCGCACGTTCGGCTTTAAAACCGTTACTATGATTGCACAACTCAAATTTCTATGCCTAAATATCAACGGCCTCAACGCGCCTTACAAAATGAACACGCTTAAGAACTGGATTTCAACTCAGGGTAAAAAGCCGGATGTTCTCGTGTTGATCGATACACGTCTCATTCTCAATCTCCCGAAAGTATCCTTACGTTTCCGCCCCCACGCAGCTGCACATGTGATCGCCACCTACCCTCCCGGTACTGCTTCAAGGACGCGCCTGTCAGAATCCCAACCACTAGACCATTGGGATAAAAGGGCTTGTTTCAGTAGCGGGTCAGTGCGCCCATAACCCCCCAGGCAAACGCGCCTGTAACCCCCCCTAGGATCGATCGGGGATCTCACAGTGTAGCTCTACTGACACCCCCCACACTGGGAGGCCCAGGACTGAGCACAGTGGCAACGGCCAACATGTGTATACACCGGGATTCGAACCCGAGACCGCTTTGATACCATGTCAGAATCCCAACCACTAGACCATTGGGATAAAAGGGCTTGTTTCGGTAGCGGGTCAGTGCGCCCATAACCCCCCAGGCAAACGCGCCTGTAACCCCTCCTAGGATCGATCGGGGATCTCATAGTGTAGCTCTACTGACAGCGCCCCCCGCCAGGCGGTATCTCTGTCCTCTCGTTTAACAATGATATCTCCTTCTCCTCCTCCACCCCATCTGTAGATGGCCGGCTCCTTTCTGTTGACATTAACTTTCTCCACGAACAAATCCGACTAATCGCCATCTACGCCCCTCTCCATGCCACGACTCGTCGCGTCTGGTGGCGAAGCACCCTCACTCCGGCTCTGGAAGCCCCCTTTGCTACAGCATGTATAGTTCTTGTTGGCGACTTCAATTCGGTCGTTCTACCTGGGGACCGCAACCGCGTCCTGCACGGACATGAACAGAGCGAAGCCTCGTCATTCGCGAACCTCCTTTCATCCCACTCCCTTCTGGACTCCTTCCGCGCCCTCCACCCCACCACCAACCTCTTCTCCTACATTGGTCGACAACGGCGCACTATACTTCCGCCGCCTCCTCCCTCGGCCGCGCGTCTGGACCGCATTTACGTATCTAACACCTTTCTCTCCCGTCTCCATGCAGCCCATTACCTCCTCACCCCTAACCTTATCTCGGATCATCTGTTCGCCCCACTATGCTCTCTCGGCTTTGACAACCCTATCATGGCCCCCCGTCCGTGGAGGCTCAGCACCTCCTTGCTGCGTCGCCCTCACATAGCCCACATTTTGGATACCCATCTCCCACATCTTCCCCCCCACCCATCGCCAAACGACTGGGACCACTGGAAACAACAGCTCTCCCTTCGTCTCAAATGCTTCTCTAATCAGGAGCGACGTCGAGTATCAGGCACCATGGATCATCTACGTCACCTTATTAGTCGACTCCAAACCCAAGCTACCTGCTCCGCCCTAAGCGTGGAAGAAAACGGCCGCCTCCGCAAGGCTCGTTTCCAACTCATGCAATATGAAGCCTCCAAAACCGTTGAGCTAGCCCTCAAAGCGAAACTTAAAGTCGAAGGCCATCGTGAAATGGGCCTCTCTTCCCTACTCGCTGGCCTCAACACTCGCATCAAAGCCTCTCTCATTCACTCAGTCACACTGCCGAATGGCGAAACTTCCTCCTACCTCCCTTCAATGACTGCAGAATGTACTCGCTTCTTTCAAAACCTATACTCTGGGCACGCGCTTGTTGCCCCTAACCCCTCTTTCTGGACACATATCCCCCGTTCCACCCTGCCCGATGCCCTAGCCCGCCTCTTGCGGACACCGTTCTCACTTTCCGAAATTGGGAAGGCCCTCGGACAGCTTCCGCGGGGCAAAACTCCTGGCCCAGATGGCCTGCCTAGCGAGCTTTATCGTACGTTCACGCCCCGGCTCGCCCCAGCCTTTCACTCCTTGCTAAGTTCGCAGCCCCCTCCTGCACTCCCTCCGTCCATGCTCTCCGGACGAACTGTCCTTATATCCAAGAAAGGCGACTCCACGCTCGTAGAAAACCTCCGACCCATCACGCTCATGAACTCCGATTATAAGGTGCTTGCCATTTGCCTCGCCAACCGACTTCATCGAGTGCTTCCTCACATAGTTCATCCATCCCAAACCGCGTTTATTAAACGCCGAAAAATTGGCGACACCATCAACGACACTCTTGACATTATGGACTGGGCCTCCTATTCATGCACCCCTCTCCTCGCTCTTACTGTTGATTTCCGCAAAGCCTACGACCTTGTGGACCGAACCTTTCTCTTTCAATCCCTCGAACACCTTGGTCTGCCTTCGCCATTCGTCCACTGGGTGCGCCTCATGCATTCAGGTACCTTCACGTGCATTGCCGTCAATAACCTAGCGGGTCCGCTCTTTCCTGTCCACACTGGTGTTCGCCAAGGTTGCCCATCATCCCCTTCAACCTCTCCTCGTCGCTACTCTCTAATGCAGGGCCTATCCCCATTCGCGTGCCCAACGAGGCTGAACGCATTCTCGGAATCTTCGTTGAGAAAGACAACCCCGGCGCCACAACTTGGAGTACAACTCTCGCCAGAATTCAGCGTTCCTCCAGATTCCTCGCGTCCCTACGTCCACCTCCACCTGCCGCAAATCCCTCGCATCTGTCTTTCTCAACTCCACCCTATCATTCCCCGGCCGATTCCAGCCTCCTCCGCCCGACACCATTGCACGCCTGGATACTGCAGTTGGCAATTTCCTATCCTCCTTTCGCTACAAAGAATCTGCTCTAGTAGTTCGCCTTATTCCTCGCCGAATCCTTTTCAACTCCCCTCGGGACGGTGGACTTGGCGCCATCGCCCCATCCGCCCAAATCCGTGCTCTCTCTATCCAGCGAGCGCTATGCCGCTTCGGGGTGTCCTCCTCTGAAGAGGTCGCGAGGAACGCCATCGCTCTCCCCTTCGGTACCCACGCTTTCCTATCTCACTCGTCTATCATGAATCCAAAGGTTCTGTCACCGTCCATCCCCCAACGTGTGCTTGCAGAACTTCGTGCCTTTCTATCTTTGTAACCCACTGTCCTTCCCCCTCGGATGTCACCTCTTTGCCTTCTCGTCGAACCGATGGCCTTCATGTGAGAATGAGAACGAGAGAATGAATCAACTATGAAATGAGTGAGTACAAGTACTAACCCTAATTGGGTTGTACCCCCTATGGGATACCCCACTATAGCCTACACAAATGTATAAGCTATATAGTATTCTGACACACCCCCATAGGCAAAGTGGGGGAGAACAAGGGGTCACAAGACCAGTCAAGTAAAGCAAAGCAAAGCAAGCTCAGGGTGGATCACAAAGTCACCACACAGTCCGAGCACAGGGTCAAGGCCACACGGCCAGTTCACATGCAAGAGTACACACATATATATAAAGCTAGACAAGCAAGAGCAGGTATATATATATATGTGAGAGTACAAGAAAGGAAAAGAGGAGAGCAAGTGAGGCAAGACGGGCACAAGACCCAGCTGAGTGCAAAAGCGCTGATGATCACAAGGCGCAAGTGCCTTGGTGAAGACATCAGCAGTGTTGGCCTCAGAGGCCACGTACGCAAGCCGCAACTGTCCACGCTGCTGTAGCTCACGAGCAAGGAAGTAGCGGAGAGCAATGTGCTTCGTTCTGTGCTCCAGTCGCTGCTCTCGACACAAGGCCAGCATGGCCTTATTGTCTACGTACAGGACTGGAGGAGAACGAGGCGGCTCTCCAAGGTCGATCAGCAGGTAGGTGAGCCATCGAAGCTCCTGTGCAGCCATGGCCCCGGCGTAGATCTCAGCCTCACAACTGGAGCCAAGAACAGAAGACGAGCGAGTAGCCCGCCACGAAACAGAGCCGGAACCAAGGCTGAAGGTGTAACCCTGTGACGACCGCTGTGTAGCCTAGTCGTCAGCCCAAGAAGCGCCCGCGTGCCCAGTGAGGACCACTGGACTCCGCCCTCCAAGCACTAGCCCCATGCCCGACGTACTGCACAGGTAGCGCAACACCCTCTTCGCTGCAGCCATGTGCTCTGGTCGGTGTCTCCCAGGAGCAACATAGCGTGCGAAAATGCTAAGAGGGTATGCAAGGTCAGGTCGTGTGCAGGTCATCAGGTACATGAGGCAGCCAACAAGCTCTGGGTACGGGCCACTCAACTCTACGGACGCATCCGAAGGCAGAGCTGAGAGCGAGTGGCGAGTCTACAGAGGAGTGGCCTGAGGCAAGGAGTACGTGAAGCCGAAGCGCTGAAGGACCTGCTGCACCATGTGTGACTGAGTCAGGGTAATGGTGCGGCGTGCTCTGTCCCGGGTGATCTGCAAGCCAAGGTAGCTGCGCAGTTCACCCAGGTCTGTGCACGTGTGTCTCTTCTGCAGCTCGGACTTCACGTAGGCGAGTCCAGTAGTGTCAGCTGTGGCAAAGACCAACTCGTCGACGTACACGAGGATGTAGAACGGCGGCAGAGAGGTGTCGGTGCGCAGAAACAGCGACGGGTCGGCAGTAGAAGGAGCAAACCCAAGAGCCGCAAGCGTAGTCCTCAGTGTGTCGTGCCACTCACGTGGCGCCTGGCGAAGACCGTAGACTGGACGCCGGAGACTCCACTGGGTACCAGGAGGGAAAGACCCAGTGAAGCCAGGTGGGCGACGCAGCCAGATCTCCTCGTGCAGGCTGCCCTGCAAGAAAGCTGTGCTGAAGTCAAGAGAGTGCAACTCGTAGTCACGGTGAGCAGCAACGTGCAGCAGTACCCGAAGAGTGGTCATCTTCGGGGTGGGGGAGAAGGTCTGAAAGTAGTCAACTCCCTGCCGCTGACTGAAGCCACGAGCCACGTAACGCGCCTTGAAGACAAGCGGAGAACCCGGCGGCCGCTTCACCCTGAAGATCCACATGCCACTGACCATGTTCGCCCCAGGAGGGGGGACAGCGTCAACGTAGGTCCGTGTGGACTTCCAGGAAGCCATCTCTGCATCCATAGCTGCCTGCCACTGAGAGTAGTAGGGACCCTCTATCGCCTCCACGTAAGAGCGCGGAGTCGGGATGTCAAGTGCATCCGGGTCTCCCTCCGGGGTAAGCAGTACGGACACGAGATGAGGTGAAGCAGCTGCCAGACACTGGAACTCCTCCTGCCTGTCCTCAAGGACATCCGTGCCAAGAGCACACTCACCCCCGACGGACGGACGACAAACAGACTCAGACTCAGCGACAAGACTAGCAGCGTAGTCTAGGCGACAGTGAGCAGCAAAGTCGACGAGCTCAGCAACTAGGGCAGACGCAGCAGTGGACTCGAAAGAAGGGTCAGTGACAACAGTAGCAAGGAGACGCGTGACACTAGGACTGACAGCACGAAGAGAGTCCGACTCCGGGTCGGCAAGAGCAGGAAGAGACGACTCAGGAGGAGAAGGCAAAGGGGCACGCAGAGGAGCAGTGGACGGACGTAGAGACATCCGGTGCGTGCCAGGGACAGGAGGAGGACGTTGACGCGAACCGCGACCACTAGTGCGAGCAGCACGGACAGGCGACGCAGGGCGAGACGCAGGCTCACGACGCTCAACCAGACCTCGAGTAGGACCAGTGTAGGGAGAAGGAGCAGGCAAAGGGGAGGTAGGCTGCAACTGTAGCTGGGACGGGACAGGCTGTGGACACTCTAAGGGAGGAGGAGGACCTGTAGAAGGTGGAAGACCAAGAACCTGCTGCAGGAGTGGAACGAAGTACGGTCGAGGCCGCGTGGCGACGCTAGAAGCAGCAGGGACAGCACCAGAACCCTCAGCAGGAGCACCCGCTCCAGTAGCACCACCAGTAGCTCTAGAACCTCCAGCAGCACCAGGAGCACCCCCAGCAGGACCGCCAGCGGTAGTCTCAGCGCCAACACCCTCAGCAGCACCAGCTCCAGTCGACCCCGCAGGTCCAGCAGCTCCAGTGCTCCCAGTACGAGCACCTCCGGGACCCGCGACCGCAGCACCCTCAGCAGCCGAAGGACCTCCAGCACTAGCAGTACGACGCCAACGCCGGGCTAACCACTCACGCAGCTCCTGTAGAGAGAGTGGCTCCCGGCGAGACGAAGCACTCGGAGAACCTCCAGGCAGAGCACCTCCAGGCTCAGCACCCCCAGGCGTAGCACCCCTGGGCTCAGCACCCCCAGGCGTAGCACCCCGAGGCTCAGCACCCCAAGACGTAGCACCCCCAGGCTCAGCACCCCCAGACGTAGCACCCCCAGGCTCAGCACCCCTAGGCTCCGCACCCCCAGGTCCAGCACCCCCAAGCTCAGCACCCCCAGCCTCAGCACCCTCAGCAGCACCAGAGTCACCAGTGACCTCGACAGGCTCGACTGCACCTACCTGGGACACACCTGAAGGGGCAGGACCCTGAGGGGGGAGGGGGTCTACCTGGGGGGGACCTGGTACCACTAAGAGTGGGGGTGGGGGGAGGGATGGAGTGCGGTAGGGGAAGAGGCGGTAGTAGGGGACCGACTCGTCAAACGTGACGTCCTGGGAGGACAGAACACGTCGAGAGGTGGGGTGGTAGAACTGCCACCCAGGCGCGTCAGGGGGGAACCCCAGGAAGACGCAAGGAGCAGCACGAGGGGATAGCTTGTCCGCAGACAGGTCGCGGACAAACGCCCGAGATCCCCAGACCCGGAACGCCGACGCATCGCCAACCTTCCCCGTCCACAGCAAGGCTGGGGAGGTCTCCGGCCTGGAGACCCTGGGGTGGAGGTTGATCTGATGCGCCGCGTACCTCACCGCAAACGGCCACAGAAAATGGGGGGCAGCCGCATGCATCATGGACGTACGAGCGACGTCCATGACCATGACAATGCGGCGCTCTGCAATCCCATTTTGCTGCGGTGAGTCCAGAAGCGTGAAGGTCTGACGGATGCCCCGTGCACGACAGTAGGCACGCAGAAGGCCAGAGGAGAACTCTCCGCCTCTGTCCGAGTGTAGACGCAGAACAGGAAAGTCCGAGCCGAAGATCTGCCTGAGCTGTAGACGAGCTGCGCGGATCAAGTCAATCAGCACCTCAGTGACATCACCCTTGCTGCGCAAGGGGAAGACTGTGGTGTAACGCGAGTAGTCGTCAACAACGAGCAGGAAGTAGTGCTCGTGACCCTGTCCACGGGCGCGTGCTGGGCCCCACACGTCCATGTGAAGCGTCTGCAACGGGGCCTCTGTCGGAGGAAACTGGGAGGAGTGAGGGGCAGCACGCTGGCGCCCCTCGACACAGGGGACACAGGTAGGGCCAGGGCCCTGAGGAAGGGGAGGGAGGGACTGGGGGAGACCGGACACAAGAAGACGGGAGGCCATACCTCTGAGCCGAAGCAGAGAGGGGTGGCCAAGGCGGTGGTGCCAGAGGAGAGTCTCGTGAGACAGGAGACGACACGAACAGGGGGCAGACTCCGGACTAGACCTGGACGCCGCAGCAAACACCTTGTGAGAGTACGACGGCTTATGCCAGCTATGCTTGCTTGCCTTTACTTTATTATGCTATTTCTAGCATAGGATAATTATATGCATGCATGAATTGCTTGATTTCCTAGGCTAGGTGCTTTCCTATATTTTATTATAGTTATAGCATTGAGGTAGGTTGCGTGCACCGAATTCTGGCTTTTCGGTTTCCACCGAATTGCCTTCTACCGAATTCGGTAAGGATCTGTTCGGGACGCTTCGCGACCCGCGGAACCTTCGCGTAACACCTGGTTACGAGGCCTTGTGTCGAGCCTATATATAGCCTCTTGTTGTACCCAGGTGGACATTCAATTCAATTCAATTCTATTTGAATCATCTTTTCTGAGCTCGATCCCAGATCCTCACACTTGGTAATCAGAGCGGGTTTACACGCGAGGTCTTCAACCACTTAGTTCCGGCCTTTAAAAACCGCGGGGGCGACGACGAAAGCGCCGATACGGGTATGTAAAACCAGTTCCGCGCAATTTTTCTAAGTCCCCCTCGATTCGGTTTTCGAACACCCCTCAGATTTACTGGTGGAAAGGTTGGAGTTTCGACCGTTCGATCGAGTTTCATCTCAACGGCCCAGAGAATTTCGTCCAAAAAAGTTGGAATTTGGAGCGTCGGATCGATTTTCTCCTCAACGGCCAAGATCGGACGCGAATTTCGCCTAAGGGAGATTTACGCAACCTACAGAATTCGCGCTCGTCGATTCTACAGTCAATTTGACTCGCAGCAAGTCGACCAGCACCTAGAATTCGATTATTTTGGTCGCGCATCTTCCTGTAAATCACCAAATGGAGGGCCAAGGCGACAACTACGCGACTACGAGCGACATTGTGAGCCTCCGCACCGACATGGAGCAGACGCAGGCGACGCTTCGTCGACTCGTGGCTTTTCTGACAAGCCAACCAGGGTTCGCCACCGCAGCAGCAGTGACCACAGCGACTGCAGCACTGACAACTCCAGCAGCAGTGGCGACACCGACATTTCACGGACCAATGGCACCACTGTCGCCGAACCTCGAAGCAGCACGACCGAGGCTCCCGGAGGCGTTCGATCCAAGCGCGAAGGGATCCGACGTCCGACGATTCGTGGCCACCCTCGAAATTTACTTCGAGGCCATTGGCTGTTCGACCCCGCAACACGACGCAGCAAGGATTCGGCTCGCAGCGACACTGTTACGTGGACCGGCTCTCGAATGGATTTACTACACCGACGTAGCCCGCGGGGAGAAAACGTGGCAGCAGTTTTAGGCAGATTTAATCGAGCGTTTCGAACCAATTAATACAACCTACATGGCGCGGCAGCAGATACACCGACACAAGCAATACAGTAGTGTAACACAGTACACGCAGCAGATGGAGTTACTGTTCAACCGCATCACCGACCTGACCGAAGGCGAAAAAATCCAGGCGTACACTGAAGGATTAAAAATGGAGATTCGGCGGCAGGTGATTGCGGCGAATTATAACAGCGACAGATGACAAAATTAGAAGAAGAAAGAGGAGTGAACTAGCAGAAATGGGGATACAAATAGCAAACCCTAGAAGGGTTGTACTCGCTATAGAGCACCCCACTACAGGCTAGAACATAAGAATAATATTCTGACACACCCCCATAGCCAAAGTGGGGTGTAATCAGCAGAGCAGGCAAAGCAAAACAAGCTCAGGGTGGATCACAATGTCACCACACATTCTGAGCACAAGTTCAAGAAGAAATAGTTTAGAGTTCACAATTATAAGCAAAGCTAGTGGTAGTCACAACGGGCAAGTGAGGAGGAGGAGGGAGAGTGAGGGGAGAGGAGACAGGAGGCGACGGCTGAAGCTGCAGACACACGGGCAACAGGAGGCAGACTGGCACAGCGGCTACCGGACAGCGCCCGGACTACAGGAGTAACAGGCCCCGCGGCTCAAATAGCGGTGGACGGGCAACGGACCCACGGGCGGCTGGCACAGCTGGCTACGACTGGGCTACCGGGACAGCGCCCCGGACTACAGGTGCTGCGGACGACAAGCCGGCAGCCTCCGCTCAACCTCCCGCAAACAGTCCCACCCCCCTGATACACACCCACTGCTACACCGCTAGCTCTACTCCCACGCACCCCACCTTAAACCCTAAACCCCAGTCTCCCACACAACCACCCCCCTCAGCGACAGCTGCAGCAGTGGGAGACGAAGGAGGAGGAGGAGCAAAGGGAGGAAATTACACTGGCCACCCCCATACCTGCCACCCCACAGCGCGCCCCTCGAAATGGGGGGGAGGGGAGAAAGGGGGGGGGGGGACGGGGCCGCGACGAGGGGCGGGGCCGCGACGGTCGGGGCGGGGCCGCGACATAGGGCGGGGCCGCGACGTAGGGCGGGGCCGCGAAGGTAGGGCGGGGCCGAGCCGGGCAGGCGCACGGGCGGCGACGGGCCGGGGCGGGGCCGCGACGAAGGGCGGGGCCGAGCCGGGCAGGCGCACGGGCGGCGACGGGCCAGGGCGGGGCCGCGACGTAGAGCGGGGCCGCGTCGAGGGGCGGGGCCGCGACGATCGGGGCGGGGCCGCGACGTAGGGGAGAAGCCCGCCGCGCGCCTCGGGGCGCACAGCGGGCAATGAACCGCCGCGCGCCTCGGGGCGCACGGCGGGAAGAAAACCGCCGCGCGCCTCGGGGCGCACGGCGGGAAGGAAAACCGCCGCGCGCCTCGGGGCGCACGGCGGGAAGGGAAAGGTAGCAGCGGAAGCGAGGTGGTAACCCACCCACAGGATCGATCCAAAGGGATCGACCTGCTCTGATAGCATGACAAAATTAGAAGAAGAAAGAGGAGTGAACTAGTAGAAATGGGGATACAAATAGCAAACCCTAGAAGGGTTGTACTCGCTATAGAGCACCCCACTACAGGCTAGAACATAAGAATAATATTCTGACAACAGAGACATCGTGCGTGCTGCCGAGCAATACGACGCGCTGACTCGAAGTCAACCCGAAACACGACGCTTCACGCCGAACCGTACATTCGGCACGGAGCGATCGGCACCCCCCACGTTCACCGAACCGATGGATATCGACAAATACGACACGAAGCAGCAGCCGACAAAATGCGAATTTTGCGGCGCAGCAGGACATCAGTTTTTGTCGTGCTACAAAATGAAGAAAGCACGTGCGGCACTCCGGGACGGAAACAGTGGAGCACCCCCGAAGTAAAAAAACGGGAATCGCCAGTAGCCGCGGATCGACCTGGCGATCGCGTAAAGATCCGAAAAGCAGGAAAAGGCGACGACGTGGCGACTTCGGAGCGGGTGAAAAAAGGAGAAAATGATGGCGTGAATTTAAAACGTCACGACCGGCCGGCATCAGGGGAAATCGCCGAGGCGAATGGAGGCTCCGCGAAAAAAGACTCTGCACCGACCGGGAAACTCCAGCCGAACACCCACGAAAGTAAGAATTCGTTAAAAGTATCCTATAAAGATGCTCTAACGAAGAATATTGCTTCTCGTGGTTTACAAGCCTTCAAAAAATTCAGGGGAGGTCTAGAGGCCAAGAAAAAGCCTTTAGAAATTATTCAGGTACCTGAGAAGTTGGGCAAAATTGACAAAATTAGGAGAAAGAAAGAGGGTTGAACTAGCAGAAATGGGGATACAAATAGCAAACCCTAGAAGGGTTGTACTCGCTATAGAGCACCCCACTACAGGCTAGAACAATAAGATAATATTATGACACACCCCCATAGCCAAAGTGGGGTGTAATCAGCAGAGCAGGCAAAGTAGTACAAGCTCAGGGTGGATCACAATGTCACCACACATTCTGAGCACAAGTTCAAGAAGAGATAGTTTAGAGTTCACAATTATGAGCAGAGCTAGTGGTAGTCACAACGGGCAAGTGAGGAGGAGGAGAGAGAGTGAGGGGAGAGGAGATAGGAGGCGACGGCTGAAGCTGCAGGCACACGGGCAACAGGAGGCACACTGGCACAGCGGCTACCGGACAGCGCCCGGACTACAGGAGTAACAGGCCCCGCGGCTCAAATAGCGGCGGACGGGCAACGGACCCACGGGCGGCTGGCACAGCTGGCTACGACTGGGCTACCGGGACAGCGCCCCGGACTACAGGTGCTGCGAACGACAAACTGACAACCTCCACTCAACCTCCCGCACACAGTCCCACCCCTCTGATGCACACCCACTGCTACACCGCTAGCTGCACTCCCACGCACCCCCCTTAAACCCTAAACCCGAGTCTCCCACACAACCACCCCCCTCAGCGACAGCTGCAGCAGTGGGAGACGAAGGAGGAGGAGGAGCAAAGGGAGGAAGGCACACCGAGCACCCCCATACCCGCCACCCCACAGCTCGCCTCGACGGACGACGGGAATGGCAGGGGGAGGGAGGGGAGGAGGGGGAGGGGGGGGGGGGGGGGGGGAGGCGGTGTGGTGAAATGGGCCCACCACGGGCCTGGTTGGAGGGCGGGGCCGCGACAAGGGGCGGGGCCGCGACGAGGGGCGGGGCCGCGACGAGGGGTGGGGCCGCGACGGTCGGGCAGGGCCGCTTCGAGGGGCAGGGCCGCGACACAGGGCGGGGCCGCTACGTAGGGCAGGGCCGCTTCGAGGGGCGGGGCCGCGACGCAGGGCGGGGCCGCGACGTAGGGCGGACGCCCGCGAAGGTAGGGCAGACGCCCGCCGCGCGCCTTGGGGCGCACAGCGGGCAAAGAACCGCCGCGCGCCCCGGGGCGCACGGCGGGCAGAAAACCGCCGCGCGCCTCGGGGCGCACGGCGGGAAGAAAAACCGCCGCGCGCCTCGGGGCGCGCGGCGGGAAGGAAAGGTAGCAGCGGAAGCGAGGTGGAAACCCACCCACACGATCGATCCAAGGGGATCGACCTGCTCTGATAGCATGAAAAAATTAGGAGAAAGAAAGAGGGTTGAACTAGCAGAAATGGGGATACAAATAGCAAACCCTAGAAGGGTTGTACTCGCTATAGAGCACCCCACTACAGGCTAGAACAATAAGATAATATTCTGACAAAAATACTACGGAGCGTAGAGAAGGGTCGTGCGTTCCGTGGAGTTAATATTCTCTCCCCGCAGCACAGTGTTAAGGCTCCCCGTCGCCCACATGTGAAGCCTACACAGCTGCCAAGGCTTAGAGGAGACATCCAGGCTCAGGAAAAATTATACAAGCCTCGGAAAAATCCTCCTACCCCCCAGGTGAAGTTGGAAAGCGCTGAGTCAGGTATAGGAAAAAGGGAAGGTATTAAGTTTGATGTACCCTATGATCCTGTTAACGAGACCCTCTTTGGCTACTTAGCACAGCAGAAACCACTACTCCTCGAGGTGTTATGCAATGGGCGACGCCTCTAGGCACTGGTGGACAGCGGTGCATCTCACTCGGTGTGTGACCGCGGAGCATTGGAGAAAATTGGAGAGAAGGCGGAAGAGACCCAGTTTTCAGCAACCATGGTGGACGGTACGAAGCTTCCTATCCACGGCGAAGCATCACTGCAACTGCATATAGGTGTGTTGAGGTGGAAGCCGAAGCTACCAGTCACCAACATCAAAGGATTAGATTTTATCTTGGGGCGAGATTTCCTGAAGCGGTTCAACCCCGAGATCGATTGGGTCAACAGCAAGGTGTGCATCTACAACAATGGGAAGCGGATAGCACTACGAAGCTCGACGGATACAGGGGACGTACCTGAAACAACACTGGCACGGTTCGAACAGACGGTGAACAAGAGTAACACGGGTTACCTAGCACTGGTTATGGCAGCAGCAGAGGAGGAGCAGCCGAGTTCCGAGCTACCTGCAGCAGTGAAAGAGGTCTTGGAGCAGTACAAGGATATAATGCCCGACGACCTACCTGCAGGCGTACCTCCAGCACGCACCCACGAGCACGAGATCGTGGAGGAACCAGGTGCGAAACCCGTCTCACGTGCACCATACCGACTGAGTCCGACTGAACTGACAGACATGAAAAAACAGATAGAGTATCTACTGGACAGACAACTGATCCGCCCATCCACCTCTCCCTACGGTGCACCAGTTCTCTTCACTCCAAAACCAGACGGCAGTCTACGGATGTGCATCGACTACCGCGCACTGAACAAACAGACAGTCAAAAACAAATATCCCATACCGCGCATAGACGACCTACTCGATCAACTTCGTGGAGCAACAGTATTTTCGAAGCTGGACCTACGATCGGGCTACTGGCAGATCAAGATGGCAGACAACTCCGTCCACAAGACAGCGTTCCGTACCAGATACGGCTCCTACGAATACTTGGTGATGCCGTTCGGACTCTGCAACGCACCAGCAACGTTTCAGGCGGAGATGAATCACATCTTACGACCCCTGCTGGACGAATGCGTGGTGGTGTACCTGGACGACATTCTCATCTACTCCAAGAATATGAAGGAGCACGTGGAGCATCTGCGGAAGGTGTTCGAGATCCTGCGGAAAAACAAATTCTACGTGAAGCTGTCAAAGAGCGACTTCGCCCTGAAGAAGGTGCAGTTTCTCGAGCACATGGTGAGTGCCGAGGGCGTACACGTGGACCCTGGGAAGATCGAAGCCGTCAAGAAGTGGAAAGTACCAGAGAACGTGAAGGAGTTACAGCAGTTCCTGGGCTTCGCCAACTACTACAACAGGTTCGTGCCGCAGTACGCTAAGATAGCAGCGCCACTGACCGACCTACTGAAAAAGGATACGCCCTACAAATGGGATACCCTTCATCAGCAAGCCATGGAGCAGCTACAGACAGCACTGACTACAGCGCCAGTACTCATCTTGCCGGATCCAGACAAGGACTACGTGGTGGAAGCAGACGCTTGTGACCAAGCAGTCGGAGCAGTACTGATGCAGGATCACGGACGCGGTTTGCAGCCCATCGCCTACCTCAGTAAGAAGCTACACGGAGCAGAAATAAACTACCCCATTCACGACAAGGAAGCCTTAGCGATAGTCATAGCCTTCAAGGCGTGGAGGTGTTACCTAGAGGGAGCCAAGACTACAGTCTATACTGACCACTGCAGTCTCAAATACCTGAAGTCACAGCCGACACTCTCACGACGACAGGTGCGGTGGGTGGACTTCCTGGAAACTCACTTCCACTACGACATCGTCTACAAGCCCGGGCTACACAACAAGGCAGACGCGTTGAGCCGCCCCGGACATGTAGCAGGCATCCAGCTCGACGGGATGAACCCTCTGCTCAAGGGTCTATTCCAACATGGGTACTCCGTGGACACAGAGATTGCTACAGCCCAGACGAAGAAGCTATTATAGTGGGAGAAAGACTTAGCTGTAAGGAAGGGTTCAGGAAAGATTTGGGTACCGAATTACGCCCCGCTACGGCAGATCCTATTGGAGGAGTTTCACGACGTACCTTACGCGGGACATTTCGGGAGCAACAAGACGTTAGCAGGGATAGCGAAGTATTACTACTGGCCCGGGATGGCAGCAGACGTGCAGCAGTTCGTCACCTCTTGCGACACGTGCCAGCGGATGAAGAGCAGCAAGCAGAAAAAAGCAGGGTTACTTCAGCCTCTACCCGTACCGGAGCAGCCATGGCAGGTCGTTAGCCTCGACTTCATCACAGGACTTCCTTCGACCTCACGGGGACATGATTCCATCCTCGTGGTGATCGATAAGTTCTCCAAAATGGGTCACTTCATACCGACCAACGCCACAGCTACAGCTGAAGCAACTGCTCGACTCTTCTTCGACCGCATCATCACCATCCACGGCATCCCCGTTACACTCATCTCAGACAGAGACCCCAAATTCACGAGTAAGTTCTGGAAGGAGCTCATGGGACTGTTGGGGACAAAGCTTGCAATGTCTTCAGCATACCACCCCCAGACTGACGGACAGAGAGAGCGACTCAATCAAGTGGTTGAACAGTTACTGCGCACAGCTTGCAAGGACGACGTCAGCCACTGGGACACACAGTTACCAACCCTAGAGTTCGCTTACAACAACGCATCACATGCGGCCACAGGGAAAACTCCTGTGTTACGGACGGGAACCACTCACACCACAGCAGCCAACTACACCGGCACACGCCCAAGCCGCACATGACTTCGTCACCACCATGCAGCAGCTATGGGAGAAGACTCAGCGACGTCTCACCACGATGCAGAACTCCCAGAAGCAGTATGCCGATCCTCAGCGACGTGATCACTCAGTAGCAGTCGGAGATCAGGTGCTTCTTGACACGCGCAACTTGAACCTGTCTCACCTCCCATCCAAACTCCGGCCTCGCTTCTGTGGTCCTTTTCTCGTTGAGGCACAGGTGACACCAGTTACATTCCGCTTGCGCTTACCAGATACATGGAATCTTCACAACGCTTTCCATGTCCAGCTAGTGAAGCCCTACAAGGACCCCAACCAACAGTTCCAGGGACGGCAACTACCGCCACCACCATCTGTTCTCATACAGGATGAACCCGAGTACGAGATCGAGCGCGTTCTCTCTCATCGGCGCCGCGGTGGCAAGACTCTCGAGTTCCTGATACGCTGGAAGGGATACGACCCCACTGAGGACAGTTGGGTTGCAGAAGCTGATATGGGCAACGCACGCCGTGCTCTCAAGGACTATCTTGTCAAGCAGGGTGTATCTCACGCCACCCAGCTTTGAGGGGGGGACGTTTGAGAGTACGACGGCTTATGCCAGCTATGCTTGCTTGCCTTTACTTTATTATGCTATTTCTAGCATAGGATAATTATATGCATGCATGAATTGCTTGATTTCCTAGGCTAGGTGCTTTCCTATATTTTATTATAGTTATAGCACCGAGCTAGGTTGCGTGCACCGAATTCTGGCTTTTCGGTTGCCACCGAATTGCCTTCTAACGAATTCGGTAAGGATCTGTTCGGGACGCTTCGCGACCCGCGGAACCTTCGCGTAACACCTGGTTACGAAGCCTTGTGTCAAGCCTATATATAGCCTCGTGTTGTACCCAGGTGGACATTCAATTCAATTCAATTCAATTTGAATCATCTTTAGACACACCTGAACCGACGCAGCTACCCTATCAGACTCAGCAACTGGAGGAGACGCAGTGGTCAGAGTGTACAGGCTCGACCCCGGCTGACGGGTGAACGTAGCCAGGTGTCGGCCTGTGCCAGCCTCTGTACAGTGGGTCACTCGCCGACGCGCAGGAGTGAACTGGTGGACACCCGCATCCTGTAGGTCAGCACCACTCACCAGGTTCGTCGAGAACAAGGGGAGGTAGAGACCAGACAGGGTGTCGGAGGGAGCCGCCGGACACGGGAGGACTGTGGAGAAGCGAGACAGGACCGGATCCCCAGAGGGGTCAGCCAGAGACACCGCAACCGGCCGACTAAGCGGCGTGAGTGTGGTGCGGTCCCGAAAGAAGGAGCGAGACGCCCCAGAGTCAAGAGTGAAGGTGAGGGAGGCCGAAGCCGACGTAGTACCTGAGAGCGCAGACTCACCAGTACCTGAGGACGCAGACACACCAGCACCTAGAGCAGCAGCGTCGTAAGCACCTAGGGCAGCAGCCGCACCAGTACCTAGAGCAGCAGTCTCAATGCCCGGATCAGGCTACCGGTAACAGTCACCCTCATCACTAATAGACACAGCATACATGGTAGAGAGAATAGCATCAAAGTCAAGATCAAAGATGGCAACCCCTGCCCTAGACAGCTCGTCCCAGCGAGGGATCTTGGAGGCCTCCGGGAACTGGTGACGCCACGCGTCCGTCAGGCGGCCAAAGCAGCGCGGAGTGGGGTGCGCACCCCCACACTGCTCACCCGCACGGTCGCCGGTGCGCAGGACGTAGGTGCACGAACCAAAACCCCCACCCCGCTGGCGTGCAGTGTACCACTCACGGAGCTGCTGAGGGGACAGGGTCGCACGACCTCGCTGCTGCTGCTGGCGCGAGCCACCACCTGAGCCACTCCTCTGCGAAGACACGCGACCAGCTCCACCGCCACCCCCACCGCCTCCACCGCCTCCGCTGCCTCCACTGCCGCCGCCGCCTCCACCGCCGCCTCCACTGCCGCCTCCTCCGCCACCTCCGCTCCCACCGCCACCACCGCTGCCGCCTCCGCCTCCACTGCCGCCACCGACCCCCCCACCCCCACCTCCACCTCCACCGCCACCCCCACTCCCCCCACTGCCTCCACCTCCACCTCCACCGCCCGCTCCTCCAGCTCCCTTGCCCCCCTTGCCCTTGCCAGAGCGGCGTCTCCCGCTAGGGGCAGACGCCGCACCGACCGACTCAAGACCAAGGAGGTCGGCCGCAGCAGCAGAGGCAACAGAGGGCAGCAGGGGGGAGGGAGAACACCCCTCAAAGATGGGTGTGCGCGGGTCACCTCGAGAGGCTCCTACAGCGACTATGCTCTTCTCTATCGCGAGGAGGGCCTTCTCGAGGAGGTCTACAGTGAGTGTGGTGGGACAGACTGAGAGAAAGTGGTCCGTGACTACTCGAAGGGAGTCAAGGAGGCGAGTGACTAGGAAGTACAGAGTGATGTACATGGGGGGGGGGGGGTCCGCGGAGCAGAAGTCAGCAGGAAGTGCAGCGCGGTAGCGAGTGTCACTAGTGCGGAGGTGCGTAATGAGGTCAGCAACGGTGGGAAAGGCAGCAAGGTCAGGGAAGAGGTACGGCAGCATGAGACGGCTCAGTGCAGCAGTGGAAGGGGAGTAGTAGCGCGCGACTACAGCGTCGTACAAGGTCTGAGCACTCTTGTACTGACTAAAGTGCGCACGCTCGGAGGTAGGGAGGTGGCGACGCACAGCAAGACGTGCAGCAGCGTCGCGCGTGGCCCACTGGGAGCGAACAGTGGCGTCAGCATCAGCAGCAGGGGCAGGGGAAGCGCCAGAGGTGAGGTCAAAGAGAGAGAGACCGTCCGCCCTATCGCACTGTAAGAACAGCTGTAGGTCATCTTCCTAGACCTCAAAGGCAATGGCCCGACCCTCAGCGTCAAAAGCGAGGACACTAGGGGTAGCCATGACAGCAGTAGACCAGCAGTGCAAGCAGCAGGGGAAGGGCACGCAGTGGCAGAGGGTCTGTGCTCACCGGACAGGGCTGCTCGGGCGGCTCGGCTGCAGGGCGGCTCGGCAGCTGGGCGGCTCGGCAGCTGGGCGGCTCGGCAGCTGGGCGGCTCTTGCTGGGCGGTCGGCTGCACGGCGGCTCGGCTGGTGGGCGGCCGGGCGGCTCGGCTGCAGTGCGGCTCGGCGGCGGGGCGGCTCGGCTGCTCTGGTGCTGGGCGGCTCGGCTGCTCTGCTGCTGGGCGGCTCGGCTAGGCCGCTGAAGTAGGGCGGCGGGGCCGCTGCAGAGGAGCGGCGGGGCCGCTGCAGAAAGGGCGGCGGGGCCGCTAGATAGGGCGGCGGGGCCGTTGCAGAGAAGCGGCGGGGCCGCTGCAGAAGGACGGCGGGGCCGCTGGGTAGGGCGGCGGGGCCGCTGCAGAGGAGCGGCGGGGCCGCTGCAGAAGGGCGGCGGGGCCGCTGGGTAGGGCGGCGGGGCCGCGAGATAGGGCGGCGGGGCCGCGTAATGGGGCGGCGGGGCCGCGAGGAAGGGCGGCGAGGCCGCTAGGTAGGGCGGCGGGGCCGCGCGATGAGGCGGCGGGGCCGCGAGGAAGGGCGGCGGGGCCGCTAGGTAGGGCGGCGGGGCCGCGCAGAAGGGCGGTGGGGCCGCTAGGTAGGGCGGCGGGGCCGCACAATGGGGCGGCGAGGCCGCGAGGTAGGGCGGTGGGGCCGCTAGGTAGGGCGGCGGGGCCGCTAGGTAGGGCGGCGGGGCCGCGCAGAAGGGCGGCGTGGCCGCTAGGTAGGGCGGCGGCGCCGCGCAATGGGGCGGCGAGGCCGCGAGGTAGGGCGGCGGGGCCGCTAGGGCGGCTCGACGCGACCGTAAGGGCGGCACGACGGGCCGCTAGGAAAGAAAAAAAAAGGGAGAGCGCGACTCGAGGCGCGCTTTGGTGGGCCCTAGGAACAGTCCCTAGGAGGGGACCTGCTCTGATTCCATGTGAGAATGAGAACGAGAGAATGAATCAACTATGAAATGAGTGAGTACAAGTACTAACCCTAATTGGGTTGTACCCCCTATGGGATACCCCACTATAGCCTACACAAATGTATAAGCTATATAGTATTCTGACACTTCAACCGCTTTATCCTCAAACCCAATGGAAAACCCTTCGGCCTCATCCGTCACGAAAACTTTCTCCTTACGCAACAGGTCCACATCGGCGACATCTGTACTGCAACCTATAATGGCCTGGAACCCATCTCTCCGGAGGCCTTCGCAGCCAAATTCCCGCCATCGCGTTTTCAGTCCGGTCGTCGTGTCATGCGCGAACTCGTCGCCGCTATACCCCCTTCGTGGTCTTCAGCACTCCGTGCCCCCACCAATGCTACAGCATCTCCTGGGGACTGGCTCATTCTCTCTCAAGAACTCCACTCCACCCCTACGCTAGCATTGCAGGTTTCTTCTTTCACACCGCCGCACACCCTCTCTGTGTCTTTCTTTCGGATCCTCCCACAGCGCCTTATAGACCGAGCCCCCATTGGCTCTGGCATTGTTCATATTAAAGACGTCGCGGCCTTGCATACCCAGAACCGTTGGGTAGCAGTGCCGTTGCATACACGTGCAGGGTTAGGTGCACGGCTGGAACTTCTTCACGACGGCTTCCCGGACCTCGCCTCCATCCGCCGACTTCTCTACTCACAGCAGTCGCTGGACCAGTCAGAACATTATAGCTTATGCTTTTGTGTAGGCTGTAGTGGGGTAGCCCATATCGGGTACAACCCAATTAGGGTTAGTACTTGTACCCAACTCTTTCATAGTGCATTCATTCTCGTTTCAGTTTTCTCATGGTATCGAGCAGGTTCCCTCGTGGGAACTATTCCTAGGGCCCACCGAATCGATTTTTTTTTTCCTGCCTGGAGCGCGCTCCGCCCTTGCCCGAGTCGCGCTCCCCCTTTCTTCCTGCGGCCCCGCCGCCTACCTACGGCCCCGTCGCCTACCTACGGCCCCGCCGCCTACCTGCGGCCCCGTCGCCTACCTCTGGCCCCGTCGCCTACCCTAGGGCCCCGGCCCAGCCCCTGCTGGCCCCGTCGCACGCCCTTCCCGGCCCCGACCCTGCCTCCACACGTCCTTTATCCTACAGGCGAGCCGCCAGCGCCACACGAGCCGCCGCGCCACCTGAGCCGCCCGAGCCGCCGCCCCGCCGAGTCGCCTGAGCCGCCCGAGCCGCCCAAGCCGCCCGAGCCGCCGTCCCGCCGAGCCGCCCGAGCCGCCCGAGCCGCCCGAGCCGCAGAGTAGCCGAGCCGCCCGAGCCGCAGAGTAGCAGAGCCGCCGAGCTGCAGTTCCTGCCGAGCCGCCGAGCTGCAGTTCCTGCCGAGCTGCCGAGCCGCCGAGCTGCCCGAGCCGCCCTGTCCGGTAAGAGCAGCGCCTCCGCCACTGCACTGCCCTTACCCCACTTTTCGCGCTACTAGTCTACTGCTGTCATGGCTACCCCTAGTGTCCTCGCTTTTGAAAACTGAGGGTCGGGCCATTGACTTTGATGTCTGGGTAGATGACCTGCAGCTTTTCCAACAGTGCGATAGGGCAGACGGTCTCTCCCTCTTTGACCTCACCTCTGGTGCCTCTCCTGCCCCTGCTGCTGATGTTGACGCCACTGTACGCTCACAGTGGGCCACACGCGATGCTGCTGCACGTCTTGCTGTGCGTCGCCGCCTGCCTACCTCTGAGCGTGCGCACTTTAGTCAGTACAAGAGTGCTCAGACCTTGACGACGCTGTAGTTGCACGCTACTCCTCCCCTGCCACTGCTGCACTGAGCCGCCTCATACTACCGTACCTCTTCCCTGACCTTGCTGCCTTTCCCACAGTCGCTGACCTCATTACGCACCTCCGCACTAGTGACACTCGCTACCGCGCTGCGCTTCTTGCTGAGTTCTGCCCCAAGAACCCCCCCCCCCATGTACATCACTCTCTACTACATAGTCACCCGCCTCCCTGACTCCCTTCGCGTAGTCAGGGACCACTTCCTCTCAGTTTGCCCCACCACCCTCACCGTTGACCTCCTCGAGAAGGCCCTCCTAGCAGCGGAGAAGAGCATAGTCGCTGTAGGAGCCACTTGTGGTGACCCTCGAACCCCCATCTTTGAGGGATGTTCCCCCTCCCCCCTTTTGCCCTTTGTTGCCTCTGCTGCTGCGGCCGACCTCGTTGGGCTTGAGTCGGTCAGTGCGGCGTCTACCCCTAGCGGGAGACGCCGCCCTGGCAAGGGCAAGGGGGGCAGGGGCGCTGGAGGAGCTAGAAGGGGCGGTGGAGGCGGCGGTGGAGGCGGCGGAGGGAGTGGGGGTGGCGGTGGAGGTGGTGGCGGGGGTGGAGGTGTCGGTGGCGGCAGTGGAGGCGGAGGAGGCGGCGGTGGCGGTGCGAGCGGAGGTGGAGGCGGAGGAGGCGGCGGTGGCGGTGCGAGCGGAGGTGGTGGCGGAGGTGGCGGCGGTGGAGGAGGCGGTGGCGGAGGAGGTGGAGCTGGTCGGGGTGGCACTGCGCAGAGGGCCGGCTCTGGTGGAGGTCAGCGCCAGCAGCAGCAGCAGCAGCGCACTCGTGACATCCGCTCCCCTCAGCACCTCCGTGAGTGGTACACTGCACGCCAGTGGGGTTGGGGTACTGGTCCGTGCACCTACGTCCTACGCACCGGCAACCGCGCGGGTGAGTAGTGCGGGGGTGCGCACTCCACCCAGCGCTGCTTTGGCCGCCTGACGGACGCTTGGCGTCACCAGTTCCCGGAGGCCACGGAGATCCCCCGCTGGGGTGAGCTGTCTAGGGCGGGAGAAGCTGTCTTTGACCTTGACTTTGATGCTATTCTTGCTGCCATGTATGCTGTGACGATTAGTGATGAGGGTGATTGTTACCGGGATTTTCCGCCCGACCCGGGCATTGAGACTGCTGCTCTAGGTACTGGTGAGGCTGCTGCTCTAGGTGCTAGCGAGGTTGCTCCTCTAGGTGCCCGTGCGTCTGCTCCCTCAGGTGCTCGTGAGTCTGCTCTCTCAGGTACTGCGTCGGCTTCGGCCTCCCACACCTTCACCCTTGACTCAGGGGCTTCTCGCTCCTTCTTTCGAGACCGCACCACACTCACGCCGCTTGGCCGGCCAGTTGCGGTCTCTCTGGCAGACCCCTCTGGGGGTCCGGTCCTTGCTCACTACTCCACTGTCCTCCCATGTCCGGCGGCCCCCTCTGGCACCCTGTCTGGTCTTTACCTCCCCTCGTTCTCTACGAACTTGGTGAGTGGCGCTGACCTACAGGATGCGAGGGTTCACCAGTTCACTCCTGCGCGTCAGCGGGTGACCCACTGCACGGACGCTCGGACAGGCCGACACCTGGCCACGTTTACACATCAGCCGGGGTCGAGCCTGTACACACTGACCACTGCGTCTCCTCCAATCACTACGTCTGGTCAGGTAGCTGCGTCGGGTCAGGTGTTTGCTGCAGCGTCCAGGTCTGGTCCTGAGTCTGCCCCCTGCTCGTGTTGCCTCCTGTCTCACGAGACTCTCCTCTGGCACCACCGCCTTGGTCACCCCTCCCTGCTTCGTCTCCGAGGCATGGCCTCCCGTGTCCTTGTCTCTGGTCTTCCCCGGTCCCTCCCTCCCCTTCCTCCTGGGCCTGGCCCTACCTGCGTCCCCTGTGTCGAGGGGCGGCAACGGGCTGCCCCTCACTCCTCCTAGTTTCCTCCAACAGAGGCCCCGCTGCAGACGCTTCACATGGACGTGTGGGGCCCGGCCCGCGTCCGTGGACAGGGTCACGAGCGCTACTTCCTGCTGGTGGTTGACGACTACTCGCGTTACACCACAGTCTTCCCCTTGTGCAGCAAGGGTGATGTCACTGCGGTGTTGATCGACCGGATCCGCGCAGCTCGTCTCCAGCTCAAGCAGAGCTTCGGCTCGGACTTTCCTGTTCTGCGTCTGCACTCTGACAGAGGCGGGGAGTTCTCCTCTGGCCTTCTGCGAGCCTATTGTCATGCACGAGGCATCCGCCAGACCTTCAGGCTTACGGACTCCCTACAGAAAAATGGGATTGCTGAGCGCCGCATTGGCATGGTCATGGATGTCGCTCGTACGTCCATGATGCATGCGGCTGCCCCCCATTTTCTGTGGCCGTTTGCGGTTCGGTACGCGGCGCATCAGATCAACCTTCACCCCAGGGTCTCCAGGCCGGAGACCTCCCCAGCTTTGCTGTGGACGGGGAAAGTTGGCAATGCGTCTGCGTTCCGTGTCTCGGGATCTCGGGCGTTTGTTCGCGACTTGTCTGCGGACAAGCTGTCCCCTCGTGCTGCTCCTTGCGTCTTCCTTGGCTTCCCCCCTGACGCGCCAGGGTGGCAGTTCTACCACCCCACCTCTTGCCGTGTTCTGTCCTCCCTGGACGTCACGTTTAACGAGCCGGTCCTCTACTACCGCCTCTTCCCCTACCGCACTCCGTCCCTCCCCCGCCGCCGCTCTTCTTTGTACCAGGTCCCCCCCCGGTAGACCCCCTCCCCCCTCAGGGTCCTGCCCCTTCAGGTGTGTCCCAGGTAGACGCAGTCGAGCCTGTCGAGGTTACTGGTGACTCTGGTGCTGCTGAGGGTGCTGAGCCTGGGGGTGCTGACTCTGGGGGTGCTGAGCGTGTGGGTGCTGCGCCTGGGGTTGCTGAGCCTGCGGGTGCTACTACTGGGGGTGCTGAGCCTGTGGGTGCTGCGACTAGGGGTGCTGAGCCTGGGGGTGCTGAGCTTGGGGTTGCTACGCCTGGGGGTCCTGAGCCTGGGGGTGCTACGCCTGGGGGTGCTGAGCCTGGAGGTGCGGAGCCTAAGGGGGTTCGGCCTACTCGTGTGGCGTCTGGCGGTGCTGGGCCTGGAGGTTCTCCGGGTACTTCGTCTCGACGGGAGCCCCTCTCTCCACAGGAGCTGCGTGAGTGGTTTGTCCGACGCTGGAGTCGTGCTGCTGGAGCTGGAGGTTCTCTTACTGTTGAGGGTGCTGGTGCCGCGGGTCCCGGAGGTGCTCGTGCTGGGAGTACTGGAGCTGCTGGACCTGCGGGTGCGACTAGAGCTGGAGCTGCTGAGGGTGTTGGTGCTGAGGCTACTGCTGTCGGTCTTGGAGGAGGTCCTGCTGGGGGTACTATTGGTGCTGCTGGAGGTACTGGAGATGGAGGTGCTCCTGGCGCTGGTGCTGCCGCTGGGGGTGCTAGTGCTGTCCCTGCTCTCTCTGGAGTCACCGCGCGGCCTCGGCCGTACTTCGTTCCGCTCCTTCAGCAGGTTCTTGGTCTCCCGCCTTCTACTGGTCCTTCTCCTCCCTTAGAGTGTCCACAGCCCGTCCCGTCACAGATACGGTTACAGCCGGCCTCCCCGCTGCCTGCTCCTTCTCCCTACACTGGTCCTACTGGAGGTCTTGCTGAGCGTCGTGAGCCTGCGTCTCGCCCTGTGTCGCTTGTCCGCCCTGCTCGCACTAGTGGTCGTGGTTCGCGTCAGCGTCCTCCTCCTGTCCCTGGCTCGCACCGGATGTCTCTGCGTCCGTCCACTGCCCTTCTGCGTGCCCCTTTGCCTTCTCCTCCTGAGTCCTCTCTTCCTACTCTTGCCGCCCCGGAGTCGGACTCTCTTCGTGCTGCCGGTCCTACTGTCACGCGTCTCCTTGCTACTGTCATCACTGACCCTTCCTTTGAGTCCACTGCTGCGTCTGCCCTAGTTACTGAGCTCGTCGACTTTGCTGCTCGCTATCGTCTAGACTACGCTGCTAGTCTTGTCGCTGAGTCTGAGTCTGTCTGTCCTCCGTCCGTCGGGGGTGAGTGTGCCCTGGGCATGGACGTCCTTGAGGACAGGCAGGAGGAGTTCCAGTGTCTGGCTGCTGCTTCACCTCATCTCGTGTCCGTGCTGCTTACCCCTGAGGGAGACCTTGATGCACTTGACATCCGGACTCCGCGCTCTTACGCGGAGGCGATAGAGGGTCCCTACTCCTCTTAGTGGCAGGCAGCTATGGACGCAGAGATGGCTTGCTAGAAGTCCACAGGCACCTTCGTTGACGAGGTTCCCCCGCCTGGGGCAAACATCGTCAGTGGCATGTGGATTTTCAGAGTGAAGCGGCCGCCGGGTTCTCCGCCTGTCTTCAAGGCGCGCTACGTGGCTCGTGGCTTCAGTCAGCGGCAGGGAGTTGACTACTTTCAGACCTTCTCTCCCACCCCGTAGATGACCACTCTTCGGGTACTGCTGCACATAGCTGCTCACCGTGACTATGAGCTGCACTCTCTTGACTTCAGCACTGCTTTCTTGCAGGGCAGCCTGCACGAGAAGATCTGGCTGCGTCGCCCACCTGCCTTCACTGGGTCTTTTCCTCCTGGCACCCTGTGGAGCCTCCGGTGGCCAGTCTACGGTCTCCGCCAGGCACCGCGTGAGTGGCACGACACACTGAGGACTACACTTGCGGCTCTTGGGTTTGCTCCCTCTACTGTCGACCCGTCGCTGTTTCTGCGCACCGACACTTCTTTGCCGACGTTCTACATCCTCGTGTACGTCGACGACTTGGTCTTCTCCACAGCTGACACTGCTGGAGTCGGCCACGTGAAGTCCGAGCTGCAGAAGAGACACACGTGCACAGAACTGGGTGAACTGCGCAGCTACCTTGGCTTGCAGATCACCCGGGACAGAGCACGCCGCACCATTACCCTGACTCAGTCACACATGGTGCAGCAGGTCCTTCAGCCCTTCGGCTTCACGTACTCCTCGCCTCAGGCCACTCCTCTGCCTACTCGCCACTCGCTCTCAGCTCTGTGTCAAACATTATATATGTTGTGTTAGTTTAGGCTACAGTGGGTTAGCCTATAGGGGGTACACAATTCTAGGGTTAGGTACTTGTACTCATTTCACTGTTAGTTCATTCATTCCTGTTCAGTGATTCCAACATGGTATGGAGCAGGTCCTTCCTAGGACCGTAATTTTCTAAGGGCCCACCACTACGTAACTACCTACCTACCTGTGCCCTAAGGCGCCTCGGCGTGTCACGCCCCTAGAGGCCCCTCTTGACGGCCCCGCGCTAGCCCCGTTCAGGCCCCGTCGGCCCCACGCCCGCTCTCCCTAGTAGCCCCTCTCAGGCCCCGTCGGCCCGCGCTAGCCCCGTTTCAGGCCCCGTCGGCCCCGCGCTAGCCCCTCTCAGGCCCCGTCGGCCCGGGCTAGCCCCTCTCAGGCCCCGTCGGCCCGAGCTAGCCGCGTTTCAGGCCCCGTCGGCCCCGTGCTAGCCCCTCTCAGGCCCCGTCGGCCCCGCGCTAGCCCCATTCAGGCCCCGATCGGGCCCGCGCTAGCCCTTTTCCAGGCCCCGTCGGCCCCGTTTCAGGCCCCGTCGGCCCCGCGCTAGCCCCGTTCAGGCCCCATCGGCCCCTTGCTAGCCCCGTCAAGGCCCCGTTTGGCCCCGCGCTAGCCCCGCTCAGGCCCCGATCGGCCCCGCGCTTGCCCTTCTAGGGCCCCAACCGGCCCCGTGCCGACCTCGCCGACCCGTGCCCACCACCTAGAGGCCCCGGGCGGCCCGTTCCCGCCGCAGCACACGAGGGAGAGCGGGCGGCCCGTCCCCGCCGTAACCCGAGCCGCGCAACCCGAGCCGCGCGCCCCGAACGGAGCCGCGCCACCCAGCCGAGCCGCGACCCGACCTGAACCGAGCCGCGCCGCCCTGTTCTACCTGGTTCGTCCTACCTGCTCCTCCTACTGCTACTGCTGCTATTTCTACTGTTCCTATGGCTAGCCCACAGGTTCTCGTGTTCGATGCTGAGGGCCGCCCAGTGAAGTTTGACACCTGGCTCGATGACCTGCACCTCTACCTACAGCTCACAGCCAAGGATGACATCTCACTGTACGATCACGCCCTAGGCCATGTTACTGCCCCTACTGCTACTGCTGACAGCACTGCTCGCTCACAGTGGCAGACTCGTGATGCCCACGCTCGCTTCGCCATTCGCAACTCCCTGCCGATAGACGAACGCGAGCACTTTGGTCAGCACAAGACTGCACAGGCACTGTACACAGCTGTAGTTGCTCGCTACTCCTCACCTACCTCTGCCGCACTAGGCCGTCTCTCCCTCCCCTACCTGTTTCCCGACCTGGCCTCCTTTCATACAGTCGCTGACCTCATCACGCACCTCCATACTAGTGAGGCCCGCTTCCGTGCCGCCATGCCTGCTGAGTTCCTTGCCACGCACCCCCCTCCACTCTGGCTCACTCTCTACCACCTAGTCACCCGCCTCCCTGACACACTGCGTGCTGTCAGGGACCACTTCCTAGCTCGTTGCCCCACTGAGCTCACCATTGCCCTCCTCGAGAAGGAGCTACTTGCAGCTGAGACTAGCATAGTCGCTGTAGGTGCCTCTCGTGGTGACCCCCGTACCCCGTTCTTTGAGGGGTGTTCTCCTTCCCCCCTTCTTCCCTCTGTCGCCTCTGCTGCTGCTGTCGACCTTCTTGGTACTGAGAAGGTCGGCGCTGCGTCTGCCTCGAGCGGACGCCGCAGCGGCAAGGGCAAAGGGGGCAAGGGTTGTGGCGGTGACGGCGGGGGAGGCGGCGGTGGGGGCGGTGGAGGCAGTGGGGGTGGTGGCTCGGCTGGAGGGGCGAGCGGTGACGGCAGAGGAGGTCCAAGAGTGGTACTCTTAGCACGGGGGTGGGGGTGGTCTTAGCTGCACGTACGTCATTCGCACTGGTGACCGCACTGGTCAGCAGTGTGGACGACCGCACGCCACACAGCGCTGCTTCTCTCGTCTCGACGACGCTTGGCGTGTTCAGTTCCCTCAGGCCACTAAGCTGCCCCGCTGGCTTGATCTCCTGAAGAAGGGGATTGATATCTATGCTCTAGACTTTGATGCTATTCTATCTGCCATGTATGTGATGTCTACTAGTGGAGAGGGTGCTGAGTACTTGTGTGTGCCGCCCGACCCGGGCATTAGGACCAGTGCGTCTGCCGCTCCAGGTACTCGCGTGTCGTCTACCCCAGGTGCTGGTGAGGCTGCTGCTCTAGGTGCTCGTGTGTCTCCCCCCCTTGGTACTGCGTCGACTGCCGCACTGCACACCTTCACAGTGGACTCAGGTGCTTCTCGCTGCTTCTTTCGTGACCGCGCTGCCCTTGAGCCGCTTGCTCGGCCAGTTGCTGTCTCCCTTGCTGACCCCTCTGGGGGTCCGGTCATTGCGACCTCTTCCACTGTCCTTCCCTGCCCTGCGGTCCCGTCGGGCAAACTGTCAGGTCTCCACCTCCCCTCGTTCTCTACGAACTTGGTGGCAGGTAGTGCACTCTAGGACGGGGGTGTTCACCAGTTCACCCCTGCCTACGAGCGCGTGACACACTGCACGTGTGCTCGTACGGGCCGTCACTTGGCTACCTTCACTTGGCAGCCGGGGTCGGACCTGTACACACTGACTACTGAGTCCCCTCAGGTTGCTGCGACTGCGTCCTCGTTTGCGTCAGGTCAGCTGTCCGCCCCCTACTCGTGTCGCTCTTTGGCACACGAGACTGTCCTCTGGCACCACCGCCTTGGCCACCCGTCTGTGCAGCGGCTTCGTGCCATGCACTCCCGGTACCTTGTCTCTGGCCTGCCCAGGGTCCTTCCTGCCCTCCCACCCTCGCCTGCTCCTACCTGTCTCCCCTGTGTCGAGGGACGGCAGCGCGCCGCTCCTCACGCCTCCTCGTTTCCCCCGACGACTGCTCCCTTGCAGACACTCCACATGGACGTGTGGGGCCCAGCCCGCGTCCGTGGTCAGGGTCAGGAGAGGTACTTCCTGATAGTTGTTGACGACTACTCGCACTACACCTCGATCTTCCCCTTGCGCACCAAGGGTGAGGTCCCTGATGTCTTGATCCCTTGGATCCACAGAGCCCGTCTCCAGCTCAGCGAGCGTTTTCACTCGGACTTTCCTGTCCTGCGCTTGCACTCTGACAGAGGTGGTGAGTTCTCCTCCGACCTCTTGGCAGCCTACTGTGCTGAGCACGGCATTGAGCAGTCGTTCACGCTTCCGGCTTCTCCGCAGCAGAATGGGGTTGCGGAGCGCCGCATTGGCCTGGTCATGGAGGTCGCCCGTACCTCCTTGATCCATGCGGCAGCCCCCCACTTTCTGTGGCCGTTTGCGGTCCGGTATGCTGCGCATCAGCTCAACCTCTGGCCCCGTGTCTCCTTGCCGGAGACCTCGCCCACGCTGCTTTGGACGGGGGAGGTTGGCGATGCGTCGCGTTTCCGGGTCTGGGGGTCTCGAGCTTTTGTCCGCGATTCGTCTGCGGACAAGCTCTCCTCCCGTGCTGTTCCATGCGTCTTCCTCGGCTTTGTCCCGGACGCGTCTGGTTGGCAGTTTTACCACGCCACCTCGCGCCGAGTCTTGCCCTCCCAGGACGTCACTTTTGACGAGTCCGTCCCCTACTACCGCCTCTTCCCCTACCGCACTGCCCCGCTCCCCCCCTCGCCTCTCTTCCTCGCGCCAGGTGCTGCTGTTGCAGACCCCCTCCCCCCTCAGGGTGCCGCTCCCTCAGGTGTGTCTCAGGTAGACCCGGTTGAGCCTGTTGAGGTAGCTATCGACTCTCGTCCTGCTGGGGGTGCTGAGCCTAGGGGTGCTGAGCCTGGGGGTGTGGAGCCTGGGGGTGTGGAGCCTGGGGGTGTGGAGCCTGGGGGTGTGGAGCCTGGGGGTGTGGAGCTTGAGGGTGCTGAGCTTGGGGGTGTGGAGCCTCGTGGTGCTGAGCTGCGGAGTCCGGAGTCTGGGGGTTCTGAGTCTGGAGGTACTAGGCCTGGGAGTCCTGCACCTGGAGGAGCCCTCTCCTCGGAGCAGCTGCGTGCGTGGTACTTAGAGTACTGCAGCCTCTGGAGAGGTACCGCTCGAGCCGGACGTACTACTGGGACTGGTGCTAGTGCTTCTTCTCCCGTTCGGGAGCTCCCCTCCCGCGAGCGGATTCGTGAGTGGTACGAGCGGCGCTGCACTCTTCGGAGTGGCGTGCCTCGTGTTACGGACCCCGCTGCTGTTGGAGCTGCTGCTGGTGCTGAGGACCCGGGCGTTGGAGCTGCTGCTGGTGCTGAGGACCCGGGCGTTGGAGCTGCTGCTGGTGTTGAGGACCCGGGCGTTGGAGCCGCTGCTGGTGCTGAGGACCCGGGCGTTGGAGCTGCTCCTGGTGCTGAGGACCCGGGCGTTGGAGCTGGTGCTGGTGCTGAGGACCCGGGCGTTGGAGCTGCCGCTGGTGCTGAGGACGTGGGCGCTGGAGCTGCTACTGGTGCTGCGGACCCTGGTGCGGGTGTCCCTGCTGGCTCTGGTGTCACTGCTCGGTCTCGGCCGTACTTTGTTCCGCTCCTTCAGCAGGTTCTTGGTCAGCTTCCTCCTCCTTTTCCTCCTCCCTCCTTAGCGTGTCCTCCGCCTGTCCAGCTGCAGTCGGCGTTACCGTCTACCTCCTCTCTCCCTGGTCCTGCTTCTTACACTGGTCCGACTGGAGGTCTTACTGAGCGGCGTGAGCCTGCGTCTCGTCCTGCGTCGCATGAGTCTCGTCCTGAGTCGCATGTCCGCATTGCTCTCTCTAGTAGTCGAGTCCAGCGTCAGCGTCTTCCTGCTGTCCCAGGCACTCACTAGATGGCGCTTCGTCCGTCCACTGCTCCACAGCGTGTCCCACTGCCGTCTCCTCCTGCTTCCTCTCTTCCTGCTCTTGCTGACCCTGGGTCAGACTCTCTTCGTGCTACCAGTCCTATTGTCACGCGTCTCCTGGCTACTGTTGTAACTGACCCTTCCTTTGAGTCTGCTGCTGCGTCTGCCTTAGTTGCTGAGCTTGTCGACTTTGCTGCTCGCTGTCGTCTAGACTACGCTGCTAGCCTAGTTGCTGAGTCTGAGTCTGTCTGTCCTCCGTCCGTCGGGGGTGAGTGTGCTCTTGGCAGTGACGTCCTTGAGGACAGGCAAGAGGAGTTTGAGTGCTTTGCTGCCGCTTTGCCCCATCTCGTGTCCATGCTTGTTGCCCCTGAGGGAGACCCGGATGCACCAGACATCCCGACCCCACGCTCTTACGCAGAGGCGATGGCCGGTCCCTACTCCTCTCAGTGGCAGTCAGCCATGGACACAGAGATGGCTTCCTGGAAGTCCACAGGCACCTACGTCGACGAGGTTCCCCCACCTGGGGCGAACATCGTCAGTGGCATGTGGATTTTCAGGGTGAAGCGGCCGCCGGGCTCTCCGCCTGTCTTCAAGGCGCGTTACGTTGCACGAGGCTTCAGTCAGCGAGAGGGAGTTGACTTCTTCCAGACCTTCTCCCCGACCCCGAAGATGACCACTCTTCGGGTTCTGCTGCACGTCGCCGCTCAGCGTGACTACGAGCTCCACTCGCTTGACTTCAGCACTGCTTTCCTGCAGGGCAGCCTGCACGAGGAGATCTGGCTGCGCCGTCCACCTGGCTTCACTGGGTCGTTCCCTCCTGGTACCCAGTGGAGCCTCCGACGGCCATTCTACGGTCTCCGCCAGGCGCCTCGTGAGTGGCACGACACACTGAGGACTACGCTTGCGGCTCTTGGGTTCGCGCCTTCTACTGCTGACCCGTCGCTGTTTCTACGCACCGACACCTCACTGCCGCCGTTCTACATCCTTGTGTACGTCGACGACTTGGTCTTTGCTACTGCTGACACTGTGGCACTCGCCCACGTGAACTCGGAGCTGCAGAAGAGACACACGTGCACTGACCTGGGTGAACTGACAAGCTATCTTGGCTTACGGATCACCCGGGACAGAGCACGCCGCACCATCACCTTGACTCAGTCACACATGGTGCAGCAGGTCCTTCAGCGCTTCCGCTTCACGTACTCCTCGCCTCAGCCCACTCCTCTGCCTACCGGTCACTCGCTCTCAGCTCTGCCTTCAGATGAGTCCGTAGAGTCGAGTGGCCCGTATCCAGAGCTTGTGGGTTGCCTCATGTACCTGATGACCTGCACTCGACCAGACCTTGCATACCCTCTCAGCATTCTTGCACGCTATGTCGCTCCCGGCCGTCACCGGAAGGAGCACATGGATGCAGCTAAAAGGGTGTTGCGCTACTTGTGCAGTACGTCGGGCATGGGGCTAGTGCTTGGAGGGCGAGTCCCAGTTGTTCTCACTGGGCACTCAGACGCTTCTTGGGCAGACGACCAGGCTACTCAGCGGTCGTCTCAGGGTTACTCCAGTCTTGGCTCTGGTTCTGTTTCTTGGCGTTCTACTCGCTCTTCTTCTGTTCTCATCTCCAGTTGTGAGGCTGAGATCTACGCCACAGCCATGGCGGCCCAGGAGCTACGCTGGCTCACCTACTTGCTGACCGACCTTGGAGAGCAGCCTCGTTCTCCTCCAGTGCTGTACGTCGACAACAAGGCAGCCATTGCCTTGTGTGAGGAGCACAGACTGGAGCACAGAACGAAGCACATTGCTCTGCGTTACTTCCTTGCTCGAGAGCTGCAGCAGCGTGGTCAGCTTCGCCTGCATTACGTGGCCTCTGAGGCCAACACTGCTGATGTGTTCACCAAGGCGCTTCAGCCTTGTGACCATCAGCACTTTTGCACTCTTCTAGGTCTTGTGCCTACTGGACCTCACTTGCTTACTTCTTGAGTCTGTTTGTACTGTGATCTCTATATATATACCTGCTTGTTTACTCTTATTAGGTTGTGATCATTGTACCTTTTGCTCTATTATAAACCTGCATGTGAACTGGTCTTGTGACCACTTGCTTGTGCTCGGAATTTGTGTGGTATCCTTGAGATCCACCCTGAGCTTGTTTTGCCTTGCTTTGACTTGACTGGTCTTGTGACCCCTAGTTCTCCCCCACTTTGCCTATGGGGGTGTGTCAAACATTATATATGTTGTGTTAGTTTAGGCTACAATGGGTTAGCCTATAGGGGGTACACAATTTTAGGGTTAGGTACTTGTGCTCATTTCACTGTTAGTTCATTCCTTCCTGTTCAGTGATTCCAACACTCTGCCTTCGGATGAGTCCGTAGAGTCGAGTGGCCCGTACCCAGAGCTTGTTGGCTGCCTCATGTACCTGATGACCTGCACTCGACCTAACCTTGCATACCCTCTTAGCATTCTCGCACGCTATGTTGCTCCTGGGAGACACAGACCGGAGCACATGGCTGCAGCGAAGAGGGTGTTGCGCTACTTGTGCAGTACGTCGGGCATGGGGCTTGTGCTTGGAGGGCAGAGTCCAGTGGTCCTCACTGGGCACGCACACGCTTCTTGGGCTGACGACCAGGCTACGCAGCGGTCGTCACAGGGTTACACCTTCAGCCTTGGTTCCGGCTCTGTTTCGTGGCGGGCTACCCGCTCGTCTTCTGTTCTCGGCTCCAGTTGTGAGGCTGTGATCTACGCCGGGGCCATGGCTGCTCAGGAGCTTCGCAGGCTCACCTACTTGCTGACTGACCTCGGAGAGCCGCCTCGTTCTCCTCCAGTGCTGTACGTAGACAACAAGGCCATGCTGGCCTTGTGTCGAGAGCAGAGACTGGAGCACAGAACGAAGCACATTGCTCTTCGCTACTTCCTTGCTCGTGAGCTGCAGCAGCGTGGTCAGCTGCGTCTTGCGTACGTGGCCTCTGAGGCCAACACTGCTGATATCTTCACTAAGGCACTTGCGCCTTGTGATCATCAGCGCTTCTGTACTCAGCTGGGTCTTGTGCCTGCCTTGCCTCACTTGCTCACCTCTTGACCTTGCTTGTACTGTTACATATATATATATACCCTGCTCTTGCTTGTCTAGCCTTTTATATATATATGTACTCCTGCATGTGAACTGGCTTTTTGGCCTTTACCTTGTGCTCGGAATGTGTGGTGACTTTGTGATCCACCCTGATCTTGCTTTGCTTTGCTTTGCTTGACTGGTCTTGTGACCCCTTGTACTCCCCCACTTTGCCTATGGGGGTGTGTCAGAACATTATAGCTTATGCTTTTGTGTAGGCTGTAGTGGGGTAGCCCATATAGGGTACAACCCAATTAGGGTTAGTACTTGTACCCAACTCTTTCATAGTGCATTCATTCTCGTTTCAGTTTTCTCAGGAGCATGAGCTTCGTTGGACGCGCGCACTCGCATCTTCTCCTCCCCCCTTTCTTCCCAACCTCACCCACGACTTTCTCCGTGAACAACCTAGCCTGCAACGAGATTTCCTTTTTCGCCTCTACACCCGCACCCTTCCTTCGGGCGCTAGATTCCTATTCACCACTGACAGAGGTCGATGTTCGCTTTGTGCATCTGGAGAAATTGAGAGTATCTCCCACATATTCTTCCACTGCGGTAGCGCTCGAGAGGTCATATCCGCACTTGGCTCGGTTGCCTGCCGGCACCTTGGCGTTGCGCCCCCGGATGAGCTTCTCCTTTTCCTCTCCGCGAGAGGGTTGGTCAATCTGCTCCCTGGAGTCTCCTCGTTGGCGCAGCCGCCAAAGGGATTTGGAATACTAGATGGGAAAGAAAGTTTCAAGACACGTCCTCCTCAAAGTTCGAAGTTTTTCAACTCATTCTCACCCAATTTCTTCTCGCCTTCAAGATTTTTTTGTGGAGACAGTCAGGACAGTCCGCTAAGAAACAGCAACGGACAGCCGCTCGCATCAAGACCACCATACGCCTCCGTTTTATCTGCTTTGACGCCGAGGGCGTCCCCTTCATCCATCCTGCCCTTCGTGCCTCTTGGCTCCTCGGCAACCCCTTCCGCCCCCCATAAATGCTATCACCGCCATAGAGCGTTCTCCCAAGAACACTGGGGGATATCCCCTCGGGGATTGGGGGATAACGTGTTGTTACGTACTCCTTATAGGTAGTTGGTCCATTGGGCCATATTCCCTGCTTGCTCTATGTATGTTATGTACATAGGTTACGACCTTAATATAACCTTAACCTTAACCTTAGCCTAGGTGTGCTGGTTGCTTTGGGGGTACGTAGTAGGGGCGCGACTCACAAGACCCCAAGTCGGCCACTTTACTGCTACTCCGGGGCCCCTTTCTGATCTTTTCCCTTGTTTTGACCCTTCTGGACCGACGCTGTGGTGTGTCTGTCGAGTTCACCTACCTTCTGGTGCTCCAAAATTCTGCTCCAGTCATCACCGCATCGTGTCCCAGAAGTTCGCCTGTAAGGCTCAAACTTGTCGAAACCGTTCTAAGTGGTATTTGGACCGTTGCGCAACGTGAGACACCTCATTGAATCGCATCCACACAAGCTTCCGGTCTGGGCACGCCCACCACTGCAAATTGCCTACTATCCTAGAACCATCGCTAAGTGTTACTTGGCGTGCTCTTCCGATTCGCCCATCGTTTAATCTTGAGCTCCATAAAACCACCCGGCTTCTTTTCCCCTTCTCCTAACCTTTCCCACAAATTCTAAACAAGTGAGCTAGCTCGACCTGAGAGTAAGCCTGACGTGTTAGCTCGTGTCCGTGGTTCGGGAATTTGCGACAGAGTGTTTCGGTTCGGTAGGCCGGGAGGGCTGACTATCGAGAACGTCTCTAGGAGGGAACATTCGCGTTCGTGTCCTGGTCAATGTGCTTGCATTCGCGCCGCAGTGCCGCGAAGCGCGCTCAAGCTGCGCAATTTCTGGCGCATTCTCATGAGCTCGCGCCGTGATTCCCGCTTTTCATTGTCGACTCAGAGTCAACCCGCTCGAATGCAGTAAGCGTCCTTAAGAATTCCGAGAAAACGGTTGATTCTAGCGCAAATCTGAGCACCTTAGCGCATCGACGCTAGACTAGTAACTACCAGTGCGACTGTCAAGTACCACCGCGATTATTACCACTGCTGCTGCCACTACTACCGCCACCATCGCCATGCTTACCACAACAACCATCCACCGAGTACTCTCGAACTCCTCCATTCCGCACTCTGCGGCCGCGAGTAGCGGCGACGAGTCCGACGCGCGCGATCACGAGCACGAGCGGCGCGATCGCGACCACGACGAGGACCATCGGCACCACCACGAGCGCGACCACGCGGCGGCGGTTGGCGGCGTGCGCTGCTTGCGCGAGGAGCGCGGCGTCACCGCCGGGGGCGCGCGGTCGCCGCCGCGAAATCGGTCATTCACGAATATAGTGATTGGTGCAGAGGGTGATGCAGGTTCGTGAATGGACGCAGCAGGTTCGGGGATGGTTTGGGTGTGGACCGTGCATGAGCTTATAGCAAGATTGTCATTGCTGTCTCTCACCCGTTCAGTGTCATCCCATTCCATCTCATGCCATCCCATTCCACCCCATGCCATCTCATTCCACCCCATGCCATCCCATTCCACCCCATGCCATCCGATGCCATCCCCATACCAACCCATGCATGCCATGCCAAGCCAAGCCACTCACTGCCATTCCATACCATCCATAGGCATGGCATGGGCGTGAAAATGTCGGTCTCATAAGGCGCTCTGTGTCACTCCGTGGTCCCTTCTTGATGGTGCTTGACACATGATGTCATGGCGCGTGACTTATGGCGCATGGTGGCACATGGCGCATGGTGGCGCGTGGGGTGGCGCATGGCACATGGCAGCTCGCAAGCACAAGAGGCGTCGAGGCGACTGCGCCTGCCCGCTCTACAGAATAGCCATTTTCTTCGGGGTTTTCTCCTTCATGGCATGGGTGAGCCACTCTTCGCCTTAACTGCATGCGAGAATATTTTAGTGCACCTGGGATTAGAAAAGTCTCGGGCATCTCGAATGAAAATGCACCTGAGTTACACGTACTAATTCTGTATGGCTTGAGTGTGGTTCCCCGGCTCCTTCATTGCATGTTTTAGTCTCTACTTGCCGCATCTCGCTAACTGTTTTTTTCTTTCTTTCTTTCAGCGTTTTCCGTTTCCGCTTCGTGATGTTCATTGGTGTAGAAACACAAACTCGTCTCACGCTCTTCTGGGTAGACTTTTCACCTTTCGTTCCTTGTTGCTCATTCCATCCTTCCTTGTTTCCTCCATTTTTCTTCCTCCCTCCCTCCCTCTCTCCGCTCCCTCTGTTTCTCCCGCCGCCCTCCTTCCATTCGTTCCTCTACCTTTCTTGCAATTCCAGATCACATACCTGTTTCTTACAAAGGACGAATAAAATTTTCCCTTACCACCACTCCAGTCACAAGTTTAATGGGAGATTCCTGCTGCATACTAAGGGCACTTTGTTGTCTGCTATCAAGCAGCATCGACTCTCAAGAAAAGGGTATAAAAAGCGCTTTACAATGTGTTTCTTTGCTTAGGGCCTACAGGAGTTACAGTACCTGCAAGTCAAAATATTGTGCATTATCATACCAAGAAAGAACCATCCTTGTGCTGGCTCAAGTCTCCCCCGGAGATCCCTATCCACGAATCAGCAGTAGCACTGGTATTTGCTGCATGACACTAGAGTTGCCATTTTCACGTTTCTGGGGCTGATGTACGGTAGGTAAAATGTACAGTAGTAGCATGTGCAGATGGATATATTATCTGTGCTGTCCTGACAGCAGGTTCTTTATATACAGGCCCTCAGATTCGTTTTGGGGCTGTCTGATTTGTCAGACTTAGTACAAATTTATAGTCTGATCAATCAGGCTTGGTACAAAAAAAAAACTCTGAAATTTCGGAGGTCAAGAGTATAAAAGTCTGATTACACAGAGTTCACATCAGTAGGGAAGCTGATGGATCAGCCTAAAACGAGGTAGTGATTGCGCCGCGCGACACTGCTTCACTGTTTCAGCTTGACTGACAGGACTGAACTTTACTTGCAGCGCTCATCGCGGCTGTTAGTGCAGATTTCGCACAGAAATACTAGAGTAGGTACCCGCTAAAACGCTCATGGTTCAGAGTACACTCTGAGAAAAGGCTGAAAAATCAGACAAGGCCTACATTTTATTTTCTGAATATTCAGAGTTCACAGCAAAAAAAACTCTGAACTTCTAGAGTTCACTAAAAAAAAGGCTGAAATATCAGACTTTTTTAGGCAAATCAGAGAAATCTCTCTGACTTCTGGGGGCCTGTCTATATACCAAGTAGGTAGGTTCCATTCCATAGATACACCGAGATGTGGATACACCACATATGGCATGGTATGTTGCTTCACCTCATACCGTACCTCTTGATTAAGAGAATCCATGGCATGCATTACAGGACAAAGTCAAGTACAATTTCGCCCTCTAGTGGCCCAAAACCACTCAACGGTACACTACAACACAGGCACACCGACTCTATTAAAGGGTCTGCTCTGCAACCCATTGCACTCCTCTCCACCACAGCAGCCACTCTGTCCCCCTTCCACAGAACCAGCCTACCACCCCCACAGTCAATCCGTCTATCAACCCCACCCACCAACCCAACCAACAATCAACCGATCACACCAACCAACCAACCAACCAGTCTCAAATTTGATTTGGCACTTCCCTGTTGCAGCCGCCCCCCACCACAAACACACTGTGCGTGGGCAGTGGGTCAAAATGCGCCGACTCTTCCCCTCCGCCCGGCTCGGGCAGGCACGGGTTCTGCTCATCGGACCAGAGCACACAGTCGCCACTGTTTGAGTGCAGGTCGTACATCCAATACGCGCATCCTGGGGTTTCCATGCATGCAAGGAAGCACGAGTGGGGGCGCTTTCTCCTGCCTGTGGCAAACGAGTAGAGGTGGCCCAGGTGCGGGTGGTCCCATAGGAACCCTCGCGAGGGGGAGTTGCAGCTTAGCTGAGGGCACTTGCCGCGGCGGAACTCTGGAGAGAACAGAGGAGGGGAGAGGCCGTTTTGGAGAGAAGAAGTGTAAGTGACCGGTGAAGAGAGAGTGAGGAGGACGGGGGCGTGGGGGAAGGAGCATTGGGAGCTTTCATAAGCAGGATCACATGAACAGGAGGGGATGAATAAGGCTTTATTGTCGTCAGAAAGAAACGGCAATCAATCCATGTCACATGAGGATATTTGTTATCGTCCGAATGGGAGGGGAGGGGGGGGGGAGAGCAAAGAGGGGGTCCAGGGACCAGTAGAGCTGGTTGGAGATGCATGGAAAGGGAGAGAGGGAAAGAGGGTAAAGGCGGATCAGGTGGAATGAAGTGGACAACGCAGTAGAGGGGAAACGAGCAGAACACACGGACCATTGACAAAGGCAGCAGAGCAAGGAGAGAGGAACAAGAAGGAGGGGAGGAAGACGGGGAGCGGGGGCGGGACAGGAGCAGAGGAGGAAGAAGAGCGTACTTTGAGTCATATTCATGGAGGCCGATTGGCAAGGGCCTCCCACGACTGTCCAGCCAATGGGAGTGTTGTCAAAGCGAGCCGTCTCGGGATCCGATGTATCTTCGGGAATGCACGGGCTCTGATCCTGGCTCCACATCTTGCACTCGCCTGCTCTCGCCACGCGCGTGACGTCGACGTAGCATGGCATGGCAAGGAAGCAAGCGGGTATGGCGGAGATGATTGGGTGGGACGGGAGGCGGGGAGTGGGGAGGAGAGAAACGGGATCTATTGAGTCGATTCAGAAGTTGCTTTGGAAATTCTCTGGTTCTGCTTCTCGCTCCAGGACTTGCACTCGCAAGCCAACCCCTGGTTTCGCATGCTATCGCATGCAATCACCTGCACTCGCATGCAATCGCCTCAACGTCGCCAGCACAAAAAGGCAGCAGGAGGGCATGAAGGAAATCAATCATGGCGAAAGATAAGAAAGAGATGAGAAAGGAGGGGGTATGTGGGGATCCTGATACCGACTACTGAAACTGCGAAAAGGAAGCCGCACTGTTTTGCATCCATCCAAAAGTTTACAGAAACGTGCAAGGGCCGGCACTTGCTTCAAAATGGGGTCCACCGCAGGCCTCTCAACCATGAGAATACCAATGAGACGATTAGGTAGAAACAGAAGGCGCATGGCAGTACATCCTAAACACGTTACTTAGCACCAGACATCGCGTTTTGCTTACCGTCAGCCCTAAGCATGTTGTACATCCACCACGTGCAATTCTCCGTCGTTTTGCACAAATGGCTGCAAGACTGTGGCTTGGACGGCCCCCGACCTGTGTATTGAATAGCTAGGTGACCGTTAGGACCATCTAAGAAATAACCGCTCGTGGACGCGCTACACTGCATGCTCTTCGGGCAGCTACGGCGACGCGCGGTAACGACCGCGAGAGACGCTAAGAACAAGCAGATGAGCGGCAATAGAACGCGTCGATTCATGATTCCTGGCGATTCGGGAACTGGGTGAACGCACGGGATCTAACTTGTGAAAGGAAGCCAAAGAGTGCGTAAACGGAAAGCGGAATGGCGGTGTCTTCTTTATACATACAGCTCAGGGACAAATGCAGGCCTAGAATGGTATCCACTCTCCTACACTGGAAGGAGGTGGTCTGTGGTTGACTTGACGGAGGTGTTGGCTTGGCTGGTAGGTTTGTAGTGAGGAATTCCCCGTGGCACATATGCGAGCAGACAACTTCGCTTCTGTAAAACGAGCCACGCTGAGGGTTTAGGTAAGTTCCAGAACATACGTGTAGGCGGTGGTTCAGAGCGCTAAACGCTGACTTCGAAACTTTCTACTGGGAAAGCCAAGGTACTGAATGGCTTGCTTGCAAATATATGTTTTCTCCCTGTCCTCCATTGCCCAACGTTCACAGTGCAGAGGTTGGTAGAAAACCATCTGGATGAGCCTGATTGGCTGTGTGAGGTGTTCTTATACATTTGGCGAAACAGCTGGTGGGCACACAGTAACTGAACCAAAGTTGTCATCTTATAGAAATGTTCACACTCGTGAATAATAAAGAGGGGCTGTGATGGAAATGCTCATGCAAATGATAAGACAAGTGCACCTGTAAAATTGATAATTAAAATGGATCCAGCCTGACAAGAACCTTTGGAGATCAGGTTACGATATGTTTACTTATAGTGGTGTATTGTAATATCTTATGCTGCAGAAATCTGCGCCAGGCCATTGATTTACAAAGCCCATTCAATCCAGCCCATTGAAGAAATTATATAATAGTAAATAAATCATACACACACAAACAGTGTAAGCACATGTGGTGATGTTGTTCCTTTTCCTGGAGACGTTTCCAACAATATCCATTTGAAAAATCATCGGTAATCTGGCATGGTATTCTCAGAATAGGAATGCAACGGAATGGTGGAAACTAGAAAGTGTGAGGGTACAAATATGCAACCCTAACAACTGTACTCCCTATTGTGCTACTCAATGTAGCCTACAAGCATAGAATTACACTTGACACACCCCCATAGGCTAAGTGAGGGGCATCAAAGCAAGCAAGGTGAACAAACGGTCACAAGACCAGTCAAAGCAAGAAACAAGGCAAGCTCAGGGTGGATCTCAAGGACACCACACAAATTCCGAGCGCAAGCAAGCGGCTACAAGGCCAGTTCAAGAGTTCACTTGGATGTAAATAGGAAGCACAACAAGCAGAGCAAACAACAAGACTACAACAACCGAGGGCCTACCTCATGTCAAATGTTGTAGCCTGTAGTGAGGTTTGTCTTAGGGGGTACAGAAGTTAGGGTTTGTTATATGTACCCCAACCAACATCAATGGAACATTCATTCCTCATTCTGACATGGTATCAGCTAGGTTAGGATCCTGTGGGATCCCGTTCCTCCGTTCTCCGTTCGTACCTCCCGAGCCTGATCCTACCTCTCGTTCGTACCAGTTTCGTTGTTACCGCGCCTAGTACCGAGCCTAGCGCCATCTCCCCCGTCGCGTCACGCCCGTTCCCCCCCGTCGCGTCGCGCCCGTTCCCCCCGTCGCGTCGCGCCCGTTCCCCCCGTCGCGTCGCGCCCGTTCCCCCCGTCGCGTCGCGCCCGTTCCCCCCCGTCGCGTCGCGCCCGTTCCCCCCGTCGCGTCGCGCCCGCCTGTTACCCCCCCCGTCCCGTCGCCCTGGCCCGTCGCCCTACCCTAGGCCCTGGCCCGTTGCCCTACCCTACGTCTTGGCCCGTCGCCCTAGCCCGCTCTTCCGCTGCGACTGAGTCCTCTTCCCCCCCGGTTGTTACTCGCCTGTTCGTTCGCGTTGGTTCTCACTATGGCGACTCCGCGAGTTCTTCGTTTCGACGCCGACGGTAGACCCCTTGACTTTTCCGTCTGGCTTCTTCGCGCTCGTCGTCTGTTAGAGAGTCAGGTCCAGGGGGGCGAGACCCTCTGGTCACACGCTACTGGTGACCTCCCCGAGCCCCCCGAGCCTACAGCTTTAGGCCCTGCTCCTGACGACGCTGCTACGGCTCGCTTTGCCCGTCAGCGCGCTGACCGGACGGCTTGGACGTCGCGTGACGCTGCGGCCTGCATCGCACTCAGCAGCCTCCTCCCTGAGTCCGAGGAGGTCCACTTAACTCAGGTTCGCACCGCTGCTGCGTACCTCACTGCGATTAAGACCCGCTACTCTACTCCCGCTACTGTCTCTCTCGGCCGTCTTTTCCTCCCGTTCCTGTTTCCTGATCTTGCCTCGTTTGAGCGCTCTGCTGACTTGATCGCTCACCTCCGCTCGCTCGACGCTAGTTACCGCGCTGCTTGCACTGAGGCACAGCTTGCACTGCTTCCTCCCCCCATGGCGATTACTGTCTATTTCATCGCCACTAGCCTCCCTGACCGCCTTGCCTCCGTTCGTGACGCGCTTCTGCTGAAGCACCCTAGTGAGCTGACTATCGAGGTCCTTGAGTCTGCACTCAAGGACGTCGAGAGCAACCTTCGTTCGGTAGCTGCCGCCTCTGGTACTGTGTCCCCCCCACTCTTCCACGGGTGCACAGTCCCGCAGTTACCCACCTTCACTGCCTCTCTTGCCACTGCCGCTACTGACGCGACTGCGGCTGCTGTTACGACTGCGTCGCGGTCCCGCGGCAGGGGGGGCAAGAAAGGTGGTTCCGGTGGAGGTGGAGGCGGAGGTAGCGGAGGTAGTGGGGGTGCTGTTGCGACTGGCGGTGGTGGGAATGCAGCGTCTGGAGAGACCCCTCGTGCAGCGGCTGGTGACTCCACTGCACCTGCTGGTGGCGGCGACCCTCGAGCTCGTCAGTCGCCTCCTGTACTGCCGACCCCGCTAGGTGGAGCAGCGGCGTGGTACCAGGCTCAGCGTCAGCAGCACCTTCAGCAGCAGCAGCAACCCCTTTCCTCCCAGCAGCCTCAGCAGCAGCAGCGTCAGCAGCTGGCTCCGGGGTCGGGGCTGCGTCAGCCCCAGCGCGGTGCTGCTTACCCTCCCTGCCCCTACCAGGTTCAGACAGGTCCTCGTCGGGGCCACCCTTGTGGCCGCTTTCACCCCCCTGGTCAGTGCTTTGCTCAGCTCACTGACACGGTCCGGTTGACCTACGGAGTTGGCGGTCCTGCTCCTGACTAGCTTCCTCTGGTTCAGCGCTACGGCTCCGCTCTGTGGGGCATGTCTGCTGAGCAGTTAGTTGATCTGATTAGTGCTCCTCATGCTATGTATGCTGTTGTTGACTCTAGTGTTTCTGACTCTGCTTACTCTGGTGTTGTTAGCTTAGGTGCTAGTCTTGCTCAGTTGCCTGTTGCTAGTGTAGGTACTTGTGTAGACTCTAGACCAGCGACTGTGAAGTAAAGAAAACAGGAATGAAATGACTCAGGAAAGATTGGGTACAAATACAACCCTAGAAAACCTGTACCCCATATGTGCTACCCCACTATAGCCTACAGCAACTATGTCATGTAAATCTGACACACCCCCATAGGCAAAGTGGGGGAGAACAAGGGGTCACAAGACCAGTCAAGCAAAAAAAAGCAAGCTCAGGGTGGATCACAAAGTCACCACACAGTCCGAGCACAAGAGTAGGGCCAGAGGCCAGTTCACATGCAGGAGTACAGACATATATATAAAACTAGACAAGCAAGAGCAGGCATATATATATGTCACAGTACAAGTGAAGTCAAGAGGAGAGCAAGTGAGGCAAGACAGGCACAAGACCCAGCTGGGTGCAAAAGCGCTGATGGTCACAAGGCGCGAGTGCCTTGGTGAACACATCAGCAGTGTTGGCCTCAGAGGCCACGTACGCAAGTCGCAACTGACCACGCTGCTGCAGCTCACGAGCAAGGAAGTAGCGGAGAGCAATGTGCTTCGTTCTGTGCTCCAAGCGCTGCTCTCGACACAAGGCCAACATGGCCTTGTTGTCTACGTACAGCACTGGAGGAGAACGAGGCGGCTCTCCAAGGTCAGTCAGCAGGTAGGTGAGCCAGCGAAGCTCCTGTGCAGCCATGGCCCCGGCGTAGATCTCAGCCTCACAACTGGAGCCGAGAACCGAAGACGAGCGAGTAGACCGCCACGAGACAGAGCCGGAACCAAGGCTGAAGGTGTAACCCTGTGACGACCGCTGCGTAGCCTGGTCGTCAGCCCAAGAAGCGTCCGCGTGGCCGGTAAGGACCACTGGACTCCGCCCTCCAAGCACTAGCCCCATGCCCGACGTACTGCACAGGTAGCGCAATACCCTCTTCGCTGCAGCCATGTGCTCCGGTCTGTGTCTCCCAGGAGCAACATAGCGTGCAAGAATGCTCAGAGGGTATGCAAGGTCAGGTCGTGTGCAGGTCATCAGGTACATGAGGCAGCCAACAAGCTCTGCATACGGACCACTCGACTCTACGGACTCATCCGAAGGCAGAGCTGAGAGTGAGTGGCGAGTAGGCAGAGGAGTGGCCTGAGGCGAGGAGTACGTGAAGCCGAAGCGCTGAAGGACCTGCTGCACCATGTGTGACTGAGTCAAGGTAATGGTGCGGCGTGCTCTGTCCCGAGTGATCTGCAAGCCAAGGTAGCTGCGCAGTTCACCCAGGTCTGTGCACGTGTGTCTCTTCAGCAGCTCGGACTTCACGTAGGCGAGTCCAGCAGTGTCCGCTGTGGCAAAGACCAAGTCGTCGACGTACACGAGGATGTAGAACGGCGGCAGGGAAGTGTCGGTGCGAAGAAACAGCGACGGGTCAGCAGTAGAAGGAGCAAACCCAAGAGCCGCAAGCGTAGTCCTCAGTGTGTCGTGCCACTCACGCGGTGCCTGGCGGAGACCGTAGACTGGCCGTCGGAGGCTCCACTGGGTGCCAGGGGGGAAAGTCCCAGTGAAGCCAGGTGGACGGCGAAGCCAGATCTCCTCGTGCAGGCTACCCTGCAAGAACGCAGTGCTGAAGTCGAGAGAGTGAAGCTCGTAGTCGCGCTGAGCGGCTATGTGCAGCAGCACCCGAAGAGTAGTCATCTTCGGGGTGGGAGAGAAGGTCTGAAAGTAGTCAACTCCCTGCCGCTGACTGAAGCCACGAGCAACGTACCGTGCCTTGAAGACAGGTGGAGAGCCCGGCGGCCGCTTCACCCTGAAGATCCACATGCCACTGACGATGTTCGCCCCAGGAGGGGGAACCGCGTCAACGTAGGTGCCTGTGGACTTCCAGGAAGCCATCTCTGCATCCATAGCTGCCTGCCACTGAGAGGAGTAGGGACCCTCTACGGCCTCCGCGTAAGAACGCGGAGTCGGGATGTCTAGTGCATCCGGGTCTCCCTCAGGGGCAAGCAGTACAGACGCGAGATGAGGTGAAGCAGCCGCTAGACACTGTAACTCCTCCTGCCTGTCCTCTAGGACGTCCGTGCCAAGAGCACACTCACCCCCGACGGACGGAGGACAGACAGACGCAGACTCAGCAACAAGACTAGCAGCGTAGTCGAGACGACAGCGAGCAGCAAAGTCGACGAGCTCAGCGACTAGAGCAGACGCAGCAGTGGACTCAAAAGAGGGGTCAGTGACGACAGTAGCAAGCAGACGCGTGACAGTACGACTAGCAGCACGAAGAGAGTCCGACTCAGGGTCGGCAAGCGCAGGAAGAGAGGACTCAGGAGGAGAAGGCAAAGGGGCACGCAGAGGAGCAGTGGACGGACGTAAAGACATCCGGTGCGTGCCAGGGACAGGAGGAGGACGCTGACGCGAACTGCGACCACTAGCGCGAGCAGCACGAACAGGCGACGCGGGACGAGACGCAGGCTCACGACGCTCAGCAAGACCTCCAGTAGGACCAGTGTAAGGAGAGGGAGCAGGCAGTGGAGAGGAAGGCTCCAGCAGGGACTGCGACTGGACAGGCGGTGGACCCTCTACTGGAGGAGAAAGACCAAGAACCTGCTGCAGGAGCGGAACGAAGTACGGCCGAGGCCGCGCGGCAGCTCCAGACTCAGCAGGGACAGCACCAGCACCCTCAGCGACAGCACCAGTGCCACCCACACCTCCAGCGGCAGGACCAACAGCAGTAGGCTCAGCACCAACGCCCTCAGCAGCTCCAGCTCCAGGAGGACCCGCAGGTCCAGCAACTCCGGGACCGGCAGCACCCGCACCCTCGACGGTCGAAGAAGCTCCAGCCCCAGCTCCAGCAGCACCTCCAGACTCAGCAGCACGCCTCCAGCGGCGAGCGAACCACTCGCGCAGCTCTAGTGGAGAGAGGGGCTCCCGGCGAGACGCAGCAGCAGGAGAAACCCCAGGCTCAGCAGCTCCAGACGCAGCACCCCCAGGCGCAGCAGCTCCCAGCTCAGCACCCCCAGGCTCAGCAGTTCCCGACCCAGCACCCCCAGACCCAGCACCTCCAGGCACAGCACCCCCCGGCTCAGCACCCCCAGGCTCCGCACCCTCCGCAGTAGCACCCTCAGGCCCAGCACCCCCAGCAGTAGCACCCCGAGGCTCAGCACCCCCGCGCACAGCACCCCCAGAGTCAGCACCCCCAGGCTCAGCACCCGCAGCAGCACCAGAGTCACCAGTAACCTCGACCGGGTCAACGGCGTCTACCTGGGACACACCTGAGGGGGCAGGAACCTGAGGGGGGAGGGGGTCTACCGGGGGGGGAACCGGCACAAGGAAGTCCGGGGGAGGGGGGAGGGAAGGAGTGCGGTAGGGGAAGAGACGGTAGAAGGGGACTGACTCGTCGAACGTGACGTCCTGGGAGGACAGAACACGACGAGAGGAGGGGTGGTAAAACTGCCACCCTGGGGCGTCAGTGGGGAAGCCAAGGAAGACACAGGGAGCAGCGCGAGGGGACAGCTTGTCCGCAGACAAGTCGCGGACAAACGCCCGAGATCCCCAGACACGGAACACAGACGCATCGCCAACCTTCCCCGTCCACAGCAAGGCTGGGGACATCGCAGGCCGAGAGACCCGGGGGTGAAGGTTGAGCTGATGCGCCGCGTACCTCACCGCAAACGGCCACAGAAAATGGGGGGCAGCCGCATGCATCATGGACGTACGAGCGACATCCATGACCATGCCAATGCGGCGCTCAGCAATCCCATTTTGCTGTGGTGAGTCCGGAAGCGTGAAGGTCTGGCGGATCCCCCGTGCACGACAGTAGTCTCGCAGAAGGCGAGAAGAGAGCTCTCCGCCTCGGTCAGAGTGCAGACGCAGAACAGGAAAGTCCGAGCCGAAGCTCTTCCTGAGCTGGAGACGAGCCTCGCGGATCCACTCGATCAGCACCTCAGTGACCGCACCCTTGCTGCGCAAGGGGAGGACTGTGGTGTAACGCGAGTAGTCGTCAACCACCAACAGGAAGTAGCGCTCGTAACCCTGCCCACGGACGGGGGCTGGGCCCCACACATCCATGTGAAGCGTCTGCAGGGGAGCCTCTGTCGGGGGGAAGTGGGAGGAGTGAGGAGTAGCCCGGAGGCGACCCTCGACACAGGGGACACAGGAAGGTCCTGGCCCGGAGGGGAGAGGAGGGAGAGACTGGGGAAGACCAGAGACAAGGACACGGGAAGCCATGCTCCGAAGACGGGGGCAAGGAGGGGTGGCCAAGACGGTGGTGCCACAGGAGAGTCTCGTGAGACAGGAGGCGACAAGAACAGGGGGCAGACTCAGGACCTGACCGGGACGCAGCAGCAAGTACCTGACCCGACGCAGCCACCTGACCAGACGCAGGGACAGGAGGAGACTCAACGGTCAGGGTGTAGAGACTCGACCTCGGCCGACGCGAGAACGTGGCCAGGTGTCGGCCTGTGCGTGCCTCCGTGCAGTGGGTCACCCGCTGACTCGCAGGAGTGAACTGGTGAACACCCCCATCCTGCAGGTCTGCTCCACTCACCAAGTTCGTAGAGAACGAGGGAAGGTACAGACCCGACAGGGTGCCCGAAGGGGCAGCCGGACACGGGAGGACAGTGGAGAAGTGAGACAGGACAGGACCCCCAGAGGGGTCAGCAAGGGAGACCGCAACCGGCCGGCCAAGCGGCGTAAGGGTAGTGCGGTCTCGAAAGAAGGAGCGAGAAGCTCCGGAGTCAAGTGTGAAAGTGAGGGAGGACGAGGACGACTCAGTACCTGAGAGCGCAGTCTCACCAGTACCTGAGAGCGCAGACGCACTGGCACCTAGAGCAGCAGCCTCACAAGCACCTAGCGCAGCAGGACCAATGCCCGGGTCGGGCTGGAAACAGCGGTAACCCTCATTCTCCTCACTATAATCCACAACATACATAGCAGTAAGGATCGCATCAAAATCAAGATCAAAGATCGCTACACCAGCCCTGAGAAGCTCATCCCAGCGAGGGATCTCACTAGCCCCAGGGAACTGCTGACGCCAGGCGTCCGTCAGGCGGCCAAAGCAGCGCTGGGTCGCGTGGGCACCCCCACACTGCTCACCCGCGCGGTCGCCGGAACGAAGAACGTAGGTGCCGGGACCAGTACCCCCACCCCTCTGACGCCCAGCGTACCACTCACGAAGCTGCTGAGGCGAAGGGATGTCCCGAGAGCGCTGCTGCTGCTGCCGCTGCGAGCGCTGGCCACCACCACCGCCCCCGCCACTAGCCCCGCCGCCACCCCCACTCCCTCCGCTGCCACCGCCGCCACCGCCACCGCCCCCTCCAGCTCCACCCGCGCCCTTGCCCCCCTTGCCCTTGCTGGAGCGACGTCTCCCACTAGGGGCAGACGCCGCGCCGACCGACTCTAGACCAAGCAGGTCGGCAGCAGCAGCAGAGGCAACAGAGGGCAGCAAGGGGGAAGGAGAGCACCCCTCAAAGATGGGGGTGCGAGGGTCACCACGAGAAGCACCTACAGCGACGATGCTCTTCTCCGCTGCGAGGAGGGCCTTCTCGAGGAGGTCGACGGAGAGGGTGGTGGGACAGACTGCGAGAAAGTGGTCCCTGACGACTCGAAGGGAGTCAGGGAGGCGCGCGACTACGTAGTAGAGAGCGATGTACATGGGGGGGGGGTTCTTAGCGCAGAACTCAGCAGGAAGGGCGGCGCGGTAGCGAGTGTCACTAGTGCGGAGATGCGTAATGAGGTCAGCGACAGTGGGAAAGGCAGAGAGGTCAGGAAAGAGGTAGGGAAGCATGAGACGGCTCAGTGCAGCAGTGGCAGGGGAGGAGTAGCGCGCAAATACAGCGTCGTACAAGGTCTGAGCACTCTTGTACTGACTGAAGTGCGCACGCTCAGAGGTAGGGAGGTGGCGACGCACAGCAAGACGTGTAGCAGCATCGCGGGTGGCCCACTTAGAGCGGACAGCGGGATCAGCATCAGCAGCAGGAGCAGGAGAGGCGCCAGAGGTGAGATCAAAGAGAGAAAGGTCGTCAGCCCTGTCGCACTGTAAGAACAGCTGCAGGTCGTCTAACCAGACCTCAAAATCAATGGCGCGACCCTCAGCGTCAAAAGCTAGGACACTAGGGGTAGCCATGGCGACGACAGCGACGCAGTGCTAGCAGCAGGGAAAGAGCTCGCAGTGTCAGTGGGACTGTGCTCACCAGGCAGGGCAGGTCGTGTAGGTATGCAGAAAGGCGGCTCGGGTGCTGGGCGGCTCGGCTGCTGGGCGGCTCGGGCGCAGGGCGGCTCGGCTCCCGGGCTGCTCGGCGGCTGGGCGGCTCGGGTGCAGGGCGGCTCGGCTCCCGGGCGGCTCGGCGGCAGGGCGGCTCGGGTCCCGGGCGGCTCGGCGTCGGGCGGCTCGGCTCACGGGCGGTTCGGCTGCTGAGGCGGCTCGGCCAGGAGATGCAGGGGCGGGGCCGTCAGGTGCAGCGGCGGGTTGACCGGTGCAGTGGCGGGCCGGCAGGTGCAGAGGCGGGCCGGCAGGTGCAGTGGCGGGCCGGCAGGTGCAGCGACGGGCCGTAGGGTGCAGTGGCGGGCCGTAGGGTGCAGCGGCGGGCCGGCTGGTGCAGCAGCGAGGCCGGCAGGTGCAGCGGCGAGGCCGGCAGGTGCAGTGGCGGGCCGGCAGGTGCAGCGGCGGGCCGTAGGGTGCAGTGGCGGGCCGGCAGGTGCAGCGGCAGGCCGGCAGGTGCAGTGGCGGGCCGGCAGGAGAGGCGGCAGGGCCGCGTCAGGGGAGGCGGCAGGGCCGCGTCAGGGGAGGCGGGGGAGCCGCGTCAGGGGAGGCGGCGGTGCCGCGTCAGGGGAGGCGGGGGAGCCGCGTCAGGGGAGGCGGCAGGGCCGCGTCAGGGGAGGCGGCGGGGCCGCGTCAGACAGGCGGCGGGGCCGCGTCAGGAGAGGCGGCGGAGCCGCGTCAGGGGAGGCGGCGAGGCCGCGTCAGGGGAGGCGGCGGAGCCGCGTCAGGGTAGGCGGCGAGGCCGCGTCAAACAGGCGGCGGGGCCGCGATCAGGAGAGGTGGCGGGGCCGCGTCTGAGGGACAGCGGGGCCGCGAGGGAAAAGGCGACCCGAGGGGGTCGCTAAAAAAAGGCGCGCCTCGGGGCGCGCTTCGGTGGGCCCTAAAAAAAACGGTCCTAAGGTAGGACCCGCTCTATACCATGTGAAGTAAAGAAAACAGGAATGAAATGACTAAGGAAAGATTGGGTACAAATACAACCCTAGAAAACCTGTACCCCATATGTGCTACCCCACTATAGCCTACAGCAACTATGTCATGTAAATCTGACAGCGACTACCTCAGAGGACGCTTCGCTGTCGTTCACACTGGACTCTGGAGCCTTTCACTGCTTCTTTCGGGACAGCACGACACTTACACCACTTCCTGCGCCTGTTTCTGTAGCGTTGGCTGATCCCACTACGGGACCAGTCACTGCACGTCACACTACCACTTTACCGTGTCCTGCTGCTCCCTCCGGGTCTCTCACTGGGTTTCATGTCCCCTCGTTCTCCCGGAACTTGGTGGGCGTGCGACCCCTCGTGAGTCAGCACGTGGGTGTGTGGTTTGAGCCTTCTGGAGAGACTGCGGTGTGTGTTGACGGAGACTCTTACCAGCCTCTTGCTACCTTTACTGCTGAGCCGGGCTCGGGTCTCTACACTCTTCACACTGGCCCGCGTGCGACGCAGCAGCAGCCGCAGCAGCAGCAGCAGCCGCAGCCGCAGCAGCAGCAGCAGCAGCAGCAGCAGCACCAGCGGCCGCACCAGCAGCCCCCCCTACTGCCACTGCCCCCGGTTCCCCCCCCCGTTCGGGTCCCCGCGTCTCACCAGGTTGCTACGTCCCCCCAGGTGTCTGTGTCGTGTCAGGTTCCTACGTCTGTTCCAGTCGCTGCGTCGTGCTCCTGCCGGTCGCTTGCCCACCCCACCGTTCTGTGGCACCACCGGATGGGGCACCCGTCCCTTCCACGTCTACGCGCTATGTCTAGTCAGCGTCTTGTCCTAGGCCTCCCACGTGTCTTGCCGTCGCTGCCGCCTTCGCCTGCGCCGCCGTGTCGTCCCTGCGTCGAGGGTAGGCTGCGCGCCACCCCTCACTCCTCCTCCCTTCGTCCGGCCACCGAGCCTTTTGAGACGCTTCACTTGGACGTCTGGGGCCCAGCCCCTCGTCTAGGCCCTGAGCGTGAGCGTTACTTTCTGGTGGTCATTGACGACTTCTCCCGCTACACCACAGTGTTCCCTCTGGCGAAGAAGTCTGAGGTGACTTCTACGCTGATCAGGTGGTTGCTCACCACTGAGGACACTCGTGGTCGTCGTGTCAGCTGTCTCCACTCCGACCGTGGGGGTGAGTTTCGCTCCGGCATTCTCGCTGGATTCTGTCGTGAGCAGGGCATTCGTCAGTCCTGGACGCTTCAGAGTCCCCACAACAGAATGGGGTTGCTGAGCGCCGCATAGGCCTGGTCATGGAGATCGCCCGCACCTCCCTGACTCACGCCTGTGCCCCCCATTTTCTGTGGCCCTACGCGGTCAGGTACGCCGCGCACCAGCTGAACCTCTGGCCACGTGTCTCTCGACCAGAGGTTTCACCGACCAGTCTTTGGACAGGGTCCCCTGGTGTTGCGTCGCGGTTTCGTGTCTGGGGGTGCTTGGCTCTTGTCCGGGACACCTCCGCGGACAAGCTCTCGCCTCGTGCCGTCCCCTGTGTCTTCCTTGGTTTCCCTGAGGACTCCTCTGACTTCACCTTTTACCACCCTCCCTCTCACCGGTTCTTTGACTCCCGTGACGTCCGTTTCGAGGAGTCCACTCCGTACTACGTCAGGTACCCCAGTCGAGGTCTCCCGGTTCCTCCTCCCCCCCTCTTCCTGACTGCCGTTCCCCCTCCTGCTCCCCCGGTACAGCCTCCCCCCCCTGGTCCAGCCCCGTCAGGTGTGTCCCAGGCTACCCCTCCTCCTTCGGTAGCCCCTCCGGTACAACCTCCCTCCCCACAGTCCTCCTCGCAGCGTGCCGCTGGTGCTAGCTCTCGAGAGGTTGGTGCGGCGCCTGTTCCTGTACCGGTTTCTGGTTCTGGGGGTGCTGGAGTTGGAGCTGGAGTTGGAGCTGGAGTTGGCACTGGAGTTTCTGGTTCTGGGGGTGCTGGAGTTGGAGCTGGGGTTGGAGCTGGAGTTTCTGGTTCTTGAGTTGGAGCTGACCCAGTGGGTGCAGAGGACTCTTGTCGTCCGGGAGCTGGTGCTGGCCGCGCGGACACTGGGGGTGCTGCGTCTGGGGGTGAGGGTGCGCCTCCTTCGGGTTCAGGTGAGCCTGGGTCTGGAGCTGGTGTTAGTGCTGCCTCTGGGGGTGGTGCGCCTAGTTCTTCTGGGGTGGACTCTGGAGTTGCCGCTGCTTCGGACACTACTCCACCCCCCCACCCCTACCCGACTAGGCACCAGGCTCGTGTTCGCCGTGCCCGTGACGAGCAGCTGGCGTTGGAGAGAGAGGAGAGGGAGTTACAGCGGCTGGAGGAGCAGCAGCAGCAGCTGGAGCCGCAGGAGCAGCAGCAGCAGCACCTGGACCCGCAGGAGCAGCAGTCCCAGCAGCAGCCGCGTCCGCAGCAGCAGCAGTCGTAGCCGCAGCAGCAGCAGCCACTTCCTCCTCCTATCTCGGGTCTTCGGATCCTTGGTCTCCCCTCCCCTTCTCCTCCCTCCTCCGCCTCTCCTCCTGTCTATGGTCCCACGTTTCCTCCTCCTGACTCCTCCCCCGCTGTTTTCCCCAGTTCTCCGCCCTTGTCCTCTTCTCCTCCGTCTCGTTCTTGGGCTACTCGTCGCTCCCCTCGTGCTCGTCCCTCGTCTCCTGTTCCCTTCACTGACCTTCGTACTGCCTTCCTTCTTTCTAGTCCACCTCGTCCGTCTCAGTCTGTGCTTCTGTCTCCTCCTGAGTCGGCCCTCTCTGTGTCGCTCCCTACTCCTGTCACTGACTACTACCGCACGTACCGTCCTGTTCTCTCTCGTGTTCTCGCCTCTCTTGTTACTCACCCTCGTGCCTCTGTGTCCTCTCTGTCCGCTCTTACTGCCGCGGTTACTGACTTTGCCTCTACCCGCCGCCTTGACTTCGCCACCACGCTTGTGACTGCTCCTCCTACCAGTCCTCTGGTCGTCGGGGGTGTGTCTGCCCTTGGCTGTGACGCCCTAGAGGACAGGCAGTTTGAGCTAGAGTTCCTGGCGGCCGCTTCCCCTCATCTCTGTGCCATGCTCCTCGCCCCTGAGGGTGACCCCGACGCCCTTGACATTCCGACTCCTCGCACTTACGCTGAGGCAGTGTCAGGGCCTTGGGCCTCTCACTGGAGAGCTGCCATGGACGCAGAGATGGCCTCCTACAGATCCACAGGCACCTACGTCGATGAGGTTCCCCCCCCTGGGGCGAACGTAGTCGACGGCATGTGGATCTACAGGGTGAAGCGGCCACCGGGATCTCCCCCGGTCTTCAAGGCGCGCTACGTGGCTAGAGGTTTCAGTCAGCGCGAGGGAGTTGACTTCTTTAAGACCTTCGCACCTACCCCGAAGATGACCACTCTTCGGGTGTTACTACACGTAGCAGCACAGAGAGACTACGAGTTACACTCTCTTGACTTCTCCACTGCTTTCCTTCAGGGCAGTCTACACGAGGAGGTCTGGTTGCGTCGTCCCTCGGCCTTCACTGGCACTTTCCCTCCTGGGACCCAGTGGAGGCTGAGGCGACCTGTTTACAGTCTTCGCCAGGCCCCTCGTGAGTGGCACGACACTCTGCGTTCTACCCTCTCTGACCTTGGGTTCCAGCCGTCTTCTGCCGACCCGTCGCTGTTCGTTCGTCGTGGCTCCACACCGTTCTTTGTTCTGGTCTACGTCGACGACCTCGTTTTCGCCACTTCGGACAGGGTTGCTTTGGCAGACGTGAAGTCCGAACTGCAGAAGAGACACACGTGCACTGATCTTGGTGAGCTGCGCCACTACCTTGGCCTGCAGATCAGGGACAGAGCCGCTCGCACCATTACACTCTCACAGTCACACATGGTGCAGCAGGTCCTTCAGCGGTTCGGGCTTCAGCACTCCACCGTACAGCGCACACCTCTAGCTGTTGACCACAGACTCACTGGTCCCTTTCCTGACGAGCCGTTTGAGCCTAGTGGTCCCTACGCAGAGCTTGTGGGTTGCCTCATGTACCTGATGACTTGTACTCGCCCGGACCTCGCCTTCCCTCTCAGCATCCTTGCGCGCTTTGTTGCGCCAGGGAGACACCGTCCTGTTCACTGGACGGCAGCTGTGAGGGTGGCGAAGTACCTAGCGACTACATCAGGCGTGGGGCTAGTTCTTGGAGGGCAGCAGTCTGTCGTACTCACTGGTCACTGTGACTCCTCTTACGCTGACGACGCTGAGACTCACAGGTCTACTCAGGGGTACTGTTTCAGTCTGGGTTCTGGAGCTGTTTCCTGGCGTTCCACGCGCTCCTCTTCTGTCTCGACCTCTACAGCTGAGGCTGAGATTTACGCTGGTGCCATGGCGGCACAGGAGTTGCGGTGGTTGACCTTCTTGCTCGCCGACCTTGGTGAGCGGCCGAGCTCTGCACCGACCTTGTTTACTGACAACAAGGCGTCGATCCTCCTCTGTCGTGAGCCGCGACTGGAGAGCAGAGTGAAGCACATTCACGTCAGGTACTTTCTTCTGCGAGAGTTACAGAGGCGTGGACAGGCTCGCTTTGAGTTTGTAGAGGCCGAGGCCAACACTGCAGACATCTTCACCAAGGCGCTTCCGCCTTGTGACCACCAGAGGTGTTGTGTGCAGTTAGGCCTTGTTGACACAGGTTCTAGTCATGCGTAGACTTGAGTTTATTGCCTGCTTCGTCTGTACACTTACTATATATACTTGTGATCTCTTGGACTGGCCTTGTGGCCACTGTTGCTTGTGCTCAGAGTGTGTGGTGACGTTGTGATCCACCCTGAGCTTTGTTTTCTTTTGGACTGGTCTTGTGACCGTACTCTTTTTTTTGTTTTTGCTAGACACCCCTCACTTAGGCTATGGGGGTGTGTCAAATGTTGTAGCCTGTAGTGAGGTTTGTCTTAGGGGGTACAGAAGTTAGGGTTTGTTATATGTACCCCAACCAACATCAATGGAACATTCATTCCTCATTCTGACACCTCAACATGCCCCAACTGCACACAGAACCTGTAGTGATCACCAAGCGCCAAGGCCTTGGTGAAGGCGTCTGCAGTGTTGGCCTCTGAGGCCACAAAGTCCAAGCGTGCCTGGCCGCGTCGCTGCAGCTCTCGAAGGAGGAAGTGTGAAAATTAGAAGAGAGAAGAGTGTAGTTAGATGCTAGGTTTAACTAGGGCCTAGGCTTAGTAGCCTAGGCCCAAGGAGGATGTCGAGTGGGTTGTGCCAAGGGAAGGTATCGAGAAAGTTGGAAAAGGGTTTGTTTGTGTAGCGGGTGAGTGCGCCCATAACCCCCCAGGCCAACGTGCCTGTAACCCTTCCCTAGGATCAATCGGGGATCACCAGTGGACCTCTGACAGGAAGTACCTCACGTCAATATGCTTCACTCTGCTCTCCAGTTGAGGCTCTCGACACAGGAGGATCATGGCCTTGTTGTCAGCGTACAAGGTCGGTGCAGAGCGAGGCCGCTCACCAAGGTCGGCGAGCAAGAAGGTCAACCAGTGAAGCTCCTGTGCCGCCATGGCACCAGCGTAGATCTCTGCCTCTGCACTGGAAGTAGCCACAGACGACGACCGTGTAGACCTCCACGTCATAGCACCAGCTCCCAGACTGAAGCAGTAACCATGAGTCGAGCGCTGAGTCTCCACGTCGTCAGCGTAGGAAAAGTCGCAGTGACCAGTCAACGCCACTGGCTGAGTCCCTCCAAGCACAAGCCCCATGCCTGATGTAGTCGCCAGATACTTCGCCACCCTCACAGCAGCTGTCTAGTGGACAGGACGGTGTCTCCCAATCGCAACAAAGCGAGAGAGGATGCTGAGGGGAAAGGCGAGGTCCGGCCGAGTACAAGTCATCAAGTACATGAGGCAGCCCACAAGCTCTGCGTAGGGACCATTGGGCTCAAAGGGCTCGTCAGGAAAGGGGCCAGTGAGTCGGTGGTCAACATCAAGAGGAGTGGGCTGTGTGGTGGAGAACTGGAAGTCGAATCGCCGAAGGACCTACTGCACTATGTGTGACTGCGTCAGTGTGATGGTGCGAGCGGCTCTGTCCCTGGTGATCTGCAGGCCAAGGTAGTGCTGCAGCTCACCCAGGTCAGTGCACTTGTGCCTCTTCTGCAGTTCGGAGTTCACCTGAGCCAGGGCTGCCCTGTCTGCGGTAGCAAACACCAAGTCGTCGTCGTAGACAAGGATAAAGAAAGGAGTAGAACCCGCTCGAACAAGCAGCGACGGGTCGGCGGAGGACGGGCTGAACCTAAGGTCACGAAGCGTGGAACGAAGAGTGTCGTGCCACTCACGGGGCAACTGGCGGAGACCGTAGACTGGTCGCCTCAGGCTCCATTGGGTCCCAGGTGGGAAGGTGTCAGTGAAGCCAGGAGGACGGCGCAGCCAGATCTCCTCGTGCAGTCGGCCCTGGAGGAATGCAGTGGAGAAGTCGAGGGAGTGTAGCTTGTAGTCTCGCTGCGCTGTAATGTGGAGTAGCACCCGAAGAGTAGTAATCTTCGGGGTCGGGGCGAAGGTCTGGAAGAAGTCAACTCCCTCACACTGACTGAAGCCCCTAGCCATGTAGCGCGCCTTGAACACCGGCGGTGCTCCAGGCGGCCGCTTCACCTTGAAGAGCCACATGCCATCGACTACGTTCGCCCCGGGAGGGGGAACTGCGTCGACGTAGGGGCCTGTGGATCTCCAAGACGCCAACTCTGAGTCCATAGCCGCTTTCCACTGAGAGGCTCACGCCCCTGACACTGCCTCGCGGTAAGTGCGAGGAGTCGGTATGTCAAGGGCGTCGGGGTCTCCCTCAAGGGAGAGCAGCATGGCACACACAGAGGGAGAAGCGGCTGCCTAGTACTCCAGCTCAGACTCTCTGTCCTCTAGGACGTCACAGCCAAGGGCAAACCCACCCCCGACGGACAAAGGACAGGAGGGAGGAGCTGGCACCACACGGGTGGCGTAGTCAAGGCGGCTGGCGGCAGCAAACTCAGCGACAGCGGCAGTGAGAGCCAAGGCAGACGACGGAGGGAAACGAGAGTCGGTGACAAGAGTGGCAAGGACACGTGCGGCAATAGGACGAACAGCGCGGTAGTAGTCAGAGATAGGAGTGGGGAGGGCTGTGAGAGAGGACGGAGGAGGAGACGGGAGAACGGACACAGGAGAATGAGAACGACGATGAGATAAACAAAGGAGGGCAGTGTGGAGGTCAGTAACAGGGGACGAGTGACAAGCACGCGGAGGACAACGGGTGATCAAGTCGCGGCGGACAGAAGGAGGAGGAGACTGAGGAGGAGGAGAAGACCAGACCGCTGGACGGTCGTCAGGAGGAGGCAACGGAGGAACAAACACAGGAGGAGACTTGGAGCGGACAGGAGGAGAGGAGGAAAGGCCAAGGGCCCGTAGGCCACTCACAGGTGGCAACAACTGCCGCTCCAGAGGAAGCTGCGGAGGCTGCTGCGGCTGCCGCTGCTGCGACTGCGGCGGCGGCTGCTGCTGCGGCTGTTGTTGTTGTTGTTGCTGCTGCTGCTGCTGCTACTGCTGCTGCTGCTGGTGTTGCCGCTGCTGCTCTAGAAGGTCCAACACCCGCAGCTCCTGCCGCTCCCTCTCCAACCACTCCTGCTCCTCACGCTCACGCCGATGGGCAGCCTGGAGACGCGTGTCGTGGCGGTGGGGAGGCGGAGTGGACTCCACAAAACCAGGTTCTCCAGCTCCAGTCTCCTCAGACTCAGCACCCCTAGAACCAACACCTCCAGTGTCAGGACCCCCAACTCCAGCACCCCCAGCTCCAGCACCCCCAGAGCTAGCGCCACCTGCGTCAGCCCTTCCAGCTCCAGCACCCCGCAAACGAGTACCCCCAGACCGTGCACCGCTAGCGGCCGCACCTCCAGCTCCAACACCAACCAAGTCCACAGGAACCTGTCGCGGAAGTGCCGAAGGCTACTGAGGGGACTGTGAGGAGGACTGCGGGGAGGGAGACGCTACCTGACGCGCGACCGAGGGTAGAGGGGTAGCGTGGGACACACTAAACGGGGCAGGACCAGGGGGGGGAGAGGGTACCGGAGGAGCAGGAGCAGGAGGAGGAGAGGGTGCGAGGAAAAGGGGGGGAGGGGGTACTGGGAGACCTCGACAGGGGTACCGGGTGTAGTAAGACACAGACTCGTCAAACCGGACGTCACGGGAGTCTAGGAACTGGTGGAGGGGCGAGTGGTAAAAGGACTAGTCGGCAGAGTCCACTGGGAAACCAAGGAAGACACAGGGGACGGCGCGTGCCGAGAGCTTGTCCGCGGAGGTGTCGCGAACAAGCGCAAGGCAGCCCCAGACTCGAAAGGCCGACCCAACACCAGGGGAACCAGTCCAAAGACTGGTCGGTGAAGCCTCGGGCCGCGAGACACGCGGCTGGAGGTTCAGCTGGTGTGCGGTGTAGCGAACCGCGTGGGGCCACAGAAAATGGGGCGCACGGGTATGGATCATGGACGTGCGGGCGATGTCCATGACCAGGCTTGTGCGGGGCTCAGCAACCCCATTCTGCTGTGGGGACTCTGGCAGCGTCCAGGACTGTGTGATGCCCTGTTCGCCACAGAATCCACCGAGAATGCCGGAGCGAAACTCGCCCCCACGGTCGGAGTGGAGACAACTGACTCGACAACCACGAGTGCGCTCAGTGGCTAGAAGCCACCTGATCAGTGTTGCAGTCACCTCATACTTCTTCGCAAGAGGGAACACTGTGGTGTACCTGGAGAAGTCGTCGACGACCACCAGAAAGTAACGCTCCCTCCCAGACCCCTGCGTCGGGGCAGGGCCCCAGACGTCCAAGTAGAGAGTCTCAAAGGGAGCGATGGCCGGACAAAGGGAGGAGGAGTGGGGAGTGGCGCGTAAGCGACCGGCGACGCACGGAGAGCAAGGAGGGGCAAACGAGGGAGGGAGCGACGGGAAGGTGCGTGGGAGACCTGTGACAATTCCCTGACTGAGCATGCCACGAAGGCGAGGGATCGACGGGTGGCCAAGGCGGTGGTGCCACAGGACGGTGCGGTGGGCTAGAGAGCGACAGGAGCAAGACGCAGCGGCTGGACTGGACACATCGACCGGACCGGACACGACTACCTGGCTAGACACCGCAACTGGACTGGGGACCTGGGCCGGAGGGGACGCAACGACCTGAGGGGAGGACGCGACCGGGGAGAGCTCGGTGTGGAGAACGTAGAGACCGGAGCGGGGCTCCCTGGTGAACGTGGCCTGAACAGCACCTGTGGTAGCGTCTGTACAGACTGTAGTCTGCCCACCCCCCACGAAGGTAGCTGTGATCCCCCTGTCCTGGAGGTATCCAACACCCACCAAGTTCCGAGTGAACGAGGGGATGTGGAGGCCGCGCAGGACACCAGAGGGGACCACAGGGCACGGGAGGGTGGTGGAGCTACGCACAACGGCTGGTCCAGAGGTAGGATCAGCCAGAGCCACTAACACAGGAGTGAGGAGTGGCATAAGGGTCGTGTGGTCGCGGAAGAAGCACTGACACGCGCCCGAGTCCAGTGTGAACAACAAAGAGGCCTCAGCCGGAGGGTCACCTGACCCAGTCGCTACACAAGCACCTAGAGCAGCAACACAAGCACCTAAGCTAGGCAGGCACAAGGCTACACTAGCAGGAGGCAAGCAGGCTAAACTACGAACACGCGAGCACACAGATCCCTCAGCACTAAAGTCAGCATCGACATACAAAGCATGCTGACGCGCATCGTCCATGGACAAATCAAAGACATCAATCTTACGGGTTAACAGACGAGACCAGTGAGGCGTGACCGCCAGGGGGCCCCAACGAGCCCGGTAGAGGTCGTCGAGGCGGCGGAAGCACCGCGCGGCAGAGTGGTCGTCGCGACCACAGAGACAGGGGCTGCCCGGCCCGGTGAGGCACCAGTGGGTGCAGGGGCCAGCGTCACGGCGAGGGGGGCGAGGGGCCTAGCTGGAAGAGCTGCTGCTGCGGCCGGTGCTCCCAGGGCCTCCCGGACCCCACTGCGGCGGGGGACCCCAGTGCTGTTGCGGACCCCACTGCAGCGGGGGCCCCCCACTGCTGGAACTGCTGCGGTGCCTGCTGCTGCTGCTGCTGCTGCTGTCCCTGCTGCTGCTGCTGTCCCTGCTGTGGCTAGTGCTGCTGTGGCTACTGCTGCTGGGGGGCAGCACCCCCACCGGTCGGGCCACCACCTGTGGGTGGACCTGTCTGTCCTGCGCCTCCTCCAAGGCCCCCTCCCCCTGGTGCACCACCGCCGTCGCCGCCGCCGCCGCCTCCACCACCACCGCCGCTCCCACTTCCACCGCCCCCTCCACCGCCACCTCCTCCGCCCCCATCTCCCCCCTTCTCGCCCTTCTTGCCACTCTTGCCTCGTTTCTGCCAGTCTGCGGCAGAAATGGCAGCGGTGCCATCAGAGACCGACACAGTAGCAGAAGCGCGGGTAGCGGTGAAAGTGGGAAGCTGAGGGGCGGCACACCCCGCAAAGAGACGGGGGGGCACCGCATCAGTGGCGGAGGCAACAGTGAGGAGGCTGCTCTCGATGGTCCCAAGAGCAGTCTTAAGGAGGTCTATAGTGAGTTCAGTGGGGTGCTTCTGAAGAAGCGCGTCGCGGGCAGTGGCAAGGCGGTCAGGGAAGCGTGTGACTAACCAGTGCACAGTGAGCCACATGGGGGGTGGAGCAACAAGGAGTTGTGGGTCGGTACAGGCCGAATGAAAACCGGCGTCAAGCGAGCGGAGGTGAGTCACTAGGTCGGAAACAGTCGCAAACGAGCCTAGGTCGGGAAATACGAACGGCATGAGGAGGCGACTGAGGGAGGCAGAGGAGGGGGTGGAATAGCGAGCCACAATAGCATCCCAAACCCCCTTCGCTGTCTCCACCTGGTCAAAGTCAGCGGCCTCAGTCGGGGGGAGAAGCTCTGATAGCGTGAGGGCGGCGGCCGCGTCACGAGAGAGCCACACGTCCCGAGCCAGGACCCGACGGTCGTAGTCCGCCTGGGCCGTAGGAGTCGGCTTCGGGGCGGTCGGCAGGGCGGCGGGGGACGGGGGTGCCGTGAGAGCACCCGACGCGTGGGCCCACAAAGTGGCGCCGTCCTGATGCTGGCTGGTGAGGAAACGTGTGGTCTGGCGCTGCCAGGTAACGAACTCGATCGGGCGTCCCTTAGCATCGAAACGGAAGCGACGGGTCTCCATAGCGGAGCCCATGCTAGAGGCAACTGGAGCACGGCGGAGGCGGAGCTAAGAACGAGGAGGAAAACTACGGAGGGCTAGGGACGCCAGCGGGGAAACCGACGAGAGACAGTCGGCGAGAAAATAGTCGTGGGGCGGGGCTCTAACCGAACCTAGGTGGCGCTATCGGAGGGAAGAGCGGCTGCCAGCCGCTGAGCTGGGAGCCAAGTGCAGTAGGAATGGCGTGGGACCGGTGCACAGGTGAAGGGGAGAGAGATGCCGTAAGCGCACAGAGTGATGCGGTAAGTGTACGCAGGTGTGCGGTAAGCGCACGCAGGTGTGCGGTAAGTGCACGTAGGTGTACGGTAAGGGCACGCAGGTGTGCGGGAAGCGCACGCAGGTGTGCGGGAAGCGCACACAAAGTGTTGTGGTAAGTGCACGCATGTGTGCGGTAAGCGCACGCAGGTGTGCGGTAAGTGCACGCAGGTGTGCGGTAAGTGCACGCTGGTGTGCGGGAAGCGATGACGGAGGAGGGCGCGCGACAGGCGGAGGGGAGGGCACGCGACGGTCTAAGGAGGGCGCGCGACGGTTGAGGAGGGCGCGCGACGGTGAGGGAGGGCGCGCGGCGGTCTAAGGAGGGCGCACGATGGTTTTGGAGGGCGCGCAACGATGAAAGAGCGCGCGCGGAGGTCTAAAGAGGGCGCGCGACAGGCTGGACAGCGTGGGAGGGCGCGGGCTAGGTGCGAGGAGGGCGCGGAGGGCGCGGAGGGCGCGGAGCACGGAGGGCACGTAGGGCGCGGAGGCTAGCTAAAAATGAACGAGGATCTAACCTACTCGTGATACCATCTCAGAATAGGAATGCAACGGAATGGTGGAAACTAGAAAGTGTGAGGGTACAAATATGCAACCCTAACAAATGTACTCCCTATTGTGCTACTCACTGTAGCCTACAAGCATAGAATTATACTTGACAGGTATCACCCATAACCCAGGTACATGGAATGAAAGCATATTTGCTGATCCTTGTCATATTCATCCTAGTTGACGATGTTTGGATATGTTAGCTCATGCGTTTACTGTAAGTGATCCTCGAAACAAGTCAGTGACCCTCCACTCCACGATGCAGATCGTGACAGAAAGTTGTCGAAACAAGAGCCAATCCCAATAGCGCTTCTGAGTACAAATCGTGAAGCGGGAACAGAATGGCCTAACGAGGACGAGCTCGGTACACTGGATCGCTCGTGATTCTCGTGATCGCATTTGAGTAGGCCATCGGAAATTGGCCCGTAACACAATTTTTCGCATCGCGAAGCAGGTGGTGTTAGAAGGGTGTCCGTGCAGGAGTCAATCCCAGAGCCAAGAGGAACATGAGGGAAGACGTTTCCGATCTCGAAGCGGGAAAAGAGACGGCAAAATTTATCATATTTCTTATCACATATCAGTGAGCAACAAGGTGAGCACTTTGTCAGAGTGTGATATTTGTCTAGCCTGCAGTGGGGTACTCAATAGCGAGTATATCCCAAATTAGGGTTTCCTATGTGTACTCAACTGCCTGCTACCGGTAGTGCAAACCCCTTCTTTTCTATTCTAAACTTCTGCTTACTATTATGACATGCTATCTGAGCAGGTCGACCCTCCCTCGTCGATCTTGTGGATGGGCCCACCTAATGGTTCCGCTGTTGTCATGCCTATCACGCGCCCCGGGCGCGCGACGTATTCTGCCTGCCGCTTGTCGAAATATATTTGTCATCTTTTATAACTGCTTGTAGCTGTAGTTAGTGTAGTTATTTAAACTGTGGTTGGTGGTGCACCTTATTTGTTTCCTATGCTATATGTACTTCGAACCCTATATTGAAACACCATTCTTCCCAATTTCTCTCTTCCAACTCACTCGATACCTCGCCTAGGAGAAACCCGCTCGATATCCTACTTGGGCCTAGGCTACTAAGCCTAGGCCCTACTTAATCTTAACTCTCATTCTCGTTCTTTCTTTCACATGGTATCAGAGCGACGTTCGTTCTGGCCTCACGTTTCCGCTGCTACGATTTTCTGGTCGCGCGCCTAGGGCGCGTGACGAATTTTTCCTTGTCCCGCCCCCGGTTGGCGTGTGACGCCTTTTCTGCCCGTCGCGCGCCCCGTGGCACGCGACGGTGCCCTTAACCTGCCCATCGTGCGCCCCGTGGCACACGATGGTGCCCTGCTCGTCGTGCGCCCCGAGGCACACGATCGGGCCCTTGCTCTTATCTTACCCGTCGTGCGCCCCGTGGCACTGGCACGCGACGGGCCTTTCCGCCCCTGCTCTCCCTGAAGCCGCCCCTGATCCATCTGCGCCGACACCGTTTAGCCGCTCTGCGGCTTTCTTCCCGCCCACCCCCCTCCTCCTTTGTCTCCCTGCAGCCGTGGGGAGGAGGGTATGGGGGTGGCGGGTGTTGGAGTGTTGGGTCAACTCTCTCCCTTCCCCTCCTCCTTCTTTCAGTCCCACCGCTGCAGCTGCCGCTGGGGGGGGAGGGTGTGAGGATGTGGGGGAGCAGGGGGAGTGGTACCGGGGTGGCGGGTGTGAGGCAACATGCCGCCGTCCCTCCACCTCTCCTCTCTTCCCCCCTTCTCTGCTGCTCCTGCAGCAGTGTGGGGGAGGGGAAGGAGGAGGGTGAGGAGATGGAGGGGGTAACTATTCGATGTTAGCCCGCCTGCAGTACCTGCTGTTGCTTGTTATTCTTTTGCATGGCGTAACTACATTTCTACCTACAAGCATTATGGGGGCGTGTCAAAATATATTTGTCATCTTTTATAACTGCTTGTAGCTGTAGTTAGTGTAGTTATTTAAACTGTGGTTGGTGGTGCACCTTATTTGTTTCCTATGCTATATGTACTTCGAACCCTATAGTGAAACACCATTCTTCCCAATTTCTCTCTTCCAACTCACTCGATACCTCGCCTAGGAGAAACCCGCTCGATATCCTACTTGGGCCTAGGCTACTAAGCCTAGGCCCTACTTAATCTTAACTCTCATTCTCGTTCTTTCTTTCACACCGCGCGCTCGGAGCATGCAGCGTATTTTCTTCCCGCCGTGCGCTCGGGGGGCGCGGCATTTTTTGTCAAACATTATATATATTGTTGTAGTTGTTAGGCTACAGTGGGTTAGCCTATAGGGGGTACACACTCCTAGGTTTCCATATTTGTACCCTTTTCATTCTTAGTCATTTCATTCCTTGTTCAACATGGTATAGAGCAGGTCCTTCCTAGGACCGTTTTTCCTAAGGGCCCACCACTACCTACCTGCCTATCTGCCTACCTGCCCTAGGGCGCCTCGACGTTCATGCCTCTAGAGGCCCTGTAGGCCCCGCGCTGTTGCACCTAGAGGCCCCGAATCGCCCCCGCGCCTAACCCTAACGGCCCGTGTCGGCCCCGAGCTCGTCCCCTAGAGGCCCGCGTCGGCCCCGCGCCTACCCTAGAGGCCCGCGTCGGCCCCGAACCTACCCCTAGAGGCCCGCGACGGCCCCGTCCTTACCCCTAGAGGCCCGCGACGGCCCGGTCCTTACCCCTAGAGGCCCGCGACGGCCCCGATCCTACCCCTAGAGGCCCGCGTCGGCCCCCGTCCCTACCCCTAGAGGCCCGCGTCGGCCCCGTCCCTACCCCTTACAGCCCGCGTCGGCCCCGATCCTACCCCTAGAGGCCCGCGTCGGCCCCGTCCCCAACCCCACCCGCTCCCCGCGCTCCCCTTAGCTGCCTCGAACGGCCCCACCTAGACCGCGCCGCCCGCACCGAACAGCCCGGCCCTAACGGAACCGAGCCGCCCGAACCGAGCCGCCCGACCCGAGCCGCGCCGCCCGACCCGAGCCGCCCGAACCGAGCCGCGCCGCCCGACCCGAGCCGCGCCGCCCTACCTAGACCGAGCCGCGCCGCCCTACCTGTACCGAGCCTCGCCGCCCTACCTACCTACTGCTTTTACTACTGCTGCTACCATGGCTAGCCCTCCAGTGCTAGCCTTCGATGCTGAGGGGCGCCCAGTGAAGTTCGACACCTGGCTTGATGACCTACACCTCTTCCTACAGCTCACTGCCAAGGAAGACATCTCGCTGTACGATCACGCCCTAGGCCACGCTACTGCTCCTGCTGCTACTGCCGACAGCACTGCTCGCTCACAGTGGCAGACTCGTGACGCCCATGCTCGCTTCGCTATCCGCAACTCTCTGCCGATAGATGAGCGCGAGCACTTTGGGCAGCACAAGACTGCACAGGCACTGTACACTGCTGTCGTTGCCCGCTACTCCTCACCGGCCTCTGCTGCTCTAGGCCGTCTCTCTCTTCCCTACCTGTTCCCCGACTTAGCTTCCTTTCACACTGTCGCTGACCTCATTACCCACCTCCGCACTAGTGAGGCTCGCTTCCGCGCCGCTATGCCTGATGAGTTCCTCGCCACGAACCCACCCCCGCTCTGGATCACTCTCTACCACCTAGTCACGCGCCTCCCTGACTCGCTGCGCTCAGTCAAGGACCACTTCCTCGCTCGCTGCCCCACCGAGCTCACCATTGCCCTCCTCGAGAAGGAACTCCTTGCAGCCGAGACTAGCATAGTCGCTGTAGGTGCCTCTCGCGGTGACCCCCGCACCCCGTTCTTTGAGGGGTGTTCTCCCTCCCCCCTTCTTCCCTCTGTCGCCTCTGCTGCTGCTGTCGACCTCCTTGGTGCTGACAAGGTCGGGACTACGTCTGCTTCGGGCGGACGCCGCAGTGGCAAGGGCAAGGGGGGCAAGGGCGGTGGTGGTGACAGCGGGGGTGGCGGTGGTGGGGGAGGTGGTGACGGGGGGAGTGGTGCGGGTGGGGGAGGTGGCAGCGGTGGTGGGGGTGGCGGCAGCGGCGGGGGAGGTGGCCGGGGCGGAGGAGGTAGTGGGGGTGGCGGTGGACGAGGAGGCGGTAGGGGTTGGGGTGGTCGAGGAGGTGGTGGCGGGAGTGGTGGGCGTGGCGGCACTGGCGGTGGCCAGGGACAGCAGCACACTCCCTCGCCCCAGGAGGTCCGTGAGTGGTACTTTCAGCACGGGGGGGGGGGTGGCCTTAGCTGCACGTACGTCATTCGCACTGGTGACCGCACTGGCCAGCCGTGTGGGGGACCGCACGCCACACAGCGTTGCTTCGCTCGTCTGAGCGACACTTGGCGTGTCCAATTCCCTCAGGCCACTGAGCTGCCCCGCTGGCTGGATCTCCTGAAGAAGGGGATTGATATCTATGCTCTAGATTTTGATGCTATTCTCTCTGCCATGTATGTGATGTCTACTAGTGGAGAGGGTTCTGAGTACCTGAGTGTCCCGCCCGACCCGGGCATTAGGACGAGTGCGTCTGCTGCTCCAGGTACCCACGTGTCTGCTACCCTAGGTGCTGGTGAGGCTGCTGCTCTAGGTGCGTGCGTGTCTGCCCCCCCTGGTACTGTGTCGACTGCAGCACTGCACACCTTCACGCTGGATTCAGGTGCCTCTCGCTGTTTCTTTCGTGACCGCACTGCCCTTGAGCCCCTTGCTCGGCCAGTTGCTGTCTCCCTTGCTGACCCCTCTGGGGGTCCGGTCATTGCGACCTCCTCCACTGTCCTTCCCTGTCCTGCGGTCCCGTCGGGCACACTGTCAGGTCTCCACCTCCCCTCGTTCTCCACGAACTTGGTGGCAGGTTGTGCTCTCCAGGACGGGGGTGTTCACCAGTTCACCCCTGCCTACGAGCGTGTGACACACTGCACGTGTGCTCGTACGGGCCGCCACTTGGCTACCTTCACCCGGCAGCCGGGGTCGGACCTGTACACACTGACTACTGCCTCCCCTCAGGTCGCTGCGTCTGCGTCTGCGTTTACGTCCGCGTCAGGTCAGCTGTCTGCCCCCTGTTCGTGTCGTTCTCTAGCGCACGAGACTGTCCTCTGGCACCACCGACTTGGCCACCCGTCTGTGCAGCGCCTTCGTGCCATGCACTCCCGGTACCTTGTCTCTGGTCTTCCCAAGGTTCTCCCTCCTCTCCCATCCTCGCCTGCTTCTCCCTGCCTTCCCTGTGTAGAGGGGCGGCAGCGCGTCGCTCCTCACTCCTCCTCGTTTCCCCCGACGACTGCTCCTTTGCAGACGCTCCACATGGACGTGTGGGGCCCAGCCCGCGTCCGTGGTCAGGGTCAGGAGAGGTACTTCCTGATCGTTGTTGACGACTACTCGCGCTACACCACGGTCTTCCCCTTGCGCACCAAGGGTGAGGTCCCTGATGTTTTGATCCCTTGGATCCGCAGAGCTCGTCTCCAGCTCAGCAAGCGTTTCTGCTCGGACTTTCCTGTCCTGCGCTTGCACTCTGACAGAGGTGGTGAGTTCTCCTCCGACCTCTTGGCAGCCTACTGTGCTGAGCACGGCATTGAGCAGTCGTTCACGCTTCCGGCCTCTCCACAGCAGAATGGGGTTGCGGAGCGCCGCATTGGCCTGGTCATGGAGGTCGCTCGTACCTCCTTGATCCATGCGGCTGCCCCCCATTTTCTGTGGCCGTTTGCGGTCCGGTACGCTGCGCATCAGCTCAACCTCTGGCCCCGTGTCTCCTTGCCGGAGACCTCGCCCACACTGCTGTGGACGGGGGAGGTTGGCGATGCGTCGCGTTCTCCGGGTCTGGGGATCTCGAGCTTTTGTTCGTGATTCGTCTGCGGACAAGCTCTCCTCTCGTGCTGTTCCCTGCGTCTTCCTCAGCTTTGTTCCGGACGCGCCTGGTTGGCAGTTTTACCACGCCACCTCGCGCCGGGTCTTGGCCTCTCAGGACGTCACTTTTGACGAGTCTGTCCCCTACTACCGCCTCTTCCCCTACCGCACTGCCCCGCTCCCACCCCCGCCTCTCTTCCTCGCGCCAGGTGCTGCTGTCGTAGACCCCCTCCCCCCTCAGGGTGCCGCTCCCTCAGGTGTGTCTCAGGTAGACCCGGTCGAGCCTGTTGAGGTTGCTGTTGACTCTTGTCCTGCTGGGGGTGCTGGGCCTGGGGGTGCGGACTCTGGGGGTGCTGAGCCTGGGGGCGCGGACTCTGGGGGGTGCTGAGCGTGGGGGTGCGGACACTGGGGGTGCTGAGCCTGGGGGTGCTGTGCCTGGGGGCGCTGAGCCTGGTGGTGCGGCGACTGGGGGTGCTGAGCCTGGCGGTGCTGCGTCAGGGGGTCCTACGCCTGGACGAGACCTCTCCTCGGAGCAGTTGCGTGAGTGGTACTTACAGTACTGCAGCCTCCGGAGAGGTACCACTGGGACCAGGCGCGCTACGGAGACTGGTGCTGACACTTCTCCTTCTAGTCGGGAGCTCCCCTCTCGTGAGCGGATCCGTGAGTGGTACGAGCGCCGTTGCACACTTCGTAGTGGCGCGCCTCCTCTCACGGACCCTGCTGCTGCTGGTGCTGCAGACCCGGGCGTTGGAGCTGCTGCTGGTGCTGAGGACCCGGGCGTTGGAGCTGCTTCTGGTGCTGCGGACCCGGGCGTTGGAGCTGCTGCTGGTGCTGAGGACCCGGGCGTTGGAGCTGCTGCTGGTACTGCGGACCCGGGCGTTGGGGCTGCTGCTGGTGCTGCGAACCCGTGCGTTGGAGCTGCTGCTGGTGCTGAGGACCCGGGCGTTGGAGCTGCTGCTGGTACTGCGGACCCGGGCGTTGGAGCTGCTGCTGGTGCTGAGGACCCGGGCGTTGGAGCTGCTGCTGGTGCTGAGGACCCGGGCGTTGGAGCTGTGACTGGTGCTGAGGACCCTGGTCTTGGAGTCCCTACTGGTGCTACGGACTCGGGCTCTGGTACTGCCGCTGGGGGCACTGGTGCTGTCCCTGCTGTGCCTGGAGTTGCCGCGCGCCCTCAGCCGTACTTCGTTCCGCTCCTTCAGCAGGTTCTTGGTCTCTCGCCTCCTCCTGGTCCTCCCCCTCCTTTAGTGTGTCCACAGCCTGTTCAGTCACTGCCAGCTCCTTCTCCTTACTCTAGTCCTACTAACGGGCTTACTGAGCGTCGTAAGCCTGCGTCTCGCCCTGCGTCGCCTGTCCGTCCTGCTAGCACTAGTGCTCGTAGTTCGCGTCCACGTCCTCCTCCTGCCCCTGGCACGCACCGGATGTCTCTGCGTCCTTCCACTGCTCCTCTGCGTGCCCCTTTGCCTTCTCCTCCTGCTTCCTCTCTTCCTGCTCTTGTCGACCCTGAGTCGGACTCTCTTCGTGCTGCCAGTCCTACTGTCACGTGTCTCCTTGCTACTGTCGTCACTGACCCTTCCTTCGAGTCTTCTGCTGCGTCTGCCCTAGTTGCTGAGCTCGTCGACTTTGCTGCTTGCTGTCGTCTAGACTACGCTGCTAGTCTTGTCGCTGAGTCTGAGTCTGTCTGTCCTCCGTCCGTCGGGGGTGCGTGTGCCCTTGGCACGGACGTCCTTGAGGACAGGCAGGAGGAGTTTCAGTGCTTGGCTGCCGCTTCAACTCATCTCGCGTCTGTACTGCTAGCCCCTGAGGGAGACCCGGATGCACTAGACATCACGACTCCACGCTCTTACGCGGAGGCGATAGAGGGTCCCTACTCCTCTCAGTGGCAGGCAGCTATGGATGCAGAGATGGCTTCCTGGAAGTCCACAGGCACCTACGTTGACGCTGTCCCCCCTCCTGGGGCGAACATCGTCAGTGGCATGTGGATCTTCAGGGTGAAGCGGCCGCCGGGTTCTCCGCCTGTCTTCAAGGCGCGTTACATGGCTCGTGGCTTCAGTCAGCGGCAGGGAGTTGACTACTTTCAGACCTTCTCCCCCACCCCGAAGATGACCACTCTTCGGGTACTCCTGCACGTTGCTGCTCACCGGGACTACGAGCTTCACTCTCTCGACTTCAGCACTGCTTTCTTACAGGGCAGCCTGCACGAGGAGATCTGGCTGCGTCGCCCACCTGGCTTCACTGGGTCTTTCGCTCCTGGTACCTAGTGGAGTCTCCGGCGTCCAGTCTACGGTCTCCGCCAGGCGCCACGTGAGTGGCACGACACACTGAGGACTACGCTGGCGGCACTTGGATTTGCTCCTTCTACTGCCGACCCGTCGCTGTTTCTGCACACCGACACTTCTCTGCCGCCGTTCTACATCGTCGTGTGCGTCGACGACTTGGTCTTTGCCACTGCTGACACTGCTGGACTCGCCTACGTGAAGTCCGAGCTGCTGAAGAGACACACGTGCACTGACCTGGGTGAACTGCGCAGCTACCTTGGCTTGCAGATCACCCGGGACAGAGCACGCCGCACCATTACCCTGACTCAGTCACACATGGTGCAGCAGGTCCTTCAGCGCTTCGGCTTCACGTACTCCTCGCCTCAGGCCACTCCTCTGTCTACTCGCCACTCGCTCTCAGCTCTGCCTTCGGATGAGTCCGTAGAGTCGAGTGGCCCGTACCCAGAGCTTGTTGGCTGTCTCATGTACCTGATGACCTGCACACGACCTGACCTTGCATACCCTCTTAGCATTCTTGCGTGCTATGTTGCTCCTGGGAGACACCGACCAGAGCACATGGCTGCAGCGAAGAGGGTGTTGCGCTACTTGTGCAGTACGTCGGGCATGGGACTAGTGCTTGGAGGGCGGAGTCCAGTGGTCCTCATTGGTCACGCGGACGCTTCTTGGGCTGACGACCAGGCTACGCAGCGGTCGTCACAGGGTTATACCTTCAGCCTTGGTTTCGGCTCTGTTTCGTGGCGGGCTACTCGCTCGTCTTCTGTTCTCGGCTCCAGTTGTGAGGCTGAGATCTACGCAGGGGCCATGGCTGCTCAGGAGCTTCGCTGGCTCACCTACCTGCTGACCGACCTTGGAGAGCCGCCTCGTTCTCCTCCAGTCCTGTACGTCGACAACAAGGCCATGCTGGCCTTGTGTCGAGAGCAGAGACTGGAGCACAGAACAAAGCACATTGCTCTCCGCTACTTCCTTGCTCGTGAGCTACAGCAGCGTGGGCAGTTGCGACTTGCGTACGTGGCCTCTGAGGCCAACACTGCTGATGTTTTCACCAAGGCACTTGCGCCTTGTGATCATCAGCGCTGCTGTACCCAGCTGGGTCTTGTGTCTGTCTTGCCTCACTTGCTCTCCTCTTGACCCTCTTTGTACTGTTACATATATGTATCACTGCTCTTGCTTGTTTAGTCTTATATATATATATATATGTACTCCTGCATGTGAACTGGCCTTGTGGCCTTGAACTTGTGCTCGGATTGTGTGGTGACATTGTGATCCACCCTGAGCTTGCTTTGCTTTACTTGACTGGTCTTGTGACCCCTAGTTCTCCCCCACTTCGCCTATAGGGATGTGTCAAACATTATATATATTGTTGTAGTTGTTAGGCTACAGTGGGTTAGCCTATAGGGGGTACACATTCCTAGGTTTCCATATTTGTACCCTTTTCATTCTTAGTCATTTCATTCCTTGTTCAACATTTTTCTGCCCGCCATGCGCTCGGGGCGCGTGGCGGTTTTGTCGCCCGTCACGGCACCCCAGGGGCCTGCGCGCCTCCCCCCCTCCTGTCGCCTGTCGCGGTGCCCCGGGGGCCCGCGCGCTGTCCCCTCCCTTCGCCCGTCGCGGCGTCCCGGGGGCCGGCGCGCCGCCCCCCATCCCGTCGCCCATCGCGGCGCCCCGGGGGCCCGCGCGCCGCCCTGCCCGTCGCCCGTCGCGGCGCCCTGGGGGCCGCGCGTCGCCCCCTCTCGTCGCCCGTCGCGGCGCCCGGGGGCCCGCGCGCCGCCATGCCCGTCGCACGTCGCGGCGCCCTGGGGGCCCGCGCGTCGCCCCCTCCCGTCGCCCGTCGCGGCGCCCTGGGGGCCCGCGCGCCGCCCTGCCCGTCGCCTCTCTCAGCGCCCCAGCTGCTGCCCGCGTTTCTGCCCCGTGCCGCCTGCGTTGGGGGTATGGGGGTGGCGGGTATGGGGGTGGCGGGTATGGGGGTGGCGGGTGTGTGAGCCGTCCCCTGCTCCTTCTCCTCCTTCGTATCCCACTGCTGCAGCTGCCGCTGAGAGGGGTGGGTGTGTGGGAGCCGAGGGAGTGGTGCTAGGGGGGTGCCGTGGGAGTGAAGCTAGGGGTGCAGCAGGGGGTGTGTGAAAGGGGGGTGGGACAGTTGGGGGAAGTTGAGGGAGGCAACTGTCGTGTCGTCAGTAGCGCCAGTAGTCCGGGGTTTTGTCTCAGAATGTCGATGTTTGTCTAGCCTGCAGTGGGGGAACTCTATAGCGAGTACAACCCAATTAGGGTTTCCTATATGTGTCTCAACTGCTGCTAGTGAAAATCTCTCTTTCCTGTTTCTGATTCTTGCGTAGTATTTCAACATGCTATCAGAGCAGGTCGACCCTCCTGGGTCGAACCTGTGGATGGGCCCGCCACCTAATGCTTCCGCTGCTGTCCTGCCTATCGCGCGCCCCGGGCGCGCGACGTGTTCTGCTTGCCGCGCGCTTGGGTCCACAGCGTATTTTCATCCCGCCGCACGCACGGGGCGCGCGGCGGTTTTCTGCCCGCCGTGCGCCCCGAGGCGCGCGGCGGTTTTCTGCCCCGTCGATCCGTGCGTCGCTCCCCGTCGCCCGTTGCAGCGCCCCCGGGGACCCGCGCGTCGCCCTCCGTCGCCCGTAGCGGCCCGCGCGACCTGCGCCAGGCCTGCGCGCGGCCCGTACAGCCCGCACGCGGCCCGTACGGCCTGCGCCAGGCCTGCGCACGGCCCGTACGGCCTGCGCCAGGCCCGTGCGCGGCCCGTATGGGCTGTGCCAGGCCCACGCACGGCTCAGGCAGCCCGCGCGCGGTTCGTCCGGCCTGCGCCAGGCCCGTGAGCGGCCCGTACCGTCTGCCCAAGTGCTGCACGCCGTCCCCCGAGCTTCTGATCGCACTCCTGTGTTAGGGTTTGGGGGTGGAGAGTATGGGGGTGTCGTCTGTGTGAGCCATCCCCTGCTCCTCCTCCTCCTCTGTCTCCCACTGCTGCAGCTGCCGCTGAGGGGGGTGGATGTGTTGGAGTCGTCGGAGTGGTACGAGGGGGGTGGCGTGTGAGCGGTGCTAGTGGTTCAGCAGGGGGTGTGTGAAAGGGGTGTGGGACAGTTGGGGGAGGTTGACCAAAGGTAGCCGACTTGTCGTCCGCAGCGCCTGAAGTCCAGAGAGCTGTGGCCGCGTAATCCGGGGCTCTGCGCCCGGTAGCCGCAGTGTGAGCACTCCTGGTAGTCCAGAGAGCCACGACCCCCTGTGGCCGTGTAGTCCGGGGCTCTGCGCCCGGTAGACACAGTGTGAGCACTCCTGCGAGCACAGTGAGCCAGCTGCACCTGTCACCGTGTAGCCCAGGTTTAGCCTTGTAGCGTCAGTGCTGCGCACTCCTGTTGCCCGTGTGTCTGCAGCTTCAGCCGTCACCTCTCATCTTCTCGTCCTCCATAGTTTTCCTCCTCCTCACTTGCCCTCTGTGATAGCCTCTAGCTTTGCTTATCCTTGTGAACTATTGCACTGCCTGCTTGTTGTGTTGATTGTATGCCACTTTAACTATGGGAGTGTGTCAGAATGTCGATGTTTGTCTAGCGTGCATTGGGGTACTCTATAGCGAGTACAATCCAATTAGGGTTTCCTATATGTATCTCAACTGCTGCTAGTGAAAACCTCTCTTTCCGGTTTCTAATTCTTGCCTAGTATTTCAACATTTTGCTCCGGTAGCCCAGCGAGCTTGCTGCGCCAGTCGCCCGTGGGTCCGTTGCTCCTGCCGCGGAGCCAGTTACTCCAAGTACTCCAGTAGTCCATGCGCTGCTCCGGTTGTTAGAATCTAGAGATAGGAATAATTGACTATTGGGAAGATGGGTACAAGTACAAACCCTAGCAATGTGTTGTACCCCATTTGTGCTACCCCACTACAGCCTACACCCTAACAATATATACATAGTTTGACACACCCCCAAAGGCAAAGTGGGGGAGAGCAGAGGGTCAGAAGACCAGTCAAGAAATGCAAAGCAAGCTCAGGGTGGATCACAACGTCACCACACATACTGAGCACAAGCAAAGGGCCACAAGGCCAGTTCACATGCAGAGGTATATATACAACAACGACAGCACAGTGATCTCTACCTAGCAGAGCAAACATGCAGGTATATATATAGGTCACAGTACAGGCAAAGTCTATAGCGAGTGAGGAAACGTGGGCACAAGGCCTAACAAAGTACAAAAACGCTGATGATCACCAGACGGAAGTGCCTTGGTGAATACATCAGCAGTGTTGGCCCGAGTGGCCACGTGAGCAATATGAAGCTGACCACGCTGCTGCAACTCTCGAGCAAGGAAGTAACGCAGAGCGATATGCTTCATTCTGTGCTCCAGTCTGTGCTCCTCACACAAGGCAATGGCGGCCTTGTTGTCTACGTACAAAATTGGAGGAGAACGAGGCCGCTCTCCCAGGTCGGTCAGCAGGTAGGTGAGCCAGCGTAACTCCTGTGCAACCATGGCTGTGGCGTAGATCTCAGCCTCACAACTGGAGCAAAGAACTGAAGACGAGCGTGTAGAACGCCAAGAAACTAAACTAGAGCCAAGGCTGAAGGTCTAACCCTGTGACGACCGCTGCGTAGCCTGGTCGTCAACCCAAGAAGCGTCCGAGTGCCCAGTGAGGACATCGTCGCCCCGTCCTCCAAGCACGAGCCCCATGCCTGATGTACTGCACAAGTAGCGTAGTACCCTCTTAGCAGCATCCATGTGCACCTTTCGGTGCCGACCAGGAGCCACGTAGCGAGCCAGAAGGCTAAGAGGGTATGCAAGGTCAGGACGAGTGCAGGTCATTAGGTACATGAGGCAGCCCACTAGCTCTGGGTAAGGACCACTCGGCTCTACGGACTCGTCCAAAGGTGGAGCTGAGAGCGAGTGACCTGTAGCCAGAGGAGTGGCCTGTGCCGAGGACCAGGTGAAGCCGAAGCGCTGAAGGACCTGCTGCACCATGTGTGACTGAGTCCGTGTGATGGTGCGGCGTGCTCTGTCCCGGGTGATCTGCAAGCCAAGGTAACTGCGCAGCTCACCCAAGTCTGTGCACGTGTGTCTCTTCTGCAGCTCCGACTTCACCAGGGCGAGAGCCTGAGTGTCAGCAGTGGCAAAGACCAAGTCGTCGACGTACACGAGGATGTAGAACGGCGGCAGCGAAGTGTCGGTGCGCAGAAACAGCGACGGGTCAGCAGTCGACAGAGCAAACCCAAGAGCAGCAAGTGTCGTCCTCACTGTGTCGTGCCACTCACGTGGCGCCTTGCGGAGACCGTAGACCAGCCGCCGGAGGCTCCATTGGGTACCAGCAGGGAACGACCCAGTGAAGGGAGGAGGGCGGCGAAGCCAGATCTCCTCGTGCAGGCTGCCCTGTAAGAAAGCTATGCTGAATTCAAGAGAGTGAAGCTCGTAGTCACGCTGAGCGGCAACGTGCAGCAGCACCCAAAGAGTGGTCATCTTTGGGGTGGGGGAGAAGGTCTGGAAGAAGTCTAGTCCCTGCCACTGACTGAAACCTCGAGCAACGTAACGAGCCTTGAAGACAGGCGGAGAACCGGACGGCCGCTTCACCCTGAAAATCCACATGCCATCGACGATGTTCGCCCCAGGAGGGGGAACCTCGTCGACGTAAGTGCATGTGGACTTCCAAGATGCCATCTCTGCATCCATGGCTGTCTGCCACTGAGAGGAGTACTCACCCGCGATCGCCTTAGCGTAAGAGCGCGGGGTCGGGATGTCTGGAGCATCCGGGTCTCCCTCAGGGGCAAGCAGCATGGACACGAGATGAGGCGCAGCGGCTGCAAGACACTCAAGGTCCTCCTGCCTGTCCTCAAGGACGTTCGTGCCAAGAGCACACTCACCCCCGACGGACGGAGGACAGACAGACTCAGACTCAGCAACAAGACTAGCGGTGTAGTCTAGATGACAGGCAGCAGCAAAGTCAACAAGCTCAGCGACTAAGGCAGGCGCAGCAGCAGACTCAAACAACGGGTCAGTGACAACTGTGGCAATCAGACGCGTGATAGTAGGGTGAGCAGCACAAGCGTGGTCAGACTCAGGCTCTAGAACGTCAGCCAGAGAAGACGCAGGAGGAGACGGCAGAGGAACACGAGGTGGGTGCTGGGGACAGCCTGCTGACGCGGACGAGGAACACGACGACCGGAACTACCAGAACAGACAGGCGAGACAAGACGCGATGCAGGTTCACGACGCTCAGTAAGACCCCCTGTCTGCTCAGTGTAAGGAGAAGGAGCAGGCAGCGGTGAGCTAGGCTGTAACGGAAGATTAGTAGACGAAGGGAGACTAAGAACCTGGTGAAGCACTGAGTCAGGCGGTGGCTGAGACGACGGAGATGGTGGAGCGAAGAACAGGCGCGTCTGAGCTGTGCCAACAGCACCAGCAGCTCCAGTACCCCCAGCAGCTCCACCACCTCCAGCAGCTCCAGAACCCTCAGCGCCAGCTCCTCAAGGCTCAGCTCCACTAGCAACAGCACCCCCAGAACCGGCACCTCCAGTCCCAGGGTCTCCATCCTCAGTGTCTTCAGCAGCAGCACCCCAAGACCCAGGGTCTCCAGCAGTAGCACCCTCAGGCTTAGCACCTCCAGCCCCAGCAGCTCCAGAACCTCGAGTACGAGCACCTCTAGGACCAGCACCACCCCCAGCTCTAGTGACGTCAGCAGAGGTACCTCCAGCGGAAGAGCCCCGAGCCCGAGAAGCGCGACCTTGACGACGACCGTACCAGTTGTGCAGCTGCTGTGAGGTCAGAGGCACACGCGGATGACGTCGGCTACTCCAAGGAGACCGCGCAACAGCAGACTCAGAACCCTCAGGCGTTGCACCTCCAGCACTAGCACCCGCAGCAGCTCCAGAACCTCCAGCTCGAGCTCCACCAGCGCCAGCACCTCCAACAGCTCCAGAACCTCCAGCGCTAGCACCCGGAGCAGCTCAAGAACCTCCAGCTCCAGCGCCACCAGCGCCAGCACCTCCAACAGCTCCAGAACCTCCAGCGCCAGTACCCGCAGCAGCTCCAGAACCTCCAGCTCCAGCGCCACCAGCAGTAGCACCCCCAGAGCCGGCACCTCCAGCTCCAGGGCCTCCAACCTCAGAGTCGACAGCAGCACCTCCAGGTCCAGCAGGGCCTCCAGTCCCAGCAACTCCAGTACCTCCAGCACGAGCACCTTCGGGACCAGCTGCTCCAGGAACTCCAGTAGAAACAACTCCAGTAGCAGAGTCACCAGCTCCAGCGCCTCCCGCAGCAGGGCTCCTAGCTCCAGCAGCGCGACCCTGACGGCTAACGTACCACTCACGCAGCTGCTGTGGGGAGAGAGGGAGACGACGACGAGAGTGCAGCGGCGAGGCACCAGCAGAGCGACTACGGAGACGGCCGCTCCAGGGAGACTGCTCACCAGACGCCGCAGCGCCCCCAGGTGCAGCACCCCTAGACTCAGCACCCCCAGGCTCAGCACCTCCAGGCTCCGCACCCCCAGAACCAGCACCCCCAGGCTCTGCACCCCCAAGCTCAGCACCCCCAGAAGCAGCACCCCGAGTAGGACCACCCTCAGTAGGACCTGAGTCACTAGTGACCTCAACCCGTGCAGTCAAGGGAGGAGGGTCTACCTGAGACACACCTAAAGGAGCAGGACCGGGAGCGGGGAGGGGGGCTACCTGGGGAGCACCTGGTGCAAGGAAGAGCGGCGGGGGGGGGGAAGAGGGGCAGTGCGGTAGGGGAAGAGACGGTAAAAGGGAACCGACTCGTCGAACGTGGCGTCCTGAGAGGGGAAGACACGGCGTGAGGTGGGGTGGTAAAACTGCCAACCAGACGCGTCAAGGACAAAGCCAAGGAAGACACAGGGAACAGCGCGGGCGGAGAGCTTGTCCGTGGTGGTATCGCGGACAAAGACACGAGCACTGTTACGATACGATCTTAACTAGAGTACGGGTTTAACTAAGGGCCTAGGCTTAGTATCCTAGGCCAAACGGGTGTCGAGTAGTTTGTGCCAAGGAGAATTGAAAATGGTTGGAGGTTCACTATAGCACACGAGTACATATAGCAACCTAACAAAGATGAAAAAGGTGCACCACCATACAAGGGAATTACACAACAGCTACACTACAGGCAGATTATACTAAATAGATATAAATCTATTGTGACACACCCCCTATCTGCCTGAAGTGCATAACCATGTGCAGAGCCCCCCTAGAAGGGGTACACCTGTAAAACCCCATTACAGGGCGTGGGAACACCAGCAAGGGGCCCCTTCTGAAGCTGACAAGTAGCAACCACCAAGCAGCATCTGAACCACCGCGGTGGAACAGATGCCCGGCTGCGGTTGAACGCCCCGCAGCTGGTGCACGGTGTGCGAGGAGCACGGGTATGGGTAGCGGGTTCGGGTAGCAACTAGGTGCTGTACGGGACGGGCCGCACGGGGGTGACGAGCAGCACGAGACCAGGCAGCACTGACCGGGTGGGGCACGAGCGAGAACTGACAGCACGGGTGGGGCACCAACGGGTACGGACAGCACGGGTAGGGCACAAACGGGCAGAGCGGGGCAGCACGGGCAGAACAGGGCAACACGGGCAGAACGGGGCAGGACACGGGCTGAACTGGGCAACACGGGCAGAACAGGGCAAAACACGGGCTGAACGGGGCAACACGGGCAGAAAAGGGCAAAACACGGGCTTAACGGGGCAGACACGGGCTGAACGGGGCAACACGTGCAGAACGGGGCAGGACACGGGCTGAACGGGGCAAGACACGGGCCGAACGGGGCAAGATACGGGCCGAACGGGGCAACACGGGCAGAACGGGGCAACACGGGCAGAGCGGGGCAGGACATGGGCTGAACCGGGCAACACGGGCAGAACGGGGCAACACGGGCAGAGCGGGGCAGGACACGGGCTGAATGGGGCAACACGGGCAGAACGGGGCAACACGGGGACAACGGGGCAGCACAGGCAGAACGGGGCAGGACAAGGGCTGAACGGGGCAACACGGCACGGAAACGGGCACGACACAGGCAGAACGGGGCAGCACGGGGGCAGCATGGGAACACGGGGGCAGCACGGGAACACGGGGACAGCACGGGAGCAGCACGGGAACACGGGGGCAGCACGGGAGCACGGGGGCAGCACAGGAGCATGGGGGCAGCACGGGAACACAGGGGCAGCACGGGAAGCATGGGACGCATGGGTGAAACGGGTGGGGCACAACCGGGTACGGACAGCACGGGTGAAACGGGTGGGGCACAACCGGGTACGAACAGCACGGGCACGTGGAACACGAGCGGACAGCACGGGCATGGGCACAGGGCAAGCACGGGGAACACGGGGCAGACAGCACGGGCACGGGCACGGGCAAGCACGGGGAAGTACGGGCAATACGGGAGGTACGGGGCAGGGGATGAGAGGAGGAGGCGGCTGATGGTGCATATGAACTCTCACCACCCACACCCCTTGAACCTTTCCCCCCACAGCAGCATTGACGGAGAAAGAGAGGTGGAGGTGTAATGGCGGTAGGTGCTGCAACAGAATCACCCACCCCCTCAACCTCCCCCCCAACAGCAGCGGATGCAGGAGTGAGAAAGAGGAGGAGGGGGCAGCTGGTGCTGCAGCTGGACTCACCCACCCACACCCCCTGATCCAGCAGCGGCGGAGAGAGAGAGAGGGGGAGGTGTGGCGGCAGTAGCTGCAGATGGGTCACCCACCCCCTCAACCTCCCCCTTACATGAGCCGCCAACCCTGCCACTCCCCCTCCCCCAGCCGTCCCCTTCGAGCCACACCTCCTCCCCTTCCCGCTGGAAACGGAGCCGGAGATGGGGGTGGGGCGGCAGTTGTCGGTGGGGAGGGGCGGGATTTGGGGCAGAACGGCGGTCTGGGTGCATGTACGGGGTGCGGACGGGTCTCGCGAACGGGGGCATGGACATCGTGCGTGGTGCGGATGGCGTACGCGCGACGGGCGGGGTGCGTGGTGCGGGTGGCGCACGGGCGCCGGGCGGGGTGCGGGGTGCGGGTGGAGTACGGGCGACAGGCGGAGTGCGGGGTGCGGGTCGCGGACGATCTGGCGCGTGCAAGGGCGTAGCAGCAGCTTCTCCCGCCACTCCCTTCACAGCAATTGCGAAGTCGACGGGAGGGAGGGCGGGGACCTGGCGACGGGCAGCGGAGAGCGTACGGGTGGCGGGGATCTGTCGACGGGCGGCAGTGCGACGGGACGGGCGACGGGCTGCAGCAGCGAATATCGCGCGGGCGGCGGGATGCAGTTGCGGGTAGCGCGTCGGCGACGGGCAGAAGCAGCGGGTAGTGCGTGGGCGACGGGCTGCGGCAAGGAAGCGCTCACGAGGCGCGCTACGGGCCGCGCAACGGGGCACGCCATAGCGAGAGGCTAGCGGTGGGCCCATAAAAATTCGGTCCTTAGGAAAGGAACCGCTCGATACCATGTTACGATACGATCTTAACTAGAGCACGGGTTTAACTAAGGGCCTAGGCTTAGTAGCCTAGGCCAAACAGCTGTCGAGTAGTTTGTGCCAAGGAGAATTGAAAATGGTTGGAGGTTCACTATAGCACATGAGTACATATAGCAACCTAACAAAGATGAAAGAAGTGCACCACCATACAAGGGAATTACACAACAGCTACACTACATGCAGATTGTACTAAATATATATAAATCTATTGTGTCAGAATCCCAGCCACTAGACCACTGGGATAAAAGAGCTTGTTAAGTAGCGGGTCAGTGCGCCCATAACCCCCAAGGCCAACATGCCTGTAACCCTTCCCTAGGATCAATCGGGGATCACCAGTGGACCTCTGACACTCCCCCGCACTGGGATGGCCGAAGTGCACACACTAGGATTCGAACCCGAGACCTTCGCTCTGATACTTTGTTAGAATCCCAGCCACTAGACCACTGAGATAAAAGGGCTTGTTAAGTAGCGGATCAGTGCGCCCATAACCCCCCAGGCCAACATGCCTGTAACCCTTCCCTAGGATCAATCGGGGATCACCAGTGGACCTCTGACAAGCACCCCAGACCCCGAAACGCGACGCATCGCCAACCTTCCCCGTCCACAGCAGTGTGGGCGAGGTCTCTGGCAAGGAGACACGGGGCCAAAGGTTGAGCTGATGCGCAGGGTACCGGACCACAAACGGCCACAGAAAATGGGGGGCAGCCGCATGGATCATGGAGGTACGAGCGACCTCCATGACTGAGTAAATGCGGCGCTCAGTAACCCCATTCTGCTGTGGAGAGGCCAGAAGCGTGAACGTCTGGCGCATGCTATGCTCCGCACAGAAGGCTGCCAAGAGGTCTGAGGAGAACTCACCAACTCTCTCAGAGTGCAGACGCAGGACAGGAAAGTCCGACTGGAACCGCTCGAGGAGCTGGAGGCGAACATCGCGGATCCAGGGGATCAAAACATCAGGGACCTCCCACTTGCGCTGCAAGGGGAAGACCGTGGTGTAACGCGTGTAGTCGTTGACGACCAGCAGGAAGTACCGCTCGTGGCCCTGTCCACGGACGCGGGCTGGGCCCCACACGTCTAGGTGGGGAGTCTGCAGCGGAGCCTCTGTGGGAGGGAACGAGGAGTGAGGAGCAGCGCGCTGCCGCCCCTCGACACAGGGAAGACAGGGAGGAGCAGGCGAGGGTGGGAGGGGAGGGAGAAACATGGGGAGACCAGAGACAAGGACACGGCGGTGCATGCTACGAAGGCGCTGCACCGAGGGGTGACCAAGGCGGTGGTGCCAAAGGAGGGTCTGGTGCGACAAAGCGCGACACGAGCAGGGGGGCGCTAGCTGATCTTACGCAGACGCAGACGCAGCGACCTGAGGGGACACGGTAGTCAGTGTGTACAGACTCGAGCCAGGTGCACGGGTAAACGTGGCCAGGTGCCGTCCCATCCGGGAGCACATACAGTGGGTCACACGCTGACCTCTAGGAGTGAACTGGTCAACCCACTGGTCCTGGAGGTCAGCACCACTCACCAAGTTTGTAGAGAACGAGGGGAGGTGAAGACCTGACAGGGAGCCAGACGGGACCGCCGGACACGGCAGGACCGTGGAGGAGTGCGCAAGGACAGGACCCCCAGAGGGGTCTGCCAGGGAGACTGCAACCGGCCGACTGAGCGGCGTGAGGGTGGTGCTGTTGCGAAAGAAAGAGCGGGAAGCTCCTGAGTCAAGTGTGAAGGTGTACAAGGCCTCAGAAGGCGCAGTACCAGAGAGAGCAGACTCACCAGCACCTGGAGCAGCAGCCTCACCAGTACCTAGAGCAAGAGACGCACTAGCACCTAGAGAAGCAGCCTCACCAGCACCTAGAGCAATAGACGCACGAGCACCTAGAGCAGCAGCCTCACCAACACCTAGAGCAGCAGGCTCTATACCTGGGTCAGGCGGTACGCACAGGTAACAGGCACCGTCAGCAATGCATACATGGCAGTGAGAATAGCATCATAGTCAAGAGCAAAGATATCTACCCTCTGCCTAAGCAGCTCCAGCCAGGTGGGGAGCTCAGCCTCGTTGCCAAACTCGATACGCCAGGCGTCGCTCAGACGGGCGAAGCAGCGGGACTGTGCGTGACCAAGCGTCCCGCAAGCCTGACCAGCCCGATCACCTGTGCGAATGACGTACGGGCAGCAAACGGTACTCAGAGACCCTCTACTATGAGCGTACCACTCGTGAAGCTGTTGGGACGTAAGTGTCGTGCGTGGACGCCGCTGCAGCTGCAGCAGGTCACTGCTAGACGCTTCCAACTGACCAGTTCCAGGGCGACAGCTATGATAGCTACCGCCACAACCCCAACTAGCGTACCACTCACGAAGCTGCTGGGGTGGGAGAGACTCCCATGGAAGTCGCTGGAGCTGCATCTGGCCACCGCCAGTAGCAGCAGTAGCAAAGGTAGCACCAGTAGCAGCAGCAGCAGCAGGGCAGGTGCGGCAGGCAGGCGAGCAGGCAGGCAGACAGGCAGGCAGATGACGCAGCAGCGCGCGAACAAGGTAGGTGCTCACCAGTGGCGGGAAGGGCAGGCGCTCGCCGGGCGAGCAGGGCCGGCGCTCGGCGGGCGGCGGCCGGGTAGGCGCACGACGGCGGGGCCGCGACAGCTGCGGCAGAGCAGGGCCGCATCGGCGGTAGAGCAGGTCCGCGGCAGCTGCTGCAGGGCGGGGCCGTGACCGCTGCAGGGCGGGGCCGCGAGGACTGCTGCAGGGCGGGGCCGCGACAGCAGTAGGAGGAACCGCAGCAGCTTTTGCAGGGCGGGGCCGCAACCGTGGCAAGGCGCTCCGCGGCAGCTGCTGCAGGAACGACGGTGGCAACCAGGCAAAGGCGGCGTCCAGGGGGGGGGGGGGGGGGGGGGGGGGGGGGGGGGGGCGTCGCGACAGGCTGTGGCGACGTCCAGGGTGGGGGGCGCCGCGACGAACAAGGGCAGCCACGGCGCGCGGGGCTACAGCGGGCTACGCGAGCTGCGGGCGCGGCACGCGAAGCCGCAGCGGGCTGCGCGAGGACGACAGCCACGGCGCGCGGGGCTGCAGCGCGACGCGTGGGCAGCAGACGCAACGCGCGGGGCTGCAGCAAGCAGCGCGGGCTGCAGACGCGGTGCGCGGAGCAGCAGCGAGCCTGCGCGCGGGCTGCCGAGGCGCGACTCGGGCAGCTTGGGCGACGCGCGGGGCAGAAACCGGACCGCGCGCAGGAATCAGGTCTGCGCGCTCTAAGCAGCAGCAGACCGCGCAGTCAGCAGAGAGCACGCAGCAGGTACAGTCACAGTCGTGGGATAGCGGTAGGTGGGCCCGAAAAAAAAGACGGTCCTACGGACCTACTGCTCTGAAACCATGTTGGAATCTAGAGACAGGAATTATTGACTATTGGGAATGTTGGGCTAAGAAAGGCCCTTAGGATCTTTGCAGGGCTGAACTCTAGGTAGGATTTGTTGTAATTAGCGGAAGCGTTTATTGAAGTAGTTGAACCACCTTGCGCTGGTATGTGAGGGCAAAGTGAATTGATTAAAGCAAAGAGATACAAGATTATATAAGAGTACAAGGAATACGAAGAGATACGGTTGCAACTACTTTACTGTTGCTGTTGCGGCTCGATACAGTGACGACTCGGGCAACTGCTCTGTAGCGAGTCAGTTGTGTGTCCTTGCTGTTGCGCTGTACTTGTCAGGTCAAAGGTCGCTGACCTTTGACTTTCGCGTAACCTCCAGTAACTGCTCAACCTCCGAGGGTTGACTCGCCAGTGCTTCGATATGCTTCGCTTCGCTTCTGTCTTGGTGTTTCGACACGACAGATGAGCTTAGAATTAATTGTTTCCAACACTCCCCTTCGCTTCTGGAGTGTCGCTGCTGGTGACGTGGCTCTGTCCAGTCAGCAGCATGCAGTACTCGAACTTCTGCTTTCCGAACTTCTTGGTCAAGTAGTCAGCTGCCATCTCGGACGTAGGGCAGTATGACGGTTCGAGTCTCCCTTTCTCGATCTTGTCCTTCACGAAGAACGCAGGGCGATATGTTTTGTCCTATTCGCGAAGCCGTTCTTGTCGGCTATGCGAATGGCCAACTGGTTGTCGCAGAACAGGGTGAAGTTCGGTGACTGGGCTAGCTTGGCTTCCTCCAGGAGTTCGCAAAGGTAGAGTCCTTCCTTGGTGGCTGAGCAGAGTGCGATATATTCTGCTTCAGCTGAAGAGAGGGCGATTAATTCTTGCTTGCTCGACTGCCAGGAGATAGGCCCGATAGGCTCGAAGCGATAGATGTGGCCGGTGCGCGAGCGTCTGTTGTCGGAGTCGCCGGCGTGATCGGCGTCGACATAGCCGATTAGTTTAGGTGTTGTAGTCCCGTTCTTGTGATAGGTCAGGCCGATCGTCGGAGTGCTGACGAGGTAGTGAAGAGCGCGGTCGAGCTCCGCCATGTGATCCGCTTCAGGTTTCTTGAGGTAAGTAGCGAGCTGAGTTGCAGAGTACAACAGATCCGGACGGCAAGTGACGGCTGCGAAGAGAAGGCAGCCCAGCTTTCTCTGGTAGTCGCGTATACTGGCGGGCTTTAGCGGAGTGGATCCTTCCTTGTTGTAACCTGCCACGTAGCGATATGGCGTGGAGATGGTGGTCGGCGTGAGTGCGAAGCGTTTAGCGATGGTGTCAGCGTATTTCGCGGCGCTGAGGTAGATTGGCGTCTTCTTCTTCGTGAATATTGCATGACGGTGGATGAGACTGTGAGCGTGAGGTCTTGCTACAGCTCCCCTTCGAACCAGGTGGTGAACCCGTTGGTTGAGCCGATGTAGAGCAAATCGTCTACGCAGACGATCAGCAGGATGTAGTCGGTGCCCTTTGTGAGCCAGTACATTGGTCGTGAGGTAGCTGGCGGAATCCGATGCGAATGAGTCTTGCGTGCAGGTACTGTTGCCACAACCTCGGAGCTTGTTTGATGCCATAGAGCGACTTCAACAGCTGACAGACTTGGTAAGGCTCTCCGTTGGAGCCGTGTGGTAGCTCGACGAAGATTTCCGTGTCGACAGGTACGTAGAGAAATACGTTGGCGACGTCAATTTGCCGCAGCTTCTTCTTCATGGCGGCGATCGCGAGAAGAATTCGTAATGACGTGTGTCGGCTGACTGGGGCGAACGTCTCAGTGAAGTCGCGCCCATGTTCTTGGTCGAAGCCGCGTACGACTCAGCGTGCTTTGAACTTGTCGATGGTGCCGTCCGCATTTGTCTTCACACGGAAGACCCGCTTCCCGGTAAGTATAGTCTTGTTTCGTGCCACTCCGATGGGAACAACTTTCTAGGTGTTGCGTTCCTTCAGTGCTTTTAGCTCCTTGTCCATGGCTTCGCACCATTTTTCCTTATGCTTCCCCCCCAGAGCCTGCTGAACTGTGGCAGGCTCCTTAGGGATCGCAGTGCCGTGGACCGCGGTGACGAGGCCAAGTATCTGGAGGCCACTCTGTGTGTAGCGGGGGAGTGTGGTGTCCGCGGGATAAGCTGCTTTGTCACCTGCTTCTGGGTCAGGTATGAAGTTGGGCCCTATGCGTTTTGCTTCGTTGGTGTTGACATCTGCAGGTGCAACGTAATCGTTGTCGGTGAAGTGGTAAAATACTTCGGCGTTGGCTCTTTTGCGAGGGTTTTCGTCATCCATTGAGACATCGACGGAGCAGTAAGGGAGAGGTCCGGCTTCCTCCGAGGCTCTGTCCACATTCTGCTCGTCCCACTCAGCTTCCTCGGCTGCGGAAGCGAAGGCTCGGTCTCCACGAAATCCACAGGTGAGGTCGCGTTGTTCTTCCACGTTGGCTTGGTAGGAGTCGAGAGTGAGTCGTTCGTAGAAAATGACATCACGTGCTGCCACTGTTTCCTTGGTGTGAACGTAAAAAATCTTCCATGCGTTGTAATTCTTTTCGATGCCCAGGTGTAGTCCCCACTGTGCGCGTTGGGAGAATCGGCCGGCTCGTGCAGATGGAGGTCGGTACTGTATGTCAACGGGAGTTGTGTGTTGGCCCCGTCCTCGCTTGGGCGGAGCCAACATCGTGGTCGGGTGTGAGGGGAGCAGCCGACCTGCAGCACTGGGCGAGCTGGTTGACGAGGAGGTCGAACTGCACGGGGACCACTGCACGGGCGCCGACTTCAGGGTGGCGCCAACTTCGGGGAGGTCGACTTAGGAGTCGACCTGCGGGTGACGTCAACTTGGGGAAGCCGACTTCGGTGGTCCGCTGATGGACTGCTGGTCTACCTGCGGGTGGTCGACTGGACCTGGTGGTCGACGAAGGAGGGGCCGTCGTCGACCTCGACTCAGGACGCCGAGCAGTTGGGCGTCGAGTAGCGGGGCGTCAACTTCGTGACGCCGACTTCGGGTGGCCGACGTGGGTGGTCGGCCGACAACTGCGCTGGCCGACTTAGTGCTGGTCGACGTGGAGCTGGTCGACCAGAAGGGACGTCGACCTGGAGGAGGTCAACCGAGGGGCGTGGTCGTCCTGGTGAGGTCGACATGGAGGTGGTCGTCGACTTGGGAGGTAGATGGGCACGTACGGGAGCTGCTGGTCGACGTGGTTGCCCGGTCGACCAGGTTACCTGGGTGACGAAGTGCTGCGGAGGAGTGCGACGGTCGCCCAGGCGAAGTTGGCGAGGCCGACCTCGGTGGTGGTATCCCGAGGTCGTCGTGGCGGATCAGAGGCAGTCGTCAGCTCGAGGTTGACGTGGTGTGTGCGCTGTGCAGGTGACGAGACTCTGCACGCCAATCATCTGCGCGCACCTGCGAAGCGGGTGCACTGCTGTCCTGCGTGAGCAATGCTGGCACGCCGTCAACCTGCGACGCTAGCACGCCGTCGACCTTGCCTTGCTGGAGTGCGGTCGACCAAGTCGTGCTGGAACGCGGTCGACCAAGCTGCGCTGGCAGTTGGCCGACCTGAATGCTAGCTCTGATGTAGTCTTGTATTGCCAACTTCATTGTATCATTGATGTCATGTTTTCCTAGTGAAACTCTTGCCAATTCTCCCCGTGAACTAGCAAGAAGCGTAAACACAAGGAAATGACTAAGTGAATGAACGCAGAGATCACACGAGCACACGTGCCTAGCCCGTAGTCTAGCTCCCTTTGCAGCAGTTATCTCCGCATGGTGCGGTGAGCGTGGACGGCACACGACTTACCTTTTAGTCAGGTCGACGTAGACACCACTTACCTATTTCGTAGTTACGGGCCGGCAACTGTGCGGTAGTCACTATGGTAGGTGCCGTAGGTGACGCGGGGTTGGTGGACACCCTGGAGGCACGGTTGGAGAACGCGAGGAGGAAGCACGAGGCCAACGAGTATGGCGACTTGCCCTGGGCGGTCGTCGAGGCTGGACTCCGCTCCATGTGGGCGACGGAGCACCCGTCTCGACCTGCCTCTCCTCGTCCGGTGAACAACGAAGGCGGCGTCGACGTGGGCGTCAACGCCGGTGGTGGTCAAGTCGGCAGCAGTGCTGGAGGCACGTTGAGGCAGCGAGGTGTGATACACGCCGGTGAAGTCGGCGGCGTTCAGGCGCGAGGGATGCTGTCGTCGGCGGCTGCAGGCTCTTCGCAGGGTGACGTCGGAGGTCGAAGGAGTGGGCTGTTGTCGATGTCGGCGTCCCAGGTGACGGCAGGTGGGATTGCGCCGAGCTTCGGCTACTTTAAGTTCACGCCGGACAGGATCTCAGTCACCCCCCCACTGGTCGGTCGACCCAACATTCTCACCTGGAAGGAAGCTATCGAGCCCCAGCTGGACCTAAGCCAGGCTGATCGGCTTCGCCCGAGGGACCGTGGCGACGCCTAGGGAGCACCACCCCGACTTGCGGGCGGAGTTTCGCGCCGTGCAGCTGTTGACCTTCATGGTCATCTCGCGGTGCTGCTCGCCGGGTGTGCAGATCGCCTTAAAGTGGTGCCGGGAGTACATCGACGCCGGCCACCGGGCGTGGCACTTCATTGAGTCGACGTACCAGGTCACCAACGACCTGTTCATCGCCCAGCTGGAGGGACAGCTGACGCACCTGCGTATGGGTGACGAGGAGACAGCGACTGACTACTGCAACCGAGCCTGGCGAATTCTCGCCACTATCAGGATGGCCGGCGCGCAGTACTCCACGGCGTCGTACATCACCCATGTCATGCAGGGACTTTCTAGCAGCTATAACCTCCTGAAGCGGCTGTCCATGGCGCCGAGCACAAGGGCGACGCTCAACGAGGACAACATGACCTCGTACATCCTGCAGGACGAGGCGATGCAGGAGGCTGAGCGGTCACAGGAACTCTTGGCGCAGGCCAACTTCGTCGCCCCGGCGAAGCAAGGAGGCCGACCAGGACAGCGCAGACAGTCTGGTGGCGGCGGGAGCGGTAGCTGGAAGTCGACCAAGGAGGTTGAGAAGAAGTCGACCAAGGACGGCGGTCAAGGAGGAGGAGGTCGACGTCGGGAGTGCTGGATCTGCCACAGCCCCAATCACCTCTCCTTCGAGTGTCCCGACCGCAGTGACTCCGACGACGACGACAAGGGCGGCCGCGGGAGGTCGAGCAGTCATCGTCCTCATCGAGGAGGAAACCGGCCGCGCAAGGAGAAGCAGTCGACCAAGATGTCGACTTCGGCGAAGGACGCCGACTCCCCTGCTGGCGGCAAGGCGCGGGATGACAAGACGGCGTCGTGCTCGCTGGTCGGCGTCGTAGAGCCGACCGTCTCGCTGGCGCCGGAGGCCGGAGAGGACTTCCAGGCGGTGGCGGCAGCTGTGCAGGCGAACCCGGCGGTGGTCCTGCTCGACAGCGGTTGCTCCCACCACCTGATGGGGACGAAGGAAGCCTTCGTCAACCTGCAACCAAGCGGCACCATCAGGCATGTGCGCGGTTTCAATGGGGCGCTGCAGGACGTCCAGGGCCGTGGCACCGTCGCCCTACAAGGGGAGGCCGGGAAGCAGGTACTCATCCCCGACGTACTGTATGTCCCGGGTGTGCGGGCCAACCTGCTGTCGTCCGGCCAGCTGAAGGAGCACGGCGTGAAGCTGCAGGAGGACGGAGAGGGAATGATGCTCGTCTCTGCAGCCGGAGTGGTGCTCGGTCGGGCGACGTACTCCGGGCGTGTCCTCTGCACCGACCTGCGTCCCTGCTCAACGAGGTCGACGTCGCCCACGACGGAGGTTGTGGCTCTGCGGGCGATCGTCTCGAAGACGAAGTCGACGCCGGACCGGATGCATGCGCGGCTTGCACATGTCGGCATGGACACCATACGGAGCTCGGCGAAGAACGAGGTCGCCATTAGGCTGGACCTCAAGTCGGCGACGGACGCCGACTCACCGTGTGTCTCGTGCGTCGGCGGAAAGCTGGCGCGGCACACCTTCCCCGACCAAGGCTTCGACGCCGACGACGTGCTGGCCGTTGTGCACATCGACCTGTGCGGGCCGTTCCGCGTGGCTGCCAAGGATGGCAGCCTGTACTTCTTGTTGCTGAAGGACCGCAAGACCCGCTACGTGTGGGTGAAGCAGGTCGCCAAGAAGTCAGATGCGTTGCCGCTGTTCGTGCAGTGGCTGGCGGTGGCTGAGCGGCAGACGAAGAAGTCGGTGTTGATGCTGCGCTCTGACCGGGGAGGGGAGTTCCTCGGGAAGCAGTTCACCGACTTCGTGAACGGCAAGGGGATCGTCCACGACCTGACCTGCCCATACACCTCGCAGCAGAACGGCATGGCGGAGCGGGAGATGAGGACGGTGGTGGAGTCGGTGCGGACAATGCTGCTGCACATGGGCGTGCAGCGCCACTGGTGGCACCTCGCTCTCTGGCAGGCCGTCTGGGTCCGCAACTGCCTTGAGAGGTCGGCGCTGCCGCCGGGGACGACGCCATACCAGCTGCTGACCGGGAAGAAGCCCGACTTGTCGCTGGCGCGGGCGTGGGGCTGCATGGCGCAGTTCTTAGTCCCCGAGCAGCAGCGTGGTGGGAAGCTGCAGCCGAAGGCCAGGTGGGGCCTGCACCTTGGCATGTCGGCGGCGAGCAAGGGCTGGGAGCTCCTCGACGTCGACACCGACCGGGTGGTCACCACGTCGGACGTGGTGTTCTACGAGGAGATGTCGCTGGCCGAGTGGAAGACGGAGTACGGGTCGGTGTCCGGCCGCTCGTCGCCCACCCCGCCCTCTGACACCTCGTCGGCGACGCTGCCACTGCTTGCCGAGGTCGATGAGCTTGCTATTGAGGACGTCGAGGACGTCCGCCCCCCTACCCCTCCCCCTCCGACCCCTGCCCCTCCCCTCGTGGCCGACCTGCGTGGGCTGACCTCGGTGTCGGCCTCCGGCGATGAGGGGAGTAGTGGGACGTCGCCTTCGGCCAAGTGCATCGCCGGTGGCCGACGTGACGAGCGGCAGGTCGACGTGGGATTGCAGTTGACGTCGACAGGGGAGGAGCGGGTCGAGAAGCAGGTCGAGGACCAGCGGTCGACAAAGGAGCAGGCAGCAGTGACGCCGACCAAGGAGTAGTCGGCGACCAGGCAGTCGGCAGGGGAGCCGACCATAGGGGAGAAGTCGGCTGGGATGCCGGCTGAGGAGCAGCAGGACGCCGAGGGCAACGGCAACAGCGACGATGGAGGGGACGCCGAGGAGGTCCAGCCAGGACCACGGCGTTCAGGCCGACTTCGGAGGCCGCCTGACTTCTTCGTCCCCGCTGCCTTCACCACGGTGTACGACGTGGACGATGAGGCCGACGACGTGCTGTACGACGATGCCGAGGAGGATGAGGAGTTTCCAGAGCTCGACCCCCACATGCTAGCCGACCCCGAGCACCGTTGGGACATCTCGACGATGACGGTGAAGGAGGCGTTGGCGAGCTGGAAGGGCCCGGCGGTGAAGGCCGCCATGGAGGAGGAGATTCGCAGCCTCCTCAACATGGGAACGTGGGAGCTGGTCGAACGTCCGCCGGGAGTGAACGTCATGAAGAACCGGTGGGTGTTGACGACGAAGTACCACGTCGACGACACCGTCGAGCGCGAGAAGGCGAGGCTGGTCGTGAAGGGCTTCACACAGGTGTACGGCGCCGACTACGACGAGACGTTCGCGCCGGTGGGCAGCTACGTCACGCTGAGGATCTTCCTCAGCATCGTCGCCGTCCTCGACCTTAACCTGATGCAGCTCGACATGAAGAACGCCTTCCTGCAGAGCAAGCTCGATCGGGTGCTGTACATGTCCCAGCAGGACTACTTCAAGGACGGATCCGGCCGGGTGTGCAAGCTGCTGAAGAGCCTGTACGGGCTGAAGCAGTCGCCGCTGTTGTGGTACTTGGCGCTCAACGATGTGCTGGTCGGCGCCGGGTGGAAGAAGAGCCAGGTCGACGAGGCTCTCTACTTCAAGGTCGGAAAGGACGGAGTGGCCTGCTGGGTGCTGGTCTACGTCGACGACCTACTTGCCGCCAGCAGCAGCGCCGCGATGTTGAAGGAGCTGAAGGAGCTGAAGGAGCTGATGGAAGCCGCCTTCGAGCTGCGCGAGATCTTGCCGGTGCAGAAGTACCTCGGGCTGGAGATCGTGCGTGACAGGTCGGCGGGGAAGCTGTGGCTGCACCAGCAGGGCTACACCGACAGGCTGCGTAGGCGCTTCATCGACGAGGAGCAGACCGGGCGCACCCCGAAGACGCCGGTCTCGGTCGACGCCTACACCGAGCTCACCTTCGACGACGAGGAGGCGCAGGAACGCCAGGAAGAGGAGTACCGGCAAAAGGTCGGCTCGTTGCAGTTCGCGGCGACAACGACGAGGCCGGACATCGCCTTTGCCTGCAGCAAGCTGGGGAGCGGCCTCACGGTGAGGAGCGACCAGCACTGGCGCGAGGTCGACCGCTGCCTCGCCTACCTCACCAACACACGCAACACCACCCTGGAGTTCGGCGGTGGACCTGAGTCGCTGGAGCTGGTCGGCTACGTGGACATCGATGATGCCGGTGACAAGCAGAACAGGACGAGCACGGGTGGGTACGTGTTCGTCTACGGTGGGGCTGCGATCTCCTGGTCGAGCCAGCGCATCAAGTGCGCGACGATGTCGTCGACCGAGTCGGAGTACGTTGCAGCCACTGAAGCTGGCAAGGAGGGACGCCGCCTTCGCTTCCTTCTTGCGGAGTTCCGGCAGCTGGACGCCGGGAAGCCGACTGTCCTGCGAGTGGACAACAAGTCGGCTATCACAGTCGCCGAGGGCATGGGGTTGACGGGCAACCTCAAGCACATGGAACGGCGAAAGGCCTGGCTGCAGCACATGGTGAAGCGCGGGAAGTTCTCGCTGCAGTACATCCCGACCGCTGAGCAGCCATCCGACTTCCTGACGAAGGCGCTGCACTATCCAGCCTTCAACCGGTGCTCCGTCGCAATCGGCCAGGTGCGCTTGGCCGACGTGGGCGACGGCGATAACGACGTGCAGCAGTAGGTGCCATGCCCTCTTGCATGGCTGGTGCGGTGACCGGCGTGCTGTGTGTTGGGTGCACGCCGACGGGCTATTCTCGGAGCTGTACTGCCGTGTGGGCTGGGTGCCCAAGCGTGAACGCGGCAGGGGAGTGTCAACGGGAGTTGTGTGTTGGCCCCGTCCTCGCTTGGGCGGAGCCAACATCGTGGTCGGGTGTGAGGGGAGCAGCCGACCTGCAGCAGTGGGCGAGCTGGTTGACGAGGAGGTCGACCTGCACGGGGACCACTGCACGGGCGCCGACTTCAGGGTGGCGCCAACTTCGGGGAGGTCGACTTAGGAGTCGACCTGCGGGTGACGTCAACTTGGGGAAGCCGACTTCGGTGGTCCGCTGATGGACTGCTGGTCTACCTGCGGGTGGTCGACTGGACTTGGTGGTCGACAAAGGAGGGGCCGACGTCGACCTCGACTCAGGACGCCGAGCAGTTGGGCGTCGAGTAGCGGGGCGTCAACTTCGTGACGCCGACTTCGGGTGGCCGACGTGGGTGGTCGGCCGACAACTGCGCTGGCCGACTTAGTGCTGGTCGACGTGGAGCTGGTCGACCAGAAGGGACGTCGACCTGGAGGAGGTCAACCGAGGGGCGTGGTCGTCCTGGTGAGGTCGACATGGAGGTGGTCGTCGACTTGGGAGGTAGACGGGCACGTACGGGAGCTGCTGGTCGACGTGGTTGCCCGGTCGACCAGGTTACCTGGGTGACGAAGTGCTGCGGAGGAGTGCGACGGTCGCCCAGGCGAAGTTGGCGAGGCCGACCTCGGTGGTGGTATCCCGAGGTCGTCGTGGCGGATCAGAGGCAGTCGTCAGCTCGAGGTTGACGTGGTGTGTGCGCTGTGCAGGTGACGAGACTCTGCACGCCAATCATCTGCGCGCACATGCGAAGCGGGTGCACTGCTGTCCTGCGTGAGCAATGCTGGCACGCCGTCAACCTGCGACGTTAGCACGCCGTCGACCTTGCCTTGCTGGAGTGCGGTCGACCAAGTCGTGCTGGAACGCGATCGACCAAGCTGCGCTGGCAGTTGGCCGACCTGAATGCTAGCTCTGATGTAGTCTTGCATTGCCAACTTCATTGTATCATTGATGTCATGTTTTCCTAGTGAAACTCTTGCCAATTCTCCCCGTGAACTAGCAAGAAGCGTAAACACAAGGAAATGACTAAGTGAACGAACGCAGAGATCACACGAGCACACGTGCCTAGCCCGTAGTCTAGCTGATGTTGCAGCAGTTATCTCCGCACTGTACCATGCAGCCGAAGAATCGTAACATTTTTGTGCTGCCCAATTTTCCTGTCCACAGCAGATGCGGTGATGCGTTGTTCGGAAGCGATGATGACGAAAGCAAGTTGTGCAGCATCACGCCGTGGTCCATTGCCTCGGGCCACTGGTGGTTGGGTAGCCGCATGCCACGTAGCAGCTTGCGCATGGTGTTCTGAAGGGTCTTGTTCATTCTTTCTGCTACACCCTGCTGTTGATGGGCGTAAGGAAGGGAGATGAGCCTCTTGATTCCCTTCTCTGCGAGGTAGTCCTTGAAGCGTTGTGAGGTGTATTCTCCGCCTCCATCTGACAGAAAACTCTTTAGGTTTACTCCGGACTCTCGTTCTGCTGCTGGAAGCCAGGCGACGAAGGCTTCGAAAGCCATGTTGCGACTCGGAAGGTTCAGGTGCCAAACGTATCAGGTGGCAGTGTCGATGAAGGTGATGGTGTAGTTGTAGGCTCCTTGTCCTGGTACGCGATTGTACAGGATGTCGCTGTACACCTTTTCAAGCGGTGCGTATGCTGGTGCACTTGGGTTGTGGTGAGGGACAAACGGCTGATGCGGTAAGTCGGCTTCAGGACATGTGAAGCACGTTCCTTTTACTCGTTGGAGTTCTCTCCCGTCATGTAGTAGGAGCGAATCTTTGTCGAGCACCCCTGCTCTTATCATGTTGTTTAACGTTGTGTTGCTTGGGTGTCCCATCCGTGCATGCCAGATTTCTTCGCTGGCGCGGTGTCCGGGTGAGCATCGGTACATGTCGGAGTTGGAGTAGAAGCTGGCGGTGAAGTTGGCGCTTGAATGAACTTCTCGTGGTGCCGGGTTTAGCTGTTGCGCGGGTGTCGGTGGTGTGTCATTGACGAAGATCAGTGCCGTTGCTGGACTAGCGATTGGTGTTGATGTTGCCACTGCTGTTACCGTTGTCTCTGCTGCTGCCGTTCTTGTCTCTGCTGCTGCCGATGTTGTCTCTACTGCTGCCGATGTTGTCTCTGCTGCTGCCGAATGTTGAATTGTCGCTAACGCTCTTGTTCTTTCTGCTTCAGGGATGGTTTCCGAGTACCAGAAGCCTCCAGGACTGAAGCCTGGGTCAAGATCCTGTGGATGTGTCCAAGAGGTGAAGTTCACGATGGCATCGCTGTCAGCGATGCCAAGGTCTGGGACGAAGTCGAGAACAAAGACGTTGTTTTTCAGCACTACCTTCCTGATATAGAGACCTCCCCTGCCGTTATACAGTTTGAACTCCTGTGTAGTGCTGTCTGCTTCGAGATGGATACCTTTCGCCATTAGCTGACTGACGCTTAGTAAGTTGTAGCCAAGTCCCTCCGCAATTAAACCTTTGACATTTGTAGAATGACATTTTTCTCTCGCAACTGAAGTTGTACAATTCCTTGTCGTTGTGTGCGCAAGTTCTGGTTGTTGGCGACGGTGATGACGACTTCGCGGTGAAGTTGCTGTTCTCGTTGAACGAAACAACCCGAAGAGCACATATGTTGTCCGCAGCAACTCTCCAAGAACCAGGTATCTTTCCTGGACGGCTCACTCTGGGCGATAGCTGCGTACGTTGGGTTCCGCTCCAGTGTCTCGCAGCGCGGCGTGCTTTCGTCAAGAAGTTCTTCGGGTGAGTATGTTGGTGGTGATTCGGTGATGCAAGAGTCGGAGAGTCTTGCCATACAGCTGACGATATTTCTTGCTCCTTGTGCAGGTTGTCCCGTTGATGTTGTTTGAACTTGAGCGGTGGGGTTCGCTTGTGTTGAAGCGACTTGGCTGCTTGAAGGTCGAAGCTGTCGCTGTGGCGGTGTTGACTGTTGTCGATTCGGGCAGTGTGTGCGCGGATGTCCTGACGTCTTGCAGAGATGGCAGAACGGAGGTACAGGCTTTGGTTGATGTCGGCTGTTGTTGTTGTTGTAGTGTCGCTGAGTGTGGAACGCAAATTCGGGAACTGACGTTTTCTTCTTGTGCCGCTCCTCTTGCAGGTCCATGTCTTGCTGCTCGGCGTGAATTTCGGCGCAGAGTGCTGCTTCGGAAATCTTCCCGTGATGGCACGAGTGGAGAACGGCACGAGTGGAGCGCCAATGAGGACCAAGTCCAGTGATGACGACTGTGACGAAGGCTTTTTCGGAGATTGACCCTCCGCATCGAATGAGTTTGTCGCGTAGTTCGCGGCAGCGGCTGATATACGCCATTCCCTTTTCGCCTGGTTTCATCTCGACTGTTGTCAGTTGCGCCATCAACCGACTCAGATTTGCGCTGTCTGTTGCTTGATACAAGCTCTTCAAGTGGCTCTATGCGAGTTCGGCGGAGTTGCCGTATCCCTGGTAAGACCGTTTATTCTGCTGCTGATTCGGAGTGATGTTCCTCAGTAGAATCGTGTACGCCATCATTGACTGATACGTGTACTGCTGTTTGTCATACTGTGTGCCGTGTGTTGGGTATGGCAGGGATCCGTCGAAGAAGCCAAGAATCTGCGCGCCTTTCATCATTAATTCGAACTCGAATGACCAGGTGAAGAAGTCCTTGCCGTCGAAGGGCCTTGACGTCTGCAGTTTTAAGACGTGCGCGAACTGCGACTGAACTTGAAGTGCGTCCAGTGTCTTCTCTTGTCCAAGTGCAGGCTGTGGTTGTGGCATAAAGCTGACTGAGCCGCGCTGGGGCTCGTACGGAGCAAAGGTAGGTTGCTGCTGTTGATTTCCACGTGCATAGGATGAACGATCAAGGCTCATTGGAGTCACACTGTTGTTGTTGTTGTTGCTGTTGCTTGACTGCGCAGGTGCCGACTGTTGGTGTTGCTCGTAGAAGGACATGAAGGAGAAAAATTTCTCCATCATGTTCTGATCGAAGCTTGCAGGTTGATTCGCGGGAGTCTCGGTAGAAGTTACTCTTGGTCCTGTTGCCGTACCCTCCTCTGTCTGTAGGCCAGAGGCAGGAGGTGGAGTAGGAGTAGTACCCGGGGAGCCGTTAGAGGAGCTCATTTCCTTTTGTGTTGCCATGCCTTCTGACGTTGTAGATAAATTGATGGTAGTTGAGTTCCCCCTGTTGCTCTGATACCATGTTGGGCTGAGAAAGGCCCTTAGGATCTTTGCAGGGCTGAACTCTAGGTAGGATTTGTTGTAATTAGCGGAAGCGTTTATTGAAGTAGTTGAACCACCTTGCGCTGGTATGTGAGGGCAAAGTAGATTGATTAAAGTCAAGAGATACAAGATTATATAAGAGTACAAGGAATACGAAGAGATACGGTTGCAACTACTTTACTGTTGCTGTTGCGGTTCGATACAGTGACGACTCGGGCAACTGCTCTGTAGCGAGTCAGTTGTGTGTCATTGCTGTCGCGCTGTACTTGTCAGGTCAAAGGTCGCTGACCTTTGACTTTCGCGTAACCTCCAGTAACTGCTCAACCTCCAAGGGTTTACTCGACAGTGCTTCGATATGCTTCGCTTCGCTTCTGTCTTGGTGTTTCGACACGACAGAGGCGCATAGAATCAATTGTTTCCAACAGGGAAGATGGGTACAAGTACAAACCCCAGCAATGTGTTGTACCCCATATGTGCTACCCCACTACAGCCTACACCCTAACATTATATATATAGTTTGACACCGGTAGCCACTGTGCCAGCTGCTCCTGTTGCCCGTGTGTCTGCAGCTTCACTCGTCGCCTCCTATCTCCTCTCCTCTCATAGTCCCGCCTCCTCCTCCTCACTTGCCCTTTGTGAATGCCTCTAGCTTTGCTTGTACTTGTGAACCTGCTCTATGACTGCTTGCTGTGCTGATTATACCCCACTTTGACTATGGGGGTGTGTCAGAATGTGATATTTGTTTAGCCTGCAGTAGGGTACTAAATAGCGAGTATAGCCCAAATTAGGGTTTCCTATATGTACTCAACTGCCTGCTAGTGCAAGCCCCTTTTTTCTGTTCTAAACTTCTGCTCACTTTTCTCTGACACACCTCGCATCCCATCTCCGTACGTCAGCACAAAGCGACGGAGCCCCTAGCCTGGAAACCCCCTCGCATCTCTCATCTTCTGGAATCTCGATGTTTCTCTTTCGTGGCTCATTCATCTTGTCGTTCGTGTCTTTCAGCCTTGTTCACTGCCTCTCTTCGCAATAGTTAACACACTAAGGGCAGCCGCCTAATAGAATGGCGTTTCGCGGGTCGACTGCGCAGCTGTTCGTTGTTCTGCATCTCGTTCTCGCGTTCGCCTCGCTGAGTACAATCCAGGGTGTCGCGGTGAGTGAGTACGAATCAGGAAGCGCGACCACTCCATGAGCTGCATATCTAGGGCCGCCTTAGGGGCCGCGAATACCCGCAACCACAGACTCTATACATCCCCTTCCTGCTTTCGTACCCCTGCATCCTCCCCTCCCTCCTTCCCTCCCTCCCACCCTCCCTCCCTCCCTCCCTCCCGCCCTCCTTCTCCCTTCCTCTCACGCGTTGTCGTTGATTTTTTCTTTTTTGTTCGCTTGTTTCGATTTTTCGTGTGTTTTATGTTGTTCGCTTTCATGTCCGCATTCACCTGCAGCTGATAAGGGGATACGCGGACAAGTTATGTAGGCGGGTCGCGCTTTCTGAACATCAATTTCTCCGAAGCCGACGGGTCATGCGGGGCATGGGCTAGCGACTATGCCGCATTGCACAGTCCAATAATGGGACGCGCCTTCGAAGCGTGTTTAGCACGGCAATGGCCGGGGACGGCACCGTCTCGGCACGACCCGTCCATTCGCTTCCTCCCATTCGAGTGGCTGGACGGCTGTGGCGGCTTCGCGGACGTTCTCACGGGGCTGTTGACCGCCTTTGTGGTGGCTATACTGGACAACCGCGCGCTTATAGTCCGCAACCGCTGCCTCTCCAATGCCTTCGAACCGAACATGATCAACTGGACACCCGGCCCGTTCGTGCCCTTGGAACCTGCGCGGAGCTCACGTTGCTGGATTATAGCGTCCTCCCAGGGAGGACGGTCCCGGCAAAGCGCGCGCGCGACGGGGAGGTGGTGCTGGTGTGGCTGCGGAATAAGTTCGTTAGGATCGAGCCATTTTTTAAGGAGCTTGAAGGAGCGGTGAACATTCGCATGACGAGCTACCGCAGAGAGGCTGCAGACGAAGGACAAGGGGGAGTGGGCGGAGAGGTTCAAGGAGATGGGCATGCAACAACCGTACGTGCTCGGGTGCTTGCTCCGGTTCCTCATGCGGTAAGGGGGAGAGGGGGAGAGGGGGGACGGCGAGGGGGGAAGATGGAGGAGAAAGGGGAGGTGGGTGGGAAGGGGGAATGAGATAAGTTCCCTTTCTTCCCTCTCCCACTTTCCCACCCACTTTATTTTGCATTCTGTTCTCACTCTTCCTAGTTTTCCCCCTTCCCCTTTCACCCCTCATCCCTCCCCCGTCATCCCGTACCCTCTCCAACTCCTTCTCCCTCTTCCACCCTCCCACCACCTCCCTGCACGCACTCTCCGCAGGCCCAAGCCACAGGTGCAAGCGCTCTACCACAGCATCGAGCAGCGCCTGCGGAGGCCGTGGGCAGGAAGGGGAGGGGCAGGGAGGCCCGTGGCAACGGTGGGGATTCACATCCGCGTGGGTGTCGATGTGGTGTGGCCGGGCGACAGCGGCAAGCCCAAGGAGCTCACTGCGAAGCAGGTGGACTGGCTTGTTGCTCGCGCCAGGATATGGATTCATTGCGCTCGGGTAAGTGAAGAGGGGGGAAGGCCGGGGAAGTGGGAGTGGGGAGGTTCGGAAGGGTAGGGTTGTGAGTTTCGGTTTTGGAGTGGGTCGTCTGACGTGATCGATGTGCGGATTGGTTATCCTGTTTACCTACATGTAACCCAGCTAACGTGATAATTCTAGATAGCACATACATTCAGACGGGACTACTGATCGTCGATTTGTGGTGATCAATCGCGACAACATAAATGCCGACAAACCGAGCAACAGTGGCGATATCCACGTGCTTGCAAAGTGACATGGTTTCGCTAAGCGGGTGAACGCACAATTTCATACATTTCAGAGGGCTATCGATTCCCTAGCCTGGTTGCCCAGTGAGTTTCGCATTTCTCATTCGTGTTTGTATTTTTTAATACCGTTACAACGACGGGTGTGCATTGTTTCACCAATCGATCCTCTCACGCGATTGTGAGAATCGATATAGAATCATGATCCTCCGATATAGACACTTTTACTGCGTCCTTAGGTGAAAGGTCGGTTTCTGTGTGTGTGTGTGTGTGTGTGTGTGTGTGTGTGTGTGTGTGTGTGTGTGTGTGTGTGTGTGTGTGTGGGTGTGTGTGGGTGTGTGTAGGTGTGGATATGTGTGTGTGTTTGTCTGTGTGTGTCTGTGTGTGTGTGTGTGTGTGGGTGTGTGTGTGTGTGTTTGTTTGTGTGTGTATGTGTCTCTGTGTGCGTGTATGTGTGTGTTTGCATTTGTCTATTTTGTTACTAAACCTACCAACCTATAGCACGACTCTTTTGACTACCCAGACGTCCTTGGTACGCATCCTCTCACTACGTTGTTCACCCATTCCTTCATTCCCCGAATCCATTCCCGAACCCCTCATGCCCCGACCCCGAGCGTGTGGAACCCCAACCACAAGAGCACTGACTCCCAACGTCCTAACAACCCTCACTTTTCTTCACCTCTCCCAACATCCTTCTTTCCAACCGTCCTGAGATCTTCCTCGCCCTGTTTCCCGGATCCACCAGTGTGTGGAGGCGTACTGGTTCCCGTCGTTCGTTGCGGTGCACTGGATGCTCGTCACCAACTCAGCAAAGCTCAAAGCTGCCATCAAATCCAGGTTTCCCTCCAAGGTGTGTGCGTGCGAGAAGGTGGGTGGTTTCATGTGTGCGCGCGCGCGGCTGGGGGGTAGAGATGGATGCAGTTGGCATGGGGGGAGGATGGGGGGAGAAGGCGAGATTGGAGGGGGGAATGGGGGGAGAAACTTACGAGGTCATGGTCAGGACGAATTGTGCCTTTCTCTCTGAACACCTGATGCTTGAGCAATGCTATTCCTTTCTTTCTTGAGTTGTTTTTCTCCTCTCTATTTTCGCTCTTCTGCCCCTGCCAGGTCATCACCACCGACTTAATACCACGGCATTCAAATAGTCTGACCTCTGGCTCTGCTGGCAGCATTGGCCGTGGCTCCTCCCCTCTACGCCTACGAAAGCTTGCAAGGCAGCGGCAGGAAGAGCAGGATAGATTGTTCCAAGAGCTGGTAACAGAGTGGTTCCTTCTGGCCTCTTGCGATGCGTATGCTATTTCCCTATCTGGGTATTCAAGCACAGTCGTGTATTATCCTAATAGACCCATGGTTGCTTACTTGAGAGGAAGTTGTGACCCTAAGATGCCTTTGCGAGCTACATTTATTCAAGGCCAGGCTCGGGGTAGAATATAGAAACGGTCCTTTCAAAATGTGGGTTAAGTGTAAGTGTGTTCTTTATTATGTACTGGACCTTTTTGTACTTGGATGGAGATGAAATTATAACACTTGCTTGTGCACTTGGAACTGCTGTTGTGTGAGAAGCGGCTACTGTACGCGCGGCTGCAGTTGTGCGTGCGGGCTGCAGGGGCGCGCGCGGCTGCTGTTGCGCGTGCGGCTGCTCCTGCTGTGTGCATAGCTGTGGCTGCATGCGCATCTGCCTGCGGCGGCTGGTGCGTGGGCAATAGGGCCTGCGCAGCAGCGTGCGTGCGTGCGCGTGCGTGCGGCAGCGCCTGCGCGGTTGCGGGCGCGCGTGCGTGCATGCGCTAGCGTGTGCACGGCTGCGCTCTGCTGGCTATGTGCAGTACGGGGCGGTCTGCAGGGCGGGACGGGACGGGCTACCGGGTGGGGCGTGGTGCGCACGGGCCAGGGCAGTGTGCGGCCTGCAAAGGGGCGGAACGAGGCCTTACGGGGCGGGATGGGGTGCGCTTGGGATGGGACAGGGGCGCAGCCGGCTAAGGGGCGGGGCGCGACCTACTAAGGGGCGGGGCGGGCTAGGCTAGGCTCGGGTCCCAAGCCCCGTTCGTAACCCTCTTCGCTGGTTTCTAGTCTAGCCCTCTGGCCACGTCTCGTTTTTCGTTTTGGCTACTCCTTGCCTAGCCACTCTGGCTTCGTTTGTTACTCGCTCCGGCCATTCCTAGACCCATTTCGTTCGTTTCTTCTGGCACCATATGCTCTTCGTTCGTTTCTAGCTCCGGCCGTTCCTAGTAATGCGTTACTAGATTGATAGCCGTCTTGTTATGACGTTCACTCAAGTCCTGCGTTTTAATCCAGAGGGTTGAGCACTAGACTTCCATTCCTAGCTCCTCCACGCCATACGATTCCTCCAGACCCAGCGCCAGGATAATGATACCTTGCCTGAGCATCTGCCCCCTGATGCCCAAAGCCAAGTGCGGCTCCTGACACGCTTCACTTCGCGTCTGGCGTACCTTGGTCTTTTCTACATGTAGCCACTCCACCTCAAATGTTAACGCCTGCATGCCAGTCTTCATTTCCGCTACTTGCCGCATCAACGCATCGAATGTGGATAGTGGGGAAGCTATGTCTAGTGGGCAACGCGCAATAGCTGTCGGAGATAGATTTACCGTACTAAGCTTCGCAACCATCCGCTTTGCCACCCGACGTGCAAACCACACCCGTGCCACTAAAATACCCCCGGAATGTGAGGTGAACTAGGAAGAAATCTATGTTCTCAAGTGTTATGAGTTGTTCAAGAGAGTTGCTCCGAATAATGAGCAAAGAAGTGTTGAATTAATCTATAACTACTTGCTGTAAAGTGTAGTGTAGCTACACCTCTTGCCTTGCCTTGCATTTCTCACTTCACTCTCCTGGTGCCAATCTCTAATTCTCCTTCCCAAGTTGCTAAACCTAACTTCCTCCTGACTTGTTTCACGACACAAAGCTGTGGCAATTTGGGCTGACGATACAATGAATGACCCGAGATAATAAAGCAGGCTAGCCTAACCATGCGGGAACCTCGGGGACGCGAGGATGGATGCAGGTTAGGCAAGAAAATGTCAAAGGTGAACACATGGAGCCTTGGTGTGATGAAATCGGTCGAACGTGTATTTCTGAGCAGTAGGGTTGTACGCGAAGGAGTAAGCCCCCGTTATGAAAGGGAAAATTCCTCCAACTGTATCTTCCATTCTATGATCTCAATAACAAACAATTTGTTTTTGCTTAGTAGCAATTTGAACGGACTATCATAATGATAGCGCGGTAACTATAACCGACACTAGAAACAAGTGTGCAAAAGTTTTAAGATTGCATTCCTACGCACAGACTCCATTCGAATTCTGGACATGTTGAGCCTTTTTAATGATGTACGCCTACTCTTTTGAAGTTTTCTTGGCCTAGACAACCATGCTACGGAATCTATGCTAAGAAAACTCAACAGATTTAGTAGACTAGGGGTAATGGGAGCAGGATGCGAGAAAGAGGGGTTTGCATTAGTAAGAGAAGCAAGAAATACAAGGCAAGGAAAGGCAAGAGGTGAACCACTAGCTATAGTGCTACACTACACACACTAAATAGTACAAAAGGCATATAATATATATTGCATTATATATAATGTACTATCACAATACAATTTTCAAAAACAACCCCTAAACTGCTTGCAGCAAAAACCAAGTGCGTGAAACACCCCTGAAGGAGTTTACCATCATGAGTATGCAGCGGAAGATGAAGCGAAAGGCATGTGCATTAGAGGCAGATGCACCAGCAGCAGATGCTCAGCAACGGTAGATGTAGTAGTGGCAGGTGCGACGGCGGCATGTGCTGCAACGGTAGGTGCGGCGACAGCAACTGGCAGCGGTGCGGCAAAAGCTCGCGGCAGTAGATGCGGGCGCCTGCAGAAGTGGCAAATGCTCACTAGCGGCAGGTGTGGCAGCAGTAGGTGTAACGGCAGGTGCAGTTGTACGGCGGTGACATAAAGGAGGAAGAGGTAGAAGAGCGGAGCAGAAGGGAGGGAGAGGAGAGAGGAGGAGGAGGTGGGCGGCTGCAGGTGCTGCATGTTTACCCCCGCGACCACCTCAGCCTCCCCCCCACAGCGGCAGTCGCGGCTAAGGTGCATGGCGTTTGTTACGATATGAAGTTTTATCAGAAGGCATTCATGTATGCTGCAGGAGCCGACTCTACCGAGTACGAAGTCGAGGAGTCAGAAGAGTCGAAGCGACGCAGCAACCGTCTAACCAAGACCGATGCAGGCAGAAACATTTGAAGTGAAAAGAGTGGGAACAGGTTTGAAACGGGTTCCCGCGCTGCACGGTTTGAATTTCGCTGTAATAAGGGAATGTACCCCTTAGAGTACATGGCTAGTCTAGGTCTTTTCGTATTCCCCTGTATTCTTATATAAACTCGATGTATGCATGCTATTATCAACTTAGTTATTTACATTCACTCTGACCTGAGATTCAAACTTCCGCTGCAACACGACTCTGCGGTCAACCCAGAGCAATCCTTTGCTAAGTCCCACTTGGGATTGTAACATGGTACCGTATGAGAGTGTCAAGATATGTTGCTAGGGTTTAGCCTTAGGAGCCATGCTAGGAGGTAGAGTGTGAGGGAGTTGGCAATGAAAGAGGACTTCACTATAGAGCTAAGGGTACAAATATGATAGGAAAGGGGGTAATCCACCAAACAGAATGTGATAACTACACTACTGCTATATCTACATGCAGTTACAATAATATAACTCTGACAGAGAGCTACTCATGGATTATTCGCATCTTCGCTTCCGTGAAATTCGCCGAACCAAGATCTTGCGAGTGGCACACGCTCCAAGACCAAGATGGCCGGAGGATCCGGAGGCCAAGCAAATCTGACGGCTGAAGGACAAACCAACCCGGCTGCGACAAATGAGGCAACAACCACGATCCGCACTGCCGCACTCGAGCAGTTATTCGCTCGACTTTCAACTATGGAGAAAGAACTCCAAAATCTGCGCAAAGGCGATGTGAGAACCTCTTCCCAACCAGCTCATCCTGGACTACTAACTACGAAAAGCCGTGATACCGCACACCTTCTCCCCCGACACAGACAAATCAACAACAACTGCCCCCCGTCCAAGTGATGAAGTCATTAACTCTGCGCAAGCACGCTTTCTCAGCGTTTAAAAAATCAAGACTACTGCCGCATTTGACGGCAAAGATTTCTACACATGGAGTTTCAAGCTTGAGCTCCTCCTACAGACAGCGCAGATTTACCATTACTTCGACGACTCCTATTCTAAACCGGTGGACGACACCGACGACGCCAGGGCTCAGTACTACAGCGAGTCCCTCATGGCGTACAGTGTGCTGCTATGAAATATGATGCCTGCGGAACAACTTAGCATTCGCTCCTACAAAGAGAGCGCCGCTCCACCCTTGGAAGCCTGGAAGCACCTCATTGATGTCTATCAGCCGAAGGATTCGGTTACCGCCAGCAGGCTCCTGCAGCAACTTATGGAGACAAAGATGGGGCACGGGGAGAAAGCGAACTCTTATATTAACCGCTGTCGCTACATCCGTGACCAGATCACGAAGCATGGGAGCGCAATCTCAGAAAAGATCTTCGTAAACATAGTCCTTCAAGGACTCGGGCCAGAGTGGAAGCCCTTTAAAGCGCTACTCCGACAGCGAGGGATTATCTCAGTAGCCGCGCTATGCACCGCACTCCTGATTGAACAGCTGGACATGGACTCGAGCAGAACAAGCTCCGCGCCGCGCCGAGAGCGACTTGCCTTCTACACAGACAACCATGAAGAGCGACGACAACCAAGGAGCCACTATTGCAAAATTTGCAAAGTCTTTGGACATTCAACGGATCGATGCAAATCCCGATCCAACTATCGCCACCCAAATTCCACTCACCACAACAACTGGGTCGGCCGACAAGACATACGTCATCCTCAGTCTCAACATCAGACATGTCGTCCTCCTGCACAACATCAACATCAGCAAGGACCTCAATCAGGAGTGTCAGAATAATATATAAATCTATATATTGTTTTGTAACTGCCTGTAGTGTAGACTACTGTAGTTATACAATATTCTGTTTGGTGGTGCACCTTTCTTCTTGCCTATATGTACTGCTCGCTCTATAGTGAAATCCCTCTCTTCTCTTTTCAACTTTCTCGACTCTCCTAACTCAACTACTCGAACTCAACCAAGGCTCCTAAGTTATGGCTCCTAAGCCTAACTCTTACTAGTACTTTTCTCAAGGAGCTCCTAGAAACATCATCGCGAACATGGCGACGCGCCGACGTCGCACTGCTGAACCTGACAAAGAAAACGAGATCCAAGGAAGACTCCTTGAACCAGAAGAGGGTTGGAATAATCCCCTCACTGAAGATCACTACTACCTGTACGACGAGGACGAGCAGGATTGGAATCAGCCAATCACATTGTGGGAAATCCCGCCATATGACAACCAACAATACGTACCGGTGGGATGGAAGGAAGACGAAGACCCCTTCTTCCACAAGCGCTACAAGGCAACCCTGGTAACTCCGCGACTGGCGCTACTTCTGCGCAGAAACAACACCGACAACCATAACACCCGGTACCTCGACGGCTGCTGCGGACAGCACATGGTGGGATCCACGCGATACGTATCGAACCTGAGTCGGGCCCCCGCAACTTACGTCACCGTCGCCAACAACGAGCAGCTGCGCTCTAATGCGCAAGGCATCGTGGTCCTGCAAGCACGAGACAGCAATACACACATCTCGTTCAACGACGTACTTTACGTCCCAAACCTTCGTTTTAATCTCCTCTCAACAGGACAACTCCGAGATTGCAGCGTCATCCTCACCACGGACCTAGCCACACGCGACCTCATCCTCACCTACGCTCCCCCTGACACGCCTCCCGAATCATTCAAATACCTTGGATGAGCCCTGTGAGAGTACGACGACTTATGCTGGCTTTGCTAGCTTGCCTGGAATTTATTATGCTATATCTAACTTGGGTTTATTCTGTCATGCATAGATATGCTTGATTTCCTAGGTTAGGTGCATTCCTATATTTTATTATAGTTATAGCACCGAACCAGGTTACGTGTACCGAACTCAAGCCTATTCGGTTTCCACCGAAATGCTTTCTACTGAGTTCGGGAAGGTTCTGTTCGGGAAGTTTCGCGACCCTCAGAACATTCGCGTAACACCTGGGTAACTGGCCTTGTGTCGAGACTATATATAGCCTCGTGTTGTACCCAGGTGAATCATTCAATTCAAACTCTCTTTTCTGAGCTTGATACTAGATCCTCACAAGCCCGCTCAATCAATGGAATCTACGTCCTAGACTTCGACGTACCTTCCTTCCAATCATCATCCGACAAGCTCGTAGACCTCGTCCCCCTCGACTTCGCCTACATGAGCAAGAAAGCATGGGAGCAACCAGATGTCAGAATGAGAAACGAGAATGAGGAGTGACTAGCAGGAACAACAGTACAAATATGTCAAACCCTAATCTGGTGTACCCCTTATGGTGTGACCCACTACAGCCTAGAACCACACAAACATATAACGTTTGACACACCCCCATAGGCAAAGTGGGGGAGACCTAGGGGTCACAAGACCAGTCAAGGCAAAACAAGGCAAACAAGCTCAGGGTGGATCTCGAGGATTCCACACAAATTCCGAGCACAAGCAAGCGGTCACAAGACCAGTTCACATGCAGTTTTATAATAGAGCAAGAGGTACAATGATCACAAACTAACAAGACAAACATGCAGGTATATATATAATGATCACAGTACAGGTAAAATCAAGAAGTAAGTAAGTGAGAAACAGTCGGCACAAGGCCTAGAAGAGTGCAAAAACGCTGATGGTCAACAGGCGGAAGCGCCTTGGTGAACACATCAGCAGTGTTGGCCTCAGTGGCCACGTAACGCAGAAGAAGCTGACCACGCTGCTGTAGCTCTCGAGCTAGAAAGTAACGCAGAGCAATGTGCTTCGTCCTGTGCTCCAGTCTGTGCTCCTGGCACAAGGCAATGGTTGCCTTGTTGTCGACGTACAGCACTGGAGGAGAACGAGGCTGCTCTCCAAGGTCAGTCAGCAGGTAGGTGAGCCAGCGAAGCTCCTGGGCAGCCATGGCCGTGGCGTAGATCTCAGCCTCACAGCTGGAGCTGAGAACAGAAGAAGAACGAGTAGAACACCAAGAGACAGAGCCAGAGCCAAGACTGAAGGTGTAACCCTGAGACGACCGCTGAGTAGCCTGGTCGTCTGCCCAAGAAGCGTCTGAGTGCCCAGTGAGAACAGGCCGGTCTCGCCCTCCAAGCACTAGCCCCATGCCCGACGTACTGCACAAGTAGCGCAACACCCTCTTAGCTGCATCCATGTGCTCCTTCCGGTGACGGCCAGGAGCAACATAGCGTGCTAAGATGCTGAGAGGGTATGCTAGGTCAGGTCGAGTGCAGGTCATCAGGTACATGAGGCAGCCCACAAGCTCTGGATACGGACCACTCGACTCTACGGACTCATCCGAAGGCAGAGCTGAGAGCGAGTGACCCGTAGGCAGAGGAGTGGACTGAGGCGAGGAGTACGTGAAGCCGAAGCGCTGAAGGACCTGCTGCACCATGTGTGACTTAGTCAGGGTAATGGTGCGGCGTGCTCTGTCCCGGGTGATCCGCAAGCCAAGATAGCTTGTCAGTTCACCCAGGTCTGTGCACGTGTGTCTCTTCTGCAGCTCGGACTTCACGTGGGCGAGTGCGGCAGTGTCCGCAGTGGCAAAGACCAAGTCGTCGACGTACACGAGGATGTAGAACGGCGGCAGCGAGGTGTCGGTGCGCAGAAACAGCGACGGGTCAGCGGTAGAAGGAGCAAACCCAAGAGCCGCAAGTGTAGTCCTCAGTGTGTCGTGCCACTCACGCGGCGCCTGGCGGAGACCGTAGACTGGCCGCCGGAGGCTCCACTGGGTGCCAGGAGGGAACGACCCAGTGAAGCCAGGTGGGCGGCGCAGCCAGATCTCCTCGTGCAGGGTGCCCTGCAAGAAAGCTGTGCTGAAGTCAAGAGAGTGGAGCTCGTAGTCACGCTGAGCGGCGACGTGTAGCAGAACCCGAAGAGTGGTCATCTTCGGGGTCGGGGAGAAGGTCTGGAAGAAGTCAACTCCCTCTTGCTGACTGAAGCCTCGTGCAACGTAACGCGCCTTGAAGACAGGCGGAGAGCCCGGCGGCCGCTTCACCCTGAAAATCCACATGCCACTGACGATGTTCGCCCCAGGTGGGGGAACCTCGTCGACGTAGGTGCCTGTGGACTTCCAGGAAGCCATCTCTGTGTCCATGGCTGACTGCCACTGAGAGGAGTAGGGACCGGCCATCGCCTCTGCGTAAGAGCGTGGGGTCGGGATGTCTGGTGCATCCGGGTCTCCCTCAGGGGCAACAAGCATGGACACGAGATGGGGCAAAGCAGCGGCAAGGCAACCAAACTCCTCCTGCCTGTCCTCAAGGACGTCCGTGCCAAGAGCACACTCACCCCCGACGGACGGAGGACAGGCAGACCCAGACTCAGCAACAAAACTCGCTGCGTAGTCTAGACGACACGCAGCTGCAAAGTCGACAAGCTCAGTGACTAGGGCAGACGCAGCAGCGGACTCAAAGGAAGGGTCAGTGACAACCGTAGCCAGGAGACGTGTGACAGTAGGACTGGCAGCACGAAGGGAGTCTGACTCCGGGTTAGCAAGAGCAGGAAGAGAGGACGCAGGAGGCGACGGGAGAGCAACACGCTGCGGAGCAGTGGACTGACGAAGCGCCATCCGGTGCGTGCCTGGGACAGCAGGAGGACGCTCACGCGGGACACGACTACCAGTGGTAGTAGCTCGAACAGGCGACGCTCGACGAGACGCAGGTGACACAGGACGTGACGCAGGCTCACGTCTCTCAGCAAGACCGTCAGTCGGACCAGTGTAAGGAGCAGGCACAGGGAGTGGGGAGGCAGGCGGTAACTGTGGCTGTGACTGGACAGACGGCGGACACTCTAAGGCGAGAGGAGAACAAGGAGGAGGAGGCTGACCAAGAACCTGCTGAAGGAGCGGAACGAAGTACGGTCGCGGCCGTGCAGCAGCTCTCGAACCAGCAGAGACACCAGCGGCAGCAGCAGCACCTCGAGAAGCAGCAGCACCTCCAGCACCAGGGTCCGCAGCACCTCCAGCAGCACCGCCAGCAGCAGCAGCACTTCCAGCAGCACCGCCAGCAGCAGCAATACCTCCAGCAGCACCGCCAGCAGCAACTGCACCTCCAGCACCAGGGTACGTAGCACCCACAGCAGCTCCAACGCCCGGGTCCTCAGTACTAGCAGTACCTCCAGCAGCACCGCTAGCAGCAACATCACCTCCAGCACCAGGGTCCGTAGCACCCGCAGCAGCGTCAACTCCGGGGACCCCAGCACCAGCAGCTCCACTACGGAGACTGATGTGCCGAGCGTACCACTCTCGAAGCTGAGGGGAAGAGGGCGGCTCCCGCCGTGGTGGGGAAACACGAGTACCAACTCCAGCAGCACCACGAGCCCGAGACTCACCCCGCCGGAGGCTGCAGTACCGTGAGTACCACTCACGCAGCTGCTGCGAAGAGGGAGGTCCTCCAGGCGCCTCACAGTCAACTGCAACACCACCAGGCTCAGCACCCCCAGGCTTAGCAACTCCAGGCGCAGCACCCCCAGACTCAACAACGCCAGGCTCAGTACCCCCAGACCCAGCACCCCCAGGCTCAGCACCCCCAGGATCAGCACCCCCAGACTCAGCACCCCCAGGCTCCGCCCGCTCAGGCTCCGCACGCTCAGGCTCCGCACGCTCAGGCTCAGTACCTCTAGTAGGACGCGAGTCGACAGCTACCTTGGCAGGCTCAACCGGGTCTACCTGAGAGACACCTGAGGGAGCGGCACCCTGAGGGGGAAGGGGGTCTACCACTGCAGCACCTGGCGCGAGGAAGAGAGGCGGGGGAGGGAGCGGGGCAGTGCGGTAGGGGAAGAGGCGGTAGAAGGGCACGGACTCCTCAAAGGTGACGTCCTGAGAGGGGAAGACTCGGTGCGAGGCGGGGTGGTAAAACTGCCAGCCAGACGCATCCGGGACAAAGCCAAGAAAGACACAGGGAGCAGTGCGGGAGGAGAGCTTGTCCGCAGACGTGTCGCGAACAAAAGCTCGGGATCCCCAAACACGGAAGCGTGACGCATCGCCAACCTCCCCCGTCCAGAGCAGTGTGGGCGAGGTCTCCGGAGCGGAGACACGGGGCCAGAGGTTGAGCTGATGCGCAGCGTACCGGACCGCAAACGGCCACAGAAAGTGGGGGGCAGCCGCGTGGACTAAGGAGGTACGAGCGACCTCCATGACCAAGCCAATGCGGCGCTCAGCAACCCCATTCTGCTGTGGGGAGGCCGGGAGCGTGAACGACTGGCGAATGCCGTGCTCGGCACAGTAGGCTGCCAAGAGGTCGGAGGAGAACTCGCCACCTCTGTCAGAGTGCAAGCGCAGAACAGGAAACTCCGAGCGAAAACGCTCTCGCAGCTGAAGACGTGCTCTGCTGATCCAGGGGATCAGAACATAAGGGACTTCACCCTTGGTGCGCAAGGGGAAGACCGTGGTGTAGCGTGAGTAGTCGTCAACGACGATCAAGAAGTACCTCTCCTGGCCCTGACCACGGACGCGGGCTGGGCCCCACACGTCCATGTGGAGCGTCTGCAAAGGAGCAGTCGTCGGGGGGAACGAGGAGGAGTGAGGGGCAGCGCGCTGCCGCCCCTCGACACAGGGAAGACAAGGAGGAGCAAGGGAGGGTGGGAGGGGAGGGAGTACCCGAGGAAGACCAGAGACAAGGTACCGGGCGTGCATGCCCCGAAGGCGCTGCACTGACGGGTGACCAAGTCGGTGGTGCCAGAGGACAGTCTTGTGCGCTAGAGAGCGACACGAGCAGGGGGCAGAGAGCTGACCTGACGCAGACGCAGACGCAGACGCCGCTACCTGAGGGGACTCAGTGGTCAGTGTGTACAGGTCCGACCCCGGCTGCCGAGTGAAGGTAGCCAGGTGACGGCCCGTCCGAGCACACGTGCAGTGTGTCACACGCTCGTAGGCAGGGGTGAACTGGTGAACACCCCCATCCTGAAGCGCACAACCCGCCACCAAGTTCGTAGAGAACGAGGGGAGGTGGAGACCTGACAGTGTGCCCGACGGGACAGCAGGACAAGGAAGGAGGGTGGAGGAGGTCGCAATGACCGGACACCCAGAGGGGTCAGCGAGCGAGACAGCGACTGGTCGAGCAAGGGGCTCAAGAGCAGTGCGGTCACGAAAGAAACAGCGCGAAGCGCCTGAGTCTAGAGTGAAGGTGTGCAGTGCCTCAGTGGACTCAGTAGTACCTGGGGTGGCGGACACACACGCACCTAGAGCAGTAGCCTCACCAGTACCTGGGGTAGCAGACACGCAAGTACTTAGGGCGGCAGCCTCACTCGTGCGGATGCCTGGGTCAGGCGGAACACTCAGGTACTGGTCCTCCTCTCCACTAATAGTCAATGCATACATTGCTTTGAGAATAACATCAAAATCAAGAGCATAGATATCGATATCCTTCTTGAGGAGATCAGCCCACTGAGGGAGCTCAGGAGCGTCAGGAAACTGAGCACGCCAAGCGTCATCTAGGCGAGAGAAGCAGCGCTGCGCAGTGTGCGCCCTCCCGCACGTCTGTCCCTTGCGGCGACCAGTGCGGATGACGTACGTGCAGCTAAGGCTACCCCCCCCACCCCCGTGCTGTAAGTACCACTCACGAAGCTCCTGGGAGGACTGAGGATGCTGCGCACTCTGGCCAGTGCCAGAGCCTCCACGACCACCACCGCCGCCTCCACCACGACCACCACCGCCCCTGCCGCCGCCACGTCCACTGCCGCCACCACCACCGCCCCCACCCCGGCCACCGCCGCTGCCGCTGCCTCCACCACCCCCACCGCTGCCACTAGCCCCTCCAGCCCCGCCACCGCCCCCGCCGCTGCCACCACCCCCACCACCGCCTCCCCCGCCGTCACCCCCACCGCCCTTGCCTCCCCTGCCCTTGCCGCTGCGGCGCCCGCTGGGAGCGGACGCAGAGCCGACCTGCTCAGCACCAAGAAGGTCGACAGCAGCAGCAGAGGCGACAGAGGGGAGGAGGGGGGAGGGGGAACACCCCTCGAAGAAAGGGGTGCGGGGGTCGCCACGAGAGGCACCTACAGCTACAATGCTCTTCTCAGCTGCAAGTAGTTCCTTCTCTAGGGCGGTAATGGTGAGCTCAGTGGGGCAGCGAGCTAGGAAGTGGTCTCTGACTGTACGCAGAGTGTCAGGGAGGCGGGTGACTAGGTGGTAGAGAGTGAGCCAGAGCGGGGGAGGGTTGGAGGCAAGAAACTCAGCGGGCATGGCTGCACGGAAGCGGGCATCACTAGTACGGAGATGAGTGATGAGGTCAGCGACTGTCTGGAAAGCGGACAGGTCGGGGAACAGGTAGGGAAGGGAGAGACGGCCTAGTGCAGCTGAGGCCGGGGAGGAGTAGCGCGCAACTACTGCAGTGTACAGGGCCTGCGCAGTCTGATGCTGGCCGAAGTGCTCACGCTCATCTACTGGCAGGGAGTTGCGAATAGCAAAGCGGGCGTGGGCATCAGTGTCTTCCACTGCGAGCGAGCAGTAGCGGTAGAAGTAGTAGCAGGAGCAGGGACTGTGCCTAGTGCGTGATCGTACAGCGAGATATCCTCTCTGGCAGTGAGCTGGAGGAACAGGTGCAGATCATCGAGCCAGGTATCAAACTTAATCGGGCGGCCCTCAGAATCGAACGAGAGAACTGTAGGGCTAGCCATAGCTGAAGTAGCAGTAGCAGCAGTGGTGGTAGTAGTAGTAGCAGTAGCAGTAGCAGTAGCAGTAGCAGTGCTGTGCACAGGTAAGTAGGGCACGGCTCGGCTAGGGCGGCGCGGCTCGGCTAGGGCGGCGCGGCTCGGCTAGGGCGGCGCGGCTCGCCTAGGGCGGCGCGGCTCGGCTAGGGCGGCGCGGCTCGGGTGGGGCAGCGCGGCTCGGCTGGGTCGCGCGGTTCGGTTCGGGTCGCGCCGTGCGGCTCGGTCGTAGAGGGGCGAGCGCGGGAGGGCCGGTCGGGGCTAGCGCGGGGCCAAAGGGGGGGCCGTGAGAGGCTAGCGCGGGGCCTGCAGGGGACGTGGGAGGCTAGCGTGGGGCCTTAAGGGGCCGTGAGAGGCTAGCGCGGGGCCTGCAGGGGCCGTGGGAGGCTAGCGCGGGGCCGACGGGGGCCGTAGGAGGCTAGCGCGGGGCTAGCGTGGGGGCCGACGGGGGCTTAGGAGGCTAGCGCGGGGCCGATCGGGGGCCTTAGGAGGCTAGCGCGGGGCTAGCGTGGGGCCGACGGGGGCTTAGGAGGCTAGCGCGGGGCCGATCGGGGGCCTTAGGAGGCTAGCGCGGGGCTAGCGTGGGGCCGACGGGGGCCTTAGGAGGCTAGTGCGGGGCCGACCGGGGGCCGTGAGAGGCTAGCGCGGGGCCATACGGGGCCTTGAGAACGAGGCGCTCGAGGCGCAGGAAAAGAACGGCGGCGCACGAGGGCGCGGATAGCGGAAACGGTGGGCCCTATCGTTTCGGTCGTAGGTGGAACCTAGGCTCGTAATACCATGTCAGAATGAGAAACGAGAATGAGGAGTGACTAGCAGGAACAACAGTACAAATATGTCAAACCCTAATCTGGTGTACCCCTTATGGTGTGACCCACTACAGCCTAGAACCACACAAACATATAACGTTTGACACCAGACGGACGACCATGGGTTCGCCGCAGCCCTCATCCCCGCGAAATCAACCTGCATGAGCCAGACATCAATGGCCTCTGCACTACCTGTCACACACCCGCGGCGAGCCGCACAGAGCAAGCCGAAAAGGAGTACGCGGCAATCCAAGAGGCGGAGAGTGCCGAGACGGAACCAACAGGCATGACTGATCAAGAACTCGCTGTGTCATCTTACCGCATCTTCGGCGAACCGAAAAGTGACTTCGGACATCAGCGAGCGGAGCGAACAACACCATTCTCGGAAAGGCTCCGGTTCGTCCTAGAAGCCAACACCAGCACCTTCGACGAAGAAGGACGACCGGGCCCGTACACTCGCGAAGTCTACCACCGCGAAATTGATCCGGCTTGGAAGGATCCTGACGCAAAAGGGGGGCTGAGCGTCAAGGAAGAACAAGACAAGGCCCGAGCGGAAAAGAAACAGAAACTATATGAGGAACGCGTTGCGGCTGGATGGGATAAGGAGTCAGCACGCCGAGGCGCATGGAGAGATGAAGATTACAAACCAGAAGAAGGCGCTACGTGGGCATCCGCCACTGGAGCATGGGGAGCCAGCGCCAGCGGCACGGTCACCACGGGAGGATGGGGAACAGCCGAACCCGACAAAGGGGAGCTCACGCAAGAAGAATTGGAGGAAGCTGAATCATTCAATTCAAACTCTCTTTTCCAAGCTCGATCCTAGATCCTCACACTTGGTAATCAGAGTCTGTTTGCACGCGAAGTTTTTTCGACCGCTAAAACCTAGATTTTAAAACCGCGGGGGCAACGACAGAAAGCGTTGATTTCAGGAACGTAAACCAGTTCCGCGCCATTTTCTAACGTCCCCCTCGAACCGGTTTTTGAACTATCCTCAGGTCCAGTGGCGAAAAGGTTGGAATTTCGACCGTCAGATCGATTCGAATCTCAATGGCCCTGAGAATTTCGACCAAACAAGTTGGAATTTGGAGCGTCGGGTCGAGTTTCTTCTCAACGGCCGAGATCGGATGCGAATTTCAACTAAAGGAGAATTACACGACTTACAGAACCAGCGCTCGTAATTTCTACAGTCGATTCGACTCACAGTAAGACGACCAGCGCCTAGAATTCAATTGTTTTCGTGGCAAATCTTCCTGTACATCGCCAAATGGAGGAAAATGGTGATAATTCCGTACGAAAAATTACGGATTTACATATCGGCTTCGACCAGACGCGAGCGGCACTCCAACAAATAGAGGCGCTTCTCGCGAACCAGTCGGCAGCCGCCACGGCAGCATCGAACGCAGCGGCAAATGCAGCAGCAACGTCACCAGCAGCAGCGGTGACATCGACATTTCACCCAGCAGCAGCAGCAGCAGCTACAATGAACCTTGAGGCGGCACGTCTGAGGCTACCAGAGACATTCAATCCGAAAGCTAGAGACACCGACGTCCGTGTCAGAACATTATAGCTTATGCTATTGTGTAGGCTATAGTGGGGTATCCCATAGGGGGTACAACCCAACTAGGGTTTCATATTTGTACTCGCTTCATTCATAGTTCACATCATTCTCGTTCTAATCTTCTCATGGTATCGAGCAGGTTCCCCCTTGGGAACTGTGCTTAGGGCCCACCACATCGAGTTTTTTTTTTTTTCCTGCCCGAAGCGCGCTCAGCCCGAGTCGCGCTCCGGGCCCTCACTTCGTCGAGCCGCCCTAGCGGCCCTTCACTGCGGCCCCGCCGCCTGTCTCAGCGGCCTCGCCGCCCTTTTCCGCGGCCCCGCCGCCTCTCTCGTTGCGGCCCCGCCGCCCTTCACGACGGCCCCGCCACCCGTCTCAGCGGCCCAGCCGCCCGTCTTCGCGGCCCCGCCGCCTCTCTCGTTGCGGCCCCGCCGCCTCTCTCGTTGCGGCCCCGCCGCCTCTCACTGCGGCCCCGCCGCCCGTCTCAGCGGCCCCGCCGCCCGTCTTCGCAGCCCCGCCGCCTCTCTCGCTGCGGCCCCGCCGCCTCTCACTTCGGCCCCGCCGCCCGTCTCTGCGGCCCCGCCGCCCGTCTCCGCGGCCCCGCCGCCTCTCTAGTTGCGGCCCCGCCGCCCGTCTCAGCGGCCCCGCCGCCCGTCTTCGCGGCCCCGCCGCCTCTCTCGCTGCGGCCCCGCCGCCTCTCACTGCGGCCCCACCGCCCGTCTCAGCGGCCCCGCCGCCCGTCTTCGTGGCCCCGCCGCCTCTCACTTCGGCCCCGCCGCCTCTCATTGCGGCCCCGCCGCCCGTCTCTGCGGCCCCGCCGCCCCTCTCGCTGCGGCCCCGAGCCCTACCAGCGGCCCTACGGCCCTATGTCGAGAGTTGAACTAATGAGAGAACGAGTAGATTAAAGTAGGGCCTAGGCTTAGTAGCCTAGGCCCAAGTAGGATGTCGAGCGGGTTTTGCCTAGGGTGAGTATCGAGTGAGCTGGAAGAGAAATTGGAGAAATGATGGTTTCACTATAGGGTTCGAAGTACATATAGCATAGGAACCAAATAAGGTGCACCACCAACAACAGTTTAAATAACTACACTAACTACAACTACAAGCAGTTATAAAACATGACAAATATATTTCGACACGCCCCCATAATGCTTGTAGGTAGAAATGCAGTTACGCCATGCAAAAGAATAACAAGCAACAGCAGGAACTGCAGGCGGGCTAACATTGAATAGTTACCCCCTCCATCTCCTCACCCTCCTCCTTCCCCTCCCCCACACTGCTGCAGGAGCAGCAGAGAAGGGGGGAAGAGAGGAGAGGTGGAGGGACGGCTGCATGTTGCCTCACACCCGCCACCCCGGTACCACTCCCCCTGCTCCCCCACATCCTCACACCCTCCCCCCCCAGCGGCAGCTGCAGCGGTGGGACTGAAAGAAGGAGGAGGGGAAGGGAGAGAGTTGACCCAACACTCCAACACCCGCCACCCCCATACCCTCCTCCCCACGGCTGCAGGGAGACAAAGGAGGAGGGGGGTGGGCGGGAAGAAAGCCGCAGAGCGGCGAAACTGTGTCGGTGCAGATGGGTCAGGGGCGGCTTCAGGGAGAGCAGGGGCGAAAAGGCCCGTCGCGTGCCATTGCCACGGGGCGCACGACGGGTAGGATAAGAGAAAGGGCCCGATCGTGTGCCTCGGGGCGCACGACGAGCAGGGCACCATCGTGTGCCACGGGGCGCACGATGGGCAGTTGAAGGGCACCGTCGCGTGGCACGGGGCGCGCGACGGGCAGAGAAGGAGTCACACGCCCGTGGGCGGGACAAGGTAAAAATCGTCACGCGCCCTAGGCGCGCGACCGGAAAATCTTAGCAGCGGAAGTGTAGGGCGGGCCCACAGGCCAGGACGTAATTCGCTCCGATAACATGTCGAGAGTTGAACTAATGAGAGAACGAGTAGATTAAAGTAGGGCCTAGGCTTAGTAGCCTAGGCCCAAGTAGGATGTCGAGCGGGTTTTGCCTAGGGTGAGTATCGAGTGAGTTGGAAGAGAAATTGGAGAAATGATGGTTTCACTATAGGGTTCGAAGTACATATAGCATAGGAACCAAATAAGGTGCACCACCAACAACAGTTTAAATAACTACACTAACTAAAACTACAAGCAGTTATAAAACATGACAAATATATTTCGACATAGTGGTGTACCTGGACAACATTCTTATCTACTCCAAGAACATGAAGGAGCACGTGGAGCATCTGCCGAAGGTGTTCGAGATCCTGCGGAATAACAAGTTCTACGTGAAGCTGTCGAAGAGCGACTTTGCACTAAAGAAGGTGCAGTTTCTCGGGCACATGGTGAGTGCCGAGGGCGTACACATGGACCCGCGGAAGATCGAAGCCGTCAAGAAGTGGAAAGTACCGGAGAACGTGAAGGAGTTGCAGGAGTTCCTAGGCTTCGCCAACTACTACAACAGGTTCGTGCCGCAGTATGCTAAGATAGCTGCGCCACCGACCAACCTACTGAAAAAGGATACACCCTACAAATGGGATACTTCTCATCAGCAAGCCATGGAGCAGCTACAGACAGCACTGACTACACCGCCAATACTCATCCTATTAGATCCAGACAAGGACTACTTGGTGGAAGCAGATGCTAGTGACCAAGCAGTCGGAGCAGTACTGATGCAGGATCATGGACGCGGTTTGCAGCCCATCGCCTACCTCAGTAAGAAGCTACACGGAGCAGAACTGAACTACCCCATCTATGACAAGGAAGCCTTAGCGATAGTCATAGCCTTGAAGGCGTGGAGGTGTTACCTAGAGGGAGCCAAGACTACAGTCTATACTGACCACCGCAGTCTCAAATACGTGAAGTCACAGCCGACGCTCTCACGACGACAGGTGCGGTGGGTGGACTTCCTGGAAACTCACTTCCACTACGACATCGTCTACAAGCTTGGGCTACACAACAAGGCAGACACGTTGAGCCGCCCCGGTCATGTAGCAGGCATCCAGCTCGACGGGATGAACCCTCTGCTCAAGGGTCTATTCCAACATGGGTACTCCGTAGATGCAGAGATCGCTACAGCACAGACCAAGAAGTTGTTACAGTGGGAGCAAGACCTAGTTGTAAGGAAGGGTTCAAGAAAGATTTGGGTACCAAATTAGGCCCCGCTACGGCAGATCCTATTGGAGGAGTTTCACGACGTACCTTACGCGGGACACTTCAGGAGCAACAAAACGTTAGCGGGAATAGTGAAGTAGTACTACTGGCCCGGGATGGCAGCAGATGTGGAGTAGTTCGTCACCTCTTGCGACACGTGCCAGCGGATGAAGAGTAGCAAGCAGAAAAAAGCAGGGTTACTTCAGCCTCTACCGTACCGGAGCAGCCATGGCAAGCCGTTAGCCTCGACTTCATCACAAGACTTCCTTCGACCTCACGAGGGCATGACGCTATACTCGTGGTGATCGACAAGTTCTCCAAAATGGGTCACTTCATCCCGACCAATGCCACAGCTACAGTCGAAGCAACTGCTCGCCTCTTCTTCGACCACATCATCACAATCCACGGCATCCCCGCTACACTCATCTCAGACAGAGACCCCAAATTCACGAGTAAATTCTAGAAGGAGCTCATGGGATTATTGGGGACCAAACTTGCGATGTCCTCAGCATACAACCCACAGACTGACGGACAGACAGAGGGACTCAATCAAGTGGTTGAACAGTTACTGCGCACAGCTTGCAAGGACGACGTCAGCCACCGGGACACACAGTTACCGACCCTAGAGTTCGCTTACAACAACGCGTCACATGCGGCCACATGGAAAACTCCTTTCTTCCTGTGTTACGGACGGGAACCACTCACACCCCAGCAACCAATCGCACCGGCACACGTCCAAGCCGCACATGACTTTGTCACCACCATGCAGCAGCTATGGGAGAAGACTCAGCGGCATCTCACCACGATGCAGAACTCCCAGAAGCAGTATGCTGATCGACAACGATGTGATCACTTAGTAGCTGTCAGAGATCAGGTGCTTCTTGACATGCGTAACTTGAACCTGTCTCGCCTACCTTCCAAGCTCCGGCCTCGCTTCTATGGTCCTTTTCTCGTTGAGGCACATGTGACAGAAGTAACATTCCGCTTGCGCTTACCTACTACGTGGAAGCTTCATAGTGCTTTCCATGTTCAGCTACTGAAGCCCTACAAGGACCCCAACCAACAGTTTCAGGGACGGCAGCTACCGCCACCACCACCTGTTCTCATACATGATGAACCTCAGTATGAAGTGGAGCGCGTTCTCACTCATCGGTGCCGCGGCGGCAAGACCCTCGAGTTCCTGATACGCTGGAAGGGATACGACCCCACTGAGGACAGCTGGGTTGCAGAAGCTGATATGGGCAACGCACGCCGTGCTCTCAAGGACTATATTGTCAAGCTCGGTGTTTCTCACGCCACCCAGCTTTGAGGGGGGGACGTGTGAGAGTACGACGGCTTATGCTGGCTTTGCTAGCTTGCCTGGACTTTATTATGTTGTATCTCACTTGGGTTTATTTTATCATGCATAGATATGCTTGATTTCCTAGGTTAGGTGCATTCCTATATTTTATTATAGTTATAGCACCGAACCAGGTTACGTGTACCGAACTCAAGCCTATTCGGTTTCCATCGAATCGCTTTCTACTGAGTTCGGGAAGGTTTTGTTCGGGAAGTTTCGCGACCCTCAGAACATTCTCGTAACACCTGGGTAATTGGCCTTGTGTCGAGACTATATATAGCCTGGTGTTGTACCCGGGTGAATCATTCAATTCAAACTCTCTTTTTTGAGCTCGATCCTAGATCCTCACAAGCCCGCTCAATCAATGAAATCTACGTCCTAGACTTCGACGTACCTTCCTGCCAAGCATCATCCGACGAGCTCGTGGACCTCGTCCCCCTCCAGTTCGCCTACATGAGCAAGGAAGCATGGGAGCACCCAGACGGACGATCATGGGTTTGCCGCAGCCCTCATCCCTGCGAAATCAACCTGCACGAGCCAGACATCAATGGCCTCTGCACTACCTGTCACACACCCACGGCGAGCCGCACAGAGCAAGTCGAAAAGGAGTACGCGGCAATCCAAGAGGCGGAGAGTGCCGAGACGGAACCAACAGGCATGTCTGATCAAGAACTCGCTGTGTCATCTTACCGCATCTTCGGCGAACCGAAAAGTGACTTCGGACATCAGCGAGCGGAGCGAACAACACCATACTCGGAAAAGCTCCGGTTCGTCCTAGAAGCCAGCACCAGCACCTTCGACAAAGAAGGACGACCGGGCCCGTACACTCGCGAAGTCTACCGCCGCGAAAATGATCCAGCTTGGAAGGATCCTGACGCAAAAGGGGAGCTGAGCGTCAAGGAAGAACAAGACAAGGCCCGAGCGGAAAAGAAACAGAAACTATATGAGGAACGCGTTGCGGCTGGATGGGATGAGGAGTCAGCACGCCGAGCCGCATGGGGAGATGAAGATTACGAACCAGAAGAAGGCGCTACGTGGGCATCCGCCACTCGAGCATGGGGAGCCAGCGCCAGCGGCACGGTCACCACTGGAGGATGGAGAACAGCCGAACTCGACGAAGGGGAGCTCACGCAAGAAGAATTGGAGGAAGCTGAACGAGAAATGAAAGCTGAGCGCGAAGAAGAATCACCCCGCGTCGCCATTCCCCTCGAGCGGCCCCCACGCACTCGTGAACCCCCTCGCTCACCTTATCGTTGGAGTGATCCTTGGTCGGAGATTGAGGAGGGGAATATACCACCAACTCCTCCGCGGGACTCACTTGGTCCAATCTCCCGCCCAGATCCGTTCGCTCGCTTCATTGAAGGCACCACGACCCCGCTCACCATCATCCCTGACCGTGAATTTCTCGCCCTCTACCTCATAACGGCACGTGCAGAAGGGGAGACAACGACAGAAGCAGAAGCAGAGGAGCAGGACAACAAAGTGGAACCAGAAGAAGAGGAAGAACCCCCACTCCAGATCTCGCAACTTACGGAAGCATAAGTAGTGGAACACTACGCTCGCTACAAGCGCACCTCCGGCATTCGCGCCGAAGATGACCTCTGGCACTAGCGCCTGGGCCACCCCTCGCGCCAGACCCTCGCCAACTGTCTCCGCGCTAAAGTTTTTCCGCCAGGAGCACTGTTGCGTCCCGACGGAATAGAACCGCACAACACCCCACACACAATCACTTGCACTGTCTGCCCCATAGCTGCGCTCTCTCACAGCACCTATCCCTCTCTGGAGCCGAGCACCAACCGCTACAAGAAGTTGGAGAAAGTATACAGCGACTTCATCGTGCTCACCTTCGACGGCATCAACGGCGAGAAATATACTCTCACCTTCATCGATGCCTACTCGCACCATATATGGGTCGCCAACGTCGACGCCCGCTCCAAGGCTCCAGAAGTGTTCCGCATCTTCCTCACGCACGCGCAGCGGCAATCAGGAAGGAAGCTGAAGATCTGGCAGAGTGATGGGGCCAAGGAATTTCGCAGCAACGAGCTGGAGAGCGTTCTTACCAAGAAGGGGATCAAGCATGAGATCTCACTCCCCTACGCTCACCAGCAGCAAGGCGTTGCAGAGAGGGTTAACCGCACCCTCATGTCGAAAGTGCGCGCCCTCATGAATCAGTCCGGCCTGCAAAAGAAGTTTTGGCCCTACGCCATGAACCACGCGATGCGCTTACACAATCTTCTCTCCACCACCGCCAACAGGGACAGCCTGTCCCCTCACATGAAGTGGACCGGCTCAATGGGAGATCCCTCCATGCTGAGGGTTTGGGGGTGCATGGTGCAGTGCCGGCCCACATCAGCCACAATCGGCAAGTTCCTTCATCGCGCGCGCTGGAGAATTCATTTGGGGCTTAGTCACGAGCACAATGGGTGGCTCATTCTTGACATTGACAGCAAGGAGGTTGTTTTCGCGCGTGATGTTCTCTTCTACGAGCGACTCACCTTGAAGCAGTGGATCAAGGACGAACGTCGTAACGAGGCACGAGGCTACGTCAACAGCGGCCGCAGCTTTGCGACTCCAGAAGACGAAGCAGCAGCAGCAGCACTGGACCGCGACGACACTGACGAACACCCTAGCATCCTGCCTCGCCCGTGCGACGACGACGACGACGATGACAGTAACGATTGTGAAAGAAAGCGGTAGGATTAGGAGCCATAGCTAGGAGAGTCCGAGCTACGCAAGAGACAGTTTAGGCAAAGGAGAGGTTTTCACTAGCAGGAATGAGGATACAAATAGCAAACCCTAGAAGGGTTGTACTCGCTATAGAGCACCCCACTACAAGCTAGAGCATAACATTCTGACGCACCCCCATAGCCAAAGTGGGGTGTAATCAGCACAGTGAGAAAGCAGGTATAGAGCAGGAATTTACACGGATAAGCAAAGCTAGAGCTAATCACAGCGGACAAGTGAGGAGGAGGAGGAGCTGTGGGGGAGAGAAGATGGGAGGCGACTGATGACGATGCAGACACACAGACAAGCTGCTGGCTCAGTGGCTACCGGAACAGCGCTCCGGACTACTGGAGTAACTGGCCCCGCGGCTAAAAGTAGCGGCAGATGAGCAACGGACCCACGGGCGACTGGCGACTACCGGAGATTGTAGCCTCCGGACTGCTGCTGCTGCTGACGACAAGACTGCTGCCTCCACTCAACCTCTCCCAACTGCCCCACACTCTCGGCACACGCCCACTGCTCAAACCCTAGTTCCACTCCCACGCACCCCCCTTAAACCCCAAACCCCAGTCTCCAACTCATCCACCCCCCTCAGCGAGAGCTGCAGCAGTGGGAGACGAAAGAGGAGGAGGAGCAAAGGGAGGAATGCACAACTGCCACCCCCATACCCGCCACCCCCACACTCCTTACCCCAAACCCTAATGGAGGGAGGAGGGTGGGAAGTAGGAGGGGCGGGTCACGAAAGGAAAGGGAGGCGGCAGGGGGTAACCAGGGCGCCACGAAGAAGCAGGGCGCGGCCCACGAGGGCGGCTCGACGGGCGACAGAAGGGGCCGCGCGCGGGCCCCCAAGGCGCCGCGTCGAGGCAACGGTTGGGGCCGGCGCGCGGGCCCCCAAAGCGCCGCGACGAGGCGACGTAAGGAGCCGGCGCGTGGGTCCCCAAGGCGCCGCGACGAGGCGACGAGAGGGGCCGGCTCGCGGGCCCCCAAAGCGCTGCGACGAGGCAACGAGAGGGGCCTGCGCACGGGCCCCAAAAGCGCCGCAACGAGGCGACGGAAGGGGCCTGCGCGCAGGCCCCCAAGGCGCTGCAACGAAGTGACGGGAGGGGCCGGCGCGCGGGCCCCCAGGGCGCCGCGACGAGGAGAAAACCGCCGCGCGCCTCGGGGCGCACGGCGGGCAGAAAACCGCCGCGCGACCCGAGTGAGAAAACTGAAACGAGAATGATTGAACTATGAATGAACTGAGTACAAGTACTAACCCTAATTGGGTTGTACCCCTTATGGGCTACCCCACTATAGCCTACACAATAAGCACAAGCTATATGTTCTAACACACCCCCATAGGCAAAGTGGGGGAGAACAAGGGGTCACAAGACCAGTCAAGCAAAAACAAAGCAAAGCAAGCTCAGGGTGGATCACAAAGTCACCACACATTCCGAGCACAAGTTCAAGGCCACAAGGCCAGTTCACATGCAGGAGTACATATATATAAAGGACTAGACAAGCAAGAGCAGGTGTATATATATGCAACAGTACAAGCAAGGTCAAGAGGTAAGTAAGTGAGGCAAGACAGGCACAAGACCCAGTTGCGTGCAGAAGCGCTGATGATCACAAGGCGCAAGTGCCTTGGTGAAGACATGAGCAGTGTTGGCCTCAGAGGCCACATACGCAAGCCGCAACTGACCACGCTGCTGTAGCTCACGAGCAAGAAAGTAGCGGAGAGCAATGTGTTTTGTTCTGTGCTCCAGTCTCTGCTCCCGACACAAAGCCAGCATGGCCTTGTTGTCTACGTACAGGACTGGAGGAGAACTAGGCGACTCTCCGAGGTCGGTCAGCAGGTAGGTGAGCCAGCGAAGCTCCTGTGCAGCCATGGCCCCGGCGTAGATCTCAGCCTCACAACTGGAGCTGAGAATAGAAGACGAGCGAGTAGCCCGCCACGAAACAGAGCCGGAACCAAGGCTGAAGGTGAAGCCATGTGACGACCGCTGCGTAGCCTGGTCGTCAGCCCAAGAAGCGTCCGCGTGCCCAGTAAGGAGCACTGGACTCCGCCCTCCAAGCACAAGCCCCATGCCCGATGTACTGCACAAGTAGCGCAACACCCTCTTCGCTGCAGCCATGTGCTCTGGTCGGTGTCTACCAGGAGCAACATAGCGTGCGAGAATGCTAAGAGGGTATGCAAGGCCAGGTCGTGTGCAGGTCATCAGGTACATGAGGCAGCCAACAAGCTCTGGATACGGGCCACTCGACTCTACGGACTCATCCGAAGGCAGAGCTGAGAGCGAGTGGCGAGTAGGCAGAGGAGTGGCCTGAGGCGAGGAGTACGTGAAGCCGAAGCGCTGAAGGACCTGCTGCACCATGTGTGACTAAGTCAGAGTAATGGTGCGCTGTGCTCTGTCCCGGGTGATCTGCAAGCCAAGGTAGCTGCGCAGTTCACCCATGTCTGTCCACGTGTGTCTCTTCTACAGCTCGGACTTCACGTAGGCGAGTCCAGCAGTGTCAGCTGTGGCAAAAACCAAATCGTCGACGTACACGAGGATGTAGAACGGCGGCAGAGAGGTGTCGGTGCGCAGAAACAGCGACCGGTCGGCAGTAGAAGGAGCAAACCCAAGAGCCGCAAGCGTAGTCCTCAGTGTGTCGTGCCACTCACGTGGCGCCTGGCGGAGACCGTAGACTGGACGCCGGAGACTCCACTGAGTACCAGGAGGGAAAGACCCAGTGAAGCCAGGTGGGCGGCGCAGCCAGATCTCCTCGTGCAAGCTGCCCTGCAAGAAAGCTGTGCTGAAGTCAAGAGAGTGCAGCTCGTAGTCACAGTGAGCAGCAACGTGCAGCAGTACCCAAAGAGTGGTCATCTTCGGGGTGGGAGAGAAGGTCTGGAAGTAGTCAACTCCCTGCCGCTGACTGAAGCCACGAGCCACGTAACGCGCCTTGAAGACAGGCGGAGAACCCGGCGGCCGCTTCACCCTGAAGATCCACATGCCACTAACAATGTTCGCCCCAGGAGGGGGGGACAGCGTCAACGTAGGTGCCTGTGGACTTCCAGGAAGCCATCTCTGCATCCATAGCTGCCTGCCACTGAGAGGAGTAGGGACCCTCTATCGCCTCCGCGTAAGAGCGCGGAGTCGGGATGTCAAGTGCATCCGGGTCTCCCTCAGGGGTAAGCAGTACGGACACGAGATGAGGTGAAGCTGCTGCCAAGCACTGGAACTCCTCCTGCCTGTCCTCAAGGACGTCAGTGCCAAGGGCACACTCACCCCCGACGGACGGAGGACAGACAGACTCAGACTCAGCGACAAGACTAGCAGCGTAGTCTAGGCGACAGCGAGCAGCAAAGTCGACGAGCTCAGCAACTAAGGCAGACGCAACAGTGGACTCGAAGGAAGGGTCAGTGACGACAGTAGCCAGGAGACGCGTGACAGTAGGACTGGCAGCACGAAGAGAGTCCGACTCCGGGTCGGCAAAAGCAGGAAGAAAGGACGCAGGAGGACAAGGCAAAGGGGCACGCAGAGGAGCAGTGGAGGGACGCAGAGACATCCGGTGCATGCCAGGGACAGGAGGAGGACGCTGACGCGAACCACAACCACTAGTGCGAGCAGCACGGACAGGCGACGCAGGGCGAGACGCAGGCTCACGACGCTCAGCAAGACCTCCTGTAGGACCAGTGTAGGGAGAAGGAGCAGGCAAAGGAGAGGTAGGCTGCAACTGTAACTATGACGGGACTGGCTATGGACACTCTAAAGAAGGAGGAGGACCAGTAGAAGGCGGAAGACCAAGAACCTGTTGCAGGAGTGGAACGAAGTACGGTCGAGGCCGCGCAGCGACGCCAGACACAGCAGGTACAGCACCAGCACCCCCAGCAGAAGCAACCGCTCCAGCTGCACCTCCAGTAGCGCCAGAACCTCCAACAGTACCAGGAGTACTCGCAGCAGGACCGCCAGCAGTAGTCTCAGCTCCAACACCCTCAGCAACACCAGCTTTAGTCGAACCCGCAGGCCCAGCAGCTCCAGTACTTCCAGTACGAGCACCTCCGGGACCCGCGACAGCAGCACCCTCAGTAGCGGAAGAACCTCCAGCACCAGCAGCACGCCTCTAGCGCCGGGCAAACCACTCGCGCAGCTTCCGTGGAGAGAGTGGCTCCCGCAGAGACGAGGCACCCGGAGAACCCCCAGGCGGAGCACCTCCAAGCTCAGCACCCCCAAGCTCAGCACCCCCAGGCTCATTACCCCCAGGCTCAGCAACCCCAGGCACAGTACCCTCAGACTCAGCACCCCTAGGCTCAGCACCCCCAGGCTCAGCACCCACAGGCTTAGCACCCCCAGTCGCAGCACCCCCAGGCTCAGCACCCCCAGGCTCAGCACCCCCAGTCGCAGCACCCCCAGGCTCAGCACCCTCAGCAGCACCAGAGTCACCAGTGACCTCGACAGGCTCGACTGCGTCTACCTGGGACACACCTGAAGGGGACGGACCCTGAGGGGGGAGGTGGTCTACCGGAGGGGGACCTCGCACAAGGAAGAGCAGCGGCGGGGGGAGGGACGGAGTGCGGTATTAGGGGACCGACTCGTCAAACGTGACGTCCTGGGAGGACAGAACACGGCGAGAGGTGGGGTGGTAGAACTGCCACCCAGGTGCGTCAGGGGGGAACCCCAGGAAGACGCAAGGAGCAGCACGAGGGGACAGCTTGTCCGCAGACAAGTCGCGGACAAGTGCTCGAGATCCCCAGACCTGGAACGCCGACGCATCGGCAACCGTCCCCGTCCACAGCAAGGCTGGGGAGGTCTCTGGCCTGGAGACCCTGGGGTGAAGGTTGATCTGATGCGCCGCGTACCTCACCGCAAACGGCCACAGAAAATGGGGAGCAGCCGCATGCATCATAGACGTACGAGCGACGTCCATGACCATGCCAATGCTGCGCTCAGCAATCCCATTTTGCTGCGGGGAGTCCGGAAGCGTGAAGGTCTGACGGATTCCTCGTGCGCGACAGTAGGCTCTCAGAAGGCCAGACGAAAACTCTCCGCCTCTGTCCGAGTGCAGACGCAGAAGAGGAAAGTCCGAGCCAAAGCTCTGCCTGAGCTGGAGACGAGCTGCGTTGATCCAGTCGATCAGCACCTCAATGACATCACCCTTGCTGCGCAAGGGGAAGACTGCAGTGTAACGCGAGTAATCGTCAACAACGAGCAGGAAGTAGCGCTCGTGACCCTGTCCACGGACGCGGGCGGGGCCCCACACGTCCATGTGAAGCGTCTGCAACGGGGCCTCTGTCGGAGGAAACTGGGAGGAGTGAGGGGCAGCCCGCTGGCGCCCCTCGACACAGGGGACACAGGTAAGGCCAGGACCCTGAGGAAGGGGAGGGAGGGACCGAGGGAGACCAGAAACAAGAAGACGGGAGGCCATGCCTCTGAGCCGAAGCAGAGAGGGGTGACCAAGGCAGTGGTGCCAGAGGAGAGTCTCGTGAGACAGGAGATGACACGAACAGGGGGCAGACTCAGGACCAGACCTGGACGCTGTAGCAAACACCTGACCCGACGCAATGACCCTACCAGACTCAACAATTGGAGGAGACGCAGTGGTCAGTGTGTACAGGCTCGACCCCGGCTGACGGGTAAACGTAGCCAGGTGTCGGCCTGTGCTAGCCTCTGTGCAGTGGGTCACCCGCTGACGCGCAGGAGTGAACTGGTGTACTCCCCCATCCTGTAAGTCAGCACCACTCACCAGGTTCGTAGAGAACGAGGGGAGGTAGAGACCAGACAGGGTGCCAGAAGGAGCCGCCGGACACGGGAGGACCGTGGAGAAGTGAGAAAGGACAGGACCCCCAGAGGGGTCAGCCAGAGACACCGCAATCGGCCGACTAAGCGGCGTGAGTGTGGTGCAGTCTCGAAAGGAGTGAGAAGCCCCAGAGTCAAGGGTGAAGGTGAGGGAGGCCGAAGCCGACGTAGTACCTGAGCGCAGACTCACCAGTACCTGAGGACGCAGACGCACTAGCACCTAGAGCAGCAGCGTCGCAAGCACCTAGGGCAGCCGCCTCACCAGTACCTAGAGCAGCAGTCTTAATGCCCGGATCGGGCGGGAAACATCGGTAACAGTCACCCTCATCACTAATAGACACAACATACATGGCAGAAAGAATAGCATCAAAATCAAGATCATAAATGGCAACGCCCGCCCTAGACAACCCGCCCTAGACAGCTCGCCCCAGCGAGGGATCTCGGAGGCCTCCGGAAACTGGTGATGCCACGCGTCCGTCAGGCGGCCAAAGCAGCGCTGGGTGGGGTGTGCACCCCCACACTGCTCATCCGCACGGTCCCCGGTGCACAGGACGTAGGTGCACGGACAAAAACCCCCACCCCGCTGGCGTGCAGTGTACCACTCACGGAGCTGCTGAGGGGACAGGGTCTCACGACCACGCTGCTGCTGCTGGCGCGGACCACCACCGGAGCCACTCCTCTGCGTAGACCCGCGACCAGTTCCACCGCCACCCTCGCCGCCTCCGCCGCCTCCGCTACTAGCGCCGCCTCCGCCGCCTCCTCCACCGCCGCCACCTCCGCCACCTCCGCTCCCACCGCCACCGCCGCCGTCGCCTCCGCCTCCACTGCCGCCACCGACACCTCCACCCCCACCACCACTCCCACCGCCACCCCCACTCCCCCCGCAGCCTCCACCTCCACCTCCATCGCCCCCGCTCGCCCCTCTAGTGCCCCTGCCCCCCTTCCCCTTGCCAGAGCGGCGTCTCCCGCTAGGGGCAGACGCCCCACCGACCGACTCAAGACCAAGGAGGTCGGGCGCAGCAGCAGAGGCAACAGAGGGCAGTAGGGGGGAGGGGGAACACCCCTCAAAGATGGGGGTGCGCGGGTCACCACGAGAGGCCCCTACAGCGACTATGCTCTTCTCGGCTGCTAGGAGGGACTTCTCGAGGAGGTCAACAGTGAGAGTGGTGGGACAGACTGAGAGGAAGTGGTCCCTGACTACGCGAAGGGAGTCAGGGAGGCGAGTGACTATGTAGTAGAGAGTGATGTACATGGGGGGGGGGTTCTTGGCGCAGAACTCAGCAGGAAGCGCAGTGCGGTAGCGGGTGTCACTAGTGCGGAGGTGCGTAATGAGGTCAGCGACTGTAGGAAAGGCAGTAAGGTCAGGGAAGAGGTACGGTAGCATGAGACGGCTCAGTGCAGCAGTAGCAGGGGAGGATTAGCGCGCAACTACAGCATCGTACAAGGTCTGAGCACTCTTGTACTGACTAAAGTGCGCGCGCTCGGAGGTAGGCAGGTGGCGACGCACAGCAAGACGTGCAGCAGCATCGCGCGTGGCCCACTGGGAGCGAACAGTGGCGTCAGCGTCAGCACCAGGGGCAGGGGAGGCGCCAGAGGCGAGGTCAAAGAGGGAGAGACCGTCTGCCCTATCGCACGGTAGGAAAAGTTGCAGGTCATCTACCCAGACCTCAAAGTCAATGGCCCGACCCTTAGCGTCAAAAGCGAGAACACTGGGGGTAGCCATGACAGCAGTAGACTAGCAGCACTAACTGTAGGACAGGGGCAGTGCAGTGACAGAAGCGCTGCTCTCACCAGACAGGGCGGTTTGGGCAGCTCAGCAGCACAGCAGCTCGGCAACACGGCGGCTCGGGCGACTCGGACGGCTCAGTAGCAACTGCGGCTCTACGGCACCAGCGGCTCGGCTCCTCAGCGGCTCAGGCGGCTCGGGCGGCTCGGGCGGCTCGGGCGGCTCGGACGGCTCGGGCGTCTCGGGCGGCTCGGGCGGCTTGGGCGGCTCGGGCGAAACGGGCGGCTCGGTGACGTAGGGCGGCAGGGCCGCTGGTAGGGCGGTAGGGCCGCTGGGAGGGCGGCGGGGCCGCGAGGTAGGTGGCGGGGCCGCAGCGGGAGGGGCGGCGGGGCTGAAGGGAGGGGCGGCAGGGCCGCAAGGTAGGCGGCGGGGCCGCAGCGAGAGGGGCGGCGGGGCCGCAGCGAGAGGGGCAGCGGGGCCGCAGCAAAGGGCGGCGGGGCCGCAAGGTAGGCGGCGGGGTCGCAGCGAGAGAGGCGGCGGGGCCACAGAGAAGGGCGGCGGGGCCGCAGAGAAGGGCGGCGGGGCCGCAGCGAAGGGCGGCGGGGCCGCAGCGAAGGGCGGCGGGGCCGCAGTGAAGGGCGGCGGGGCCGCAGCGAAGGGCGGCGGGGCCGCAGCGAAGGGGAGCGGGGCCGCAGCGAAGGGCAGCGGGGCCGCAGCGAAGGGTGGCGGGGCTGCATTGAAGGGCGGCGGGGCCGCAGTGAAGGGCGGCGGGGGGGCCGCAGCGAAGGGCGGCAGGGCCGGAACAGGGCGATGCCTGGGCCGTAGGGCTGTGCGACGGGGCCGTAGGGCTAGGCGACGGGGCCGGTAGGGCGATGGGGCCGCCAGGGCGATGGGGCCGCTAGGGCGACGGGGCCGCTAGGGCGGCGCAACGCAGTCGCTAGGGCGGCTCGACAAGATGAGAGAGAGGAGCGCGACTCGGGCTGAGCGCGCTCCGGGCAGAAAAAAAAAAAGTTTCGACTTGGTGGGCCCTAGGCACAGTTCCCACAAGGGAACCTGCTCGATACCATGAGAAAACTGAAACGAGAATGATTGAACTATGAATGAACTGAGTACAAGTACTAACCCTAATTGGGCTGTACCCCTTATGGGCTACCCCACTATAGCCTACACAATAAGCACAAGCTATATGTTCTGACACCGAGCGCGCGGCAGGATGAAAAATAAGAGGTCGCGCGCCACGGGGCGCGCGACACAACGTAGGGCAGCGGAAGCAGAAGTGGGGCCCACAGGCTAGGAGCATGTGTGCTCTGATTCCATGTGAAAGAAAGCGGTAGGATTAGGAGCCATAGCTAGGAGAGTCCTAGCTAGGCAAGAGACAGTTTAGGCAAAGAAGGAGAGGTTTTCACTAGCAGGAATGAGGATACAAATAGCAAACCCTAGAATGGTTGTACTCGCTATAGAGCACCCCACTACAGGCTAGAGCATAACATTCTGACAACGATGATCCTGCGCTAGGGCGGTCACGCTGCCAAGAAGAGCCAAGCACCACAGCGCCTGGCTACGAAAGTGGAGATGACGACGTGGTGGAAGTCTCCACCAACACAGACACCACCAATGTTTCAGGCCTTCAACTTCTCAGCCTGCACACGTCCGTCACTACCCTCGCACAGGCCGTGGAGCCAAAGAATCCTCGCTAGGCCCTAACCGGCCCTTACGCCAAGGAGTGGCGTGCAGCAATGGATGCGGAGCTGAAAGCGCTGGAGTCTCGAGACACATGGGTCCTAGTCGATCGTGTAGCAGTGAAGGGGAGGAGGGTACTCAGCGGAAAATGGGTTTTTCGCCTGAAGACCAACGCTGACGATACTATCGAGCACTTCAAGGCACGCAGGGTCGTACGTGGATACGATCAGCACCATGGCATCGACTTCGACCAGACCTTCGCTCCCGTCAGTCGTCACACCTCCGTCCAGATTCTACTCGCCATTGCCGCCGCTAAGCACCTACCACTGCGACAGATCGACGTGAAGAACGCGTTCTTATACACGTGGGTGGACGCTACCATCTTCGTGGAGCAGCCTCACACTTACGAAGAAGGGGATCCTAGGGTCTGTCAGTTTGAAGAAGTCCCTCTACGGGATCAAGCACGCGCCTCGTCTTTGGCAGCAGCACCTGCACAAGATTCTCCTCGAGATCGGTTACAAGCAGCTACCTCACGACCCGAGAATGTATCGCCTTCACTTCAGCGGCGACTACATTCTCTTGAAAGTTTACGTCGATGACCTGCTCTACACGGGCACCTGCAACAAACTTCTTAATCAGTTTGAGGAGAACCTGGCGCAGCGCGTTGACATCACCATCAACCACAACGTGAAGCAGTTTTTGGGGCTGAACATTACCTATGCGCCAGAAGCAATTCATTTGTCAGCCTCCAAGTACGCAGAGCAGCTGGGAGAACGCTTCAACATTTCGCCCGCACCACTCTCAACTCTGTACCGCAACCCCAGCACCAACTACAAACCGAACAACAAACCACTGTCACCCGCCGGTCTCCAACTGTACCAACGGCAACTGGGTTGCCTGCTGTTCGCCTCTGTCACCTGCCGACCCGACCTCTCGTACATCGCCAGCCAACAGGCGCAGTATTTCCGCAAGCCAGTAGCTGAGAACCAGCTGGACCTGGAGCGCGCCCTGCAGTACTTCATCTCCACACTTGACATTAGGCTCTCCTACTCCACGCTGACGACGACCTCCTTCAACCTCAACAACTACGTGGACGCAGATCATGCAGCCGACCCTGCAAATCGACGGTCCCGAACCGGGTTCGTTTTTCGCCTGGAACCAACTGGACCAATCTCCTGGAACTCGCAGAAGCAGAAGCTGGTTGCCCTGTCATCGGCTGAAGGAGAATACATTGCCGCGACAGCAGCAGTTCGCGAAGGCTTGTACCTGTAGGAGCTGCTACAGGAGGCGAAAAATCCAGCCTCGCCTACCTTTCGACTTCACTGCGACAACCAGAGTGCCATCAGGATCGCGAACAAACTAGGTTTCGTGAACCGCACGAAGCACATCGCACTTCGGTACTTTTTCGTCAAGGACGAAATTGACCAAGGAAAAGTTGACCTCGCCTACTGCCCGACAACTGAGATGGCAGCAGACTTCCTCACCAAGCGCCTGCCACGTTAGCAGTACAAGCACAGCTCTGACCTCACCGGAGTAGTCAAGCGAGTGAGCTCCTCCTGCGCCCAGGAATGAAGGGGAGTGTTACGATATGAAGTTTTATGAGAAGGCATTCCTGTATGCTGCTGGAGCCGACTCTACCGAGTACGAAGTCGAGGAGTCAGAAGAGTCGAAGCGACGCAGGAATCGTCTAACCAAGACCGATGCAGGCAGAAACATTTGAAGTGAAAAGAGCGGGAAGAGGTTTGAAACGGGTTCCCGCGCCGCACGGTTTGAATTTCGCTGTAATAAGGGAATGTACCCCTTAGAGTACATGGCTAGTCTAGGTCTTTTTGTATTCCCCTGTATTCTTATATGAACTCGATGTATGCATGCTATTAACAACTCAGTCATTCACATTCACTCTAACCAGAGATTCAAACTTCCGCTGCAACACAACTCTGCGATCAACCTTGAGCGATCCTTTGCTAAGTCCCACTTGGGATTGTAACAGCATTTATGGTTAATGCATATTTCAGATGACATGCCTCCTGAGAGAGTTTTGGGACGCGGTAAAATTAGACGATCGATCGTCTATTACGGTTGGTGTGCAGATTGGTTACCCTATTTAATAGCCTGAAACTATGCTACAGTAAGGTTTTTGTCAATATTTTGTGCACAGTAATGGTCATTGATTCTGCAAAATCAGTCCGAGACATCAAAGCGCGACTGGTTTACGAACCGAGCACAACATGCATGATTGAACCTGATGCATGCAAATTGGAGTGATTGTGCAGAGCGGCGAATTGGAGTCGCTAAAAATTCGGCACTTCGCGGTTCGAGTGGGTAAGTTCACTTTGCCAGGTTGGTTGCCCTGTGGTCTTCGAATGACGCAGGCGGGATTGGACGACGAATGCATTCTCTACACTGGTGTCGCGCATAAGTCCAAATTTCCTGTTCTAAAACATCCAAGCCAAAAAATAGGGGCGATCGTTAAAATGATGTGGGCGCATCGTTTCGCTAATCAATCAGCACATTCGATTGTGCGGATCGATATACAAGCACCATCCTGCGATATTCGTTTAATGCGTCGTTCGTTATTTTTTTACCTCCGGTCAGGTCGCAGGTAGTTGTCAGACTCGTTAAGATACTCGGCATGGTATACCTCAGCGGAGCTCGCTGCCCGCGAGCTCAAAGAATAAAACCCATCTTGTGAGAAAAGTACGAATGAATGAATTGACTAAGAAACAGGTGGGTACAAGTAGAAAACCTAAAAGTGTTGTACCTCGCATTATCTACCCCACTACAGCCTACAAAGACTACAGCATATAAGTTTAACACACCCCCATAGGCGAAGTGGGGGAGAACAAGAGGCCACAAGACCAGTCAAGAAGAGCAAAGCAAGCTCAGGGTGGATCACGACGTCATCACACATTCCGAGCACAAGGCCACAAGGCCAGTTCACATGCAGAGTTATATAAGGTAGAACAAACAAGACAATGATCACAACCTAGCATGTATAAGCATGCAGGTACATATGTAGAGATCATAGTACAAGCAAAGTCAAGAAGTGAGCAAGTGAGGCCAAGTGGGGATAAGGCCTAGAACAGTACAGAACCGCTGATGATCACAAGGCTAAAGTGCCTTGGTGAAGATATCAGTAGTGTTGGCCTCAGAGGCCACGTAAACAAGACAAAGCTGACCACGCTGCTGCAACTCTCAAGCAAGAAAGTAGCGAAGAGCGATGTGCTTTGTTCCATGCTCCAGTCTCTGCTCGCGACACAAGGCAAGCACTGCCTTGTTGTCGACGTACAGAATTGGAGGAGAACGAGGCGCCTCGCCCAGGTCGGTCAGCATGTAGGTGAGCGAGCGTAGCTCCTGTGCAGCCATGGCCCCTGCGTAGATTTCAGCCTCACAGGTGGAGCTGAGAACAGAAGATGAACGAGTAGACCGCCACGAGACGGAACCGGAGCCAAGGCTGAAGGTGTAACCCTGTGACGACCGCTGCGTAGCCAAGTCGTCAACCCAAGAAGCGTCTGCGTGACCAGTGAGAACAACTGGACCCCGAACCCCAAGCACGAGCCCCATGCCCGACGTACTGCACAAGTAGCGTATCACCCTCTTAGCTTCCTTCCAGTGCTCTGGTCGGTGTCTCCCAGGCGCAACGTAGCGTGCCAGGATGCTAAGAGGGTAAGCAAGTTCAGGACGAGTGCAGGTCATCAGGCACATGAGGCAGCCCATAAGCTATGGATACGGGCCACTCAGCTCTATGGACTCATCCGAAGGCAGAGCTGAGAGCGAGTGATCGGTAGGCAGAGGAGTGGTCTGTGGCGAGGAGTACTGGAAGTCGAAGCGCTGAAGGACCTGCTGCACCATGTGTGACTGAGTCAGGGTAATGGTGCGGCGTGCTCTGTCCCGAGTGATATGCAAGCCAAGATAGCTGCGCAGCTCACCCAGGTCTGTGCACGTGTGTCTCTTCTACAACTACGACTTCACTAGAGTCAGTGCCTTAGTGTCAGGAGTGGCAAAAACCAAGTCGTCGGCATACACGAGGATGTAGAACGGCGGAAGCGAAGTGTCGGTGTGTAGAAACAGCGACGGGTCAGCAGTAGAAGGAGCAGACCCAAGAGTCACAAGAGTCGTCCTCAGTGTGTCATGCCACTCCCAAGGCGCTTGGCGGAGACCGTAGACTGGCCGTCGGAGGCTCCACTGGGTACCTGGAGAGAATGACCCTGTAAAGCCAGGTGGGCAGCGCAGCCAGATCTCCTCGTGCAGGCTGTCCTGTAGGAAGGCTGTGCTGAAGTTAAGAGAATGAAGCTCGTAGTCACGCTGAGCGGCGACGTGCAGCAGTACCCGAAGAGTGGTCATCTTTGGGGTGGGATAGAAGGTCTGAAAGTAGTCAACTCCCTGCCGCTGACTGAAGCCTCGAGGCGCGTAACGCGCCTTGAAGACGCAAAGAGCCCGGCGACCGCTTCACCCTGAAAATCCATATGCCATCGACAGTGTTCACCCCAGGTGGGGGAACCTCGTCGACGTAGGTGCCTGTGGACTTCTAGGAAGCCATCTCTGCGTCTATGGCTGTCTACCACTGAGAGGAGTAGGGACCCTCATGTGGAAACAAAGAACGAGAATTAATGACTATGAAGTGAAGTGAATACAAATAGGAAACCCTAATGTGTTGTACCCCCTATGGGATACCCCACTATAGCCTACACAAACAAGTAAGCTATATGTTCTGACACACCCCCATAGGCAAAGTGGGGGAGAACAAGGGGTCACAAGACCAGTCAAGCAAAGCAAAGCAAAGCTCAGGGTGGATCACAAAGTCACCACGCATTCCGAGCACAAGTTCAAAGGCCACAAGGCCAGTTCACATGCAAGATCATATATAGAGATATTCAAGAGCAAGAGTATATATATATATATGCGAAGTTACAAGCAAGGTCAAGAGGAGAGCAAGTGAGGCAAGACAGGCACAAGACCCAACTGCGTGCAGCAACGCTGATGATCACAAGGCGCAAGTGCCTTGGTGAAGACATCAGCAGTGTTGGCCTCAGAGGCCACGTACGCAAGTCGCAGCTGTCCACGCTGCTGTAGCTCACGAGCAAGAAAGTAGCGAAGAGCAATGTGCTTCGTTCTGTGCTCCAGTCGCTGCTCTCGACACAAGGCCAGCATGGCCTTGTTGTCTACGTACAGGACTGGAGGAGAACGAGGCTGCTCTCCAAGGCCGGTCAGCAGGTAGGTGAGCCAGCGTAACTCCTGTGCAGCCATAGCCCCAGCGTAGATCTCAGCCTCACAACTGGAGCCGAGAACAGAAGACGAGCGGGTAGCCCGCCACGAGACAGAGCCGGAACCAAGGCTGAAGGTGTAACCCTGTGACGACCGCTGCGTAGCCTGGTCGTCAGCCCAAGAAGCGTCTGCGTGCCCAGTGAGGACCACTGGACTGTGCCCTCCAAGCACTAGCCCCATGCCCGACGTACTGCACAAGTAGCGCAACACCCTCTTCGCTGCAGCCATGTGCTCTGGTCGGTGTCTCCCAGGAGCAACAAAGCGTGCAAGAATGCTAAGAGGGTATGCGAGGTCAGGTCGTGTGCAGGTCATCAGGTACATGAGGCAGCCAACAAGCTCTGCAAACGGGCCACTCGACTCTACGGACTCATCCGAAGGCAGAGCTGAGAGCGAGTGGCGAGTAGGCAGAGGAGTGGCCTGAGGCGAGGAGTACGTGAAGCCGAAGCGCTGAAGGACCTGCTGCACCATGTGTGACTGAGTCAGGGTAATGGTGCGGCGTGCTCTGTCCCGGGTGATCTGCAAGCCAAGGTAGCTGCGCAGTTCACCCAGGTCAGTGCACGTGTGTCTCTTCAGCAGCTCGGACTTCACGTAGGCGAGTCCAGCAGTGTCCGCTGTGGCAAAGACCAAGTCGTCGACGTACACGAGGATGTAGAACGGCGGCAGGGAAGTGTCGGTGCGAAGAAACAGCGACGGGTCAGCAGTAGAAGGAGCAAGCCCAAGAGCCGCAAGCGTAGTCCTCAGTGTGTCGTGCCACTCACGCGGTGCCTGGCGGAGACCGTAGACTGGCCGTCGGAGGCTCCACTGGGTGCCAGGGGGGAAAGTCCCAGTGAAGCCAGGTGGGCGGCGAAGCCAGATCTCCTCGTGCAGGCTACCCTGCAAGAACGCAGTGCTGAAGTCGAGAGAGTGAAGCTCGTAGTCGCGCTGAGCGGCTATGTGCAGCAGCACCCGAAGAGTAGTCATCTTCGGGGTGGGAGAGAAGGTCTGAAAGTAGTCAACTCCCTGCCGCTGACTGAAGCCACGAGCAACGTACCGTGCCTTGAAGACAGGTGGAGAGCCCGGCGGCCGCTTCACCCTGAAGATCCACATGCCACTGACGATGTTCGCCCCAGGAGGGGGAACCGCGTCAACGTAGGTGCCTGTGGACTTCCAGGAAGCCATCTCTGCATCCATAGCTGCCTGCCACTGAGAGGAGTAGGGACCCTCTATCGCCTCCGCGTAAGAGCGCGGAGTCGGGATGTCTGGTGCATCCGGGTCTCCCTCAGGGGCTAGCAGTACAGACGCGAGACGAGGTGAAGCGGCGGCCAGACACTGGAACTCCTCCTGCCTGTCCTCAAGGACGTCCGTGCCAAGGGCACACTCACCCCCGACGGACGGAGGACAGGCGGACTCAGACTCAGTGACAAGACGAGCAGCGTAGTCTAGACGACAGCGCGCAGCAAAGTCGACCAGCTCAGTGACAAGGGCAGACGCAGCAGACGACTCGAAGGAGGGGTCAGTGACAGCAGTAGCCAGGAGACGCGTGACAGTAGGACTGGCAGCACGAAGAGAGTTCGACTCCGGGTCGGCAAGAGCAGGAAGAGAGGAAGCAGGAGGAGAAGGCAAAGGGGCACGCAGAGGAGCAGTGGACGGACGCAGTGACATCCGGTGTGTGCCAGGGACAGGAGGAGGACGCTGACGCGACCCGCGACCACTAGCGCGCTCAGTACGAACAGGCGACACAGGACGAGACGCAGGCTCACGACGCTCAGTAAGACCTCCAGTCGGACCAGCGTAGGGAGAAGGAGCAGGCAAAGGGGAGGCAGGCTGTAGCTGTGGCTGTGACCGGACAGGCTGCGGACCCTCTAAGGGAGGAGGAGGAGGTGTAAGACCAAGAACCTGCTGCAGGAGCGGAACGAAGTACGGTCGGGGCCGCGCGGCGACGCTAGAAACAGCAGGAACAGCACCAGCAGCCCCGGCAGGTGCACCCACTCCAGCAGCACCTCCAGCAGCACCACCAGAAGCTCCAGAACCTCCAGCCGCAGCACCAGGAGCACTGTCAGTCGGACCGCCAACGGCAGGCTCAGCGCCAACACCCTCAGCAGGACCAGCTCCAGGAGAACTCTCAGACTCAGCAGCTCCAGCACCCACAGTACGAGCACCGGCGGGGCGCGCAGCAGCAGTACCCTCTGCAGCCGAAGAACCACCAGCACCAGCAGCACGCCTCCAGCGCCTGGCAAACCACTCACGCAGCTCCTGTGGGGAGAGTGGCTCCAGGCGAGACGAAGCACCCCCAGGCACAGCACCTCCAGGCTCAGCACCCCTAGACTCAGCACCCCCAGGCTCAGCACCCCCAGGCTCAGCACCTCCAGGCTCAGCACCCCCAGGCACAGCACCCCCAGACTCGGCACCTCCAGGCTCAGCACCCCCAGGCTCAGCACCCCCAGACTCGGCACCTCCAGGCTCAGCACCCCCAGACTCCGCACCCCCAGGCTCAGCTCCCGCAGCAGCACCAGAGTCACCAGTGACCTCGACAGGCTCGACCGCGTCTACCTGGGACACACCTGAAGGGGCAGGACCCTGAGGGGGGAGGGGGACTACCGGGGGGGGACCTGGTACCAAGAAGAGCTGGGGCGGGGGGAGGGACGGAGTGCGGTAGGGGAAGAGGCGGTAGTAGGGTACCGACTCGTCGAACGTGACGTCTTGGGAGGACAGAACACGTCGAGAGGAGGGGTGGTAAAACTGCCACCCAGGGGCGTCGGGGGGGAACCCCAGGAAGACGCAGGGAGAAGCACGAGGGGACAGCTTGTCCGCAGACAGGTCGCGAACAAACGCCCGAGATCCCCAGACCCGGAACGCCGACGCATCGCCAACCTTCCCCGTCCACAGCAGGGCTGGGGAGGTCTCCGGTCGAGAGACCCTGGGGTGGAGGTTGATCTGGTGCGCAGCGTAACTGACCGCAAACGGCCACAGAAAATGGGGAGCAGCCGCATGCATCATGGACGTACGAGCGACGTCCATGACCATGCCAATGCGGCGCTCAGCAATCCCATTCTGCTGTGGTGAGTCCGGAAGCGTGAAGGTCTGACGGATGCCTCGCGCACGACAGTAGGCACTCAGGAGGCCAGAGGAGAACTCTCCGCCTCTGTCCGAGTGCAGACGCAAAACAGGGAAGTCAGAGCCAAAGCTCCTCCGAAGCTGGAGACGAGCTGCGCGGATCCAGTCGATCAACACCTCAGTGACCTCACCCTTGCTGCGCAAGGGGAAGACTGTGGTGTAACGCGAGTAGTCGTCAACCACCAGCAGGAAGTAGCGCTCCTGCCCCTGTCCACGGACGCGGGCTGGGCCCCACACGTCCATGTGAAGCGTCTGCAACGGGGCCTCTGTCGGAGGAAACTGGGAGGAGTGAGGGGCAGCACGCTGGCGCCCCTCGACACAGGGGACACAGGTGGGGCCAGGGCCCGGAGGAAGGGGAGGGAGAGACCGGGGAAGACCAGACACAAGGACTCGCGAGGCCATGCCTCTGAGCCGAAGCAGAGAGGGGTGGCCAAGGCGGTGGTGCCAGAGGAGGGTCTTGTGAGACAGACGACGGCACGAGCAGGGGGCAGACTCAGGACCAGACCTGGACGCTGCAGCAAACACCTGACCAGACTCAGCACCTGGAGGAGAAGCAGTGGTCAGTGTGTACAGGCTCGACCCTGGCCGACGTGTAAACGTAGCCAGGTGGCGACCTGTATCCGCCTCCGTGCAGTGGGTCACCCGCTGACGAGCAGGGGTGAACTGGTGGACACCCGCATCCTGGAGGTCAGCACCACTCACCAAGTTCGTCGAGAACGAGGGGAGGTAAAGACCAGACAGGGTGCCAGAGGGGGCCGCCGGACACGGGAGGACAGTGGAGAAGCGAGACAGGACAGGCCCCCCAGAGGGGTCAGCCAGGGACACCGCAACCGGCCGACTCAGCGGCGTGAGAGTGGTGCGGTCCCTAAAGAAGGAGCGAGACGCTCCAGAGTCAAGGGTGAAGGTGTGAGAGGCCGAAGCCGACACAGTACCTGAGAGGGCAGACTCACCAGCACCTGAGAGCACAGACGCACTGGCACCTAGAGCAGCAGCCTCACTAGTACCTGACGCGGCAGTACCAATGCCCGGGTCGGGCGGGAAACACCGGTAACAGTCATCCTCATCACTACCAATCGCAGCATACATAGCAGAGAGAATATCATCAAAATCAAGATCATAAATAGCTACACCAGCCCTAGACAGCTCTCCCCAGCGGGGGATCTCAGCTGCCTCCGGAAACTGCTGACGCCAGGCGTCAGTCAGGCGGCCAAAGCAGCGGCGGGCTGTGTAGGCGCCTCCACACCTCTCCCCTGCACGGTCACCGGTGCGAAGAACGTAGGGGCAAGGACCAAGCGCACCACCACGCTGACGCTGCGAGTACCACTCACGGAGCTGCTGAGGGGCGGGGACGGTGCGAGAGCGCTGCTGCTGCTGTGGCTGCTGCTGCGGCTGCTGCTGCTGCTGCTGCTGGCGCTGACCACCCCCAGAGCTGCTCCGCTGGGACGAGCCACTCCGACCCCCGCCTCCACCGCCACCCCCGCCTCCACCGCCACCCCCGTCTCCACCTCCACCTCCCCCACCAGGACCGTCGCTCCCACCGCTCCCACCGCCTCCTCCGCTACCACCTCCGCCGCCACCTCCGCCTCCACCGCCGCCACCAGTACCTCCACTCCCGCCACCACCCCCACCGCCACCCCCACTCCCCCCCGCCACCCCCACCGCCTCCTCCACCGCCCCCTCTAGCTCCACCCGCTCCCTTGCCCCCCTTGCCCTTGCCAGAGCGGCGTCTGCCGCTGGGGGCAGACGCCGCGCCGACCGACTCAAAACCAGTGAGGTCGGCCGCAGCGGCAGAGGCGACAGAGGGCAGCAGGGGGGAGGGACCACACCCCTCAAAGATGGGGGTGCGAGGGTCACCCCGAGAGGCCCCTACAGCGACAATACTCTTCTCAGCCGCTAGCAGGGACTCCTCAAGGAGGTCGACAGTGAGAGTGGTGGGACAGACAGAGAGAAACTGGTCCCTAACGACACGAAGGGACTCAGGGAGACGGGTGACGAGAAAGTAGAGAGTGATGTACATGGGAGGAGGGTTCGCAGCGCGGAACTCAGCAGGAAGGGCAGCGCGGTAGCGGGTGTCACTAGCACGGAGGTGGGTAACGAGGTCAGCGACAGTGGGAAAGGAAGCGAGGTCAGGGAAGAGAAACGGTAGCATGAGGCGGCTAAGGGTAGCGGAGGAAGGGGAGGAGTAGCGTGCAACTACAGCGTCGTACAAGGCCTGAGCGGTCTTGCACTGACTAAAGTGGGCACGCTCAGAGGAAGGGAGGTGGCGACGCACAGCAAGACGTGCAGCAGCATCGCGGGTCGCCCACTTGGAGCGAACGGCAGAGTCAGCATCAGCAGGTGGGGCAGGGACAGCGCCAGAGACAAAGTCAAAGAGAGAGACCTCATCTATCGCATCACACAGTAAGTACAGCTGCAGGTCTTCAATCCAGACGGCAAAGTCAATGGCCCTCCCCTCAGCGTCAAAAGTAAGAACATTGGGGGTGGCCATGGCAGCAGCTGAAAGTCTCACCGGGCTGGGAGAGTCGGGTAGGTCAGCAGCAGAGGAACACAGCTCAGGAACAGCAGCACGGCTCCTCAGGCGGCTCGGGCGGCTCGGGCGGCTCGGGCGGCTCGGGCGGCTCGGGCGGCACGGGCGGCTCGGGCTGCTCGGGCGGCGGCTCGGCCGCAGCTCAGCGGCGGCTCGGGCGGCGGCTCAGGTGGCCCGGGCGGCGGCTCAGGCGGCGGCGGCTCGGCGGCGGCTCGGCTGCTGCTGGGCGGCTCGGCTGATGCTGGGCGGCTCGGCGGGGCCGCGTAGCAGAGGGCGGCGGGGCCGCGTAGCAGAGGGCGGCGGGGCCGCGACCGAAGAGGGCGGCGGGGCCGCGTAGCAGAGGGCGGCGGGGCCGCGTAGCAGAGGGCGGCGGGGCCGCGTAGCAGAGTGCGGCGGGGCCGCGATCGAAGGGCGGCGGGGCCGCGTAGCAGAGGGCGGCGTGGCCGCGTAGTAGAAGGCGGCGGGGCCGCGTAGCCGAGGGCGGCGGGGCCGCGATCAAAGGGCGGCGGTGGGGCCGCGTAGCAGAGGGCGGCGGGGCCGCGATCGAAGGGCGGCGGGGCCGCTAGGGAAGGGCGGCGGAGCCGCTAGGGGAAGGGCGGCGCAACGGGCCGCTAGGGGTGACACGACGGGTCGCTAAAAAAAAAAAACGCGCCTCGGGGCGCGGTTCGGTGGGCCCTAGAAGCAGTCCCTAGGAGGGAACCTGCTCTGATTCCATGTGGAAACAAAGAACGAGAATTAATGACTATGAAGTGAAGTGAATACAAATAGGAAACCCTAATGTGTTGTACCCCCTATGGGATACCCCACTATAGCCTACACAAACAAGTAAGCTATATGTTCTGACACCTCAACCGCCTCTGCGTAAGAGCGCGTAGTCGGGATCTCTGGTGCGTCCGGGTCTCCCTCAGGGGCAAGCAGCATGGACACGAGATGAGGTGAAGCAGCAGCAAAACACTGGAACTCCTCCTGCCTGTCCTCAAGGACGTCCGTCCTAAGGGCACACTCACCCCTGACGGACGGAGGACAGACAGAACCAGACTCGGCAACAAGACTAGCAGCGTAGTCTAGATGGCAGCGAGCAGCAAAGTTGACAAGCTTAGCAACAAGAGCAGACGCAGCAGTAGACTCAAAGGAAGGGTCAGTGACAACAGTGGCCAGGAGACGCATGACAGTAGGACTAGCAGCACGAAGGGAGTCAGACTCCGGGTCCGGACCGACAGGAAGAAAGGACGCAGGAGGAGACGGCAGAGGGACACGCTGCAGAGCAATGGAAGGACGCAGAGCCATCTGGTGAATGCCAGGGGACAGGAGGAGGACGCTGACGCGAACCACGACGACTAGTGCGAGCAGCACGAACAGGCGACGCAGGACGAGACGCAGGCTCACGACGCTCAGCAAGACCTCTGGTGGGACCAATGTAAGGAGAACGAGCAGGCAGTGGGGAGGCAGGCTGTAGCTGGGACTGCGACTAGACAGGCGGTGGACACTCTAAGGAAGGAGCAGGACCAGTAGAAGGCGGGAGACCAAGAACCTGCTCAAGGAGTGGAACGAAGTACGGCCGCGGCCGCGCAGCGCCTCAAGAACGAGCAAGGACAGCACCAGCACCCCCAGCGTCAGCTCCAACTCCAGCAGCACCACCATCTCCAGCAGCACCTCCAGCTCCAGCACCTCCAATAGCTCCAGCTCTAGGAGGACCACCAGAAGCCCCAGCAGCTCCAGCTCTAGCAGCATCACCAGGCCCAGCAGCTCTAGTACCTCCAGTACGAGCACCTCCGGGACCAGTGGGTCCAGCACCCCCAGCAACTCAAGCAGCAGCAGCAGGACCTCCAGCGCCCGTAGTACCACCAGCTCCAGGAGCACGGCTCCACCGCCGAGCAAACCACTCGCGCAGCTGCTGTGGAGAGAGTGGCTCCCACTGGGACGAAGCACCCGAAGGACCTCCAGGCGCAACACCTCCTGACTCCACACGCGTAGGCTCAGCACCCTCAGGCTCCACACCCCTAGACTCAGCAACCCCGGGCACAGCAACACCAGGCTCAGCACCCCCAGGCTCAGCAACCCCAGGCTCCGCACCCCCAGACTCAGCAACCCCAGGCTCAGTACCCCCAAGAGCAGCACCCGCAGACTCAGCACCCCGAGGCTCCGCACGCTCAGGCTCAGCACCCCCAGACCCAGCAGCCGCAAGCTCAGCACCCCTAGCAGCACCAGAGTCAACAGCTACCTTGACAGGCTCGACTGTGTCTACTTGGGACACACATGAGGGGGCAGGACCCTGAAGGGGGAGGGTGTCTACCGGGGGAGGACCTAGCGCGAGGAAGAGCGGCAGGGGGGGGAGGGGTGCAGTGCGGTAGGGGAGGAGACGGTAGTAAAGAACCGACTCGTCAAACGTGATGTCCTAAGAGGATAGAATACAGCGCGAGGTGGGGTGGTAAAACTGCCAACCAGGCGCGTCAGGGGGGAAGCCAAGGAAGACGCAGGGAACAGCACTGGAGGACAACTTGTCTGCAGACAAGTCGCTCACGAAAGCTCGGGATCCCCCGACACGGAACGCGGACGCATCGCCAACCTTCCCCGTTCACCGCAGAGTAGGTGTGGTCTCTGACATGGAGACCCGGGGCTGGAGGTTGAGCTGACGCGCCGTACTGAACCGCGAACGGCCACACAAAATGGGGAGCGGACGCGGTACCTGAGAGAACAGACTCACCAGCACTTGGAGCAGCAGACTCACTAGCACCTAGAGCAGCAGCCTCAATGCTCGGGTCGGGTGGAACACACAGGTAACAGTCACCCTCAGCACTAATAGACACAGCATACATAGCAGCAAGGATACCATCATAATCAAGATCAAAGATAGCAACCCCCGACTTAAGCAGATCACCCCAGCGACGGATCTCAGTGGCGTCAGGGAACTGCGCACGCCAGGCGTCAGTCAGGTGGTCGAAACAGCGATGCGTGGCGTGCGGCCCTCCACACATCTCCCCACTGCGCTCGCCGGTGCAAAGAACGTAAGCACAGGGACCAGCACTCCCAGACCTCCCACGCCTAGCCTACCACTCACGAAGCTGCTGGGGCGACAAGGTCTCACGAGAACGTTGCTGCCGCTGCTGGCGCTGGCCACCACCAAAGCCTTCCCGCTGCACAGCGCCACCCTGACCAGCACCACTGCCGCCGCCACCCCCACTGCCGCTGCCGCCGCCGCCTCCACCTCCACCACTGCCACCGACGCCCCCACTCACGCCACCACCCCCACCTCCACCCCCACCCCCTCCGCCTCCTCCACCCCCACCACCACCGCCCCCGCCGTCTCCTCCAGCACCCTTGCCCCCCTTGCTCCTGCCGCTGCGGCGCCTCCCACTAGGAGCAGACGCAGTGCCGACCGACTCGGTGCCAACGAGGTCGACAGTGGCAGCAGAGGCAACAAAGGGCAAAAGGGGGACGGGGGAGCACCCCTCTAAGAAAGGGGCACGAGGGTCACCACGAGAGGCTCCTACAGCGACTATACTCTTCTCAGATGTAAGGAGGCGCTCCTCGAGGAGGTCAACGGTGAGCGTGGTGGGGCAAAGGGAGAAAAAGTGGTCCCTGACCGAGCGAAGGGAGTCAGGGAGCTGGGTGACGAGGTAGTAGAGAGTGATGTACATAGGGGGGGGGTTCTTGACGCAAAATTCGGCAAGAAGCGCAGCGCGGTAGCGGATGTCACTAGTTCGGAGGTGCGTTATGAGGTCAGCGACTGTGGCAAAGGCGGCTAGGTCAGGGAACAGGTACGGCAGCATGAGGCGGCTAAGGGCAACAGTGGCAGGGGAGGAGTAACGCGCAACAACAGCGTCGTATAGAGTCTGAGCAGTCTTGTACTAGCTAAAGTGCGCGGGCTCAACAGACGGCAGGTGACTACGGACAGCAAGACGGGCAGCAGCATCGCGCGTGGTCCACTGCGAGCGAACTGCACTGTCAGCATCGCCAGCAGGTGCAACAGAGACGCCGGACGTGTGATCGAACAGTGAGACTCCGTCCCTAGAGTCGCACTGCAGGAAAAGCTGCAGATCATCGACCCAGACCTCGAAATCGACTGCTCGACCCTCAGCATCGAAGGTAAGGACATTAGGGCTAGCCATGGCGGCAGGAGCAGTAGCAGTAGCAGCAGCAGCGGCGGCTCGACTTGGCAGGGCGGCGCGGCTCGGTAGGGCGGCGCGGCTCGGTAGGGCGGCGCGGGTGCGGCGGTGCACTTACCAGGGGCGGGATCGGTGTAGGGCCGCGACTGGAAGGGCAGGGTCATGGCGGGCCGGTAGGGCAGGGGCCGCGACAGGCAGGGCCGCGACGAGGCGGCAGGATAGGGCCGCGATGCGGCTGCAGGCAGGGCCGCAACTGCGGCTGGAGGCAGGGCCGCGACTGCGGTTGCAGGAAGGGCCGCAACCGCGGCTGGAGGCAGGGCTGAGACGGCGGTTGCAGGAAGGGCTGTGGCGGCGACCGGCAGGGCCGCGACGGCGGGAGGCAGGGCCGCGATAGCGGCTGCAGGGCAGGGCCGCGACGGCTCCAGGCAGGGCCGCGGCAGCGTCAGGCAGGGCCGCGACGGCAGGGTAGGGCCGGGACGGCAGGTGGGGCCGCGACGGCAGGGTAGGGCCGGGACGGCAGGCAAGGCCGCGACGGCAGGGCCGGGACGGCAGGGTAGGGCCGCGACGGCAGGGCCGGGACGGCAGGGCCGCGACGGCTGCAGGGCAGGCGCACGGGGCGCAGGAGGGGTAGGCGCGAGGCGCGCGACAGGGCGGGCAGGCACAGGAGCGCGCTTCGGGCAGGGCAAGAAAAAAAAATAGTGGACCCTAAGAAAACAGTCCCATTAGGGAACCTGCTCTATACCATGTGAGAAAAGTACCAGTGAATGAATCGACTAGGAAACAGTTGGGTACAAGTAGAAAACCTAAAAGTGTTGTACCCCGTATTATCAACCCCACTAGAACCTATAAAGACTACAGCATATAAGTTTGACACATTCAGGCATGCATCCGGTCATGGAGGCATCAACCCTAAACACCTGGAGGATATGTTTAGGGTTGATGCCTCCCTTGGATCGCATGCCATCCGCTGAGATATTCAGGGTACGTTCTTAGCTTGTGTCAGGCAGGCTAACATGAAGCTGAGAACGGTTCGGATTTCATTAATGATGACGTGGAAAGATCGGAGCCGTTGATAGCCTTGTGCCAAGAAACTTGACACAGTCTAAGAACGTACACCGGAACTGCGATAATTCCACCCTCCGTACGCTTCCTTGGCCAAACACCCTATATGGTTTTCGGTTCGACTAGACGAGCACCCCGAGATTACATGTCTAATCAATAAATATGGTGAGCAGTAATCCAGACTCATGAAACTAACACTTTATAGCAGGATTGAGTGGGAAATCACCTCTGCCATGTTTGTACTTCCAAAAAGCTCGCGACGAGATTGCGTCATTGTAACCCCGATAACTCGAATCATGATGCTAACCACCCTCGAAATCAATTAGATGAGGGAGGTTACCCAGGGGTGTGAAGATAACAGGTGCGGAATTATCTCAGTTTCGGTGACCCTCAGATGGCGTCCCTGCGTAGGAATGCACCCTAGACCCCCTGCGACGCAGGTTGTGTCAGAGAGCTTGTTCGCTCAGGAGCCAATCCCAGAGGCGAAAGTGCCTTGAGAAGGAGGGAAAACGTTTGGGAATGCAAATTTCGAGGCGGGAGAAGTAAGGCACCGCAGGATGGGCAAGAGTTCGAGAGAGTGACGACGTGGGTCCTGAAAGTTCTTTTTAAAACGCTCTGGAATGCGATCAAACTCTTTGAACCGCGCTCGAATACGGTTTGCGACCACTCACAGCCAACCAGTGGGACACCCATTCAGCGAGCAGTGTTGTATGCCTTATCACAAATATGTGAGTAGTGAGTCCCCAGCATGTCGCATCATATCTCTGCTACAACGTTTGCACACTCTTCGTCAAACCACGCGACGGGGCCCGTACCCTGGAAGTTATCCAGCGTTAAATCCTCTAGGTGTCGAAATCCCCTTGATTTTTCTCGTCCTACGAATCTAACTCGTGTTGCTCATTCCCCTCGATCTTGTCGTTCGCCACATTCAGCCTCCCGTGTTCACTGATTCTCTCTCCGCGAGAGCCAAACATGACCTCGGGACAACCTCCTACCGGAATTGCGTTTCGCGGGTCGACTGCGCGGCTGCTCGTTGTTCTGCATTTCGTTCTTGCGTTCGCTTCGCTGACTACAACCCAGCGCATCGCGGTAAGGGATTACGGATCGGGAAGCGATACATGCAACCACAGGTTTGGACATTCCCTACCTCCTTTTCTACCCCTGCATTCTCCCTCACCCTTTCCCTCCCTCCCCACTCTCCTTCGCCCTCTTTCCCCCCTCCCGCGCTCTCTCTCTCTCTCAACCTGTGCTTTCTATCTGTTCATTTGGTTCGTGTTTTTCTCTTTTCACGCCTGCATTCACCTGCCAGTCTCAGGAACGGCACCTGCGACAGCGGGATCGCGTGTCGCGCTTTCTGAACTTCAATTTCTCCGAAACAGACGGGTTATGCGGGTCGTGGGCTAGTGACTACGCCGCATTGCACAGTCGAATACTGGAACGCGCTTTCGAAGCGTATCTGGCGCGGCAACAGGCGGAGAAGACAAGGAAGGGCAAAAAGGAAGTGCCTTCTGAGGGACCTTTAGTAGATAAGTCAAATATGACACGGCAACAGGCGAAGACGCCAGGGGAAAACGAGCAGGGATTGCCCTCTCTAGTGGTAAAGACTTCTGTGACACGGCAGCGGGTGGGTACGCCTGAGGGGGGAGAGCGGGAGATGCAGAAGAAGGAAGGTATGGAGGAGGGAAAGGTGGCGGAGACGGAGGAGGTGGAGGAGGAGGGGGGGCAGAAGCCGAAGAAAAAACCGAACCATGAGCAGAAGCAGAAGCAGAAGCAGGGGCAGAGGAAGGAGCAGGAGCAGAAGCAGGAGAAGGAGCAGAAGGAGAAGAAGCAGCAGCAGAAGCTGCAGAAGCAGCAGCAAAAGCAGGAGCAGCAAAAGCAGGAGAATCAGCAGCAGTTGAAACGGCGGCGGAAGTTGCAAGAAGCACCTCAAAATACGTCTGTTCCCTCCTCCTCCTCCTCCTCCTCCTCCTCCTCCTCCTCCTCCTCCTCCTCCTCCTCCTCCTCCTCCTCCTCCTCCTCCTCCTCCTCCTCCTCCTCCTCCTCCTCCTCCTCCTCCCCGTCCCCCCCCTCCTCTCCATCCCTCCCCCCCACTCCCCCATCCCCACAAGACCCTCCCATCCGCTTCCTCACATTCGAGTGGCTGGACGGCTGTGGCGGCTTCGCGGACGTGCTCGCGGGGCTGGTAACCGCATTCGTCGCGGCTGTACTCGACAACCGCGCCCTCATAATACGCAACGACTGCCTCCCCGCAGCCTTCGAGCCCAACATGATCAACTGGACACCCGGCCCCTTCGTGCCCTTGGAACCTGCGCGGAAACTCGCGCTGGTGGAGGATAGCGAGGGGAGGACGGTCCCGGAGCGCGCGCGCGACGGGGAGGTGGTGTGGCTGTGGCTGCGGAATAAGTTTGTCAAGATCGAGCCGTTTTTTAGGGAGCTGGAAGGGGCAGTGAACGTGCGCATGACGAGCAACCGCGGCGTGCTGACGTGGCTGCAGATGAAGGGGGAGGGGGAGTGGGCTGAGCGGTTCAAGGCGATGGGCATGCGCCTACCCTACGCACTCGGGTGCTCGCTGCGGTTCCTCATGCGGTAAGGGGGGGGAGGGAGGGAGGGGGACAGGGGGTACGGGTTGTCAGAGGAGAGACAAAACAGCAATCCCGCTCCCCATTCTCCAATCCCTTACTTCTCCACCCACTTGTCTTCACACCTGCTCCTGTTCTCACCATTCCCCATCCCCTCCCCATTCCCCATTCTCCGCTCTCCCTCCTCCCTCCTCCCTCCTCCCTCTTCCAGCCTCCCATCAATCCCCTTCAAACACTCTTTCCAGTCCCAAATTAGAGGTGCAAGCCCTCTTCCCCATCCCCGCCTCCCCTCTCCCTCCCCTCTCCCCATCCCCTCTCTCAACAACCCCCCGGCAGGCCCAAGCCAGAGGTGCAAGCGCTTTTCCAGAGCATTGAGCAGCGCCTGCGCAGAAGGCCGTGGGTCGCAAGAGGAGGGCTGAGGAGGCCCAGGGTGGCGACAGTGGGGATTCACATCCGGGTGAACGACTCTGTGGTGTGGGCGGGTGACAGGGGCAAGCCCAAGGAGCTCACTGCGGATCAGGTTGACGTGCTGCTTGCTCACGCCAGGAAGTGGATTCTGTGCGCCCGGGTGAGTCGAGGGGAGGGGGTTGGGGAGTGTGGAAGTGGGGAAGTTGGGCAGGGAAGGGTTTGGGGTTTCAGGGTTTGGGTTTTGGGTGGGCCATGAGGCGGAGAGGTGAAGGGTATTGTTATCCTTTTCACTCTTGCGTAGAGTTTCTTTTCTTTTCTTTTCTTTACAGTTTTTGATTCATTTTCCTGCATCCATCTTCTCTGTTATGTTAGTGAACCGTCCATAGGTCTAAGATGAGCATCCTCTCTCTCCATTCTTTCCCCAACCCCTCATTCCCCAACTCCCGTTTCCCAACCCCTCATTCCCCAACCCCTCATTCCCCAACCCCTCATCCGCCAATCCCAAGCGTGTGCAAGCGCATGGGGTCACATCGTCCTGTCTATCCTCGCCTTCCCTCATCTCTCCCCGCATCCCCTTTCCGACTGTCTCCCATCATCTTCCTCGCCCTGTTTCCCCATCGCACCAGCGGGTGGAGGAGTTCTGGTTTCCATCGTCCGTTTTGGTGCGCTGGATGCTCGTCACCAACTCAGCGCAGCTCAAGGCGGCCATCAAATCCAGGTTTCCCTCCAAGGTGTGTGTGTGTGTGTGTGTGTGTGTGTGTGTGTGTGTGTGTGTGTGTGTGTGTGTGTGTGTGTGTGTGTGTGTGTGTGTGTGTGTGTGTGTGTGTGTGTGTGTGTGTGTGTGTGTGTGTGTGTGTGTGTGTGTGTGTGTGTGTGTGTGTGTGTGTGTGTGTGTGTGTGTGTGTGTGTGTGTGTGTGTGTGTGTGTGTGTGTGTGTGTGTGTGTGTGTGTGTGTGTGTGTGTGTGTGTGTGTGTGTGTGTGTGTGTGTGTGTGTGTGTGTGTGTGTGTGTGTGTGTGTGTGTGTGTGTGTGTGTGTGTGTGTGTGTGTGTGTGTGTGTGTGTGTGTGTGTGTGTGTGTGTGTGTGTGTGTGTGTGTGTGTGTGTGTGTGTGTGAGGGTGGAGGGGGTGGAGGGGGTGGTGGGGGTGGAGGGGGGGAGAGGGGGTGGGGAGGAGAGGGTGTGTGTGTGTGTGGGTGTGGTGGACTGGAGGAAAGGGGAGGGGGGGAGAGCTAGCACTCGGCTCTCCTTGTGCCTTGTAGAATGCTCCCTCTCTGGGATTGAGCTCTTGATGATCATACTTGGTGTCTATTTGTCTAAATAGCCGATTCCTCATTTTGAAAAGAGTTGGGGACAAGATGATCCTTTGATTCCTCAGTTCAGTCTTTTGCTCCCTTGTTCTCTCCTCCTTTTTCTACACCTGCCAGGTTGTCACAACCGATTTCATACCTTGGCACTCCAATAGTCTGAGCTCTAGCAGCATCGGCAATGGCTCCTCTACTGTAAGTCAAGGAAAGTTTGACAGGCTACAGCAGGAAGAGGCAAAGCGGGAGCGGGAGAGACAGTTCCAAGAGCTGGTAACGGAATGGTTGTTGCTGGCCTCATGCGATGCGTATGTTCTTTCTCTATCTGGGTATTCAAGCACCGCCGTGTATTATGCCGATCGGCCCATGTCTGCTTTTGAGACGGGGAATTGTGACCCTGAGATGCCTTTGCAAGCTACTTTTGTTCGAGGCCAGGCGCGAGGTAGAATATAGTAACACTACCTACACATTGTGGCTTGAATGTAAGTGTGTTCTCTATACTATATGCATATATATATATGATAACATTCAATGTGTTAGTTTTATGAGGTTACTATATGCAATCTTGGCACTCCATGTGCAACTGAAAAATAGGTCACTTCACTTCAACTGAGGCTGGAAACTGTATGAATAGCTTTATAGAGGAAAAAACATTCTCTATTCCCGCCAACAACGCACCCGCTTCTAACATTTTCTTCTCCACCCTCGTTCCTTGACCTTTTCCTGACTCGCATTGCATCCTCATGGCGCCCCCAATACTCCGCGTTCTGCGCCTCGGCGTCACGCCGTATCTCACGGCGCTCGATCTGCAAGCCCGCGCCGCCGCTCGCCGCGTTGGTCGCTCCGCCACCGCCGCGTCCGCATCCGCGTCCGCCTCCCCCTCTCCCCCCGATTCCGCAGATTCCCCCAGAATCCCGCCATCTCCAGACCTACTCCTCGCCCTGCAACATCCGCCAGTAGTAACGATCGGTAAGCGACAAGCAATCGGCGCGAGTCATATAATTGCTGGAGATGATGAGTTAGCGGCGAGGGGCGTGGAGGTCCATAGAACCGCGCGCGGCGGTGACGCCACGTTTCACGGCCCCGGCCAGGCTGTGCTGTATCCCGTGCTTCGGCTGCCGGACCTGAGGCTCGGCGCGCGGCGTTACGTGGAGGGCCTGGAGGACGTGATGGTTCGGGGTTCTGCGAGGTTCGGTGTGGAGGCTCGGGGAAGAGTTCCGGGAATGACGGGGGTGTGGGTGGGATGGGACGAGGAGGGTTCTGATGGCGAATGTGCAGGCTTTGATGGTTCAGGTGGTATTTCAGGTGGTGTTTCCAACACTACTTCAGAAGGAGGTTCAGGAAGGAAAATTGGTGCTGTTGGTGTGCAGATATCAGGAGGTGTGACAAGACACGGTTTGGCCTTCAATATAAGCACAGACCTTTCGTTCTTTAAGCTTATAGTGCCCTGTGGACTAGAGGGTAAAGCCGTGACGTCTTTAAATGAGGAAAGAAGGCGGTTGGCTGGGAAGGTTAGGAGGATAGGAGGCGTGGAGGAGGCGGGGAATGAGAGGAGCGAGGGAACGGGAGCAAATGCACTTTCAGGTGTGAGTGTAGATGTGGATGTGGACACAGTAACGGATGTGCTTATAGAGGAGTTTGTGAGGGAGTTTGGGTTTGAGGAGGAGAGGTGTTATGATGAGCAAAAGTGGTTGAGGTGACAGCAGTATTGGGGGCGAGCGAGCATTGGTGGGACTGCTGGGAAGACGGGCAAGGAGGGTTCACAGATTTTTATGTTGAACCAGCAAGAAATATTGGCACTGGATCTCCCAGTGAACCATATCACGTTCTTAGAGTCCTCTTTTATCGTGCTCTTAGCCAACTGAAGCTACAGCAACACAGGCAGTTATGGATGAGCAATCAAGACACACTGCTGACCCAACTGTGTTGGTGACACACTAGCAGTGTGTAAAGGCCAAACATGCAAAGGCGCTGCCAAGCATAATGCATTGCTGGCAATACCAGCATTGTAGGCATCAGTGCTTAAATTCCACGTGGTAGGTCGCTCATGCTTAAATTCCATGTACGGTTCCAGTACGCGTTGTCGCGGTGGTACCTCATAAGAGACGCAGCATCACATTTCATGGTGTACAGTGTACACCAGCTACTGTATACACATGGGCTCTATGCACTTTGACTTTTACACACTCCTGCTCCTACGCTCACCAGCCAAGACCCCATTGTTCATATCACCAAGTAGAATTTCTTAGCCAATTATTGTATCAAGCCTGCCAGGGATTAGTCAAGGCATGCAACTCCCGTTGCTCGGATCCTTGAACCAACGAATGCCTTTGCTTCCATCATGGCTTGTCGTTCCCTTCCCCATCCTGCCATCTCTGCTTCATCTGCACGCCCTTTCGGCCCTCCTCACCGTCACCACCAGCAGCAGCGGTAGCAGCAGCAGTACTACCACCACTGTTAGCTCCTGCTGTCCTTCTCTCTGTGTTGCTAACAGCATCGCTATTGCTGCCCCTTTTGCTTCTGCCACTGCTGCTCTGCTTGCTGGTTCCACTGCTGCCACTCTTGCTCTTGCTGCTGCCACTCTTGCTCTTGGTGCTGCCATTCTTGCTGCCGCCACTGCTGCCACTCTTGCCATTGCCTGCACTGCTGCCATTCGTGCCTGTGTTCTCTTTGCTGCTTCTGATGCTTGCTAGTCTTGCCCCTAAACCCTTTGCAGTAGCCATCCCACTGCTGCTGGTGCTGCTGCTGCTGCCACTGGTTTGTGATATTTTAGCCGTGCTGTTGCTGCTGCTGTTGGTGTTTGTACTGCTGGTGATGGTGGTGGTGGTGGTGGTGGTGCCCCTGGTGCTGTTGGTGCCGCTGCTGGTGCTATTGTTGCTGCTGCTGGTGCTATTCGTGCTGCTGCTGGTGCTGTTGGTGCTGCTGCTGGTGCTGTTGGTGCCTGTGCCACTGCCACCAGTGGTGGTGGAGAGGGGATACGTCACTCTGTGACAAAGGGAGAGAGGCAGAATGGAGCAGATGAGTGAGAGAATGCGAGGAGAACGCGGAGAGCATGCAAGCAAGACTAGTCCCAACAACTGAAAGTCAGAGAACAATCATGCTACAATAACCCGACATTCTGATAAATAAATCTGTCGTTGCTTTAGAGAACTCCCAAAAGCAACTTCAGTGTACGAGTTTGACAGCCACACAGCTAGAAAGAACCGCACCACTCACCCGCATTTGGTTGCCTGAGCAGCAATGTTATTCGTCTTGGAAGCAGCAATGCTGGTTGTGCTCCACCCGACACCACCCATAATCCTCGGACTTGCCACCCTAACACTGCTCCCATATACGTTTCTATAACGAGAGCCCAAACTGGGGTAAGTAGACTGCAGGGACCGCTTAAGATTGATTGAGTCAAGGGAGATAGAACGGCAGGGGGTGGCGGGGCTGCAAGAAAAATCGATCCCACGGCTGCCGTTGCAGTAGCCGGTGACGTTACGATAGGAGACGTTGAAGATGGCTATTGCGTTGCCGCTGCTGCTCGTGCAGCCCTCAGGTCCCACATTGTTCCGATCGCAATAGTTCTGGTGGGACATACGTGGAAGGTCAGTGGAGAAATGGTGGGGATTTGGCAGGGGATGGTGGGGATTAGAATGCAACAGGTGGAAGCTGATCGTACAGAGCAGCCCCAAGTCTGCAAGAGTCAGCAAGAGTCAGCAAGAGACAAGGAGTGCCCAGATCCAAAAAGGGAAGGGAGATCTGGATGACTTTGCACTTGCACAAACCAGATAATAGAAAAACTGCATCACATAAGCCACTGCCTAATAAAAAGTGAACATAACTGAGATGTACACATAGTAACCAGATATGGAAACCCGGCAGGGCATGGTAAACTGACATGGCAACAAGACATGGCAACAATCATGGCAACCAGACCTGGCATTCAACATAATAACCAGACATAGGAACTGGGCATGGGAACCACACATGGTAAGCACATGTTAACCCTACCTGGTCGATTATGATTGCATTGGTAACATCCTGCATGGTGACGTTTTCGTAGTGGATGTTCCAGACGGCGCCCTGGCCGCCCTGGTAGGTTTTGATGCGCAGCCCGTTGGAGAGCGCTGCTAGCTGCACGTTCTGCACCCGGATGTCCGACACACACGCCATACTGCCGCCCGAGCCCAGACTGCCGATGCTGTCAGGGTGAACAAAGGGAGGAAGGAGAAAGAAAAAGGACAAGATATGAACATATAGTTGACACACATGCCAGACATGCCAGACTGCCGTCCATGCCCAGACTGGCGATGCTGGTGAAGGGGGTGGCGATGGGGAAGGGGATAAGGAGGAAATCAGAAGAAAATACTGGTCAAGGTATGCTTATGCTGGCTGCTTGACACATATAAGGTTGCCGACGCTTGTGCGCGGCATTCGACACACACACGCGTGCACACACACACGCACACGCACACACGCGCGCACACACACACACACACAAACACACGCACGC